>OU974038.1:5092857-6366071 GCA_918843915.1 Notodonta ziczac | reverse complement strand
AAATATTATCACGGTGGATATGATACTAGTAAATCACTAAATATACAGAAATTGCCAGGTTTTCTGGTTATCTGTCGTTCTTGAAGTGTTTTAGAATAAGTTGGATATATTCATAAATACATTGCATACGGTCGTGTGCCCTTTATATTATCAGATTTTGAAAAAAATCTAAAAAACTTCAATAAAATTTAATTTCGCGGCTAGATGGGAGCTTTAGCCTTAAGTAGGTACCTAAGTTCTTACTTCCGGCATCATAAGTAAAGTAGTCTTCTTAAGATAAGATACACAAGACGTCTATCCACTCGTCCCACTTCACAAGTACTGAACTGTTACAATGTAGTTCAATCAAACCTATTCATAACTAAATGGCGGTAATCACACAATTATCAACTAGAAATCATTTTCATAATACCGAAGACGCGGCCCGTACTAAATGCAACTACGCTACTGGAAAGTAAAAATTGCACTGGCGAATAAAAATAGGCGATCAATATGAAGATACGTAAATAATTCACATGTGCTTATTGATTCCAGTTTGCAGTTTTATTGAACTCCATAGACGCATGTAAATTTTTTTTAAAGAAACAATTACTAACTATTATTCATATACCGACTTATAATTCACATTGTTTTATTTATTTACATCACTCATAATTACTTTTTTTTATTAAATAAAACAATATACCTATCTTATATATTGAAATAACTGGTATATTGGCGCACGTAAAAAAGTGTGTTACAGCACTAAACTAACATCATTGTATGCACCAATTAGCACGAAGGAAAGTGTGGCATTTATAATGAAGATTACGAAAAGCAATCCACTGTACACAATTATTTGTAGAAAATGTGTATGGAAAACTGAAACATGTTACATTGCTGTCACTTATAATAAGGGAAGTAATAACAACACTGGTAAACACTGTTTTTGTCACACGAACTTTGTGATGATTTTTGGTTATGTTAGTGTACGATTTTTGTATTTTTACGAAAACAAATGTATTAATGTCACAAGAACACCTGTTGTGTACATTTTATTTTCAATTATATATTATTATTGTTCAGTAGCCCTATACATTCAAAATTGGACATAAGTACATATTCATGATATAAAAAATAAAATTTTGGTCACCAGTGTAATGAGTCAAATGGCACTTACAAATCGTATATTATCAGCGGAGTTGGTGCGCATAGCCGCTGTGTCGGTATTCTCTGGCTTGCTGGTCCTGCATCAGTAATTACTAGGTGAAACAAAAAGGGTATACTTTTTTTTGGAACTTTACTTTGTAAATCTAATACTATATTTGTGGCTTTGTAGGACAGATGAAATACTGAAGGATTTTAGACTTGTGAAATCTGTCAACAGCTGTATTCCTATAACACCTTTTGTTTTTCAACTTTCCTCCAAAGCTGATAGTTTTAGAAACACAAAATTCAGTTATGAAAAAAAAAAGTAAACCTTTTCTGATTCAACCTGTATATATATATATATTCAATATAATACAGGGTGAAATTTTATTTACTGGACCATTTTCGGTAGTCTCTCGTGTACAAAAGAAGATATATAAACAAAACTATTTAACTATTTAAACAAAAAAATATCGACATTTGTCATGTTATCAATGTGGCACACCCAGGCTGGTCTTCGTTCCGCCCGCTCCACCTAATGGCAATATCGTCCAAAACAAGATAATTTATAAAAGCCCCCTACGGCCCAATATATACAAATAATAATTTAGCCCTTTTGACGTCCCACTCCTGGGCACGGGCCTCCCATTCAGGCAATAATCCACCACGCTAACCCAGTGGGGGTTGGCGGATTTCACATAATAATAATTTTTGCCCATTTGACATCCCACTCCTGGGCACGGGCTTCCCCTCAACACGAGGGGGATTCAGGCCATAATCCACCACGCTGGCCCAGTGCGGGTTGGCGGATATTACATGTCTTTCGAAAATTGGTTAGATCTTCTAAGGCATGCAGGTTTCCTCACGATGTTTTTCTTCACCGTAAGCAAGTGATAATCGTATAGATATTATGATTCGCACATAGATTTTCGAAAAATCCAAAGGTGCGAGCCGTTTGAACCCAAGACCTGGTGCCCGCAAGACGCATGCTTTAAACAATCAGCTATCACAGCTTTTTCTTTTTATATAGTGGGCAAAAATACAAATCCAGGATAATATAGTGGCGTGCCTGGCAATGGTAAATTAGGGAACGTACCCATACTACGTGACCCATTTATACAAGTTGTTTACCCCCTCCCTACTTTGTTACCACCCGTAGTATATGCCAAGACCTACCCCTCTAGTTTTCACGTAGTAATTCATCAATACAGTTTTCAATCATTTCAAGTTCCCCCCTCCCCTTTGAGCTAGCGTGGAATTTTGGAATCTTCCTTCTCCCCCATTGAACGGGTCACTTAGTATGGGTATGTTCCCTTATAAGAATGCTCTTTCAAAAAAAATCTTACTTAGTTGGAGTCCGAACGGGCGAGCTGACCGGGGACTGGGCGGTATTAGAAGTCACTGTGCAGTTCTGGGCAAAGGTCGCAGTTGCGGCCGTCGAAGTCGAGGCGTGTGTGAGACTTGGCGCGGCCGCTTCGGGTTCCGCGGCCACGATCGTGTGGGTGACTCTATCAAATATAAATCATTAGCTTTTGCACGAGAATATTTGCGTGCTGAATAAATTCTTAACTTAGCGATCACAAAGGGGCCAATGGAAATACGCATGCTAAATTTCAAGTGTGATGATTTCAGAGTTTTTTAGATTTTGAGATGAATAGATCAAGTTTACATTTATAATTTTTACAGGATAATATTAAATTCGAAGTATTTTTTGCAGGGTGTGCAAGAGGAGCTTGTCGGTCATTTAGCTAATAGGTAACTGTGTTACTATAAGATCAATTTGTGTTTAGGGAATTTTGATACGGAGGGAATTAAACAAGTTCACAGTACCCGGTTGGAACGGTGGCCACAATTGGCGCGGCGGTGGCAACAATTGGCACGGTGGCCACAATTGGCACTGTAGCTACAATTGGCACAGTGGCCACAATAGGCTCAGCGATGGCCACTTCAGGCTCCTCCTCCGGCACTGGGGACACGGAGGGGGGGTGTGCTGACTCCACGAGCACACAGGGCGTGGCAGGGGGGGAAGTCTGCATCGGCTCCTCGCGCACAGAGGGCGCTTGCGGCGAAACTTCCATCGGCGTCGGCTCCTGTGTGGCCAGCGGCGTTGGCTGATAAATAATAATCATTATTTATATCAACTCCAGTAATCATCATCATCATCATCAGCCTATGCTAGTTCACCGCTGGACATAGGTCTCCTCTAATGAGCGCCATAGCGCCCTGTCTTCAGCTTGCCGCATCCAGCATCTGCCTGCAGTCTTTCGCAGATCGTCATCCCACCTGGTCGGAGGGCGTCCTACACTACGCTTGCCGAGTCGAGGTCTCCACTCAAGAACACGTTTACCCCAGCGGTAATAATGTAATCATAATGCGCTTTAAAAGTACGAAGTGCTAATTTTACTTTGCATAACGGGTTTTATATTAGTATTATACAAGTTGAAACAGAAAGGGTATACTTTTTTTTTTCAAAAATTAACTTTGTAATTATATACGTATCAGCTGGGGAGCAAACTTGAAAAACAAAAGGTGTTATAGGGTTACAGCTGTTGACAGATTTCACAGGTCTACAAAACCTTTAGTACTTCAACTGTCCCACAAAGCCGATAGTTTTAGATTTACAACATAATGTTGCAAAAATAATAGTATACCCTTTCTGTTTCACCTAGTATAGAGTATAATACACAAAAAATCTTCCGTGTTCCAGCTAAGTTGGCCGTTTAATGAAATGGTCAGCCAGGTCATGATAAATCTAATTCTAAGATCGGACCATGATATATATTACTAGCGGCCCGCCCCGGCTTCGCACGGGTACATTGCGGTTACATTATTCGAGTTTTAGTAAGGATCCCTAATTTTTTTGAAAATATATTATAGCCTATGTCACCCGGTGATAGTGTAGCTTCCCAACAGTAAAAGAATTTTTCAAATCAGTTCAGTAGTTTCGGAGCCTATTCATTACAATCAAACAAACAAAGTTTTCCTCTTTATAATATTTGTATGATGTATGTTTATGTATGGGGTCTTACCGTGGGAGAAACGCCCGCCCTCCTGTTGATGTACTGGCGTATGTGACCCACTTGAGTCGTCATATTATAATTGCTGAGGATGCCGGTCAAATTCTCCGCACTGAGGACCATCAGCATATCTTGTGCCGACTCGTCGAAGCGTGAAATCACATGTTCCTGTGCCAAAAATACAGACTTGTCCACATTGTGTATCATTGACTGAAAGTTTCCAATGTCTGAAAATACAGACTCCATCCTCCTTTTACAAATGAATAAGAAAAGCTGGATGAAAGCTTTTCCGACACGGAAACTTTCTAATCGCATCACTACAAGCATAAATTACCATCGCATATAATTCAGGCCACTAGTTGAACGGCGTTTAGTAAAGTGCCTAGGCTGTTAATTGAACGGCGGATTAAGCTAGTTGGCTGCGACATCGACACAACGCAACTGCATTTTGCCCTCCGAACATGAGGCTATCCGACACCCTAAGGGTTAGACCACTTCTTTTTTCATAATTCAGACTGCCTGTAACGGCTATCAAAGATGTTAAAATAACACCCGGAACCGCAAGCTTAACGTGCCCTCCGATGCACGGATGAGGTCAGACGTTATAATTCGGTAACTCATCCAAAGTTAGTTGGTAAATAAATTCGGTTGGCTATTAATAAAAAATAAAAGATGGTATTTTGATCAAAACAAAGCAGCTTTTAAAAAAAAAATACTATGAGTAGGTATTTGGCGGATCGATTTGCAGTGATCAGTGTTGATAGATAACTAAATTGAATTTTCAATTAAGTAGATAGAGTCTAGAGTCGAACGTGGCTTAACTCGAACAATCGGGCGTTTACACCAACTACGCTACGACATTATCCACTTAATTATGTAGCTTGCAGTGATAGCCGATTGGTTAAAGCACGCGTCTTGCGGGCACCAGGTCTTGGGTCAAACCCCAGCTCGCACCTCTGAATATTTCGAAATCTATGTGCGAATCATAATTTCTATACGATTATCACTTGATTACGGTGAAGGAAAACATCGTGAGGATACCAGCACGTCTTAGAAGATCCTAACTTATTTTCGAAAGACATGTGAATTCCGCCAGCCCGCACTGGGTCAGCGTGGTGGATTATGGCCTGAATCCCCTTCATGTTGAGGGGAGGCCCGTGCCCAGGAGTGGGACGTCAAAAGGGCTATATTATATAATTATTATTATATGTAGCTTACCATGAACGCCCTGTATACAATCCGTAGCCCCTCAGGTTCGTCGTGACAGCAATGATAAATGAGAGCGCAGACATCGGCGAAAAGCCGTGAGAACACGGAGTAGAATCTCGACGCGAACATTTCACCGGAGGCGTCTGACATCACGGTCGCGATCACCGCAGGGAAGCGCGAGCGGATCAGGGAGCGGATCGAGGCGAATACGTCGATGTCATCGCGGACTGGTGTCAATGTGTTCTGAAACATATTCAAATTGTGATCATCTCGACATATTAACTTACATTATAAACTACCTACTATCTGAGGGGCCGGCCGCGTGGTACTTCAATATAATAAAGTTCCCTAAGTTACACAGTAGGACAGTGAATCTCCAGTAAAAATCGGTCTGGCCCTTTTGGGCAATAGCCAGAACAAACAGACAGACCAATACAAAATTTTATTAAAGTGTTTTGTTTAATATTATAGTGAATGTTAATATGCGAAAACACCTCTATCTGTCTGCCTGTTTTCTAGGATTTCACGCCAAACCGCTGAAGCAATTACGGCTATAATCGCAAAAATAAAACTTGAAGAGGTTAAATAGAGCATGGAAGTTTGTATGTTAATTCTGTTCCGATATCCACGTGGGCAATAGGTCACATAACTTTTTTATTAAAAGCGTAGAACAATGGTCATTATCTTGCCAAAGAAACGCAGCCGGTATTATTCGGTAATACACAAAAAACTTAACATTTGACAAGACACGCGTTCATCACGTGTTTAACATTTTTGTAAATACACCCAATCTATCCTGCTGCTGTGTGCTAGAATTTGTATATGATAATAATATCACACATACAGATACACTTGTAAATTTCCAATTCCAATAAAATTTTATCAACTACCGATGATTCTGCCAACGACAAGTTTATGGGACAAGTTAAAGTATGTACAGATAAACTATGCATGTGCATGTCACTTTTGATCTTACCGCTCCCGCCGGTAGAACTGTGTTCTTCTTTTAAGTCTATGGTTTTGTTACTCTGCGATTTTTCTAACAAAATATTGCGTAATTAAAATTATTTTCTAAGAATTTGACAACATAAATAATATATCAAAATGATTGAAGTATTTAAATTTGGAACTCCGGGTCAAGAGTAACCTTTCCATGTGCAAAGAGATCACTATCAAATAATAATTCCATAGAGAAAAATCTTACAAGGTTAGGTTATATATAATTTTGTGCCATCGGGAATCAAAGTGTTAACAAACATACCATGTTGTTCATAAAGTCCTCATATTCTGCCACGAAGTAATCGGAGACCGCCATGAATGCGTGCTCAGCGTCCGCCATGCCGGAACGAGCCAGTAAGCTCTGAATGTAATTGCGTAATATCAAACGCACAGATGTGAACTCGCTGGGAACCACGACTGGCTCGCCGGCCACGGCCTGCAGTGCTTCCGGCAAGTATAGGTGACGTGCCTGAAAGTATTTGTATATAAGCACTAGCCTATGCCCGCGACTTCGCCCGCGTAGTATATAACTTAACAAAAATTATCGGGATTTTCGGGATAACAAGTATCCTATATGTTAATCCCGGTTATAAACTATCTGTGTTCCAAATTTCATCCAAATCCGTTCAGTAGTTTTTGCGTGAAGGAGTAAAAAACATACATCCACACTCACAAACTTTGACATTTATAATATTAGTAGGATAGTAGGATGCTACGTGATACAGAAAGGGTATACTATTTTTGTTTTTGAAGCAAAAACTTCTATACGGCCTCTCTATCCGTGTTAAGCGTCAGTAGCGTTACACGACATATACCTCCCGCCGCAGCTGATTTCAACGCTTAGTTACTACGCTTTATACTATAAAGCTTCGCTTCTTTCGAGTGTCCCTAGACGGCAGTTTTTTTGTATTATTTTTTTATATATAATACTATCAGCTTCAGGGAAAATTTTGAATTATATAAAATATTATTATATATTAATTTGGTGCCACCCATAATTAGTTTTAGTGGTTGTGGTGGATAATTTGCATAATAATAATCAGAAGTTTTTAACATCGATATCAACTTCTTCGATGCGAGTGTATTTCAAAAGTAGTTGGGATTTATTCATTTGGTAATTCTGTGTACTTTTACCGTCCCCTACAAGTTTACACAATATTAAGTATCCCTCGGCTCCTAGTTCCATGAAAATATTACTAGAGAAGTTGTCAAGCAATGGCGTACTGCCCTTCAATTTTTAATTAAACTATAAATATAATACAAATATAAATTAATTAAATAATATCCAAGAACATGTTTGAAACGAAGTTTAGGTTTATGAAGCTTTTGAATCACATATTTAAGCTTTTATAGGAGAAAATTGTATTTTTAACATTTTTACTCACAACTGTCACCATGAGCGCATTGAACCAAGCCTCCTCAGTCGGATTGCTGCGCAGCAGTTGCACTATTGTCCGAATATGCTCCTGCGGAATAAACATGACCACTGGAAAATTAAGGGCGGTTTCAGATTAGCGTTTGTTTTCGACACGTAACCTTTTTTCGGAAGCGCGGGTAGGAGCGTTTACGCACGCCTTTTTTCAGACGCGCAATCGTACGTGGGTTGACGCGCTTATAAGCTCGCATACCCAGTGCCCTAACCACGCTAGCTACTCAAATCGTAATAGAAAAGCAAACGCTCGCGATTACGTTTCCAACGCTCCGCTTTTGACGTTTTGCTGACACGAGCTTCACGATTTCTACTGACATTGATATGGTATGGTGTCAGCAAAACGTCAAAAGCGGAGCGTTTGAAATACAATCGCGAGCGTTTGCTTTTCTATTACGATTTGAGTAGCTAGCGTGGTTCGGGCCCAGGTCCGAACGAACAAGCGCGTTTACGCAAGCTCGGTTTTTGAAGCGCCAAATGTAGCGCGCGTGTAATCGAGTAATCCGATACGAGCTTAAAAAAACACTCGTCTGAAATAATGTGGACCCAACAAAGACATTATATAAGGTGTTTTAGCGCATTAGTAAACGCCGAAGATGCTGTAATCGTAACCACGCACAAATAACTGATGGGTTTCTTTCTAACCAGCTGTACCAACCGGAACCAGAATGATTTAAAACATATACAGGTTGAAACAGAAAGGGTATACTTTTTAAAAAAACTTAAATATGTAATTCTAAAACCACCAGCTTTGGAGGAAACTTGAAAAACAAAAGGTCTTATAGGGATACAGCTGTTAACAGACTACATAACAGATTTCAATCTACAAAAACTTCAGTACTTCAACTGTCCCACAAAGCCGACAGTTCTAATTTACAAAGTTACAAAAAAAAATATTTCTGTTTCACCTAGTATACTTTTGTAGTAACAAAAGATAATCTTTAGCATTTACTTAGGCGCCTCCTAAAATATCGTTCATTATTAAAATAATCTCGCATATAAAATATAATTATATAATTGAATGTTACATACTTCAGTGAAATTACTGTTGCGTTGCCGCAGTGCCTCGATGTTCTGAGCGGCGGTCCTTTCGGCTCTCAAGCGCTCTTGGTGAGCAACTTGTTGCTGGTGTTGTTCCCTAAATATGAAATACCATAATATAGAAAAGTTACGAGCGGACGATCAAATGCTAATAGGAAGAGGGCTTCTCAACTTTAACGCCTAATACGAAAAGTGCAAGGTAATTAGCTCTCAAACAATACATGAGTATTCGACCGTTTTAAACACTTTTATTAGAGATAATTAGTATGGATGTCACTTGAAAGAACCAACTGAAGTGAGCATTCCTGCGAGAATTAATGTAATCTGCTGTTTCCTTTTCATAGGATTTTATTATAAACTCATGGGCACTGCCTGGCTATACCACGGCCAACGATAAGCGATATGAAACGGTAATGTTTCGGGCTCGCCAACATTCAGGCGTCCATTTTATACATTTCTGGTTAATTCTATATCGGAAATAGTAATATTATTTAAAAATCATGAAAGCGAAACGTTACAAACAAGTCATTTTTTGTGTCTATTTTCCACTGCATGGTCGCTAACTAAGCAACGTTTGTACTACGGGTACCGTACAATACAAACGAAAAGGCCATTTCCGAAATTAACCCTGCCGGGAAACGAACTCGCAAGCACAGTGAGCCGAGTGGCCTACGCTCGAGCTGCGCCAAGAGGTCGTCATAAAATAGTGTTTGAATGTTCGTATCGCCTCTCGTTGGCCGTGGTGTAGTACGTACCTGCGCCTCTGCAGCCGGCGCCGGGCGTGCGGGCTGTCGCACGTCAGGAATCTGTCGTAAATCAAGTTGGCAAGCGACACAGCTTGGGCGCGAGTCGTGGTAGTCGCGCGCCGCAGGTGTACGCTAGCTGCAGATGAAACGATACAATTACAAATTTTATATTGTACAGGTTGAAACAGAAAGGTGTTATAGGGATACAGCTGTTGACAGATTTCAAATTTCACAAGTCTACAAAACCTTAAGTACTTCAACTGTCCCACAAAGCAGACAGATTTATCTTGGAATAATACGAGACATAAGAGATTAATAATATAATGAATTATTAAATTTATATCGGAATACAATTATATTCGACTTGGTGACGCACGGAACAGACAGCGAGAGAGAGAGTCGCCATATCGAAGTATATAAACCTCCTTGCGTCCTATATTTCAACACCCTCCTCTGGACGCAATCCCATTGCCTTAGTGAAGGCCTCGTGCTTAGGTCGATGCAGTCCCTTCGTCAGAGCATCTGCCATGTCTTGAGTGCTCTTGTAGCGGACGGTGACTTCATTGTTTGAGATCCGCTCCCTCACAAAATGGTAACGCACATCAATGTGCTTGCTTCGTGCGTGATAGATGTCGTTACCTGAAATACTGATAGCACTTTGATTATCACAATAAATTTACATCGGCGTATTTGACAGAGTAGGCCAGAAATCTTCTTGTAATTGTTTGAGCCATATGGCTTCCTGTATCGCTGTGACCAGTGACATATACTCTGCCTCCGTGCTCGACAAAGCAATAGTGGGCTGCCGTTTAGAACACCAGCTAATGGCAGCACCAATATAAGCTATATCAGGCCTGGTACCCTGTGTTAAGTACAACAAACATCCCATCAATTCTTGATATGGAATGTTATTTAATATTTCCTCTTCATTCTGTGCTTTCTGTTTAAGACCATAAATAGATATGTTCAGCTTACATACTTTGTCACCTTCTTTAATACATGATGGTTGTTCCATAAAGATTTCTTCATCAATATCACCTTGTAAGAATGCAGAAACTGCATCCATCTCTTGTATCTTTAGGTTGTGTTTCACGGCTAAACCCATCACGTATCTGATAGAAGAGTAACGTACCACCGGAGCATAAATTTCATGGTAATCTATACCTTTCTTCTGTTGGAAGCCTTTAGCAACCAGTCGCGCTTTATACCTTGTGACATTACCCAACTCATCAGTCTTCGTTTTATATACCCACTTGGATGGAATAACTTTCCTATTATGGGGTGGATTAACCAACGTCCATGTATTATTAAAAAGTAAAGATTGGTATTCTTCTGTCACTGCTTCTATCCACTTGTCTGCCTGTTTGCTCTCAATGGCTTCGGAAAGGCTTTTTGGATCTTTATCTAAAATACCAATGGCAGATTCACCATTCATACAAACCAAAGACCGGTCTGCATCTATATCGCTTTCTTTACTAGGTGAGTCTGTTTGATATATTTCACCTCGTAGCGGAAGAACCTTCTTAAACTGTGGAGTCTCAACACTCTCATCAGGTATGTATGTTCCGTCATCAGGATAGAAGTAGTGTGATGATACTGATGTCTGGTTAGTATTATTATCATCATCAGTATTATCATCATCAGTGCACCTGGGACTATTTTCTTCTGCTACATCCACATCTTCTTCAGTGAAAGGTAAGTTAATCTTTTTGGATATGTGCAACTCTGTATTACTTATTTTCTTTTCTTTATTCTCGTTACTAATGATTTTTTATTTTTCAGGAACTGACTCATTTCTTATGAAATGTTTATCTACGGTGGCCTCGAGGAATACAACGTCTCTGCTCACTATCGCTTTTTTGGTTTTGGGATCTATGAAACGGTAACCCTTTACACAGTCACTGTACCGAACAAAAACCAACTTAAGTGATTTAGCATCTAGCTTCTATTTACAAAGTTAAATTGCAAAAAAATATAGTATACTTTTTTTGTTTCACGTTGTATATATAACAGAAAAAAATAAAAAATTAGAAAAACCCCGATGCGACGACTTTTTAGACTACAAAAGAACTGATAATTTTCAAACGGCTGAACCAATTTTTGTTAAACATAGCTAAGAACACTCTCGATCCGATTACCTATCTAACAAAAAAAACAGAATTGAAATCGGTTCATCCGCTTGGGCGCTACGATGCCACAGACCGACACACAGATACACAAATACACATGTTAAACTTATAACACACCTCTTTTTTTGTCGGCGGTTAAAAAGCGCGTAGGGTTGCAATTAAATAAATAATAAATATTGCCACATGAAAGACCAACATCAAGCAAGCACTTACGTTGAGCGTTTTGAGTATTCTGATCTTGGGCACCCTGAGCGGCGGCGTTAGTCTGCGGGCCCTGCGGGCCTGGCCCCTGCTGCACTTGCGTTATGGGCACCTGAACTTGCTGAACCTGCCCTTGAGCCTGCGGCACGTGCAGGGTCACGCCCTCCACGCCGGGCACCAGGCCCTGGCGGATCACTGACGACACGATGTTTTGCAACAGGTCAGCGCTGGGCGGCCCTCCCCACGGCATCGGAGCGAGGTAGACTAGTGGAATTTTTTTTAGAAAGATTTAATTTATCAACAATAATCAATAAATAGTATGCAAAATAAGCAGTAACTTTAATTATATTATAACAAGTTATATAAATCAATAAAAATAACATAATATATCAAATAACAGTAACAATAATAATTTAGCCCTTTTGATGTCCCACTCCTGGGCACGAGCCTCCCCTCAACATTAGGGAGATTCAGGTCATAATCCACCGGGTTGGCGGATTTCACAAGTCTTTCGAAAATTGGTTAGATCTTCTAAGACATGCAGGTTTCCTCACTATTTTCCTTCACCGCAAGCAAGTGATAATCATATAGAAATTAAGATTTTGAAAAATCCAGCGGTGCGAGCCGGGGCTTGAACACAAGACCTGGTGCCCGCAAGACGCATGCCTTAACCAAACAAATATATCATGCTGAAAATTTTGTTCAAGATAATTATAACAACAAAAAATAAGAAATATATTATAGAAATAGAAGTAAGAAAAAACAGAGAAGCGACTCGCTAGGGAACGAATGTAAGGGTAATACCTCCACCTTCGCCGGGCGGCTGCTGCCCGGTGGCCGCGGCGGCTGCGCCATTGGCATTGGCTCCGGCAACAAAGGTGCCCACGCCGAGAGCACCCCCGTGCGGAATCTCTTCCATGCTCATCACAACTTCAACACCACCAAGACCGCCTGTCTGACTCAATCCTCTAAACAAATTCTCAAAATCTACGACAAATACATTAACAATACATCAATATTATTATCACTCCGCTGCTATACTAGAAATAAACAATTGCATGTACACACTTGTATTATATGATCCAAATACGATATTACTTATAACCAATGATGAAGTAATGTTTCAAATAACCCGCTTGCATTTACCGCGTTCGAGCAACACTTGAAGAGGCGTGAAGTCCATTACTTTATCAGAGATATATGCATCGTTTAGATTGAGCCTCTTTGGTGGCGATCTACTGACACAAAGTAAAGGTTAGACACGGTCGCATGGACTCCGGTTCGTATAGTCGAACCTTCATCTATGACAAATAGGCTTACCGAGAAGCACTTGGCGCCTGTTGGCCTGGCCTTGCTGACCGCCCTGGTTTTGGTTCTGCGGATTTTGTTCCTGTTGGTTGTTGGCCATCGCCGTATTCGTCATCCCGTTAAGCAAGGCGTTCTCTAAGGGGAACGCTATTGGGACCCTGGTCTCTATCTCTACTTGATATGTGATGGGGTCTGGCTGAATGTTTATATTGACAGTCGGTTGGGTAGGGTTCCTACCGGCTTGGGCGGAGGCTTGATTTCCCTGAGCCCCCTGACTGTTCGTGTTAGTGTCGGTGTCGGGCGCGGCGGTAGCGCTGGTTTGCGTGGCGGGGACGGAGCCTCCGTTGCCATTGCCATTAGCGCTCGGGGCGGTGCCCTGCTGTTGGGGCGGGCGGCGGTTAGACTGAACCACATTGATGTGCGCCTGATAATCATACAACAGACCGCACATATAATCACAATTACAATTAAATGCCTTACAATACCACTATTAGTAGGATCACAACAGCAACTCTTGCCATAAGATTGGTCACTATAATATCCCAAGGAAAGGAAAGGAAGGCGGAAACTACGACACGAGCAAATGGACTCTGTAGGAAATATTATCTCTACATGTAGTAAATTCGTAAACAGTTATAGTCATCTACCAACTATTTCCGTTGTTTAAATAAAATATATCAATTACCATTTCACTAAATTATTTGAAAATACATAGGGTTACCATTTGTGAAATCAGATCGGAGAAATGCGACATTAATGCTAATTCTGTTGGTGCTAAAACTAAATGGATTACAGTATATGTAAGACCAGGATGGCAATATTTTAAGTTAAGTTTAATTTAGTTTCCCCGAATCCAGTACACAACAGAATAGACCATTAATGAGATTTCAGTAATGATTGCATGCTAGATCGACGTCTAACACTAAGCGAAGTCTAGGTACCATTAAACATACATAACTATACTAAATTTTATTATGACTATCACATAGGTGTATAGTGCTAAATACATACGAAATATTAGTGCTATTTAGAGCTGAGGCCGCCTTGCGCCATATTTTCTGTTACCTCTACGATCAAACTCGGTAAGTGAAGAGGAAATATAAGAGATTTTTGAAAGATTTCTATAGTGTAGTATAATACAAAAAAAAGGGAACAATACACACCAAAGCCGTCACCGGAGCTTGTGTTCGCAAATAACTAGCGAAGTATTGTCCAGTGATGCCTCAAATTTATCCAATTTCCATGTACGAACCATTTACAATGAAATCACAAAGAACTCTTTCGAACGAATGTTTTGTAAATGGGTCAGAAAATTGTATAAGTTTGGAGAAGCTCGTTATGTGGTATTTCATGCAGCTCACAAGTCACAAAACGCCTCACAACTCGCCATTTATTGTTTCGAATGGGAGCAAGGCCCATCCCATACAGCTAGATAAAGGGGTCAATGAAGTAATTACCAATAAAGTAATTACCCATCGCCGGGTTGTTAGCACTGCGTGTGAACCTCACCTACGTTCAATCACGATCCTAGCATATGAATATAGTCCTATCATCATCCTATCAGTATCATTGTTATTAAAAAAGGAGCAATGAAATCTGGTCTTCAGAAAGATGTCGATAATCGGGCGTCCATTTGGAAGGGCCCGCTGTTTATAAATCTAAAAAATACGTGTCCAGCGTGGCTCTAGCTCAGTGGTTCCCAAACTTATTTTGCATACTGCCCACTTTGAGAATAAATTATTTTTAGCGCCCCCATAATTTCACCTACTTAAAAACCACTATAACGTCAAATTAAATTAATTGATTATTGTGAGCTATATAAGCGGAGGTTAAACATTCATTCTAAACGAGACTTCTACTATAGCAAGAGTTAACTTGAGACTCAATATTTTTCTGGGTCTCCTACCGCCCCGCTTTAGGCCTGCAGCGCCCACAAGGGGGCGTTATCGCCCACTTTGGGAAAGGATGCTCTAGCTGGTAAATCGGCTGTGTACCTGCATGGGCAGTGGATGGCGGACGATAGACGTCTCAGAGTTGAGACGCGGGTTGCGCTGGCCCACTTGGAAGTTGATATCGCTGACCGCGTGGTACGCATGCGCGAAGCTGTGCATTATGTCGGACACCAAGTCCACCGTGCGCTGTTCGTTCTGACGTTCTTCCTCGGTGTATTGAGGCGGCTGTTGGAGAGAGGAATTCGTTATGGACGCCTGTAATATTGCTGAAGAGCGGCCCCGATTTCATATAAATCATACCGCGGAATTATCTTGAGATTAAGTAAAGAAATGAATAAGTCAGTTCTGTCTTTTCTGACATTAGCCCTAAAAGGAAGACAATAAAACGGGCTCCTGGACTTGACAGCAAATATACCTAAGTCTTTTATAGTTTTATTAAACAACGCAGAGTTACCTAAAAAGCAATGAATTTTCGAGTATATTCTTGTCTGTTTCGCGGTAAGCACGTTCTGCTATTTTTTACGACATTGGGACATCACACGTCAGGGGATTCCCGCTCCTCAGATAAGAACATACATTCATAATTCCAACTTCGTCACCTGAATTAAACATTTTAACTCACTTCAGGATTATTAGCGGCCCTCAACATCCTGACGTAGCTAGCCCTGAAGGGCGCGAATTGTTGTTGCAGGGAGTCCAGCTCGTCGAGCAACTGGCCAAGGTCACGTGGGCGGGAGTGGCGGGCGCGCAGTGCCCTTATGGCCCTGTAACTCCTTTCATGGGGCCAAAAAAACAACTTTTCAACATCAACTAGAAATCATATTCAAACATCAGGAGATAAAGTAATATTTTTAAATGTATATTAAAACTCGACATCACTTCTCTAATACCTCAATTGAAGTTCACGTAACATATAATGTGCAGGTATGGAAATTAAAATTCTGGAGAAAACAGAACCATACCATTGGTTAAAATAATTATGATTTTGGTATTGTATCATTAAACTCACCTTCGGCGCACATTCTGTGCCCGCACCACTGGATCTGGAGCTTCCTCGGCCGGCTCTTCCGGTTGCGGCTCAGTCGGCTATAAATCGAAACTCATTACAGTGGATTATATTTTCACTGACTACCGTTTTCAATAACGTACTGTTAAAAAGTAGTTAAGATAATCCATGTCACACTACATTAATCGTCGAAAATATTGACGTAATACAATGGTATTTTTATATATTAATTGCAACTGCAATTTTTTAAATAAAAGTAAAGGATTATCTAGTTGATTCAAACCGGCAGTAAGTTAGGAATATTAGAGTGAAATAAATTCTTAACTGTAAACCTACGTCTGAAATTAATAATAGGTATACCTAGATCCAATATTTCGTATTACAATGTTTTTTTTTGCGAGAAGCTTGCCAATAACAAGTCGACCTCGCGTTGGCACGCGGATAGAAGATCGATCATCAAACGATATGCAGCAATCCAAGATTGCTTTTAATCTTGGATGACGATCACAATACTACCTTTTTATACAGTTTAGTACCTACTACTTTAACTGGGAAATATCGACTGACATTTTGCAGTTCGATGGATTGTATTTTTGGAGACTTAAATATGTAATATCTATAGTATATATATATATATATATATATAGTAGTAGTGATATAAGATGCGTCTTTGCATAAAATTATTGTTGCATAACACACATTTTATTTCAATTAAACTCCTATTAGGACTAAGAGGACTTTATTTAAGAGTCTATAATACTTTATTAAGAATATCGTTGAAAAATAAAGATATTTTTTAACTACATATATACTATAATAATGATTTAATCACAATAATAACTAAAGCAATTCATAGCAGCCGGGTTACGAAATACTTTTACATAAAACAGTATTTACCACGATGACAACACAATCGTGATGATGAAATATATTTATTTTGTCAGTTCTAAAATCGTTACGTTTCTGTGAAGGAAGCTAAATAATGGATAACACATGGCACAAACCAGACTACAATGTGTCTTGTCTCGCCACTGGTGCGAGTGTGAATAAGGCACCTAACTTTTCAACCGACTTCAAAAAGGTTATCAAATCGGTTGTATATGTTGTTCCGTTGTAATCCTGCCTGGTGTTTATATGAACGACGATAGAGCCGGTTCGCTAAATCAAGGCAACACACTATTGTAGGATTTTCGCGGCTTGTATATTAGAATAGAACTGACAAACAGCACACGATAACTGTGATAACTTCATATACAGGTTTTGTAATATTGGTTATTGGCATTATGCCGCGCAAATATAATATTCTCATCGCGATGTGGTAGGCACAGACCAACCAGCTATAAAAGTAACCTCAAGTCACTGTCAAACTTTACAATATCACCATCACAATTACGTCAGCGCCAGTGGTAATCATGCATTACTAAGGGCCTATATCAGAACCTTCAGATAAAGTATGTTTTCCAAAGAAAAAAATACATTTTACAGTTTTTTTAATACATTGTTTGCTAAAAAGTGTAGTAGACTTCATCTGACGATTGTGAAACAGGTCCTTGGCAGAAAGCTACTTGTATATGATATTACCTCTTCTTGAACCACAGGCACAGCGGGTTCGTTATCCGTAGACTCTACAGGAGCTTCACTGCTAGCAGGTGGACTCCTATTTTCCTACAGTAGGCACATTGACAACATAAACTACTGGTAACGTAATATAACAACTATAATACTTGTTATTTGAAATACGAGATCTACAGAGAGCTGTACAAACATAGTTTTAGAGTCAAACTATACTGCGCAGCGCTGTTCCCTTGACACATATTTATTTCTCATATTAAGTTAATGCTCAGTCATAATATAGGGAAAAATGGTGAGATATGCAATATCGCCTGCGTCTTACTCTCGCTGTGGACATGTTCTCAAAAAGTATCTGATTTATATCAGCCGATGCTGGCGCGTGGTGCCAGACCAGTTTGACCCTAAACACATAACATCAACATTGATTCCCATTGTAAAAACATTAAAGGTGTAATATTTGTTTCTCACCATACTTATTCTAAGGGCAGATTTAGAAGAAGGTTATTATAACCGTGCAATCTTTTTTTCATTAAGTTATAGTTCTTTGTTTTTAATATACTTACCAAAATATATGGACACAACTTCTGTAGTGCAATGTATGACAACAATGAATAGTGGACTACCCATCAGCTACGAAATCGCAAGGAGGTGCGCGGGGTGCTATTAGTTTTGACTACCAAACGCGCACGTTTAATGAAATACTCAATGTTTGTTTCATGTATCTAACTAAATAATGAACAACTAATATTTTCTAATACAGTAGAAAAAACATTTTACCGTACAATGAAAATATAATAATAAATTGTAGCTCAAAGCAGAGAATCAATGCCAATAAAATGTATCCGTCATTATGTTTAATAAATATTAATAAATATATTAAAACATGCAAAGCATTCCAGACACACATGATGTGCAACATAAACATCGTCATGCATACAAATAACAATCATTCGAACACAACATGCGGAATTTCAGCACAAACATCTACTTGATAATTATTTTTTTAGTACATGTTGCTCTCATAGCCATGATAAATGATTAGTATAAATATTATGTGGGACTCAAAAATGTTTATACATCTAGATAACTCTAATCATAGAAGTGTCTGTTGTTCCTTTAAAGAATGATACTTTGTTGGCCAACCAACCAACATTAAGAAAATACAGAAATAATTAATTTAAGAAAAGAAAGGAATTAAGAAAATGAATCAGAAGAATGACCCTCCAATCACCCTCGGCTTGTCAACAACCAAAATTTGTAAACCAAATAAGTTTCAGGCATACTCTCGACTAACGGAGTTCGATCTTGTTGGCCTCTTCTATTAATTTATCAACACATTTGGTTTATGATGCTGGAGGTAGACAAGCAGTAGGTGTTTGGTGGGTCCTTGTCCTAAATATTTTTACAAAATATTTCCGCAAGTTAACACGCGAGTCAATCGTATATAAAAATTATGTATAAACTTCTTATAAAATATGATGACAATATGATGAGCGAAGCTAAAAGTGATAGAATAAATAATAAAACAGACACCGTAATTTGACTTAAGTGTTATTATGTGTAAAAAATGATTAACTATTCAAATACAAGAGCATTTTGTAAAAGACTAACAACTAAAATATATTCAGCTACCATTACTAATAAATTGTCTGATTCAGGACAATTAGGTATAAACACAAGCTTTTTAAATGATTTTGATATAGGACTCATAGATAAATGTTGTAAGTGTATAAGACCAGTAAAATCGACTGCTTCACAAAAAACAATTCCAATATTCAATTAGGTTTATCAACTAAAGTCAGTGCCAGTCTCACAAACCATAACATAAAATATATGATTATACCATAACTTTCCTTAGAAACATGTATGTAACAGAATGCCATTCGCAAATCATTAGATATTAGTTTCGTGATTACCCAATGAACACCGTCAAGTTACCTCTCCTTCGACGTGGGCCCTGAGCGTCGAGAGCGATGTTTTGATCTCGCCTATAAGGCGGCGGATGAACTCGAGACGACTGGTGGTGGGCGACATCGATATCGCTTGCTGCTGTTCCAGCACAAAGTCGGGCGGGCCAGCCAATGTCTGTGGGGCAAACAGTTCACGGAATATGTTTTTAAAAACCCGGATAAGTACATGTCGGGCTGTGCTCAATAAAGGCTTCCGTAAACATTTCAATAGAGTACATTTATCGACGACAACAGATAATTTGACGATAGATTATTTATATATATTTTAAGCGTCAATAGCCTAGTGGTTAGAGGGGCCGTCCTCGTAGCCGAGAGGTTCCGGGTTCGATCCCCATCCTGGCCAATAAACTATTGACGTGAGCCCACTCCTAGCACAAGCATTAGCTTATTTGGAGGGGCTAAAGGGAATACTAGTAATGTGATAAACAAACATTGATAGTAATCTTTAAAAAAAAAAATCTCTACCTTAAAAATAAATTATACAGTATTAGAACTTCCAAAGGGTTAAAGGAATGTAAATTATAGTTTAGTGCACATTAGGCGAGCTCATCGCGATCAAGCACCAGAACTTATAACAAAATAAATTATTTGACATTTTATAGCATAACAATCGCAGACAACGTGTCTAAACTGATATTATGGCTTCTGAAGTAAAAGCACATTCTAATAATAAATGTGTTCCTTCTTCTTTAAATTATTATGAGCTATATGAACAAGGTAGACACAGTATTCAACATAGACACTTACTAAACGCTTCATATAGTCCAGGATAATAAGGGGCAGTCCAAAGTAGTTATCAAATTAGCTTCTACTAATAGATGTATTACACGTGGATTATAATTTTTTATTTATATGTAATCAATGTAATTCAGCCCTCTACTGCAACGTCTTTAAGTTCAATTCCGCATGGTAACACTTAGCTCTGACGCTGCAGCTCGCCACACACTTCTACCTATACTGTGTAAATATAAATTTTGTGAAGTGGAAATCTAGCAATCTCTCTTGCTTTACATACCATTAGTCGTCGAATCTGCTGTTGCATGTTCGTATCTGCGTTGGGGGTGGCATTGGTGGTCGTCGCGGTTTGTGGCGTGCTGTGACGCGGCTCGGGGCTGGGCGGAGCTCTCTGCACGAGATGCACCACCTTGCCTTTAACATCTGTAATGGAGCAATTTATGTGAATCAATAAACTCAAGAGGCTTGGCTGTAAATCACACACAACATAATGACACATATGGCACGCTAGCTGAGCCCGCGACTTCGTCCGCGTGGAATTTTGATCCTTTCTTAGGGGATGTCTACGTGATAGTAGCTTTATGCATGCAAAGTCTCAGCCCGATTGGTTTAAAATTGGTAAAGTTTCATACAAACTTTCATCCCCTATTTTATCCCCTTGTGGGTAGAATTAATCAAAATCCTTTCTTAGCGGATGCGTACGTCATAACATCTACCTGCATGCCAAATTTCAGCCCGATCCGTCCAGTGGTTTGGGCTGTGCGTTGATAGACCACTATATCAGTCAGTCAGTCACCTTTGAGTTATATATATTTAGATAATAATTGGACCTACTTATGCAAAATGGAACCAACCCACATGCACTACTGTAGACCAAAACCAGCCTTGTGTTAGTGGTTCTAGGTTGGTTTCAGTTTACAGAAGTGTGGTGTGGGTTGGCTGCGTTTTGGAAAAGTAGGTCCAATTGTAATTACCATATTCAGAGAGTTTCTTTTCATCTTGCAATACTCTGCCACAGAAGATGAGACGCTGCAAGTTGATCTCTATTCCCATCTGCTCCCTCACTTTTTCTTTAAGTTGCTGCACTGTAATCTGAAAATAATAAATATTCAGCATCACCATTTATTTTATTACATTTATAGCCTGTATTTTGTCATTCCGCTGGGCAAAGGCCTCTCCTCCATTCTTCCATTTACTCAAGTATATACCTTCAATAAATCTGCTAAATTAAGAGGAGCGCTTCGCAAATTTGGGATTTTCACCTTTTTGGCATTATTTAGTATTACATAAAAGGAAAACACGATTAAGTGAAATTTAACGACAATAGAAAAAAAATCCAAAGTTCTCATTGCTCTTTATTTTCGTTGCATCCACGATATTATTACAAATTAGATAACGATTATTTTTCTAAAACATAGTAAATGATAATATCTTGGATCGCTTAAAATGAAATTTAAATCAATTCCCTAGTTTTGTTGAAAACCAAAGAAATATTGTTTAGCGCTTATGTGGTTTACTTCCGAGCTCGCGGTCACTGTCATTTCATATTTTCTATACATGAAGTAATTGCATCAGTGTCATATTCTAACTAGCTCAGTCGTCTGCGGACGTCATCGAGGTCGGACCTATGCCGATTTTTTTAGATCCAAATTTAAATAAATTAAATGTATTAAAAAATATTTGTATGTTAGTAATCTTATGACATATTCGCATGACGTAATCGAATATGTCTTAACATACAACAGTGAAATAACAATCAAAATATATTTAAAATGCCAAAAACACAGACGTGTAATTGTTCCGATATCGATTCAAATGATTTAAAATACCCCCGCTGGTTTTAGAGGCCATAACGTAAAAAAGGCCATTGCGGAGCTCAATATTTAGTAAATGGGAATTAATTTTTAAAACTGGTAACCTACCCTATAATATTGCTTTCAATATTCAAACAGTTTTGTAGCGGTACCAAAAATCCATTTTCGCGCCAGTTTGCAGCTTTCTATAATAGCCTCTGAATAAAATGACTATGACATCGGACAGACGGAGAGACGGACAGACTGACTTCCTAAGTCTAGGTTTTTGGTTTTAATATAAAAAAAAAACTAGGTTTTTGGCGTGCCCATTACGATTATGACGTAAATTTTGGAATCCAAGATAACAGACGACAGACCTTACCATCGGAAATTCATAATCTAGCTAACTACCAAAGCAATAATTCAATTTGCAATTGCCTTTATGTTAAAAGACTCCCAAAACCGTTTATTTTTTAAACCGAACATCTTTAATTCGACTACGCCGCGGGCACATGGAATCAGTATACTTGACCCAAATCTTTGGTGTAATGGGCGACTACGAAATGATAAAACAAAATTGAACTGAATTCAATAAAATCTGGGTTCACTAAAAAGTAAGAAATAACTTATATGTTATTTATTTCATATGGAGTCGCTGTAGTGGTGGAATATTTACTCTTACGTTAAGACAACTTCTTAGGTACCTACCTACTCATACTTATTTGAATTGACACTGACTCCAAATTAGGGACCTCCCAATTCTTAGCTATTTATTTAGGGCACTCGTTTTTTTGGTGTCGGTTAAGTTTTTTATAAATAGTTTTTGTCATATTCTTAATGGTAAACTACGTATTGAATTGCTGCTTGCCGTAAATAGTCCATCTCTCAAAATACTGAACCGATTTTGGTGAAATTTCTATGGGTCCTATAAGTATCAATAAATATTAATATAAAAATATCGTATAAAAAATATTCTTTCAATCTGTTTATAAATGACGGAGATTTGAGATAACATACATAAAAAAACAACTCAACTGTTCTCAGTTCAGTTGTTTAGGAGGAAGAGAACTTCCTCCTTATTTTTAAATCTGTTAAAAAAAACTATTTAGACTGCTCCATAGTTTTCCGTAATCCCGTCATGACGCGGCTAGCGAACCGAGATTTATTTTTGTGCATGCAGCCCCTTAAATTAAATCTTATTTACCAACATAGAAATTACAGTAAGTAATAAATATCGCAAAGCAAACACACGCAGTTAGCATATAAAATAAGAAACTCTAATAATAGACAGTAACTACTTGTAGTAAGCAATGACAAATTTACGCGCCAGAACTGCGCACTAAAATAGAATCTCATAAAAATCGATTGGAACGCGCATCACTACGCCATTTAATTAGACTGATAAGTGTGAGGGAGAGGACAATATCGGAAAACGTTATAAGACCGCACTTGCTTCGAGACTTGGCATTAAGTGATAAGACATGATGCCAGCCCAGGGTATTTTCACGTAAGGCAGGACTTTGGTGTGACCACAGACTAAATACTATGTATAATTGTGACAGTTTTTTTTTTCTAAACATGGCAACATTGGCTTTTACTATGCCAACTTATCTGAAACTTATTCCAAGCATTCATACTAAATGAAACACCACGCAGCCAATTTAGGGTTATATTATTTTATTATGAGATTATCCACTTCTTTTTTGAGATATGAAACTATTATAAAATCACATTCGCATAACGCTGCAATTCACAAATTCATTGCAATACTATGAGTACTATCATTAAACATAATATAAAATAGCAGGGTAATTGTGATGTGTGAAATAAATTCGCTTGGCATTTAGGAAACCACTTTAGTAAGAGCTGATTTGACATTTGTGGTTTAGTTAAAAATCTAGAAATTTGCAGAATAAGATGAGCACAGCATGCATAATGCCTTCACAAATAGTCAAAAAATCCCAATGTCCGATGCAAGTTAGATCAAAAATAACACATTGATCACAGAAGAGAAATTGTTAACTTACAACATCAACAACATGCCATAGTAGGAAAGGTTGGGTAGATCAATTATGAAGGTAGAGGTCACTTTAAATCTAGGTGGTCTCATAATACCCACTCCATCATCGACTCGAATACTGGCTAAAGTAAGGTTATAATTTAAAAAAAAGCCCTAATTGCATGTTTTGGTGAGACAGTTTTTATTTTATTAGTCTGACCTTTTACTAATTTGTTATTTACCATTTCGGACCAATTTTTTGATGATTAGTTTAAAAGTGAAGTATATTATGTCTTAAAACTAAATAAATAATAACAACCAGGTAAAATAAATGTGGGAAACTAAAATCAGGGTTTGAGGCTCATGTTTGGGGTCAGGTTTAAACCAAATTGATTTATTTTGTAAGCCGAAATCAATAACTATAAAAACAATGGGTTGCTTCATATTTTCTCCTCTGGGGATTTATTTACAGTAAACGGAAAGTTCAGATGTTGGAAAGAACAGCTGCCATTCTTATTTTTTACAAATTAATTAGAGGAAAGATGGAATCTGCCGTTTTTCAACATCCAAAACTTGCCATCATCTGTGAATATGCCCCTGATATATATTTTCGAAGTTGAAGGCATAAATTACTTGCCACCATAGACATTGCTATGTAGAATCTAGAGCTAAGTCCACAGGGACTTTGTCCTGAGTAACAGGTACTTAAAATAATGTATATGTTGCAGCCAACTAGCTTAAGTCGCCATTCAATCAACAGCCTATCCACTTTACTAAACAGTGCCGTTCAACTAGTGGCCTGAATGATATTCAGCCATTTGATCGAACAACTAGGCAAATGACTTGGATCAATGACATTTAATTGCTTGCCTAGCCGTTTCATGACTTGTCTAGCCTGTTAATTTCAATTTAGTTCCACTTTCTGCCACCTAGCGCCGAAACTCACCAAACTGTCAATATAGCGTCAGCAAAACACAAATTTGCTGGAATAATATTATTAGGTACTTAGGTATTTTACGAAATTGTTTAGATCCACCGAACCTACTTGCCGGGTGGGATTTCTGTGGGGTCATAAAAAAATAACCCTAACCTAAACCCATCCGGGTCGTTCTGCTTGGGTAGTATTTTGAAAAAGTTTTGTAGTACTTAAATGTCAACCAGTTGCCTAAGCATTAGCCAGCCAGTTTATTAAATGTTTTAACAGACAATACGGCTGAATATCATTCAGGCGGTTGAACGGCGCTGTTTAGTAAAGTGGCTAGGCTGTTGATTGAACAGCAAACTAAGCGAGTTGGCTGCGACATATACACCGAGTCAATTCCTAGATTCAAACCATAGTGTGATATTTGGGAATGATAGGAGACATTTTCTGCTGGAATGTTTGAAATTTGAATGAACATGATAGTATTCAATAATTTTAATTGTAATTAGGTATAATATGTATGTGACGGATAGTGTATGTTGTGCATATATTCAAATATTTAAATGAATACGTCCAATTCATGGTTAGAGTAATTAGTTAGGTACTTTTCAAATCTTTGACAGTCTGAGTACTACTTGCTACATTCAACAGGTAACTGCCATCAAAATATACTACTCTATTGTCTGGTGCATAGCATTTAATGTATTAAAGGATATAATAATGGATTATAATTTTAATTATATTTTTTTGGGCAAAGCTTAATGTTTTATGATCTCATGACCTGAGAGGGAATAATTATAGTTAGAAACCATAATTTTATTATTGTAAAGGTTCAGTGTTATATGCATAGGTTACAAATTAAAAAAATTAAACTAATATATAGTCAGTGCTGTCTTTGTGTCTCAAATTAGTTATGTTAACAATTATCTTATGTTCATAAATTCTGTTGTCATAGCTCATCTATTGGATGGAACTTTCTACCTAGTACTATATTTATCAACACCATCAATTCTGTGATACCAATAGACACCTGATACCTCCTTCTCAACAGACCAAACCAAAACACAAGTCAGTATGAAGAAGCATGTTTTAAAACACCAACTATGAAGCAAAATATTAAGCTAACTATATATACATTTAAGTGTATCTATTTCATCTACCTACAACATAGCTTAGACAATGATACCAACATATATAATTTCCAAATGGTACCTGCAAATCGCAAAATCCATACAAGCTTGTACCTACATAGCTATGGAGTAGGGTATTAAGGTATAATGTACCTACATTCCACCTACTGTAACATAGATTAACCTATGACATGTAGAATATCAAGGCGGACATCGACAAAACTCAAAATCCATACTGTACCTAACTATACCTACCCAGATACTAAGTATGTACCAAGGTATAATCACTAGCCCTTTAGCGTCTATTTGCAGCTACGAAGTAAGGATGGTGGGTATGTTATAAATAGAAAATTTTCCAACTTACCTCATCGTCCACCGAGAAGTGGTGATTGTTGGAATCCAATGTTTTTATCGTAAACTCAATCATTTTGACACGAAAACATGAACGCCCTTACAAGGCAGATAATTTGACGTGTGACTAAAACAACGAAATACGAGGGTACAAAATGCTCCAGATAGCTGAAGTTTGCACAAGTTAACTGCACATTAATTAGATTAATTACTCACGCCTATCACAGTTAATTTTTAGATAATTAGAGGCGAATTGAAATAAAATTTTGTCTGGGTTGGAGCAATCATTTGATGCCTGATGGTGACAGCGATTGAAAAGACGGTGTTACCATACCAATTAACAGTTTAAATAAAACTATGGATAATTTGTCATAATGTTGCCAGACTATTTTGTTTGTCGTAAAAATTTAGATTTACCATTTTCAAACTTCTTGGACATGTCATATCAAAAAATAATTATAATATAACTTTACACTGTCAACGCAAAAATCTGTAATAAGGTGGTGACTAGTGGTGAAGTAGTATTGTGTAGTATTTATACATTTTGTGGTAAGTAACCGTGTAGCCACCAAGAAGATCTATAATCTTCTTGTGATTATTTCAAGAAGATCATCAACCGACTTCAAAAAGGAGGAGGTTATCAATTCGTGTGTGTGTGTTTTTTTTTTTTAGTTTGTCACCTCATACCTCCATCATTTATAAACCGATTCGAAAAATTCTTTTTGCATTTGAAAGGATGTCCGTGCAGATTGGTCCCATAAAATTTTATCAAAGTCGGTTCAGTAGTTTGGTATTAAAATAAAAATAACTGAAAAATTACATCATCATCCAAGTAAACGAAATTACGTGATTTGCTTTCCTGTGACTTTTCAGTGGTGGTTGCGGTCACTAAAAAAGTCTCAGTAAACTGCCTACCTTCCGGTTTCATCATCAGATGATGAAGAAACTGGAAGGTAGGGGCCGGAACTCCGTAATAACACAATATAACCTAGTCGTGTTTGGGCTTAGTGGAATTGTCATGAGATGCATTCTGGCTATAAGTGCCATATATTTGTATAAGTGGTATACTATGTGTGGCTTTTATTAGTAGTTTTCCACTAAAAATCGTGAAAAAATTTTTTTTATAAAAAAAATAAAACCGACTTTCAAAAAACCTGGGTGCACTAAAAAGCTAGAAAAAACTAGGGACCTTATAATTTCTTTCATTGGCCTGGCTCCATAGCCCCCCTAACTGAAAAATAACATAACATAATGACACATTCGGATTCTGGCGCTTCGCCGGCCGCTGCCGCGACACGCTAGCCTCGCTCGCTCGGCTCGCGCGTTTTGGTCACTGTTCTAACCTAACCTAAACCTAAGTCATAGCGCAACTTTTTTTTTTTTTTAACGTTGGATAACCCTTTATGGGTCGTCTCACGCCTCGGGGGAGACGAGAGGGGTATGTGGGAGTCCCTGCGCCTGAAGAGCGCAGTATACCCACTAAAAACCAACGGTGTACCATCCTCCGCCGTGCAGAGGGGCGCCCCGGGACCATGGGAAATGCTCCGAGACGCCCCGGCGGACGGCCCGGCAATGACTTGCCGGGCCACAGGCGCTAAAAAGGGGACGACCTGGTACCACCCCAGTCATCCCCCAGACGGCCGAAATCGTGCAATAGGTAGTGGGTCCCCCGACCCACCACCTGATTTCGGCTCCTAAGTCATAGCGCACCTAAGGCTACACTCCAACCCTCTATGGTCATAGACAAAAAAAGAAAAATATTTAAGCCTGTGGTTCACACCAAAATACACACCCACAGAGATACGTAGTAAAAAATAATTATTTATAATCAGTGTATAGAAGCCTTTAACAAAAAAAACCTCTGTGTATCACGCCACAGAGTTGTAATATATTATCAAGAAGATGATATGTGTTATAAATCAACACTTCCAATTCCAATTAAAGTTTATGGATTACACAGAGATATTTCGTACGTTAAACGTAGTTACCGTGAGTTTGCACTCGACGAAACATGTTGTCTCTATTTTATGTGAGTTTGCACCAAGAAGTTGCACTGACGAAACATTCACTCAAAACATATTTTCTGGGTTGATGTCTCTGTGGTTCATGTAGCATGTGTGCATGTCATAGGGGTATTATTTTACCTCTATGGTGCAAGTATCTCGATTCTGCAGCTGAGCTGTCAAAATGTTAACAGTGACATATTATCAGAGAGGTGTTAACTAAAGGAGGCGTGACGTGCTTCATTTTACTAATAAAAAATTCTGTCAGATTTTGGGGGGGACGAGGTAACCACTACAAAGAAATGATGCACAATTACTAAAAAACAAATTGTGTCATTATGAATGCACACTTAAATAAATATCCAACACTAGTAACTTTTACGCACACTAATCGGTCAAATACGTCAACATGCAAGAATTTACGAGTGTAAGACACTAAGTGCAATAGGGAGAAACCAATATCGATATTTCTAATTAGATATATCGATAGTTTTACTTGCTCATCATCACAAAAATATTGCATAGACGTGTGCATTTCTTCATCTAATACAAAATATGATTTATTTTGTATATTATGGTATCTTATACAGTACGATGATTTATCGTTTATGCATTACTTTAAAAAAATCCCTCGCTGTGGTAATGAAACATTTAAAATAAATAATATTTTACGACAATATACAAGGTAAAACTTCTACTGCATCACTTATATATACTTCACGTGTGTGAATCAGTGAAATATTTTTTTAGAATCATGTCAGTAGAAGTATAAATAAAATACTTACGGCATCAGCTAAAAAATAATATTGGTACGGCATTATCTACTATTTTTTTGTCGTTTATTAGATAAACATTGGAATTGCGACGAATCAAAGTGTACTGAACAAATAATACTTGGCCGAGTAGGTTCCCAACCCCTCTTTCTATTGCAAGATTTTTCCCATTTGGTTTTAATTGAGGGTCTTTAGGAAATCTGGAAAAATAGTGGAATAATGATAAGTTAAAAAAATTACAATAGGTAATTATATTTTTACTATTTATAATTTAAAGTAAAATATAATAAAAACTCCAAAAAATATAATTTTATCGATACACGTCCACAATCATAAATTTATCACTGCCGCAACACTATTCAAAATGGCGAACTCGAGATACCATACTACACTTTTCAATTATTTCGTACTCGATTGTTTAATCGATAATGTTTTCGATTTTTATGACATTTTATATTTTATTTATTTTAGTTAGAAATAAGGGATTATTTACACCAAAAACACTTACATATGAAACGTTACTCCGTTTTTTTGTAGATTAGAGGTGTTTGACTTCTTCTTGCAATGGTTTATAGCGCAGGTCGGCATTTTTTATGGAGCACCTTTCACATCGAAAACGATACTGACTTTGATTAAATCGATTCCATAAACACTTTTTATAAACGTGTTAGACCTTATTGTTCTTATACCTTGGCAGAGGGGAATGATCATGTTAGTCTAGTCCATAGATAAATAAATGGTCTAAGCATATTATAGTGAGCGCCAATCTTCTTGGTAAGCGTGGAAATTGACTAATAGATGGCGTTTATTGTTACCAGAATCAAAACCTACCAAAGATATCATTTTCAAATCATTTTCTAGATGGAGTTGGTTGTTCAATCACACGGCGGTAGGCATACTTTTTCTTTTTATTTTATCACCTAAGTACAGAGATTATCTTCCTATCTTCTATTGCCGGCAGCTACGACGGGATAGATTTTTTTCTGGATGTGTCTGGGTGGATTTATGTAAAATTAATTCGGGATTGTTTACATTCGGTTTTTATTTTCGTGTTGTATTTTCCCATTTAGCCAGTGTCAAGTGAGATAATTATATTCAAGTTTTTGTGTATAATACAAAAGTATTATATGTATTGACACAAACCAATAAGAGGTTCCACTATAGGTACAGGGCTACTGAAAATTCGACCACGCCCACGAAACACGCCCACTTAGAAATTTCAGTATACCTTTTCCCCTATCACCCGTGCGATAGAGTACCTTGTAGGAAGCGTGAATAATTACGGTAACACTTAGTAATAGGCACATTTTATGATAGGTACATATGTCGGTAAACCTAACCAAACCAATCCCTACCTTCTTGCAAGCAATATAGGTGGGTACTAAATATAAATTATTTCGATATAATTACATAATATTTATTACTTATCATTTAAGTAGCCAGTCCTATATGATGATCGCACACATCCGTCATCAGCGGTCGAGGACGATATAATTCGAGGGAAACACATGCGCGACGATCAAGTCTGAAGGTATCAGCAGCTCTGCCATGTGCTTTACGCTCTCTAGGCGTTAGTGTCTCCAACATCAGGCCAGAGTAAGTAGCTAATTATTTAACTGGTTCTCAGAAGTTAAAACCAAACCCTTATCTTTATGTTTCTAGGTGAAATTGGTATAACCGGTATGAACTGGATTACGGTACAGACGGGCAGGCTGGTGTGAAAGAATGTGTATGATAAGTAGAAGATAATATAAAGCTACTAGTTGCTGCCCGCGACTTCGCCCGCGCAGACTTAAGTAAAGTGTTCTATGTGTTAATCCAGGTTATAAAATATCTGTGTACCAAATTTCATTCAAATCGGTTCAGTAGTTTTTGCGTGAAAGAGTAACAAACATAGACATCCACACTCACAAACTTTCGCATCGATAAAAACAAGTGTAATTTTTTTTGCATGCCTACAACATAGTCTGGCCGACTTTACAAGCGTACGATCTGCCTAATGTTACGCAGTTAGTTACTATAGCATATACATGTTTGCAATACCAAAGGCATTGCTCGCACATCGGACAAGGGGAGTGGGATAGACGGAGGGGAATGGACATAAGTTGTATTTAACTTTCTTGTAATTGTAACACCCATTTTAATGTTTTATTAACTACTAGCTGAGCCCGCGACTTTGTCCGCGTGGAGTTTAACTTAACAAACTTTCATCCCCTATTTTATCCCCTTGGGGGTAGAATTAATCATAATCATTTCTTAGCGGATGCCTACGACATAACATCTACCTGCATGCCAAATTTCAGCCCGTTCCGTCCAGTGGTTTGGGCTGTGCTTTGATAGATCACTATGTCAGTCAGTCAGTCAGTCACCTTTGAGTTATGTATATATTTAGATTGTTTGGCCGCCTAAGGACACATAGGTAGGCACTTATATCCGAATGTCTAAAAATTATTGACTAATCATTAATGTTTTTTATTCCCGAATTGTTACTACCTATCAGTATTTAAGTACATCTTAGCTTAGCCCAATAGTGTTGGAATGGTCTGCACGCGTACCAACATATTATTTCGAATTTCTGATACACTGTATTAGGTAAGTATGAAATTATAGAGGTCGGTTACAAAGGACTCCACACGGGATAGCGATTCTTGTAGGCACTAGCTCAATATATTTAACCATTCGCTGACGTCAATAGGAGGGGCAGGGATCTGTTGGGGCCGTGGACATAAACAAGGTGATTGCTGCTTGAGGGTCCGAACCGGCGGCTGATCGGCCTCGAAGCTTCGAGCTATAACGAGCCAGAATGATCGCACACATCCGTCATCAGCTGTGAATCGGTCGATATAATTCGAGGGAAACAGGTATCATTAAGGTATCAGGTATCAGCGGCTCTGCCATGTATTTTACGCTTGCTAGGCGATAGTGTCTATGTAAAGTATTTTTATGGCATTATTGTACAACCCCCTATTCGCCCCCCGTGGAAATGACGATAGGTATTTACGTAGATTCTAGCGACAAGAGAACGTAATGAATTCAGGGTTCTCATGGTAAAGAAGAGGAAACACACCTGAGAAAACCTATGAAACAAGCTCAAAAAGTAGGTAGGTAGAATTACTAGTAGTTAGGTACCAATGAATGGATCCATGTGAAGTAAGAAAAGCACCACCGCTACATTGAGATTAATTTGAGTATGAAGGTACCTAAGTACCTATGAGACTGGATCGATAACTATTAATAAGTAAACAAAAATAATGTAGAGAGGGTAGGTATATAGGCTACAGGCTATATATAAGTAGAATAGCTAGAATAACTTTGCTTTCAATATTTAAACCCTCAGTTTTGTAGCGGTATCAAAACTCTATTTTTGTGTCAAATTGCAGCCTTCTTTTCCTAATAGTCTCTGAATAAAATGATCGTGATGTCGGACGGACGGACCGACACACGGAAATGGCGAAACCATATAAGGTTTTTAGTTTGACTACGGAACCCTAAAAAAACTCTGACACCGATTGATTGGTGTGTTGTGTGTACGTGTGATGGATACGTGTTATTTTATAATATAACTAGCTGTGCCCCCCGACTTCGTCCGCGTAGTATTTAACGTAACAAAAATTTCGGGATTATCGGGATAAAAAGTATCCTATATGTTAATCCCGGTTATAAGCTATCTGTGTTCCAAATTTCAACCAAATCCGTACAGTAGTTTTTGCGTGAAGGAGTAACAATCATACATCCACACTCACAAACTTTCACATTTATAATATTACTAGCTGTGCCCACGGACTTCGTCCGCGTAGTATATAACGTAACAAAAATTTCGGGATTATCGGGATAAAAGGTATCCTATATGTTAATCCCGGTTATAAACTATCTGTGTTCCAAATTTCATTCAAATCCCTTCAGTAGTTTTTGCGTGAAGGAGTAACAAACATACATACATACATCCACACTCACAAACTTTCACATTTATAAAATTAGTAGGATATATATATAGTAGGATTAGGGAGGTAGGTAGGTACCTACCTACATGATTTACCATTACAAGGTTAAAGTACGAGTATGAGATCTTCCATGGCATCACTGCTTGCTTACCTACTTGTCATGCATGCCATGCACGAATAAAATACTTTAACACCCTACTTATGAATTCAATCAGTTGTTTCTGGAATGATATCTCAGGTAGGAATACATTATAATTAATTATGTATGAGAGACGTAACTACTTAATTCCACTCAATGCGTGCATATAAGTAATTAAGTTTTTTTAAATCTGTAGGTAAGCCCATTATCTAAAAAGCATCTGTAATTTATTTGTACCTACCCGCTCAATCCCGAATCAATTATCAATCGAGTTAAGTATTTTCTGTACAACGAATAAGTAGTTAGGCACCTACTAAAACGTTAGTTTTTTAGCTGTATGAAAAATACTATAATACAACTTGTAATTGCAGAAGGCTGAGACACACATCCAGATTCGGTTCTAAACCATACAAAAAACAAAACATAGTCCCTCTATATAATATACCTAAATAAAATTACAATAAAATATGTGGATTACGCAAATTTAGTGAAACATTTTTAGACGGAAACGCGTCTTATATTCCGCGTCGTTGTTAAATCTTCGCCTGTATCTAGCAATTAGCTACATTCAATATTAACCATTAACCGAATTAGGTAAGCTAGTAATTAACAAAGCATTCTAGCAACAAAATACATGTTTATCGTCCTCTATTCAATTCAGTCATTTGCGGTTATAATTGGCAGCATAATTGTGTCTGAGAAACATGACGCGACATTGTTATAAATATTCAAAGTGTTTCCAATTTATTTTAACGTTTTCTATTTAGCCGAGTTGCTAGACATACAATTTCAATAGCACAAACAACGTCTGAGTTATACTTTTCAAACACAATATTAACTAAGTTATTAGTTAACCTTAACCAAATGTAGTAGGTGTCGCCACAGAATTATAAGATGAATATTCTTACACTTTATAATAATATTATATATTATTTAAGGTAGATAGATACTTATATTAATAGAAGTGGCTAGTTAACTACGCTTGCATTAAAATTATAATAAATTGCTATATTTTAACATTTTTAACAGTCAAGACTCTCCTCAATACAAGGAGGGAATTCCTCACGATGGTTTCTTTTTTTTTTGATCTGGACTATATTTTGTTTGCCAGAGTGGCCATAACAACTTCACCCGGACAGAGGGCGAGCACAAGTGCGCTCCAGCCAGAGGGGCAGGGGGGCAGCTAGCTCAAGGGCGCCACAAGGGACACGACCTCGGCTTGGGCCGCTGCCAGGAGAGGTGGCGAGGGTAAATCTACCACCGGATCGGAACGCGACCTCGACTGAGAACGATGGTTTCCGTAACCGTAAGTGATAATCATCAGGTTGAAATTATGATTCGCTCATAGATTTTGAGAAACCCATAAGTGCGAGCCGAGGTTTGATCCCAGGACCTTGTGCACGCAAGACGCGTGCTTAACTGGCTATCACTTGCATTAATTATATTTATTATTATTTAAAATAAGCATAAAACGCTCGAGTTTACATAAAATTTAACTAATAAGTGGCTTATAGGTAGTGACAATAGTGAGTGATTTGTTATTCTTTGTTTGTGCATTCACAAGAAAAATATAAGTATACGTATACTCAATGAGGTACAATAATGCATTGAAACAGGCAAGGATACTTGCGCATAGTAATTTGACATCAAATAAATGCGTATGTACGCCTGTAACAATTTAATTTGCTTCGTTAAACCTAATTTAGACGCGTCGGGCACATCGCGGTTCTGTGACCTCTCCTCATTCATAACATCCGAGTCTCTGTACTATAAACAAACAAACCAATTACTCACCTAACCTACTATAAAAATATCCGTGCATTGACATTTGTGCACAGCGCACAACCGTCATGTTTACACCAGTTTTTTCGTGGGCACGGTACCTGCCTTTAGTATCACGATAAATTACCTGCGCTGGCAAGGACGTTGGTAGTATATACGTACACATAACATGTAGAGATCAGTAATACATAATTACGTGTTTGCTCAATGCACTGGCAGCGGCGCGGCGCGGCGCGGCGTCATGAGAACGAACGATGAGTTTAATATAAATAGTTACCTATATTATTAAGCGTTTATTTGATTAGTCAGTTTAACTAAGTACTTAATTCATCAGATGAATCAACGGTTCCTGAAGTCTTCTTTGCACTACAACATGCGGTTCTTCAATGGGTAAGTTGACAGGTCTCTACAAGGCTACGCGCCCACCCTTGAGCTGCAGATTTCCAGACCAACGGTTACCTACCACTTCCCATACATCTGGTGGATCGTCTGTTATTGTGCCTACAGGCAATAAATAAAAGGTGAAAATAGCCAATTGTTTCAGAAAAAAGTGTGTCAGAGACGACCGTCTCTGACACACTTTTGTGAGTAACCAGTTATGCCAAAGTTCAAAGACATTTAATGCAGTGTACAAACTGTTCAAAGCTCCAAAGGGCAAATTTGCATTTGTGCCTCGCTAGGTGCAATGTGCAACACGACGATTTGTATTCATAATATTCTCCGAATGCGACTTTGTTTATGCGCCTGTTAGTAATCTCTGGGGATGAAGTGTGTCAGCGCAGCGAAAATACAGGCTGTTTCAAAAGACCGATATAATACTTGGCGTTTTGGATAGGCATCGTGCGTATAATGAAATGGTAAGTATACCATTTATAACGAAATTCGAACTTGTTTTTTCATTATTTTTTCCTTATGCTATTTTAAAAAATGTTGTACTTATACCAAAATCTCAAGTAGTACTATGCAAAAAATTACAAAAAAAAACTCTAATATTGGTAGCTGCTTCTCGTAAATACAGTTTATACTGTTTCTAGGCCACTGGATGTGTTATAAAGAAAGTTCTGACAAATCTTTAAACTCTTGTAACTCAAAAAAATAATTGCTTTGCGTACTACCTATTAGTATTTCTTCACTAAGCATCTACCTACATACCTATCAGCTGCCGTAATGCATCTCAATTATTATTTCAGCCTTTGAAACATCCTGTGTAAAAGGTACCTATATCAGTTGGAATTAAGAGATTTAGTATCAGATAACTAGGCGAAGCATTTCAATCGCAACTGTACCTACGTACCAATGTTCTGTTGGCATTTTGGCAGGTCTATTAAAATTTTCCTCCATTCATTCAGCCTTGGTGCAAGGTATTAGGTACCTTGAATACAATTTATGTGATCCGTTTATCTGAACTCAATGTGAGGATTTTGTGCGTTTCCGTTGCAAAATCCGTTACGTAGGTATGTTGTTCAATTTACTGATATCCCTTGTGGTGTAGGTATTAGTCGTTGAAAATAATCTTTTAGAAGGTTGCGACATAAAAGTTTTGATAAATATTTAAATTCCCAATTACTTACTTACTATAAATAAGAAAGTGAGGTCACAAATCAGCCACCTGTTACCCAAAAGATTATTTCGCATTTCCCACCATTTTATCTTTTTCTCATCGCAATACACCCTGTTGTTTATAGAATCGAACCGTCTCCAAATATTCTTTGAGTAATAAGTTAAAATATCTTATATATATTAAGTATATAAGTCTTTTTTTAAACAAAGTCAGCAAACAAGCGATCCACTTACCTGATGTTGAGCTGTTACCGTAGCCCATAGATGCTTATAATACAAATGGTATTGATCGCTCGTTGCCGGCCTGAAGCAGAGTGTGATAGAGGAAGAGGAAGCTAGGGGGGATTTGTGGGGCTTGCGGTTCTGCGAGAACATATCCTACGAAACACAGCTATACTTTACGCTGATCTTCTGTGACAGGGTGGCACTACCCTAGTCAGCTCGTATTTGAGCTCAAGTCTGTTGGCTAAAGCATTGGCTATAAGTACCAATTGCCACCGTAAACGTCTCTATAAAGTTCCGTATGCTCTATGTACTGTGACAACTCTTCATAGGGTTTACCGTGTATTAATTAATTAAAACATTTATTATATTTATGTATTTATTTATATTCTTACTCGCTGAGCCCGCGACTTCGTCCGCGTGGAATTTTGATCCTTTCTTAGGGGATGTCTACGTCATAGTAGCTTTAGGCATGCAAAGTCTCAGCCCGCTCGGTTTAAAATCGACAAAGTTTCATACAAACATTTCAAAATAGGTTTTATCCCCTTGGGGGTAGAATTAATCAAAATCCTTTCTTAGCAGATGCCTACGTCATAACATCTATCCGCATGCCAAATTTCAGCCCAATCCGTCCAGTGCGCTGACATGCTCAAAATGTTGACATGCTGAAAATGTCAAAATGGGTGTTTAGAGCACATGTACTTAATTTAAGTACTGCAATAGGTATTGCAATTCAGTCCACCCTTTTATGAACACGCATAATTCACAATTACTAAGTAGGTAAGTAGGTACCTACATTAATCAAGTGGACAGATAAACTACTGGTTGATAACACTCAGTTCTGTGCACGCGATGGCAGCTATTACATTGTAAAAGGGACATTAAATATAATGAGCTGTACAGTTTACTTGCACGAACCTAGTGCAAGTAATCCTAGAACTAATATTGATTTTATAGGCCATGCCCGGCACAGGATCTGCTAAGTCCTAACTTTATTTCCCTCTTTGTTTTTGTAATGTCCCTGATTTGACTATAATCTAGCACGCATCAAAATCAGAAATATGTCGGACTGGTAGATCTGTTTGGAGATTTCTTCGGCATACAATATACCTACCTACATGAATAATAGACAGGCGAACTTCAAAAACTGTTGGTCATCGTAGTTTTCCTCAAGATTGTCGTGTTTTCCTTAACAAGTTCCAATTCATAAAGCCTGCCGCACGGCGGAATTACTTTCGAACTGCGGTTTGGTGGTTGCGTTGAGGTCGAGGTATTAAAAGTATGGAGCACGTTATTATTGAACTGTCAAAGGTATATTCTTTGCTGCTCAATCTAGACAAACAAATTTTTAAGAAAGAAGAGATAGTTATACCACTGTAATGACCACTTTAAACTCTGTGAAGCCGAGTTTTTACTTCTGTGGTGACCTAGTGCTATGTTAATTTAAGTAGATTCATTTTCAATATATTATGACTATTTACGGTTTAACAAACATGATGTGCCTTATTAATAGTTTAAAATACATCGATGACGATAATGTTTATTGTATACACGACATAAGAGTCTCCATGACCTTGGGATAAGTTATCTCAATACACACTTGAAATTGGGTCATTACAATATTATTTTTATTTAACTTATGTATCTAAAAATAATAGATCCATCGGTCACAAATTCTTATTTGATGGTAATAAGTAAGTACCATTTATTCTAAGTAAATGATATTACATTAATTTAACCCTTCGCCAAAAAACCATCACGGTATTATATTGGGTTATTGGGTAATAAACAAGGTTTTGCAACGAAGCCGGGGCGCGACGATCAGCTGTTGCCCTCGATATTATGTTTCATCATAGTTATCTGTGTTTTATTAAACTGATGACATACCTACACATACGATAACAATGTGTGGAACTACATATCTATCCTGTAAAATAAGGTAAGTAGGTAAATTACTTATATTGTGCCTAAAATGTTGTGTGTGTATATAAGTGCCTTTGGAAATAGCTAGCCTAAATAGGTATTCATTATTATAATTAATTGTTAGTATACTCATTTACTATTTGTAGACACAGCGCTAAGCCATTAGATTAATAGGTATATTTTTAGCGGGAAACTAAAACCAATTAGGTACTTAAAAGTAATCTGAATTAGATCTTTCTATCATTGTGTCAATATCAATATAACCTTGACGCCTTTCAGTGTCCATGTAGGTTAATATAATAATATATTTCACTTGGCCACTTTAATTCAGGATACATCAATACTGAATACCTAGCCCATTCCACAGTATCACTGGGCAGGTCTTGTCAGGCCAAAGGTCAGTGGAAATGTTTAATTTGATATGAAATCGTTTTAGGTACTTTGACAAGAAACTTTTGGTACTCCACTTGTTGTTATTAACACTGTCCATCTCGGTAAAAATTGACTAATATCTCTCTTATTAATTAATACAATAATCATGACAGTGATTGGCAGATATCTTTTTATAGGACCTAGAGTCCTATACAGAGTAGCAGATTAAATAAAAACATATACGGGACCAGACAAGATGTTTAATGTACAGCGTATTTTGACAGATAGAATAGAATTCTATGTAAAAATAATTGCCATTATAAATTACACGGAATTTAAATACTAACTATAAAAACAAGCCAGTGCTTTGATGATTTCCACCCTTTTTCCACCACGTAGGTTTCAACACTTTTGAATACCGGCTTTCACCCGTGGCTTCGCCTAACAAAGTTTAGTCTATGCATACGAAATTATATTGATTTTTGCCGTGATGTAGGTAAATCAAACTTTTAAACCCACTGAATGTTATTCTTATTTATTAGACCAGTAGATATGCATTTACCTAAGCATGTTGCAGTTTACTGTGGTATTATTTTCCTCGTGCTTATTGTAATTAATTTTGAATAAATAGCTACCTAATTATTGTTATTATTCAGCCTCTGCATTTCCATGTATTTAGTGCAATGGTATTATCTCCGTACTCGTCTTGAACACTGACATCTGGAGCATGCCAACGTATCGTAACAACCAACGTGTTAATTAAAGCGGCGAACATCAATCCAATTAATAAAGGTACATTGCACCTAATAGATCTTGCTCGCTTTATCAAAATTACCGTAGAGGAATGTTTTAATCCGACAATCGTAAGTTTAGAAAGGATTAAGGTTTTAGTCTTATCTTTCGAAATGACATCTTGGTTTCACATCAACATTTCGGGCTTAAAACCAATTCCCATTCCTATTCAACTTTCTGGTTAAGTTGTCGGTCGACCATATGAAATCTTGAGTGGGTGTGGAACTGTGGAGTCGTCTTACATAAAACTACGATCCGATTAATAAAATAAAATACATAGGTTATTTGCCAAATTTGAGTTATATTTACAACGCTAAAGCGATTATTTTCTTAAACTGTCAGTCTGACTTATACATATCACTTTTAGTTAATAATTGGTCTACTTACTTTTCTAACAAATAAAATATGTATAAGTAGGTACCTGTATAATTTTTTGGAGCAACATATCGTGTTTTTGCTTATAGTTCAAAATCGGGTTTTTGATAATCGGACGGCATACCAGTGGACCATAATAAGCGCCAGAGCAGCCTATTTCAGCCACGTAACGGAAGGCCATCGTTAAGACCAGGGATGCTAAGCTGATAGTACAGCACAAAAAAGAAGAAACAGAAGATCCGTCTTCATTATAAGAACGTGGATGTTATCAAATTTAATTCCAGCAAATTCCCATATTCATGGCGGTAGGTATACAATGGTTTATAATGTAGCACAGATACATGGATTACCCACTTATGTTGTGTAGGTAACTATTAATTATGAGGGGTTATCTTAGAGCATCCTAAAATAACACTAAAATATATTATAATCCAACCCCGCTACAATAGCCGTTGCGTAGGTCTAGTCATATTTTCTCGATCAAACTGTGATCTTCCACCGGCTTTTCATACATAGCCAATAATCAAGTAGGTGGTGACAATAACTTGCCAGTGATAATAATATGTTGACAGGGTATATCTATGCTGTTGCTCCGCGAATTAACAATTTTACACGCGAAGAATCCGTGCGCGTGCGCTTGGATGGTGTTCACACTGTTAGCACAATATGACTTGCAAATTGTGTATTGTACTATAAATTGGCTTGTCACATTCGATGTTCGAGATTAGTGCGGATGCTGGACATAATAGGACAGTTGGTCTGGTTCCATCAAGTTTTTAACTGAATGTTGTTTGCAGAAATGTCTTTTCATTAGTTGTAAGTATAGGTGCAGGTTGTAATATAGTAAATATCTAGTATATGAAGGTGGGGATTTTATACATCGCCGTGCAATATGACCATTTACTTAACGTTCAGCGGAATTGGACAGAGCGGAATGGGGTAGTTTTTTTTTTTATAATTTGACAGCTGTCAGTTGAAAGCGATTCTCCCTAGGGCGGAAAAGTATTACTTTCAACCCGCTCCTCAGGCAACTTCAGACCTACTTTCCGAGTATGAGTAATGAAAAAATTTTTTGATCTCGGAATATCTATAATAGGTACCCAAAGTAAATAATTTATAGAAGAGCTTAATATCCTGCACGCATGCTTTTTATTTTAATTATGCGGACATATGTCATGAAGGTACATATTCCTATTTCTGGTATTGCCAACTAAACGTTGAAATACATGATAAATTAACTTATTTTTTATACAAATCAATGTTGTATCGCTGTTGTATCGCCATGATTATTTGTGTCGATGCCGCAAGAACCGTGTGAACAAGCCTTTAGCACTTATCAAAATGTTGTCATCGTTTACTTGCGTCAATACATATTATTATTATCGGCATGGTATCACATCACTATTGTCAAAATTAAATAAGGGTCATCAACATAGCTTTTATCGGTTCAGTGATAATATCTATTTATGAGCGAATCAGGATTGTATTATTTGTCACAAAGCTAGCCGACTGTGAAAGTACCTATCACGAGCACGCGTCGTGAACCCATCCGATGTGATAACGACGAGCTGGTTGCCAGCCCATGATCTATGCACAAATACTACCTACGTACTATCTAAATTATTTAATCACAACACAAATACCCGCTATATATTCACAAAGTACCTTGAGCTGAGCCTTAAAGAACATAGAAACTATTCAGGCAGCAATAATCGTGAAAACAACAATCCTACTTAATAGTACCTATATAAATGCGAAAGTTTGTGAGTGTGGATGTTTGTTACTCTTTCAGGCTAAAACTACTGAACGGATTTGGATGAAATTTGGAATACAGATAGTTTATAACCGGAATTAACAGATAGGATACTTTTTATCCCGATAATCCCGAAATATTTGTTAAGATAAATACTACTCGGACGAAATCGCGGGCACATCTAGTAAAAAAATAATTGTTACCTAATTTATTATTTTTTTTATAAAAAGAGATTACTAGTAAGTAATGTGAGTTGGCCCACGTGAATAGTTTAATGGCCAAGATGGGGATTGAACCCGGAACCTATAATAAACAAATTGAATTTCTTTTTAAGCAATTAGCAGTATGTAATTTAACATACCGAAGTGCCTATTACGCGGTTCAAAGTTATCTTTTTTCTAATTCAGAGTCGTTAAATTGTTTACTTAATATAATTACGTTGTATTGCTATGCGACCTTAAAAGTTCTCGAATCGAAGGCCGTGAATTGATAACATGTCCTTTACCTATCAAGCAATATTGTAGATAGAGGAAATCGCACCATGTTTTAACAAACCTGCTTATACCAACAGAATTACTACTTTTTGCAATAGTTGCCAATTAAATATTTTATACTTTGACACTACATCAGATTATTTTATGAAAATTAATTAACGAAACGATTAATAAAAAACAATATTTTAAATAAATAACCCTGAAAATAACTTTTAATGACTGTGCAGGTAAGCAAATAAGCCGAAAAACTATTTAGTAAGTCATGGAAACCGTGCGGTTAAGAATCCTTCGCGAATCGCGCGACACTACGGTGTGGTGTATTGTACATACTCGTATGGCTCTGATTACAATCATTCTAGAGGCTCCGCATTTAAGAAAACTGTTTACTGCCATTTGTAAATAACAAATGACAGTGCCGTGCCACAAACAATAGTGCCAATGCGCTAATTAGATAAAAGGGTATCCATCCAAGTGCAGTTATGTGCAGCGCGATAACCGGCTATCTCCCGGAGAAGCATGTACCTACCTACCTACCTACATAAGTTTTGTTTTCGTGTTGGCAGAGTTTTCATGTAGGTACCAATCGCTGACATCTCTGTTCATTCTTGTGAGTTAATTGCTTTCCATTTAGAGCATTACTCTCGATAAATGTAAAAAATAAAGTCGTTTTATTACATTGTAATGTTACAAATTGGATTGCAACAGAAGAAATTGAAAAGCAATGCCTAATAGTAAAAAAAATATATTATCTTAAGTGCCTATCTATGACAATTTACACAAAACAAGTAAAGCATTGACAATAAGAGAACAAAAGTCATCAAGAGAAAAAAATCTGTATAAATTCAGAGTAGGTAGGCAATGAATTCATCTGTGCATCCGCCAGGCATACTTTTTTCATTTATGCATGTTGATTTCCCTTGGTGAAACACTGGGTTACCTAACTGTAGGCCCTGCCATATCTAAAATACAAATGTAATCAAACAGAAGGTACAAATAGTGTATTTGGGTTTAAATTATAACAAGAAAATAATAATATTAGGTACCTATTGTAGGAACACTGTCAAAAGGTTCTTACAATCAATTGTGATTTAATTGGCTTAATCCTACCTCTGTTTTCGTTCTGATGATATTTAAATCATTAGTATATAACACACTGTTTTTTGAAAATAAGCGTGTAGATACACAAACAAGATACTTAATTTATTTTATGAGATTTAGTTAGTTTAGTTTATTAGTAAACGTTAACGTCCGAAAAATATTTCACAAGGGCATCACAAACCCGGCTTTGTTTACCTGCTAGCCAGCATTATGTTGGCATCATGTATGTACTTGAGTGTTAGATACCTATTCGGTATAAAAAGATAACAACCTAAAAGAAATTCACCGATGCTTTCCGTAATCCCAGTGAGCACATTGAACTCCGGTAGGTAACGAAGCGGCTAGCAACTAGATAACGCTAAATATAAACAAAATAGTGCTAATTCTGTTGTCCACAATAAGAAAATTAGACGCAATAAAAAACTTAACGAAATACATGTGTGCACATAAAAACAACGCGTCATTTCGGTATAATCCACCAATACCGATTCGAAACCCTTTTAAATTGTAAACTGACGAAACACTTTAAGTGTTTTTATAACGTTTCTTCATTAAAGACTTATCGACACTGTAGGTATTTATGATAGTAAGAGCCGAGTCATGCTTTGCGCTTTGATAGCCTCGTTAACCATGGAACAATATATGGACATAATGCGTATTGTTCATTAATTAAAATCTTATAGATTAAGATTCCATTGCCTTTTTTATTACCAATTAGCAATGGCATACGTATGCTTAAATATTTCAACTCATTCCCGTTCCTTTGTTAGGTTTTGGTTTAAAATGATCAGTTTTTATTACCTAAATGGGTAGTATGATATTTACGTTTGATTGGCTACTGGAATAAAAAGAGGTACGATTGGGAAGACACCCAGAGAGTGGGGGCGAGAGTTAGTGTGTCATACCGGAATTGTAGGTATATTGTAAAAGAAGGAAGAATAAATAAAAAATAAGTTGAAGTTGCTCAGAGTAAAGCTAGCATAAACGATATAGAAAATGAACGTGTGTACCTTGTAAGCAGAGATATAGTCTAAGCTTGTGGGTGAGCCTTGGTTGTTTTTCTTACACGTTATGGATGTATACAATGTGTATTTTTTTCTGAATATGTGGGGACCGCAAATGGTCCGCGTGCAGTTCTGGCAACTAGCCAATCAAGATGATTAACCCAATGTCCACCGCAATGACATTTTAACCACTTGAAGTAACGGGTAAACTGGTCCTTGCTGAACGGTCGTTGCGAACGTTTACAGTCAGCTCACGCTCTATTTATTCTTGCTTGGGATGAAGAATCCAACGGTTAACACATACGTATAAGGTACCTAAGATTATTATTCACTAGCTGTGCCCATGGACTTCGTCCGAGTAGTATTTAACTTAACAAAAATTTCGGGATTATCGGGATAAAAAGTGTCCTATATGTTAATCCCGGTTATAAACTAAACCCGGTTATAAACTATCTGTGTTCCAAATTTCATCCAAATCCGTTCAGTAGTTTTTGCGTGAAGGAGTAACAAACATACATACATACATACATCCACACTCACAAACTTTCACATTTATAATATTAGTAGGATAGAAGAAATAAATTAAAATACCTACTATCTATCTAACAACATGTATTCATGAGGAAGAAAACTTGCCGAGGACTGTATAAAAACGTCAAGGTGCAAAATAAGACTACCTTGAACTGAGTGTCGTGATGTACCTGAGCAGCTCATCAGGAATGGAGGCACCTTCTCTGTTGGACATTAGTGCCGTTTCTGGTGAAACATAATACTTAGATGTATATTTTAATTGGCACTAGTCCCGCGGGTACTGCGCCCGCCACACACTCCCACCATTTATTATAATCCAAAGCCAGGATCGACAATGATGACGTGTCCTGGGGAAAAGCTGAATTGTCTTGGAACCCGCGCGAATTTAATCAAAAGGAAGAATAGGTGTGGAGGAGTTGGAAGCAAATTAACCACAATTAAAGTTTACCACGCTAAAGCTATTGCTTTCTTTGTCATCGTCATAATATTATTCAAGAAGCACCCAAGACGGCAAGCACGGGGGTGCTTGTCGTCCGCTCATGGGCTCGTGAGGGGTTGTTGTGTTACCTGTGTCAACACAACACCACCCAGGCGGAGGGGGTGGTCCCTCAGACCACCCATGGCGGAGGCCTGTAAGGCCAAGCCGCGGACACAGAGTTGGTTTTTAGTGGGTATACTGCGCCCTTCAGGCGCAGACTCCCACATACCCCTCATGCCTCCCCCGAGGCGGAGGGGATCCATAAAGGATGACCCAACTTAAAAAAAAAAGATAGAAAAGTGAGGCGGAAGCACGGGGGGAGGCTACTTTCCCCTCCCTCTGTCCCACTCCCTCTTCAGGGCGGCAACGAGCGAGCAATGCCTTTGCTACGGTAACTGCTTAACATCAAGGGGGCGTACGCATGTATGCCGACTTTGTTATAATATACCTTACATTAAAAAGTTATGTAAAATTTAGTTACTTAAGGTGAAGGCGCCTGTCTAGCCCGCGAAATTAAAAATTTTCGAGTATTTTTATAGTTTATCCAAAATCGGAAAACTTTGAAGACAACATTTTGTTATTAATACATTTATTTTACTCTAAATATTATCACGGTGGATATGATACTAGTAAATCACTAAATATACAAAAATTGCCAGATTATCTGGATAGCTGTCGTTCTTAAAATGTTTTAGAGTATTTATTTATTTTATTTTATTTTATTACTGTAAGTTGGATATGTTAATAAATGCACTGCACACGGTCTTTGTCGCGAGTTACAAAAAGTGTATTTTATTATTGTCAGATTTTGAAAGTTTTCTAAAAAACCTCAAAAAATTTGAACCTCGCGGCCTAGATGGGCGCTTTAGCCTTAAGCATTGATAAGTAAACAACAATCAGAGCAAGTCTGTCGGTATATGTCTTATGGAATTAATTTTCCGCGACAATAATCAGCGATGTCTTACGCACGCAGAGTTATCTAAATGCTCGATAATATTCGGGCATGTGTACCGGCTTGTACTCACCTTGCAGACGATGTCGTTCGTGCTGGATAGATCCGGTTACTCCGTATCACGTGTGCTCAAGCATTTAGCATGCTCAGTCGTTCGGCACCTGAAGGTAGGTAAATAGTAAATACATACACTTTGTAACTACTCGGCGAAAATCCTCGATGCAAAAGATAATTGGAAATTATTTAATAAGGTACAGTAGGTTAGTATCTTCTATACCTATTATATATATTTTTTAAATTTAATTCAATAAGTCAGCCTATCAATTCAACGAGGAAATGCAGCCAACATTCTTGGCACCATCCCAGCCCCCCTAGCCAAGTGGCTTCGTCTACTAGCGTTTCTACAAATCGCTACGCTTAATGTATGGAAATGACATAAGTCACGTGATCTACTTATCGACTTGTAATGTCATTTCCATACATTTAAGCGTAGCGTTTTGTAGAAACGCTTGTAGACGAAGCCACTTGGCTAGGGGGGCAGGAGGGCAGGGTTATTTTAATGGCCAAAATCATAAAAAATCTATTTTAAATTAATTGGACTTAAGTTTCATGAAGTTATTATGTAGCTACGCAAAATCCTACTAATATTATAAATGTGAAAGTTTGTGAGTGTGGATGTATGTATGTATGTTTGTTACTCCTTCACGCAAAAACTACTGAACGGATTGGAATGAAATTTGGAATACAGATAGTTTATAACCGGGATTAACATATAGGATACTTTTTATCCCGATAATCTCGAAATTTTTGTTACGTTAAATACTACGCGGACGAAGTCCGTGGGCACAGCTAGTTAAGTTATATATTTTTATTAAGTACTTACACACTTTATCTACCTACACAATAAATTAATAGGAGTAGATATGAAAAGGGAAATACTTAGAACTAGCAACTTTCGTGCGAGTGGACTTGAGTCAACTGTCCTATCCATCTGTTAATCCAGGTTATAAACTATCTGTGTTCCAAATTTCATCCAAATCTGTGCAGCTGTTTTTGCGTGATTGAGTAATAAACATCCCACCAAAGGTATAGATAATCGCCCGGTAGAGCCCGGTAGACCAACGATTCTTGTACAGGAGATTGATGAACCATTTAATCAAAAGCATTTTCTGCAGTATCTGTAGGTACTATGCGATTCAAATGAGAATAGGATCGACTTTGCTCCACATTGTTACGTCATAGCTGTCAATTCTAACCAGTTAGGTAGCGTGAGCAAAACAAGATATTTTTTAAATAAGATTTATTTGCAAAGGTTGAGTGAAAAAATGATCACTACTGCTTTCCGCTATAAAATAAAATATGAATTATGGTAGGTTTTTTAAAATAAAAAGGGGCATCCTGTTACCTGTATTTATAATAAAACTAAAATTATCATCATCTTCGAATGCTTTTAAAAAACGAAGTATGACTTTAAATAATTAAATATTATTTTAAGACAATTTACTACTAATTTATACTTTTTATTTTATTTTGATGTAAGACTATTATTATTGATATGCAAAGATTTTTTTTGCAAACCATACTTTTCAAGTAACATTTGACAGGTAGAGGTTATTGACATTGACATTCCTATTCTAATTTGGATCGCATTGTAGTGTTTATAAGTCTGTGTCTGCAGCCTACTCCTTTTAATTTGGAGGTTGGAGGAAAGAGGTAGGAAAGGAGAAAGGAGGAAAGGGAGAGAAAGGAAAGAGTGAATAGGCTGTGTGTAGGCGGCCCATTGGAAGTTGTCTATAGGCCGATTTACCCTTCCTACATCGGTAACGACGGAAAGAAAATCTATACATAGACGTACCTATAATTTGTAATCAAGTTCGTATAAATATTTAATAACCGCGCAATATGTAAAATTAATATGGTCTTCCACAAGTTAATTAACGAGTCTATTATTGACGTCAAAATTAAGGCAGACAAAACAAGCCGGTATCTAATGTGAAGATAATGTTGTTAACTCAATAATAATTGCTCCCCTACCTACCTATATCGTTTAAAGATAAGGGTTGTTTATAATAAAAATCTTTCATCCATATTTTTTACCATTCCCATTATTGTTGATTGAAGATATTATGGAATCTTCGTGGCGGCGGCGTCTGACTATCTGTAACCAGATTTTTTTCTCACAGCTGTTTGATAATAATGATCTCACCTGTGATATTTGGATTGATTCAGTGTAAGTTTCGGAACATATGTATATGTAACAAATGTATCAAGTAAGCAGATGTATTTAATATATTATGTAGTTAACATATACCTACAGATGTTATATGTATACTAATCTATATCATTGTAACTCTCTCTCTAAGTCTCTACAAGTATATGTAGAAAATAATTGCGGCAATGCACTCCCAAATTATCCTACTAATATTATAAATGCGAATGTTTGTGAGTGTGCATGTATGTTTGTTACTCTTTCGCGCAAAAACTACTGAACGGATTTGGATGAAATTTGGAACACAGATAATTTATAACCTTGATTAACACATATAATACTTTACTTAAGTCTACGCGGAGGAAGTCGCGGGCAGAAACTAGTCTTAATATAAATTATAATTTTTTTGAAAATTTAAATGAAATTCAGCTAGGTGTTAGTTAAATTTAAAAATAGTATTGATATTATGTTTGTTATCATTCACGCGTGCGTTAACGGGTCCGGCGCGCGGAGCGGCGGTCGCTTGCTGTGGCGGTTATTCAAAAACAATAAAATAGTTTGTTTTTTTCTGTCTGGCATGTACCCGATCACACTATAAGGGTGACCGTCCATTTGGCTGCCCCATCGGCAATCACTTCATTTCCTCAGCTTCACACAGCTCAGCTCAAGTTGACAGGAAATAAAGCAAATCTGTTGGTCCCTGCGGGCGGTCCTATTGGTCCCGCTGCATAGCACAGGCAAGTGGACAGGCACCCTAAGGGTGTGCATGTTACCTACTGCAGTACGTTCGGTTCCGACGACCGGTTGTTTCGACTTCCACATCGAAATCTCTATAGGTACCTAACGGCCTGCGTTAAATTCGAAACCACTTTTTTATGGCCACAACCTGCAGGTAATAGGGGATCGGACTAATATCGAATTTAGTACATTTTTATATTAACTTGAATAAGCGTCCCTACTAATATAATAAATGTCTTAACGCTTAAGTAAGAAAGTACCAATTATTCTTAAAATAACTAGGAAGATTAGAAAATAAAAATAATTAGTCGCTAATACTTATGTAGGTATAAGTTCTGCAAACTGAAACCAACCTAGAATAACTAACACAAGGTTGGTTTTGGTCTACAGCAGTGCATGTGGGTTGATTCCGTTCTGCAAAACGATATCCAATTAATAGTGTTCCTTGTCAAATTCTGCGGGAAATAGCCAATGATAATTTACATAATTACATATGCAATAAAATTAGGCAATACCTGCGTTTTTTTTAGCCCAGACCTAAAAATAACAACATGGTACCAATCTCCTGATCAACCAAAATAATACTTACCTTGGTACTAAATACTTAACAGATGAGCATCAACATAATAATAGACGTGTGTAATGGGTCCTTTATTGCAAAATGAGTAAGTACAGAAAGATGAAATATTCTTACCACTTTGTATGTTTCACGTTTTAACCACGGCTGGTGCGCGTGACAGGTAGGTAGCTAGGTAGACAGGTATACATTCTGTATGTCCCTTTAAATTTTCCACACGAAATAAGAGGAAAAAGCGAACCAGAGTCACGCTTTACTTTGTTTGCATTGTTGTTTAGTGCCAATTAGAGGATTATTGTTGTCAGACGTGTTAGAGTAATATCTATAAAATTTACTAAAATGTAGGCTGCTTGTGATAAGTTTCAAGGATCACGCGCATGGTTATAGCACAGTCTATTAAATCATACAGTCAGTTATTGTCTACCGAGTGACCATTATAATGTGGAATATGATCGCTAACATAGTTACTCGCGCTTTCGTTGGACAACTGTATGACTTACTAGACTGTGGTTATTTTAAGGTAATATGAATTTAGATAAACTAGTGACTTATAATATTACTTACATACTCTACGATCCTAATTGTAATCTGGCTCCTGTTCAGTCCACAATGTACTTTTGGACCCTTTGGTACAGAATTTGTTTTTTTTTTGCATTTGGTTTCGCCTTCCGCTTTTAGCCAGTTTCAAGTAAAATTGTATTTTCAAGTTTTATTATGTATCAAGCACAGGAAGACCCTTGGCTGGGCCTTATATACCACCTAAACCCTATCAGTAAAGTGGTGGAGACTTCCGGAACTTCCCGAATAATCATCTTTCACCACTTTTGTTTCAATTGCCCCCGCTGACACACATTTATGAACATAAATACACTTATTCATGACAAATATTCCAACAACATTACACTTTTAAGAAACACAAGTTTATGATTACTATTCCACTTAAATTACACCTTCAAGAAACACAAGTGGTGGAAATTAAAATCATAAATCTTTTTTCTACGTCCTGCCAAAAAGTCAAGTATAAAAGTTAGCTTTAAATGTTAGCTTGTGACTCTTGCGAGGTGTGCATAGGTACCTGCTCCCTACTTTACAGTTCAATGTAGGTTTTAACAGTAAATACATAACAGCAGAGTAATCAACTAACCAATTAAAAATGACTACACGAAAAAATTGTAAAAGTAATCCTACAAAACGACTTCATTGCGAACAATGAACAGTCTGGGTAACTTTTGACCCACAGACATCCGTTTACGCATTCGATGTCTGATATCAAACGGTTACCTAATTATTATGGAACACCCGCAACAATACGCTCGATAAAATATTGCGGATAGAATTGGTTACGGGCGACTAATACCGAAATTCTTTTGACACCAAAACTGGCAATTTATCTTTAGGCGTGATTATAAATAATTACGTTTCATATCAACAATTCTGACCAATTTATTACTGAGCAAAATATTTAGTTATTACCCGACTACGGCGAAGCAAAAATGATGTATGTATATCCTGTATATCTGTGCCGTCATAGCTTTTGAACTACTTATCATAATTTGTCTAATGAGATGTCATTGGAATCGTCTTGATCGTCCGCTGTTTATTAGGCTGACAAAACCTACATACCTACCCTATCCAATACATTCTAAGATTAGTAAGAAATCATAAGCTTTAGGGCAAAGGGGCATACGAACACGGCTATCCACTGAACACAATCATTATGCACATGCACTATGCTGTATGCAGTATGCACATGTATTAAATGCATTAAATAAATATATTGCGTTATGGCGATAAATATTGAAAATTATGTTCCTTACAATTTCAGAAGAGAATACTTTTTTGTTTATTACTTTTGAGAGCGTGATTTTTCAGTACTCAGGTTTAGTTTTGGAACTTGATTTTTTACAGTCTTATCAGTGCTTTCTGACTCTTTGCCATATCTGCTATTTGGGATCAAGTTTAATCAGTTTAGACTTTAAGTCCAATTAGTCTAATTACGATCCGTGGTGCCTTACAACTGGCCTTCAATTCAATCAGCTGTAACAGTCTTGCTTCTGTGGCTATCAGCCTATTACAGTTATTTTTGTCTCCCGCCTTGCACCGGAGGGAAGTTGATAATTTTCATTCAACTCCTCCTATTCTTTCCTTCGATTAAATTCGTGCGGGTTCCAAGATGATTCTGTGGGACTCGCCAAGGATCAAATCATGGCGTTAGCTTTGGACACTATCGTTGATGCTGACTTACAGGAGTAACCAAATACCATAAATTTTCATGGGAAAAACAGTGATGGGAGTGTATGGCGGGACTAGTATCGTAAATAAAGTGTCTTATCAAAATAAAAAGTTTCTTCACTGAGTGAGTGCCCAGACATATTTTTACTTAGGAGCAAATACAACTATACAAACAATATTTTATCGAGAGCTGAAATGTAGAGTTGTATGTAACATAGAGACAGACAAGAATTATCCAATTAGGGACCGTCTCCGGCACGTAACTTGGAAGTGCGACAAACAAAGACCTAATAAACGGTATTTGTCTTGTTTGTTTATCTATCAATGGATACGAAAATTACTACGAACAATAGGTACAAGTTTTCAAGAACACACAACACAGATACTAGGGTACAATAAACCGTAAAGGGCATAGGTTATAAAAATAGTCTGCTTCAAAAGAAACAGCTGTTGCTTGTTCGAAATGTCGAGTCATACTGTTTTCTTTTTATATAAAAACTAGTGACCCGCTCCGGCTTCGCACGGATGCAATAAATTATCAGTGTTTCTCTACTATATTATGCATGTATTATACATATAAACCTTCCACTTGAATCACTCTATGTATTAAAAAAACCGCATCAAAATTCGTTGCGTAGTTTTAAAGATCTAAGCATACATAGGGACATACAGACAGCGGGAAGCGACTTTGTATTTACTATGTAATGATTACTAATGATGATTATCGCAGTACTTTTAGTAGAAGTGGAAAAGGGATGTTGTCATTTTTGTTTCAATTTCCTAAACTTGTTTTTCTTTGATGACGTGGCTCGAGGCTCGATCCGAAATATTATTTTATATGATACCACTTAAATACGAAAAGCGAACAAAAAGGAATCAGCAGCGTCTTCACAATAAAACAAAAGATGAGAATGCTACGGGAAGGTCGAACATACATACTTACATACATTGAACTTAACTAGTTATGCCTACTTAATCAACATTCAGTTTTCTTAGTCCTACTCCTACCTACTCCTGCTGTACTCCCTGCCCCACCATTATCTTAGCATTTGGCATTGACGTATTTGAAAGTATAGAGTGGAGGAGGTAACTCTTTATAAGCTGTTGCTTGTGAGTGGTCAAGACTTAGTCGTAGTAGGAAATTGTGTACTTAAGTTATGGCCACTTTCAAACCTTACTGAGTACGTTCCTGAATGTTTACAATCTAGAAGGTAAGATGCTTGTAGACAGGCGAGCTTCTCCATCGATTGTGGAATGTCATCATATCTATCATAAATCCACCTGCCCGCTTACACCACCTAGACCTCATTGATCAACAAGGTTTATTGGGCAACGTTTTAATGTATTAATTTCGAGTTTTTTTTTTGTACTCTTGTATATAATTAGTAGATAAGTAGGTAGTTTATAGTTCTTGTTCTTATATATTGCACTTACATAGTTTATAATAGAATATTAACATTTTATTTTTTAACTTTGAAAAAAAAATGAAATGTACATAACCTACTAATTATGTACATTTCATTTTTTTTATAATACTTATCAGCAGATAACTAAGCACTTACACTAAATACTACTATCAGGAAGGCACAGGTAATTTAAAAACTATAATTAAATGCACGCCGCCCGAAGTATCGCTTATGATGTACCTATTCACCACGAGCTGGTTGAATACAATTTTATGTTAAACTATTAAGGTACCTACAGGTATCTACGGGGCGGCAGAAGGGAACAGCCGGATGATTGTCGCGCCAAAGGTTGATAAGTTAATATTATGGCAATTTAAAACAGGTGGAGGTCGTCCCGCAAAGACTCAATTTCAATTTAATACCTATTAGGATGCCATGTGCCAATTGAACAGGAGGGCGAACTACGGGTGGGACCCCGCACCGGGTGACGCTCCCTCCCTGCCTACTAGTAGTGAATGAATTGGTGACAGTATGACATGCAGCAATGCTGCATACGGCGGGCAACTCGGTTTCGTTCGATTTTGAATTTTAACTGTATCAGATTTAGAGCTACTGGAATTAAACCGAGTGCGCCGCATTGTGTACATAGTACTACATAGGTAGATATTGTAGAGTAGACAGAGGTACGCGGCGCGCTCCCACCACGGCGCAGGCGCGGGGAGATGCGCGCGCATATATTCACCAGCGCTTCGCCCGACCACCAGTCAATCCTTGGATCGCTCAGCGTGTCGATCGAATCGGTCGACAGTTTGACACATTGCACACGAATATCACTACGCACGTTTCCGCGTGTACTCCGCGCTCACGCCGAGGGTCACACTTCAAGGTACTGTAAACAAAATATTTATAGCTGATAGCCTTAAAAAAATACAAAATAGTGTCGGTCAGAGTGCATTCGTCGTGCGTTGTTTAGTGGTGAGGGTGGGTAACGGGTCACGTCGGGTGTGGAAGCTCCCGGCACGTGCAGCGGAGTACGGGCGCCCTCGTACACCCCTCCCGCTGCACTGCGAATTGCATCAGACCCGAACTATCTTGTATACTTGACACTTAAATGCGCTCGCGGTCTACCTGCTTTGCGAAATTTACACAGCGAAAGTGTTGAAAACATCGTAGCACTAGTCCGGCAATCCTAATCTGTGAGCTCGCTCAATATTCGTCAATTTTAGTATTTTTTACATGAAACTAATAATACACTTAAAGTAGGTACGGGCATTGTTTTTCAATAAAAATACTTAAGAATGCACTTATTTTGAGAGGTCGCTGAATATGTGAATAACTGGTAAAATTATGGGAGACCAGTACGACAGGTTCACTGTGTACTTACATTATAGTTAACAGTCGAGAAACAACATTATAATTATGTAAAAAAAATCTTCCGAAAGTTTCTAAAGGCTGTTCAGTCTGACAGCTACGAGTTTAACGAGCGTTGCTGATAAAAGTATAATCTCGCGCAACAGTGTTTGTCTGAATTGATATCAGTTTTATATTATAAATAGGTAGGTACTTGGTACAACTAGATACACAGTGACGAATAATACTAAACATCAAGTAGACTTTTCGTAAATAATACCGGCTACCGTGCTTTGGAAGTGTCATGGTTAAAGGGCTGCAAATATTTTCCTCTTAGGTAAATTTCCTAAAGGTAAAGTTCCTTTAGGTACGTTTGTATTATAAAATATTTCATGTAGTTATACATTTTGTTTCCACTAAGTCTAATTCTCGATAAATAGGTAGATATCTAACGATCACATCGGAGGTCATTTCAAACTAACATTCTTTATGTTATTAATTTTATTGTACTGTTCCAAGTAAGTTATTAGGAACTTAATTTATTTACATTTGTTTATTGTGTAGCTATACATACCTACATACCTATTACAAAATGAATGTCTGCTCGTTATTCTTATTATACTTATATCGAAATATAAAACCTATTGAGGTCACTTATATAATGACCAAACACAATAAGGAATAGGTAGGTTAGTAGGTGTATAATTGATAATAAATATATAAGTCCGTGCAACTGAAATAGTACCACAAAACACTGTTATACCTATTCATGAAATGTCCAAAGTACAGTAACCCGTCGCTAGTGTTGTCAATTTCACATCGCATGTGCCTAATACCTACCAAAGGCGCCTTTGTTACAATGTTTTTTTTATTTTAATTTATCCCCCACGCACTGGAAGAATAAACTGTGGGAATTTCCAATAGGTATCAACGAAACACATTTCAAAACAAATCTGCCGATTGCGCGGCCTGGTCCATCCTGTGCGTGATTGATGAAACTCTTTATTGCACTCGTTTCAGGGAACTCCCTAAAAATACAAACAGGCAAAACCATGAATCACGTCTTCACCGGACGAGAACGCCACGGAGTAAATAAACCATATTTTTGGTTTGAAACCTTCAATTTATACGTTATGATTCTATTTTTGAAGTGCCAACGCACGCACTGCGGACGTTCTTTGAATGATCTTATCGTAACATTATATTTTAGTCTGACAGAAATACAACTTTGAGTGGAAAATAAAAAAGACATATTGAAGTAATAGTTTATATATAGTTTCGTATAAAAATAATGTTTTCAGCATTCGAATTAGGAATCAAGTTTACGGTTGTTACTACTTCCTTCGTGATCGAGAACGTTTTTCTTTAAAATTTTAAAGATAAAACCAAAGGTCTGTGAAGAAAAATACTAAATTGTATGCGCTAAAAATAATTCATAAACATGTTTAGGTACCAATATTATGTTATAAATAGGTATACCAACCTCATTCAGTAGCAATCTGTGTAGTTTCACTGGTACAACGATAATTCGACGCTCGGGTATCGATTCAACTATCTGTGAATCGATACCCAAGGGTCGAAGTTCGTTAGGTCAACTCGTCTGAAATGCGCAGCGTAAGTAAGAATGAAATAAGATCATTCTCTACATCCAACATTATTCCTAGTTATTTCTGGCTTTCGTATTTGGTCAACCTACAAATTTGTAAACAAAATATCAAACACACACTTCATAATAACATTCTTTGTTTCAGTCCATTAATAAATTATAGTGATTAAGAATAATTTGACAAAGCCAATTAAATCTGAATTAATGTTGTATGAAAATTTAAACTTACTTGATATTAACTTAGCTCACTTAGTGTCAACCCAGCTGCTGTATAAAACATTATATTATTATACAGCCAGGTACATAATATGTGTACCTAATAATTTGTTTTGTTCGTAACTCGCGTCTTTGTTGGTAACTCGCGTCAAGGAAAACCTAGTAGTTTTAACCGACTATACCAGCTATAGTATACCTATAGGTATATTATACTTTGCATTAAATAAGATGCTGTGCAAAATATGCGTTATTAAAATAAGACCATTAATAAATGATAATTATTGAACATATTTATTTTATAATCCTCTTTGTCGCAGTAATTAATTATCATTTTAAATCAATGAATGTAAGTGCGTCTCAGATATTGGGGCACGTGTTCGAATGTCAGTATCTTATCGGTATTTCAAAAGCATTTGTTGTTTTAATATCCAATAACCCCTTATTCTGTTTGTACTATAAACTAAGTTCAAATCATTTATTTTGTTTAGGCCTGCGGGTGTTCAAGTTGACTAAGTCATAAAAAAATATTAAAACAATAAACAGGCTTTAATTAAAAAAACCTGGGTGCACAAAAGCTAGAAATGACTCGGCAAATTATACTATATACGTTCTTTCATTTGGATTCGGAAAAGAATAAAGACAGGCATAATACTAAGGACTTAGGCGATTTGCTTGCTAGAATTTGAGCTGTTGGGTCCCATGCTGTTTTATCTTCCAAATAAACCGAGAACGTTAGCTATATTTGCGTAAGTTGCGTAAACTTTATTTTAAACTAGCTGGGCCCACCGACTTCGACCGCGTAGTATTTAACTTCACAAAAATTTCGGGATTATCGGGATAAAGAGTATCCTATGTGTTAATCCCGGTTATAAACTATCTGTGTTCCAAATTTCATCCAAATCCGATCAGTAGTTTTTGCGTGAAGGAGTAAAAAACATACATCCACACTCACAAACTTTCGCATTTATAATATTAGTAGGATATTGCTTTCAATGTATTTGAATTCATTTATCCATCTATTGTTTTGTCACCTTGTATGTCCAACGATCAATAATAAATTACATAATCGAGTCGTAATCTATGCTACGATAGGTAATAACATCGTTTGTAACCTAATTTGTGGTAGCAATGGCCGTGATACTTATCAGCTGGTTCTTATCTATCGCATCGAATATGCAATCGAATGAAATTCGACCGTGCATTGATTATAATTGACTTTCTATCTAGATATTACCTAAACCTTTGCACGTGTCTTTATGGTGTTAGTCATCTGATAACAAATGCACTACTCGTATAAAAAAACTATTTATTATTTTATATACTTAGGTAGTTATATTTATAATGTTGTGTGTTGATGAGTAACTATTGTTGACGTTAGGAAAAGATTCGTCGGAATTATCTAGTATCCTTTGTTTAGTTCGCATGCAACAGACTCTAGCAGTCAAAAATTCTTCGATATCAGATGTATGGTGTGTTGGCAACATTGCCACCATAATTCTATTTGGTAGTTTTAATTATCTAGAGTAGCAACCCCCTCTCTCTCTCTCTATTATCCACAAACACCAAAAATATGTGTTTTGCAAGTACCTAATCAATTAAATGTGATTGTGCCTCGCCAAAACTAATCTTTATTTTATTTTATGTGGACACATCACACACAGCTGTAGAAGTAATGAATGCTTGAAAACACGCTAATAATTAAAAAAATACCTACCTAGGTTCCTACCTACCTACCCTACCCTACTTGCTTCATTGGATGATTACCCCTAAAGAACATTAGTACAAAAGAAGCATAATTATAAGCTACTTAGTTAATAGTTTTAACTTAATAACAGAGACAAAAATATAGTTTAACTACTTAATTGTTGAAACCACTTTATACATTGAAGAAACGAAGCGATGAGTTGAATTTATTTATTCATTAGTTTGTTAATATGAAATGAAACCCTTCTACATGAACATTTATCTGGGACCACGGAATAAAATTATGTTTCATGGGTTTTATTTTGTGTGTCAATAATAATAATTTGCATTTGGGTACCCGTTCAAATCCCCCGTTGTACTCCTCCATTCGGTAACATGCGATGGGTAGTCACGACCACATCAATGTAGTTTCCATTTCCAAATTACCCATACATCGAGGTTTATGAAACTATATAGCTACATAAAGGTACGTATTGATAAATCCATCTCAAGTCGCGGAGTGGTGTTGAGTACGCGTTTGACATGTAATTTTGTCCTGGGATGACGTTAGGATGACATTTCCAAGATCGCTCTCATATTATTTTGTTTACCTACTTGCTGTTATAATAATAATATAATAATTTTAGCCCTTTTTGACGTCCCACTCCTGGGCACGGGCCTCCCCTCGAGACAAGGGGGATTCAGGCCATAATCCACCACGCTGGCCCAGTGCGGGTTGGCGGATTTCACATGTCTTTCGAAAATTGGTTAAATCATCTAAGACATGCAGGTTTCCTCACGATGTTTTCCTTCACCGTAAGCAAGTGATAATCATATAGAAATTATAATTCGCACATAGATTTCGAAAAATCCAGAGGTTCGAGCCGGGGTTTGAACCCGAGACCTGGTAGCCCGCAAGACGCGTGCTTAACCAATCGGCTATCACTGCTATCTATTTGCTGTTAACATATATATATTGTTTCATGTATGTAGGTACGCCCTTAAGTAATATTATGAAATTAAGCCGTTGGAATCGTTTTATTGGAAAGTAATTATATTTATGGTCCAGGTCAAGACCGATTGGTGTCTGGTAAATACTGATATTTCCAGTTGTTTAATGACGCAACGAGGTAGGTAATTTACCTCGCGTGGGTCCGATCTACTGACCTATTTGTGTGTGGTTACGATAATGACTATCAAATGGACGTATCTTTTGGGATGAATAATTTTAACTTTTATAATAAAAGAACCAATATCGCCAGATAGTTGGTGTGCCAAACTGTATGGTCCCAAACTAAGCAACGCTTGTACTATGGGCATCGTACAATGGACTGGGGGAGATCTCAGTTACACCCAGACCAGGGCAAATTAAGAAACGGTAAATTCCCAAATTTGCCCGGTGGGAATCGAATACGCAACCACCATGTGCAGTAAAACGAGCGGCCTACCCTCGAACCACTGCACGAAGCGGTCGTCACTTTATAATTTAAACCTTGAAGACGTGTCTAGAATAGAATAGAATATAATAACATTTATTTGTGAAATCATGAGTTTACATACAGGTATGCAATATGGAAAATTTAATACACGTGCTTCATGTTTAGCCTTTATGGCGTACAAATTATTGAAATTAAAAGAAAATATATATATTGAAAATAATGAAATTTAATCGTAAAATATTGAATTAATAATATTATATAACTTACATGTCAATTAGGAGAACTTATAATAATAATACACGTTTTATAAAATGTTATCTTTTAAATAATCTGTTATATTATAATATGCTTTGTTCATCAAAAGGCTTTTTAATTTGGTATTGAATGGCACAGCGTTAATTTCTCTCCATTCCTTTGGTATCTTATTATAAATGATAGGTGCCATACAGAAGATACTATTCCTCACAAGTGCAGTCTTGGAGTCATGTAGGCAGTCTGTATCACTAATATTAAATAAACATACGAAAATACAAGTTATTAACTTAAAATTATAATATTAGCCAATACAAGCCTAGTTAAAGGTCGGGCCAAGTGCTTTTGACGGTTGAACTTGAAAGTGGCCACTAGGCGGTTCACGTTTTTCAAGAGGGATCGGTGACGTCACGTAACCGCATTAGTAATAATACGACCACAGTAGTAATAACATAACCGCAGTGCCCTCGCTAAGTCAATACCACAAATATACGGGCCTATACACAAGCGGTCCACACGCGTATAAAAACACATTTTAAATCAGATTGATTATTATTATTGTATTGATAGTAGGAGCGTCAATTATGTAATAGTTAGTGTAATTACTTGGTAATTACAAACAAAAATCGTTTTAATTGATAATAATAAGATATAGCTTACGATATCTTCATCCAAATATTATTATTACCAATGTTATCTGCACCTACTACTGTCAATGTTGCTACGCACCGATGACTTTGTAGTGTTTAGATATCAGCTGACGATATTGTTATTTATCATGTGCACGGAATAGACCGCACTAGGAACCTATTTTAACGTAGTGCCAATCTATTGGCACTTATTTTTTTGTGCCAATCGTTATTGTCGAGGTCACTGGTATATAGGTATAGGGTGTGGAATGGAAAAGGCAATAACGCGGATGCACGTATACGATACCTATCACGATTAACAATAATATCTATTGGACGTATTTGGCAAATTGGGACCAACAACACATATATCTGCAGACCAAAACCAAACCTACTGCAAATAATTGTAGGTTGCATTCAGTTTGCAAAAGTATGGGTGGTTTGTTTCCATTTCGCGAAACTACATCCAATTATTATTTTTACGATGTTGGCATACCTAACTAAGTATAATACCTGATTAGACAACCCCGATGACCTTAATAATATTTTTAAACTTGTACCTAGAGCCATGAACACTCTCAATTAAAACACTTAGTAATTAAAATAGGAAAATTTCGCGATGCGTAGGTTGCCCTGCCCTCCTCACCTCACGACACCTAAACTGTTAAGTTTAGTCTACAAAAGTGTCGTAAATGTGAAGAGGGCAGTGCGTACTCTATGCGTCGCATGACACGCACTTGGCCTATTTTTAAACGTTGATTATGAGTTAGCTGCCTTGAAATAACTAATTCAAAAGATTTCCGTTCAGAGCGTTGCTAAGTGTAGTTTTATTAATAGACCTCGCGTATTGGCGGCAAACTGCATATTCATGTTCTTGGAATCAGAGCTAGATGACGATTCGAATATTATGTTTCCTAAAAGATAACAAAATAACCATAAACGCCGCGCTCGAATCAGCTGAAATGAAACATTAGAAAAAAAAACACATCCTTTTAAAAAATCATAATCCTCCTTATTGCTTCCCCGTAGTCGGGTATAAAATTTTGGTGTAATCTATACAAATATATATAATTAAAGTGTATGTTTATAATATCAAAATACCTATTAACTTTTTAGTAAATGCATATGAAAGTAGGTAAGTAGGCATATAAAGTTTAAATAAAAACAATTTAAAAATAATTGTCTTTCCGTCTGTTTGTTCCGCCAAATCTCCGAAACGGCTGGACCAATTTTGTTGGGACTTTCACTGCCAGATAGCTGATGTTATAAGGATAAACTTGGCAATTTTTAGTGCCGCGCGCAACGGCTAGTACTTTATATAACCCGTTGCTCTTGGCTAATGGCACAGTCCAAGGTGCCCTGAAAAAGACCTATCTTTATTTTCGGGTTAGAGTCATTCATAACACATCCGTGCAAGTTTCTGTAAACCGAAAGGTGAAGATGGTTACGAAAACGTTGTTTGTAATTGCATTTAACTACAGAATACTTAGCTGTGTAAGCATGCATTTGATACTCTACAAAATGCGTCAAAAGTCCAAACTAAGAAATATATTTTATGAGTATACATATTTTTAACACATTCAATGGTCTTAAAATAATGCAAACTGGATTTAGTAGCAGAGTGAGCAATATTCAAGAAAGGGTTAGTTTTAATTCAACACTACAAGGTACATGAGTTTTATGTCATTTTTTAAATTTGTGGGACAAGATTATTTAAGAAAGTGTGGCCGAGTTTAATTGAAAATTTTATACTCTTTAATAAGATACCTATATATAATTATATACTCATTCAAACCCAAGTATTATTTCGGACTATCTAAACACCCTGTAATACCCATTCTGCACATGCAGACATAAAGATTTATTTCAAAAAAAATCCTAAGGATGACTTCACTTGCTCTTTGTATTTATAGAATAAACCAGTCCTATTCATCTCCCGGTTTTTGTTCAATGTTTTTCATATACTATGTACCTGCTACTTTTTTATCGCGCCGAGCAAATGTTGTTACTGTGACTGGCGGATTCACGAGTTGCCCGCCGACGTAACGAGCGCTTCCACTGACTGAACACACCGCACACAGCGTCCAAACACGATCGCGGTGCGTGAAACAGTCATCGCCCCCATTTCAGACTTTATACTACAACGCATCTTTTACCCGACTACGGCAAAGCCAAATAGAAGGGTTATGTTTTTAGCAGTCTATGTAGGTATGTATGTATATTTTTGTGTTCCCGTAGCGCATAACCTACTCCGATTTTGATGATTGAGGTGTCAATCGATTCGTTATTATGGTTCGGTTTTTTCGTAGTATATTTCAGCCTCTTTGAATTATATTATAAATATCTATCAGATGTTCTGAATATAATTCGTGTAACTGATAGAACAGAATTTTCCACGGTCGGGTTATATTTTTTCAAACGTGTTTACTTGTTTATTGCGTTCCCATCACAATAATAAATCTATAATTCACCTTCCTTGTATGAGAGTTGTAAACAAAGGAAGCATAATATAATATCACCGTCACATATCGTCGACGTGACTGGCCAGAGAATAGTCCGCGCGTGATACACTGAACATAACGAAAACAAAGAAACTTACGCAAGATTTTTATACCTCCTTGAAAATCGAAGACCGCGTACAACATGCGTCATCTCAGCTATCACCGACATAATAATGTGTTGTTAACCCATATAGATATAAAAACCTTTTAGCGTCAATAAATAATTGATAACACAAAGTACTGTCATGTCAATACATACGCAATATAAATTAAGTGCTTCAAATGGGATGGGTAGGTAGGTATGTCAATGATTGGTGTAGATTTTGAGATTAAGGCCACCTCGAAGTCAAAGGTTATACGGGTGTGATTTCAACATTCTCAATCCATTGTAAAACGATCGCTGTGTAACGGACAACCTTGCTAAAAATATAATTTTTCTGTTTTTGTTACGTTGATTATGTAAGTATGTATATTATACCTAACTTATTAAATAATTGGCTACATACAAGCGAAACCCATCCTGGATTTTCATGATAATTGTCAGTCTTTTTCATGCAGCGAGCAGTCACCTTGCAAAGCTGTGATGATAATATATTAATATAGCAGTTTGTTGGCATGTCGCTTCCAATATTGAATTACGGTCGTGATGGTATTCACTGAGATACATACCTCTGCCTTCCTGTATATTCACGTCTCTTGTCTAATGATGCCAATCATTACGCAATGCTTCTTACACGTGTATCGGTATTATTTCGACTAAGTTTTTTTAACAATTGCCTAATCCCATATTAATATTTGAAAACGTTCTTAAATGTAACAATTTCATTGGAAGGTTATTACTATATTACCTACTGTGAAAGTTATCCTGCTTCTTCTACCAAATTCATATTTTTATATAAGTAAGTACTTATCACGTTTCGTTTTTCTACAATTAAGGGATATTTTATGTGGTAAATATAAATATCAATGACAATCCCCATAAACACGTGTAACCGAATCGTTTAGCACATGTTCCCATCGCCATACAATTCTACATATGGAAGTTGTTTACTGCAACTGGTAAGAACTGGTGTTGCATGGTTGCCACTCATGATAATTTTCCGAAACGTGCGCGTATTGTATGATTTTCCTTTTAGCAGTTTAGCAACATTGTTTGATGAGGCTATTTGTATAACAAATACACTTTTATCCGTTGTTATTTATACTTTTATGTCGGTATCTTAATGTAAGTAAAAAGTAGCTGTTTGTGCGAGTGTTTCCATCTCAGGGTCGAAAAAATATTTAAATTTTAAACCCAAGAATATATATATAAATGTAAACGCAACATAAAAGTTTGTTGTTGTGTACCAAAATAAAAACATTCATTGAGGTATTAACAAAACAGTTGCAGGTTCAATCACTATTGAAAATAATAAATACAAAAGCGATATCGTAAAAAAAATTGATACATTAATTTTATCCCTAAATTGTGCGAGTGACGGTGATCGATATCGATCGACCGACTTCTAGAATCCTACTAATGACTCTACGGACTAAGCCACCCGCTAAATTTACTATATAGGTAGTAATTTGTAGCGATAAGGGACTTGCGATGCCTAAATGTAGTTTGGTAATTAAGGAATGACTTTAACCTTGATATGCTTACTTCTTTGGTTATTAATATATATCTATCATCACGTTGAGTTACTAATTTACGAAATTTTCCATACTCGCGTAAATTTTCCGTCATTGCCAGGAATATTATCCCGTCGCAATTCACATTAACAGTTTGTTATGTTTTGCCAACGTCCATACGCTGAATATACTTTGGGGCTGGTCCACAATGTGGCTCAACGTATCGAGTCCGCTACTTTTCTCCTTTGATGATTCGTCAAAAAATGGAACGAACATATGGAAACGTTGCCGGCGATATGGATAAGATGACCACACAATTGTGGACAAGCCTTGATAGTAGCGTTTAGTTGCGTGATTAGGCACGCGGCGCGGTGCGCGCTCGCCATCAGTGGTGGGCACCGCGCCAATCGATTCCGTGAGTCGTTGTGTCAAGGGCCCGTTGGTTTGTTGACACCCTCGTAACCGCTGCAACACAAAGAAATATCGGTTCGCTCCAAAAACTACCATTCAATCCTCTAGATAATATAAGCCATTAATAAAATGTATTTTAAATAACTCAAATACGAGTTCTGTTTCATGGAGAGGTAGGCATTCGAATGAAATGTCAAGGAAAATAATATGTGAATATTATACATAATCAAACGAATTTAAGTTTTTAATTCATTTATTTATAACTTTAGTATATGTATATAAATGTTTAAACGGATATAGTCTGGGTAATTTGATGTTTGAAGTAAAATGACGATATAAAGTTAGAACAATAAAGAAATTGATTAATTAAGTGGATAAGTAGTTAAGAACTTAAATACGTTATATTATTAAGGAGGGAGGTCAAATAACCAAATATTGGCTGTGCTATAATTCTGCTTATAAAACCAGGCAGTATAATTGTGTAGGTAACTTTATCAGTGTAATTCTACATCCCAGTAAACATTTCAACTGACTCCAATTAAACGGCTTTTCGGTTGTTCCAGGTTAAGTACGAGCATCAACAATCGTGGTGAAAATGAGTGAAATTAAGATAGAAGGTAAAAACCCAACACTAAAATACTCGAATTTACATTTACATAATGGCTTACCCTGCGTCAAATCAACCTACATAAAATGTATTAATTATATTTAATTGATGTTAATAAGTTATGCACCAAAACAAAGAGCATGATGGCATTGGTTCGTCAACATCGCTGTGACTTATAAAGTCAGTAGTAAATTAATCACAATTTGCAACAATAAAATATAGGTATATCGTGGATATTCATTTGCTATAAATCCTAGCCTCCGTTCTGTAGATGTGTCATATATTGACATTACATACAACCATTGTATTATCTTTGATTACAACCATAACCAAAATTTTACGAGTATTGTGATTGTGTTGCTCTTTTTTTAGAAATATCTTGGTAAAATCGTTATGCGTGTAAAACGTGTATGCGATATGTGATAACTTCGTTGAATCACCGAAAATGATACCATTAGATTTAGTGAAATTAACAGATCAACGACCCCGTGTGTACCTACTCAATTTGTACCTTTAAGTAGTATTTTAGTATTCTACTCGAGACGAATACAACAACATTTAACAAGTATTCTACAAGTAGTGTTAATGCCTACCACCGTTTTTTGTTTAACAGATAACCCAAAGATATTATCGGGTCCGGTATTAACGAACTCTCCAAACGCTGTCCTGTCCAAAACTCTTCTGGGGAGGTACAATGATCTGCCGCTGCCAGTGGACAGGATCCTAGCCACTTACATGTGGGTAGACGGAACCGGCGAACACATGCGGTGCAAAGATCGCACCTTGAACTTTATACCAAAAGCACCCAAAGGTAATGACACACTTTTTATCATATCGGAAGATTCGTTCAATGAAAGATATATAAGTAGACCTATATTTAACTGAAATGCGTCTTTTTAGTAATTTACATGAACATACGTGCTGAGATAAATCAGTTCAGAATCGACATTTTCTTTAGTCATGGAATTCTTAAGCCGGTCAGCCTTCGCAACAAATTCAGTATATTGTTTCATGAATATAATTATGGAAACATGACACGTCCATTGAAGCTAGATCGGTTTTAATACGTCCTCATTAACAATGGTAATTAGCACAGTTTGGGTAAATTGTTCGGCCTTCACGGACGATGTGTTATTATGTAAACAACACGTCATTAACATTAGGTACATGTTTCTACGTACCCACTCGGCTAACCTTATTTAGTTTTTCTTGTTTACAAGAAGTTAGATATCAATTGGACCGTTTAACCATTTCCCCTAGAAAAACAGTCAATAAATGCGTAGATGGTCGAAGTCTACAGTAGGTACCAAGGTACCTACTTACAGGTGATTCAAATGGTTATATCAAAACAAAACACAATCAATGAAGAGAAGACTGAACACATCGAATTGGGACCTTGAAAATATCTATGGTATCCCTCTCTCGTATTGTGGTTGAATTAGCCTAACAAACCTTCTGAACCTAGTCAGGCATATTGGAATGCTCTAAATATTCCTTAAAAAACAATTACTGTACCATATTGAGCATCGATCAAGGTTTCATTCCTAACTGCACATTTTACCCGAAATGTTTTATTTCATAGATAAACTGTCACGAGTTATTGATAAGATAAATGGGAAAATAAAACTGGAATCCAAGAAGAGTTTGTCCTTGACGCATGCCACTTTGTACTTGCCGCCACGGTTCTACCCGAATGATCTAGAGTGCGTCTATGAAGTCCGATGCAAGCCGCGAGCTAAGGAAAATAGGGACAGTTTAGATGAAAACTTGAAAGGTTTCATAGCAATATTGTCCTCAGCAGTCGTAGAAATGTTGGATAGTGTAGATTTCATTTAGTATACTTACGAGTATTTTATTAGTCCGACCTTATTTGTAGTGAATTGAGTTTACGCGTTTGTATTGTTTTAGTATAATATTGAGATTTTTAAAAGGACTGTGATGTTGATGATTATATTTTTTACCGCAGAGCTCCCGATTTGGAACTTCGACGGCAGCTCGACAGGACAAGCGGACGGCCACAACTCTGACACATTCCTAGTGCCCCGCGCCATATACAAGGACCCGTTCCGCAGGGGAAACCATATCCTTGTTATGTGTGACACCTACAAATACAACATGGAACCAACAGGTAACATTTTAATATCTAATTTATTATAGAAATAGGTCACCACATTATACTATACTTAATATATTATTACACACCACTTACACTATAAAAATGACAAATAATTTTCAGAAAGCAATCACCGCCTGAGTTGTCAGGAGGCATATGACAAATGCAAAGATGAAGAGCCTTGGTTCGGCATTGAGCAGGAGTACATTCTTCTGGACTCGGACCTGCGGCCCTTCGGCTGGCCCCCAGGCGGCTTCCCCCCACCACAGGGGCCTTACTACTGCGGCGTTGGTGCCAACAAGGTGTTCGCCAGAGATCTAGTCGAGGCTCACTACAGGTGATTCCCAGCTTTTACCATAGTCTCAATTTAAATATAATTGGACTTTTTTGCAAAATGAAACCAACCCACACACATTTCTGCAAACTGAAACCAACCTTAAACCACTAACACAAGGTTGGTTATGGTCAACAGCAGTGCATGTGGGTTGATTCCGTTCTGCAATAAGTTCCAATTGTTTAGAGTAATAATTAGCTAATACCTGTATCATTATTTGTTTGTAGATGTTGCCTGTATGCTGGTGTACCAATCTCTGGCACGAATGCCGAGGTGATGCCGTCACAATGGGAGTTCCAAGTGGGACCGTCCGTCGGCGTGACCGCGGCCGACGACCTCTGGGTCGCCCGGTACATACTGAACAGATTGGCTGAGGAATACGGCGTCATAGTCACCTTCGACCCGAAACCGGTGCAGGATTGGAACGGATCCGGTGCCCACACCAATTTCTCGACCAAAAAAATGCGAGAGGAGAACGGTATTATGTGAGTAAAGGGCAATTTAATTTACAAATACTGTTCAAAAAATGAATTCTCAGTTGTTTACATAACGCTGGTGCTGATCACAGTGGAAGATTACAACGTTTCGTGTCCTTATTGAGTAACATGTACGCATCGTATTTGTTATAATAAACTGGTCGCGAAATCGTGCCTTAAATGTCAATTTAAATATCGGTGGGTATACGCGCATGTTGGACTGTTCAGTTCAGACCGGCTTAACTGGCTGAGTGCAACAAGGTCGTGGAAGCAAATCGCAAGCACATGAGCAATCATAATGAGTCATTAAAATCAAACCACTTTTAAAATAAATATTTAATCACTTTTATAATATTTTGTATTATTTTCGTACAATTACAGTGAAATCGAGAAGGCGATTGACAAACTTTCAAAGGTGCACATGAAACACATCAAGGTGTACGATCCTCGCGGAGGAAAAGACAACGAGAGACGATTGACCGGCCTCCACGAAACCGCCAGTATTAATGACTTCAGTGCCGGTGAGCTTTATATTTCTTGATATAACAACTGCACACATCACGTGAATAAAACAAGTTCAGTACATCGTGGTCATGAGTTGCTAAATTCTTTGGCCGCTGGTTTTGCAATGTTACAAACAAGTAGAAACCATAATCAAAACTGGCGGTGCAACATTCGTGAACCCAATAGTTACAGCCACCGTATAGAAATCACTGTTTAGTGATTTCATTTAAAATATAAATAAAATGGGCCTTGGTGAGAATTCGCCAAGGAAATGGGCTCAAGGTCAGGGTCCGATACGCACTGCGTAGAATGTTAAACAAGATTTGTCTTAGATGTTAAGTTAATTTATGCTAATTTAATAGCAGTGCAGTTATAGCCGATTGGCTAGGCACGCGTCTAGCGGGCGCCAGGTCGTGGGTTCAAACCCCAGTTAGCACATCTGGGTTTTTCGAAATCTACGTGCGAATAGTAATTTTTATGTGCTTATCACTCGCTTACGGTGAAGGAAACCTACATATCTTAGAAAATCCTACCAATTTTAAAAAGACGTGTGAAAACCGCCAACACTGGGCCAGCGTAGTGGATGGCCTAAATCCTCCTCGTAGTGAGGGGAGGAGGCCAGGAATGGGACGTTAAAAAGGCTAAATTATTAATTATTATGCTAATTTATGTGCAGGCGTCGCGAACCGCGGCAGCAGCATCCGAATTCCGCGAACAGTTGCCGAGGAGAAGAAGGGCTATCTGGAGGACCGCCGGCCGGCCTCCAACTGCGACCCCTACTCCGTGGTGGACGCGTTGATGCGCACCTGCATACTCAACGAATAACAGCGGCGTCGCGCACCACAACCAACGCCCGCAAGGCGTGTCAGTTAACACCTTCGATGCCTGTAAACCGTCTGTTCTCTCCGTGCCTGATCGCCGCAACAACTAGCACCACGGCAGTACTTGTACCTACTGCGAGCACGCACCACACGGTGGTATTTCAAACACCAATGTTATATGCCTTCATAATGTTATTCCTCTAAGCTACACCTGATATTTTATTGAACAAAATGAGAAAAAATATTGAAAAATATGGCCTAAAAGCAGCTATATAATGTAACGAATAAAGTAACTATAGAAAGCTTTTTAAGATAGTGTAGGTATATATAAAGACGACACGTGATAAGGGTAGTGCGTTTCGGACGACATAAGATATTAATATAATTCTAATACATTATTATGATAGTGGATAGGCAAATATTTCTACGAATATTATGTGATATTATATACTGTTATTTTGATGATAAATAGTTTAATTATATACAAATAATCACATATCATTATTTTTAACAAAACCATTTTATTGCGTTGCTGCAAATTAGTTGTAGTGGATGAATAACTTGTGAAACAAATAAACAACATGATCTTTCTACTAACAAAAGTTAAATAATATTCCAGATTTAATGTCATTACTTTTTAAGGATGTGGTTATCAAGTTCATGAATACATAATGAACGTTAGTTAGTGAGCAAATTACTAATGAAATGAGTAATAAAGATGCGGCATTGTTTCTCGCGCCGACGATGCTCTAGTGAAATGTCTCATGAACACCATGTACACCGGTGTAGCACAAACAATGTGTTAATTTTATGATCCGAAAACTTTATTTAATGTTAGAACAAATTCAAATTTATAAATTGTTTTGCATGCATTTGAAATTGGTATGAATTAATAAATTTTATGTGTATATGGAAATGTTGTTATAAAATGTAAGATATTATAAAAAAATAAAGGATACTTTGTTGTACTAACATTTTTGTTTTATTACGTGACATTTTGACGATGGGCCTGCAGGAAAAATTACCGAATTATCTTTAAGTATACCTACTTATAATAAGGGATTTTGAAATAGTAAAAAGCATTAGGGGTAGAAATGTTAAGAGACAACTCCATTCATTAACAAAAACACATTGATTTATTTATTTATTAATAACATAATTAATTTCTCTAAAACGACATTTCAATTAGAGATTATATTTTCTAGAATTAATATAGTAAACACAAATCAAAATATTTAACAAATCCATTTGAAGAATTTAAATTTGTAGCTACTTAGATAGAACAATTAAAACAACAAGATATATTTATATATATACATAATATAGGGTACTTGGACACTGTTTTAAATAAAATGTTATGTAAAGCTAGACAATAGAAGAGAAGGTATGGTGATATATGTGTTCAAGCCTAAGACTCTTTAGCCGCAGTGTGGAACACTCTAATTAATAAATTAGATCATAGCTACTGAAGGAACATTAAATCATTAAGAAACAGAACTTAATGGGGAAACATTTAATACAATTGTATAATTATATGCCGAAAGTCAAACATCTATCGATTTGTTGTGAACTACTGACATTTTATGATATTATAAAGACATCAACTTGAAATCATGAGTTTGAATAAAAGATTTAAGACTCTTAAGAGATCCTTTAGCTACATGCAGACAGACTAGATGTGAAATATTAATATATTGGTGTCTTTAGCATCTCACCGCGATAAGATGTTATCTGACTCCTCCATCTTTCTTTATTCATAAGTGAGAATAAGACGGAAGTATAGTCTTGACACCGTCGGCCGCGCTCTCCCCCTGTTGTCACAGCGCATCGTCACCAGCCACAAATCGATGACCATCCTTTTTGATTTATTTTTCTCTTATCCATCAAGTTCAGTTACTTAAATATCTATAAATGTGTATGGTATGAAAGTATGTACACATAACAAAATTCTTTGTTACGTCACAGATAATATTGTACAATATAACATGCATATAACTGACGACAATTATTCTACTACATCATTATTATACATGGCAAGCGTTAGTGCGAAACCAAACCATATTTTGAACTGCTTTATATTTGGGGCATGCATAAAAAAAACACATATTTCATAATATTTTCCTTATACATATAGCGACCAAGTTGTAGTTAATTCATTCACATTAAAATGATTTGGTTCGCTACTTACAGATACGTATAATGAACATATCCAGGGCGGACTCTCTCTATTACCGTGCAGTTAGCCAGACATGCCAGTGCCAGAGTTCCAAGATTGAATTTTATTATTATTATTAACATAATAATGATTTAGGAGAGCATAAGGGGTACAGAGGACCTGGGGGGTTATTCACAGTTGACGGAAGGTTTCCGATGTCGGAAAAGACGCTTCCATCCATCTTTAACATATGAATTAGATGAAGGATGGAAACTGTTGTATAAGACAAGGAAACTTTCTGTCGAATGTGAATACCACTTCTGGTTATTTATCCCACACTTAGCTAAGACACTGCTGTCGCATAATGCAGTGAGCTGTGTTTGTGTGATATTCCACGTAACTGATATACTAAGGTCCGCTGATATCAGTATATACTAAGGCGTGTATTAATAAATCGAACCCAAGTCTGAAAGCGGTCTTGAGGATGCTTTTGAGATACCATTTTGAACTTTGACATCTCAAAATGGCATCCCATTTTGAACTTTGAGATGCCATTTTGAACTGGAATGATCGCCCTCAGAGTTGTGATGTATCTATTAATACGTGCCTAAATCACAAAGGATGTAATTTTGTACGCGTGCGGCCCATAAACAGTTTAAACGTCGGTTTATTGATTTGAAGTTTTATGAATATGTTTCTGAGCTCGGATGTTTTTTCGGACCTTTGAAACATTCTCTTTAAAAATATATTATTATATGGGCTTCACGGGCGAACCTGGATATATACAGCATAAAATTCTGAACGTAGGTAGAAAATCAAGTAGCGGCCTGTTATAGTATAAATATAAAAATAAATGTATTTGTATTACAATGAAATAAATAAACTACTTTTTATTATAATTGCACTGTTTGTTGTAATCCTGATACCTATTTTGTTTTTGAAACGGCAATAAGGACGGAACTATAGTATTCGAGTAAGTGCCTACACTTTAACGGTAATGAATTAATAGTAGCAGGTAACAAAAATTAATGTTTTGTTAGTACCTATAGTTCGTTTAACATAAATTTCAGTGGTATAATAAATAATTTTATTGTAATGATATTATATACAAAATAAAACATTCCATTATTTTACAATACAGATCATATTTCTAGTAATTAAAAAATAAAATACTAAATAGCAAAGATTAAATTCTATACGCTTATTTTTTTATAAGTATAATAATCCTTTAGTACACTAACTATTACTTTTCTGAATATCTAATAATCAATTTACATTCTATCTAAAAGATTATAATCTCACTCAACTATGGAAACAACCTGGGTACAAAATATTGCGTTCGATATATAATTTAAACTGTTAGAGATTATAAGATAGTCATCATGATTGTTTACACATTTGAGGGCCTTTTAAAATAACATTCAGTACATACTAATTTTAGTTTAGGAAAATACAATTAACACAGACATGATTTTATTACGGGAACACGTACATAATTAAATTATGACTATTGTTTTCAAACAGTTTGCCTTAATGGACAACGAACGAGTCAATATTTAAGCTCGATAAACATCATTAGTGATGGGTTAATTCAGTTAATCAAATACAATTTAGGACTTCACTTAAAGTTACAGCACACGCCACCCATAACATTAACTTATTGTATTAACACAGTGATTCCTTTATCTTAGGATATAATATTATGATAAAATTTCAAAAGTTTTTCATTGTAAATGTTCGCGAATGCGCATGAACAGTGCTTGTGAACTTCATGGAACAAGTTTCACGGACCGAGGTCGTATAGTTTTATTGACCAAACAATGACGGAGGCGGCACACGTGACGGCAAGGGTCCACCACATGACGATCCTGCAACACTGGCGCTAATCCCGCACTTGAGGATAGATCTCCTCAAAGTACTCCATTAGTTAATTGTCCGGCGACACGGCCAGCGGCGGGGTGCCCGTGTCGCGCGCCGCGTATTTGGAGCAGTTGTTCATCACGATGCACGCCAGTTTCTTTATTAGCTCGTAGGGCGACGGGTGGTTCAACAAATCGGTCAACAGCTTCAGACCACCCTCAGCCTCGACCAGGTTGCAATACTTTTCGGCTGAAACACGAAAAAGTAATATCGGCTTACAAAGTAGTTGACAAAATATTGAGATATTATTATTCAGTAAATGGGGTGAAGATTCAGACTCGTCTGTGGGTAAAATGTGGGTGCAGGAAGCTCGGGCGGACCGAATGGGCCAATAGGGACATAAGGGCATTTGCCTTATTTTGAATAAATCTGATTCCCTGTATTATGGTTGAATAGAGGGCGCTGATTGCAGGGATTGGTCCACTGACTTTCCTCTTAACAACATTATTGATGAACTGTATTCATTTATTTAGCATGGCAGGCATGACACTGACACCAAAGCAATTATTTTCTTATCAACCTCTGTTTTATTTCTTGTTATTATGTAAACATTTCAATTGATGTAAACTGTGAGTATGCACACCTCACTAAACTAGCTTTCTAATTGAAATTCCCGAGTGAGATTTGATTACTATTTACTTATTTAGTGACATTGGTGTTGCCTGCTCACATTCTGCTGCTGTTCCTGAGAATGTACACCATCATTATTAATTACAAAGAGTAACCATCGAGTTTCTTGCCGGATCTTCTCAGTGGAAGTATTCCGAACCGGTGGTAGTTCCTGACTATTCATAAATGCTTTGATGGCTTACATGAATAAAACAATTTTTTGTTTGACTGTCGCTCGGCTTACTGCACATGGTGGTTGCGGGTTCGATTCCCGCCGCGGAAAATTTTGTAAATGGCCTTTTCGTAATCTGCCCAGGTCTGGGTGTCACTGGGATCGCCCCCAGTCCATATACGGTACCCGTAAGTAAAATAAGCGTATGCGTTGCTCTTGGGACCATACAGTTAGCGTGAAAGTCTGGCGGAAGTTATGTATATATGAATACGGGCCGTAATAGACTGGTGTTGGTGGTCTACACTTACGATAAACTGTGGTTAAGTTGGCCAATGCCCACACCGCCCAGTGCTGGCACTGTGGCGTGTGGTGGGCGTGCAGCAAGCTCAGTATCGGCTCGAAGGAGCGGTAGTTGATGTTGCGCTCGGCGGTCAGGTCCCACCGCTCGACGGCGGCCGCGACCCGCTCCAGCACCAGCTCGCGCGCTGGCTCGTCCACCGTCCACGCCTCGGGGCCGTCGGATGCCATGTGCGCGAGAACACCGGCCGCGTTGTAGCTCACCTAGTTGTGGCAGCATTTGTAATACATTGGAAGATTATGATATAAAAACAATATTGGGCAATTAATGCCTGGTTAAATATGTGATCTATACAAATTAATAAAATTGGAGGGTCTGTTTGTAATATCATAATAACACCTTTTCACTAAATGCATATGAAAGTACATACGACACCTATAACAAAAACGCGATTTAAATTGTTTTTGTCTGTGTTGTCTGTCTGTCTATGTGTTTGTTCCGAGTAATCTCCGAAACGGCTGGACCGACGTTGACGGGACTTTCACTGGTAGATAGCTGTTGTTATAAGCAGTAACTTAGGCTACGTTTATTTTAGAAAAACAAAATTTAAAAAATGGGACCGGTCGCGCGCGCGGGCCCAGATCGCGGGAGCGGGCTTTTTTGTTAAGTTAAATTCCACGCGGACGAAGTCGCGGGCTCAGCTAGTATTCAATAAAATAGATTTCAAACAATTTTAATTAGGTGCATTAAACCTAATTGACACTTAAAAAACCTACCTGAGATTCGAATGACACGATAAAATGTTATATCTCCAAAAATAAAAATAATTAAATCATTTTTATTTTTGAAGCGAAGATTATATCTGACATTCGGGGCGCTCACCGCGCGGCCTCTCTATTCGTGCTAAGCGTCAGCGCAGCGAATTTTAACGCTTAGTTTCTACGCTTTATACTATAAAGCTTCGCTTCTTTTGGGCGTCCCTAGGCACTGTTTTTATGTTACTATTCCCGCCACACACTCCTACCACTGTTAGTCCTGTAAGCCAGGATCGACAATGGTGACCAGAGATGACGCTGAGGTTTGACCCTCGACCAGTCCCGGGAAATATATTAAATTGCTTAAGTTAAATGAAATCAATATGACGACATAATAAAAATAAACAATCTATATATCTAGACAGATCTAGACGACTTGGCGCAGTGTTTCGAGCGTAGGCCGCTCGGCTCACTGCATCGGATGGTTGGGGGTTCGATTCCCGTCAAGGTATATTTCGGAAACGGCCTTTCCGTAATTTTCCCTGGTCTGGATGTCACTGGGATCGCCCCCAATCCATTGTACGGTATCCATAGTACAAGCGTCGCTTAGTTTGGTACCATACAGTTGGGGTGTTCGTCTGGCGGTATTTATTATAATATAACATTTTTACTGACCTCGATGCCGTCGCTGCGGGAGTCGAGTAGTTCATAGAACACCGTCAGGAACAGCTTGTTCATGAGTTGCGGCCGGAGCTCCGGCACTTCGGCAACGTTGCCCAACAAGCCCATCATGTTGCGCAACAACTCCTCCTTGTCGGGGAAGCTCTACAAATAGGTAACTATAATGAAAGGCAGTGAATACACGACGTTGTTGCTGCTCGGTGCTTGACCCCTCACAGACACATGATGCAAACGGTCACCATGATGGTTTCATTTGGTAGTAGTTACTTCACATAACAAGGGTATTATTTTCCATCATAAATACTCACGAATTCTCTAACATCCATGGCGCTCAGTTTCAGCACATATTAACAGATGTATTATTTAAGTACTACAATTTAATATGTACTTTATTTTGCAAAACAAAAGCTTAATATATAATATTTCAAAAATATCTTCAATGGACAGATACCAAACCCACGACATTAAATATACATAATAAATATACCTTAAAGTACACTGAAAAAATCCTTGACCTCATAGACTTCGTTCTGTACTTGACCTTAATACTAAATTAAATGTGTATTAAATGGCTTTCAAAATGAAGTCGCCTAATACCCATCAACAACGGAATAGAAATGGCGAGTCACGTTTTTAGTTAGAGAAGGAAAAAGAAGGAATAATTAAAATACTTACCTACATTATTAAAAGTAATAAGTAAATCATAGAAATAGTAATTAGTTACGAATGATCTGTGATCGCTTTTTTCGTTTTTGAAACCGTTCCTGCGTAATTTATGCATTTTTAACATATTATTTTATGGTCAAACGCAACAGCAGAGATGTCAAGGCCAAAGATATTATCACTACGTTGTCAAGACTTTAAAGTTTGCGATGGAAAAATGAGCTCGGGTCTTAAACGTAGTGTTTATAAGGCTGTGGATTGGGTGAACGAAACAGCACTAACGGAGTCGAGGTGACGTATAATAATATAAAATTTAGCCCTTTTGACGTCCCACTCCTGGGCACGGGCCTCCCCTCAACACGAGGGGGATTCAGGCCACAATCAACCACGCTGGCCCAGTGCGGGTTGGCGTATTTTACATGTCTTCCGTAAAGTGGTTAGATCTTCTAAGACATGTAGGTTTCCTGACGATGTTTACCTTCACCGTAAGCAAGTGATAATCATATAGAAATTATAATTCGCACATAGAGGATCGAAAACTCCAGAGGTGCGAGCCGGAGTTTGAACCCAAGACCTGGTGCCCGCAAGACGCATGCTTCAACCAATCGGCTATCACAGCTTACTAGCTATCGAATTATTTATCACAGGCTATCTAACTATTTATTGAATCTGTGGTTAAAATAAATAATACCTTCAAACAACCAAGGAAATACTCCATGCCGCGGTTCTCCAAGAATCTCTGGCAGTTCTGCGGGGTCTCGTCGGTCACGTTCCACATGGTGGACCACGCCACCTCCAGCACGTCGTCGCACACGCGCCTCTCCAGGCGGTCCGATATTAAATTCAGCATTTTCTATAACAAAATTATGAGATTTTTATGTACATGTAATGTACACAAATTATGATTATTTTTGGTTATAATTAACACAGAGCACGTGTAGGGAACATACCCACCCATACTACGTGACGTGACCCATTTATTAAAACTAGCGACCCGCCCCGGCTTCGCACGGATGCAATAAATTATCAGTGTTTCTGTACTACATTATGCATGTATTATACATATACACCTTCCTCTTGAATAACTCTATGTATTAAAAAAAACCGCATCAAAATTCATTGCGTAGTTTTAAAGATCTAAGCAGACATAGGGACATACAGACAGCGGGAAGCGACTTTGTTTTATACTATGTAATGATTTTGTCACCCTTCCCCCTTTGTGACCACCCGTAGTATATGCCAAGACCCCCCTCCCCCTTAGTTATCACGTAGTGATTCATAAATACGGTTCTCAATCGTTTTTTGCAAACGCTGCGCGCGATATTTGAATATAGTTTAAAAAGCGCGAGATTTGCCTAGAGGATATTATTGATTACTAGCTGTGCCCACGGACTTCGTCCGCGTAGTATTTAGCGTAACAAAAATTTCGGGATTATCGGGATAAAAGTATCCTATATGTTAATCCCGGTTATAAACTATCTGTGTTCCAAATTTCATCCAAATCCGTGCAGTAGTTTTTGCGTGAAGGAGTAACAAACATACATACATCCACACTCACAAACTTTCACATCCTACTAATATTATAAATGTGAAAGTTTGTGAGTGTGGATGTATGTATGAATGTATGTATGTATGTATGTTTGTTACTCCTTCACGCAAAAACTACTGAACAGATTTGGATGAAATTTGGAACACAGATAGTTTATAACCGGGATTGACATATAGGATACTTTTTATCCCGATAATCCCGAAATTTTTGTTACGTTAAATACTACGCGGACGAAGTCCGTGGGCACAGCTAGTTTATAATATTAGTAGGACGTGACAAATACCTAGGCAACTGTAACCAAGCGGGGTATTTTTAACACCTCCCTCCCCACCTGAACGGGTCACGTAGTATGGGTATGTTGCCTAAAAATGCATCAAAATCCGTACTGTTCTATAAACATCAGGTAAACGCGAGTTAGGCTTGCTCAGTAAAGTTTTTTGTACTAAACAGTACCAACAAATGTAGTCGCAAGAGTTTACAATGATCTAGAAATGTGATATCTATGCAAAAATCTTATTGGTTAAATTTTGTCATTAATAAGCAACTAATACCATAAATAATTCAAATCAGCACACTAGGCAATAGTTACAATGTTATCAAATTCGCTTTGCGAAAAGTGTAATCAATGACGGTCACTTAAAATCGTATTATATGTATTTATGCCATTAAAATATAACACACAATACATTTTTAAATAAAAAATATATATGTATAGTCAGTCAAACACGCTAATTGTACGCTGCCACCCATAAAGCAATGCTTGTATTGTAGAAAAAAAAACTATACAAATAAATAAAATTGGAGTGTCTGTTTGTAATATCAAAATAACACCTTTTCACTAAGTGCATATCAAAGTACATACGACACCAATAGCAAAAACGCGATTTAAATTTTTTTGTCTGTCTCTCTGTCTGTGTGTTTGTTCTGGGTAATCTCCGAAACAGCTGGACTGATTTTGACGGGACTTTCACTGGTAGAAAGCTGATGTTATAAGCAGTAACTTAGGCTACTTTTATTTTAGACAAACAAAATTTAAAAAATGGGTCCTGTTGCGCGGGCTCAGAATGCGGGAGCGGGCTTTTTTGTTAAGTTAAATTCCACGCGGACGAAGTCGCGGGCTCAGCTAGTATGATATAAATTGTTCGACATGGCAATCAAACCCATTAGCACGCGTGCGCTGATCATTCCATTAAACGTAAGCCAATACGACAAAAGGTATAAAATTGAGTATTATTTCAAATGGAAACGCCCTTAGCTTTTTTGAATTTAATAATACATTATTTAGTTTCAATAATAAAATAACATTCACAAATATAGTAACTTCGCTTTGCTACGATCAACTATAGATAATTCGCGTATGTAAATAATCATTCATAAATATGTGCGAAATACATAAAACACCTAACCTCTTCCTCTTAACATAAGCAACTGAATATAAGCAACTGGCGATTTTAAAAAAAATATGACATGTAAAAAGACAAGCCCGCTGAGTTTCCCATTTGTTTGTTTTTTTTTCTAAAATAAAAGTAGCCTAAGTTACTCCTTATAATATCAGCTATCTGCCCGTGAGAGTCCCGTCAAAATCGGTCCAGCCGTTTCGGAGATTACCCGGAACAAACATACAGACAGAGAGACAGACAAAAAATTTTAAATCGCGTTTTTGCTATAGGTGTCGTATGTACTTTCATAATGCATTTAGTGAAAAGGTTTTATTTGGATATTACAAACAGACACTCCAATTTTATTTATTTGTATAGATGTTATCTGCTTAACATAACAATACATAAGGGTGGTGGTACACCAAGAAAAATACAAAATAAATTCTCAATGAAGTACGTGCGGAGTACAAAGGGCAGGAGAGTTGCGTGCGCAGCTTACAATAATGCACATTGGCGCTCTTATCGCTTCATATTGTATGAAGCGATAAGTCAGGGCCAGTATAAATGCACCTCAATTATTCTTATGTGACAGCCGGGACAGAGGGATTCAAATCGGAGGCCAGACCAATAAAATTAATACATCATAACAAACTTCGAATATATCGGGCACAACTCGCTCCATGAGACATTCTTATTCGCCAGCAAGTGTCTAACAACTAATAATAGCAACGCATATAAGTCTATGGCATTAGTTCGCTGAAGCAATGAATGGTACCGTGGCATTGGCAATTAGTTTCCATTTCGCTGAGCGGTAGATAAAACATCAATAAAAGTTATAATCTAGTTTATAAACTTCTGTTGGTAAGAAGTAACTCTCAAGTTACTCACTGCATCAACTACTGCATAATGTAATTTTACATACTATGATAGAAATAATAACATAATAATTTAGCCCTTTTGATGTCCCACTGCTGGGCATGGGCCTCCCGTCACTACGAGGGGGATTCAGGCCGTAATCCACCAGGCTGGCCTAGGGCGGGTTGGCGGATTTGAAAATTGGTTAGATTTTCTAAGACATGCAGGTTTCCTCATGAAGTTATCCTTCACCGTAAGCGAGTGATAATCATACACAAATTATGTTTCACAAATAGATATGATTATGATAAACAAAAAAAATACACGCACAAGTACAGGTGTCCATAAATCCAGTAACAATCTAAATCAACACTGTGCCCTGTGTTCATACATACAAATACAATGTTTATTGTGTTACTGCACCTATGAACGCGACTGTATCTCCACAGCTGTTCATATTATTTACATAGATTTAGTACCATTTTCAGAAAATACTCTTTGATGTGGTGTTTAAGGAGCATGCCAATGGGTTAGTCTTGCTAAGGCTGTTGATATATTTATCAAGCACTGAACGCTCATGATTAACATTTCAATACGATCTGGAGCAAGATACCAACCCCGATAGCGCCGTGGTTGCCGAGGAAACGTTTCTGTTTGCCGTCCACCTGGCACGCCAGTGAGTTCAGCAAGTAGATGGCAATGCGCTGGACGAAGCCTTCTTGATTTACATCCGCGACCCCATTTAATAGGATCTGTACGACTCGTTCGTATTCAAAGAGCTGGAACAGGTTAATGAAAACGTTAATAAGAACTGAATGACCGCTTCATTCGATCGACTTTTACATCGATCGAGCATTAATCAAGCGGCTGTCGAGTTACAACTGATATGCTGAGCTATTAAACCAACTTTTTACAATAAACATTGTTTATTCTGGTGATATTTATTTCATGTATTTATTGTGTTAATAAGCTGGATCAATTGTCGCTCGATCTAGTTTTGAACCTCAGTCGGTGATTATTCATCGATCGTCAAGAACTATTACACCAAACGATGGAAGATATTAAATCCACGCCGATGGCGTCGGTCGGTGTAATAATATCCTAAGATCGTCCGTCTGTGGGTCGAGCCCAGTCAGTCACAACGTTATTTCAGATTTTACTAGAAATTCAGTAAGTATGTTACCTTGGATGTATGTACTATACGACCTATTTCAATTTCAACAATATCGGAACCTTAAGTACACAAGACTACCTTCTATTTGTATACTGTGGATTACTTCGTTTATTTTTATTTTTTTATTGGGAGGAAACCGCGCGTGAAGTTAAAACTGTGTACATGAGTGATCCGTACACCCGTATTTCCCAGCGCCAAAAATTATTACTCGAATAATCAATCAAATATAACATAGACCACCACCACGTGTGTAAGTTGCTTTATAGCATTCAGATCGCATACAACATTAAAGTTTGTGCCATTAAGGACGACGTTCAATGAGTTCAAATCTTTGGTTCAAATCAAGTTCAAATAATGTATGATAACTGCGACTCAAAAACCTGGGTTCTAATAGTAAATGTTTACTTTTGGAGGCTCAAATTTTGTGTTAATAAAAAGTTTAAATTTAAACTTGTTGTTGATTGACCCACGCATATACAATTTAAATGATTGGAAACGCGGCCTATTTTATTTGTTATTTTGACCTAATTTATTTGACTTGGACGTTGGTCTTAAGTTGTTAAGAGAGGTTTACTACTCAAATTTTTAAACGAGACCACCCTGAGTTCTCCCCAAATGGAAAAAAATAATTATCGAAAACGGTTCAAAAATTACAATGGCAATGTGCAATAAAAACAAAAAAAAACATACATTATTATTGAAAGCCTCCTTTTTCGATGTCGGTTAATAAGTCTGTTCGCTTGTGCGGTTGCCGCGACTTCGGGCATCAGCAATCTGCCGCCTCCACTTGTCACTGTGCCACCGCGCGCCCGGAGCGCGTGAGTTTACTTTAGAACTGACAGGGGCTTCGCGGAGGACGGACTAAAACGTCCGCTGTGACATACTTATCTAAGCAAGGGACCAAGTTATAGAAAGTTTAAGAGTTCTCAATGGGCTGAACGTTCGTACTGTGATACCTCATAGTAATATTTGTGAATACGGGCGCAAGTCTGGTCGGGAAACTAAGTATGCGTCAATGAATCAAGTATTCAGCTAGCAGCTAGCTAGCAGCGGTAAATTTGTCCGTCATCGTAAGCAGGCTGAGGCCCTTAGAAACTACTTTAGTAACTAACTACTTTATTTATTTTTATCTATACATACAGATAAATACATACAAATAAATAAAATTGGAGTGTCTGTTTGTAATATCAAAATAACACCTTTTCACTAAATGCATATGAAAGTACATACGATACCTATAGCAAAAACGCGAATTAATTTTTTTTTGTCTGTCTGTCTGTCTGTCTGTCTGTCTGTCTGTCTGTCTGTGTGTTTGTTCCGGGTAATCTCCGAAACGGCTGGACCGATTTCGACGGGACTTTCACTGGCAGATAGCTGATCTTATAGCGGGTAACTTAGGCTACTTTGATTTTAGAAAAACAATTAGGGTTCCGCGTAAAAAAATAAAAACACTTGAAATCAAAGAGTATCTCCGAAACGGCTGGACCGATTTTGACGGGACTTTCACTGTTAGATAGCTGATGTTATGAGCAGTAACTGAGGCTACTTTTATTTTAGAAAAACAAAATAAAAAAATGGGTCCTGTCGCGCGGGCTCAGAACGCGGGACCGGGCTTTATTGTTAAGTTAAATTCCACGCGGGCGAAGTCGCGGGCTCAGCTAGTAAATTATAAAAAAAACTACGCAGTAGCAAAGCCTATAAGCAATTATGTAGAACCAACACCAAGAGCTTTTGGGTTAAGTATAAGTAGTACTTTATTTCATAAATGGCGAACAGCTATTTTCCGAAGTTCAAGTCAACTTGGACTAATAATAAAAATATTTATATAGATAGATATATAGCCAAAATCCTCAAAAAGCTTCAGTGAGTACGTAGTTAACGGTGCAACTTTTTCCATTCGGGGCACACTTGCATCTAGTTCTGAGTCTGCTTTTTTGTAATAATTAAAATTTAGATCCAGTTTTGCGTATGTGACGATAATTAAAGATGTGAAAACCAAGAACATGCCGTTCAGTACTAAGTAATGAGCGATCTTTTATTATACATCTTCTATCCATCCCTACACCGCCCGCGGCGTCCGCGCCGCCGCCATCCTTCTCGACTCCGACGACCCCAGTTATCATCACCCGCGCGCCCTATCTATCAGTATCCTTATAAATAGGTTCCCAGAAGACCATCCTGCCGTTTGAATTCAATAATTTCGTTAACTGTTGAGCGTTACTTCGCGGTAATGCAATGCAAAATGACTTGGGAATGAATTGGTGTTGATGGATAAATAGAATAGGCCACTTTTCTGTCATCGATACTTTTTTGGTTTATAATTTTGGAAGTTAGCAAGCCGAGGGTGAGTGGAGGGTCCTCCGCCCAAATCATTTTATAACTGTCATAGTATCAAATAAAGTATACCGCAAAATGTTTCATACGATATTTGCATCTTCCTTTACAGTAGGTGGGGTTGGTCCGAAATAATCCTGTGACCTAGTTTATTCAATGACTTTCAGTGTTGACTTATAGAAGAGGTAGTGTTATATAATGGGTAGGTAGGTATACAAAATATTAATGGTTATCCATAGAATTCAGAAGACTATCCCCTATTGTGTGGTCTTCCAGTACTATTATATGGCATCGTGGCCAATACTGACATCACAATGGCGTACTGCGGCCGGGCGTGGAACATAACGGCGGCGAGGAGGTGGCCAAATATTTTTGTCAGCATCGGAAAAGCACAAAGAAAAGCACATGAGTATCAAATTCAGTGGTTCTTGTTAATATCATGGTTAGTGGGTAAACTTAAAACAACAATGTTATCATGCTATTCAAGCTAATTCTCGAGGGTAGTGTTGCAGAAGAAAATTAATAATTACGCAGGCGGCACAGCACGTGTAAGCTAGTTTTTATATTTCGAACACAGGCAGACAACTGCTTCCAATTTATTTTTGTATCTAACATAGGAACAAGTAATGTTTATTTCATCATATGGTGTGAATAAACATAAGTATTTTCAAATAATAATAATAAAGTTATTTCCAAATTTTTAATTCACCAAGGTTTATTTTTATTTTTTATTGCGGAGAAAATACAACTATGCCGTCACTATAAACCCAAGTTTTATAGAAATATTTATTTGCAGTTTTCAGCATTTACTAAAATAACATAAACTAGAACTATTGCTATCTAAATCGGGATGCCGTCGCTCTTTCTATATAGCTGTGGGTAGGTACTGTCTGTTGGTACCTACTAAATATAGGGTTACAGTTAAAGTGACTGAATTAGGCCCGTATTAAGAAATCGATCTCAAGTTTAAGAGCCATCTTGGAAATGTCATTCTTATGTCATACCAGTACAAAATGACATGTCAAACGCATACTCAAGATAACTCTCAGACGTGAGATCGATTATTAATACAACCTACTTATTAATGATTTATGTTTTGTCTGTTTAACTAACATACTAATAAAGTCGTCCTATATGTTGTCTCGTCTTTTGTTTTAGATATCGGTCAATTCGATCAAAGGTTCTTCAATCACTTCACTGGCCAAATTCTTAGCCATACTTTGTCTGCATCCAAGTTTATGACACTAGCATTACGGACACTGGCAGAATTGCGGCAAATAGATACAAACGCCACTAACAAAGAAGAAGAAGATTATTAATACGGGCCCTGGGAAACTAAGAAATTTTATATTTTCCTAATTACCATCGAATGATCATGATTAATTTTGCAAAATACAAGCATTATGATCTTAATTTGAGTTATGATATACTTAGGTAACCACGATCTTGGTTTTATCTATAGTTTTTTCTTTAATAATTATCGTGTCATCGGATGTTCAAAGGCCCGCAACCTTCTTTTATCAAAGCCCGTAACTCAGAAAATATTGTAACATAATCAGCTACAGCATATCAATCATAATTATTATTTCAAACGCTATAATCACATTTGTGTTAGTAAAAACGTAATATAAAATAATATACTCGTTACTCACCACATCGATGGGTATTTTAAATTGGCACAGAGTGAGACACCCGTTCCTCATCATGGTGTCGTCGCCGAGATGCGCCTCCATGCCGTCCAACAACGCGGTGATGATGCGCCTTTTCAGCTTGATCCCTATGCGGTCCTTTTCCTTTCCCTTCACAATGTAGAACAACGTAGCGCTAAAAGGAAGGTGCTATTGAGTTCCTATTACCTCTTACCGCCCCTAACAGTCGTACACATGACCAGCGCACCAAGTCTGCCAAGTTTACATTAACTTATTTTCCATGGAAAAAGCACTGATCATTATATTACCTTCTTGACAAAAAACGGTAGTCCCTTTAATTCTTGGCGTTGACGTGTTGTGGGTCAGTGGACTGCTAACACATTCGTTTTCATTTTTAATAAAAATCGAATTCAAATTAGTAGGTAGTAGACTACCAAAAATGCAAAAACCAATCTATTTTGAATTCTATTACGCGCTCCGCGGCCAACGAGAAGCGATACCAAATGGTAATAATCTATGAGTTCAAGACCTTCACCGCCGCCGGTCTCACCAACATTCGGATGGCCATTTGTTGGCCAGAGTATAATACTGATACATAGTGCATCTTATTTATTTGAATAGCTCCATCCCTCACTAAATCACAGACCCAAGTTGTGTGTAGTGGTTGTACACAAACTAAATAACTGTATAGGTAAAAGGTAGGTTTTATGGATGATACAGTAGTATCTCAAATATGCTTCTTAAAACATACCATATTGTGTTTTCATATTGATATAAATATCTTGAACCTCTAATGTAAAGTCAATAAATACTTTTAATGCACTTTTTATTCATTACCACACTTTGGTTAAATCAACTAATCTACATTTTTCTGAACTATAACTATTATGAACATTTAACTATTGAGGTATTAAAGATATAGCTGTAAGTAGCAAACACGTAAACCAACTTCAACTTATTGGTAATAAGAAAAATAAAGTAGCTTTATTCCCATTTCAACTTCTACATGTCTGAAAACCACGTTTTTTTTTGTTTTGTTGGCCGTACAACAATTTCTTCATTAGTAAACTATGTCTTATATAACACTTGCAGGTCATGCATAAGAAAACCAAAGAATACATTACCTGCCAGATATTTGAATGTGTTTTTCTGAGACGTGTTGATCCATCGCATCAAGGACTACAGTAAGAGCCCGGGCCACATATGCATTATTCTCATAACGGAATAAGTAGTAGAGGTCATTGAGAACTCGGGTCAGCATAACAGGCCTCTCCATATATGCAATAGCTGCCGTCAGAATCTGTTCTTCATTAGCATCACCAGATATCTATAAATAAGTATAGGTATGTAATAAATACTTGGTTGTTTGTACAATGTAACTCGCTGTGCGCGTGACTTCGTCCGCGTGTAATTTAACTTAGCAATAATTTCGGGATTATTCATCCCCTATTTTATCCCCTTGGGGGTAGAATTAATCAAAATCCTTTCTTAGCGGATGCCTACATCATAACATCTACCTGCAAGCCAAATATCAGCCCGATCCGTCCAGTGGTTTGGGCTGTGCGTTGATAGATCACTATGTCAGTCAGTCAATCAGTCACCTTTGAGTTATATATATTTAGTTACATTCATTACCTCTTGTATAACAATTAAACTATGGTAGCTGGTTAAAGTTGAAACTTATCAAAATTGAACTTTATAGCCATAATAGTATGTGGTTTAAATCGGATAAACAGTTTTCCTGGGATGCATATCACGAGACAAAAATTCTAAATATGCTTGATTTAAACTAGGAGACTTTCAAATATTATCCAGATTCTTACAAGAATATTTAATTAAACAAATATAGCTTAGTTATACCTTTATAGCATAATAGATATCTATCTACCCTTGTGCTCCGGTTATTTCACCAAAAAAAATCAGTGATGTCCAGAAAATTTATATTGATACTTTTTTCTGTGGGAAATGGTGGTGTCTATGGAATTGTCAAAAACAGTAAGTAAAGCCCTAGTAAATAATAAGCTTACCAGAATTGTACTTATTAAGATCACAAGGGGCATGGTTTATGTGCAAATCATCTTTAATTCACTTCCAGCATTTTGTACCTATAGTATAGGTACTATGGGTATAAATTGATTTAGGCAGATTGAAATATTCAGACTCAGAATAATCATACTCGCAATCATAAAAAATACACCACCAAATTAACATTCAACTCAAAATAAGTATTTTGTATTATTGTTTTATGTTTAATAAAGTGTTTAAGCTGCTATACAAACAAAACTTACTACTCTTGCTGGGATATCATGTCTCTTGCAAGCACCGTGGTGAGTGCCATACAGCCCCAGAAACTCCAGTGGCCTGTTCACCCGGCTCACTAGGCCCGGTATGTCGCAACGCACTTGAGTTTCTGAATTCACCGAAGTACCCTCATTCACAGTTGATACTGCTGCAGCTCCGGTCCCAGCTAAGTTAGTACCAGATATATCCAAAGACTCCAAAAGAGGCAAACCCATCACTAATTTGGTCAAAACCTCATTAGGGTTGAAATATTTTCCATGCCGATCACTTGACTGAGATATGTCTAAATGCCTCAGCGTTTGCAAGGTTGCTATCCAATCAATGATAATGATATCCTTGGATGAGTGTACACTATGGAGAATGAGAGATTTTAAATTGTTCAACTCATTCAGTGCCCATATAGAACCAGTTGACGTACACTCTGACAAATCTAGATGAGTCAAGTGCTTGAGAGGTTTCAGCAGCAACAGAGGGAATATTGAAAGTCCCCGGCGGTGGATGGTGAACCGCCTTAGATTAGGAGCATTAATGATGTAACCCTTTTGCCTGTAATGACTTTCATCTTGTGAAAGTACATTGGTCATAGGACCAAATTTGAGTGAGACTAGATTTTGACTATTACTGTTGATTGTGTCGAGAGAAGCCTGTGACAGATACTCGCACTGCACCAGTTCCACTTCGTAGGGCTTGTGTTCCATGAGGCAGCGCAGACCTTCATCAGTAATGCGTGAATTTCGTAATTTGACAGTATCTAACCGCGAACGGAACCTGTCACGGAATAGATTTGCAATGTTGTCATTAACGCGACTTTTTCTCTGGTATGCCTGAAGAAATTTCTCGCAAATCTCAGCTGGTAGTATAACATCATCTTTTAATTTTCGCCAACGGCTTGTACGGTCCAAGGTAGTGATTGTACCAAGATTGGCTACGATATAGTCCATGCATATGTCGAACAATGTGTCCGGATAGCTGTCGTATAAAGAGAACACTTCCCGTTCGCCCGACATTCTGATCTAAAAACACTTACTTTTATGTTCAAGATGTTGAATAATGAAAGGATTGAAAAACTTGGAAAAAAAATATCATTTCGTCAGCCTTCCCCACAGGATCAAATAAAGTAGCTGGCACTATATAACACTTCACCGAGTAGATATGTAATTTATTATTATTTAATCGAGTTTGCTGGATACTGTATATACCCTAATCAAAGCACACAAGCAATATTTCGCAGTCTTCACAACGCACAAAACAACAAGAAAATGCGAAAATACGAAGAAGAAAGTCAATTAGATTTTTTTTATGATTTATAATATTCCTCTGCCACAGGTTAAAAAAGTCGCTTGACGCTTCGTTTTGTTGACGTTTAATATTCATTGTCAAATTACGGTAAACATTGCAAGTTATGGTATGAGATTTTGTTTTTGGTTTTCCAAAATGGACGGTCAGATTTTTGTATTGTTGTTATAGCCCGCGAAATTCAAAATTTTCGAGTATTTTTATAGTTTATCCAAAATCTGAAAACATTTAAGACAACATTTTGTGATTTGCGACAAACACAGTATGCAGTGCCTTTATTAATACATTTATTTTACTCTAAATATTATCACGGTGGATATGATACTAGTAAATCACTAAATATACAAAAATTGCCAGATTATCTGGATAGCTGTCGTTCTTGAAATGTTTTAGAGTAAGTTGGATATATTAATAAATACACTGCACACGGCCTTTGTCGCGAATTACAAAATGTGCCTTTTATTATTGTCAGATTTTTAAAAAAATCTAAAGAACCACAACGAATTTGAGCTTCGCGTGCTAGATGGGCGCTTTAGCCTTAATATATAATATAGAAATATATTTAAATAAAAATAAAAAATAGTTAATCAAAGAGAGAGAGGTGCTGTTCTAAGCTTCTTGAGAGAGAGTCTCCACCAAGAAGCTGATAATATTATAATCTTCTTGGTCCCCACTGCCCATATTTTAACAACTACAGATATGAGATAGGCACACGCATAGATGTATATGTTCGTGTGAACGAGTTACATAGGTATAATCAGAGGTATAATTTATTTCTTTGGTCAGAATACTTCACAGTAAGTATAAGTTTTTTGGTGTCATTAATTCTTTAGTAGCAAACATAACTTAAAATAGCTTCAGTGGTTTGGCCCACAGGGTTTGGCCGTCAAATGGTTTGTAATCAATCTGTCTAGGTATTTGTCTTTATAGTTAATCTCTGTCTGTGTAATTAATTAGGTACCTACTTACTCTGTTGCTGTCCCTTATGTATGGGTGTTTGACCACAAAAAATCCTTCCTCTAACCTGTAGAAGGGTTTTAACATTTACTAGTAGAAGTTTATTTCTTTGGGAAGGCCTATGTCCAGCAGTGGACGGTTTTCGGCTGAAATTATGACTATTGATATTACTTATGACTGAATAGTCAAAGTATTAATGATTAGGTAGGTACTTCCTTCTAGTTATAGGATGCACCCGCCCATATACCATGTGGTGTTTGAATTGTCTGCAAGGAAGTTTCAAACAGTAATTAAAACAAGGAATTTAAAGCTGTGATTTTGTATTTTTTATAAAATAGAAGTTAGTACTAATGACATTCAGTATTCTTGCCACCAGGCGGCGCCACGTTCGCGTGGGATGCTATACTTATATGGCTTAAGTAGTGCTTAAAACTTCCTTGGCTATACACTTTATAGCATCTAGTAACATAAAATTTGGTCCTATACGTCCTATATATTAGAACACAAGCTTTTATAATGTGATGTGTGTGACGCCCCCTACCTAGCTGATGGCTGACTGGAGCCCTTCTTAGCTTAAGTCAAGCTTAAGTTCAATTGTAAGTTTCTTAGAAATTGACTTAAACTAGGATCTCACAGATGTGATCTCCCATTTGTGAGATCGACTGCTCCAGAAGTGTATAGAGGTGGGTTCGCTTAGGAAAGATTTTTTTTTATTCTCTGGTGGTATACCTACCCTCTTATTACTTACTAGGTACGAAATAAATTCAGAAATAGGATAAGCGTCTTGGTAACCAATAAATGAACTAAAGTTGTTAGCACTTTATATTTTTATTAGTACTATGTTAACGACATTTCAAATTACACTAATAAAATATCTAAAACTTATGAAATAATAATAATAGGTATTTATAAGTTATCATAGGTACAGTTTCATTTGCAAATCATTTTCATATTGACGAAGACAGCTACATACTATAGCTGTACCTACAGGCGTAGGTACCTTTCGATTTTTTATATTTTGCGTAACCACATGATCATAACAATCTGATAGGATGAATAATATTTGTTAACATCCGTCCAGGTTTCCACGCATAAGACAAAGAATACCTATTTTCAAACGAGAAGTCCAATTTCACACACATCAATACAATACACCCACACAAATAGACTGCTACAATAATTACACTGGTTTACAATTTGTCCTGATTAGATAGTTAGTTACCTACCCATGTCACATACATAATATAATATTTCTACGACAATTATATTTTTCACAACATCATGGTCTATTTTAGTGTGCTACTCCAATCGATTGATCGTCAATCGAAGTTTGAATAAGGTGAGTCGACTCGATCAACAGTTTCTACATAGGTTTACAGGTTCACATCCCGGCGTTTATTGGACAAAGTGCCTACCTACCTATCTCCCAAGACCAGTAGATTTTCTGATAAAATTGAGTATTATACGGTGTATAATGATAGTTTATTAACAATACAGGTAAATTATGCATTATCTATCCTGCAGAGTCCACATTAAAGATCCTCCGAGTCAGGTTTAATACACTTCTTTGAAGTCGTTTTGAGGGGACAGCTCATAAGCGGTCTGTGGACTTATGAAGCTATCGACCTGCAGCCCAGATGTGGGTTGTGAACTGTTAACCTGTTTAGCAACGTTTAATCAATCATTCATCGACGGCCGATCGATTATACATCGTCACTCCATATAATATAGTCGAGTAAAACCCATATTGTTAACAAAGATATGCCACGAAGTGGTCACCTAACGTAAAAGATGTTACTGAATGTAAATAGGCACCTACAATGGCTCCAGTGGCTACTTAAATAGGTCGTACTTCTCCGTTGATTCGTTGATTAAGGAGGGAGCAAACAAAATTATCATTTAACTCTAAACAAAAATACGTTACTGGCAATTGTAAAGATTTACAACATTTTACTTAATAACACCAACTCAAGTGGTTACAATAGGTATTTGTCAAAATGAATCCTTACGTAGATGAACCACTGTACTGAGTAGGTACCTACCTACTTTGTATGAGAAGAAAATTATATAAATATAAAACATTTTATTCGCTCATCTCTCTCTCACGCTCAAATATAGGAATTTCTGCAGATAAGTCTGTAATCTACACACCAATAAATATTTTAAGAGCTTTGGGTACCAATCGCATTGTAAAAAATGTAATCTTTGAATATTCTATATAATAATATTATACAGATACCTACTAAAACTATATAACAATTTCATTGAACGTTCCTTACGTACCTACCAGTTCCATTATTCTTTGGCTTGATTTTTATTTGGTATTTAAGGTATAGTCAAACAGCATCCAGACTGCACGCCGCCGGTTGTATCATTTGCATCTAAACTAAAATTTAGCAGTCGGCCTGTAGTTAGAATTTAGCCTGTCTGAACTGAACCTTAGGCTTAAAGCCAGCGTGCTGAGGCAACTCCATGCGATGTCTGGTTACAGCAGCGACTCGCCACGCGTGAGTACCTACGACGCGACATGTGTGTACCATTAACAAGGTTGACGCTTGATCATTTTTTTACACTTTTCCCTTGCGCGTCCGATAAGACAAAAGCCCGTTTTTCAGAGAGCCATTGTTTTAATTGTTTTTATGACCATGCTAGTCGTATGTGGCTGCTGATCACTGCATACAAAATGCAACCTTAAGGTGATCAAGCGTCGAGTTTGTTGACTGTACATACATGTATGTCAATGTAGCTACGGGGACGGACGTACAGCCGGCTCAAAGCTTTGAAGGCAATAATATTCTACTGCTTAGTGTAGGTACTGAATTGTGTACCTGCCTTAATAACTTACACCCAAAATTAATAATCAATCCTTGTCGAATTTTGATATAAATACAATAAATAATAAATATCGCCAGACGGACACACCAAGTGTACCGATGGTCCCAAACTAAACAACGCTTGCACTATGGGTACCGTACAATTGACTAGGGTCTATTAGGCCATTTCAGAATTTTGGCCCTGCGGGAAACCCACAACCACCATGTGCAGTGAGCCGAATGGCCTACGCTCGAACCATGCGCCAAGCGGTAGTCAAATATTTTTTGGATATACCAAAAACTAATCGTAGATTGTGTTCACAATCACTATATATTAATAGATATAATACAGCAATCCTAGATTGATTTTAATCTTGGTTAGGACTTAGGTATATTATTAATTTTGGGGTTAACGAATTAAAAATAAAAATAATGTAATACCAGTGTCATTACCAGCACTTTTTCGCTTATTAGCTAAGTATTTCTGTAAACTTATAGGTACCTATGTATTTTATAATTTAACATAAAAAAGGGTGGTAATACCATTTAAATACATAGTCATAAATATTTCTCTACAATACAGGCATGTCAATATTGTATTAAAATATCGATAAATCTGTTAACTTTGTTGACACTATACCCTTTACAATTTGGTCTATTACAAAAAATAGCCTCAATTTTCTTAGAATACCTATATTGTCGGTGTACATCTTACCTAGTGAAGTGTCATATTTACATCGCAGACCTACCAAACCGAATAGGACAGTGGACAGTGTACCTATCTAAGTCAAATTTCCATGCACCCACCCAACCGAATCAGAAGACATTCTGCCATAGCCTAGAGTGGAGGCAGTATTATTTCCTAAGGCGAAGCAGTCAGTTCGATGTCAGCGGCGGCGTGCGCGGCGCCCGGACCATGCCCCTCACTGCGGCGAAGCGTTCAGGTCCCGGAGACGCAGGTGGTCGGCGAGTGGGTGGGCTTCTTCCGACCGCCGTTCGTCAGGCCACTTCACTACCACATTTGTATTGGCGGGCGGCAACGTGACCGGCGGCTCTACCACGACCGCCAGCCCGCCCTCGCGCTCGGGCACCAGGTGCCCGAAGACGGCCCCGACGCGGCGATACATGGTCTGCTGCATCTGGGGCGCCACCGACTCTCGATCTACGTCTCCGTGTGGGGTTAATACGCCGCCTCCCATGTGCGCTATCATAAATACTGGCGAGGTCTCTCGTTGGGGCACGATGTCGTTAAGCGCCCTCATTAGAATAGGCGCAGTGGTTTGTGTCGCAACGCAAGTAGATGCACCAATGACTCGAGCGTTCAAGCTCTCCAACACTGTGATCAGCTCGTACAAGTGGTCGTCGCATAAAACAGGATTATCTGCAATACAAAGTTCTTAAGATTTATACCTATTACGTAAGCAGTGAACTAAATGATTGAAACACATCGCAGAAACATTAAACATGCCATAGCATTTTTAAAATACCTTTATTTAATCAAGTTGGTCATAAAATCGCAATTGCTTTATAGGCAGGTTATATTTAATATCATGGGTAAAATAGAGGAATTCGCTTCGGTTAAAATATAATAAAAGTAATTACTCAAAAAACTGCAATCATGTTTGATTACATACTTAGTAAGTAAATACATAACATACCTACATTCAAAATTTAAAGCCAGTTTTTTCCGCGGATTGTGATGACAATTATACATACCTTGAAGGTAAATCTTCAGCGTACTAGGTACTCCATTAATAGAACATCGCGACTTCGAAACGACATCATAATTGACATTCCTTATTTGATTATAAGATAAATCAGCTATACATAGCGAAGGAAGTCCATGGAAATCTTTGTCGAGCGAAGTTACATTATTGTGGTGAGCAATTAATTCCTCAAGTGATGGCAAAAACGTCTGAAAAGAAGGGAGGAAGTTAACACAACGGATAATACAGGAAAGGACGGCTAGCACAATAAATCGCCATAGACCATTTTAATGAACTCGCAAAGCTCGCAGAGCATTTCACAGGCCAACTTTCCACTGCATTCAAACAAACCTTTGATGTTTCTTCCAGTGTTGTTATATGGTTGTGCGACACGTCCAGTAATCTCAAGTCTTCCAACCCGATGAGATCGTCGGGAGATATTTGTTGCAGAAGGTTGTGGCTTAAGTTGAGCCTCAATAGTCCGTGCAGCCCCATTAGTGCTCCACCCAAACTAAGAATTCGATTATGATCCAGCCGTAATTCCAATACCCGCGTTTCGACGTTCACTAAATTCTGGGAAAAGTGTGCGTACTTAAGTAAATATTTCAAGCAAGTAAGTACTTAAATGAAATTTAATCGTACGGGTCAATAAAAGCAATGGGTCCTTTATCTAAAAACAATAATTACGATTGAAACAATGCCCATTAAACCCATCCTTCGTAAGATTTTTAGCATAGGTACCTAACGAGAAATTAATAGGAGACTGTAACAAATTACAAAGCTAATAATTAATTATATAATTAATCTTATAAATACTTGAAATCATTACTTACTTCCATATTTCCAGTGACACGACTTATTCTATTGTGCGACAGATCAATAACGGACAATCTTTTCAAACCTTTTATTTCTTGCAATGAAAATTCTGTCATAAAATTGTGAGTTAGGTTCAAATATCTCAATGATTTTAAACTTCTCAGGGAACCGTTTAATGATATAAGTTGGTTGTAAGCTATGTCCAACTCAGCTAATTTTTCTGCGTCAGTAAACTCGTCTTCAGCTAGCTAAAATAAATTAAATTTATATGATTATCACTTGTTATTTCCAAAATGCACTATACCTGCTACAACTTACAAGAGTAGGTTAGGTAATACATGTACTCACACTTTCTATTTTGTTAAACGATAAACCTATCCTTGTCAATCTCCTGGATTTTTGCAGCGCTCCATCCAATGATTTGATATTATTTCCATAGAAGTAAAGAGACTCCAATGAAGGCATTTGCTTCAAATCCTTCGGCAGTGTTTCTAACTCATTGTGCGCGGCGTGGATAAGGACAATTTTTTTCGCTTTCTGAAAAAAGATTACGTGCATGAAATAAGTGTAATGGCGGTGATAGACTTGAGCCGAACCACGAACATTACACCAAATTATCCCAGAATCCCTCTGAAAATCAGGAAAGTGTTTTATATTCGTTGTTCTACTCGTGATTAGTATGTATCTGTATTCTGTACACACCGTAATGTAATTTGAACAATATTAATTACTAACTGCAATATGAACATTTCCAAAATTTACATACCGTGGGCAACTCATTTTCTATAGATTTCAAATTGTTGGCGTTAATAAAAATCCATTCCAAGTCATCTAAGTCTCGTAGAGCTCCATTCAACGTACTAAGCTTGTTTATCCCAAGATGAACGTGTTTCAACGCTCTCGGTACAGCATCTCTCTCAATCTTAGATATTTGGTTATCGGCCACCAATAAATGTTCCACCTCTTGTATGTCCTTCGTACAAAATAAATATAGCAATTACAACAAAACATGTGGGAAAAGTGAAATTGACACATAATAAAAATACAATGATTGTGCTGGTATAATCATAATTATCAACTGACGCATACATTTGTTCTACAACATAGGTATCTCACTAAATAGTTATCTAATTATTTATAGAACTGCGATAACGAAATATGAATGGCTAGGGTATTTTAATTTCGGGCAATTGTGGTAAGTTAAATTTTATATTCTTACCCTGAAATCGTCTTCAGTCAACTTGGTGATCTTATTTCTGCAGAGATCGAGGGTCTTTACGTGGGGCAAGTGTTGCAGAACATGCCGTGGCAGCTCCGCTAGCGAGTTGTCAGCCAGACTGAAGTAGTCTACCAAATCCAACTTCGTGAACACGCTTTCTTTCAGCTCGCTGAAAAGAAATAACATGTTATTAGAAATAGGACTCTAGGTTGCTTCAGGATAGAGGTTACATTCCTATACTGTACTACAATTCGCTTTCTCAACTTTTTGTATATAAGTGAGACCCCTGGCCCTGTCTCCGGATAACCCTGCACGCACGGCAAGCACTCATGACACCCATTCGTATCGCACTCCACTGACCTTAGGTAAATTGAGGCCATTTTATAACAGAGAAAAACACATCTTCATGCCTCCTTTCTCCAAGATTTTCTGTATTTTGTTCAATAAATTACATTAAATTTGTGTCCTCACAGTAGAGTAAGAACAACAAATTCTACCTCATCACTTAAATCATACCTAATTACACGAAGTAATACGATCCTAACTCATGAAATATTACCTATTTATATAAGTAGTCGTATTGTTTTAACAATTCCGACTACCTACCTACCTAAATAATATTTAGAGAATGTCTCTGGACATCAATGGACTGGGTGCGGGATTTTGCATTTTCTTAAATATAATATAGTGTGCGCTACTTAATGCAGTTTATTATGTTATTAAATTGTTATTTATAAATAAACTTAATAAATATCGCCAGACGAACACACCAACTGTATGGTCCCAAACTAAGCAACACTTCCTTGGGGTGATCCCAGTGGCACCCAGACCTGGGCAAATTACGAAAAGGCCATTCCCGAAATTTGCCCCAGCGGGAATCGAACCCGCAACCACCATGTGCAGTGAGCCGAGCGGCCTACGCTCGAACCACTCATCATCTGCTTCTTTTGTCTAGGCAGGACATAATGTAACCAGGCAGAAATCTATTGTCTAGGAGGTACCGTCTGCGTCAACCAGACGGTAGTTCCTATAATATCGCGTAACTTTTAGTTGGATCGCTCTTGTATAAATAACACGTTATGATTTCCAACTGTGATATGCTATCAACTGAGTATATATTTCTTTGTCGCCGTCTCTTGTCAATCGAGTGTCCGATAGGCGATGTACAGATGTAGCCTAGATCAGTTTACAAATATACTTGTACACTTATGTAATTGTTAGTATACCACTCAACACATATCTGCTGTTGCCGGTAAGTTTGAGGGTAGGACCACCTATAACCATATAACGAGATTCTCAATTCATTGGCGAGGCACGCCAGCTATTTCAATATAGTTTCGATTATTGTACCGGCCCTTTAGCAAGATATTACCGAGACCGTATCTTAGATATTCATAATACTTTCACTTAAGCTTTTCGAAGAGCTCATAATCAATTATCGACATTGGACACACGTCACTCTGGTTATTATTATGCAAAAAATCTGCCACAACGATTGAAACGAATGTTAATTGGTACCAAAAATTGGTTCCGGTAGAACTAAAAACGGATACGCCGCAAAAGACAATAGGCTCTACCTATGCTTTCCACTAACTCTAATGCAAAAGTAAGTGCTAGGATAGGATAGGATATCCGCAGCTGTCAAATTTATCACTGCTTCTTGACCAAAATATTTTTCTTCTTCTATGGTAGGACCTAGATAGGTACAGAGTTGTAAGAAGACATAATGGTGGTCCAATTTGGCAGAAATCAGCACTTGTGTTCCTGAAAGATGGTGCATCGACTTGCATCGCGATGGGCATAGTGCATGCGACTGATGCGAGTTTAGTAAACACTAATGTGAAGGGGTCAACGTTCCGGGGTTATCAACGCAGCCGCGGCGCCAAACGGTCGCATGGTCGGCGGCGCGGGAGGCTCGCGTCGCCGTCGGCGCAGCCGCCCTACAGACAATGGGTATTGCCAGGTGTATTAATATATAGCCAAGGAACGAACACAAAATTAAATTGTTAGGTACCTACCTACCTACCTACCAAAAACATCGTTCCCGAAACCAAATGAAAAGGAAAATCTAGTGTATAGACGAAAATGAAACTGATGCAATCCGGAAGATGCGCTTATGCCCAAAAATTGGCATGGACTAGCCTTAAACATGAAGTTCTGTGATGACACGTACTAGTAACTACCTACCAACTCAAGTACCTCAAAGACGATTACAATTTGTAACACTTGTTGGCATTAGCACCACTTGAGTTCACACAATACTTTTTGACACAATTCAATAACATTAACTTATCTCATTCATTCAATGAGACATGATTAAGCGCATGTGACGTGTGTGTGTGTAGTTTCTATATGGCTTTGTACTTTCGTATAATACCTATATCGCAGTAAGTAATCCTTGGTTGGTTACTAATAGGGATTTCCCGCACAACACTACATAGCCTATCTATAAATATTTTGGATCTACCTTGTACAAAAAAAAAAACATCTTCTCATTCCAACAGACTTCCTAAAGGTATTTTAAATTAAAACTATGATGACATGTTTTAACAAGAAAAATGTTAAGTAAGTAAATATTTTTTTCGTTACATTAAAAATTTACTCGTAACTTATTCAATTTACATGTTTCCTTAACGCAAATTGAAATCAATAAACTCAATTAGCAAAACGAAATTTTTAAAAATATGTTAAGGCTAAGGCGCCCATCTAGCCTGCGAAGTTCCAATTTTTTTAGGTCTTTTAGAAATTTTTCAAAATCTGACAGTAATAAAAGGCATATTTTGTAATTCGTGACCAAGACCGTGTGCAGTGCATTTATTAATATATCCAACTTACTCTAAAACATTTCAAGAACGGCGGCTATTCAGATAATCTGGCAATTTTTGTATATTTAGTCATTTACTAGTATCATATCCACCGTGATAAAATTTAGAGTAAAATTAATAAACGCACTGCATACTGTGTTTGTCGCAAATCACGAAATGTTGTCTTAAATGTTTTCAGATTTTGGATAAACTATAAATTACTAGAAAATTTTGAATTTCGCGGGCTAGATGGGCGCCTTCACCCTAAGAACTAAGCTGGAGCAATTATCTTAAGACTCTATGGCGCGTATACGCTTTTGACTTGTCATTTTGTACTGGAATGGAATGACATTTCCACGGTCGCGCCGAGCGAAAAAAAGGTCTTTGATCGCGCCCATTACAGGCTCATGTTATGTGATAAGCACCAAATTCCAAAATAATGATGTCTTCATTTATTTTTTATTTATTCTATGAGTATCGTTGCGTAGGTGGTAGTCACGTTGTAGTTGTTGAAGGGTATTTATTTTTGGCGTAAGTTTTTTCTTTGTTAGGCCTTTCCCACCCAGACCTTACGAGAAAAAACCCTAATAAAGCAATTAGGTACATTTTGGCACGTTCATCATTATTCTTATCGTTTCTTTCCAAGGACTATTTTATATAAAGTACCTACTTACACAACTGTATGGTAACGAACTGATAATAAAATTATGTTAAATGATGCTTGCGGTAACCTATCCTGATAACGAAAATCAATCCCGCAAAACCTCTCGTTTATTATACAAACACCCCACTTTCTATATACAACAATAATTAGTATGTAGTTATAAAAATGAAATTAATTTATTTTGGTCAAACATTTTGTAAAGGCTTGCTTTACTAAAATCCTCCCCGCGTTGTGACAACTTATATACTAACCTACTACATTTTAAAATGTGTTAAATAATGTCCGTTACCTATGATTTGAAATACTCGTAAGGGTTCGACCGTTTGGGAAAAACAATGCAGAAACAACAATAATATGTAATTGGTTAAGTAGATACCTATCCCCGCAGCATCCTTTTCTATAAGAACTATAAACCTGTACAAATTTCAAATAGCCATGGGCATTAAGTACGTGCCTATCTCATATAGTGTCCATATGTTCGCTGCTTCTCGAGTCGAACGATGTGTAATTGACGTTCTCGCTTAGGCCAAAGGGTAATTAAATTACAAAACGGGACCAGCAAATACAATTAAACGAAGCGCTAGGCTCGGCTGCGCTACCGACCGAACGTGATTGTTGCGACTTTTCGCCAAACATATTGTACCGGGCTGGACAAAATTTACGAAGAAAGTTATAAGATAGCTTTACCATTACCTGACGCTTACATTAGCCACTAACACTAGCTTAAATATTCCTAGAGTTAACCCTTTCTTCATATTACATTAGAATCAACCAATTATTAGGGAAATGTGGATGGACTGCAATGAACCCCCGCGAGGAAAACAGGGATGGTGCAATTTCACACAAAAAATAATTGTATCTGACTCAAATAACGCGGCGTAATCATCGCTACATTGGCAAATGAGCAATTGCATGGTAAACTGTATGAATGAAAAGTTATAACTTGTTCTTTGTTACGTGGGACGAGCGTGTTTTGTTTTCAAAGAACTTTGCAAACTCCAGGCTTTGAAATAATCACAGTCTGGACAAACCGCCCACTCGCCTTTCCCATGTCGACATGAGATCTTCGTTGTCCCTATATATCTTATGCTTTTTTCAGGGTAGATAGTAGCGATAGCCACATTACGTCATTATTTCAAATAAACGATTACAGAACCTTGAACTTTCAAAGCAAACCAAGTAAAACGTATATATCAGTAAATAATATGGTATTCTTCATTATTATATTCACGGAACTCGTACTGTCTTTCTTTTTCGTGTTTAGATCTCGTCAAATATTACAGACATAGGCTATTTATTATTCCATTCATTTATTTATATCATCATTATTTATTTGATCTCATCCTACTAAAATTATAAATACGAAAGTTTGTGAGTGTGGATATATGTTTGTTACTCTTTCACGAAAGAACTACTGAACGGATTTGGATGAAATTTGAAACACAGATAGTATATAACCTGGATTAACACATAGGATACTTTACTTACGTCTACGCGGGCAAAGTCGCGAGCAGAAACAAGTATAGATATATATGTTTTGTCATCCCGTCGTTTCATACACAAATCACAATGCATCATTCTGCAGTGGACTCTAGGCGTGCACTAGGACATCAAACTGGGCCAAGGTGGATAAATCAACGAATAAATGACATAGCTATTTTCTACTTTAGTGTGTAGGTACTATGTTCGATTCCTTACATTATTTATAACGAAGACAAATTATTAATAATTCGTCATAAATATTGTTTATAAATACTTATGTTTACAGATTTTTTAAGTGAAAATAAACATAAAAATGGTACCTACACACGATTATTGCACAACTTCTTCGAAGTGAAGTGTCAAGATAATAATTAATATTTACTTTTAATTAGGAACATTTTAACAACAATGTACCTAGATAATACATTTCAAGAATCCTGTGGGAACCTATTCCTTTTTTATCTATCTTAGCAGAGAGGTGCTATTAAAACATTACATTAAACAGTAAGGTAAAAATACACTAATCATTTTCTTCACGTGGACTTTGAGTGATTCTCATTTGAGCTTCTATCCCAATAATGCAGTTCTTGATTACTATTTCTAGGATCCCAATATGCAGAAATATTAGTTTGTGCAACATAGGTTTCCATTCATTTTCAGGAATAAAAGTTGTATGGTAACCATGACCTATCCAGTCAAGTTGTTTCTGGCTGAGTGATGCGTGCACAGTGTATAGACATTTGTTTTCCCTTATTCTAATTCTTGGTTTGTTTGGACGAATTTATACAAAACATTTTTATCTCTATTTTTTGTTATCATTACATAGAGACATAATGTTTTTGTCCGTGTAAACCAAAGGATAAGGTACAAGCTTGCTTGCGTGGAGCGAGGAAAACATTTTGAAAAAATCTTATGTTTTCACAAAATAGCAACACACTTAAAGCTGTGCGAGTCATTATTCTGAGTACTGTATCGATCAGTATCTCGCTCGGTAGTGGTTATATTCTCTTTGGTCCGACGTAGCATAAATTCCTCAATATCTATGGTCCACACGGACGACACCCAATAAAAAAAAATTAACTTTGAAATATTGGTTACATTTTCAGGGTTCAAGCCAGTCATTTCAGTCGAGTATATCGTGAACATTGTCAATTGTGGATCAGAGTTTTCCAACTTTAAACGTCTGTATTTTAAGGAAAGATATTACTGTTTAAATATTGTTCCAACTAAATCATTTCTCTGAAAATTGTTATTCAGTTAGTAATTAGACAAACTTGTTTAATTTCGTAACCGTGTGAAACCACATGAAACAGTGAAATAATTTTCAAAATAACTTTCCATTACTCATACTCGGAAAAATAAGTTACATTCATCCTTAGGATAACAATGTACTATTAAAGATGCCTTAAATACAGAGGTTTAAAGTTTCGGAGACCTATAGATTTGAATTGTTTAAAATAACCCCCCAGATCTGAAGATATCTGACAGCCTGTAGGTACCAGTTAGCCTCATTCCACATTTAACTACGTGGTGACCCAAACACCCATCTCTACAGAGCCATTACTCACTTGATACACGCGCGAGGCGAAACAAGATGACTAAAAGCCACACTCTGATACCTCAAAAGACCTCATATCCGAAATAGCCTCATGGCTAAAATACCGAATGAAAGTTCTAGATGCAAATGCCAAACAGATGGAATTTTGATCAGCAAAGATGTAAAAGCTCGGCTGGAAGCTCCATTCCATTTAAACAACATAGATGACTTAATTCCACCGTAGAAGATTAACTTGCTTCAGGAATATTTGTACCAAATATAATTAAAACAGTGCTTCAAAAGTAAAGTGTAACTATGTTCAATAACGGACGAATAGTTCTATATACATGTAATGTATAATGACCGGAAAACTGGCACCAGAAACCTTTTCAACAGTTAGAGAACTAACCTCAGTTCCTCAGTTTAGCCTCGCTAAATTCAGTTTTAGTTTTGATCGAAGAAAATTTCTGGGTAGAGGGGGTATTTTAAATCATTCGAATCGATAACGGATTAGGAAACTTTAAAGTTATTATGAACATTGTATCCCTATTTATTATTAATCGTAAGGCACATTCGATTACTACCTAACATTGAATTATTTTCCAAATACCTAAAGTTTCTAGTTTCCGCATCCGTTTTCTATTCTCACTCAAATAATTTAAAAACCAGCCCTTTTCCCCCTTTTTCTGACTAGGAGTAGTTACGGTGTGAACAGTGGATATCGAATAAAAAACTATAATACCCTGAACAAAATGGTGTTTAGCCGAATTTCGACGACAAACGTAAACAATGGATACATTCTCAGAATATTTTTTGCAATTAGATACCCGATTACACATCGGGAAATCCTAAATAACCGGTCCACGGATAGTGGGAATATAAACTTGCTCGAGATAGGCGAATATGTAGATATGATTGAATTTTTTAATGTTTGCCTTCCTACTGAATATGAAGCTCTACCGGAAGATTTACGCTCGCTAGTAGTTAGCGTGTACGTAAAATGGCTAATGGTATAAAGCTCCTTTGTTCACCCGCGGGACCAACAATTTACCATACAAAGACGTTTCCAAAGACTCTAGCGAACGTATATGAACTAATAGTAGAGCTACAGAAGGTGTCACTGCTATTCAAGAAAGGCACCTATGATTTTTTGATATTGAACAAATTTCGATCAATACTATATAAATATATTTAAATAATTACAATTATAGTATATTAAAGTATATTAATAAATACCCACACATACTAATTTATTGACAATAATTAATAATTTATTGATCTTGTTATCGACTACCCCTGGAATGCAATCCTAGGACGAAAAGGACGAATGACTTCATTGGCGAAAACACTCATATCTCTTAGTTATTTTATATAGCTGCTGCTGTATATAAAATGGGTAGGTTTTCATAGCTACTTTGTGCAACGCGCATTTTGCCCTTTTATTATCACGTTGCAGAGTAGAACTCCATCTGCGGTGTACTCATGTAATTTACCTCGTTCATCTACAAGTCCAGAATAGGATTTTTGTTAGGTACTAATAATCCAATTTGAAAATGTATTTTTTCTATAACACAATATCCAATTTAAGTACCCATCAAATTAAAATGTTGGTTAAAATAACCAACAATATAATACATAATATATACAACGAACACAGTAATTTGTTAGCTCACCATTAATAGTATTTACCCATACAGTGAATACGAGACGACCAATAAGATATCATTCAATTTTACTGCTTTAGAAGCGACCTTAGATAACCCGAGCAAACTATCGAGCAACGTCTCCTGGATGCCAACCCCACATGAACTGGAATTCACTAATGAAAACGTTACCAACGGGGAAAAATACCCATTATGAATAAAAAATTACATAGAAATTGAGACTTATATGCCTCGAATTAAAACAGGAGTCTCCGATAAATAAAGAACTGCTTATCTACGGTACCAAACCGGGGTGAAATAATTACGGATTTGAAATAAATTAATACTAACCTTTTCCACACTACTTTGAGTTCTGTAAAAGGAAAAAAATATCTATGATGTAGGTACAATAATTAGGGTGACTCGAAAAATCTGTGAAGATCAATTGAGTGGTCAATAAGAGTCAAGCTCATGGGTCACGGGCGACTTAATTGTTGTTTTTGTGAGCAAGATACCACCGAAAATAATGTACAATGAACGCGCCTCGCAAAATGCCCGATCACTCGCGTCCACGTTCTTCGTGTTTGCGTTTACATCAAAACTAGTACTTAATGAGTCTGATAAGCCAATATAAACCCATTCCAAAGGGAAATTTACTGAGCCGATGTCGGGTGGGTATTTTTTCATACAATCCTATCGCGATGTATGAAGCTAATTAGTTCTGCTGTCTCTTTGGAAGTGGGTGCGCGTGCGCCGCGTCTCGTGGCAGACGGCTACTGCCAACCCTGGATGTGGTGCCGCCCACTCTTTCGATAACGAGCCGATCCTCATCGGTGTGTGCTCCTCTTATCATAGACCTGTTGTTTTCTCATTCAACTTACACATTGTTTTGTCATTATCATGATCACAATTTTAATGCTACTTTACACAACAAAGGGCTTGCACATTATTCATAGACATTAAGTAGATTCACACGCGTTAGGAAAACTGCACATCGATCGGAACATAGATCCAACGGTTTGGTTAGAAGAATACTTCGTAATCGACTTGCCTTAGATTGTCGAAGTTTAGTTTGAGTCTCGTGATCGAAAGTCCGAGTTCTCTGATGCTATGGTCGGAAAAGTCCGGAAGCTGCGAATAGGAAATATCCAAGCCGATTTTCGTTTCGGGGCTAAACTTGTTGGTGAGGGCTTTCGCGATTTCTTCATAGGCATTGATACGCTGACAGACGACGAGGATGGCGCCGGTGCCTGCGTCTTCCCGGCGGCAGGTGCAGGGTGAGATCTCCCTCCTCATAGCGCAGTGCAGGCTCGCGCCGGCGCCGAGCTGGCCGGCCAGCGCGCAGAGCAGCGCGGCGGCTAGCGCGTGCTTGTGCGCGACCATCGTGTGTACCGTTCGGGGCTGTTCGCGCTACTGACCACGGGAGGCCGGCGAGCGCGCGGAATCTGTAAGAGACGCGACGCGCGCGCCGACCCACCCCGCGCAGACGCATCAGCCACCCGTTTGCACTCTGCACCTTAATATGTAGATATTTTTACGGACACACTTCTCACTCACATGGTCCATCCTACCTACGTGATAATAATAATGTAGGTATAATTATTTAGGTATGTAGGTACAAGTGTCTGTTCTAGCTAGCATGAAATTAATATTTCCTAGTGCGTATGTATATATACCACGTACCACGAACATAACCACGCAATTAACGATTATAGAGACTGATCATGGTTGGTGGGAAGTACAACCCCGTGATCCTACAGTCTACCTACAGTCATGTCTTTTTTGACATGAAGCTTTGCCGACTGTATTAAATATCTCAATTATTGTCGTTCTTTAAGATTAATAAAGGATGTTTTTAAATCGTCATATCAGATGGATTAGCGCTCCAGAGCAGGAACATCTTCATAAGGACGGCGGTGGGGCATACCGCCGTGAGTACCGTGAAGTTACCCACCAGCACCCTCACTACCCTCCTCTCCCCCCTCCCCTGAACGAGGTAGCGAGGGGTACCCGACACGTGAGAGACACAGGTGCCTCACTTCTCACTTCATGAGAGTTTCTCCACATTAGAAAAGGTGTCGCGGTGCAGATAGAGATGTCAACTGTACCTAATGAACCCGACCGATTTTTGATGATGTGTAGGTAATCCAACCTTAACGTTTTCATTGGATAGGACCAGTTATATCTATGGTCTTTGAATATTTGACACAACCCGTGTAGCGGCCTTAGAACATAAATAGAGATACCTAGATAATAGTGTTCAACCTGCATTTAACAGTAGATAGTAGCCACTAACTAATATACAGGAATATTTAAATTGGCGAGATAAGTGTTCTAATTTCTCGGTGTAATGTTGATATTTTTTTACCATTTAATTAGAATTCCCATATTCATCAGACCGAAGCTCGGATTATTATATTATTATTATTAGTACTATTTCGGACTTTTGAAATACCCCGGGCCGTGTGTGTGTAGTCTGTTATGGCCTTATGTGTCTCGAAAGGCTGGCGCGGCGTTATTCCATAGGTAGGCATAGTTCACCTGAAGGTACTTAGTTAAATAAGGCACTTTATTGTTCAGTGAAATATTAAAATAAATGACTTATTTACATCATTTAGTTTCGGTTAGCATGTCCCCCAGACAGGATCCAATATTCCTGTTTATAAGAAGCGCTTGTGCCTTATCAATAGGCCAAGTTTATAGAGATAAAGATGAACCCACTTATCTCAGATATTTCAAGTACCCAATTGTGATACTTTCATTTTTTATTCAATATATAATTTAAATCAAAAAATTAATAAAATTAAATTGCATTTATTTATTAAATTTAAACAACAAGTCATTTTAAAATAAGTCGGTTCCAATGGCATTATGTCTCCGAAGAAAAAATATGAAGCAGCGCGTCACTATTGTAAGCTCATTGAAAGTAGTATTTGTTTCACACTTTGTGCCACGGTATTTACATTAAAATAACTTAAAACGAATAATAATAACGAATCACATTTACTAAGTTATTTGATATCTTACAATAGGTTAATAATTTGATTAATTGTGTCCTTTCTACGTGAAATACAGGGTAAAACACACTGGCGTCTTAAATTTATCGAATATAATAGTAGCATAGAGATGACACTTAAGCAAAATGTAAAGTATATTATTATTACTTATATAACCTAATTAGTAAGTGACTATCTATGTCAGGTGTGTTAAAATAAAATTAACATGTTTTCAATGATAAATCGATCATAACGTTCTGTTGTGGGCAAAATTCCTTACCTTTGATTGTATATTTAGAAAAAAATAACGGCAACACATTATTTTAGTAGTTCCCAATAAGTGGTCGCTGAAGTATTTTGCTCTACGATTTGTAATCAAAGCAACGATTACTTAGTAATCCAAGATGTTATGTTTAAAAATGCTAAAAGAGTTAATTAAGTACTAGGAACTATGTACAAACATCATTTGTTGTCTTTATTGTTTTATCCGTGTATTTGAATTTTAAACAACATGCCCCACTCTTTACTTTATTTCTAAGCGCGCGTATTAGCAAGAAGAAAAAGCAATGCAAATAGCAATAATCTATGTATAAATAAAGCTTTAAAACCTCATACAGGATCTACATACTTACTCACTTCACTTTTGAAACAGGAGAACCACACTTTTTGACTCGTCGTTAAAAATCCATGTGGGTATTAATCTAATGCCTCTCGGATTCAAGAATCAACTGTGTGGAGTATCAACAGGTCTCAATAGGTAAAATTAATTTATGCACTGTGGACATCCTGCCATAGACAAACCGACGCGCTTACCAACGTGACCTCTTCTCTACACGGATACCAAACTTGTTTTTCGGAAATACCAAGAATGTTCCAATTCTGCATATATTATAATCTTATAATTATTGTGACGCAGAAACATCACAATTATTTGGGAGAAACGTTTTTAGACACTTAGGATAGTTTGAAACTGTACCTACTCTATACTGTTACAGGTTACAGCTATAAAACCTTCACGAGGAGGTTGAGGGTGTTGTCGAGATAACTGCGAACCTCTATATTTGTTTAGATTATCATAGCTGGAACTGGTCGCTAGGACGTTAGCTGTGGTTTGACGCCAGCCCAACTCTACAATCAGCGTTCAAACTATTACTAACATATTCTTTATAAAAATTACTTGATTGTTAATTGCTTGTAGAATGAAATAAAATTGTATCAAAACTTCATGAAAATCAAAAGTGAAATGCAAATGAGATTGGAGATGCTATATTTTAACATGGTTTATTAGCTATCGTAGCGTGGGCACAGATAATGTTATTGTTCTATAAAATAGAGACGCTGCGAGTATATTTTCAACGCATTGGTTTTTAGTTCATCAGGCACCAATTTTTGGTGCCAAACAAAAGTTGTTTCTATGGTTATGGTGAAATATTTGCAAAATAATCACAGAATGAAGTGGGTAGGTATCACACCGACATTTGATTCTTGTGAAAATTATAATGAAGCTTTGCTTAGATAATGGGTAATTCTGTGTACTGTTGCCCTTTCTTAAGGTGAAGGCGCCTGTCTAGCCGCGAAATTCAAAATTTTCGAGTAGTTTATCCAAAATCTGAAAACATTTAAGACAACATTTTGTGATTTGCGACAAACACAGTATGCAGTGCGTTTATTAATACATTTATTTTACTCTAAATATTATCACGGTGGATATGATACTAGTAAATCACTAAATATACAAAAATTGCCAGATTATCTGGATAGCTGTCGTTCTTGAAATGTTTTAGAGTAAGTTGGATATATTAATAAATGCACTACACACGGTCTTTGTCGCGAATTACAAAATGTGCCTTTTATTATTGTCAGATTTTGAAATAAACCTAAAAAACCTCAAAAAATTTGAACTACGCGGGCTAGTTGGGCGCTTTAGCCTTAAGGAGTAAGCAATATTACGTTTCCATGACATCCTTATCTTATCTTTGTTGTTTTTTTCCCATATAAACATAAAATTATCACCACTCTACTATTTATTACTTACTAGCTGTTGCCCACGCCTCCGCTTTTGTGGTAATTCGATAAAATAAAGGTAGCCCAAGGTACTCCTTATAACATCAGCTCCGTCAAAATCCAGCCGTTTCGGAGAATAGCCGGAACAAACAGATAGACACACATACAGACAGATAGACCAACATTTTAACACTTGTATTTTTGTTATAAGTACCGTATATACTTTTATATTATTATGAATTTAGTAAAATCTGTTATTTTGACATCACAAACAGACACTTCAATTTTATTTACTTGTATAGATGTTAATAGTTAATATTCAATAATTCGGCCGTGAATTCACGGATTTGGTAGCCTTATGAAATGGACATCGTATTTGATGAGAAAACTAGTTTTATAATACAATCGTACATATGCGGATACCTTAAGAGATCCCCGTCTTTTAGACTTAAAAAATAATAATAATTAAATAATAATATCTATGCTGATAATAGTATTTAGTTCCTGCTCAGCCAGTGTTTGGGTGCTCATTGGCACAGGCCGCATAGGCTAACTCAAGTAACATGCTAGGTTTATGTTATACTTTGGAGAGTTTTGGTAATTAGGTTTCTATGCGCTAAGCCATAATCCGTTGAACTAATTTAAAATAAAATTCAATCTGTTAGCAGCCCATTGGTCAAGAATACGTCGATCGCTACCGATTTTTGACACGAAGACAATATGATTGACCAATGGTTTTCCAAAACAATAGAAATATATGAGACTAGGAGATTTGGGATAAGCAGGTATCATAGAGGTAGGCAGATATGCAGTCTTGGACACTCACAGTTTGCCTATACCAGTACGTTCAACATACTTTATATTGATAACTAGGCCCACCATCACCAGGCCTTCCCATCTCTCTTACTCTATGTAATACTAGCTGTGCCCGCGACTTCGTCGGCGTAGTATTTAACTTAACAAAAATTTCGAGATAATCGGGATAAAAAGTATCCTATGTGTTAATCCCGGTTATAAGCTAACTGTGTTACTAATTTCATCCAAATCCGTTCAGTAGTTTTTGCCTGAAAGAGTAACAAACATCCACAGTCACAAACTCTCGAATTTATAATATTATTAGGATAAGCAAGGATCGACAGGAGTGTCTAACGACTAATGAAACAAAAGGAGATGTTGAAAGAAAATAACCCACTTTTACAAGTTTAGCAAGTCATGTTTTTTTTAAATCATACTAGCCGCACCACATCCTCCCGCCGCTGTCACTGTAAGCCAGTATCAACAATGGTGTCCGATCTTGACGCCTAGGGTTAACCCTTGACGAATCTGTATCTATTTTCATTGGTTTTTTAAAGCCTGTGTCCGTCACAAGAGCTGGGCATCCTGGATGATTGCAGATTTACCTATGCAAAAATAGTGCATTGTTACACGAGTGGTGAAAGTGACTTGTCTTTCACTCGAGGTAAACACTGTGCTTTTCATTACGAATACAAGGAAAGTAAAAATAAAAACAGGAATTAGCTAAAGAAATAATACAAGAAAGTATGAACAATACTCTACAAATGGAAAAAAAAAGATCGGATTGCCGCCTATTTTGTTTTTTTTTCGTTGGCCGGCCAACTTCATTATTTAGCCAATATTTTTCATTTTCATCTTTAAATATTTTGCCCAAATCTATGTTATCATAAAGAAATTGTTGAAATTAAATTATTATTAAGTCATTTAAATACATATATTCTTTAATTAATACTTAACTTTATGTTATTTCAATTTTACATCGTGCTGTAATTGAGTGACTGTAGAAAAAGTTTGAACATGGTTCCATAGAAATGTGAAAATGGAACTAGTATTTTTTTTATAATTTGACAGCTGTCAGTTGAAAGCGATTCTCCTGGGCCAGAAAAGTATTACTTTCAACCCGCTCCTCAGGCAACTTCAGACCTACTTTCAGAGTATGAGTAATGGAAATATTATTTCTCGTTTGTTGTACTTATATCCATGGATATATGATTGGTAGATATACATCGTATATATATTTATATAATCAAATATCCATACAATACTAATATATAATAATAATATGTAATAGGTATGTACGTATCTATGCGGTAACAAATGAGAATGATTAATGTCCTCTCTCATACTAATGATAATAAAAATGTATTATAGAAATATCTTTCTGCCTCCACATAAATGAAAAAAAATAATATAAGATTCTATTTCAAGAGTAAACCGATTAGCATAATAAAGTTACGAACAGGGTCCATCAATTAAGTAAACTTAAATATTATTATTATTAATTCTGTTCGTTAAAGTCAATGACCTCGAGTTCATGGTTTAGTACTCTATAGGTATGTTCAAAAGTCCGAAATTATTATTTAGGCGTTTGGACGAGAATCGGGCATAGAACTAAGGTAGTAGAAAAATTTAATAGATATTCTTACAATTTTTTTTATCCGCCAATTAGAAACAATTAAATCTTGAGTAGGTACTAAGTAAAATTTTCTAAAATATTACTGGGCTCCTACTTTTAACTACAACTTATACTGTTTTCTATGTCATTCGATGTGTTGTGTTGAAAGGCCCCAACACAAAAGTTATAACAAATATTTAAAGGCTGTAAACTCGGAAAATGAGATATTTTCGGATAGTATGTATTCAATAGCGTAGGTATAATCTACATATCAGCTAATTACCGTAAGTGTTGTGTCCCAAAATGTTTATTTTAGACTTTAAATATACCTGTAAAATAATTATAATGTTCAAATGTGCGTCTTTTTATTTGACTTCCTCTGAAATGAGGGCTCATTTTTTCAGCTTACTAGATTCCGCTTGATTGGACTGGACGGACGTTATCTGTTACCTCACTTCTGTCCAATCCAATTCCAATTAAAATTTATGGCCCCAACGTCAAGTTTATAAGACAAGATAAGTACATAAGAAAAACTATTAATCGGTAATGAACGATAGGAAGCTGAATAGATGGAGTGCGATGCTTTCAGTTAGGCGAGCCGCAGAGGCACATTAACAAAAACAAGAGTTATGGTATATACTAAATATTAATTTGAGGAAATGTTAAATCGGGTGACAAATATAGTATAGAACTGCGTAATACTCTGCAGCGGCGCCACCATGATAAAAAGTGACAAATCATAGTGGGAAAAAATGTACGATTAACGTATATAATGTACGTATATCGTATTTTAATGTACCTTTCCCAGGTACCGAGATAATTGACATTTTTAGTGGCGCCGCTGGGGAGTATGCTCTCCAGCGGCGCCACCTGGTTCTCATACTTATGAATGATATTGGCTGCCAAATTTTATTGGAAATAAATGTACCTATGCAGTCTACTATGTACATGTCAAAAAACATCAATATTATACAGTAGTTTAATTTATTTTGATCATTTATATTACCCTAAAAACGCCCGAACAGCTTAGGTTCACATACCTAGCACCGACAAAGCTAATGGTATTAGCAACTATATTCTATTGGAAATAAATGTTTGGACGCTAAATAAGAAGTACATGTTAAAAGATATAATTATTAGACGGTAGTTTATTTTTTTTCATTTATTTAAAGTTACCCTAAAAATGGCCGTTTACAGTTGATATTCACATGCCTGGTACTTACAAAGTATTATGGTTTAGCAACTATATTCTATTGAATATATATATACGAATCCTGTATATTATTTATAAGTTACAAATTATCATTATAAGAGGATTGATTAATTTATTTCAATTAATTAATTTTACCTTAAAACTCCCGTATACGGGTGAGGTTCACAAACCTAGTACCGACAAAGCTAATCGTATTAGTAACTATATTCTATTGGAAATCAATGTTTGAACGCTATATGAGAAGTACATGTTAAAACATATAATTATAAGACAGCAGTTTATTTTATTTTATTAAATTTAAAGCTATTTTGAAAACGCCCGTTTATAGCTGAGGTGCGCCGCGCCGCCGTTCGTCCTGTGACTCTGGCGAAGATTTAAAAAAAATATTATGAAATTTATTATTTAAAATTAAAAGACAGCTTTTACATTATGACGATGTGAACAACGCACTCGCTAAAGTTGTAGATTGGTTCAATGTAAATAATCTTCTACTTAATGAGAATAAAACGAAATATATAAAGTTCTCAACGCCAAATGTGAGAAAAGTAGGAACCAATATACGACTAAATGGAGCAGAATTGGACCTTGTGGAGGAAACTGTCTTTCTAGGGATCTCTATAGATGCAAAATTGCAATGGGGTCCTCATATCAAAAAATTGTCGGGTAAACTCAGCAGTGCGGCATATGCTGTTAAAAAAATCAGGCACTTAACCGACGTTGAAACAGCTATAATTGTTTATTTTAGTTATTTCCATAGCGTTATGTCATATGGCATACTGCTCTGGGGATGCTCTGCTGACTTAAACTCCATGTTTGTTCTGCAGAAAAGAGCTATACGAGCTATTTACAATCTAGCTCCAAGAATCTCCCTCAGAGAAAAATTTAAAGAAATAAATATTCTAACTGTTGTGTCACAATTTATCTATGAAAATCTCATGTACGTTAAAAAAAATGCAAATAATTTTGAGAAAAGGAGCGACGCTCATTCTATTAATACAAGGAATAAGCACAAGCTATCCGTACATGTAACTCGTCTCCACAGAATAAGTCATTCTTTTATGGGACAATGTATACGTTTTTACAATAAGCTTCCCAATGAAATCCGAGATTTACCTATTAACAAGTTTAAAACCCTAATTAAAACTAAACTCAGTGCAAAGGGTTATTACAAAATCTCGGATTATTTGGATGATAAATCAGCTTGGGAGTAAGCAGCTCAAATCTCGACAGTCAATAATAATGTCAAAGCGTAGCGTGTATTGCCCTACTAGTCCGAATTATTTGTGTAATTCTTGTTAACATCAAAAGGCAACACACTGGAGCTATTATAATATTTATGTTAATATCTACTATCCTTTGTAATTATTGAATATAAGCAACTGGCGATTAAAAAAAAAATATGACATGTAAAAAGACAAGCCCGCTGAGTTTCTTGCCGGATCTTCTCAGTCGAGGTCGCGTTCCGATCCGGTTGTAGATATAAGAAAAAAAAAATGTAAAATTGTCAATTTGTAAGTGCCCCCGTAGGCCTAAACAAAATAAACGATTTGAATTGAATAATGATAATTTGTAACTTATAAATAACATACAGGATTCGTATATATATATTCAATAGAATATAGTTGCTAAACCATAATACTTTGTTCGTACCAGGCATGTGAACCTCAGCTGCTTACGACCATTTTTAGGGGAACATTAAATTAATGAAAAAAATAAACTGCTGTCTTATAATTATATATTTTAACATGTACTTCTCATATAGCGTTCAAACATTGATTTCCAATAGAATATAGTTACTAATACGATTAGCTTTGTCGGTGCTAGGTATGTGAACCTCACCCGTATACGGGAGTTTTAAGGTAAAATTAATTAATTGAAATAAATTAATCAATCGTCTTATAATGATAATTTGTAACTTATAAATAATATACAGGATTCGTATATATATATTCAATAGAATATAGTTGCTAAACCATAATACTTTGTAAGTACCAGGCATGTGAATATCAACTGTAAACGGCCATTTTTAGGACAACTTTAAATAAATGAAAAAAAATAAACTACCGTCTAATAATTATATCTTTTAACATGTACTTTTTATTTAGCGTCCAAACATTTATTTCCAATAGAATATAGTAGCTAATACCATTAGCTTTGTCGGTGCTAGGTATGTGAACCTAAGCTGTTCGGGCGTTTTTAGGGTAATATAAATGATCAAAATAAATTAAACTACTGTATAATATTGATGTTTTTTGACATGTACATAGTAGACTGCATAGGTACATTTATTTCCAATAAAATTTAGCAGCCAATATCATTCATAAGTATGAGAACCAGGTGGCGCCGCTGGAGAGCATACTCCCCAGCGGCGCCACTAAAAATGTCAATTATCTCGGTACCTGGGAAAGGTACATTAAAATACGATATACGTACATTATATACGTTAATCGTACATTTTTTCCCACTATGATTTGTCACTTTTTATCATGGTGGCGCCGCTGCAGAGTATCACGCTATAGAACTAGCTGACCCGACAGACGTTGACCTGTCTTAACTTTAAATATTGAATTCGAATGATTCCGCTCAACTTTCTTAATGTTTCTTTCATAAGAACCTTCTCCTGACAATAATAAACACAACAAAAAAGAATTAGCGGAGTCGTTCCATCCGTGCAGGCGTGATGCGATGATCAAGGAAATAGGGATTCATTTTTATATATATAGATTAGAAGACAAATCGTCATAAGATGGAAGAGATAAAGAAAGCGACTTCTGAGAACTTTCAAGTGCCAATGTCAGCCCACTCAAACGTGGCGCCTCCTGGCGGCAAGAAATAACTGAACGCGCATCGTGAGCTATCCGATGGTTATGTGATATTTATAGATTAATCTTCTAAGTCTGATCCATTTTAATTGGCCCCGATATTGTTCTCATGGCTAGACATTTTGTATTTTATTTTTATTTTCCCCATACCTTTTTAATACCAATTACGAGCTGAGGCACTTAAGCCGTATTTTTTTTCACTAAAGAGCTCAAATTGAAAATAGCATGGATATTTCCCAAAAAAAAATAAACGTTTATTCTAATAATACAGTCATGACATTGAGACGTTACCTACGTTATTTTTATAAAGGATTTTATCGTTCCAGTGAAATGATATTTGGAAAGCCCTTTACAAAAAATATATTTTTGTTTTATACTTAGCGAGCCTATTTCAGAGTATAGATTATATCTTACTTTTAATTCTAAGGCTACTAAACATCAATCACTAATTTAAAAAAAAATGTTATCTCTACCCACCTAGGTACCTACATTAATGTTTAGGTTAGGTATATTATATACTACCTGAGCCCGCGACTTCGTTATTATTTAAATTATTTATGTTGTATGAAATATATAGGTTCTTATTGAAACTCTTTACAAAGTGTCTATTCATTCCAAATCATTACGTAATAAATATTCACAAATCTTAAGTTTTATTATAAGTACCCAGCTATAGTAATAATAACTCGCATAAGTTCTGCTTAAGTGTTGTATGTTCCACTCTAAATATAGTAGTAGGTAATATTAAATTAATGGCATACATGTTAATTAGCAGGTGGGTGGCGAAGTGGTTTGAGGACAGGCCGCTCAGCTCACTGCACCGGGCGATTGCGGGTTCGATTCCTGCCGAGACAAATTTCGGGAATGGCCTTTTCGTAATTTGCGCCTCAATCCATGTTACCCTTTTTAGTTCAAAACCACTCAGAAGGTGTATCATATTACTTTAAATTTATTAAGTCATTGCTGTTTAAGGTGAAGGCGCCTGTCTAGCCCGCGAAATTCAACATTTCGAGTATTTTTATAGTTTATTTTATCCAAAATCTGAAAACATTTAAGACAACATTTTGTGATTTGCGACAAACACAGTATGCAGTGCGTTTATTAATACATTTATTTTACTCTAAATATTATCACGGTGGATATGATACTAGTTAGTCACTAAATATACAAAAATTGCCAGATTATTTGGATAGCTGTCGTTCTTGAAATGTTTTAGAGTACCTAAGTTGGATATATTAATAAATGCACTGCACACGGTCTTTGTCGCGAATTAGAAAATGTGCCTTTTATTATTGTCAGATTTTGAAAAATTTCTAAAATACCACAAAAAATTTGAACTTCGTGGGCTAGATGGGCGCTTTAGCCCTAAATTATATTATAGTGATGACAGCCAAGTCGGTCATCAGTCGGCGCTTGCCTTGAACATATTATTGATGTGTGGGTTTTTTGAAATACCAAAAATTGATTATACACAAGGCAAGTAACTACACTGGATATCGTCATAAAATGGGTCAAAAGATTGCAAAAAAGGCGATTTCAAATTTGTCACGTGCAAAATGTTGGTTGCAGTGCGTGTAGCCCGGTCACACGGCGATCAACTAAATTAATATTTCAAATATATTATGTACAATATTCGACCTCTAATAGTAATACATATGAAATTATTTTAATATTGTAAAACTCTTTACATACTTCCATAATATATGGAAATGTGCAACCGGATCTCGTTTATACATAATAAGCACAGAATACTTTAATATAATTAATACAAGGCACATTATAATGCAATATAGAAACAATAGCAGTGATAGCTCAGTGGTCGAGGGCACGCTTTGGAACACTAGGTGTGTAGGTTCAGACCACGGCTCGCACCTCTGGGAATTGCGGATATTGCATAAGTATGTGGATATAATTTCCGAATACGACTTGATGATTGGTGGAGGAGAACATCATGAGGAACCTGCACGTGTTTAAGAAGACGGGTGAAGGTCCCCAACCTGCACTGGGGTAGCTATATTGACAATGAGCCATCCCATTATACTTCGTTAATTTCACGAACAATCGTGTTATGACTCTTATATCATTGGAATATGGGTCAATTTGCAATAATTCACGCTACTTCGTGAATTCGGCTTAATCCGACAGTGCATCTCTGCCTACCTTTTTGGGAAACAAGCCGTGACTGTGTGACGTTATTTACGATCTATTAATTTAATAAAGTCAATTAAACTTCTAAACCGTAGATCAACCTGTTCCTACAACTTTTTAGGGTTCCGTATTTGTACTAAGGAACGTTTAGAGCGGTTTTGCTCTGCGTACCCGATCCGTTGTTGAGAAAATTCCCTCTGAAATAAGTACCTAGTCATAGTAGGTATTATTTGTATGAATAATTACGCACTATATCAAAGTTCTGTTTTCGGACATCATTACCTATTACCTAATCTTCAAGAAAGTTAATTTCTTAATTCTGGGACCTAAAGTGGCATTAAATAGAAAATCTGAACCACTGTCAAGAAAAAATCGAAAATAAAAAGGGCACTGGCACATACTGAGTACGAAATATTTTTTGAAATTTTAACAAGATTTGATTAGATTATTATAGATCATGAGCTATAACCGACCAAATTAAAGCAAATAGTATCGATCCCCCGTCGTTTCTAAATCAACTCAAAAGTTTCCCGGTTTTGAAATGGCTGCGGAACCCTACATTGCGCGTGTCCTGAGACGCACTTGACCAGTTATTTTTATATGAGCATTAAGAAGATTTGCAAAGAGCTATACATAATAATAATTCTGTGTCCTTAATATATTTAAATAGCCTTGGGTCCAATCGTTTCATTATTTCTTAAAAATATGTATAACGTGCGTGTGTGTATGTCCCCCTAATCGCTTATCTCACAAACTATTACACATTTGGTTCCGGTTTTCATCTAAATAGGTTGGTGGTTTGTATGAGTGCAGAATTTAATTCCGTGGGATGATTTATGCTAATATATCTCTTAAAGGTTGACGTTACCTCGATGAAAACATTTTTTTATTAGTAAATTATATCAAAAAGTTTGATTTGGAACAAATAAATTGTAACATTAAGATATTGCTACATAATTTTATTTTATTTTTTTCAAAACGCCGGGTTCTATATTCTTGGCACTTACACGAGTGCGACTGGGAAATAGGTAGGTACTTAAAAATATTTATATTCATACACTTACCTTCCTATAAAACATTAAGTACATACTCATCTTATTGGCCTAAAATAAAGCCACAAGTATAAACGGTATGACACAACTAGTAGGTAAAGTTTCAAACCAATACTCTGATAATCATAAAAATGTTTTAACCGCAATGTAGTGGTCTAACGATTTTTATGTTTTCCTAAATATTTTAAACATTATCATAAAAACACCTTTATCATAAATTAAAAATGATGATTCGATGGAAGACTAAGTTAGCAAGGACTCAAAAATAGATATTTAAGTATGACAACATACCTGAATCGTGTAGTGTTTCCTTATCATAAGTTAAAGTATGAATAATGAGTATTTTTTTCTAAAAGTACATAATATACAAATGAATAAAATAAATGTATTAATAAACGCACTGCATACGTGTTTGTCGCAAATCACAAAATGTTGTCTTAAATGTTTCCAGATTTTGGATAAACTATAAAAATACTCGAAAATTTTGAATTTCGCGGGCTAGACAGGCGCGTTTGCCTTAAGCTTGAAATATTTAGTTTAAGCGCTTATATTTTTTCGCACTAATGCGACGAAATTTTAGATTAGCGGCTACGTTATAGTAATTTAAGAATAATCAATTTGCAAGCGGGCTTGCATTTCGAACTGAGCTCTCAATCCTCTAGGTAATTTATCTTAAGACCGTCCTAAAGTCATATTCGACCGTGTCAACTATGATCAATCCACATGTTTTACCCGCTAAGTTTTAAAAACTATTTCGTAATACTTAGTAATACACAGGTACCTTCTTAAATAACAGCAAGACAATTGTGAAAAATATTTTTAAAAACGTTGCCGTCTGTGGTCCCCCGACAGGAACGAAATTTTCTGTTAAGTGTTTTGCATACATAACATTTTAAGTTTTTTTGTAAAAAAAATTAATATAAAAATTATAAAAAATTCTGATTTAAATTATTTAATTCGTTCACAAAACGTTTAATAGATGTCGCACGATCCAGTCACCTGAATAACTCACTAAGGTACGCCGTTTAGTTGATTTTTGAGATAACTTTTTCACTGTGGATTAAGTAATTACAAAAGTAGTTTATAAAATAACTTACTCATGCCATAACGCTTTTTCCTTACGTACCGATTTCTGTCATTAACTCCTACCACAAGTACCTGTCTTTAGGAGAAAAATATCTATCCGTACGTGTACTTTCGATCTCGATGTATCTACCTATTAAAATACGAAATCCTATAAATGAAACAATTGAAGATGTCATTACCAATTTAAAATCTATAGTGATCTACTCATTTTTTATGAAATTATTTTTCTTTATACTCACTTTTTCACCTCTAACATAAGTACCTAGGTGTTTATACATACGGCTTATGCCAATTAATTTTTTTCAGTTTCGTCTGAACCCACACAGCCTTGTCGGGCCATGGCTGTGAGGCTAGACGCTGTTCATCTTGCGCAGGTATTTAAAAGACGGGGCGGCATCGAGGCGACACTAGTCGCATCACTTCACTTGTGGTACGAGTCGGCGGCGAGGCCGGCAGCAAACCAACATGAAGGCTATATTGGTAAGTATTAACTCATCAAACCTTTTTTTTGGACCGATATTCATCAATATTCCCATTTTTAATACCGATTTTCCCTTTTTTTTTACTTTTTATTTTGTGTTATATTTTTTTTCAACTTTCATCATTTATACCAAACGTTCCAGCCCATTATGAGGTCATAGGTCAACAAGAATTTAACTCACTTAAACTGGTTTATGAAGTTTAACATTTAAGAAATAAGAATCGCGACTGAAAATTACCTCCAAGCTTTGCGAAATATTATGTAATATACTTACCTACTTAATTTGCTCTTGCTAAGTTAATTTTATATTAAAGTATTTGTGTTTGAAATTTTAAATTCAATAACCATTGGACTGCATATTTAGTGTGCCATAATATATAAAATATGTTTGGCACATATTTATTTTATGATATTAATACAACACAAATCATCGCTCAATTATCTGCATTTCTTTTGTTATTTTAATACTCTGTTTTTTTGTATAATGCCTACTCATCCTCTTCATATTTTCGATATAAGAGCTAACAGATTAATCATTCATGCATAATGATTTTGTACCTGATAATAAAATTAATTCCCAATCTGTCTTAATGTCAATGGCAAGTTTGTATTTTTAGCTGCCTTCCTAATGATTGCATTGCGGTCACAGTGTCGCCACTGTTTTGTGTACATTTCAATGTCTTATTGTAGTATATTTTTTTACAAAAAGTTTAATTTTTAGTTAGGACTGTGTGTAATAAATATGTCGTTAGTAATGATTTAAAACGCAATAAAAAGTGGGTAACAACAATTTTTCATTCCGCCGGTTAAAAATTTATTCGCCCTGTTGAATTCTTGAATTAATGATACTTAAGGTGATAGCGCCTGTCCAGCCCGCGAAACTCAACATTTTCAAGCTCTTTTATAGTTTATCCAAAATCTGAAAACATTTAAGACAAAATTTTGTGATTGGCGACAAACACAGCATGCAGTGCGGCCATTAATACATTTATTTTACTCTAAATATTATTACGGTGGATATGATACTAGTAAATCACTAAATATACAAAAATTGCCAGTTTTTCTGGTTATCTGTCGTTCTTGAAATGTTTTAGAGTGCTTAAGTTGGATTTAATAAATGCACTGCACACGGTCTTTGTCGCCAATTACAAAATGTGCCCTTTATTATTGTCAGATTTTGAAAAAAATCGAAATAACCTCAAAAAATTTAAACTTCGCGAGTTAGATGGGAGCTTTAGCCTTAATAATTATATTATATTACTAGCGAGCCGCCCCGGCTTCGCACGTCTCTATAATTATCAGTGCTTCTCTACTATATTATGCATGTATTATAAATATAAACCTTCATCATGAATCACTCTATCTATTTAAATAAAACCGCAATCAAAACCGTTGCATAGTTTTAAAGATCTAAGCATACATAGGGGCATACAGACAACGGGAAGCGACTTTGTTTTATACTATGTAGTGATATTTTGACCCGATATGTGTGAGAAATAAAATATAAGCAAAAAATAAAAGTTTTAATTTGTTGACTTACATTGCAATGAAACAATTTAAAACCGTTCGTGTTTATAGACGTACAAATGTTAATTTATTAACATAATAATGGAACTCTTGATTTCTAGATTGGATGAATATGATTTAAATTTTTAGTTGAGGTCGCGTTGTTGTATTGACCATGTAAAATGGCTTAATTATTAGTATTTTCCAGAAAATAGTCTTAAACTACTTAAAATACTGACTGCAAGAGTCATGGAAACTTTTTAAAATAGGTACGTAGCTGAGCAGTGATAAATTGTTTTTTTTTTTTAATTCAATCCACAACTTCTTATAATTAAATGGGGGATAGGAGCTTGATGGAAATTCCATCGGACACATGACTAGCAAATAATATTCGAATGGTATCATTATGCTACTAATTGAATAGATCCTGTAAACGTGACAATAAAGTGTTTAAACAAGTGACGAGAGTGTTAATCAGATTCGACTAGAATCATTTGATCGCTAAGTACATATTTAACGTAGCTACCAAAATACATTTCATCGTCTGTGTCCTTTTCTTCGAAAACGCTTTTAGAACCACATTTATTTTCGAGTGCTTTAAATTAATTGTTATTAATTAAGCGAGGACATACCTAAAGTTTAATTATACCTAATTAAGTAGTTATATGGAAACTTTTTATGACTTATATGATTTACCTAATATCTATGACAGTGATTTATAATGCTACCGTAAAATAACCTTATCCCCTAATAATTTAAAGTCGTCGTAAAAAACATAGACAGGTAGTATATTTATTATTTCTAAAAATAATTTAAATACCATGAGTATTGCGTAGTTTAGAACGATCCTAAAATTATTTAGGATGTAAACTAACTCATTTGTAGACACATACCTACTTATTTACGACAAAATTTTACATAGTAAAATGTCGGATATTTGGTTTTATATTATATTCACTAAATTATTTTATTCAAAGTAAATGGCAATAAAACTAGACATGGCCTTGATAGCTAGCTAATAATAGTCCAAACGTAACAGAATCAGTACCTACCTATGTAGGTATGCTAAATAAATCATTAATATTAAGAAAAATGTCTGTTGGACATGCATATCAAGTCAAAATGTGGTTGCGAGACGAAGCGGATATACCTACACGTGAAATTATTATTATTTGTATGAAAATGACGTGTTTACGTTGCTATAATATTTGAACACGGTCTGCTTGCTTGAGGCCAGAGTTAATTAACAGTTTACGAACACACCAAAGGATAATGCCTTCGGTTAATTTATTTTTGTTCAATAGGTAAATTAAAAAGGTACCGCCAGACTAACACACGAACTGCAGTGGTCGAAAATTAGCAATACTTGTACTATGGGTACCGTGCAATGGACTGGAATTGAAATAAGAATTAGTTAAATATCGATATATAGAGCTATCATATTTAATAATTGAAAGTTATTGCAACTGATGTAATATTATAGTGAAGATTAATCTTAGCAACGTGACTTGGGAAGTCTACAAATTTAACTAATTAAATTTACTTAGTCCCAATCTAGGATGATTTAACTAATCATTCTAGGACCCAATCAATGCTGGAATATAGCTACTTGGGAGTATATCGACGACCGACTTAGGGCGACTTTTGAATACTAGCGGCGCGCCCCGGCTTCGCACGGGTACATTACGGTTACATTATTTGATTTTTAATAAGGATCACATTAAAAAAAAATTATATAATATAGCCTATGTCACCCGGGGATAGTGTAGATTCCCAACAGTGAAATTTTTTTTCTAATCGATTCAGTCGTTTCAGAGCCTATTCAATGCAAACAAACAATGAAATCTTTGCTCTTTATAATATTAGTATAGACACCCATTATTAGATTACCGTTTGATAGTTAGGTACATAATAAGGAGATTAAAGGTTCCCTTACCTAATTAAATTACGTGATGGTGGATAAATACTCTACATGAAGGTTTCATTTGACACTAGCGAGAGTGGCGTAGGTTGATTTTATCTTCAACGTCTCCGAAATGATTGACACCTACTTCGCCCGTACCTAGGTATTAAAGAAAAATATCTTTCTACTTGTGGTCTAAGTAGAAAAATATTTTTCACGCAACCCACTCAGTACCTAGGCGACCGTCGGTGCTTTAACCAAATCATTATAAATGTAACATATCACATATAAATAATAAGTAGGTATCAATAAAGTATTTCAGTCATGTCTAGATTTTGTTGATTTTCCACCTGATAATAGTCGTGATATGTCGTGTTAATGAAAAGTTACCGTAAAAATACACGAAAGCAGTCATAGTTAATTACGTAAACAGTTTATTTTGTTCTGACCAGTACTCGTTATAGGTACGGGTGTTGTGTAACAATCTTCTATGCATCTAGTATGCGGAAGCGCAGTCGGTTCAAGTTCATCGCACTCTTTGCTGACCCAAAGCTATGAGGTGCGAGTCCGTTGCACAACACGCGTGCCGCACCCGCGGACAAATTGGACCTTCGGACGTGTCGGAGGGACACGTGGCGGCCCGACACGACCTTGTCCGTCCGAACACTTTCTATTCGACATATAGGTACACTGTACACTCATCTTAGTCCCAGGTTTTGTGGGTGAAGCAGTCGGGATCGGAGAATGCCGGTAGGGATAGGTGCAATTATAGTCCATCTATCTCGCCTTATTTGGTAGTGAGAAACTTGATTATCATTATCAACAAAGTTTTACTATCTATCCATTGTTGCAAAAGTGCATACCAATCATTTATCTATGATTATTATACCTAATCTAAACTGGTGTAGTATCTTTCGGTATCCTATTGATTTGGTGAGATAATCGATAACCACAATAAGAATTTGTAGATTATTGCACATAATATAATTATGTACCTACTTTTATACTAAATATATATGCAGGTACTTACTTCAATAGCTGCATAGAACGACGCGATATAATAATATTAAAAACATCAAATTTTGAAAAGTAAACGCTTTCTCGGAGTTTATCTCAAAGATTCCTCCACGTTAGTGATTGCTACACTTCGTAGTACCGGACGGAGACCGGTCCGTCCGATCACTATGATACGCCATAGACATAAAGTTTATAATATAAATCTTTCAATTCACCATACAAATTTTACACACACACATGAGATTGAAGGAAATGACAATCACACACCTCTCAGCACCACCTGCTGTCATATTACATCGTAATAAATTAGTAGGTATTAGGAAAGGGAAAGTTATTTTAGGTCATTATCACCATCACGTAATAATATATAGACTTCATTGACAAATAAATTGTTTTCTCATGTAACTGTTTATTTGTTTCAGGTATTTGCGTTAGCGCTCGGAGCGGTGTCTGCGGGTTCCTTGGGTTATCACTATGATGTACCGCACACGTCTTACGGATTACCTTCGTACCAACACGGGGGTGGTTCCAGCCAATTTAGTTCTTCTTTCGCAAACAGCGGCTCTGAGAACATCTATAAGGGATACCCGGGCCTCAGCAGTAGCTACAATGGAAACATTAATTCCGAATCGGATTATGGTAGTAGCCTAAGCAGCAGTGGATTGAACAGTGAGTACAGTAGTGACTACGGTAGTGAATACAACAGTGGCCTCAGCAGTGGCCTCAGCAGCACCCTCAGCAGCGGCTTCAGCAGCGGTCTCAGCAGCGGTCTCAACAGCGGTCTCAACCGCGGCCTCAGCAGCGGCCTCAGCAGTGGCCTCAGCAGCGGCCTTAGCAGTGAGCTAGGCAGCAGCTACTATCTGAACTCAGGTTCAGACAGTACGGGATATACCGTTAAACCTATCTACCAATATGGAACCGGCAGCAGCAGCCTCGGCAATTATCAAAGTCAATACCAAAGTAGCCAATACCAAGCGTCCGCCCTTGAAAAGTACAAGAACTACTACCAAGTACGCCAGCAGCCCACTCAGGTCTTCAAGCACTTCTATGTGCACGCCGCCCCCGAAGAGCCTGAACCACAGAAGCCACGCACACCTATCGTCTTGCCACCAGCCCAGAAACATTACAAAATCATCTTTGTGAAAACACCATCGGAATCCCGCACTCCTCAAGTCGTCCCCGTCCCGCAAGTACAGAATGAAGAAAAAACTATTGTCTACGTTCTTGTCAAGAAACCAGAGGAGACCCAAGATGTGATCGTACCGAAAGTGGAACAGAAACCACCATCCAAGCCGGAAGTTTACTTCATTAAGTACGGTAACAAGGAAGACTCGCAGTCTGTGATTAATAACATCGTCAAGGACTACAACAAGGGAGAACCCGCTACACTGGTGAACACTGGCGCCGGGGAGGGATTGAGCAGTACTTCTGGATTGAGCGTCAGCTCTGGACTTGGTGGTTCCTATGGTGGGTCCGCTTTGAGTGACTCCTATGATGGCGCTGGCTTTGGCAGCTCTTACGATAACTCCGGCTCGAGCAGTAGTTACGATAGCTCCGGTTTGAGCAGTAATTACGATAGCTCCGGTTTGAGCAGTAGTTACGATAACTCCGGCTCGAGCAGCAGTTACGATAGCTCCGGTTTGAGCAACTACGACAACTCCGGCTTAAACAACTTCGCCAGCTCCGGCTTCAATAATTACGAAAGCTCTGGCTTGAATGGATTCGGATCTTCTGGCTACCAAGTTCCGGTGAACTCCGAGGGCTCTTCCAACTCGTTCGGTAACCATGCTTTTGGAATTAGCGCGTCTCCGGCCACGCAAACTCTAAGCTTATCGTCTGCCGAAACCGGCGCTAGCGAAAGCTATGCCACCACCAGCGTGTCGCCGTCTCCCATCACCGTCAGCAGCACCGCTTCCACCATCAGCTATGATGATGCTAACGCCATTTCTACTAGTCAGGGAGTCCCCCACGAAACCTATGGACCTCCCAAGTTCAGGGTTGATTAGAGGTTATTATAATTATTACGTGTCCAAAACAATTTAACTTAATTTCAAATATAACATCGTGTACTATGTAATGTTATGCATAATAAATAAATCATAATCTTACCAACCTATATTTTTCATTTTCTTTCAATTATTGACGATGATAAATAAATTACATATAATAGATAAAGTAAACCCTACAGTTGCGCTGCACGAAACTTTCACACATAACATGATGTTGCCTTTATTTTTTGCTGTAAGTAATACAATTGAGACATCAATTGTTTTGTGTAAATATTTCTAGTAAGGTAATTTACAGAAATACTTATATCCATAAAAAAATTATATCACTTCTTGTCGCATATAGGGACGATTTAAAAAGCAGGTTTAAGAAGTTATTAATTAATCTTCGAACCCTTCAATTAATGAATCTGTCATCCGACGGTTTCCTTATCATCGTAATAACCTTCACAACTTAGAAGCAGCACAATTTATGTAGCGGCTCACATATTGATACCGTAGGGCCAATACTAAAAGATGAGCTGGATGATCTCAATAACAAGGCATAGGCTAACTGAGATGAATAATAAAACAAATTGAACCAACTTCATAAAAACCTAGGTGCACTAAAAAGCTACAAATAACTAGATACCACATAATTTCTTTAATTTGGAATCGGTGGCACTATCTTTACTAGGACTTCTTGGTCTCTACCTACCCCTACTTACTTGAATAGGCACCGACTCCAAATTAAATAAATTATGTGGTATCTATTTATTTCTAGCTTTTAAGTGCACCTAGGTTTTATGAATTTGTTTTATATTTTAAAAATATTTTTTTCGAGATTTTTTGTGGTAGACTACTTATCGAATTGCTGGCAACCGTAAACAGTCCATATCTCAAACTACTGAACCTCTTTTTATGAAATTTCTATGGAATCACCAAGGGATCTTGACAATCAAGGCCACATATAGTATACCACTTATACCAATATATGGCACTTGTAGCCAGAATGCATCTCATGACAATTCCACTGAGCCCAAGCACGACTAGGTTACATTATTACGGAGATCCGGCGCCTACCTTCCGGTTTCTTCATCATCTGATGATGAAGCCGGAAGGTAGGCAGTTTACTGAGACTATTTTAGACCGCAACCACCACTGAAAAGTCACAGGAAAGCAAATTGCGCAATTTCTTTTACTTGAATGATGTGTTTTTTTCCAGTTAGGTATATAGTTATTTAGATTTTAATGCCAAACTACTGAAACGACAGAACGGACATCCTTTCAAAGGATTTTTTTTTTCGAATTAGTTTATAAATGATGGACTTCCGAGTAACAAACATTTAAAAAAAACATACACTTGAATTGATAACCTCCTCCTTTTTGAAGTCGGTTGAAAACCAGCATCATCCGTGTGTTCGTCAAGTCATCTTTAGCGTGACTGTGAAGGACACGCAAGCCAGAGGCAGAGGCGTTTCTTTTTTTAAAGTAAGTACATGAAGATACACTCCTCATTCATCTACGCCCGCAAGCACCAGGGCGGCGTTGTACTCTCGCTAACTAACACTCCAAGGTGGACCAACTTCAAGGATTCTCGTCCTCATCAGTGACAAGCCAAAAACGATCCAACCGCTAGCGCGTTCAGAAGCGTGATGGTACTCACCATCCTAACGTGGGGCTAAGGAGTTTGCTTATAAAGACAGTCGGAACAACTATTTATTTAATCAAATTCTATTTGTTCACCTTTGTACAGAACATTAAATTTTATCGCAGCTAATTCAGTTACACAGCGATATTGTAAGAATTCCTACGCACAAGCAGCTGATGTTATTGTATCGGCACCAGCGCATCGCTATTGAAGTTGGTATGCTATTGGCATTTTAATAGCAAGCTCATCCGCATAACTCCGAGACGTTATCTTGATTTATAGCGTTACGTACTTTGATTAGTGCGAATCAGAACATATATTTCACTGTGGCTAATTTAGTTATTAAATGTGTTGTGAGCCGATAGTATTTCATTCATGATGTGCAATTTTTATGAATGGGTTGGTTATATTTCGGGGCAGCGGTGCGTGGTAGCGGTTCTCGTTGATAGAGAGGCTATTCGCGGATGCAGCTCCGCGGAGCGCCGGCGCCACATCTAAACGGATTGCGATAACATCAGCTGGCTCACGCAGACCGTGCGCAAACAAATTGATGCCCCGCCCGCTACAATACATACATCTATCACTTCTCCATCACTAAATAGAGCGCCGTGCCAAGACGGAAAAATTAAAACTGGGCGGTTACATAATAAATTATGTACATACACCGTTACTGAACCACAATTACTAAGTTTTTCATTCACTAATAATATTATTAATAATTAATTTTATTTACTTATAACATTTTCCAGCCAGTGGATTCACAAAATTGGTTTTATCAATTGTATTAAATATGTTTTATTTACCTCAATGTTTTATTGGCGCATTTTATGAACGGCATGAACCAATTACTTGTACTTATTAAACTAAATGTACAATTAGTAAAAAATACACATTATATTATTATACTTGTTATTACATAATTGTTTCACTCAACAAACATACCGACAAAATCCTCGCTCATTCATCCGCAAACAAATCCATGCATGTGGTTGAACTTAAATCGTTATAGGTTTGAATTCAGGAGTTCGTAAAGTGCAGTGCGCAGTCAGGGTGCCCAGTACTGAAGACTAAGCTCAGGCAAGTGGGTACAGCAAACAACGAATGTCTCCTGCCGCGACAGTAGTTGTCGGGGTTAAAAATTCTCAACTATTCAAATTCAAATGCTCTTCTGGTTTCAAGCGTGTTGTAGCGAAGACAACCTAGGAATTAGAATAACTTAGTGGAGTAAAGATAGGGTTATACACATAAATTTGATTAAAGGTGTTTGTACTTTTTCAAGTAAGTAAGTATATCGACGCAAGATTGCAAACACGTAGTAACCAGTAAAAGGCAAATTTTTCACCAAAGCAGAAAAACTTTTTTATTTTTTTGATAAAAAATCATAACTCCCGCATTTTATAACGTACAGCTTTGATTCTTGGACTGTTACTTAATTTTTTAATCTGTACAAGTTCCTTCTAGCAACATCATCCTAAAGTAGTTTTAAAGCAATGTTTTGTTGGTTACTACATTTGAAATATTGATTTACACACCAATAAAACGTAGTAAATGCAAAATGAAATGTATGAAAGGATACATATCACACTTTTTTATGGGAAGCAAACATATGGTAACCCAAGTGGCTTCAACTAATGTTGTATGAATAACGATGTGATCACACATGATTTTATTGCCGTCAGTACCTATGCTGTAAGCTGCATTATTTTTATATTTTAGGAAACTTTAAACGCTTTAATTATATAAATTATGAAGATAAACTGTAACATAAGTTGCTGCAAGTGGCTAAAATGAACAGTATTAGAGACATTTTCAAAATGTTTAATGAGAAAGTCTATGACCAATTGGCCGTCTTTCTGCTGATTTAAGGATAAATGGTCCAGGTGGTCCACGAGTCTGTTCCTAAAATATTTCAATTATTCATATTAAAATAAATACATTATATGTGGGTAATATAAATTTAAGGAACTACAACCATATTGATTCTTTTAAAAAAATGTTAGGATAATTTTATTTACATAGAAGATTTAGTTTCACAGTGGCTAATTTGAATAATGATTGATCTGCTAATTTAAGCAATGTGCGTGATCAATCCTTGGTTTGGTGACCGCACTGTGTCATATCGAGTTTCCTCTATACTAATTATTATGATGATAAAAGTTAATAAAAATATAGTTAATAAAAGTAAAAAATCGTTTGAATTTAACGGTTTTATCCTACATTAGATGGTGTAAACGAAAAAATAATAACCGGTCGACAATGAAACTATATTTATTATAATAACTTCGTTAGCGCACATTTTTTTAAACTATAACATATCCATCCTAAATATACAAAGGACAATATATCGAGGAATACAAAGTAACCAATACAAAATACCAAGAAATGCTGAAATACGTCTTTGATTATTTAAAATAAACAATCAACAAAAACAAAACGAATTATGAGATATAGAGGGTTTACCAAACCACCCTTGATCCCTACGGGAACCACAACAGATTAAAAAGCTGAAGCACCCCTTTAACCTAACTAATCCTGAGTGAGAGTATTTAAACAGCTCTAACCCAACATTTTTTTAGAGTTTTCCCCATCAAAAACGCTGAAAAACATGTTTATATTAATTTTGAACATGTGACCATGCAAACTTATGCCCCCTACTTTGTCTTTCAGGGGTTGAATCTCCCAAATTGCTGAAATACGATCGATTTGTAGTCTTTATACTTATTTTTATGTTAATAGCTTAAAATAAATCAGGATCTCTATTCAGACTTTTATACCCTGTTTAAGTAAGGGGTTCAATTTTTAAAAATCTTTTCTTATTTCTTACCCACGTCATTAAATATAGCGTCCAAATTATGAGTATCTTCAGTGATTTCAGCTTGCGTTGATGAGTCAGTCAATCAGGATTTCCAGCTTTAAATGTTAGTATACATAGATTTTTGTTGTTATGTGGTGTAATGTGGAATAAAACCGTTTAACGTACAAGTTATTTAGTTTTTTAGTTCGGCTTGATACTGACAGCATTCATTCTGCTCAGGTCCTCGAGACTTACAGTTTAAGTACCCTTGAAACATCAAGACTCAGTAGTCTAAAGTTGACTGTATAAGTTTCGGCTAGATACCCACATTAATTATAAATCTGTATGCAGTGCAGCATCAGGATTTAAAGATCAAGTGTTGAAATTATCATAATGTATTTCTACGGGGACTGAATGCATGTACAAAATTTTACAAGAATCCATTCAGTAGAAGTGGTTTAAAATTCCATCGTGGGATTTGAAGCAAACAAAAAAAATTACGGAGTCAAGCTTAACATTAAATTAACTCAGGCATATTTTTTTAAAATATCACGTTTACCACGTAATTGCTTTCTCACTCCAACACGCTTAATCTACGTAATGAACGACGAATTTGATGTTGTAAATATCGCACACCACTATGAAGATTTCAAACCCTTTCATCATCCTCATCATCAGCCTATGCTTGTCCACCCTTTAAAACGACTTAAATATCGCTGGATCGGTCAACGTCTTCCACAAAAGTATTAAATTCACGGTGTTCAGATTTACGAGCACCAAACACGTAGTAACTAGCACAACAGTTGATGATACTAACGGCGTAATCTACTGATTATTTATTATACAGATGCAAATTTGTAGTAACCAGCGTGGTACCAATTATCACTGGTTTTTATGTTACAGCGTTTTATGGATGAAAAATTTGGAATAATCCGGAAAATTTGCAATCCTATTTCTTTGTTTTTAGCTTAGAATTATGGGAGTTAGACCATTCGACGCAGTATTTTTTTTTAATTAATTAATGCAATAAAAAAAATTTCGCCAAAGGTTGGTTACTACGTGTTTGCAATCTATTGTCGATATGTTCTCGCGTGGGTTCCAGATTTCCATCTTGCTTCGAGCCAACGCGTCATATATTATTGGAATAACCAAGTCCTTTGGAAAATCACGTGCATTCCTCAGGACAAAACCCGGCTTATTGAAGGACTACTTATTGACGCGATCATGTACTTAGTCATTGAATATTATCCTTCGGTTGAAGGTAACAGGTGTTTCAAGGTAATAGACCTGGTTATATTGAAGGGTTTAAGCTTGTATTAGATATTCAAATGGATATCGCTTGCGTCAGAAAGTTATGAGTGTCATGATGTACCATTTAATTGGATTTAAATCCAGTCTGTTTGCCACACCCTTTGAATAATCACAGGCCGCTGCCCACACGCAGACATCGTCCAAATAACGTTCAAGCTTAAAAATTACATACTTTTAATATGTGGACAAAATATATAATTTTGCATGGGCAACTATGGTTTTTTAGCACACTGAAAGTATTTTGTTATTTATTTTATATTTATTCAGTTAAGTATTATAATTATTATTTTTAAGTAGATAGGTAGGTACATAACTTTAAATATTACCTACATAAAAGATTTACAAATAAAATTTTTCATCACTTGACGATCGTAAATATTTTCTTATAGTTAGGTACCTAGTAGGTTTTATATTTGTTTCTTATTATGTTCGCGAAAATATTACAATTTTATACGATAATAATATTATACTTTTTTCGTAAGGCGTGCGTGCAAAGCATTTCAATCACAAGCATAGTAAGATTTGAATGCAGTTCATGCAAACCTCACCCGAGCAGTTGTTGTATAGGCACGTTAATTTTGCCAAATGTTGTATTAACTACTTCCTATTGTGCCAAGACGTGTCAATATGTGGACAAAATTCCAATAAAAAATGTGTTCGTACATCCTCATTACAAAAATTATGCTCGTGGACGAAACTTTGTCATACGGAATGACATTGCATTAGTACTCATTGGTTTTGAAACCAGGCATAAAAGAAAGATTGTTAAATTAAGTGCACTGGACAACGAATCTTTGATTGGATACAGAGCACTTATTCCCATCATGGATAATGCCAAGCCACGCTTGCAGGTTACAACGATACAGCGCTGTTCAAAAGAAGGTTCGAGAACCACCGGATACTACGTTTGCTCAAGTAACGTATTCACTAGAAAATCTTTAAAAGTTTGTCAAGAGAGGCAAGAACAGGGAGTGCCCCTGTTAATAGATGATAGAATACTCGGCATAACAGCTGCACACAGTGAAGAAAAATGCCTTTTACCGCAACGTATTTTCACACGCGTAGGTCCCGCGCTGTCGTGGATCGGTTCGACCGTCAAGAACCTAGGATATGAAGAATACGATCGCGATATACAGTCACAACAGGCTTGCACAACTGTTAAAAAGTTCTTGCTCCTTAGGACGCAAACAAACACATCATATATGCCTTATATAGATAGACAATCAGCGACAAGAGTCACTAACATCACTAATACTCAGATATCAAGCACACCTCATCTGGAACTCGGGGATCCATTAATAACAACAGAAAAAGAAAAACCTGTCGCAATAGACCATAAACTAGGAAATCATAACGTGTCTGTGAAAAATATCCGGGCGCCGGTTATAAGAGCAGATCATAAGATCCACACGAAAGGCGGAGTTTCCACTGGTACTACTGCGATTACTTTCATTCCTCTTCACACTTCCACGAGGAGACACCAAACATCGTCATCGTCTACACTGAAAACTGTTGAATCTAAAAGTGAGACTTCGTCCATTACCTCGTCGACCAATATTATGGATTGGTTCAATGCAAAAATGAGAGAAAAAATTAAAAACAAGCCACCACCGTTTCTCATAGTGGGAAGTTCTACGTTGGTTTCAAGTCATCGAACTACAAAGTTCATTGATCTTACATAAGATATATTTTAGGTCTCAGCTCATACCATAGGTACCTACCAAAGTACCTACTTAATTTATAATATGTCTATTGTGTCAGGTTATATTTAAAACTATATAAACTGTAAGCATGTCTGTAGTAGCATGTCTGAATGGTCATTTATTTACTTATATTCCTAAGGTATTTACCTACTTACTTAAGTAAGTAAATAAATTAAGTAAGCAAATAAATGATATCGCCAGACTAACACACTATATGGACACTATAGAGAGTCGAGCGGCCTAGGCCAAGCGGTCGCCAAGTTGGAAGTAGTTATTGTAGCCTACCTACTCATTTAACCTCATCATCATCATCATCATCATCATCATCACCTACACAATAATATTAGAAATAATAAATAGATAACATAAAGAACCCTTTTTAAAATATTGTTTAATTGGTAGGACTTAGCTAGGCCTTACTACCTACTTCTCTGCCTATTTATATTTCTATTGAGTTTAGTATTGTATTATCTTTGGACCAAGCCGACAGGATGTGGACAGGACGTTACCAAACATATTTTTATTTAAACATAATTTCTCATAATAATTATTATAAAACCCCTTTTTTAGGGTTCCATAGTCAAACAAGGAACCCTTACAGTTTCGCCTTTTAGGTTCGAGTAGAGAGAGTAGAATAGAGTTTGTGTACCGCTTCAATACTGTGTATTTAAATAGTGAAAGCGAAGTTATTCTAGGGTATGTACTTGTAAAAAGGAGAGTGAAAACTCACTCACCTCCTCGACTGCAGTATTTTTGGTTAGGTATTTGAAATTACTTAGGTACAGGTATCGTTGACAGTTTTTCAAAATTGATTCCCCTTTTACGAAATATTAAGCTCTAAAGTGGCCTTTTTTAAATGAGTTGCAAGATTCTGCTCTAACTCTTGAACGACATTATAGACGGTTTATCCAGGGTAATAAATTATTTATGAAAAAAATACATATTAAGTATATTTATCTATTTAAAAAACGAATATCGATCTGGAGTTGCGAACTCACGTTCTGCTGATTGCATAGGCAGTAGATTTACAACAAAGCTATAATATAAATATTTTGAATTTATGAACTAAGTAAGTATTTCATAGAATTTCAGTTATTACTTATAGGGTTATGTATGTTGGAAAACGGTGGATGTCTGCGGAACCCTATGTGTGAGTGGTTCGATACGCACTTAGCCGGTTTTTTTTTCTTAATGGATCGTTTTTCAAATTAATTCAGTAAAAACTAAAATATTATGAATTTCATCATTTTCATATCTTAATATTGATGCATAAAACACATTAAGTCTTTTGGCTAGGTTAGATAGACCGATTTGCAATAGGTACTTTTTAACTTATAGGCCTCAAAAACAACCACGACTTTATAAAATGGCCGCCCAAAAGTTAGCAAGCCGCCAAGCGCCAACAATCCGCGCGCCATCTACGAAAAAATACAAATAACTTACAACTCTGTGGAACCCACAGATTAGAGATATGTAGTGGAACCACAGATTTATAAATACATACTACGTATAAGTTATTATAATTCTGTGGTATACGCATGGAACAAACCAAGAAGCTTATACAATATAACATTCTTGGAACAAAGGTTTTTTTTAATTTGTAGACAGAGTATCCTATAGATCTGGCAACGAGCTGTTATACGAATACTGTCAATTCAATCAATCATGTGCCTTGGTAATTGTCATACCCAAAATGAAAATTTATTTCATCAATTTGTACTGAGCTAAGAGCTTGGCACTCTGAAATATAGCAATCATATAAATAAAAGTTTTAAGTAGTGTACCGTATTCAATTAAGTGTATATACTTACGTGTTATTATAGAAAACCATGTGTGTTTAGTTTATAAATGATTGTGAACGGCTTCCTCATTAAATCGGCCCATCAGCTGTTTGTATATAATTTACAAATCTAATTTAGTTCATCCTAAGAGCATTCTAAAGAATATTCTGTAATAATGAGTACTGCTGCGGGTGGAACACATAATTTTAAAGTGGTATTGTTAGGAGAGGGTTGTGTGGGGAAGACTTCTTTATTATTGCGTTACATAGAAGACAAATTCAACGATAAGCACCTTACGACGCTACAGGTATTGTGACGTAGTTTTCTGATCATGTTTCTTTTACCTTCATTTACAATGACGTACGGATTAGTTCAGTTATTCAGTATTGAAAAACTGAGAAAAAACCTATTTTTGGTGTACTATTGTATGTTACATTATAACTACATTTTACAATTTCTATGTATTTCCACAAATTCTTATCAAGGACAGGTTTAATTTTTATGCTATGTGGGGACCAGTGGGGAAATGATTTATATTTCCAAGAAATAAATATTAATTAGGTGTAAGAATGCAAGGATGTAACAAAATACTTACTTAAATATCATTGCAGGCCACTTTTTTGAACAAAAGACTAAATATAAATGGTAAACGTATAAATCTATCTATTTGGGACACGGCTGGACAAGAGAAGTTTCATGCTCTAGGACCAATATACTACAGGAATTCCAATGGAGCAATACTCGTATATGATATTACTGATGAAGATTCTTTTGGAAAGGTAAGAATGGTATCACTACATAGTATAAAACAAAGTCGCTTCTCTCTGTCTGTCCCTATGTATGCTTATATCTTTAAAACTATGCAACAGATTTCATTGATTTTTTAATAGATAGAATAATTTAAGAGGATGTGAGACACATACATGAGAAACACTGATAATTTTAGAGCTGTGTGAAGCCGGAGTGGGCGGCTAGTCAGAAATGTCTTATTTAATTTATCTTATTGATGTCATAACTTCTTAACATAGTAACACTGTGATAAGCCTCAAGAAAAGATAACAGATTAATAGCCAAGACAAAGCCAAGTTGACAAATAAGCATACTTACTCACCCATTACTTTTGGTCCTTTTATTAATCAAACGGTTTTATGATTTCTAAATGACCGTTAAGTGGCACTATTCCAATTTGAGTTATGTGAATTTGGACATTTTCTCAATAGGCTGGTCTCTCTAGGTTGATATTTGCCAAGGGTGCATGATATTTTCTTATCATTTATAGTTACTAATTGGTCTAATAAAGAAACTGATTAGTCTTCACAATTTTTACAGAGCTCATTTTGAGTCTTTACTTGTAGCTTAATATTGGGTTTACTTGCTTAACAACTTTTTAATAAACAGGCAGCAGATAATGTTAGGGCCATTTTCTTTTAAATAGGTGGATGCACAAACATGTTGCTATAATCATTTATAAATTTCAATAGGTAAAAAATTGGGTGAAGGAATTAAAGAAAATGCTGGGGTCAGACATTGTGTTGACTATAGCTGGCAATAAAACTGATTTGGAACACGAACGCACTGTACCTCTCGAGGAAGCAGAAAGGTTTGTGATTTTTTTGTCAATATAACTAGATAGATGTTGTCCTGTCTTTTATGGGTATGGAAAATAGATGTTGACCGATTCTCAGACCTACCTGATTTGCACACAAAATGTCATGAAAATCGGTCAAGCCATTTCGCAGGAGTTTGGCAACAAACACCACAACATGATAATTTTATAGAGTAGATTTAAAATGCAATAATACCTAATAATTAATATATACCTTATTACCTAGAAATATAATATAACTTATTAATATATACCTAATAATCAATATTGGTTACTTTCAGCTATGCAAATATGGTAGGAGCGAAACATTTTTACACATCGGCAAAACTAAATCAAGGTATTGAAGAACTTTTCCTGGACTTAACTAGGGAAATGTTGGAGAGACAAACACAGAACACACAAACTGATGTGAATAGGACATCACAGGTCCTTGTTGTTGATGATGAAGTGCCTGTTCAGACTTCATGTTGTTCTGGAAACAGAAGTAACTAATTTATTTTAAATTCTTCATATGGCTCTATTGGATGTAGTTTTAAATGGCATTGTGCTGTTATCTTCATGCTATATTTATGTTAAATTAATATGTTGCTATGATTAATAGAATATTATGACTTAGCCAAACAGGATTATAAGATTCATTACTTATAAAGAAAATATATAATCTTTGAAAAGGTTCTATTTTTATGATTAGTTGACTGTATAATAAATATGAAGGGGGGGTGTGTTTTATTATTAAGTTGCTGCATTTTAAGGCTACAGAAATGATAGGTGCCTACTTTTGTGTATCATCATCAGCACTACTGTCCACTGTGGACAATTGCATGTAGGGTCTGTCTGCTTGTACACTCATGGATACCAATAGATAGATATTAACAAAACCTGGCGTACCTTATTCATGATATCCTTGATTAACATTGATATTTGGACATAGTTTTGCAAAATGGAACCAACCCAGACCCACTAACACAAGGATGGTTTTGATCTACAGCAGTGCATGTGGGTTGATTCCGTCCCGCAAAACCATATCCAATTTATTATCTAAATAGAGAATTTCGTTTATTATACCTAAATAAACTTTTTAAGTCACATCAGCAGCTATCAAAACAGCTACACAGTATAATATTTTAGTTACGCGATCCCTAGACTATTATTGACTACTTTTATTTTAGGTACAATATAAAACCAGTAATTTATTGTGTAAAAATTTTAACTGTTGTAAAAGCAAACATTGTTATATTATTAAAAAGACATTGAAAATAAGATTCCCTCGCGAAGCAACATTGAGATCAGGCATATTTTACTTTATTCTGTAATCCTTTTTAAGTATTGTGACATTTGTGACTGTAAAGCATTGGATCAAGGGATAATCTGTATTAATCTTTCCTTCATAAGATGTTGTAAGTAATATGCCATATTTAATATGGTTCTTTCTTTCCTTGTGCGTCTCCACATGTGATACTGTGGTCTTGTCCAGCAGGGTATGTGTACAGCAACAATCCCAACTGAATATCACACTGAAACTGGATACCAATAAATACAATAAAGTGACGATATGTGAGAAATCACTTAATCATTGTAATTAATGCTCCAGTTAGAATTGTTGTCGCATATGGTATATAAATGAAACAAAATTATGAGGTAACAATATTCTAATATGCACTACAATGTATCTAAAGTAATAACAACAAACTATTAAGTATATTAATAGTATGCATCAGCTAAGTTGTCTAATTAGGGCTTTTTAATGTAATGCTAAAATAATAATGTATTGAACAATTATTCAAGGAACAGACATTTTGTAACATATTGGTTTCAATAAAGACCAGAATCGTTAATTAAACAACACCCTTTTTTTTGCTTACATTGAGCTATCCCATTATTCACCATAGACGAAGGAAAACTGTCGTACTGTATGTACCACACCCACACGCGAACAGCATAAACATTTTCACCAAATTACTTTTGCTACTCATAAATAGGTACAACATGGAATTTCTTAGTCAAATACACTAATAACTAATGCATTTTTAATTGCTTATTGCTGACCGAGGCATTAATATAAGCAGTACCCTAATTATAATTAAGGTCTAAGCAGGCAGTCACATCAAGGCAGTCATATTTATTTTTTTATTCAGAGCACATTATTTTGTACTAATGTATTATAATTACGCCAATTCCTATCCCTATTGACATGGTGTTGCAAAAGTCCGAAATGATAATTCTGGAGCATATAGGGCATCTGATACATAGATGCCTGGTGAATACCAACTATACATAACTATTAAACATTTATTTGTTTGAAATCACAATTTCAATCAAATGGCTTTTTTTAAATAATGCTTTACATCAAAATAGTAAAATGCGTAGAAAATTCAATAAATCACGCAAGAATTGGATGAAAAAGAACACGTTTATTACCAAAATATTTGATATCTCAGTGTAATTGAGCCATATTAGGTCCTTTTTTCACTCTAAGGTACCCATGATTAAAGTAAATGTAAACAAACAACGCACAGCATTAATAAATAAAATATAAGGAGTTAATATAATCATATATAACATTAAACATTACCATCATCCCGATTCACACCCGTTTATGCATAATAATGGTAGCCACCTCACTTACTATGAAATAAACTAAAAATAACACATATTTTTTAGAAAATCTGTTTGAGTTAAAATAAAAAACATGATTTTTCCAACCCTGTTTTCTGTATTACGGACTGGTCTTTGAATATTTGTGACAGTTTTCATGTTGCAGCCTTATAACACGTTTAATTATGGCCCAGAAAACAGTGTAAACTACATTTAGGAGTAGCAGTCACTAATTGTCAATAATTTTTTCTATTAATCATGAGAATCTTGTTTAAATTGGCGGTTTATAGGTGTTCTTATTGCGAAAAAATTGTTACACCTAATTCTATAGCCCGATAGTCACCCCAACCCCCAAGCATTATTTCGGACCTTTGTCACACCCGTATACCTACTGTGCAAAATTTATGTAAATACATATTTAATTACCATTAACAATTTTATTTAATTGATGCGTTACCGAAACTACCTTTGTGCTTTCACATACATTTTTATTTGTACTTTAATATAAGGTGACAAAAATAATTCGGCATTGCATAATAATATGGCCATCATGAGAAAACAATAATTCAAAAATATTTAAGTGTAGAGGAGATAGCAAACGGCGAAATTAATTCCGTTTTCCTTTTATCTATGAAAATTCAAAATAAATAAATTTGTGCAAAATACCTATAAGCATTATAATGTTAATTTAACTTTGGTCACTAACATCAGCAGCACTGCACAAGTTGACTTTTCCTTGCTTTATTCTTCTGTCGCTGTGACAATTGTCGCAGTATTTCCATGTCTCTGTCATTTAAAGTGATATATCTTTTGCGATTGGAAATTTGGAAGTTATATGTGAACTTCTGGATTGTATCACAATTAGTATTATTTGATATTATGGCAGAAATGATGTCGGGTTCTACTCGTTCTATTAAGTCGCTTTGTGTATAGTGTCACTTCTCCTCGATTTCTTTAATCAATGCCTTCTTCTTGGACTTAGTCTTTAGTGTGTCTTTGTCTTCCTGGCCCTCTGGTATTTCTATTATTTTAGGTTTTTCTATTTTAAGATTGGGTGTATCTAAAGGCGGTAAATCGAGAAGGTAAGGCATCATGCTTCGTGATTTCTCTTCATCTGATAGCCACTCCATCTAAAAAATATGTTTGCATTAATTAATCCTGAATATATTTAATAACTAGGTATGTAATAGAAAAGCGAACTATACTTTTTTACACAATAAATGACCATCATTGAATTACGAAGATTATTAAATTCAAATCGTTTATTTTGTTTAGGCCTACGGGGGCACTTACAAATTGTCAATGTTATTTTTTATTTTCTTATATCAACAACCGGATCGGAACGCGACCTCGACTGAGAAGATCCGGCAAGAAACTCAGCGGGTTTGTCTTTTTACGCCAGTTGCTTATAATCATTTCATCATTACAATTGTTTTTATTAATTAGGGTTTTAAACTTATTGATAGGTAAGTCTCGGATTTCATTGGGAAACTTATGGTATATTATGTATGTTACCTTCTGGCGATGGTCTGAGACTGCGTCATCGCAAATATCAATGCACATCTGCTCGGTGAGCCGGCCGTCGTCGGAGGCGTAGGCGGCGGCCTGCCACGCGACCCCGAGCTTGGACAGCGCGCGACCGGACATGCCCGCGGTGCGCTCCGCTAGCGTCGTGCACAACGCCCCGTAGTCGAACTGATCGACGCTCAGACGCCTATAAACAACATAGATTTCCAAGATATCAGACAAGGAATGGAACACCTTGCCGGCGTCTTTGTTCCCGGTTGACTATAACCTGGATGTTTTCAAGTCGAGAGTGAACAGGTACCTTCTAGGCAAGTATGCACCACCGGAGACCACATCGTCACTTACCATCAGGTGAGATTGTGGTCAAACACTTGCCTATATCGAAAAAAAAAAAAAACTAACATAATAAGTAGATCGCATAGAAGTGAGTGAATCCATAAAAATAATACCAAATAGGGGGGCGTCCATTAATTGCGTAAGGTGTTCTAGGGGGTGAGGGGATCACATTAAATCTTTCCAAATCTCACTTTCTTGGCAACTATCACGTAATTATTTTCCTAGCAGAAAACGGTGTAAAATTGCGTGAAAAATTCTTTCTATATGGCCAAATCAGAGACAATAGTGTTTGCCCAAATAGTCCGAACCCCGCAGAACAGCGAATTAGCGAGAAGTTACCAGGATGGTCTTTAGGGTCAACTGTTTTCCAATTTTTTTTTCTCCATAAACTGACACGTTTACAGCCAAAACATCAATTTTGAAGAATCTTGCGTGAGATTAGGGGATGGGGGAGGGAGTTGAAGAAAATCTTCGATAACTCACCGAGGGGGAAGGGGAGGCCGAAAAATTCTTAAAAATGCCTCACGTAATTAATGGACGCCCCCTAGCACGTAAATAAAACTCTTAATCAGTTAATAGAATCAAGTTATTTGACTCATTATTACACACCTCTTTCCTTCCGAAGCCGGTTGAAGAACGAACTTGTCGAAGTAGAGTCGGATCAAACGTTCACGCTCTTCCATGCCGGGCAGACCAAACTCGATCATCTTGTCAAGACGATCGTTAATAGCAGAATCGAATTGCTGCGGTGTGTTGGACGCCAGCACCATCATAATGCGGTTGCTTTGGTCGGACGTGCGGTACAGGAATGCGTTTAGAGCTGCTCTCAAATCTTCACTTATTCTCTCCGACGAACGTTTTCTCAGGAATGCATCGGCCTCATCAATGAACAGGAGTACGCCTGACAAACACGAGATCTATGTTGATTTTATTTTATTACTATTTCAAAATATAACAGTGTTGTCAACACAACATATATGATACTAGTTTATGCCCGCGACGAAAAGTATCCTATGTGTTAATCCCGGTTATAAACTATCTGTGTTCCAAATTTCATCCAAATCCGTTCAGTAGTTTTTGCGTGAAGGAGTAACAACCATACATCCACACTTACAAACTTTCGCATTTATAAAATTTGTAGGATAATTTGTACCTTTTTTGCTTGTATTTGCCCAATCAAAGACTTTGTGTATAGCTGCGACAGCGTCCTTGCCCATCGGCGCGACGTCTCCGCCCGTCAAAATAGCGTACTCCATACCAGAGTGCTTGGCAAGTTTCTACAATTCACCATAAAGAAATTAAGGTTGTTTTCAGTGATAAAAGTTTGGTTACTCACCTAATACTCTAATAAATGGATACTCACCTTTGAGAACAGTGTTTTACCAGTACCCGGTGGCCCATACATGAGCAAATTTCTGTAGAAACCTTTATTGAGACGAGTGTTCTTCGTAGCAATAGCGATGTCCCTAAGTCGTCGCTCGAGCGTTGGCGCCAGAACAACGCCGGCTAATGCATCCGAGGGCTTCCTGAAGCTCGATATTGCTTTCGATATCGTTAGTATTGGATGCTTTACAGCTTCTAATAACGAAAATCTCGAAGTCTCGTTGACCAAGGTTGGTTTACCTAAACATACAAATAACATTTTAACCTTCACAAAAAACTGATGAAGTTCAAAACCATTATGGCAAGAGACAACCAGTGTTAAAAATAAAATAGATTATGATAAATATGAGCAAAGATCCGACATTACATCCCTATTTTAAACGTAATTGCATTACTAAGGTATACTCGGCCAATCAGGTATTTATTATGTACTAGGGACCCGCCCCGGCTTCACACGGGTATTTTTATAAGTGTTTCTCTACTATATTATGAATGTATTATACATATAAATCTTCCTGTTGAATCACTCTATCTATAAAAAAACGCATCAAAATCCGTTGCATAGTCTTAAAGATCTAAGCATACAGACAGCGGGAAGTGACTTTGTTTTATACTATGTAGTGATTAAACTGATTGCGCATACCAATACGAGCCTCGATGAATCGCGCTGTCACCGATGTAGCGCCTTTGGCCGTGTACACGCCCAGTGCCAACAGTGACAGTCCACCAGCCGCTGCTAGGGTTTTATCCCAATCCGTGACAAGGGCGTTCAACCCAGAACCAACCACACTGCCCGCTGTCCTGAGGAAATAATAAGAAAAGACCACAATATAATTAATATGTTTAAATGAGAGCACAAAATAATATCTCCATAAGTTTCATTGACGTCATCTAGTGAGGGCTTATAACAGGCATAATGTTCATATTTAAACTACATAAATCCCTGTCAGATCTCAAATTTCTAATCTAATAATAAATTGTAAGCCTCTGTAGGAGGATTATTTTTATTATTTCACAGTATAAGTCACTAAAACTGTAATGAGGTCATGTATCATATACAACATTCACTAGTACCCTATGGGTCAGTGATTAAACAGCACAGGCCAATATGACAAGGCACTGCATACATCAAGTTTTGAATGAGAATGCACTCATAAAAAAATAGAGGGGTTGATACCCCTCTATTTTTTTATGAGTCCACCAATCAGAAACCAATCAGAAATCGCCATCTTCCCTGATGGGAAGATGGCGATTTCTGATTGGTCCATTCAAGGTCAAGCTGTGCAGGGACCAATAGAAATGTCAGGAGTGGTTATACGCATGAGGCAAAGCATATGTTAGGCGAGCAGGGGTTTCTGACTATGCAGCATCTTATTGGTCTGTGTTATACAGATCATAAAAATATGTATAGGAAATTGCAATGATGAAACAATTGAAAACATATACAATGCTCTCGGCAAAAATTCCATTTAATCTATGACTACGTCTACAACCAATATCGACGGTCCCTACGTATAAAGCGACATGTCTGAAAACATTTGTTTCGACATGGCGCTTTCTACGTAGGAGTCGTCGATATGTTATCTAATTCAAATTAGTAGGGGATAGATTAATATGTGATGGAAACAAACACAATGTTGATTCCAAATATTAAAGACTGACACCAAAGGATGATCAATCTACTAATTCTTGGAAAATCAAACGTTATTTGCCTAAAACTCAGTTATAAGTTACTCAAGTGAGTCTACTTACTTTATACTTTCCAATATAGTGGTTCTATTTTCAGAAGCTTTCAGTCTTATCTGCTCCATAGTGATGTCACGGTTCTCCCGCTCCGCTTTTGCTCTGGCATGTGCCTCCGCCTCAATCGCCTTCAATTTATTTTTCTCACGCAACTCCATCTCATGTTCAATGGTCGCTCGGCGCAAAGCCTCCTGCTTGGCCACACTCTCTTCTTGCCTGGTAAATTATAAACATTTTCAATATGCTAGGTGAAACAAAAAGGGTATAATATTTTTTTTGCAACTATACGTTGTAAATCTAAAACTATCAGCTTTGTGAGCCAGTTGAAGTACTAAAGATTTTGTAGACTTGTGAAATCTGTCAACAGCTGTATTCCTATAACACCTTTTGTTTTTCAAGTATACCCTTTCTGTTGCAACCTGTAGAATTAGACAAGCTAACATTGATAGGCGAACAAATATTCTTATCAATAAAACTCACTTTCTCAAAATTTCTTCCTGCGACCTCTGCTGTTGCACTAACTGCTCTTCATATCTCTTCTTGGCTAATTGATCCTGGTACTGAGCACGCATCTGATGCTGTTTCGTCTCCTCCTAAAATAATATTCACAAAATAGCTTATGAAATTCATTTTAGTAAAATAGCACAACAGCATGTTATATTTATGAGTCTTTTAACCTGTAGTGTTTTCCGACGCTCCTCATAATCAACTTTTTTCTGTTCAACTTTGGCCTGTTCGATGGCAGCTTCATATTCCTTAATTTTGGCCATTTGTTCTTGTTGTTTTGTAGCTTCCTGAAGCTTGCTAAGGTCCAGCGCCTCCTTTGCATGTTCTGATATAAAAAAATAATCAGAAGAAGCTCACATAAAGTCTACCTAATTGTAGATGTAAAGAAGAGGTTTCCAATCAAATTTTAACTAAAGTTTAATAGACAAGATAGTAACTAAAGACAAATTAATGAACAGTAGATGGAATGGACTGCTTAAACTCAACCCTGCAAAGGTGGATATAAAGATCACTCTATTTGCGTTAAACAAAAGATTTAATTATATGATGTTTTTTCGGTAGGTGCATACTTTTAGTCAACCTGCGGGCTTTAGCTTATAAGGTTATGCGGTCGCATTATGCAATAGCTCGCAATGTGATAGTCAATGAATGGGTAACAATACTTACTCGATCTTTCCAGTTCCCTGGCGGCCTGAGCAGCTCTTTCTAAAGCACTAGAATCAAAGCGATAGGCTTCCATCGCCCTTTTTTCTGATTTTGAGAGGTTAACCGGGGGTGCGGGAGCGCTCCCACCCTCGTTAGGCGGGTCATCCGAAGGTGGTTGCGGCGGTTTAGAGCTATACCCGAAGAGCCAAGACATTTTTGCCCTCTCTTGAAGATTCTTCTAAGATTTTATGAAGAATTTCTACAGTCTTTCACTACACCCACGATCAGGTTAGGGCAATTTGGCAGATGCCAGGTTTTGGCAACTGGGTAGAGTTAAGATGAATCGTATTTATTGGAACGTAACAGTGAGGTTATAGACAACTAAAACAGTATGTACCTGTTCCTGAGAATTACGTTTAATAAAATTTCTGCTTACAGATACATTATTGTTTTAGGTATTATCAGCTGCTTCTGCTTAATCTGTACTTAAATATAAGTATTTTGTTTAGTTTTTGTTGATAATGGGATTTTAAATGCGGTATCAATTCTGAGTAGACATGGGCGTTCTTACAATAATGTAATGTAAATAATTCCAGGCATCGATGCCACTTAGAGATACCGATAACCAGTGCCGTATTATGTAGACAACGGATGCCAATGCCATCTCATTGTAGATATCCGAAACGAAAACCGAATCATCAGGTCATGGTGATATATTTTTTAATGATTTACCTAAAATCGGTATAGTTTCATTTTCAGTACCTAAAAATATTTTTTCTATTTGAAATTATCATAACGTATCAATTACTCCATATGATTATTTCAAATATGAAGTCCCAAATGATACATGACTGTTGTAAAATACTATTGAAGGAGCATATTATCAATCCATACGCTATGATAAAGTATTTCGATTACCATTACAAACAAGTCGTAATCGAGTATATTTAATTAGAAAGCGTTGTGAAATTATATTGACCTGCTAGACTACTACTATATGATATTGATTGAAACAAAATAACTTGCAGTTAAATATCACAAAATGACGCGTCGTACTACTTCTCACTCAATAACGAGTTGAATATAATCATTCCGAACCCTTGATCGCGTCTCTAAAATAAAAGTAAAAAATGGAGCATAGTACGTAACGCACGTCGGATTGTGGTAAAATATTATTTTACTTTATTCAAGCACTCAATGAAGGAAAAACACAAAAAAAAAAGATAATTTTGATTGTGAAAAAAGCATGATTACGGTTGTTATGTAATTTGTATTGACTGAAGTTTTGAAACAGTTATTTCACGTTGGTGCCACAACATAAAAGTGCAAAGTTATATTCTATAGAAAAGTCATTTGGGACTTCGTATCCGAAATAGAATAAAGATGCGTATTGTCAGTATTATCAAATGTATCGTATCGGCAGCTAATAACGGTATGAATATTAAGTACATGCACTGGTAGGCATCGCTTCCAAAAACAACAATGCCGATATCGGATGCTGCATCTTTGATATCCATGCGCATTGACCACAAAAATATTCAGAATTATCCGATAGTAAATATCATTGTTGATTATAATTTTACTATACTCCATTTGTTATAGCATTAGACAGAAGTTAAAAAAGGTTATTTTTAGTGTCCACTTTGTAATAAAAAAGTACAATTAACGAGTTACAGTTACGATTGACGTCGAATTTATAATAATCTATTTATATACCAGCTTGTCACATCTAACTGTAATAATATTAATTATTTATCTTATTAAATATATTGCCTTTCATTTAAATAATTATTATTTCATTACAATTTAAAATTAGTGCCGATGCTAAAAACCTAAAAGAAGCAGGCGTGAACATACCGGGAACGTTTTTCGTTTCACTATAATCCTACCAAATCTAAAATTTTACCTAATCCCTTCAGAGGTTATGACAGCAGGGTATTTCTAATTTTGTCGGACTATGTTATCTATGAAATTGACGTAAATGTTTGATTCATTTTTTGTTGTCAGTTTAAAATGTGATACCTACGATGTTATTACGAATAAAACATAATATAAAAAAGTACTTTTATTTTGTTTATCGTAGTATTTAGCTAGTATTTTAGATTTATATATCAAAATTTATGTTAAAACAATTTTAATGTAATGACTCTAAATAAAAGTTGTTTTGACTTGGAAATAAAATGTTTTGCATCCCTGCTTCTGCGAGCCTCTTATGTCTAATGTTATAATAAATGGAGTATAGTTTAGCAGAAGTTTATTGCTGTTAATAACTATCAGTATTTGGCTGATTTTATTTTGAATACCAGATAAGTAAATACTTAGTACCCAAATATTCAAATTCAACTGTTACTATCTTACCACCTCTAGGAACTGGCATGCCAGACAACGACAATATATAGAGTAGTGACTGACAGTGCCTGACAGGCGACAGGGCTGCCAGTACTGAAAAAAATTACTCTGATTGAAATATTACTTTTATAGAATGCTGTTCTTGAAAATAAAACACTTGTTTGTTGATAGAGATAGATATATAAGTATAACTATAAAGTGTAGTTAGTACATACATACTTATATAAAATTTTACATTAAAATTTCCTTATGGGTATGCAAGGCTCTATCTCCACCGCTAAACCTAGAAAAAAATAGTAGTGTAGTTGTTCCACACGTTGTTCGTGTTCGTAATCCCGTAAGAGACAGAAACAATAAGGACTTTTTGGCGGGAAGTGAAAAAGTTATGTTATAATTTTAGTTTTAACTTACAAAACTTGTGAAATACTTACCATCACAGATTTAAACATTGTTAAACCTGTGCTTACCATTATATTCATAAACTAGTCGAGCCCGCGACTTCGTCCGCGTGGAATTTAACTTAACAGAGAGGCCCGCTACCGCGTTTTGAGCCCACGCCACAGGACCCATTTTTTAAATGTTGTTTTTTTTAAATTAAAGTAACCTAAGTTACTCCTTATAACATCAGCTATCTACCAGTGAAAGTTCCGTCAAAATCGGTCCAGCCGTTTCGGAGATTACCCGGAACAAACACACAGACAGACAGACAGACAAAAAATTTTTAAATCGCGTTTTTGCTATAGGTGTCCTATGTACTTTCATATGCATTTAGTGAAAAGGTGTTATTTTGATATCACAAACAGACACTCCAATTTTATTTATTTGTATAGTTGGTGTGGGTAATTAGAACAAAAGTAGTAAATCACACGAGTAAAGTAAGACATGATTTTACAGGTTCCCCAAAGTCCGGTAATTTTTCAGTTAAATATCCGCCACTTTACTGATAGTATTTGGGGGGTGGGGGGATTCAATATATTAGGCCCAGCCCATGGAGATAAGTATGTGGGCCCAGCCAAGGGCCCTACTATGATTGACCCATTATAAGTATTAAACTTGATAATATTATTTACATTCACAGACTTTCTCTGGCTAAATGCGAAATGTAAAACCAAACGCAAAAAATAAGAGTAGGTACATACTTATTTCACGATTTTAATTAAAACAATGAAATAGTAAACGCCTATACATAAAACTGTTCCTTCAAGCCGAAACATAATGGATCTGGAACAAAAAGAAAATTCAACTTGGCTTCAAATCTGAAAATAAATAAAATCAGAGTTAGTAAACCAGGAATAAAATAGAAACAAAGAATATCTACAAACTATTTCACAACCAAGCTCAAGAACGTTTACTGCTAAAATAGTGGTAATATGTGGTGGTTCTCTTTGGTTTACTGACCAGATTTTCTTCTTTCAACAGAATCACAGAATGTTGAATGCTCAGTTACTGCCAACACATTTTGCACCTGAATACAAAATCAAAAATTATTAGAAAATATGTAACTTATCTTACTCATGAAGATATCATTGATCTCAAACTTCCGTACTGATTTCGATGAAATTTATATAGGGCCATCTGAAGGGTATAGTATATAACCTTTCAAACAAAAAAATAATTTTCAAAATCATTATCTTTCAGTGGTTTTACGTCTTTACAGGTAAATATACCTATACCGTTTTATGTATTTAGTGCATATTCACCATTGACAGGGGTCTACTATAATATATTTCAGGGCAATGGTGTTCACATGGACAGCTTGCAGTAGGTGCCATCCATACCAGCATCAAAAAGTTAAGATAAGTACAGAGTTGCGCTGGTAGCCGGCCATTTTGTTGCGTAATAGCTTACAACATGTTCATATTTGTCATTTTTCACTACTCTGGCTTACCTGCTTTTACAGCACTTAAACTCTTGTATGTCTCCGGCGCCTGCTGCAAGCTTTCTAGTGTTCATAACAACACTACGCACTACTAGACAGTAACTACCAACTACTAGCGAGTGTAGTGCACAGAGTACCTTGTATATACTAGAAAGTGTAGTGTAACCATGAGTTTGCAAAACTTGAATACTGGTTTATTTGTTGTCTCTATATTTTGGCAGCACGAAATAAGGCCAATATCATAATTTGGTGAAGTATATGGCGCAGATTTACTGCTCAATTAGCTTTTTTCATAAAACAGTGTGTTATGTAAAACAGCTGAACTTTTCCATTGCATTATTATATTATACCTTTGGTTTATGTAAGGGTTATTTTTTCATAACTGCCCAGACATCCTGCCCTAAACTATCAAGGTAGGCAATCCAACGGAACACGTTCAGCTGTCTTACATGACATAGCTGTTTTGTAAAATAGCTAATTTAATTATGCAATCTATCTACAACATAATATAGTATATATACATTTCTTCAATGCAATCTAGGGGTACCAAAAATACTCATATGTAAATAAAAATAAATTGTAAATATTACAAAAAGTAAAATGTGATATTTCTTGTAATAACAAGGATTATATGAGGATAATTTGGATAGGATAATTCACACAAATAAAACACACTTTTACTCTGCTACATCGTACCAATTTACTTTAATATTGTCAAATTATTGGATCGTTTCTTTAATATAAATATTAATAATAATGATGATGCAGTGAATCAAACTCCATACCAAGTACCAATAAATCTAAATAAATACATTTCTTCACAATAGACTTTAATAGCATCGTGATCATATCAACAATACTCACAGAGCCGAAACATGTGGTAATATTACATAACTCGTTATGGATATTGCTTCCTTATATTAGCCGTAGTTTTGTGTTTATGTTTTGGGGTTTGTGGTTTTTGTCTCAGGGTGATTCCACACCAATCGAGCGACCGTCGATTGATCCATCGATTGATGGAAGAATGAAATAAGTCGACGTCAAACGACAGTTTCAACATACAGCAACACACGATCGTTTGTTTGGTGTGGTAACACGCTTTCATATTGTTCCCCTCTTGCCTGAGTGGTGTCTGTATACAAACGGTTTGGATACATAATGTACACGAATATTAACACAATCAGATTTTAAAATAATTTGTACACAATATTCACATTAGAATCCAAGGTCTTTCCCAAAATTTAGGAATACTACAAACTATCATCAGCTCGACTTTTATTCAGTCAGTAATACCCAAGTAACTACACATACACCTACTCATAAAACAGATGAGGCGGCCATTGCCTTACGACAATAGTATGTTAGTCGGATTGTATCAATGCTGCGGTAGTGTTGACATGTAAAGTGGATTGTAGAACAAATAGCCCTTATTCAACTACATTACATGCATAAACTTTGGTAACTTGAAATTAAATAAGTAGGTATATAACTTTGATTTTGATTAAAATAACAATATACTTATATGTATAATAAAGTACGTACTGTTAAGGAAAGTACAGCGAAGTGTGACATCTGTTCATGTCGGCGACGTCTATCCACACCTAAATACCCCCAACTACTTGCACGCGAATTACGGCATCTATTCCTTAAAACTCACCTACAACCAGAAGCTAAGTACAATGAACAGGAAACAATACTGAGTTAGCTGTGATTTACTACAATTTTTAATGATGATATTCATAAATATTTCGACAAAATGATCATCATGTTTGATACTAACAAAACTGTTTACATACTGCACTCTCTATGAACGTCCTACACGAAATGGCCTCAGCAATGTGTTTACGGCAGCTAAGTGAGGATTGTAGTTGAATCACACCACCACATTAGTCAATGTTGCTTTAAAATCTACAATGTACCAAAAATAATACAAACATGGTCCAAAAGTTACAATTATTATGATTGTGTATATCATCATATTATTATGTACATAATTAAAACAATATTGATCACAGCAATAAGTACACAAAGTTATAAATTATAGTCAACAATAATAATTATAATAAAATAACGCAATTAAAAAGCTCACTTACTCTTAATACTACAGAAAATAAATAAATGATCAATTTTGAGATGATACTTAGTACAATACAATTGACTATTGGTGTAACGTGTGAATCAAACTGAGTCAATAACGTTCAGGACACGTGAGGACGGGCTCTGGGCCAGAGCGCCTCCCTGAACGTATTGTTTGTGGTGGTTGCGAGCGAGGTTTACTTGCCGAGCTGTTTGATGAGCGATTCCGTGCTAAGGGACTTCGGCCGCTCGATGGGGAAGCCGAGGGCGCGCGACCAGATCAACTGCGCCAGCACGCCGAGCGCGCGGGACACGCCGAACATCACGGTGTAATAGTTCATTTCCCTGAGCCCGTAATACTGCACAGAAACAAGTTACCGTCGCGTTATGGACTAAACAAGCCACGAATCTACAAATGCTGGCAAAATTTACAGATTATGCTACAAGCTACAAGGTATAGGTCAGGGATGGCCAATCGGTCGATCGCGTATATTAGTCAAGTCGATCGTGGCAAGACAAAAATATAAATACATGGAACAGACTGCGCAACGTAAATACCAACTGCATCACGCATCACCTTGTCTCATTTTTCAATGGACGTTCCGTCACGTTATTTTTCCTCTCTTATGCAATTGGTAGATCGCACAAGGTTTCTTCAGTAAACAGTAGATCTTGGGTCTAATTAAGTCGGCTACCCCTGGTATAGGTAATAAGGTTGTAGCATCGAATTGGTCTACCACTGTATTATAATTATTGCAAAATAAATAAGGAATTTTATAATCCAAATTTTTTTATGAAATATAAGCATGTCATCAATTTCCATATGAGCTTACCCGTAGAAGAACACCGGAATGGGAGTCCACATTGGGCCAGGGGTTCTTGACCTTGCCGAGCTCGGTCAGAATAGGAGGCACCACTTCGTAAACGGCTGCTACGAGTTTGAAGAGGGGGTCGTTGGGTAAGTGCTTCAGGGCGAACTCGCGCTGGCAAGTGTACCTGTTTACAAAAAAAAATATAAATTATGTTAGGTTCAGTATGCATGAGGTATGAGATGGTATCTTCTGTACTCTGAAGGCGAAGTCAATAAAATATATTATTCAAAATTCATGTGAAAATGCACCTTGAATATGCCTTGGAATTTCAGTACATAATGTCACTAGATTTTTTTAATTTTCAGTCTCAAAGAAAAGTTGCTAATTAAGGGTAAAATTACGATAAATTAACAGTGTTACGTACAAATTGTATTATAAACAACCCCAATTACCGGGCATCCCAATTTTCTTAAGTTCCGGGATAGAATAGGGTCAGGCAATTGGGATGGGCTTGAATCTTACCCTAATAAAGATTTTGCAGAACTTTGTTGTTTTACCTGGGATCAGTTTTCCTGAGGACAGCGTGGCCGTATCCAGGTACGACTTGGCCGGACTTGAGTGTCTTCCAGATGAACTCCTTGAGTTGATCCTTGGTGAAGTTTTCACCGACTTCCTTGCGCAAATTCTCAAGCCAAATGAGCACCTAAGGGGACACATAATTAGTATATTGCTATAAATGCTGCAGAATATCAATATGTCGTCAAGTATACGATGTGTGTTTATGTAGGTTGCATTATTATCAAATTGTGTTAATGATAAAGGTATTTTACAATGATTTATTGCGTACTAGTACACAAGTATGTAAGTGGACCAGTTTCAGTGTCGATTGAATGTTGTGTACTTAAGGTATTGTGCAAATACTAATTATCTACAATCATTAATTTGTCTTATTTCTGCTTCGTCGTTTATACTATTTTGAACCTGAACAAGTATAGGTAGTCGTCAATAGCTGAGGTTATATTTAATTGTGCTTAGCACGGTTCTGAAATTATCAGTGTTTCTCTAGTATATTATGCATGTTTTATACATATAAATCTTCCTCTTGAATCTCTCTATCTATTAAAAAACGCAACAAAATCCGTTGCGTAGTTTTAAAGATCTAAGAACAGATATAGATTTACATAGATAACGCAAATGTATGTACTTAGCGTGTCCGAAAACCCCGACCAAGCGTCGAGGTTGGTCGCCGATAACTTACAGTCCTTGCGACTACAGATATAAAAATATGAGTATGAGCATGATAATCACTCGAGGGAATCGTAGTGGGCGGAGGGGCTTCGGCGGCATCGATGTCTTTGAAGCGGTTTGGATTTCCCGTCACTAATGACGTCACAGTAGGTGTTAAAAATTCGGCACGCTTGGTTTCAATACAAATCGTGATACTTGCGTTATCTATGTAAACCTATATCTGTGGATCTAAGCATACATAGGACAGACGGGAAGCGACTTTGTTTAATACTATGTAATGATGTAAGTTACATACCTCTTGGTTGGCAAGGCCGTGGAGTGGTCCGGCGAGCCCGTTGAGACCCGCGGCGAACGAGAGGTAAGGGTCGCTGAGGGCGGAGCCCACCAAGTGTGTGGTGTGAGCGGACACGTTGCCGCCTTCGTGGTCACTGCACAATAGGAGAATAATACGCTTAGTTTAACTCAACATTAACTTAGGGTTAATAGCTGTAAAATCCTACTAATATTATAAATGCGAAAGTTTGTGAGTGTGGATGTATGTTTGTTACTCTTTCACGCAAAAACTACTGAACGGATTTGGATGAAATTTGGAACACAGATAGTTTATAACCTGGATTAAAACATAGAATACTTTACTTAAGTCTACGCGGACGAAGTCGCGGGCAGCAACTAGTTCGTTATATATATTATCATATTTGTATAGTTTACGTCAAAAACTTTAGCATTGTAACTTGTAACCGAGTCTAATCCAAATGGATTAGACTCGACCACTACTAATCAATATAAATTTAATGGATAATAATTTGCATGAAATGTGTAATCATAGGTATTACGAAGGCAATGTAGCATGCGCGCCATTCTGAACACAATATAGTAAATAAAAAATGGCAGGATATAATTAATTTTCAAGAACATGCCTTGCCGTGTACTTAAAGAATAATTATTTTATTAAAATTGTATGGTACTATTTAGTTGTTAAATCCTTCGTTATTTAATTAATATTGAACCCCAGTTTATACCAAAAGTTCAAAAAATTTCGTTAATTTATATCTAAACCGAGAATGCTATCGTTTTGTTTATCTACATCTCTGCAGTGAAACGATAAAGTTCATTAGATACGTAAGTCGCTAAGCTGTATTTTCAATACCAATGAATTCGTAACATTTGTTTTTAATATTTCGCAATAATTTTAGTTTCATATTCAAGTAAGTATCAGTATGTCAGTGTAGTTTTATAATACATAAAATTATGTCATAATTTAATCATGTCAGGTGTACAATGGGTTTTGCATACACGAAATAATTATAGTTAATTTAGAAAGGGGGGTTATTATTAATACCATGCGATATAACGATAATGCTAGTTCTAGTGACATGCGAACACACGTATGAATGTCAGTGTTAGAGGATTTATATTAGAACAGTGAGATAATACACATCGCAAAGCTATTTATTATACAGACACATGCGGAGCAGCAACGCCACGTATTACAAGAGATAACACTGAAAATCACATGGAGAGGAAATGGTCGAGTGACTCACTAACTGCATTACGCTAATGATAATGAACTCCACATGAATGAAAATCATTTATGATTTAGATTTCTTACAGATTAAAAAAAAAATTGTCAAGCGCCACGCAATTTATCATCATCAATTATAGTTATCTTTCATTGTCTGGATGAAATAATAATTATTGTTTTTATATATAAGTATATTAATTTTCATAAGAAAAAAATAAAAGGAATCGGCCATGTCTGTTTGAGCTATAAATTATCGGCTGAACCAATTCAAGAAAATAAACATGCAGTTATTTATCATTATATTACGGTTCCATTGTCAAACTAAGGAAACCTTTCGTCACGTCCGTCAGTCCCCATCTTATCTCTTTATTTTTCTTGTCTTTGAGTGATTTATAAAATACACCCAGGCAAATACATGCAAACGAATACAGATGGTCATGGCATGAAGATTAATTTGAAAAAAGAACATTATTATAATAACAATAAAGTAGATGATAAGCACTCAATCGCTATTAGTTTTATTCGTTTTTTATATATGTACAAAAATACTGATATTAATTGTATGACAAAGAGGTGAAGTAAAAGTTGTCGCATTTTTGTTCCTCTATTGTAATGCCTGTAAGGAATATTTCGAATAGCCAGTAACATTGTATACAAGGAAGTATTTAAAATATATTCTAATGGCACAGTTATAAATCGTAGGCGCCACGCGTTTTTAAGCAATAAATTCTAATGTAGAAGTCTGTAATTATGTTGTTCTATAAGCAAGTTACGCAAGAGGCTTCATGTCAAGAGCTCACGGACCACCTGAACTAACAATACTATTATTATTACAAAGATTACATACAAGCATGCAATAAAATTCGCAGTAAAAATATATTATTTATTGTCATTCGCTTTGCTGTTAATATGTATAGAAAACAACGAATACGATGTAAAATATTGACATGTGGAGCGATAAACCAGCAGAGCCGTTGCAAATAGTTTAGATCTTACTCCATAGTGCCAAGTGCTAAAGGCTGCTAAGTGTACATAACCTTCAAATTAATCTTGCACGATCAAAATGGCTGTCCTAGTCTGTAACCCATTGAGATAATAATATACCTATTGTAACAGGCCGAAAAGGTGCAAATTGCATGGCAAGTTACAAGTGTTTCGTGCTATAATTATTTTAAAGAAATAACATTTCATGCAAATTATTTCACTAAACAATATGTATTTTGTTTGTATTAGCACTTCTTGGTATCTGGTTTCTTGGTTCTTATTATCAAGTACTTATGAGATCTTTAAATAGTAGTCAAGTCGAGCACGCAAAATTTCTTGCAGACGGCCTAGGGCCCGTCTACCTACAGTAGCATGTGTTATTTGAATCGTAGTTGTATACTAACCTGTGGATGGTGAGGTAGAGGCGCATCAGCTCGACGAACTGCGGATCCTCGAAGCCGAGCATGGTCGCGTAGTTCGCAGACCAGTCCTTTTTCTCGTCGATGGCGCCGATGCCCTTGCCGTCGCGGTACGTGTTGCGGTAGATCGTCGCGGCGATCACCGGCAACTTCGCGATCAGGTTCATCGAGTCCTCGTACACGTACTGTCGTGGAAATACACATAGACCCGTATTAATAAATCGATCTCAAGTCTGAGAACGGACTTGAGTACATTTTTTATTGAGTATTATTAATGGCCTCTTTCCATTGATTCGGGCCCAATGTGATTCTGCCAATGTCGACGTAGTAGAGGAGACACGATGGAGATTGAACAATCGGTTTTTATTTCTAAGTGGACTTTTTGTTGAGATAGCTATAATCTAATGTGGGATGGAGAGTACATTTTGACGTGTCGTTTGTTTACGTGTACAGGTATGCCATAAGAATGACATTTACCAGATCGCTCTCAGACTTGAGATAGATTCATTGATATGGGTCACAGCATCAGAAATTCGAAACTCGGATCCTTTCCAATACTCTACTAAGGACCTAGTGCATTAACAGACCATTCGAATACTAGACGGCTGTTACCTGTATATAAAACAATCGTTTACTGAACTATCATGTCGGTCAGTTAAAGTATAACTGATAATTCTGATCTTAAATTTATGGTACCGTTCTTAGGGTGATGTTCACCAAAATATTGATATTATGAACTATCTATTATACAATTTTGTTGACAAGGCGATGCGGATGTTCATATGTTCACTATCGTCAAGCTAGATTACTTCTCGAGAAACAATTTTTATCAATAGTAGCATGCCTACAAATTTAAAATTTCTGGGTACTTTCCAAACATCCGTGATACTTAGGCTTCGAAAAATAGTATTTTAGTAACAAATTAGTATGTATTTGAGCGTAATAAATACGACACATATTCGTGAAGCCCTAATTCACAACAAATTTAACCATTTTGCAGTAATCTTGTTGTGTACACGACTCGTAGAGTGGACACACTATACGAGACAGAGACACTTATCTATCTTCAGTCTTGTCTGTAATCCCTTATATAACAGTCACAGATAATTATTTAATTTATAATAACTATAGTTTTTTTATTGACCCCGCAACCCGCACCACATTAATCAAGAGATAGAATGTGAGGAGTGGAAGATGATAATCCAGTTCTCCCCCTTAGTACATTATGTTTAAGGAACATGATGAAGAACCTCACCTCCCAGTACTTGGATTTGTGGACTCCCTCGGAGTAAGCCTTGACGAATTGAGACTCGCTGTTGAGGGCAGTCACGGCGGCGGACAGTTGTGACATGGGGTGGAGCTTGCTCGGCATATTGTTCAGCATGGTCACCACGTGTGATGGCAGTTCAGCTCTGCATTCAAATATTATCCGTTTCAATCACACCGATTCATGGACATTGACAATGGAAGTCAATGTAAGCAGTTAGTCTCTTCTATCAAAAGAAAGGCGGCTAAATTGAAGAGGTAACATTATTATATTTGTTTCAATTTACTCCGCCATGCAGATATGAAAATTGCATGTTACTGTACATGTACAGTGTTACAGTGTTTGAGTTAAATAAGTGTTACAGCTGACTGCCATTTCAAATAAGATGCAACCGCACTTAGCGGCACCGACTGCCGCGCAGGGCGTTTTATCTCATACGATTTCATAATAAAAATTAGGCCGCGTCGTGTCGTGCCGCTTAATGTGGTCGAACCTTTATACGCGAAGACTGCATGCAGACAACAACGAAGTAAGAACTAATATTAAACACACTAAGAGTGAATAAGAATAAAAAAGCATTGCATTGCAACAGTTTCAAACGACTATGCACTGCTCTATTTCTGCTGCTGGTACCAAATCTAATATCGTCTGGTTGGATTTTTGCCCAGCCTAAATACCGCACATTATATTAGGCGCAGTACAAAAGTTAGAAGGTAAGATGATTATTTAATTAGGGCTGTGTAATTGAGTAGTGTTTTGTTAAACAATGTTATGACGCCTTGTTGTAAACGGAAATAGTTAAATTGACACAGAACTAGCTACAGAAAAAAAACAGTAATCATAATATTAATTAAATCATAGGAATATATATCTTCAGAGGAGATATTATTGGTTTATCTCTGGATAGTTTAAGCATAAGTACTATTTCTAAAAAGAACAATATCGGAAGCAAACGATAATAGTCTTTATAATAATAAATAGAGGTAGGAATTGCTTGGTCAAGCAGGAAAAATAACTTTTTATCGAATAGGGACGACAATTGAGACGCGGCCTCGACTTGAAACATCCGGTAGAAGAAACATCGGTCTTACGTTATTTCTTGTAAGGCTATAGACAGACGCAATGGGCATTGAAAAGTTTGCATATCGAAGTGTAGACTCAAAGAAATTATTATTATTTACTTAATGAGCACTTGTCAAGTGTTAAGTTCGTATTGTAGTAATAGAAATTGGATAACATTCGTTCACAATAAGCGTGGCTATCCCTAAATCTGCCAAGTCGGTAGTAAGACTGACGGAAGACAAGAATGGACGTAACGAACATTGGGGATCGCCCATAATGAGCGCAACGTGTCATGTGGCGTCAGGCGTCACGAATTAGCATTCCGATGAAATTTAAACTACTGACAATATCCGTTTTACTAGTGTTTTCAAATTTAGTAGGTATGCTTCGTATTCTATTAACAAATTTTGAAAATACATAATCGAAGATATTATAAAATAATGATAACGTAACCACGAAAGTATCTTCAAAATTCGTAAGGTTACACTTTAGAATTAGATCCTAGTTAGTAAAGTTATTAGATAAAAAAATACAATTCACCTTTGTGCCTAAATTACAGGTATAGCCCAAACATCAGCCTGTTATTTTCCTTTTCCACGTAATGTGGTAACAGTGTTACCTACATTACTTTCAATATTTATTAAATAATAATTATTAGAAAACCCGAAATTACTAACCTCTGCGCCCATTCCTTAGACAAAGCTTCTGTTTGGGCTTCAGTAGGGACCTCGCCAGTGGCCAGGAGCCAGAAGAGACCTTCGGGCAGGGGCTCCTGTCCACCCTTGGCCTTTGGAAGTTGCTGCTGGCACTCGGGAATAGACAAGCCACGGAATCGGATACCCTCATCCGGGTCTAGCACAGACGTCTCGCAAATCAAACCTTTGATGCCTCGCATACCAGCGTACATCTACCAAGGAATCAAATAACTTATATTAATACTAAGTTTTTAGTAAAAAAAAAAAAACAATCTGGATGTCATTACAAAAATAAGTATAAGGTACCTTACTTACTAGGTAGTTAGTAACTACCTACTTTAAAGATGTCATTTTACGCTACTTAGGTCAGTTTACTTAGGTCGATATAATATTGATAACACGAAACTAAATATCGCATGTCAGCCATCATTGTTTAAGTATACATATTATTGTATAAATAAAATATAGTGCAGGCAAGTAGGCATCTACAGTGCCAATGCTATGAATTGTGATCTTGACTCTCGCAAGGACCCATTATATAGCGGTTCATTGGCCGCCCGCCTGGCCGCTCTTTATACGACACCCAAGACACAGTGAAACCAGATGACAAGCAGAATATAATTGGCTATTGAATACGTCATTAGGCTGCATAATTACTAAAATTGATATTACCACGCTACATGTTTTGTAAAATGCGTATTCTACATTTTGAGCAAGTGTGTTTAATGTTATCAATTAAAAACCACGACATTCGTAGCTTGTTATGTAATATGTGAACTCGAATCCGTGTTTATTTTTCAGGTTTACACCAATGAAGGATATTTTGAGTGTTAATACAAAACTTCACTTCATAATAGGTATCAACAAAGCAGACTGACTCACCATATCTACGGTGACATCGCCCACTTTGGTAGCGCCATGCTTCTTACGGAATTCCTTGACTTTTTCCTGTTCTTTGGGGATTTTTTCTTGAAGAACGCTCTTCAGGTTGGTCGACTCGGCGCTCAGGCCTCTGAGCAGTATCGATGCCGCCGGGCATGATTTCTGCACAGAATAAAGAAACAATTATTTACTATCCAAAATAATATGAATTGTTTACTCAACCAAGTGGCTTGGCCCCGTGTGACATAGAAATACTTGTACTTATACAAAACTATGCCAAAACAATCATCCTTACCAGAAACTAATTACGGTCGCAATAAAATATTTCTGACGTCATTGTTTAATTGTTCTATCATAAGGATATTTTACTAATGTGTCCCACTAACCGAAATAGTATGTACATATCGATAGTAGATTTCATTTCGAGGATAATTCCCCTTGTATGCTATGCCTCGATAATTCGTGTTTGTTAAATTACAACTAAGGTAAGATACCCACTTATACAACCAAGTTTAAACAAAACATTTCAAGGTGATCTTCTACCGTATTTTTTATAATCATCATTGCCTTAGTATCACGTCACACAATGTACTTGCTTATGAACCCATGATATAACTTCAAATACGAAAATAATATCCTGTATCGTTATAATAAAATAGTTAGCAAGAAACATATGAAAATGAAATCGGTAATATTATAGGTAGTTCTTACACTAATTATATCTACAACTGGGTATTAATATGAGAATTAGTTGTGCCTAATGATAACAACATAGTTTTAACATAGAAATCCTTAAAATGTTGATTACATTATAATCAAAGAGATCAAAATACAATCTGAAATTAAGTCAGCCGACGAGTTATTCAGTGGAAAGCCTTGAGAGACTCCTACGTATGGCAATTTATTCATACAGCAATTTAAAAATGATGTTAAAAATTAGGCAGATACCTATTCAAATTATTTTTGAGGCTGAGGTGACTTCACCGGGCTGCGTGCTTATTGCTTAGTTCTTTCAAAAGCGCAAAAAATACGACACTTAGTTTTATCTATCTTTTAAGATAGATTGATAGTTTACCGTGATAGGTTCGATCTTAAATAAGTATGAAATAAGGAAATAAGTAGTTAAGTATAATATTGAGTGCATAATTGCAGATTAACCATCGCTATTTAAGGCAGACTATAAATACAAGGACACAAGTTTATATAACATTTTTGAGTTTACTCGTTACAAGCATACAAAAATCCAAAAATACAAATCTTTTCTCTTTTTAATGTTAGTGTAGACATGTGTTCACTAGGCGAGTCCCCCAGTGGTGATGAAAGCATGAAGTTGGCGCGGGTATTCCACAGATTACCCCCATTGTGGGGCATCCCCAGTGCCGTGTATAACCAATTTCGAACGAGGGCATGGCGCATGCGCAGAGGCCACTGGAAATAAGGCCGAATACGTAATTACGTAAAGACAAAGTTCTCGTTAAATGTTTTCCTCAAAGACACTAACCAATTCCACAGTGGCCTATAAGGAAAAGTGTACGTGTCTACAATGATAGTGACCGTTTTGTTGTCTTTTTTTTAAATAGATTGACCACAGTCTTAAGCAAGCTCAAGCCTGTATCCCATTGGGGTAAACAGATACTCTTTGAGACAGACACTCTTTGCCATACATAACGATCCTGACGCTACTGATGATATTTTACATGCACAATTTGAATAGATGTTATTAGATACCCCTGGATCAAATGTTATAATCAATTGACAGACGCATTATAAAGCACTTTCTTTTTGAATAATGCTATATAAAATAATGTTCAATTGATAGCAGCTTGTATAGTATGTATCTAAATATATATAACTCAAAGGTGACTGACTGACTGACTGACATAGTGATCTATCAATGCACAGCCCAAACCACTCGACAGATCGGGCTGAAATTTGGCATGCAGGTAGATTTTATGACGTAGGCATCCGCTAAGAAAGGATTTTGATTAATTCTACCCCCAAGGGGATAAAATAAGGGATGAAAGTTTGTATGAAACTTTGTCAGTTAAATTCCACGCGGACGAAGTCGCGGGCACAGCTAGTTTAATTATATGTTAATAACAAGAATAATAAACTTGTTGAGGTTATGGAAGTAGAAGGGTAAATTACGAATTACAAGCTGTTTTATTAGTCTAAATAGAAACAGAGGCTTATTGTGGCAGAATAAAACAATACCTACTTATTACTTATTAGTCCAGTAATCCCTACGTACTAAGCGCGCTACTGGTAGCCGCAATCACAACAGCGCTGGGTCCGTTTAAATTAAATCAGTAGGTACATTTATTTAAAACAGTGGCTACGTATTCAAAGTAGCTACCTTTGTAATGTACACACGAAACGAAAATAAAATAAATTCAGTGCACGACGACGACCGGACCGACTTTGACGAGGATTATTTATTCAGATTTACGATGCTTCAAATATTTTCAATAGCTTCAAGTTTTTTCCATGTCCATAAATGTTACTATAGATTAAGCTTTGTAAACCAAATAACTACAAGTAAGTAAGCATGAGTTAAAGATGACCACGTTTCCACACCTTCTACATTACATGCATAAAATATTCCTGCACGAGGCCATAGATCATTACTGGCTTGAAGATAATACAATCTGATAACATCCTTATCAAATGTGACGTAAATCGTAGTTGTAAAGGCTTAAATCAGAACTTATAGTAACTAATTTGTAGATATATTTGGGCCTGCCTTCTTTAGAAACTACACGCGCTAAATAGCTGTGGCACGAATTCAGAGATCTACAACAATGTAACTAACAAATAATACATGACTACAATTATATTATTTATAATAATAATATCAATTAATACATTTACAATTACATTAATGTGCATAGGATTGTTAATGACAAAATTAATTTTAATATACGCACGCGAACACTGTGAATTTGTATAATCAATGAATAACAAAGGATCCTTTTTAAGGGGCCTAACACCAGTTTTGATACATTATCAGTAAAGTTTAACTACACAATTCTGCTAGCGTAAAGTTTAGCTACACAATTCTGAAAGATTCGATATTGAATAGGTTATATTATTATAGTTTTAAATAGGCACTCGCAAAATAGCAGCCAATAGATGCAATTTATACCTATTTATTTAAAAGTCATAAACTGCTACGCAAAATATTTTTTATTCATAGCGTCCGCATATCCTCACACCAGTAGGTAATATTATGTCGATTTTAGTTACTGTTAGAAGCCATAACTGAACGCAACCTTGAATATGTGCGTCACGGAACGGCCAACGTTCACTGTTTTTTTTAGATCCACTATACTATCGATACGTTTACGTTTATTGGTAAGTATGTACGCTAAATAATGATGTATTTACATGGTGTATCGCAAAAAACAAATTGACAACCATTAACAATAAGTACATTATGATATTAGCGAACATTTGGGCGTGTGCCCGAAGCGGACGCGGGATTGACCCGCGTGGTTATCTTTAGAGTTGGGGCGTAACAGAGGACGCATCGTGAATGTCATGAAGAGGATTTCTGTTACATAGTGATAGGTACGCAGTCTACTGATAACGGCGGCGTGGAGATTTGCGTGATAGTTTCGTTTTCGACGTTACATAAACTCGAGGCCTGAATATTCATACCCGTCACCTGACATTGTATTGTATAATTCTCGATTACATCATGAAATCTACTCTCTTCAGGCTACCCACTTACCGTGTTGTACGATTATTAGGCGCATTGTGTGAGTTGGGGTTTTGTGTAAATATCAAAAATTCTATCTACCAAATAAATGATCCAGGTTTTTGGCCACCAGGGCGGCGCCACGTTTTAGTGGGTCACCGTACACACAAAAGGGTGTAGGTACACGAGGGAGGGTGTGTTATACATATTTGAGCGCGATAATTTTGTATTTGTAATGATACTAGAAGAAGTGTATCAAGGGACATCTGGTGCGCTTCAATGTACTAGTACATTTAAGTTAAATCCATAGCGCGCGGCCGAACGGCGGCGGAGCGACCGTCTAACGAGTGACATCGGTTATCACGTAATGCCAGCAAGCGCCACCGTGCATGACACTGACATACATCAGAGTACATTATGACCAAGGCCATTGCCACTGCCACACTCAGGCCGCAAATCTCACATGATCACTCCATAAATGATCAATCATAGCAGATTGAGAGATTTCATCCTAACAAGGATAACTTTGACAAGTTAGTGATAACAGTTCTATAAGTATGAAGTACTATATTATGTAGGTAGTGAGTGACATTGAAAAATAAAATACCTACTTATTACATAAGACTTAGCAACAAGTGTTTGCAATTGACTTGGATAGTAAAATAATGCCCATTTAACAGTGGAAAAATGTGACAGGGAAACATGAATAGATTATTGTTTACAGTTGATTATTTAAACATATTTTATACTAGAAATTAGTAGATAGGTTTTTAATATAATTATCATACAACACTTCTAAGAGTGTTGCCTATGACTGACTACTGGTTCTATACTTATATTATATACTGATATTTTGAGTACCTGTAAGAGCTTGGTATGTACTCAAATTGGACATTTTTAAGGTAATATATTTTAAATATTCATTTATTTCAGTTATAGGAATACTACTATGATGTGATAAGCTTTAATCCAATTCTTACATACCTATAGTTCAATCAATTATGTACCTACCTGTGAGGTAATAATAAATGTACTGTTAATCTCATATAGGTATGCCATGTTTGTAATACCTACATTAGCTTGTGGGATTTTATTACTGTAATAAGAAGTAAGACAATTAATTTAGTACTTGTTACTTGATCATAGTAAATGCAACAAAGTAACAATTCTACCTATTAATGGTTTTCTTTAATACATTAGTGTTAATTTATGAGCAAGTGAGATATACTTTTATATGGGTAAAATTTTGTCTATGTGTCAATTGATGCCAACAGGATTGGCACCAAAGGTTTAGTTATATATTACATGGATTTACCTACTTATGTTCCTTGACCAATAAAAACTATGTAGGTAGGTACCTACCTAAACTTGAATTTGGATGATTTGAAATTGGAAATAATACCACATGGCATCCAAGTTTAAAAAAAGAATAGGCAATACAGTAAGTACAGAGAGTATCTTAGTTGAACATTATTGTGGGACTTGAAATAACTGTATAATAAGGGCACATATAGGTAGGTACTCAGGTTCTTATCTCATGCATACACTGACTAACGAAATATTGTAAAATTGAATTCATATAGGACATAATATAGGACTACCTAGGACATTTTACATTACTCGTAACCTCGAGGGGTTTCTTTAGAATATACACCGTGGAAAAATACTTCCGAAACGTTTTCCCGCTGAGACGACACGCTTGGTAATCACCGGGCGTAATTACAAAGAACACGATATTTCTACTGAAGAAATGAAAATTTTAAAAAACGTCCTCTTCACAGTTCACTAGTACACGCTCTGATAATTTACAGGCATAGCAGGATACATTTAATCCCAAAATACATTATATTCACATTACATAACTTCGAACCCAAAATATGGAGGTTATAAAAACGTACGAAATGAAGCGATGATTTAAAAGGATGGCGATGTTATGAATGTAACAATACAATAAAAAACTTATAATGTTTAGATAATTACCTGCACTTCTACTAATTTGGTCGATGTGATCCTGAAAAGAGCCATTCTTGAACCTGCCGAGCGCTAACTACCACACACACTAGTCCGACCAAGTCCGCGATCGATCGCAAGTGGAAATTGGGTTGGAATGTTGGCGGACTTGGGGAGCTACGGTTGATTGCAATGTCATTTATGTCAGCTGTCATCTAATGGCGTTACAGCACAAAAAAAAGTTTATTACCATAGAGAAATAAATGCTTACTTATATCTATCCGATATATAATCTTCTTGGTTATTGGAGGCTTGGCTAAACCTAGTTCTATGGTCCGACACAAACGTTCATCAACATAGTTCAAGTTCTAAACAAGCACCTACAAACAGCTACAAAGAAATATCTTGAGCACACACAGATATACGTAATATCGTGGTTATGTTTGAGCCAACTGAGTGCTTATGTATCTCAGAGCTCAGGGCCAATTTCAGTCTATGCTCAGGGGTACTTCTCGTTCTGTGTACAGTTGTGAATGATGCCTCAGTCTGATGCCAGCTTTTACCTAGTATGTATTTAAAAGTCTGTGTTCCAGATCAAAAGTACGTAGTCATCCTCTATATTATAATACTCTTTGGGCGTAGTATTGCATTCTCATCTTTAGTCTTTGATCATTTTGTTATCTTTGGTATGTTCATGATGTAAAAATATAAATAAACTCTAATTTGCATTCTCCTTGATAATAATAATAAATTCTCATATAATATTTATTACATATCTCTAATCTGTGCGATATTTCTTCACCGTTGCCGGCCGCATAGACTTGTATACTAAGTGATCAAACGAACGAATTATGCGTTTAATTGTATGCGTGTTGTTGTCACAATGTTGCTTCGTAGTATTGGGCGGTAAACTTTTTCGAAATGGTCGAGGACAGGGTGGAAATTTGGGAGGCCCTGGAGGGTACCTGGACGAGCCACTTCCACCTGCACAATGGTTCAAACAAAAGTTGGATCACTCTAGCCCATCAGATATAAGGATTTGGAAGCAGGTTTGTACTTCCAAAACTTAATTAAGTACTTAAATATATATATATATTATTTATACCAATAAAATAATGTGTTAATTATTGCTTAACGTAAGTAGGTAGTTAAGTCCTTATTATCTTTATTATACAATATTTTATATTTTTTTATTTACGATTTGTTCTCTAGGGATCCTCGTGTATTTCAAAAACAGTCATTAATTTAATAAATAGTTGAATAAAACAATAGTAGGTTGCAATACCAGCCTTATCTTGCTTACTATCAAATGTTTCCAGGCTAAAAGTTAACAAACTCCAATAGATAAGTACTCTGCTAACTGACATATTCTTATCAAAAGTAGTTTATGGATATAACCTACCTATTTTACTTTACTAACATACCACAGTAAGCAATAAATGTATTACACACAAATATTACATTACAAAGTTGACCCTAATTATATATTTGTTACAGCGCTATTTTGTCAATGACAGCTTCTATGATTTCAAGAACCAGGGTCCGGTGTTCCTTATGATTGGTGGAGAAGGGCCAGCTGACCCGAGGTGGATGGTCAAAGGGGCTTGGATTGACTATGCCAAAAGGTTTAAAGCTCTGTGTATCAACCTGGAGCATCGTTACTATGGGGAAAGTCATCCAACAGTGTAAGATATCCATGAGTATTTACCTTTAGTCTTTGGTTATAGTAATTATTGTACCTTCTAAGATATTCATGAGATTGTAGGTACCTTGATTAATGCATCCTGAAATAATATTCCTTAATCATGAGTTTGCACTGGACAAAACATGTACATGAAACTTGTTTACTTCACTACACTTTTCTTTTTAAAGATAATCTTAGTTAATGATTTAGCCAACAATGGAGTTCAATGGACCACTTGGCTCTATTTTTTGGTGTCATAAAATGGTGACAACAGCACCTGTGTTTCGTCCAGTGCAAACACATGGTAATGTGTACAAGTTTTTCCTTAAATTTTATTCTTATAATTTTTGTTTGCAAGTTATTGTTTCCATTGCAGGGACTTGAGTATAAAAAATTTGCAATATCTATCTTCATATCAAGCACTGGCTGATTTAGCTAATTTCATAAGTGTGATGAAAGATAAATACAGACTAAATAATGAAGTTCGATGGATAGCATTTGGAGGATCATATCCAGGTTCATTGGCTGCATGGCTGAGGCTGAAATACCCACATCTGGTGTATGCAGCAGTATCTTCTAGTGGCCCTCTATTGGCTAAAGTTAATTTTATGGGTAATATTCTTATTAGAAGTCAGACAAATATCATTTTAGTTTTGTTCAATCAAATTATAAAGTAACATTTTATTAAATTACAGAATATTATCAAGTTGTTGTAAATGCATTACGGGAAAAGACTGGTGGAGATGATTGTGTCAAGGAATTAAAACAGGCACATAACCAAATAGTCACAATGATGAAAGATGAGCCACATATTGTTGAAAAAGAGTTCAGGTAAAACTGCCCTACAAAATCTAAAATTAAATTAATATCACCAGACTTACACACCAACCGAATGGTCCCAAACTAAGCAACGCTTGTACTATGGGTACCATACCATGGACGATCCCAGTGACACACAGACCTGGGCAATTTACGAGAAGGCCATTTCCGAAATTTGCCTCGGCGCGAATAGAACCCGCAACCACCATGTGCAGTGAGCCAAGCAGCCTACGCTCGAACTCCTGTGCCAAGCGGTCATCAAATATATAATCTGCACATAAAATTTATGTTTTTAAAATACAGTAGTTTTTAACAATCAACTTTACATGTGAATTGTTTAATTCCAGAGTGTGTAAACCTTTTGCAAAGGCTTCAGTGAATGATGTTAGAAATTTTTATAACTCTATTGCTGATGATTTTGCCGATGTGGTACAGTATAATGAAGACAACAGAATTAGTGCTGATAGCAGATACAGGAATCTCACCATCAACACTGTATGTTATTGTATAATTATACTGAGGCGGGTTTTTGAAGTAATTAATTGGTATAAGATTTACGATTTCTTAAGTTATACTTTTCTGTGAAATCTCAGTCGAAAAGTATTAGTTGTGAGTGAAGCTAGCAAAAGTAATCCAAATCATCGTAAACTGTTAGTCTGAGTGTCAAATGTTGGCTTCTTTAATAGGTTTGTATTGACTGATGCAAATGCGCGATCAGTCAGTACATAGTTCATCCGTAACGAATAATCGTGTGCCTCTACCAAGCGCCGTCGTTTCAACCACGCAAAGGTGTATTTAAAATATAATTAATTAAATATCGCAAGACTGACACACCAACTGTATGGTCCCAAATTAAGCATGGTTACTTGTACTATGGGTACCATACAATGGACTGGAGGCGATCGCAGTGACACCCAGACCTGGGAAAATTACGAAAAGGCTATTTCCGAAATTTGCCCCGGCGGGAATCGAACCCGCGACCACCTAGTGCAGTGAGCCGAGCGACCTACGCACGAACCACTGCGCCAAGCAGTCGTCAAAGCGGCATTTGCTTCGTCTCTCTCTATAAACAGCTCAATAATGTCAACTTCGCTTGAAATAAATTACTTGTCTCATTCTATGGTTTTCCGGCAACATTACCGTCACCATATTGAATGTCGTACCAATTGTCTGTCTGTACGCGATGGTTATTTCATAAAATGTTCGGTTCTAGGTATGTAACATCTTAACAGCAACGGGGTCCGAGCCTGCGTACAAGAAGCTTGCAGCTTTTAACTCCATCATCTTGGACAAATCCAACCAGACATGCCTGGATTACAGTTACGACAATATGATTACAGAGTTGAGGAATACTACTTGGGGCTCTGAAGGAGGTGGATTCTTTTATAACCCTACTAAGCCTTAGTTTACTTTTTAAACCTTAGGCTACCTTGCGATGGGTGTACATATGACAACCAAAAGGTTTTCGTCATTTAATGCTGGCATAGAGAAGTCCTTTTGGTTGTGTTATAATGCCCTCTGCCATTAAAATTAATTTATACATACCTAAAACAAGTTATTTAGCTACAGTAATGTTAATAAGATTTAATTTTCAATGTAATGCAAGGATTCAGCCTTTTATTGTTTTGCTTTACAGCTCGTCAGTGGATGTATCAGACTTGCACCGAGTTTGGATTTTACCAGACATCCTCAGGGGAAGTAGAAGCGTTTGGCAACCAGTTCTCACTTGATTTCTTTATTCAACAGTGCGAAGACATTTTTGGTAAAAAGTAAGTGGTGTTTAGTAGAAAGTCTATAAACTTTTTTGATGTATTTTTTAATCTTCATTGTGTAAGACTATACCATCTATATATTTTGCAGGTATAATGAAAATTTCATAAATGCGGCTGCTGATTGGACTAACAGTAATTATGGTGCTCTGAGCATAGCTATAAGCAGGGTGGTATTTGTCCATGGTTCTGTAGATCCTTGGCATGCATTAGGAATCACTAAAACTCAGGAGAATGATGCTCCAGCCATATTCATTCATGGTAATTATGTTGAAATCGATACAAATCAATAAAAAGTATTCTATGTGTTAATCCCGGTTATAAACTATCTGTGTTACAAATTTCATTCAAATCCGTTCAGTAGTTTTTGCCTGAAAGAGTAACAAACATCCACACTCACAAACGTTTGCATTTATAATATTAGTAGGATAGAATAAACTATGTTTAAATTTTTTGCCTGTCTGTTTGTACCGTCAAATCTCAAAAATGGCTGGACTAATTTTCACGGGACTTTCACTGGCTGATAGCTGATGTTATTAGGCATAACTTAGGCAACTTTTATTTTATCGAAGTACTTCACGGGCGGAGCCGCTGGCATCAGCTAGTAGTCGAATTTATTTTGTTGAGTGCACGCATTAAGGCTAAATCGCCCATCTAGCCAGCGAAGTTAAATCAAAATGAGGTTTTTAAGGGTATTTTTCAAAATCTGACAATAATAGAAGTCAAATTTTGTTATTCGCGACAAAGACCGTGTGCAGTGCATTTATTAATACATCCAACTTACTCAAAAACATTTCAAGAACGACAGCTATCCAGATAATCTTGCAATTTTTGTATATTTAGTTATTTACTAGTATCATATCCACCGTGATAATATTTAGAGTAAAATAAATGTATTAATAAACGCACTGCATACTGTGTTTGTCGCAAATCACAAAATGTTGTCTTAAATGTGTTTGGATTTTGGATAAACTATAAAAATACTCGAAAATTTTAAATTTCGCGGGCTAGACAGGCGCTTTTTATATTTATATGTTGAAACGGCGTTGTTTGTTAATATATCTTACTCATTTTGCAGGCACTGCACATTGCGCCAACATGTACCCACCCAGTGAAAATGATTCTAGTGAACTAGTAGAGGCTCGGGTGGAGATTGAGCAATATCTGGCTAATTGGATCACACAGGTTTAGTCTGAAACTATATTTTCGAAATTAATTATTCCTAAAGTTTTATAAGTTGTACTGTAATAATGTTCCTGTATATTATCAACATAGATTTTATTTTTATAAGTAAAAGTCTTTATCATGTTTGTTCTCTTTGTTACTTACTTATAAGTCTAACAGTTTAGAAACAACATATTTTTAAACAAATGGTATGGCTGATGTGAAAATATCATCTCATTTGAGATATACCTTTTCAATGGTGGTGGCCCTCACAAAGCCCACAAACCAATGACACATCTATTATGTTTGGAAATTAAACTCCTTATACCCACCAAATTTTATTAATTCTCGTCAAAATTTCTTGAGAATTACACTAACAAAAAAGGACAGACAGCAATCTTGATACTTTTTTATTAATTATATAAGTTCCTCGTACCACTACTCTAAAGTCTAAATTTTAAGTCGGGAAATAAAAAAATACATGTCATAACAACAAAAATAGTGTATTAATTTGAACCTTGAATACCTTAATATAACAACAATGATAAAGGAATATTTTAACCTTATTGGAACTTCATACCTTTTAATACTATATACATATTACAATTCAATTGAGAATTGTAAGTGCCTGCACTTCTAAGCAAGTTCAAATTGCAGTAAGAGTAATCTTCTTTGGACCAATTTCATATTTTAATGTCAAATTTCAAACAAGTTAAAATTAATAATCACATGTCAGTTTGAAATGTATAAAGTTAGTTAACATGTCTTTAAAATTGTATATTTTGTAATATAAGCTGCGTTTGCATTTGAATTATATCTATAAATAAACACAATAGTGTTTGATATCCTAAGTTATGACATTGACATTCTTCTATCTTCCTTTTCAAATACTGGTTCCAAGGGCTTACCCTTACATAAAATCTCCATTGTGCTGAAAATGAAACAGGGGATATAATTGTTTGCATGTTGGTAAAGATTTTACATTGCCAGTCTCGATACGAGTGTGTTCTATAGCAATTCTATTATTTAAATCATAAGTTACGTCATACAAAGTTCACATCTGCGCTGATGAAGGCTACCAATGTAAGGCACTGGGGTCTTATAAACCATATTTAACATAAGCAATGTATAAAAATTGAAATATTAACTCACAGTGCTGACAGGAACACTACAACTTGCGTGGAAATCGTAAGATAAAATATGGCATTAATGAATTCCGTATCAAGTGTAGCTTTATATAGCTGCGAGTAGATGACGGATGCAAACATAGCTACGGCATTTTCCATCACAGATAAAAAAGCATACGCCACACCTGAAAATAATAGCATAATATTACCGACAATGTAGGGCTTACGGTCACTGAACGGCACTGATTATTATTTTTCCTTGTACTGAATAAGTTCTGCAGACCAAAATGAACCCTACTGCAAGCGATTGTAAGTTGATTTCAATTTGCATTAGTATTTAGTAGGCGTGGATTAATTCCATTCATTCTACAAACTATAATAATATATTACTTGTTATACAGGTTAAAAAAGAAAAGGTATACTTTTTTTTCAAAACTTAACTTTGTAGTTCTAAAACTATATTTGGAGGTAACTTGAAAAACAATAGGTGTTATAGGAATACAGCTGTTGACCGATTTCACAAGTCTACAAAACCTTTAGTACTTCAACTGTCCCACAAAGCCGATAGTTATAGGTTTACAAAGTTGCAATAAAAATAGTATACCCTTTTTGTTTCACCTAGTATACATATTGCAGCCAACTAGTTTCATTCGCCTTTCAATCAACAGCCTAGCTACTTTACTAAACAACGCCGTTCAACTAGCGGTCTAAATGATATTCAGCCGTATCGTCTGTTACAATATTTCATAAACTGGCTGGCTAATGCTTAGGCAACTGTTTGACATTTAAAGTACTACAAAACTTTTTCAAAATATGTACTACCCAAGCAGTGCTACCCGAATAGGTTTAGGTTAGGGTTATTTTTTTATGACCCCCCTGAAATCCCACCCGGCAAGTAGGTTCGGTGGATCTAAACAATTTCGTAAAATACCTAAGTACCTAATAAAATTATTCCATCAAAGTTGTTTTTTGCCGACGCCATATTGACAGTTTGATGAGTTTCGGCGCTAGGTGGCAGAAAGTGGAACTAAATTGAAATGAACAGGCTAGGCAAGTAATTTAACGTCATCGATACAAGTAATTCGCCTAGCTGTTTGATCAAATGGCGGAATATCATTCAGGCCACTAGTTGAACGGCGCTGTTTAGTATAGTGGCTAGGCTGTTGATTGAACGGCGAATTAAGCTAGTTGGCTGCGACATACATATATTCATTTGTTTGAAAAGACTCACTGGTCTCGTGCTACTCTATGATGTACGTAATTAGTTATCGCGGTGACGTCACATGGCTGCAGCTCTTTAAAGGTAGTACATACCTCTTTCGGCTGCAGGCAGCACTTTCGATGTCATGGAACGTATGAGAGGCGCCACGCAAGGCCCAAATGCTGCGGCGGTGGCTCCGACATAGAACCACTTGTCAGCGGCTGCATGAGCGTACACTAAGTGTCCGCATATATGGGCCGTCGCCCCCAGCATCACGATCACCTACGAATAGATTGACATGCAGATCCTTGATCTTATATTTTCGTATAAAGTTGTATAAAACAATCTCCTTATACAAGAAAAATAACTGGTGGACATTTCAGTATGACTACTTTTAGATTTTTTAATTATTTTTATTATTTAGTTTATGGCTTCCATCGTTTATCGATGACTTCGCCAGTGTCAAGTAATTAATATCAATAGCAAACACATTTCATAACAAAACAATACAATAATGTGACCAACCACTTTGGAAAACCAAAATCCACGGTCTCGATATTTTTATTAGTTAACTATCAATAATGCAGATGAGATATTTATGTAAATACCTACCTATTGTTTAATAGTATTATTATATATAACTGGCCACTTTTACCATATAAGTTATTATGAGGAAAATTGATTGGCAAACCAGTTGAATTTTTTTAAACTGCTTTGTAAAACAGCTAATTTTACAAACCAAACGCGTCATATACATCCATCCAATAAGAACGAAATATTATAGTAAATATTTAATTAGAACATCCCACGGGACTAAATTCACGGGAGGAATTATCAAATAAAATACTAACTGTGTCTCTCCAATGCAACACTTTAGTCATGAGTGGTATACCAAATAGCATGGCAAATACATAAAGTGTACTCAGATACACTCTGAAATTACTGAACGTGGTTGCGTCCCATTTCAACACATTACTTGTGTATAAGAACATAACTGGACGCTCATCTGAAATTAATAGAAAAATTATGCACGACATTAGAAAAAGGCGATTAATGGTTTACGTTTTACCGTTACAAAAGCACACCATTTTACGCAAACAATTCTTTATATTTAATACGAACTCTTTCGCTTATAACAAATACATAGTGTCGTGAACCAAGCATATTTCACCTCTTTGGAATGTGTAAAAAGCCATCGATATAAGCAGGAACCACAGAAACAATCTTCGATTCTTAGGCCTCGTCATGGTTAAAGTTTTCACCGTTTGCTTTATATTTTTGGAATCGAAGAAGTCTGTAATTGGATTCTTCACGCCAGCTTGCTTTAAAGTCTTTTGATCAGCGGTGGTTTGCCATTTAAGAAATATCGCTGTGTATAAAATCGCTAATACCATAAGGCACGTGTTGATAGCAAACATTGCTGTGAAGGAGCGATTCACAACCTTATTCCACAAAAAGTTTCCTGTAAACATAAAACGTTGTAGTTAAAAAAGACAACACATTCTTCTTGGAAGTATCAAGACATGTTTTGTAATCATTATACGCATCAAGTAACAATGCATCACAAAAAAGCAATGGTGTGGTGGGTTATTTTATTACAGAATCATTATCCAGCTGTGCCCGCGACTCCGCTCGCATGGATCACGATATTCATTTATCTCAGGGAGACCCGCTTTTGCCGGAATAATGAGATGAGATGTTGACTCATCATAAAAAAAATCTAAAATCCGCCCAGTCGTTTATAAAATAAACACAGGTTTTGATATTCCTCTGAGACGTTCCTTCTTTCAATTTCCCGAGATCAAAAGTAATGAAACACGTAATAATCACCATGGCAGATTATAAAGCACAACATCTACATCACATCATATGCATCACTAGCTGTGCCCACGGACTTCGTCCGCGTAGTATTTAACGTAACAAATATTTCGGGATTATCGGGATAAAAAGTATCCTATATGTTAATCCCGGTTATAAACTATCTGTGTTCCAAATTTCATTCAAATCCGTTCAGTAGTTTTTGCGTGAAGGAGTAACAAACATACATACATCCACACTCACAAACTTTCACATTTATAATATTAGTAGGATATGTATGCAATATCCTTAAACTGAATTGTGTGAAGGTCAAATTTCTGAGAACTCCATAATTTTATTTGCACATGTCTCATCTGTCTTTTGTGGGTCGTTTATAATTTAACCTTGGTATGCAAGCACATTATAAATATTATATTCCTTGTAGGTAAAAAAGAGGTTTAGTCTTTCTTTTATAGTACTTATCCAACGCTCGAAAGCGCCGAATGCCTGTAGCTCGTGTTTATTCAACTTAGAACTCTTGTTATTATTTTAATTATTTCCAATCATGTGCTAGTAACCTGATCTTTTCTAGTTTTTTCTACACAGTGCTTAAGGTTATTAGAGCGAGATCTACCTAAACTCTTGCCAAATAAACAGACAGATAGACAGCCAGACAGGTGATCTTATAAGTTTCTGTTTTTTTTCTTTTTGAGGTATTGAACCCGAACAAGCATAAATGCACTTTGCACAATTCTTACCTAAAGCCACTCCAGAAGGCATAGTGCTCAAGTACACTACATCTAATATGCCCACCCTCAAGGTTCGATTTTTCAGTGATGTAACATCAGCTAAGTATGAAAAACATCCAGCAAATATGGCTAGATCAGCACCAGTCAGGGCACTTGGGAACGAAGCTGTATATATAATGTACTCCACAGGCCAAGCTAAAATAAAAAAGAGTACACATATTATATTAATTTGTTTTCTACTTAGTCTTATTCACTTATTGAAATGTAATATCAATTTCTGAGGATCACCTATTTTAACTTTCTTTAGCATGTAATGCAAACAAAAACTGCATTTCATTATGGCTTTACTAAAGAACTTAATTTATTATATAGTTGAAAGTGTATCAATACGTACTCACAACTTTCTATATAGAAAGTTCCATAAAAAATTACCTCTTGTGGTATTCAAAGTTATCATAGCAGAAAATATTAGCTTTCCAATCAGGCCTCCAAGTAAAATTATTTTACGACCTCTTTTGTCACTATATGAGCCCAGGAAGAAAGCGAGCAGCAATGGCACAATGTGGCCGGCGATGCCATTCCACTGATGGAATGTTGATACAGTTCTCTGCAGATAGCACATAAGAAAAACTATCATTAGAAATATAACAACCAAGTACAGGCACATCACTTTTGTAGTAATAAATTGGTCATAGTAATGTTGAGAAAATGTTAATGAGTTTTTCAATGTGTATAGCTAATAAAAAGGTTATAAACCAAGTGAAAAAATGGATATTGGTATGTACCATGAGAATGTTTCTAAAACTTAAACTTACAATGAAATAATTATTGTGTTACTTACGCTTCTTGGTATACACAAAAAAATAATTGCATACTTAAAGTGTTACAGACATAAAATTAATGGAGTTGGAAAAGTATCCCTTTGAATATGAAAAAGTGAGGAATAGCATAGTGGAGGATATTTATAAAACCAATAAAGACATGCTTGTACATAACAAAACATAACATACCTGTACTTCCTTATTGATATCTGTATAATCACTTATATTGTAGCATATTTCAGCGCTGTGGCCGTGGTTCACAGTGCACGCTTGGAACACATAGAATGTCTGTTCAATTACATTTGTGATCATGTAAGCCATCATATAAAGGAACATTGGTGGTTCCACCGTCATATATTTGTACCATGGTTTCTTCTTCACAAACTGTAAACATTTAATTAATGCAAAAATATCGTTAAACACTGTAGAAGTTATGCCTCTGTGAAAGGTGCAGCTTATAAGGGTTCCTTGTAAGGACTTTGAACCCAAATAAAAAAACATAATTACCTCAAGAGTAGGATACTGCTGTGCTTACTATTTTACTAAACTAGCGGAGATACTGCAGACACTTCAGAAAATTAATAATTTATTATTAATTAATCATGCCTGCATAATATGATGAATAAAGGTAGGTACATATTCAGGCAAGAAACAAGAATTTAGCAACTAATTGTATATAAAATAATAATTAGGTGCAAATACACACATGTTATGGTTTATACAAACATCACCACTTCACTGTAAGAAATCTAGATAATGTTCATCCTAATACAAATAAGTATTACTAAACATTCTCTGCACTCAAATAATTAAGTAACAATTTATGCAGATAGCAAGTTTTATTACTATTTAGAGTAGTTGGATGGAAATTTTAAAATTCATAGGTAGTCATGCTTTATTTCATGTTTTAATGTTGATAAAAATATGATTTTATCAAATTTTCGTAGATAAATACATCATTGACAACCTTGATACTCAGAAGTATCTTGAGAGGTCAAGATATATTAAGATAAGGGTTGATGTAAGTGTTGCAAATTGAACTATAGTTAGTTAATAAACTCAATGCTATTTCAACAATCAAATTTGTTGATATTACCTATGAGTACTTACCTATATAAAAACCAAACATAGAATGATTATTAAACAACCATGTTTAGGGTTTTAATTTATTTTCTACTTAATATTACAATATTATCACAATACACAAACAGAACTAAAACATAACAATAGGTAAATATTCTACATCCAGTATGGAATTAACGTGCAATAAGTTAAAAAAAACTGAAACAATAACTAACTTCCAAAATTAATCCTAGAAGAATCCTATACTTTCAGATATTAGCAAAAAATACTAGGTACTCATATTTATAACGTATAAAATAATATGCTTAAATGCTTTACTTTTTAAAAAATACATTACCTACACCTACTTAACTCAGGCAAAAAGTTGTTAAAAAATGCGTGGCGTAGAGGTTAAGTCATTAAATAAATAGGAACGCTCTGAAATTGCCTTAAATAAAGTAAGTAATAATAGTTGTTGGTAAATTATTGTAATAAAGCGAAGCTTACATTGTAAAATACGTAGGCACAGTTAACTTACCGTGTCTGTTTCGTCCTTACTTTGAATCGACATTTTTATTTTGTACGTATAAATAAAAATCTTGTATGTATTCTTCAAATTATTTGTTTGTATTGAAATAATTTTCAAATATTGCAAGCACGCCTGTCAGCAAACTTAAATAAAATTCGAACAAAAGTTATCACCTTTCTCCTTGCCGCCAAACAACAAACAAACCTATCTGCTCGCTGTCTGTCTGCACTAGTAATGGAACGTTTACATAAAACCGGTTTTAATAGAAGCCAGAACATACCTGTTTTTATTGAAAGAACCGATTATTTTTATTTAAATGCAAAATTAATGATGTATTTTAATCTTTAACATGTACCGTACCCGAACAGCTAACGTATTACAAATACATACTCATTTTTGTATATAATGTGGGGAAATCGCCATTTAAATGTGTAACAATAACGCTACCAAACATTTATTAACGATTATTCTTGTTGGTATATACTCGTAGACCATCAAGTATTTCACTTGTGAAACGGATGAAATCGTATGATTTTGCTATATCCATCACGTTTATACGTATGGGTAGCGTCTTGATAGCCCAATGTGACCAGGCTGCAGCTTGTGTTCCGAAAGTCGTGGCTACTAATCTCGGTATATGATGTGCACTAATAGACTTTTCTCACGAAAATATCTACTTACGCATACTACATTTCCAAATCAGAAGCGATCGAGGCCGGAAACACCTGGGTGGATGTCCGCTAGTGGAATTTACATCTGAGCGCTTTCGTGCGTGCTTTGGAGGAGCCTTAATGCTTTGATAGTCGTAACGATATGTCGGAGGGCTTCAAGCGGCCTAAATTCGTTACTAGAGTTGGCCAATCGCTCATACTATAAGAAAGAAAGAAAGAAAGAAAGTATATTGGTAGGTACGATACATTTTGGTTGTTAATGGCCAGGGTTGTTACAAAAAAATCATTTTGTTTTAATCACCTTGTTGAAAACATGTTTAAATCATTTTGGAAAAAAATATCATCGATTTTTTCCTCCTGATTTAAATCAATGTTTTAAACAACGTTTTAAACATGATTTAATCAGTACTTGATAGTCAAATAAAACATGTACATGACGCTGTTTTATTAGTAAGTACATGTAGAAAATAAACATTTTATTATTTTAAATATTTTATATTATCAAGGGCCTGCATCAGAGTCGTCAGATAAAATTTATCAACCACTAAATAAACGTTTTGACATGATGTTCTAAGTAAAAACTGTCATGACGCCATATTTTATGGATAAAAGTTGGGACGATTTAAAACGTATTTAATCACGTGAGTTGTCTGATATTGTGGTGGCCGTATGGTATTATTTTCAATACTTATGAAATTTGATCATGTGACTTCATTCTTGCCACTGGCTTATGACCTCCTTGTTACATATTTTGCACTAGCTGTACGCGCGAATTCGTCCGCGTGGAATAGTGTCTTTGGGTAGCAATTTTAATTATTTCACAAATAAGACACATACGTATAAATACTGTAATGAGCTATTTGCAGTGTTTAAGTAGGTAGGTTTGTAAGAGCTATATTTCTATGCAGACTTTCATCCCCTATTCACTTTTGTTATTTTACACCCTTGAGGGTAAAACTTTTGCCCTCATGGTTGTCACTTTAAATGTCATAATATTTATTAATGGCGTACAATCAACACCCTAAAAAATAAATTTAAAGCTTCTAGCTCTAAAAATGACGATATTTCCATACAACTTTTCATCCCCCCCTTTAAACCCCTTACAGCCTATTTCGCATTAAAAAGTAGCCTATGTTCTTTCTCAGGCTCTGGTCTATCTGTTTACCAAATTTCATTTAAATCAGTTCAGTAGTTTTGGCGTGAGAGACCGATAGACAGACAGACAGAGTTACTTTCGCATTTATAATATTAGTAAGGATTTAACTCTACTAGATTTTAGCAGCCTCACATCCGGAACTTCAATGTAGTGCTTCCAAATATTGTATTCTTTCTTCCACCAGTGGGGATGGAAGGTGCAGAGGTTACATACATGTTGATATAAGGAAATAAAGAATACAGGTCAAAAACATAAATAAAGCTGTATAGCTTGGAAAAATAACAAAATCACTTTTAAACATTAAAGGTTTTTGACACTCGAAAATCTAAAAAAAACAATTTAAATCAGTGTTTTAAACATGAATACATCATAGTAAAAGCATGTGAAAAAAAACATGAATTAAACATCAAATCATTGATTAAAACGAATAAAACAATAAAATCATTTATTATTTCAATTTCCCTGATTTTTTTGCAACCCTGTTAATGGCAAAGAAATCCTACCATGTTCGTCACCCAACATGCACTTAGGCGTTTGTTGTTTTTAAAGATATAATAGTGATTAGATGAATAAACTAGAATAAAGACTTGATAAATGATTACTCGGTATATGTACATACAAGCTTAAAAAATAAAAAAGCAGCTATCACCGGTTTTTAACCGGTTTAAACCGGTTCTCAAAGTAAGTTTTATTTGTTTCTATGACTATTATAGTGTCTGGACTGTCAAGATAATAATAATTACTAAATGAAAAAAGGCGCCAATCCACAGAATATCAATACATACAGATAAATAAAATTGGAGTGTCTGTTTGTAATATCAAAATAACACAATATTTTCATTAAATGCATATGAAAGTACATAAAGTAAGTAGGTACTTATAACAAAAATGCGATTTAAAAAAAAACTGTCTGTCTGTTTGTTGCGGCTAGACCGATTTTGACGGGATTTTGACTGGCAGATAGCTGATGTTATAAGGAGTAACTTAGGCTACCTTATTTTATAAAACAAAAAAATGTTCACGAATGCTGCCGGTTGCGCGGGCCAAAACGCCCGAGCGGGCTTTTGCGATGGTAGGTTCCTATATAAAACACTAAACATCGTCTCGCAAATGTTAAATTAAATTTTTGTTAAGTATATTATTATGTATTCCACGCGGACGAAGTCGCGGGCTCAGCTAGTATTATTATAAAATCAGTATTGACTGACAGGATCCCTTTCCAAAAATCTGTAGATTACGAAAATATCCGTAGATGTAGGCAAAGGCGTTTTGTGCATAAAATTTTCGGGTAAGTACACTACTTTCTGTATGTAATCTTATAACACCAGAGATAGAGATAGTCTAAGTATAACACTACTATATTTCCTTCGAATTTTAAAAATAGCTGGCATCACGTTTTGGCATCTGTGTCAATGTATGAACCTACGACAGGTAGTATTGTATTCTCTTTGTACGACAGTTGCTGTCCTTACGGGTATAGTGTATACGCATAATTTATTATAGTCCCTTATTATATTGGTTAGGTATTTATTAGGTGCCTACAGCTATCTAAGATACTTACCTAAAGGGATAGTGTTAGATACTACCCACAAATAAAACAAAGTGTCCTGTACAAATATATCAGCAATTTTTTATTATAGATAAATACTTATTATGCACGTCATCCCCCGTTAGGTTTCTATCTACTTACTTACAATGTTTATTGTACGTAGATAATTATTATCATCCCCTATTCAGGATTCATCTTACATTATCTTATAAGTAAGTAAGTACCTACAGTAATTGTTGAGGTATGAGGTATTCATTATCTAGACTAGTGTTATGCCTAGGCACTTACTGTAAATACTTATTTCCTTACTAACTTAGCTAACCTTAGATATCTATACAAAAACTAGCGTATATGACTAGAATAAATTGAGACAGCGGAGGTACAGAACACAATTCAGTGGCAAAATCCAAATATATATAACTCAAAGGTGACTGACTGACATAGTGATCGATCAACGCACAGCCCAAACCACTGGACGGATCGGGCTGAAATTTGGCATGCAAGTAGATGTTATGACATAGGCATCGCTAAGAAAGGATTTTGATTAATTCTACCCCAAGGGGATAAAATAGGGCATGAATAATCCCGAAATTTTTGTTAAGTTAATTTATTCGCGGACGAAGTCGCGGGCACAGCTAGCAATAAGTACATTTCGAGCGGGATATAAATCAGCGGGACATAAAACCTAGATAAGTATGTAAGTATATACAATTTTTTTTTAACAAATATAAGATACAGGTGAGCATAGAACCTCCTCCTTTTTGGGAAGTCGGTTAGAAATACTTAAATTAATGCTTCGACTCGGAAATGTATATGGTTATAATGTGACGTAGGCAGGTAGTTATCAATAAATACTCTCCTCTCTGAGACCCATAAAGGTAGTTTCCAAATGGAAATTTAATTGCGGTAATCTTGAGGCTTTCACGAAGATAATTGACACTAGATACTTATCCTCCCTTTTTATGCCCCTATTACTGCACCTATCACCTACCTTTATCTATACAAATAAATAAAATTTGAGTGTCTGTTTGTAATATCAAAATAACACCTTTTAACTAAATGCATATGAAAGTACATACAACACCTATAGCAAAAACGTTAAATTCCACGCGGCCGAAGTCGCGGGCTCAGCTAGTTGTTCAATAATTGTAAAATGTGTTCGGCGGTTTAGAACTAATGCCCCCCCCCCCCCCCTAGCGTACCTAGTAGGTTATTTGGTATCTCATTTCTGTTCCTCTCTGTCCTCAAAGAAAATTTTTTTTTTGTTATAAAGGTAAGTTCTACTTCTAGGCACAATTATACCTACCGATGAAGTTAGCACTCACATCGAAGTACACGTTAGTATATGTGCCAACGTCGAGTTAATTTCATCTATTGAGGAATATGGGAACAGCAGATTTTCTAAAAATCTTTGATTAGCCAAACAACACACATTAGCTAACTTGAGCATAATCCGCCCGAATCGGGTCGAGTCCTTTGCTGAGCAATGCTTTTGCAGTAGTGTTAGGGTTTCGTCTTGCATCATCTGTAAGTGGGTCAACGTCGTACAATCTGAGGAATCTGTAAAACGTAACGTATTAAGTAAAATACCTATTCGTCGTTTTAAAGATATACTCGCTATACAATTTTGCAAGTATAACTTAATTATTACCTGTACGAAACAATAATGCGGACTTCAGCCATTTGTATTCAGATTTATCTAGTTTACATTGAGACAATCTCTTCAGTAGATATGTTAACTTTAACACTTCATCTTTGATATGCGGATGCTTTGAATTTATCACGGATTTGTTATCGCGATCTGTAAATTAAATTCACCGTCTGTTCTTACGTATAAATGATGAGTCACGATTTGTGTTTGCTTTTAACGTAAACGAAGCTAGAAACATAGTATTAAAATCTATAGTAGGCATGTTAAGTACCTTCATCGAAGTAATAGGAATATTCCGCCGCTGTAAGTAAAAACAGTTCCTTCCAACAACTATGAAGTAGACTCGTTTGTTCTGTTCTTTTTATTTGCACAAAATAATCAACACTGTGCAACCATTTAATTGAAGCGACTAGCACTTTCACCGCCGATTCGGTTTCACCCTTTTCTATTTTCCAAATATCCTGACAAGAATGTTTCCACTTCGCTTCACTTTGTATAGGTTCCTCAAAGCACCTTTTAGAATAATCAACGTGCTGTACAGCTTTCTGGCATTCTCTTATGTAGTCTACGTAAACTAAATCTTTTTCTAACGCACGTGTGTGGTTTTCAGCGCTTTTTGATACAATGTGAACTGGTGGCTCAAAATTGTTCGGGGAACTTAGTCGAGCAGGTCTTGTATCTAAAAATAGGAAGGTAGTTATATAGGTCCCTACTTAGAATTATAAAAAATGTTTTTAGATGTGATGATACACCTTTTATAGGTTTTAGAGGTATTCGAACAATCGCTTATCAAGCCAATATGAAAGAGAACACTATTGCGTAATCGCTATATTTGCCGAGCGCTTGGATTATTCGCATAATGCAGAACAGATTTGCAATAAATACCCATCTATCTACCATAGCATGTAAAACATTATATTTAAGACATTATTCCTTAAAGTCTAGCGGTAATTCGTAACTGCGCGAAAAACCATAATACTTGTAGGTAAGCATATTTTTCTCGAATTATTCAACTCACGTTAACTCCTAGTTAACGCAAATCGCACTCATAAACTTTGTATCGGTAATATTTATTCCTAATTCCTACCTTTTGTAGTGGTGTCATTGGTGAGACACTCCGACTTGAAGGCTTCTTCAGAACTTGATACTTCATCTTCTTTCATTTTGTCCGATAATTGAGAATCTGGTTTTTCTGATTAACATAAAATAAGGAAAACCAATATGTATGTGTCTATTACTATTAGAACATTTAAATTGTTATACAACAATTATTTTACTCACTCTCTAAGGACATCGGACATTCACTGGATGTTAAGACGGGGGGATAAAAAATGTTAGTAGGAAAGTAACCTGTATGCGGAACGGGATAAGGTAGCGAGGCAGAGAACAGCGGAATTTTGAACTGACTGAACGGATTCAGCGGGTTGACTTGAGAGTTAAGTAGAGGATTCAACTGTGAGACATCCGCTGCCAGCGTTTCCGAAAGTCGCGACGTCGAGAAATCTTGAAACGGTCCTCGTTCTAGAAAGGAGTTGTGTGCGGTCATGTCAGGGCGGGCGGATACGAGGCCGCCGTACGTGTGCAAAGGTGGGAAGGTGGACAAACCCAGCGGGGTCGGGCTAGGGATGAACGGTTGCTGTCGAGTGAAATTATAGCCGAGCTTGTGTAGCGCCAGTTGGTGTTGGGCGGTAACTGTGGGCCGGGGCGCGCGCTCATGTTGGACAGCTGAAAAAAAACAATAAATACCTAACTAGTACTTGCTTAATATTATAAAGTGCAGGATATAATATATTTTCAGTAAGGGTAGGTATTTTAAATCTGATAACTTGCAGTGATAGCGTGTGCTTAAGTGTTTTCTAAACAAGGGCATTTGTTATTACATTAGGGTGTAAAGTGTTGTGTAGGTTTGCCAAGCCGCGGTTGCTCGGGACGCAATCAATTTGCCATGTAAATAAATATCTGTGTGAACGGCACGTCGGGTGCACGTGACGGCTTGTTTTCGGCGGTGTTTACTTTTCACCACGCTTCGCACTTGTATGCACGACTTTTGAGCATGATAACCCAACCCAGCCCTTACCAAAGTACCTAGAGTTAGTACCTAGTTGATACCTACCTAGTTAGTTTGCAAAGAACCTTGGAGTGAGTAGAATGATAGGTACCTAGTCCATAAATTGGATATGTTCTTGTAAGTAAAATTGTGGATCTTTTTCCGAACTAATTCCGAGGAGGAATTAATCTATACAATAAAATAAAATTGGAGACTGGACAATAAAAATATCGCATTTTTGTTATTATTTACTTTCATATGCATTTAGTGAAAAGGTGTTATTTTGATATTACAAACAGACACACCAATTTTATTTATTTGTATAGATTAACATAACGGTTTACGACCCAGGACGAACTACGAAGCTACAAAATATCCGACTTGAACTCAAGCATTATTAATAGTACATTGTTACATGAGTGGTGAAAGTTACTTATTTTGTCCCGAGACGGGGTTTGGCGCCCGAGCGTAGCGAGGGCGCTAATAGTTCGAGGGACAAAATAACTCTTTCACCCGAGGTAAACACTGTGCTTTTCATTACGAATACAAGGAAAATAAAAATAAAAACAGGAATTGGCTAAAGAAATAATACAAGGAAGTATAAACAATACTACATCTACAGCTCAAAAAAAAAAAATCGGATTGCCGCCTATTTTGTTTTTTTTTTCGTTGGCCGGCCAACTTCATTATTTAGCCATTATTTTTCATTTTCATCTTTAAATATTTTGCCCAAATCTATGTTATTTTAAAGAAATTGTTGAAACTAAATTATAATTAAGTCATTTAAAAATATATATTCTTTAATTAATACTTAACTTTATGTTATTTCAATTTTACATCGTGCTGTAATTGAGTGACTGTAGAAAAAGTTTGAACATGGTTCCATAGAAATGTGAAAATGGAACTATTTTTTTTTTATAATTTGACAGCTGTCAGTTGAAAGCGAAACTCCCGGGCCTGAAAAGTATTACTTTCAACCCGCTTCTCAGGCAACTTCAGACCTACTTTCAGAGTATGAGTAATGAAAAAACTATTTCGTATTGCTTCTCGTCGGTCCTATAGCTAGGCAGACTTCTAGGGGGTGTAGTACTTATAGATTGACTCGACGTGAACCTTTGGTGTGAACGCGAACCTGCACAAGTGTGTCAGACAGGAAAGGGAGAGAGCTCGGGCTTTCCCCACATTTTTTCTCGCGCGCCATTTACTGACACTTGTCTACCGCAAATACTTGAAATGTTTCCTAATGGAAAAGACATGCTGCGAAGGAGACACCCTGGATAAATACTTTATTGATACAAGTGCGCGGCCGTGTTCACTATTGATCAACGCTTAATACGGTTCTATGGTTTGCTATTCTATATTTTAGCTAGTCATCTGATTATAGCCATTCTCTATTTAACTAGGTAACTCTAACTACTATTTATGAGGACAGTGAAGATACTAATTACGTAGTTCACATCTACTTAGTATACCTACCTACCTATTCAAAGAAAATAAAGTAAAAATGAAGTAGCCTAGTTTTATAAAATACCTAGGATGTTCGAGAAAATGCTAACAATACCTAAACCTAGCCAGATACAGATATCTGATGAGGTACGTACTGGGCCTATATTTGATAACACGTTGATAACGTGAATATGAACTAGGTATGCTATGCGGTGTCGTTATCTCATAAACCTACCATGTACCCACCTATGTCTTTTCTGCTCTGCGTTGTATTTGTTTGAACTTTGTGATAGGTATACTGACTGCTTAGGTGAGTACCTACCACTTACTATACTAGGTGAAACAGAAAGGGTATATATACTATTTTTTTGCAACTTAACTTTGTAAATCTAAACCTATCGGATTTGTGGGAAAGTTGAAGTTCTAAAGATTTTGTAGACTTATGAAATCTGTGCACAGCTGTATCCCTGTAATATCTTTTGTTTTTAAAGTCTCCTCCAAAGCTGATAGTTGTAGAATTAAAAAGATAAGTTTTGAAAAAAAAAATAGGTATACCCTTTATGTTTCAACCTATATACTTATAAGTAACAACTAGTACCAAGGTACAGGTGCCACGCAGCGCAGCTTGGCAGACCTGTTACTCACCATCTTTCTTCATGTTGACCTGCAGACACTTGGAGAATCTGCACGCTTGGCATTGGTTCCGTCTGGTTACGTCGACCACACAGCGGCCGTTTTCCTTACAGACGTAGTCCAAATTCCTGAACGCGATAGGTAGTAGGTAAATCCATTAAAACATTTAAGTACCTACTTACTTACCGACTAATGTTATATTAGGTACCTTTGCCCAGTATGAGGCAACGTAGGGTAATACGAGCCTGTCATGTCCCACTGCTGGGTATGGCCTCCCCTTCCCTCCCCCTAAACACAAACACACCTACATCACATCCAACAATGTTATTGTTAAGGCTAAAGCGCCCATCTAGCCCGCGAAGTTCACATTTTTTGAGGTTTTTTAGATTTTTTTAAAAGCTGACAATAATAAAAGGCACATTTTGTAATTCGCGACAAAGACCGTGTGCTTAAAAAAACTCGAAAATTTTGAATTTCGCGGGCTAGACAGGCGCCTTCACCTTAAGCAAAACCATTTAAAATTCATTTACTCAAAAATCTAATGAGGTTGACATTATTTTGCAAACTTTCTTCGAGTAAAGTCGACGTTGCGGCGATGTGGCGGCAGTGATACCAGACCAGGGCCCTAACCACGCTAGCTACTCAAATCGTATTAGAAAGGCAAAAGCTAGCGATTACGTTTCAAACGCTTGGCCAATATTTGGTACCACGCTAGCGTCTCATTTGCGAGTGGCTTATGTCATCGAACGCTTTGTAGTTTTTTTATTTGGATCTGCGTTGGTAACTACGTTTGGCTTTATGCCAATGTTCATAAAAATATCTGTGAGTGGGGGCTGTTGGACGAATAGTAGTGAAACATGATTATTCGAGTTCCCCCAATAAGTCTGGTAATATTAGGCCTAGACAAAGACCTTCATATAAAACTTGAAAATTATATTTGCTCGACATTGGCATGAATGCGTAAAGCAAATCATCGCAAATAAACTTTACTTTAAAAAAACGAAGTCAGTCGCAACCTCAAGGTCAAACGCTAAGAATCGCGAGTGTGGTACCAAATCAATGTCAGTATAAATCGTGAAGCTTGTGTCAGCAAAACGTCAAAAGCGGAGCGTTTGAAACGTAATCGCTAGCTTTTGCCTTTATATTACGATTTGAGTAGCTAGCGTGGTTAGGGCCCAGGGCAAATTACGAAAAGGCCGTTTCCGAAATTTAACCTGATGGGAATCGAACCCGCAACCACCCGGTGTAGTGAGCTGAGCGGCCTACGCTCTAACCACTGCGCCAGCGCCAAGCGGTCGTCGATGCCTAGGTACCTGTACTTATACCTTATGCAATGCTATGGCACGGTCGCTGATCTATCTAATACGTCTCGCTCACACAGTTGCCGGTCACACGCAGTTCACGGCAACTGTGTGAGCAAGACGTATTAGATTTACGCGGGAGTGACAAAGACAGGTAATAACAGGTCATTGTACGAATTTCTTCGTGATCAGCGACCGTGCCATAGTTTATTTTACCGTCTAATGCTCCTCTTGAAGAAGCCCCTGCAGCCGTCGCATGACGGTACCCCGTAATGTTTCCCTGAAGCCTTGTCCCCGCACACCCGGCACAACGTCTCTGGCTTGCCGCCGCCCACCTCCATGCTTCTGTTCACAACCAATCAATACTTATATAAAGGTCATAATAATCAATTACGGCACAGACAGGTACATACTTGGTGAAAGAGAAAGGGTATACTATTATTTTTGCAACTTTGTACATCTAAAACTATCGGCTTTGTGGGACAGTTGAAGTACTAAAGGTTTTGTAGACTTATGAAATCAGTCAACAGGGTGTATCCCCACCTTTTGTTTTTCAAGTTTCCTCCAAAGCTTTCAAAAGAAGTACCTATACCCTTTCTGTTTCAACCTGTATATAATGTGGTCTGAGCAATGACCCGAAGATTTTTTGTTAAGCTCTGTTTAGGTACTAGTGGGAATACTACTAGTGTCACTAATAGAAGCAAGTGCAAAAGAAATTTTAAAATAGTGTGAAAGAACTCGTCAGCTAGATATAGTTACGGATGACGGTGACTCATCACAGAGGGCGAGATTCCATTGATAGGTATTCAATAATGTTGCATTTGCGTACACAATCGATATCCGTTACGGTTTTATAATACAATTACTTAATCAAATTGTCCTCAAACCACGGTATGCACCCTTGTAAGAAGAATATTGTGAAGTTTGAAAGGAATTGCCGCATCACGGCCTGTGGGCATTAATAATCGATTGATTATTCAAATAAGAGGGCCCGGTGTGACATCACTCACACGGCAAAATATAAAAAGTAACTCTTCGCATGTCAGCCTAGATAAATGGGATTTTGATAGAGGCTTTATCACATTATCATAATATCGACGACGTCTTGTCTGAGGAGTTAGTGGTGGCACTTGTGTATAAGCGCCTACATTCTGGGCTTGAATGCGTACATTCTCATTTGATTATTTTTATTATATACGTTTTATCATTTTCCACATCGTCATGCTCTCATCAGGTCATTTTGAGAAAGTGATGAAATGAAATAATACCTTAACTAAGCCAATTTATAATTATAATATTCCCACAATCAAATTGGTACCATTGGTTCATTTTTTTTTTTTTCGAAGTCGTTCCAAATTGTTTCCTCTCAGGATTTATAACGTATTATAACGTTCGAAAAGATAGCCGCACCGTGGTAAGGAACGATGGTGACTAATAGAATTGTAATTCTTCAGTTTTTTTCTCTATGGAGACGGTATTTGTGAATCGTATGAAGGAATGGAATATTCGTATGTCCAAAATATAAGGTATTGTTACCTATGTTATATCAAAGTTTAGACTAGACTAGACCGACATAAGCATGTTATTGCCCTCCATCAAATTTAAAAGCATCCAGATTTTCTCTTTATAAATAACGTAAGATGTAACGGTATTTCGAACACAAGATTCATCAGGCTATCCAAAACTACCTATATTAAATTTACGCCTACCCTTAACACCGTTAGTGACACGGCAAAAATTTGGTTCAAAGTTTAAAAATCCTTAGGTGGCTGACATTTGGTGTATGTACCCTAGGCAGTTGCAGAAGAGAAAATAAATAAACGCAACGTAAACCCACGATCAAAACGTGACTTAAAAACACAATTATGACGTAAAAATATAATGAAATAACCGTTTGACTAAGGTCAAAGGGCCCCAAAAAACCCTAGGCAGTAGAATAGACTGATACTTACCTACGATTAGAATGATCCAAAAATTATTCCGAACTGTGGAAAAAAGGTTTTCCTTCAACTCCATGGCCCCAATACTTGTTTTTTAGAAACGTATGCTCTGTTCCCACGCGGTTAGCTGTTGGGGACCGCTTGACTTGATATCTTATGCATATATTTACCTATAGGTAAGTATGCAAATTAAATAACTAAATCTAGTTATAGTGTAGGTTTACAACTGATAGTGATATTACTAGATGTGCCCGCGACTTCAACCGCGTGTAATTTAACTGAACAAAAATTTCAGGATTATTCATCCTCTATTTTATCTCCTTGGGGGTAGAATTAATCAAAATCCTTTCTTAGCGGATGCCTACGTCATAACATCTACCTGCATGCCAAATTTCAGCCCGATCCGTCCAGTGGTTTGGGCTGTGCGTTTATAGATCACTATGTCAGTCAGTCACCTTTGAGTTATATATATTTAGATAGGTACCTACCTAAAATGATCATTAAAATACCCATAACTAAAACATAGCTCAGTGGTGGAACGCACGCTTTGAACCACAAGATGTGTAGTTTAAAATCCCGTCTCGCACCTCTCATCTGGAATTTTCGGGATTCAAGTGCGTATCTCATTTCCAACTGAGATTATCACTTGCTGAAGATTGGAGGAAAACATCGTGGGGAAACCACGTATAACGAAATACGTGAGAAGTTCCCAACCCGCATATTGGACAAGCGTGGTGGGCTATGGCTCGAATCACTTTGCATTGATGGCGAATGGCTCGGCCAAAAGACTTGCCCTCATACCATCGACGAAATCTGTGTGCGCCTATTGTGTATACCTCTGCTTACCCCAATGGGGAACACAGGTATGATAATAAACTTCGATGAAAATAGACTTCAAGTGAAATAATATTTATTTCTAATCAGTTACGTTTATTTATACTTAGAAAGGAACAATGTAAAAGTTGAATCGACTCCAAAAAAAAGTACAACCGAATTGATAACCTCCACCTATTTTGAAGTCGGTTAAGAAGTTAAATCCTACTAATATTATAAATGTGAAAGTTTGTGAGTGTGGATGTATGTATGTTTTGTTACTCCTTCACGCAAAAACTACTGAACGGATTTGGATAAAATTTGGAACACAGATAGTTTATAACCGGGATTAACATATAGGATACTTTTTATCCCGATAATCCCGAAATTTTCGTTACGTTAAATACTACGCGGACGAAGTCGTCGCACAGCTAGTAAGGAATAATGGTTGACACTGCATTGGTATCAACATGTGAACTCTCACAAGGTAGCAAGTAGGTACACCGCCAGGGCGTGCCCCCCTCGGATAAGCGATTTCAATAACTATCGGTAAAATACTGACATGTTTCCATAATTGTGGCGTGACGTATAGGTCACAATTACACCATATGTGCGGCGGCAATTACCGGACCTTGGCTACCTACAATAATTATCAACGCGTGCTACATAAGTAGGTAGTTTTGTGTTTTGATAACACTAATTGCTCATGGATTTAAGAATGCTGTGCTGCGGCTTTATAAATTGAGATAATACCTACCTATATTATTTTGCACAAAATATTATTATGGACGTACACAACACAAGTAAGTATAGTTCGGTTTAAAAAATATATTTCTTAAAAAATAACATACAAAGTTCACTTAAATATGAGAAACTTAAACAATACATAAGCCTAAAGTTAGCAAATAACATCTGTCGGAGGTACATACATGCTATAAATCAGGTTTATCTAATAAGTACATCTTCAATCTCTTTTTAAATGTATAAATCGACGTAGACTCCTTTATATTTTGAGGCAACTTATTATACAGTTGAGCTCCCTCGTATTGTATGCTTATCCTACCGTAATTTAAGGTTCTGATCATTGGGAGTTCTATATTATCTTTACGCCTGGTGCAATAACGATGTGTTTTAGGTATAAAAAAGTTCTGAAGATCTACGCGAGATAAGTTTAATCTTGTTAGTTGTTAGGCCTATCTAACCTATCTCTGTACTGACTTACTATACTGTTTATCAGAGTAATCCTTATTTTTATCGAGTATTTACCTACTTAGTTAGGTAGAAATAAAAAACTAAGTATCAGCCATCATGAAATAGGTAAGTACTTACCCACCTATCATGCATTTTAAAAAGAGGATCTTATTAATGTGGGTTTAGAGGACATTTTTTTTCAAGATACTTAATTTCGTAACTACATAAGTACCTATCTATCTACCTACCTATACCAACTTACAAACTTAATTGTAACAATTCCTAAATCAGCGAAAAACATTTGCATAAGTAGGTAGGACCGTATTATCATCATTGCTTATACTGCAAGTCATATTCATATGCCAATACCTACTTGACTGCCTATATTTTATGCCTATACATAGTTTTAAACCATTTTGTATAAAATTAATTTGTAGCTATGCTTTTTTGTCACCTAGGTAGGATCGGTACCTACCTACTTATAGTTTTTTTTTCTTCGCTCCCTTGTGGAGCAGGCTAAATTCAGTATGACCGTACTGTCTCGACTTACGTTTTTACGACTACCTACTTATAGTAGACAATGAACGGACGGACACACCCTCAATAAAAACAATCGTTCACAGATTGTATAACAGTGGTCAGCAAACCGCCCGTAAATTAAGGGTTGATAGTCAACCTGTTCGGCGCACTGCAGGCAAACATATTGTCGGAATTATTAAAAGCCGTAATTAGGTACCTAACCCTAACGGCGCGCGTGCCCCGATACGGCTCGCGCCTTGCTCAACCCTGACTTTTGCCCTATGACCCGGCCAGAGCTGGCAGATTGGACAAAAAAAACAAATACGTACCTTGGTGCAGAATTTCGATAGCATGAAAGGAAATTATGAACTTGAAACTAATAAGGTTATTAAAATGGAATAAATAGGTATTATTATATTTTAGTTTATGAAAAATAGATAGGGAGGTACCTAAGTGGGCTTTTCTATACATATTAATAAAATTTGAGTGTCTGTTTGTAATATAAAAATAACACATTTTCACAAAATGCATATGTACTTATAAAAAAAACGCGATTTAAAAATATAATTGTTTGGAGTAATCTCCGAAACGGCTGCACCGGTTTTGACAGGTTTCACTGGTAGATAGCTGATGTTTTAAGGAGTAACTTAGGCGACTTTTATTTAAAAAAAAACACAAATGGGTCCTGTGACCTGTCTCGCGTGCTCAGAACGCGGGGTGGGCTTTTGCCTTTGCCTTTTGTGGCCACTTTTCGCATCATTCATTGGCTGGATGTGAACGAGTTACAAACCTCACTGTCACTTAAGCAGGTTATAGGTAATAGGTATAAGGTATATATTTTTTGAGAAAAATGCCGTCGGGAGTCGAGTCCCCTTGTTAAATTTTAGCGCTAAGCCCCATTAGGTACCTATATGTATAATTTAACTTAAATAAATAGCTGTAAGTACCTACTTAATGTGCGTAGATCAAGTAGGAACCTACTACTTATAATTTAATCTTAATTAAACTAAAGAAGGTAGACTTATTTTGATATCTATGTTAGTACGTACTTGGCATAGATTTCTCATCTTAGGTACAAAAGCAGTATCATAATATGGAGCGTTATAGATTATGATCTTTAATTAATAATGTTTAGGGTTCCGGATCTTAAAAGGAAACAACGGATCCCTTATAGGATCACTTTGTTGTCCGTCTGTCTGTCCGTCAGTCAAGATTTTTTTCTCACAAACTGATAGATATATCAAATTTAGTTGAAATTAATATCAAATATCAAACGCTATGGTCCCTTGTAGGTGTAAAAAAATAGGCTTCTAAGATAACGCAATCAAAAGATACGCCCATTTATGTCAAATATTTTGATACTTTTTTCAAATTCACTTATAACAAAGGGATCAACGCACAGCCCAAACCACTGGTGTTAGAATCATACAATTTTGACAGTAGGTACCTTTTATACCGTAAATTAAATATCCACTGAGGAAGGATGTTGTAAAACTCCACGTTTGTAAGGGGGGAAAGTTAGTATAGGTAAAAAAAAACTCAACTTAGAGCCATGAAAATTAGTATTAAGGTTACCGATAAAAATATTTTTTAGCGTTTTATAAAATTATACTGCTAAGTGTGTAAAATAAGGGAAATTAGTTTGTAATGAGGTCCCGAATTTGTTTAAGCTTAAAACGTGGCTTTAGGTAGATCTAGCTATAAAAACTTGAAGCACTGTGCAGAAAATCTAGAAAATATAAGGACACCACCAGCACATGACGACATTGCAATTAAAATTATGACAGGAGAAATGAACTCACTAAATTACGAGCTACAGCCGACCAAGTTGAGTTAATTCCCCGTCGTTCCTGAATAAACTCAATACTGAGATTAGAAGAAGAAGCAACCGCAAAAATAACTTTATTTCTTTTGTCTCACTACTTTGGTTATAGATACAATAAATCTTTGCTATTGAAATTGGGTCCAGAGTCCTTCATTGTGCATGTCTTTGTTTATTAAGTTCAAGCGTACCATCTTCCTATATACTACCTATACCTAGGTAAGTATAGGTAACTAGTAAGCAGATCAGATGTAGTGGTTTATAGATCAATTCATTGCGTAGGTAGCCTACTTTGAAAGATAAAACACTGCGCTGAAATTGGTTTCACTATACCTACCACACTGCTTACCACAGACAGGACCTACGGCTTAGCAACAGTGCCGGATTAACCTTATAGCAAGAGTAGCAATTGCTACGGGCCCCGCGCGAAAGGCCCCGCATATGTTATGTTTCTTATCAAAATTATTCTATATTGCCAGAAAAGCTCATCTCTGGCTTTTTGTACTTGTCCAGAGCCTAACAGCGCCTATTGTAATTTACTAAATGCCCACAAAATTGTAACCTATAGATGGCAAATAAACGTATAGACTATTGATTTGTTTTTTAGATCAAGGGCTCTTTGAAATAATTTGCTACGGGCCCCGCGCTTGCTTAATCCGGTACTGCTTAGCAAAGGTAATAATGGTAGTGGCCAATAATGGTAACATAAGTACTTATAGATATAGAAGATTTGACTATGAATGGTACCATTCTTATGTACCTATACTAGAAGGTGGCTAGATAATTAGGTCTAAAGAAAGCGGTTATTCCTTTATAATTAGTTACCCACCGCATACATAGTAGTATAGTGTATGCGGTGGGTAATTATTCTTATGAAGCCATTACCATTATAAAATGAAACGTGTCTAAGAACATAATTACCTACTAAAATATCATAGCATAGGTCAGTTATTAAAGTAGGTACTTTTGTACCTATCGTAATTAACTACACTCACAATATTGACTAACAATGCGCACAGCACACTACCTATAAATAAAAGTTAATGTAAAATATTGTTCAATATAAACACACAATTTGGACTCACCTCACCGCCGACGCTGTCTTCAGTTTTCAGTGCAATGGATAGTCACATCAATCAGTCGTGGCACTGCGTGATTATGACCTCGGCGTCAATATTCCTCAACTAGGGGTTGCTGCGACCGGGCTGGGCGTGGATAGGTGGGTGGGCGCCGGGCTCGCTGCGTGGGCGGGGCGACCGATCATCCCCCAAACTGCAATCCTCGATTGGCGGACGCTCAATGGGCGTGCCTACTCGCTTCATTCCAATGTTCATTATTTATTCTTGGTCAGGTGCGGGCTTCCATTGTTTCTGTTAAGTTGTCAAGTGTCCTTGTCGATCCATTACCAACAAAAAGGAAAAAAATATTATAACTCCATTATGGAGGAATTTCACTGTATTTGTATTGACAAATCGTCTGCATTTCGGATCCTGGGCATGGGCCCATGATTAGTGTTGATACCTACTCGACTCGACTATCACTCGATCCCGCCTCGACATCTATCGGGAATTATTTCAAACATGAGGACATTTGAAAATTGATGTGCAAATCAATATTTTAATACAGGCTGTTCAAAAGTTCAAAATAATAATTATTAGTATCGGGCAAAAAATTTAGTATTTTTTTCTCGCCGATTTAAAAACCGTTCAAGTGCACATCGGGTTAGGTATGCGCATTATGAACGGTTTCGTAGCTATTTAAATAGCGAATGAAATACCAATAAGACACTAAGTTGTGGTTGATATTTGACTCTCAGTATTGAGTTTATAAAAGACGGGAAATCAATTTAGCTTTAACTTGGTCGGTTGTGGCTCATGATTTCATCAAAAATTTCATCATAGTTTAGTTTCATAATGCTGATTTTTTTCAGATTTTTCCGCTCAGTGCGTTAGATTTTAGGGCGAGATCTATTTAAAGCTACTTTAGCACTCAAAATTGCGCCAAAACATTACTTAATTTTAGAAACAACAGTGCCTAATTACATAATATTTGCCACCCAGACACACCATGATCTGAAATAACAGGGAGGCAACTTATTTATCCACGAAGTCAAAGCGTCTCACAATAGTAACTTAAAGGATTAAATGAAACGACATTTCTAATTCGGAACCTATTTATTAGGTACTAAGTTCCATTTTTATAAAACAGAATGAACTACTTCGTCAACTTACATTTCAGTTGTTACACATTATGTGCATTACATGCGATAATATCTTAACCGTAGTATATATTTTTATATAACATATAGGTATATCTACATAGTAATTAGTATCGTCAACGTTAATAAATAAGTTTCTACAGATTGAATTACGTTGTCATATCCTTATGTATTAATTAGACAATCAAAAATATGTGCTTTTCAAATAACCGAAAGATAAAATGAAGATGCAAGTGATATTGGCATGTCGGTGCGTACTATCTATAAATACTATAATTGATATGTAAGTAGTATACAGGTGTTTCAAAACTGCAAAAAATAATTTAGGTATGCGTTTGCTGATATTATGTAGATGCAAAGTCAAGACGTCATAGTCATACGAACGAACTATCATATTTACTGAGCTAGAGGCCTTCGAATAATTGTTTCAACTTTCCGTCCGTTAGGTGCTCATCTAATGCCCCAATTATTATTTCAGCCTTTTGAAACATCCTGTATAAACGTGACCAATGTTGTTATAAGAATTTGCGGGCAAGACTACTATACTCTAGACATTTGGTACAATCCACGCTGTACCTAATAATAAATGTATTATGTTAGCCATACAAATAACTTAACTATAAACCGAGCGCGAGAATATAAAATACATTCATCGTCAGCAAAGTTAGCACACACAAATCGAGGGTAATGTACAAACAAACGTAAATTACCTACAACATAATCTATATTAAACTCAAATGAAAAAAATAACTCATAAATAAATACTTAGGTACAAACTCATTTAATCCAAATCATATCAAATACATGGTTATTTCTGTGGGTAAGGTAAGGTAGTGTTTCATTATAAATGATAACGTAGAACCGAGCATTACATACGCATTTGAAATTCCACAACAGGACTATATTTATTTAAGTTATAAATATAAAAATAATATTAATAAATATAATATTATTAGTGCGCGAAGGCGTAGGTAGATAATAATTTATGAAATTAACATACCGTCAAGCTTTCGATGTGCACATTTCGCGTGTAGATCTACATATAAGTAGACATTGATTGGTGGAAATCCAAAAGAGAAAATAATTTATTGCGTATGCAACAAATTTTATCTTTTTGAATTCCAAGCACGTGCTTTGCAATGAAAGTAGACTAATTATGTGAAATAAGTCAACTGACAAACCACTGCCAGCTTTACCTATGGTGCAAGGTGTGTGGCGTACATTGGCGCAGGGTACGGAGGTGGTACCCTCGCTGGCGCCGAGTGACGGCCACCAGCAGCGAGGCCTCCGTAGACCATACGCCCTTGTGGCCTAGAGGGCGCCAGGGTATTGATTGCATGCATACAGACGCTACTTAGACTAGAGCTGGCGCTGAACAAATAATGGTCTAGGGAGCTATACTTCTAGTAAACTTTTGTCATCGTCACGATGGCAGGGTTGAGTGATTTAAATCAAATTGATGTAAATCATGGTTTCAATCACATGTTTTATAAATCCTTGATTCAACTAAAAAAAGTATATCTCTGTGTATTTAAGCCTTTTCCCCCTGAGGTATCCATTTTTTATTTACACAATGTAAACAATCAACGATGGCTTTTGGGGCTTGCTTTAGATGCTCCTGAAGTTTTACACCCTTTTATTTTCAGGCTGTCCCTAATAATGGATATTGGGGATGATGATTTATATTGCAAATTATATGAATTTTTTTTTTTACAATTACTATCAATGTAACAATTGTCAAAATAACTCAAAATAAGTGAGTAATAGTAGCCAATATTTTTGTACTTATTTTATATCATTCGAAATTGTTTTAGAATATTAACTCATATTGTCATATGAGTTAATTTAAAAAAATATAAAGTTCAATATTACTATCTTTCCTATTCACAGCCTATTATGCATAACAATGGCCAGCTCACTTACTATGAAATTAACTGATAAAAAACCAAATATCAATGTGATTTTACTAAATAATAAAAAAAACACACGTTATCTTCCAACCCTGCACAATTGTGTTATAAATTTTGATTGTTGCGCGGATATATATATGTTACGGTTAGAGTGATTAATTGGCCCTTATTAATTATTACTACCGGTCGTTTGTTAGTATTACAAACCAACTTAGTGGGACATGGGACGCAAGAGGGCCTTACGTTACAGTGCAGTTCCGCTCATAAGTGATAATTAAATTATTGACTACTAATAATTAGATAATGTCCATTGCGTAGTATCCGCATTTATAACATTAACCGTAACATGATGATAATACTATTTATTGCATACGAAAGCGAAATATTTGAATTGTATCAGTCATATTTAGATAAAATCATTATCATGATTTAATTAATAGATGGTTGTAAGTTTACATTACTATTCAGTCATCGCGTAGTGTACGCGCTGTAATGAAATAATAGAACAGACGTATTTCTAATTCATTGTTACTCCATTCTGAGCGTCCGCTCAGAAGTGTTCAGTTAAGTATCTATATGCTTTATTTAATTTAAAATGCCATTCGAACAGTTATATTACTTAGTTATAGACGGTTTAACAATCTTATCATTAGTAGGTAGGTGAGAGTACATATTATACAGTCAATTTTAGTCTAGTTTTAGCTAGTTATGCGTGCTATTTATTTTCATAATCATAATTATTAAACATTGCAAGCCTACTACAGTTTTTAGCTAACTTCTTTTTGTATTTTTTTTCGTCCATTAGTACCTACTTAGTTACATGTTTTAACCACGGTTAAATGAGTGATTTTACAAACGATTATCTATTTGCGTGATTAGATCAAGTTCTGTCGCAAAATTGTAATTACATTCATAAACTCTACTAAGTATAATAATACCTGTATCACTTGTTTCGTGTAATACTTTCCACGTTTGCGATATTTACGCACACTAGGTACATACAAAACTAGTAATTCGGTACACACATGCCATCAGAGTTACACACATTATATTAAATTAGATGAGTACGTACATTATACTTTCTTTATCACCACATTTTAATGTACGCATTTGCCTGATTGCTATATTTTATTTGTGCATAGTACATAAGAATACGATTAAGTTGACCACGCTCCGCGGCTAATAACTATTTCGACGGTGATATGAGTGATTACATGCAATGTTAATATCGCAAATTATCAAATTATTGCTTTCAAACGTTCTTAATAAAATACGTAACTATACATAAATATATATAATTGAAATAACTACTTTCGAATATAATTTACTAGCAACAACCTATGTTAGTATGAAGGTACCTACTTATGATACAAGAAATTAATAATATAGTCAATATCCGAGCAAAAAATACAGTTACTTTATAAAAGCGATAATCTTCACGACGACAAAATATTATAATTTTTGGTGTTTTGTACTTGTAATAACATTTTCAAGATTTTTTCATGTTTTTTCATTTTGACATTACTTCATAATATTAATCGATACATCATTATGTGATATATTACATACATATTTACACAGTACTAAAATATTTCGATTTTTACTATTCACTTATAATCGCATCGGTATTATACCTATAATATTCGGTTAAGCCACAGCCAATGCTATTAAAAAAAAAAACAAAAGTTCCAATCCACCCGCCTCACACACGCGGCCGATTTTGTCGCCAATCTCTTATAACCAATGCTGTTACCAACCAACCAACATTTTCGTACGAGAAAAAGAAAATTAATCCTTTTCGGATTCTACCGGACTTTTAAAAACAGTTCTGTATGCGCGCAGCGGGCAATCATCATTTACCTATCTGTATACATTCCGAGAAAATTGGTACAAAATACACTAAAGAAATATTTACGGAACGAAATACCCACCGCAACACATTCATTCACACTGAACTCAATACTGTTGTGGTAAAACTCAATATAACTGACCATTAATTTGGAAGGTCTTATTTTATGATGCGCGATATTTTGCTTGGCTTAGTTAATGATAGTGAAGTAATGTAGGTATACCTACCACAATGAATCTAAATAAATCCTCTGCGTTAGTTAGTACAGCTGGTTGGTAGCGAGTTATTAAAAAGTTCAGATTGATACATCTTTTTTGTATTTATGTACTAAGCCGCCATGCATTATTAAAATAACACCTCATTATCCTGCAGTAGTCAAATACAATATAATCCATTATAATCTTGGGTCCGCTGTATTTTATTTTATCCCATTTTATTTAGTTTGGATTCACGACCGATGGTCCCATCACCAATGGGCACAGACCAATAAGGCAAGACACCACTTACATTCAATATTGTATGAGAATATCAGGGAAGAATTTTGGCTGGTTCGTTTAAGATCGAGCCGTGTATGGGCCACTGAAAATGTCAAGTGCGGTTATACATATGCGGCGTCTATTGACTATTGGTCTGTGCCTATGGGTAACCTATGGATTACTCAGCTCAAATGTTATATTATTAAGGAATCTGAATTACTGACTGTTGTATTACAAGACATCTTGAATGACGATAAAACCTACATCACTTGTTACCACAAAATCGGGTACCCTAAATAACTTCACACCCAACAGCGTGGACACCCTTAATGTTATTTTATGAACGAAGATGAGTTTAAGCTCTTTTAGTGCTTCCGTATTGGTGATACGGCATGAAATTGCCTACACTATATTAGGGAAGTAGAGTTCTAAATAATGTAGGCACTAGACACGTTGTCTAGTAAGACAGGAAGCAAATAATACAATGTATTTATTGAGAACGTATAAAAGCCATCGCATTGTGGTACATAATATGACTCGTTATAATTGTATTATATCATTATGCTATACTGGCAAGAATTATATTTGTACTTAAGTGCGTATATTTATAGAGCTTCGATAGTGTTTTCAGGGCAGTCATGTCTCCCCAATTGAAATTATATAAACAAATCAATTCCTGCAAATGAGTACAACAAAGTTTGATTCACATCGCACAAACTGAAGGGTCTTTTCAGTAATTAAAGTTAATATTTCCATAGATCTCATGCATCTTGGAATACTCACGATCGCACGTATTCTAAGATGCGCACAAATGCCATTCAAATATGAACTCTAATCACTGTTAATATAAATATAATTATACTTACGTATACCAGTGGACGCACGCATCCGATGCGCTCCGCTAGATATGAATCGTACTTATTACGGATAATATTCAAATTATCATGTTGATAATGAGAGTGTCGTCTGTTCCCGCGTGTGTAGATCAGCCAATTATTGTAATGCGCTCTCTAATACAAAGCAAGATTAATATCAACATGGCGCCTTTACAAGCGGTTATATCTTATATATAATCGTATATATAAAATTCTCGAGTCACAATGTAAGTTACCATACTCCTCCAAAACGGATCGACCGATTTTCATGAAATTTTGTGTGCATATCGGGTAGGTCTGAGTATCGGCTACTATCTATTTTTCATACCCCTAAAATACAGGACAACGTCTGTCGGGTCAGCTAGTAGTATAAATGTAACAAGTATATTAGTATTAGGTCAAAAGGTGCCTGAATATGGAAAATTTAAATTTACTAAACTCATAAAAATGGGAAGTTATTAACGGTATTGATTAAACATATTTTAGGCTATAGTCAAGAATAAACAATTTTCCCCCCAAGTGGGCGAATTGGCCTTATTACAAATATTATTATTTATTGTATATTATCATAATTAAACACTGATTGCTTTGAGTAAAACGGATTCCTACATACTTGTTAAGCTGTGAAATAACTACGATATGCAACTTAAGGCTAAAGCGCCCATCTAGCCCGCGAAGTTCAAATTTTTTGAGGTTTTTTAGAAAATTTTCAAAATCTGACAATAATATAAGGCACATTTTGTAATTCGCGACAAAGACCGTGTGCAGTGCATTTATTAATATATCCAACTTACTCTAAAACATTTCAAGAACGACAGCTATCCAGATAATCTGGCAATTTGAGTATATTTAGTGATTAACTAGTATCATATCCACCGTGATAATATTTAGAGTACAGTAAACGTATTAATAAACGCACTGCATACTGTGTTTGCCGCAAATCACAAAATGTTGTCTTAAATGTTTTCAGATTTTGGATAAACTATAAAAATACTCGAAAATTTTGAATTTCGCGGGCTAGACAGGCGCCTTCACCTTAAACAGCATTTTTAATACAGTTAGTTCATGTGGCATAATTATGGGTCAACTTGCAAAACTTTGCGTCATCTTGGACTAAACTATACTAATTCAGCTATGATGTGTCCGACAATTTAAATACATACCTGCAGAAAAAAAAATTGTATGTTTTTATATGTATGTGGTATAATAAATTACAGCATACATTTGGTGGCATTTATATTTAAATATGCAAAGTAGTACTTTTAACAATTATTTGGTGATATGTTTACTTTTTTGTAGTACCTTAATGTTAGTCTTACAATATAGGTGTCACGGTGGTATTAAAAGGCATACGCATAATATTATTTGACGGCTATCATCTCATTTGTGATCAATGTCCTCCGAAAGCTGCGACAACATGACGTTTTACCTAACGAAACGTTTTTAGGCAATGGTATAATAATTTATCAGTAAGAATTACGGAACTAATACAATTTTTATTCTTTGGCTACATAAAATGTGTTTTCATACCATCTATTCGAAAAATGATTCAATAAGTGCGTCCTAAATAGGTATATTCCCCTCTAGACTTGAAGGCAGTAGTGAGTCTGAATTTGGATTATGAATAGTATTATTTCGTAGCAAAGACATTAAATTACCCCCTTTCCTAAATTATTCTTTAGTCTGAGTTTCGCAGTGTTTCGCGACCAAGGAGATGTTACGAAAATATTATTTGAAAATGTGTTATCTATACAATTTTTATGGAGGGGAATGAAAGGTAGTGTTTTCATTCTGGTTCAAAATTATTTTTTCCTCGAGCTACGTTGGGAACTTTAATCTCTGGCTGCACCAAGTTGCATTCAAGTAATCGGCGGTATGTGATAATAATATATATGTTATTTAAGTGTATAATAATAATCATGAGCAACCATTTGCCGGTATAGCAATATTCAAGATTTATATTTTCAAGCCAGCTGATAGTAAGCCGCTTTTAAACACCATATAGCTTATTTAGTTCGCCGCTACGCTACATATAGTTAAAGTGAATTGTGTGATAGAAAGTCTAGAAATCATGTTTATGTGTTTTACACTTTTATATCACTGAATTAAGCATCACAATAACTAGATAGTTAATGAGAACACAACCACGGCAATAATTCAGATTTTGGGTCAAAAAAAAACATCAGATTCATTAAAACCCTCCGTGACACTGTAGCCGTCCCCCGTGGTCGCTGTTGAAGCAAAAATGTCCCTCGTATTTATTAACACCTAATGACACGATACTTGATAATGCATAAAAAAATGGAAACGTTTCTATGGTATTGGTGAGACATGTGTTTGCGAATAAGATGACAAACCTACTTCGCGTGAGCGTGTCTATATTTCAGCGAGAAGCTCAGAGTAGTAGTGAGTGGCACTCAGGTAGTCTACGAGACGTCTAGGTAGAGGTAGGTTACTAATGAGGTCACGCCGCACATACTTTAATATCACAAATCTGCAACAAAACAAATTGGAACTTAAAATAATCAAACTGATCCATTTATACCTTGTTCATACCCCTTTCTTCCTTGCTTATGAAAGTAATTAAGTATTTTATATTGTACAAGCAATCCGGTTTCGCACAGCCTTTATTGTGTGAGTTTTCGAATAAAATAATTTACTTCTAGTGTTCATACAATATAAAATGAAATTACTAGCCACATATTAGCCACTCATAACATTCATTATATTTAGCATTACTATTTTTAATTTTATTATATTGTATTTGATAATGATGAAAATTATATCAGAAGACTCCTGACTAAACTGAACTTGAATTATTCATTATAGATTTATATTTACCTGCACATATGTTGTAGGCTTTGCACGCGTTTAAACCTGGACACTGGATACAAGAGTTGCACCCGCACTGGGCCCAGCACAGGCCTCAAATTTAAAAAGAATAAATAACGTCCACTGCGCGAGGTCTCCACAGCGTTCTCTATAAATTCCACTATAGTTTGAGCCTTAAACATAGTGCAGCCACCGAAGCAGAAGTTACCTAAAACAAATTAATATTTATTATGATCTTTCAAAAGGACAAGCCCCTGAGCTTCTTGCCGGATCTTCTCAGTCGAGGTTGCGTTCCGATCCGGTTGTAGATGAGAAGAATATGTAAAATTACATTTTGTACGTGCCCCCATAGGCCTAAACAAAATAAACGCTTTGACTTCAATAAGAGGATATGTCCCATTACGATGCAGCTGAAGAAGTTGCCTCGCGCCAGAGTAGCCTCTTTCATCATCATCATTTCAGCCGAAAGACGTCTACTGCTGGACATAGGCCTCTTCCAAAATTTTCCGCAATAACTGGACCTGGGTTGCTTGCATCCGACTTTCACCAGGTGTTCCGTAGGTCCACCTTATGGAGGGCCTACGCAGACTGCGTCTTCCGGTACGTGGTCGCCATTTCGACAACCTTTACGTCACATCGGCCATCGGTTATTTGGGCTACGTGCCCCGCCCACTGCTATTGACCATACAGCCTCCTACAACCTACTAACATAGGACTATTTTGGGTTATACCTTTGTTCGTCTATGAATCTCTGATTCGATCTCTTAGCGAAACTCCGGGCATAGCCCTCTATGTAGCTCTCTGAGTGACCTCACTTGAGCCTTCTCATGAGGCCCATAGTTAACAACCAAATTCATTGCCTCTTTCACATCCCTATAATTATTGTGGTAAAATATTATAACTTACCCTGATCATGTTCTATCCTTACGTGTCTAAGACCATTTAGCTTAAAGGTTAACGTAAATATATAATGGTCATCACTGCTGTCGCGAACTATAAACGAGCCGTCAGGCTCATTCGACAGAATCTTCTCAGCAGCTTCCACCGATATCGGACCCCAATACCAGCCATACTGTAAAACAATTTTGGTATTAACGTTATGTGGGGTGAGCAAGATTCATATCGTAATTCATCGGATTGCAGCTGGAATTTTAACTGTCATAGCATGTGGTTCTTGAAACTCTAATGTTTAAAAAACAACCAGTTGAAATTGGGCAAGTAGTTTTTGCAGGACTTAACTAAAAACAGACGAAAGTATATTGGATTTAAAGGTGTACAAATATTCAATGCGGGCACATTTCGGCTCATCAGATTTCGGTCAATTAGACTGCCCTGTCGTTATCTGTCACTTCACTACTGTCAACGTCACTATAACACCCATGCCAACGTGGCGCCGCCTCGCGACATATTTAGCTCTTATTGCCGAGTTAAAATAATCTTCGACAAACACAAAAATCTTCCTGTTACAGCTATAGTTTAATATTATAGACAGACATTAAAAAATAACTCACGTCTTTAACTTTCTGTATTGAAGTAGCGAAGTCCATGACGATATCTTCCTCGTTGGCCACCCTGCGCGCAGCGTGCGAGGCGTGCGGAGGCTGCGGCAGCGGCGGCAGCGCCCGCCGCACCGCCGCGGGGGGAGACTCCTCCCTGCCCGTACTCACTCTCTCCACGTCAGCCGGGCTCTCCACGACCGGCTGTCGACGCCAGCGAAACAAATTGCAAAAACTCTGCTTTAGATTTATTGACAGAATTCTCACAGGAGACATTTTAACTTTCTGATTTTGATTAGAAATATTATTTTTGCTTGACTTCTCATTTTTATCCACTTCTATTACGTCTTTAGAAATGTTGTCTTTATGTTTCTTATTCTTTGCATTCATTCCAAAGGAATTCTTGTTTGCTTTCCTGTGATTATTGTTTGTCTCCACTGATCTAGAAACTTCATTAGTCTCTTTTAAAAATACCGCTGTATTTGCTTCTTTATTAGTTTGCTTCGTGTGAATGCTGACATTCGCGACAATTGCGTTATTTTTTTTGTTTATAGTCGATCTACATTCCGAATCACTTGAACTAGAATAGAGTGTGTGTAAATATTTCCTCATTTCTCGCAAGGTCAAGTGAAGTGAATCTGTATCGGAATCACTAGTACTTTTCTTACAAGACGAACTCGGTAAGCTATGTCTTTTAGTTTTTACATCTTTATGTCTAACAATTTCCTTTGGTCTGTGACTTTTTTCAGTAGTAAAATTATTGACAATAGCAATTTGTTGTGCACTTTTGCCACGCTTTTTATTATTTCGGGGTGCTTTCTTTCCTTTATTTCTCATATTGCTTTGGTTAGGGCGAACCATGTCAATCGGAACCGCGTAAATATCGCTATCAAACGGAACATTGTACATATCCGTTATATCAGATGTTTTAGCGGATAGTGTGTCATGCGATATTGCCTGAGTGATAAAGCTAGAATCGTCAGCTTGAAATTGAGTTACCAGCGAGTTGTGACTGCTAGACAGCCGAGAGGTTAGTGAGTTTCTCGAAGAAGGCCGGGTGGCGCGGCACGGACTGAGATGGAGCAGTCGCGGACTTGCGAACCTGTGATTCAAACATTGACGCCTTTCATATAAAGATTCTGGTTTTAACTTTCTTGGATAGATGGGCGAGACATGTCTCGTGTTCATTGAAATATCTAAGCTTGATGATTGACATTTATTTATAGTAGCATTGGTAAAAACAACAGACGGAGACAAAAATACAGCCGTACATTGGTCTATCTTAACTGGGATAGGGTTATCCTGGAAATGAAAACATACAGTAAGATAAAATCATTTTTTATTTCCTATAAAGTAAATGATACCATAAGATAAAAACAACGTAGTATTATGAGACATCTACCTACTTCTCTTTGTGTATATATTGTGTATATATTGTACTAAAAAGATTGAAGCTAAGCAGATTGTAAATTTGACCTCACCGGAGGCGCATTTAGTGCAGCTAGATATGCATTTATGATTAAATTATACCTACTTAAGAATAGGTCTAATACGCAAAGATCTTATTGGAAAGAGAGCAAGTGACTTTTATAACTCTGAGCTGTCAAGTTTCAGTCAATGTCAGCCCACTCCAACTTAGGGCTGGTAGTAAAAAAGTCAGGATCTCAATCCCTACTTCTTAGAAAATTTCAAAATTAATCAGTTTTTCATTACCTGACTAACAGTGTGAAGCCACTTATTTCCATTACTAATATTGTTTATTTTACTTTTATTATTTATTTTGTTGTATATTATGCGTGGTAGGTTACCTGAAATTCTGGTGGCGGTTCTATTGCAGTAAGAACAACTTTTCCGGGTCCTTTCTTCACGGTGTTAAAAAAATCACCACACATGCGCTCCGAGGCCTCTGTTGATTCGCACAGTGACAACGATTTCTCATCGAAATCACTTTCTTGCAACTGTTAAAAATAATAAAACAAGGCTTTGTTAGTATTTGTTTGTACAAATAAGTGAAATAGTACTTTTATCATCTTTCATCTGTGGTATAGGTACCATTTTGTACACAGGGATAGTATCCAATCCCTGTTATAGACTTACTAGTCTATGTCATTATGTGTATTAAATGTCTATCATGGACTTCATCATCACATTATAATTTATCCGGAATTATATTGGGTACATTTACCAAGACCTCATTGAAAAGGACAATCATAGGAACTGATATGAAATTGATTTCATTTACAATTTTTTTGTACTTAATTTAATAACTGTCAAACAACCTTCGCTATGCTTTGCTAAATATAAATAAATAGGTACTCATATTTATTGTTACTTTGATTATATTATTTATTTAGAATGTATAAAAAAATGATTCATTTAGGGAAAAAAGGAAATTAATAAAAATAAATAAAAATTCGCAAAAATTGATTATTTTAAACAGGTATGCAGTTGGCAATTTATATAAAAATCAACAAAAAAAGGTAAAATATAATGAATCATTGATTTCTGGCTGAATTCAAGTACCTATGTACAAGTAAAACAGAATAGCAAAAACATTCGCTAAATGAGTTCAACACACATTTGTAATAAAAAGACTTAATATGGTTTACAGTAGGTATTTTTGCTTTAATTTACCTGTAAGCACAGCTGGTATGTAAATTCAACAAATAAGTGTTAATCAGTCACGGTGGCTAAATATAGCCATTTGAATGGTTGGTCAAGTGATAGCAAGTGGTGTTACCTATTAATGATATCATAAGGATTTTCAGTTAAGCTGTTCCAAGTAACTTTTAGTCTGGGAGTGTGTCTAATATTATGTCACCTAATAGTCACACTCTATTACATTTGAATAAGTGTTTATATTAGAACTAGCTGTGCCCGCGACTTTGTCCACGTGGATTTTAATTGACAAATTTTCATACAAACTTTCATCCCCTATTTTATCCCCTTGGGGGTAGAATTAATCAAAATCCTTTCTTAGCAGATGCCTTCGTCATAACATCTACCTGCATGCCAAATTTCAGCCCGATCCGTCCAGTGGTTTAGGCTGTGCGTTGATAGATCACTATGTCAGTCAGTCACCTTTGAGTTATACATATATAGATAGATATGTTGGCGGATATAGTATAGAAGGGCTTGTACAAAACATGTATACACAGAGATGCGTACAGACAATTGGCACACCTTGGTGGTGACATTGTGTAGCTTAGCTTGTTAAAAGAATACTATTTAGATCCCGTGGAAGCACATGCAATTATTATGGAGGATGCAAGGGCTTGGAATAAAATATCATCATTTACAGTGGCAAAGTATGTTATAAGTATATGAAATTGGTACTAATTCACAATTCTAGGTGCAAGAGCTGTATACAAATTAAATTATATCTATAGAAGTACTGGCAGACAACACATATCAAACATATACTTAGTCCCAAACTAATAAATCAATGCTAATATTATGCACACCAAAATAAAGGACATGATGGAGGTTATCCCATTTACATCTAGATGAGGGGTTATTACTACAACCTATCACACTACCTTAACCTGTAAGCAGGTCCTATTAAAATTATCAACATTGGTAGCCTGAGTTTCAGTCTTTGTGTCTGTACACTTCAAAGGTTTATTGTTCAAAAATGCACATTACTTGGAAACAATAATAAAACATAGATATATATGCACCTACCATACTACTTATACGTATGTTATTGATAGCAAAGGAACGTTGTAAGTCGTCGTAATCGTATCGTAAGAATAAAGGATCTTAAAGGGTACCTACCTACTCGTAATAACAAAGAAACCCCAAAAGAGTATAAAAAATAAAATACTAATTTAAATGATTAGCTCACCTCGGATGCGACGTGATGCCATCCGCTGGCAGAATCACTTGAAAAGGAACCACTTGTAATAAGGAGACCACTATCTTCACTTAATGGAGGCGCCTCTGAATGGGTTGAGAAAGGCGGAGACTCCATTACCCAAGAAATGTTTATTTAAAAAATATCTTCACATGAACAAATATGGACGAAAAATGTATTTCTTCAATAAAAAGTGAGGAAAATACATTGCACTCTCATTGCTTACTTTTTTTCTATACCAAAGAGAATCATCATAGTCGGTCATAGAGTAATAAAATAAAGGATCCTTGCATTATTATACATAGAATAAAAAAGATTTGGATGCCTTATTTAGACTATTTATAACTTTCTTGGGATACCTACCATAGACAGGTACCCTCACACCACGCACCACATAAAAATGTATCTCTTTGCTCAAATTTAAATTGTAGATAAAGTCTGTCTCACGAAAGAAGACCTACGGCAATAAGTGGAACTAATTTTCGCTAGGACGTCAATCTATTATATTTAACTGTTTTCATTTATATAAATTTCAATAAATTACTATAATAATAAAATTGGATTCATCCTACAGTGATAAAACATTGAGTTTTTGGTGAGTCTAAAATAATGGAGGTTAACAACATTTCATCGCATAACTGTGGCGCTGTGGCGCCGCGTCTGGAGGACTTCTTTCGTGAGACGCACTTTAGATCAAAGAGAATACAATACTACGTAAGAAGAGACGGGACTCCATAGATTAAAATAAACCCTGCTTTTAAAATGGGGCCACCATTTATGGCCAACCCAACAACGAAACTGACAACTATAATACAGTGTACCAACATAAAGAACGAAATAGGGATGTACGGTGAAAACTATCGATATCGATGGAATACCTAATCAGCCATATACCATTTTTGGTTTTGTATTAAATAAAAAAGCCATTGACTTAACAAATCATTTATTTTTTAAAAAACTGGCTACTTAAGTATATTAACAATATTTAAAAATAACAATATTTAACATAAATAGATACATTTGTTGCAAATGCGCGGTCCACTTGTATGAACTTCTATTGGAGTAAGCTCACTCTCATTGTAAACAGTAGCAGTTGATGAAGTTGACGGAACTTCTATAAAGAAAGAGTAAAACATTTGTAATTAGGAAATACATTATTATTTAACTTAAGGATTTGCTCCTTAGGTAAATAAAGGCATAATTGTAAAGAATATAAATTCATGGTCGATGAACTTTATCGACCTTTATTTGGTGTCCGCTGTTCTTTAAAGAGGTGGAAAGGAAATTCAATTAATTTGTCATCTGGTATTGGCTCAGTAGTCAGTTGTAAGGACGGGGCGGACTATCTTTAAATTTGAGTAATTTTTCTGAATTTTTCTTTTTAATGTTGGCCAAAAACAATTTTCGAATTATTCAGTTTTGCGATGGGCATGTTTACTAAGTCCTCATTTCCATCTTGACCCATTTCTTAAAACTAAAGAATATCGAATGTCGATAAATTTTTTCACCACACTATTTTTCAGAACAATTTTATTTTATTCTTGAAATTATGAATAACCTGCCTTTTTAATCCCAAAATCAAACATAGGCCTGGTAAATTAGTTAATATTCTACTCACAGATCACCACCCAGGGGATATATCGCCATAAATAAACTTTTTATACCGGCTTTTCTTTCTGATATTTTTCGACATAAATCACACTTTCTATATTTCATTGGTAGGTACTTAGTAAAGTTATAAAGTTTTTGAACTTAATTTGCATAAAACTATAACATAATAACAGCCCAATAACACTTATTTTCACAGTAATCACCGAACCAAAATTGAAAACAAACAGTTGTTGACGAGATGAGTGATCTGTTGTGACAGATGGCCACTGACGTTTTAGTTCTGACGTTCACCATTAAAGTTCTACCCCATTTCATAGATAGTTTTTTTCTTCTGAAGTTGCGACAGCCTGCTTTAGATGTGAATCGATATCAAAGATGCGGTATCCGATATCGGTCTCGTTATATTTGACAACAATACCTACCAGTGTGTGTAATCTTCTGCATATCGTTTTACTGGCTGCCGATACGATACATTGTTGATATTTAACATCTAACTGAAAATTTATGAGTATTTGTGTTGTTTGAAATATTAAGTAGGTACAGAAAATGAAACGACTATGATTTCAAGTAAATAATCTTTACAAATAAAAACAATTGGAGTATCTGTTTGTAATAATAATATGAAAATAACACATTTTTACTAAATGCATTTGAAAGTAACGGTACTTATAAAAAACACCGCTATCTTTCTGTCTGTCTGTCTGTATGTTTGTTCGGGGTAATCTCCGATACGGCTGGGCCGAATTTGATGAAACTTTGACTAGCAGGTAGCTGATGTTTTGAGGAGTAACTAAGGCTATTCTAATTTAAGAAAACGTACAAAAAATAGATTCAAAAATGCTGCCTGTCGCGCAGGCTCAGGGCTAAAACACGAAACATCGACTCGAAAAAAGAAAAATTAGATTAAACTAAGCATAGGTATTTATTTAAAACTTTATTCTTTATTAACTGAATTATTAACTTTTCGTAAACTCTAACCACTAAACGATTTTTTTGTTAAAACAAATTTTTGTTGATTAAAATTTTACGCGGACGAAGTCGCGAGCACTGCTAGTTATAAAAAATATATTTATCCTATAATATTACAATTTAAAAAACATTGCCCTCTATGGAAAGTCCGGAAGAAGCGAAGCTTTTAGTATAAAAGCGTAGGAACTAAGCGTTAAAAACAGCCGCAGCACACGCACTCGGTCTACCGATATAGGTATAAAACGTTAACGCTCCTTCACTTTAAAATTTTAGTTTTTGCACGTTTTCAATTTTTAACCTTGTACGCCGCCCGCACCGGTCATTAAGACCCGTATTAATAAACTGATCTCAAGTCTGAGAGCAATCTTATAAATGTAATTCTTATGTCATACCAGTGCAAATTGACATGTCAAAAGCGTGCTTAAGACCACTCTGAGATCGGTTTCTAAATATCATAAGCATCTGTTGTCAACTAAACATGGTGTTGGATATCGGTATTCGGTATCTGCAAGTGGCATCGATGCCTGGTATCGTTATTGTGAAAACGTCTATATCTTATCTAGACTGCTGCACTCTGCTGCAGTCAAATTCAGTCAATCAATCAATTTTGATCGATGTCACTATCAGATTTTAATTTTAATTTTCTCCTTTATGATTCGTTGCCATTCGCTTTGCAATATTTTGCATTTAAATTCAATATCCCGAAATGTTATTTGTTCCCCTTTCCTTATCAATAATAAAGATATAGAGCAGCGCGTATTAAATAGTAGGTAGTTTATTGCTTTCTTTCTAAAAGTGTATCGCCAATCCAGTCGTACTTACGTCTGTTTCCATCTTCGTAGAAGGTAGAAATATTTTTATGGCGAGTAGTTGGGTACAAACAGTGCTAGGTATAACTTTCACGATATTAGCTATTGTCTGACTTATTTACTTCTTTATTTCATACAATTGATCAATTAATAATTCGACAGAAATGGCCGATTCGCAAGTGGCGAATGTAGTCAATGAGATTTTGGTAAGTGTTACATTTGTTTTTGATGCTATAACAGTTGTTTTACAGGTGAGATACTTAAATAATTATTACAATATGATTTTTCAGAGGGTGGAAACTGTAGAAGAGGCTTTTAGTTGCTTTCTGGTTCATAAACCAGAGCAAGAAAATGAAAGGCTGGCTATGTATCAAAAGAAATTGTGTGGCATCATAACAACCTTAAGTGTGGAGCTGCAGGAGTCATCCATACGCCAATATCTCACACTGACGGCCGTCCTCCCCAACAGATACAAAATGAAACAATTACTGACACTGTTGGAAAATTTGGTCAATACCAATATACTACAAGCAAGGTCTGTTATTAACAACTTAACCTTTACTCACTAATTAACACTTATTATATAAATTTGAACAACTCATAAAAACCTTAAGGACACTCTTAGGTATCAGGCTTTGTCCTAATTGACATCGCTCACACAAATAATTAAATCAATTTCAATTTATATGGAGTTCGTAAGACTGTTCATGTGAGTGATGGTAATTAGAGTGAGGCCTGAGATTACTTCAATTGATTTATATTGCTATTTATTAATAAAAAATCAACTCCTGCAAATGTTAATAAAACAATTTTGCTAGTGCCATAAAACTTGAGGTGTTCCTCGCTATTGTGCATGCACAATGTAAAATTCTTTCTTAGCAAGCACCTAAATGCCGAAAGTGCCACATATTCCAAATTTTCTAGTCAAAGTCTCTAGTTCTCAAAGGTATGAAGCATCAGTGATTTTAGTATTTCACTTTTATATATTACTCGTTTGTGAATGAAGGTTCACATGAATCTCATAAATCATTCCTTGCCTATGGTTTAAAATTTAACACCTGCAGTTGGAAAGTTCTAATTCCTTACTCCAGTGGTTTAGGTTGGGTAATGATAGATTAGTCAGAATCTCCTTCTACTGCGGGTGGTGTCCACAAATCAATGTTAAAAGTTCCTGTTTGGTGTGAGCTTCCTTTATACTAAGATATTATAAAATACAGATATATCTATACAAATAAATAAAATTGGAGTGTCTGTTTGTAATATCAAAATAACACCTTTTCACTCAATGCATATGAAAGTACATACGACACGTATAACAAAAACGCGATTTCAAGAAATGTTGTCTGTCTGTCTATCTGTCTGTCTGTCTGTGTGTTTGGTCCGGGTAATCTCCGAAACGGCTGGACCGATTTTGACGGGACTTTCACTGGTAGATAGCTGATGTTATAAGCAGTAACTTATAATAATATAATATAGCCTTTATTTAACAATCTTACAAAACATGGATCACAAACTATTAAATTGGTCAAAATTGTAAGTAACTTTAAATCTTAAATATATTAATTATTTGACACCGGTGTTGCGATTGTCTTGCGTTTCCGCAAAGGCCTCCCCTAGGGCTTGCCATTCTTTCCGATCGTGTGTTCTCCTACTCCAAGTAACGCCAGCTATTTTCCTCATATCGTCTTCTCATCTAATCCGCTGCCTCCCTTTCTTCCTTTTGTTTTGTCTTGGACACCACTTGGTTATATCCTTAGCCCATTTTTCTCTCTTATTCCTCATGATATGACCTGCCCAACTCCATTTTAGATTTTTGATGCGGTATATTACATCATTAATTTTAGTTTGATTTCTTAATATTTCTATTTTTATTTTGTCTTTTTGCTTAACGTTTAGCATGCTTCGCTCCATACTGTGTTGACAGGTCTCGAGTTTGTGCAAATTTTGTTTCGTTAGGCTCCATGTTTCAGCTCCATAAGTCATTATGGGTAAAATACATGAATCGAATATTCTTTTCTTGGCTTTGAGTGGTACCTGATGGTTTTTGACAATTTCTTTAAGGGACCAATATCTTTTCCATGCTAGCTGTATTCTGTTGTTTATTTCTTTTGTTGTAAGGTCCTTGGGTGATATTGTCTGTCCAAGGTAAGTATATTCTTCTACATAATCTATCATGTTGCCGTTGACTGTGACAGGGATTTTATCAAGGTTTGTCATTACTTTGGTTTTTGTTGCGTTCAATGTGAGTCCGACTTTTTCACTTTCAAATACAAGTTGTTCAAGCATCTCTTGTAGGCTTCTTGGATCTTGAGAAATTAGAATTAGGTCGTCTGCAAATCTTAGATGGTTTAAGCAGTAACTTAGGCTACTTTTATTTTAGAAAAACAAAATTTTAAACAATGGGTCCTGTCGCGCGGTCTCAGAACGCGGCAACGGGCTTTTTTAAGTTAAATTCCACGCGGACGAAGTCGAGGGCTCAGCTAGTAGATAATATAGATATTATAAACTAATTGAGTACCCCACATATGACTTACCTAGAAGCACATAAATTGACAATCTATAAACATTTTATATCATCATGCAATGATGCAATAAGGTACATATTGGTATTTTTATTTTTAGAATGTTATGTGACTGCATTTTAACCAATGAGAAGCTGGTCTATCAGAATGCTGATTACTGGATAGAGTGTTTTAATTTGATCAGAAGAATAATTGGTGGAGTTGATTATAAGGGTGTCAGAGAAATAATGAAGGTTTGCTATTATATCTGGTGTGAATTATTAACAGAAATAATTACAGTACAACTACTTGTAAGGTGTTGAATTTAATTTTCAAGTTTTTTTTTCAGGGTTGTAGAGAAAAGGCACATACATTGCCAGTCAAATTAAATGCAAGCACAATGCCTCAACTAAAAGCCCTTTACTATGTAATAGAATATATTTTTGACCGCAATGCTTCTTTGCTCCCAGCATACTTTATTGTTACTGAAATACAAAAGGACTATCCTGACAATAACCACTGGCCACATTGGGTAAGTCATCTCTATTAAATAGAAGTATGTTTCCAACAAAAATGTGCATAACTATGTTGTCTTATTTTAGCAATTGGCCAAACTATTGACCAGCTTTGTGGAGAGCTTCAAGCCATGTGCTCAAATGGTATCCATAATAGGGCACTCGCAGATGTTGCCAGTGGTTGAATTTTCCGGTTATGCCGATCACCTGGTTAACCCTTGGAGATTGGACCCGTCCACATTAAAATTTTCTTTAAAAGGCAATTTGCCATATGATGAAGAACTATTAAAGCCTCAGATAGCTCTGTTGAGACACGTCCTACAACAGCCATATTCCCGAGACATGATGTGCTCTATGCTCGGCTTACAAAAACAACATAAACAGCGCTGTATAGCTTTAGAAGATCAGCTTGTTGAATTAATGATTGTACCGATGGAAAGGAGTGAACAAGAAAATGAGGATGATGAGATGTCAACTTCTCATTGGTGCTGGCTCCACTTGTCTTCACAAGTTATCTACTTGATACTGATTGGATTTGCTTCATTTCCAAACATAGTAATGGGTCTGCACAATAAACTAATTGGACATGACATGAAGAAAGGGAGAGATCACTTGATGTGGGTTTTGTTGCAATTTATATCTGGGAGCATACAAAGGAACCCCTTATCCAACTTCTTGCCGATTATAAAGCTACACGAGCTGCTGTACCCTGAAAAGGAGCCATTGCCAGTGCCAGATTGCACAAAAGCCCACTGTACACACCAAATGGCTGTTGTGTGCATCTGGATGCATTTATTGAAGAAAGCTGAAACTGAACACAAAACAATGTCCATGCCACAAAATTTAAAAGTACAGTATGAGTATGTGTTTATTTGTTATTGTGTCCTTCTAGATTTTTTATACATCGTTTAGAAAATGTGGTGCCATATTTACATAGTTTTGTTGATTTTCATATTTCAACTAATTATCTTATTTCCTAACAGGTTTCTTCAACATCTGATGACTTCTAACAGTACACCGACATTAATAGGTTCAGATTTTCGCATAGCTCTACTTTGCAATGCTTATTCAACAAACCAAGAGTACTATGCCAGGCCAATGGGAATCATAATAGAGACTTTGTTTGGAAGTCAGAAGCCTATGCCGAACGGAAACCCTGGAACCCCACTGCCAACGGTTCCTTTATCAATGTGTATCTTGGACAGTCTGACTCTGCATTGTAAAATGTCCCTCATACATTCAATAGTAACGCATGTTGCTAAGCTGGCTCAGAATAAAAGTAACATTCCGGGCAGTAACATGATGGCACCCGCTTTGGTGGAAACTTACAGTCGGCTCCTAGTTTATACAGAAATAGAATCAATGGGAATAAAAGGATTTATTCGTAAGTTGTTATAATTTTGTGCTAGCCATATTTTTATTATAACTTTTAGCCTTTAATAAAAAATATAATCCCGCATTTTTATAACTTTAGCTAAAATCTGATATTATAGGGAAAATAAATAGACATTCCTTAATTACTTCAAAACTGTAACTTTCTCGTTCGACTTACTAAATCTTAATATTCGTCATTAATACCTTTGGAGGTTTTGTTTGCTAAGGAATGTTTACTTTTTTGTTTACAGACCAATTGTTGCCAAATGTATTCAAGTCCCACGCGTGGGGTATATTGCACAATCTCCTGGATATGTTCTCGTATCGGATCCACCACGTTCAACCACATTACAGGGTGACGTTACTGTCGAACATACACTCTCTTGCGGCATACCCGCAAGCGAATCAAACGCAGCTGCAATTATGGTGAGCTATTGAAATTCCTGGAGACATTTCCTCTGAATTAACATGGCCAAAGTTTCAGTTAGGTATACTATCCATTATCTAATTACCCACTTTTGATGACTTCGATCAAATTTTAAACAAACATCTTTATTTTAGATGTTGTTAGGTATCCTATTCATCCTACTTATATATCCTACTAATATTATAAATGTGAAAGTTTGTGAGTGTGGATGTATGTATGTATGGTTGTTACTCTTTCAGGCAAAAACTACTGAATGGATTTGGATAAAATTTGGAACACAGATAGTGTATAACCGGGATTAACACATAGGATACTTTTTATCCCGATAATCCCGAAATTTTTTCTAAGTTAAATACTACGTGGACGAAGTCGCGGGCACTGCTAGTTAAACATAATTTGCAATTTTTGAAGACTTAGGCACCTATTATTATTAAGTCTATCTAAAATCCGAGAGTGATCTTGGAAATTTCATTTTTATATTATACCGGTACAAAATAACAAGATGTCAAAAGTGTACTCAATACCACTCTCCAACTTGAGATCGATATATTAATAAGGGCCTTTATTTTAAACATAACCTACCTTTATTGATAGAGGTTGATAATTATGTAACTTATTAAAAAGTTGTTTTACTATTTCAGTTTCGAAAGCACAGCGCTTCGGCTGATAACCAGTTTGGGCAGTTCCGGTGTCCAGCTGCAGATGTCCAGAGTAGTCTCCGAACCGAAATCCCTGGTGTCGTCTGAGAGCGAGGAACTAAATCGCGTACTAGTTCTCACTCTAGCACGTGGTATCTACATGACTGGTACCGGTAAGTAAATCACTACATAGTATAAAACAAAGTCGCTTCCCGCTGTCTGTCCCTATGTATGCTTAGATCTTTAAAACTGCGCAACGGATTTTGATGCGGTTTCTTTAAATAGATATAGTGATTCAAGAGGAATGTTTATATGTATAATACATGCATAATATAGTATCTAGAGAAACATTGATCATTTTAGAGCCGTACGAAGCCGGGGCGGGTCGCTAGTCATGTATAATTAAACATGTAACCATCATAAACTTTAGTTTAACGGCTGGATTTTCTTCATTAGATTGTTAAGTAGAAGACATACAATTTGTGATTTTTCGCTCGCGAAGCTGCTCGGCCAGTCGGTACACGGCTATTTATGTTTGTCAGGCAGCGACGGTGCCGCGGTGAAGGAGTTGCTCACCACGATCATGACGAACACGCCGCACATGTGGTCCCAGCACACGCTACAATGCTTCCCGCCAATGCTCGTTGAGTTTTTCGCACAGGTATTTGCCGTATTTATGCACATAACCGAATTATGATATCGAAAATGGTGTAGGTAGGTACATGCTCCTACAAGCAATATTCAATGTGTTTCAGAACTATAAATAATTATCCAATACTTAAATAGCAGAATTCGCTCAGCAAGCCTTGTTAGTAGTTAGTTAGTTAGTAGTTTAATAAGTGTAAACCTCCAATCCTAAGCGTAGGTCATATCTTTTACATATTTGTGACACACGCTCACAAAAGGTGTGTGAAACTTCATCACCACTTTTTTCTTACCCATTCGTCAGGTCCTCTTGACGCATGTTAGATCCTAACTACCTGTTTACTAACAGGTAGTTAACGCATAGTTTTGAATTGTAGAACCCAGCCCCCAAGGAGAACAAGCAAGTGCTGAAGAAGTCAGTTGAGGAGGAGTACCGCAAGTGGACGTCGATGGCCAACGATAACGATATTATTACGCACTTCTCAGTGCCCGGCACACCGCTCTTCCTCTGCCTGCTTTGGAAGATGATCTTCGAGACCAACAGGATCAACCCTGTCGCTTTCAAGTGAGTGTATGTTTGGATAGTTCATTTCACTACATAGTTTAAAACAAAGTGGCTTCCCCCTGTCTGTCTGTCCCTATGTATGCTTAGATATTTAAAACTACGCAACGGATTGTGATGTGTTTTTTTTTAATAGATAGAGTGATTCAAGAGGAAGGTGCAAAGCCGGGGGGGGGGGGGGGGGTCGCTAGTAATAAATACCTTAACTTACCACTCAAGTCATCATGACTGTTGGTGTTCACAAACGCATGTATTCACGAACATTACTATGAGATTTCACAGTGCGCGTGAAATGTCTAATTTTCCACAGACTTAGTCTTACCTATATAATATTTTTTTGTAGATACTTTTTGTAGATATATCATAGATAGGACTCGTTTTATATACTTTATACTATCATTTATTATATCGTATTAATAATTTTAATATACAAATGGCTGGCATCCTCTGGGGTTGTGAGTGTAGTCTAATACAATTTGATGTACAACAGGTTGCGACCATAAAAACAGTGTAAGTATACGCATAAGGAACATTTACAGCGATTATTTTAACCTTTATATGTTGGTTCCTGACGAGATAATATGACGATGATTCGTGTATAGGATAAACCACGTATACAAGACCCATTCCTCATCGTCATTACACTCCTGGGAGGGTGGTCGTGGTCATTAGGTACCTACTTAATGATTAGTAGCAAGCCTGACGTCGTCCGAAATTTGTCAGACGTTGTCCGCTATTAAGTCATGAATGAAGCGGGCAAGTTGAAATATTATAGAGTTGAAGACGTCATTAAATTAGCCCAATCGGGCAGAGGCGCCTTTTAATAACTTATGTACCCAGTTGTACCAGCACGGTGGAAATTTCTTCTTCCAACTCCTCCTATTACTTCTCTCGATTAAATTCGTGCGGGTTCCGAGACAATTTAACTTTTCCCCGGGACTCGTCGAGGGTCAAACCTCGACGTCATTGGAGACCATTGTCGATCCTGGCTTACAGGAGTTACAGTGGTGAAGTGTGGGGCGGGACTAGAGTTCCAATAAAAGTTGTATCAAAACGACCGATGCGATCAGATTGGGGGTAAACGTGTTCTTGAGTGGAGACCTCGACTCGGCAAGCGTAGTGTAGGACGCCCTCCGACCAGGTGGGATGACGATCTGCGAAAGACTGCAGGCAGATGCTGGATGCGGCAAGCCGAAGACAGGGCGCTATGGCGCTCATTACAGGAGGCCTATGTCCAGCAGTGGACAAGCATAGGCCGATGATGATGATGATGAGCAGATTGTGGATGCACAACAATGAAGCGAAGACTTCTATTGGGTTAATGAATTCTTCCTCAGAATCCTAGAGCGGATCGGTGCCCGCGCCCTGTCTGCCCACCTGCGCAAGTTCTGCGATTACCTCGTGTTCGAGGTGACGACCCCGGCCGGCGGGCCGCACATCAACAAGTGCGTCGACGCCATCAACGACATCATATGGAAATACAATATCGTCACCATCGATAAGCTCGTCTTGTGTTTGGTAAGTCATATCTTGCGACTATAGAAAGTGATAGCTGTGAAAGATCAAACATTTGGTAAACAGGAGCTATGTCAAAGTCTTTTTGTAAACTTTGACATAAATCATGTTTATCCCTTAAGTTTTAACGCTTGAGAATGCTTCATATTATTCTAACTCACAGAAGTAATGAAGACAAATCTTCATACCATATGGATGGAAAACCTTTAGGTACTATGGTACCTAAAGGTTCCATTCCCCAAGAAGACCATTTTTTTATTGATCAATATGATTTAAGGTACTACGCCCCAACCCCGATGGAAATGAAAGCCAAGTGTGCCTTTATATTATTCAGTTATTGCTATTGAAGGGCTCCGAATTGAGGAACAGAGCTCAAGATTTCGTTAAGGAAAACTCTCCCGAGCACTGGAAACAAAACAATTGGTAATTTTTTCTCATCATATTGGTGGTGTAACTATATATTTTAATTGTGTGTAAAGCTAATATCAACAATATGTTTGTTTGCGTAGGCACGATAAACATCTAGCATTTCACAGAAAATATCCTGAAAAATTCGCTCCCGAGGAAGCCGGTAATGCGTACGGGGGTTCTATACCAGTTTATTTGAGCAACGTATGCCTCCGGTTCATTCCAGTGCTAGACATTGTCGTACACAGGCACTTAGAGATTCCCCAGGTCAGCAAGAATCTGGAACAATTACTTGAACATCTCGGATATCTGTACAAATTTCATGGTTTGTATGTTAATTATATTATGATACCTCTTTATTCTTCATCACGTGACCAAACGTACGTAGCCAGTTAGTTAATAGTGCATGCAGCCTAGCCAGAGCGCGTTGAGCTAGTACAAATTGATTTATGCCAGATATTTTGTAGAGTTTCTTATCGCTTTTAGCGACCCATTTGGTACGTACTTCTTATCACATAAAAATATATAATAGATTTTTTGGCGACAATGGTGTTGCCGGCTCATTGTGTTGCTTTTTCTGAGAATGTACACCATCTGTCTATTGAAAAGAGTAACCGTTGTTGTAGATTCTGTATATAAATATGTGCTTTGTTGGCCAGGACACGAATACAAATATTTTTGATTAGATTAGATTTTGAATAATCGTATTTATGCTGTATTGCGTCGTAAAAATAGTAAAAACAGGTTATGAGCTAATTTTAAAAAAATACTGGTATATAGCTATTTAGTATTACTTTATCTGGCTTCACTCAATAGTTCTACACGCTCTGTCCATCTTATTATTTTAATCTGAAGATGCAATTATTAAAATTTTCTGTATACCGCGATACTGATAATGTGAGGTAATTAATTACATACATATAACGGTCCTGTTGATACTTTTATATAAGCGTGTGTCAACTTTGTGGGAAGGCAAAAGATACACGTCGGTCCAAAGTATTTTTAATTAGTTTCTCACAGCAGTCGTATCACTATTTAAATCACAAATCAAAGAGAACGAGGCATAGATAACCCGAGAGATATTAAAAAAAGAAATACAGCCTCTTATTCAATGTAAGGACGCCCATTCATTAACGATGTTGACACGATCATTCCCACAACAGTGATATCAATATGACGTGTCACACAGCAGTGTCACTTCATCATAAACTGCCACATTACAGATCGCCCCGTCACATTCTTATACAACACACTCCACTATTATGAGACGAAGCTTCGGGACAAACCGTTGCTGAAAAGGAAACTGGTCAACGCCGTGTTGGGTTCGTTGAAGGACGTCCGCCCCGCGGGCTGGGCGACCACGGACGCCTTCCAAGCCTACCTCACCACCGCCGAAGCGGACGCCGCGGGCTGGACGCCGGATCTCAACTACTATCTCGGACTAGTCAACAGAATGGTTGATAGTATCCTTTTGAAATCATTATCTTATATATAAAATTCTCGTGTCACAATGTTAGTTACCATACTCCTCCGAAACGGCTCGACCGATTTTCATGAAATTTTGTGTGCATATCAGGTAGGTCTGAGAATCGGCTACTATCTATTTTTCATACCTCTAAATGTTAAGGGTGGTCCACATTCCACGAGGACGGAGTCGCGGGGCACAGCTAGTAATATATAATATAATATCGCCAGACTGACACACCAACTGTATGGTCCCAAACGAAGCAAGGCCTTTACTACGGGTACCGTACAATACAATGGACTGGGGGCGATCCTAATGACACCAAGACCTAGGCAAATTACGAAAAAGCCATTTCTGAAATTTTGCGCCGGCGGGAGTCGAACCCGCAACTACCCGCTGCAGTTAGCCGAGCAGCCTACGCTCGAGCCACTGCGCCGGTCTTCATAAACAATGTTTATAGATAGATAATTATTATTATATTATGAGGTGTGATCGCTTGAATTCCTCTCGCACTGAGACGAGATCCGTGCCCAGGAGTGGGACATTCAATATTCCGTAAGATTTTTCAGTAGCGACATCTGTTGCCATAAGCCCGTAGCGCTTTCAATCCCGGGTAACGAGAATCATGTGCGCTTCATAACTACAATCATGTGGGATTCAGACCATAACCCACCACGTACTTCGAAAATTGGATAGATTTTCCAAGTCATCAATATGTTTTCTCACCGTGAGCAAGTGAAAATCATAATAGAATGCGAGCATGTTAAAAATAACAAATTTTCATTAACCAAATATCAGCTATGACGGGAAACTCTCACTTCCCGAACACTGACTGGCGGTTCAACGAGTATCCCAATCCGTCGGCGCATTCGCTCTACGTGACGTGTGTGGAACTGATGTCTCTACCGCTGGCGCCCAACTTTGTCGGCAATAACCTTCTGGACGTCGTCACCAAAGGCTTCGTCGTCATACCGGCGACTAAAATCCAGCTCTGGATCAACGCAATTGGTCTTATTATGGCCGCATTGCCCGACCCCTACTGGACAGTTCTCCACGACCGCATTCTAGATCTGATGACAAACAATGAGATGACGGAATGGCCGTATCCACATACGCCCTTCCAATTATTCAACTTGGCCACGACAAACGACGCTATGCTCGAAAACAAGTACAGCTTGACTTTGGCGTTGGCACATGCTGTGTGGTATCACGCTGGTGCTGGACAAATAATGCAGGTCCCTCAGTAAGTATATAAATGTCGATGGCGGGTAATATAGTAAATTCAGTTATGACGGTCGTTTTCCTGTAGCCAGCAGGTTAGCACAGCTCCCTTTTGTGTTAAGTAAGAGAGCCAGCGTCTCGGTGCGACATAATCCGTAACAAAAGTCTTACCTTGGTCCGTGTGTTAGTCCTGCGGATTATAAAAATAAAATAAATATCGCCAGACTAACACACCAACTGCATGATCCCAATTCAAGCAAAGCTTGTACTATGGGTGCCGTACAATGGACAGGGGGCGATCCCAGTGACACCCAGACCTGGGCAAATTACGAAAAGGCCATTTCCGATATTTGCCCTGGCGGGAATCGTACCCGCAACTACCCGGTGCAGTGAGCCGAGTGGACTACGCTCAAACCACTGCGCCAAGGGATCGTCACACACTACACATTTGCTTCGAACTAGTATTTAAATGTATGCCATTTGTTGACAGGTTTGTAAAGGAAAAGTTGTCAGTGGGGATCCACACTGAGACCCAGCTGTTGTTCCTGTGCCACTTGGTGGGCCCGTTCCTGCAGCGGTTCAACTCGGACCTGTCGCGCGCCGTCATGGACATCACCATCACGCTCTACGAGCTGCTGTCACACATCGACAAGTCGCAGCCGCATTTGCAGTACATCGACCCTATATGCGATCTGCTGTATCCTTTTTGAACTTCAACGCAATTTTGTTCTTATATATGATAAACTCCCAATTGTCACTTTTCTGTTTGTGGTAAATCACTACACAGTATAAAACAAAGTCGCTTCCCGTTGTCTGTCCCTGTGTATGCTTAGATCCAGTGGCGGATTTACCAGCAGGCTGAGAAGGCTGGAACCTAGGGCGGCAAATTTGGGGACCGATAGAACTCCTGCAACTAATTTTGCCGATGACTTTCCCCTCTCACTTGTCAATGTACATTCGGTGTAGCAAACTTCCAAATATAGAGTAAAACAGCTAGTTCGCCGCCCCCCAACCAGTAATCTTGTAGAGGCAAGGGCGGCAAAAACTTTACAGCCTATACCTTGGAAATTTGTAAATCCGCCACTGCTTAGATCTTTAAAACTACGCGACGGATATTGATGCGGTTTTTTTTTAGTAATTCATGAGGAAGGTTTATACGTATAATACTTGCATAATATAGTAGATAAACACTGATAATGTATTGCACCCGTGCGAAGCAGGGGCGCGCTAGTATATTAATATCCCAACAAGATGGTTAGTTGATGTGTTTTATAACAAACAATCAATTTCAATTAAATTTCGGTGTGACTTTTGATGTTCAATGAATTGGTGTTTCCTTAATAAATTATTCAGTTATCATATTAAATACATGTTTGTTGGCGATACAATGAAGAACGAAGTGGAATGTGTGATTCGGAAGCTGCGGCCCGCGTTGCAGATGCGTCTGCGCTTCATCACGCACTTGAACGTGGAACAGATCAACACCGCCTAGCAGAACGACTACTACAGCTACACGCCATCGAGCTCGAGCTCCAGCTCGGAGTAGTGGTACTGCTGTAGTATACTACCAGGTAAACACGAAGTTACTAGGCGCATCAAACACTTATGTTATAAAATAATTATGTAAAATCACATGACTGATCAAATTATACCCTCAACTCAATTAGGTGTTAGAATAAGCAACAGACTGCCTCAAACTCTAGTTGAAGATTTCGAATAAAGTCAATTCAGACGCGATATAGAAACATTTTCACGTGAACGCTGACATTTCGTTTAGCAATAATGATAGACTAAACAAGAGTTATTTAAGTATTTTCTAATCAATCAATTTTATGTAGTTTTACAAGCCGTATTTAATTAGACTTAGAGGTGATGTGATTATGGTATAGTGATCTGTAAATATTGCGTGCTTTTAAATAACTGCAACTGACTGCTCCTTCCTTTTAATCGTAGTCATGGACAGTTCTATATTTAATAAATATTACCCTAAAGCAATTTAGTTGTTTAGACGGTGATAAAATGTAATACATTTCAATGCAATAAACGTAATCACAATATTAATGTATTAAATTAATACATTAAGGTTAAACCTTATTATATTTATGAGAAGAACATTGAATATGTTCTGTTTACCCGAACAAATGTTCACTATTTTTATAAAGACTAACAATATTATAAGATATTATATTCATATTAATATGTTAATAAAGGCTTTATGGTACGCTGTTTTATGTAAAGGCTTTATAACGATATTATAAGTTTTATTTGCTGGCATTTGGTAACAAGGTATACATTTTGGGTTTGTTTCAACAATATCGGCACATGAGATATAGGTGTCAAATAGCAATCACCTTATCGGCGCCTCCGGCCTAATATAAGTTTTGCATAAATAGTAAAGTTATTTAAGAAATATAAAAAGCAAAGGCTAATACAAATTAATGAATATGGTACAGAAACCGCTACTTGTTAATTTTATGAAGGAGTAAAATAAATAGAAATAACTTAGTGAGCAAATATTTTAAATCTATGGGAATAACTTCATGATAGGTACTTTCGCGTTTTAAATTGTTAATATCAGCACGATTGAAGGTTAATACCTGCATACATTTAAAATAATAAGCAAGTATTGGTAATTTGGTATTTTATTTTAAATGACTTGTAGGTACAGTACAGATTATAAAACAATATGTCATTGGTGTTGATGTTTTTTTTTATATTTTTAAACACTATGTTTTTAGGTTGGTTTTAATTATTTTATTATAGAAGATGACATTAGTTGTGATTATGTTGTGGATATAGATTAACTATGATCAAATTTGGTTGTATGTATGTCGCAGCCAACTAGCTTAATTCGCCGTTCAATCAACAGCCTAGCCACTTTATTAAACAGCGCCGTTCAACTAGCAGCCTAAATAATATCCAGCCATATCGTCTGTTACAACATTTAATAAAGTGGCTGGCTAATGCTTAGGCAACTGGTTGACATTTAAGTTCTACAAAACTTTTTCAAAATACTACCTAAGCAGAGCGACCCGGAGGGGATAGGTTGGGGTTATTTTTTATGACCCCACAGAAATCCCACCCGGCAAGTAGGTTCGGCGGATCTAAACAATTTCGTAAAATACCTAAGTACCTAATAAAATTATTCCATCAAAGTTGTTTTTGCCGACGCCATATTGACAATTTGGTGAGTTTCCGCGCTAGGTGACAGAAAGTGGAACTAAATTGAAATGAACAGGCTAGGCAAGTAATTAAACGTCATCGATCCAAATCATTTGCCTATCTGTTTGATCAAATGGCTGAATATCATTCAGGCCACTATTTTAACGGCGCTGTTTAGTTAAGTGGCTAGGCTGTTAATTGAACGGCGAATTAAGCTAGTTGGCTGCGACATGTATATTGGATGTTTTAACTCATTCAAAAAGGTTCTTAACTACAATGTCTTTAGACTTGGACTTGTATTCATTTTTTAATGGAAGTATTAATTAATAATTTACTTTTAAATAGACGTGTGGTTTAATATTTTTTACAGTTCCTAGGTTTGTTGTCGGCTATTTAATTATATTTATTATTTTCATTTTTGTAGTATCGGTATTAGAATATTTATGTTTTAAAAATATTGTATCATGTAATGTAATTAGTTGGATCATGTAATCTGAAATAAATAAATAAAATTAAAATTAAATTATAAATACAAGTGGTTGTTTTGAGTGGTGTAATGTTCGATATTTGTGTTTTGCGCAAAAGTTTTATGTCCCGTGTATTTTAATTCAACAAAATTTACTGTAATATTGTTTATAACACACGCTATAATATTTATTTTTAATGTTAAATTCTATATAAGTGGTTCTTATAATTAGAAATGTTTTTATATAGTTATTAATCAAAGTTGGATATAAAAAAATAAAACCGAAAATACTGTATGTAACACCACCCTGCTAAATCAGTGATTTAAGGATTTTTATTAGTCTTATTATGTACTGTCTGCGATCTATGATAAATGATTTATGTATGAACTAATTTAGACAAGCGCTACGGAAATAAAACAATACATTTCCATTATTATTATGGTTTAGAAGAGCTTTCTGCATGCATTCAAGGGATAGTTACCCAGTATGCGCTTATAGTAGGTAGTAGTAGTATCATTTAAAACTGTAGTTGCAAATACTGTTTGTAATTATGTTATTACTAGCTGTGCCCCCCGACTTCGTCCGCGTAGTATTTAACGTAACAAAAATTTCGGGATTATCGGGATAAAAAGTATCCTATATGTTAATCACGGTTATAAACTATCTGTGTTCCAAATTTCATCCAAATCCGTTCAGTAGTTTTTGCGTGAAGGAGTAACAAACATACATACATGCATACATACATCCACACTCACAAACTTTCACATTTATAATATTAGTAGGATTTTAGTTATGTCTACCCTCGTTTATATAACCTTACGTTTAGTTAAGGTACCAGTTTATAACTCAATAAGAAAGTGGTGTACTATTTATTATAGCTTGGTATTTTTTATTATTGTTCAGCGGGGTATTTAAAATTATTCGATACAATACCACTGCTTGTAGCCATCTATATTGCAGACAATTACTAACATTTAAATATTTTTCTAAATATAAATCGTCATTTTGAATTGGCAAAATACATACCTTATTTAATTTTCTAAAACTGTTGTCGATATCGATTCGAATTCTTTTAAATACCCCACCTGTAGCCGTTTGCACATGAGCATTTGCTACTCGATACCGATTTAAAAAGTTGTGCATGTCTTTACTATGTTCGGCTATCCTTTCATTTTTATATGTTTTAAATAGATGAAGTATGACCTGGACGTCTTCGTGGGAAATGGCTGGAAATTGCTCTGGACGGAAGAGAAAAGGAGAGGCCTTTGCTCATAAGTGGGAAAGCCCAATAGGCTAATAAATAAATAAATAAAGTTGGTACTTATATGCTACAATGCAATCACTAGCCTCCAGCTTGCGGTGGTGGATGCAGTGGATGACTCATTTTTGTGTAGGCTTAACATACTTTTTCCGACACTGGATCAAACTAAGGAGAGTTTTAGGGTAAATGGACGATTCCAATTTTGGCATAATAATAATTGTTATACTTGCATAACTATGTATCTACCTACCTATTTTAATTGTATTTTAGTAAGTCATTACGGTAAGTTAAATAAAAAATAACTTGCATTGTTATTTTAAAAATATTGTGTTTCTATTAAACGGGCTCTATTCCGAGTGGATTTAAAAAGAGTTGATGATTTAACCTGGCCAACTTAAGTGGGCTACCATCCTGCTGGTTTTTCTCTACTGATGATGTCTTGGAAATTAGTTTATTGTCCATTTTACAATACAATAAAATGCTAAAAAGAGAAGTTTGCTGCAAAAATGGTTTTCATATCAATCTATTGAATACCAGTTCCAAAGGATTATAATAATTAATGACCTAAGAATGAGACACAGTATTTACACACGTAAAGTACAGGTTTCTGCTGTAGACATTCTGTTTTATCTAATGTTAATTGATTAGTTGTATGTTATCGTTTTTTCTACGGTAGTCGCGCTGTAAGTTAGCCGGTCGGGAGGTATTTTAAAAAATTCGAATCGACATCGGACGCGGATTCGAAGACTTAAAACGTTTGTATATTTGGCAATTTAAAATTTATTTCGAAATCTCTTTGAATGTTAGTAATCAAATACCTATGTGTTACGATTGCTAACAGTGCAATAATACAAAATACTTCAGGGCGGCCAAAATACCTATGTAATCTATTACACCTAACAATTCACCTGAACATAACAACAGTTTTTAAAATGCACGTGTAAAGCCCGCTTAATAAGGCTGAAGCTCCCATCTAGCCAGCAAAGTTCAGAAATTTCAAGAACGACAGATAACCAGAAAAACTGGCAATTTTTGTATATTTAGTGATTTACTAGTATCATATCCACCGTAATAATATTTAGAGTAAAATAAATGTATTAATGAACGCGATGCATACTGTGTTTGTCGCAAATCACAAAACGTTGTCTTAAATGTTTTCAGATTTTGGATAAACTATAAAAATACTCGAAAATTTTGAATTTCGCGGGCTAGACAGGCGCCATCACCTTATTCGGTAAAGTTTATAAATACCAAGGTTCCACAGGAAATCGTAGCGTAAAGTGTATAGGTAGTTACTTGATACCTATCTTTGACACTCCGTTAGGACAACTTCTTAGGTAGGTACCTAGCCCTAGTTAAATTGGCACCGATTTCAAATTAAATAAATTATTAGGTCCCCAGTTATGTCTAGTTTTTTATTTTACCTAGGTTTTTAAAAGTCGGTTAAATTATATTATGATTTTATTTTCATAATTAATTGTGGTAATGTAAGTACCTACGTTTTGTAAACAAAACAAAACAAAAAAAGTACAAGTGCGTGCGTGTCACGCACAATGTAGGGTTTCGTAGCCGTTTCAATAACGAAATGATCAAGAATCATCTGATGAAGAATCCTTAAGGTAGAAAGTTTATTGAGACTATTCTAGTGACCGCAAACATCACTGAAAAGTCACAGGAAAGCAAATTATGCCATTTCGTTTACTTGAATGACTTATTTTTTCCAGTTATTTTCATTTAAATGCTAAAATGCTAAATTAACTACTGAACTGGTTTTGATACAACTTATATGGGACCAATCTGAAAGAACATCATTTCAAATAAAATATTATATAAATGTTTTATTTGAAAGGATCCTCCAGTTCTGAGGTAAAAAACATTAAAACTGAATTCGGTCGGTCCAAGTCGGTTATAAAAGTTTTTTAGGGGACAAATATGAAATGTTAAAAATTCAATTACAATATTGAGTACGATAAGGAATACAAGACAAGGTTTTTTGAGAAACATTTGATACCGAGTTTGGTTTTCATACAAAATATAGTACTTAGTAGTATAAATTATAGTATCTACTAAATATTATAGAAGCAGTGACAACCCTAGTTTTAAGGGCGAAAAAAATACCGCGTTTTGGAACGCGTCCTTTTTGCTTCTGACTGGGCCCTGCCTGCCTGGGCGCGGCCACAGACGACGGGCGAGGGTGAGACAGCAAGGCGTGGAGGGGTCTGCGGGGCGAGAGCGGTAGCCGCAGGCAGGCAGTTAGTCAGTCAATTCGCACTGCGGTGAATGTGCCGTAGCTTGTCGCCGTTAAACAAACTGAAGCACGATTTCTATTGATTGTGTATTTTTAGTGAGTGAATTCAATTGTTTGAAGATATTTTATAATTAAAATGGCGACCGAAGTTACTAATAACGTTCCGGAAAATCCTGACAAGGAAAAGGTAGCGAAGGAGGACGCGTCGCCGGCAGACAATGGCCAAACTAAAGAAGAAGCACCGCCTGAGAAAACTGAGGATAAGCCAGAAGAGAAAAAGGTTGAACCGGTTCCTCCCAAGCCTACAGTTCATAAAGCCAATTTCGAAAAAGAAATCGTGTATCTGTTCCAATTCCCCCGAACTCCTTTGTTACCGTCGACTTCACCGTACTGCTTGAAAGTTGAAACATGGCTCCGCTTAGCGGGAATCAAATACGAGGTAAGTGTATACTTTACTGCATTCTTTTGTTTAGATCATTTTGCTTGCGTTGATTTGGTTTATTCAATTACTTTTAATAAAGTTCAATCAAAACAGGTACCTACTTCGTTATTGAAAAGTACGTACGCTAGGTACTAAGAATAAACAGATAGGTAGGTACATATTATGTTTATAGGTAGGTACGAAAAATAAACCTTTAGTTAGGTAAGTGCCTTGGCGAATGATTGCTATGCGAATGATTTTGGAAGTTTCTAAAAGCTCAATTCGTAGGTAGTTAGTAGCTAACTACCATTCTACTTGCTGTACATTGGAGTGAAACCAAACCGTGGAGGAGGAATACCTGCAGCCTCAGGGGTTTGTAGGTATTATGCTACGGCCATCTATTATAGTACAGGCAGGTATAGGTAACCTAGGTACCATGACTAGTCATCTCTACCTACAATACAACAAACATTTTATTTTTTAACCCCATTCGTTAGGTACCTATTCGGCGTTACCTATACCTACCTAAGCTTTATGCTTTTTGTTGATAATCAGTCTCAAAGTACCTAACTGTGTCACAAACTTGCATTCCTACTGACCTTACAGATCCTACCTACATAGGTACCCACATACAGGTTGAGAGCCTCCCTACCTAATTATGTTTCCTATAAATAGGACTACCTACACCAGTTAAGGGTAAAATTAGAAGTCTCCAACGTCGATCGGTAGTTTCTACACTTCTCTTCACACCTGGATCTTATTCGGGCTATAGGAAGAAAACTACAATCCAGCTTATTTAGTCGCATCACTGTTTGCCCCTTAGTTCAATCGAAAGGGGTATCTATTATACTTACCTAAATGCTGTGTGTGGGACATGTGGGTCAAAGCACAGAGTAGGTAAATACGTAGGTGCTTTGTATGCTCAAATGCCAAGTGTGGGACGCACAAATCTGCAGTTCGCGCTTCCTTTTTACAGGTTTCTAGGTTCTAGGTATCTAGTTTTTAGGTACCTTTTACTGCATTATTACTATTTATTACCTTGCCATTGATCGACCACCGATCGACCGTAGATTGATGACTGATCGGACGTTGCTTTATTAAGACACTGACGAAGCGACGTTGACACATTTTCTCTTTTCATTCTCATTTCTCATCGATCGATGGGTCGATCGTCGGCTGAAAGATTTCAATGGTAACCCCCTTAAAAATGTTCGCACCAATGCGATGCAATGCTGGCGCATTACGGTTATGCGCCTGCGCAGGTAGGTGGGTAGGTACCTAAAATTTTAATAATGGTATTAAGGATGGTGTTGTTAATGTTCCATAATACCAACATGTAACTTTAATAAAAATCTCGAGATGCATTCCAATCAGAAGGTAAAATGTAGGAAGCTCAATGGATGAAAATGGTTGCACTATATATTTAATAATTGAAAAATTGTTATTAGATACCATTTTGCTGTGTCCTGTACATTCTCCTGTCTCAAAGTTTTAATGTAGGACGTGCGGTGTCTGCTCGCGGCCATTGCCCTTTATTAATTTTATTATTAACGTTGTGAATACATACCTACGTCCTTAATTATCTACTGTATTGCCCCCATAGTTTCATTTTATTGGCGTTACCAATTGAAAAATATTGACTTATCTCTTCGTAAATTAGGTAGCAAGATACGTTTTAAATTATACGTTTTAAACGTTGAAAATTCCACATTTAAGGGGATGAAAGTTTGTATGGACCCTATTCCGTTGTAAAAGCCACGCGAATAAAGTCGCAGGGGAAGCTAGCCATTAATAAAACTGACGAAATAAGTACCTAGTTTCGAACGTTGCTCCGTTGTTCAACGTCGACTGATCTCATGCTACCATCGATCGACGATTGTCGATCAATTCTTATGAAAACACCCTTACCTACGCAATTATGACCGCCCAAGTATACTTTTTGTTGCGTACTGATGAATTTAAATCGCTTTCACATAATGATCTACGTTGCCGACACTCGTTCGAGTAGATACACGAGATATAAGTAGTAAATAAGACGGGCCGTAGCTGTGTGGACCACAACGAGGCACGGTCATCGACCTTTTAAGCTCCAATGAGCGGCAATTTAATAAATAGAGACTCCCTCCTCGACAGTCGTTAATTTGTAAGATACTAGACGATTTACACATTGAATTGAACTAGCAGACAACTGGCTAGGGGCCTATTATTTTTTGAAATGTTACTAAAAGTTAATTCATATAAGTCAGTGTACGTAGATATAAATTAGTTATTTTATTTATTTTATTTTTAGCACCGTAGTGCATACAAAAGCCACTCATCCTTATCAATCAATATTTATAGAATAAATTGTTTACTTATACAATAACACACATACTAATATAGGTACCTATGTAGTTACAGCAGTTCAGTTCATTAAGTACATACTGTGAAAAATAATGAACTCCAGAATCCAGAAGAAATTTAGTTTCAGTTGTCACCTACCTGCTTTTAATCCATACCCTTGAATTAGGCGGCACTAATAATTATTCATCAAATTTTAGGTAGGTATAATTTGACTATTCAATTAGATGGGAGTTCTTCTATGCCATTTTTATTTTTAGAATAAAATTTTCGGTTCGTGATACTGCCCGAGTTCATGTGGCATAGCCATAACTTAGGGACTTGCCTATTTTATAATAATTCTAATTGATCGCGTCGTCTCACTTGACTAACTACGATGTTCGTGAGTCAAAATTAAAACCACATTATTGTTATAAACCTACCATTTTATTTATATACTACTCGTATTTATAATAAGGTACAAATAAACAGCTTGTTTGTATGTCTGTCTCGAAGGGAGTAGGTAGTAAGTAATGTGCAAGGAATTCAGGGCCACTGCGTCGTCGCGTCGCAGTTGCAGACAGTATGGGTAATAAATACTTGTATGTTATACCTATGTGAAAAAACAGCTTTTTATATTGTTTATAGTAGGAAGTATAAAGGGGCTGTTTCTTAGATCTTGGTGTGTTAAACTCTTTTTTTAATTACTATTACAATTTCCATGGTATAACCTAGGTTCAAGGTATACACTAGCTAAGGTACCTTACATAAACATGACAAAATAAACAGTGCTTACACAATTTATTCTGCGGTTTAAAATGCTACTGAGGACTGCTTATTTGTAATGCTTCTACAATTAAATGTTAAGATAATGTCATAGGAAAACTACTTTTGAGCATCTATTCTTCCTTTTATGGTCAATAATGCCGTAATACAAAATAGCATGGCCAAATTCTACTAAGCATGTAAGTACCGAGGTAATTTGCATACGTGCGTTTTAGCTGTAGGACATACCTACCTCCATTCAAGCGTTCGCAATTCGCATTAATTTTCCAATGAAAGTTTCCAGACTGAGCGAGAGCATAATAGAAAACGTCAGCTAGTGCAAAGTGTGCAAATAAACAATTTATATCGTTGGTCTCTCAATAAATTTTGCAAAAGCTTAAAATATTTGCAATTCACAAGTGGGTGGGTTGTTTCGAAATTTTATATTATCAGAATTAAACGGAGTTTTTTAATAGATTCATTTCCATATACTTGTGAAGTGAAATATGTTTACAAAATAATTTGTGTAATTGTTATCATTAATATTATTATTTTAATTATTACTTATGTTAGTTCGCGTGCTCCGTTATTGCCTCCGGGATAGTGGCGCTCAGGCCCAAAGGCCAGCAGTCATAATATTTTCCCTAGTAGCCACTGTCACGCGAGGTGTCACAGAGGCTAACGCCCATTTATATCTTTATTGTCAAATATAATTATCCAATTTAATTAACGCTCGAAGCTCTTTAATTAATGAAGATTGAACGCATTTTATTTTTGTGTCCATTGGTCTCGGATACCATTTAGAAGATTAGGTTTCATTGAACGCACTATGAACCACACTAGGTATACTAGGTGATACAAAAAGGCTATACTATTTTTTTTGCAACTTAACTTTGTAAATCTCAAACTATCGGCTTTGTAGGACAGTTGAAGTACTAAAGGTTTTGTAGACTTGTGAAATCGGTCAACAGCTGTATTCCTATAACTCCTTTTGTTTTTCAAGTTCCCTCCAAAGCTGATGGTTTTAGAAATACAAAGTTAAGTTATGAAAAAAATGTATACTCATTATGTGTCACCTTGTATATACGTATTTGAAGCACTTACTAAAAAGTAGGTATTCTGTGCTTAGGTGTATATAATAGGTAGGTATATAATTATACTTGCTATTGACCGCGGTTTATCTGACTTAATCTCTATTACATCAGCTATCTGCCTGTGAAAGTCTCGTCAAAATAGGGTAAGCCGTTTTGCGGATTAGCCGGAACAGACATAACAAACACTTTTTGTTTATTTTTTTACTAAATTCCGTATACCTATACTTCTACACGCATTTACTGGAAAGCTATTATTTTGATATGACAAACATACATTTTTTTTTATAGAATCTGTGCTTCTTGGTCAATTATAGCATACCTATAACATGGTGAGAAATAGACAACACGCGGCAAAGACAGCACCTAGGTAGGCCAAAAAACAGGTTGGAGACGCACCGATAATTCGATTACTAAGCGACAGCGATTTCGCTAAAATATACGCTAATAATAAACCATAGTGGCGGTGGCCCTAGGTTAAATCGTTCTAGCGGTGGCCGGGGCCGCATCACGTAAGTGAAGTAGGTACCTAGGTACTATTTGCATTTGAGTATTTGGCGGATAATAGGTTATTACGCACATTATTTCGTAATGCCAGCGAGAATCTTAGATATCCAATTAGTTTCGTTTAGATTATGTAGGTATGTCTCAAATCATTTTGAAATATTTCTTACGTATTCAGGGTTATTTTTATTTGAAAGTCCTAAATCACAAATTTTACACTACGTCAACCAACACAATCTAGGTCGATTATTGCACGCAATAACATTTAGTGGACAGATTTTATCGATCTTTCTAGAAACAAAGAAAGTGACACGCGCACTTTTTAATATGGTTTACCGGGTTACGAATTGTTAACATTTATATATTTCCTATATGCTTGTCATGCAAATAGCTGTAGTCGTTATCAGTGACTTAATTGAAGATTTGGCGCTCAGGGCCATAAATTACCGTTAGAAAACAAAAAACTGTAAATCATGAGTGACACACGTTTATTTATTTTTGGAATCAATAAAAATATTGCACACAAAAAATAAGATCAGTGCGGAAATTTAAAATAAAAGGGACTAGAAAATAGCGATCATATTCCGCTTATTAATTTGAAGACCAAGCTGAGCTACCTATTAACTGGAAATGAAAGGCGCGAGCGCAGCGAGCGCAAAGTTTTTAACGTTTTTTACAGGGCGCATTAAAGTATCCACAATTGTTTATAGATGAGCGAGCGCGGTATTTTTATAGTCCATCCATATAGCATACGATACCATATCCAAAACGATTATGAAAAATAACGCACAAAGCCGGGCACGACAGGCGGCTTACGCTGCCCTTTTGCGCAAACGAAAACGCGAGCGGAGAGGGCGTGAAATTTTGAATAATGCATCGTAGAGTGCATCCATATATAATTCGGCACCTAACTATTTTTAAAGGCACCTAAAATTGAGCACTGCCACCCACTACACCACTGGTGGAGAAATTTGCTGACAGTACATGTAAAACATGTGCAATTTAAGTTAAGTACCTGATAAAAAAGATACTGGAAAACTGGAATAGCATGTTTTCGTCACCACAAGAACTGATCCATATGATGCAAAGTAACATACATTATGTTGTTTTTAAATGTCTTAATCTGAACATTAAAATGCATGTCGAAGGTACTAGGTATTTACTGAACAACCTTAATACCCAAGAACATAATATGAAACTTCCATCAATGTAAATATATGAAATAGCGTAAATAGTTGAATGTATTATGCGTATGTAATCGATTTCGCCTGACTGAAGCATCGGCAACAATGCGTTTATTATTCCAACTGAGAGTCGTGTTTCGTGCGACATATTTGGTGGTGGAATGCGGGTCGGCTGCCCGGCCGGGCGGGCCGGGCGCGCGCCAGCCCTCCGTCCAACCAAGCTAAGCCACATTTGTGTGACGGAAGTGCGCGCATTTGCAAAGCCGTTGATTCGTATTCCACTCAGTCTGTGCTGTATATTAATACAAGCACCTGCACCGTTACAGTATGACCTTCATTAACTATTATCGCAACACCTTCCCCGTAAGGAACGTGATCGTACCATAGGTTTCACAATGACCCAATTAATTAATGTGGGCATGTCAGACATAATAATTTATATTGTCACGTCTAGGATGCTAATCGTGATTAAATCATATGAGTATCGTATCATACCAATAGAATTATTTAAAAATGCAGGTAGGAGATATGTTAGTTCATAACTAAAATCAGCCTAAATCATCATACAAAAAAAAACCGACTTGAAAAATCCTGGGTGCACTAAAAAAAGATAGCACCGACAAAATCGTTCCACTAATTCACGGAGAAATCGGTGAACATACATAAAAAATACATACAGTTGAACATAGAACCTCCTCCGTTTTTAAAGTCGGTTTTAAATTAAGAACCCGGTAAGTATGTTTTAGCACCTGAACCGATACATTTAGTAAGTAAACAATAAGACTATAGATCAGATTTTTACATCGTTAATACTTATTAGAGATAATTTGTGTTGTTTATGGCCAAAGGATGAAACAACCCCTTTCAACGTAAATGAGCGACAATGAAGTCCACGATCGATACTGTGTTATGGCTGATGACTAATGTTTTAGTTCACATCGGTAACACATGTTTTGCAATGTGATCGAGAAACCGCAGCAGCGGGTTAGCCACTCAGCTATGAAATCGTGCGGCCACGGTATGTCGACTGCACTTTCTCATGTTCCGGGCAAAGCGGTTCGACGCTGGCCGGCGCGGCGCCGCCGGCGCGGACGCGCGCTGTTCTGAGTTCCACAAGAACTCGCTGGAGTCCCAATAGCTGGGTCTAACTACCAATTTTAGGAAAAGGAACAGTTTATTGAGTTTCTACTTTGCCTACAATACATGGAATGCAGTTGGGATGTGCATAGAAAAAACTGTCCGATTTATCATAATTATTAAGTAGGTATGTACTTTAAGCCGTGGCTAAGAGATGTATTCGGTTATAATAGGGTTTAGGACTATATTTTATGGCATAATTATTACAAATAAATATAATTGAAGTGTCAGTTTGTAAGTTCAAAATAACAACTTTTTACTTAATAAAGTAAGTTTTTACTTAAGGCTAAAGCGCCCATCTAGCCCGCGAAGTTCAAATTTATTGAGGTGTTTTAGAAATTTTACAAAATCTGATAACATTTAAAGCAACATTTTGTGATTTGCGACAAACACAGTATGCAGTGCGTTTATTAATACATTTATTTTACTCTAAATATTATCACGGTGGATATGATACTAGTAAATCACTAAATATACAAAAATTGCCAGATTATCTGGATAGCTGTCGTTCTTGAAATGTTTTAGAGTAAGTTGGATATATTAATAAATGCACTGCACACGGTCTTTGTCGCGAATTACAAAATGTGCCTTTTAACGTTGTCAGATTTTGAAAATTTTCTAAAAAAACCTCAAAAAATTTGAACTTCGCGGGCTAGATGGGCGCTTTAGCCTTAATACATAAGTAAGGCACTTATAAAAAAAACGTCTTCCTGACTGTCTGTTTTTTCTGGCTTAACTCCGACTTTCACTGGCAAAAGCTAAATGTACATAGTGAAATAGCTAAATGTACATAGTGAAAGAATTTCGTGTATGTTACTAAACTTTAATAGCTAATATCTTTGTAACTAAGTATTTTTTTTTTTTATCTATATCTGGCAATATTTACAGTAAGTACTGCTTAAATTTATCAGACGGAAGACGTCCACCGCTGGACAAAGGCCTCCAAATACCTATTATGAGTTTAACTCAGTACTAATAGTACAAAAAATTATTCTCTATTCTTGTACGTTCAAAGAATGTACATCCAGGCTTCCACGTAGGTATGTACCTCAATTGTATTGCGCACGACCATAAATGACTCATCGGATATTAATTCATAGATCATAATATTTAAATATAATTTATGCTGTCAATGTGGGTACAAGTCGTCTATTAGCTTACAATAAATATTGAAGCATACCAACGTCATCATAATAATAGTGTGTAAATCTTTCATGTTCTTTTCAATATAGGTACCCACCTACGTAGTACTTTTACGTGTATTGCACCTATTAATAAGATAAATTAAATACCTACTTGCAGCTGTCTTGAGCAAATACCGTTTTTCAAATACTAATATAACACTAATAATATAGAATAGTAGATAATTAACACATAGATAAGTAACTACTTTTTCTTTGGCATTATGCGTATAGTAAATGAAAATTAATAATTATATAGAAATTGACCAGTGATTTTCTACCTAGCTGTTTTTTTATATTATAGTCAAACTCGTTACAGTATACCACCAGGTAGTAGATGATAGTAGCCATCAACAATATTTTTGCCTAATAATGTGATGCTATCACCATTTTCTTGTTGTAGTATGTTGAAATTTGACTTTGACATTCTTTTCTGAAACGTACATTAACCACCAAGCATGTATTACTAAGAAATACCTGAAACCGAAACATGGTATGTTAACAAACATTCTATACTTATCGAGTTTGGCTTCGATATAGTGTTCTATATGATATATTCCTTTGAGAAATCATCGTAAATAAGAGAAACCTCTTATCACATCCCTGACAGTAGGTACCTATTTTGCGCGTTACCCTTACTGTTACTTTAACAAGCTTGTAAATAACTTAATTGTTGAGACATTAACCGATAACATGCTCCTTGCAAACTCATAAAGTTCCGTACAAATTAAATTTATATTTATAATTTATCAGTAAGTACTTAATATTAATAACTGACGACCTGCCCCGGATTCGCACGGCTTTTTCCTACGATTTATACCTTTATAACCGATATAACCTTGCGTAGTTTGAAAAACTAACCGGACAAACAGCCAGACCTCGATAACGACTTAGTTTTATACCTACTATTTTGATCTATCTATCTGCCTACCAGAAGCCTAAATGGCACCTGCATGGAATGCGTTATCTACACAAACCACTAAGCTGAAACACTGAAACAGCAGTACAATGGTTTGATCGTTCGTGGAACACTGCGTTTAAGTAACGGTAGCACATTGTGTGATGTTGCGTTGTTTACACTTAGCACACGATGCTTAACAGTAACATACATTGTGAATATTAGCCGTTATTTCAATGAATGCCATATCTTCCACATACCACGGATTTACCACATAATTAGCACGTCAGAGAACGGGAACAAACGATCGGTATACGAGTATCTTGAAAGTTTATAACACGGCATATGATGTACTTAAATACGTAGCTAGCTACCGAGTACCGAGCATACGAGGCCATGTTAGGACGCAATAGTCGCGTATTTTTAGAAATGTGATAGGAAATACAGAGGGTGTTTGTTTTAAAACAGTGAATAAATAATTTATTAGTCATTCTCGCGTGGAAGCGATAAGCTAAAATGAAGCAAATTGTATACAGAGTTACTTGTTCACGAAATAGTTTTGCCTATGGTTTTAAACGCCTCGTTCTTATAATTGAACGAAATAAATCTATTAGGTATACTGGATACTACCAACAAAGAACAGAAGAAGGGCGGACCCCATACAAATTTAATTAATGGCAATAAAGAACTTCAAAGCTTCCCAAAAAGAAAATCAAGCATCCCAATAATTAAATCCATCAGTAATAATGATGCCAGTCAAATGATCTATTGGTAGGAGAAAATGACATTATTCCATGAGCAGGCGCCTAGACGCTGGGGTCGGCAACCGCGAGGGCTTCGACCTGAATTGTAGGAGCGCCTGCGCGACCCCGCCCGTCGAGACCTGCCGCGCCGGCCGGCCATCGACCAACCCCGTGCCCCGCATCTCCGCGGCCGGGGCGCGCCCGCCGCCGCCGCCGCCGCCGCCCCTCGCCGCCCGCCCGCCCGGGACCACAGCGCGCGACGGCGCGCCCTAGCTCTTCATTTATTATTTGGGAACGGTGCTGTGCTGCTCAAAAAAAAAACAAACACAGGCCAAGTGCGTATCAGCTCGCACAATATACGGTTCCGTAGTCATTTCAACAACAAAACTTATATTTAGCTAGCTAGGATAGTGGTTATAAAAACGTAACCTTAACCCGAAAGTTTTATAGTAAAAATCTCGCAAACGGCACGACTGTAAAATTTATGGAAATACTTCTTATTTCATTTTAAAATACGTTTTCAATCGTAGCCCTGATTTCCAGGTTACTACCAGGTATCTGCACCGAATTTAATCAACTTAATCCGAAAATAAAAGTTATGGCACTGTGACAGACTGAAACGGACGGACGGTCAGACTGAAGCACTGGATGATTTTATGAGGGTTCCTCGTAAGGACCACGAATCCCTAAAAAATAATGATTGTATTCCGTTCATTAAATATAATTAGTTAAAGCTTCCGTTAGCTATTCGGCATTTATCACACCACACACTGATAAGCATTATGTGAACGGCTATACCACTCTGATCTAATAATACGTGATTATAATGTCCTATTGTTAGGCGGTGGATAAATAAATAGGCATTCATTGAGTTGATATTTTTAACGTTCTATTCCTACTCTGCCTATTATTTTCCTACGATACAAATAACAAGATCTGTTTTTTGTTTTAGTAGGTATAATTATAGTTTTTTTGTTTGAGGTAGACTCCTATTGAGCCTACAAAGAATGTGATGGTTCATTAAAATTCTTATAATACAGAAAATCATAAGCTTATTTTTTATATTTTACTCGGTATCATAAAATACATCTTTTTCACATTTCAACAGATCGATTCCGGTCTGGAGCAGGTAATTGATCAAAATCTTTGAATGAATGCAGTTTCACTCAATAAAAACAAAATACATAGTATATTTTTTTTTTATTTACGTCATAAATATTTACGGTACTTTGCTCTAACCATGGTCTTCTTCCATCATGATCATGTAAAGGATCGGAAACTCATTGAATTTAAATAAGTACATTCATTTTCTTCAAGCTTATAGATTTTATTATTATGGCTGAATTTCAAGTTAGTTTTGGCCAAATAATATAATTTCGTTTGGATTTGAGCCTTTGGATATTGAGATGTACGGGTACAGGCAACTGACGCATTTTTAGGGTTCCGTAGTCAAACTAATTTGGTCACTCAGTGTCATGGCCACTTTATATTTTGCTAGCGACCCGCCCCGGCTTCGCACGGCTCTATAATTATCAGTGTTTCTCTACTATATTATGAATGAATTATACATATAAACCTTCCTCTTGAATCACTCGTATCTATTTAAAAACCCGCATCAAAATCCGTTGCGTAGTTTTAAAGATCCAAGCATACATAGGGATAGGGACATACAGACAGCAGGAAGCGACTTTGTTTTATACTATGTGTGTGAGTGATTAGTAAAAAAATCCACAGTTACAGTTTTAAAACACAGGGTGTTATGGACCTAACTACTTATCTGCGTGATTGATAAATTGTAGCCGCGGTTCGCTAGCGACGAGCCGAGAGGAGGCGGGGGCGGGCCGCCCGGCCGGCCGCTGAACCTTGCTAGTCGAAATCAATACAGCTGCTCTCCCCGCCGGGCGAGCTTGCCCTCGTCTGGAGCCCGTCGTCATGGATACCGTGCCAGATAAACCAAGTCCGTGGAACCCCGCCGCCCTCGCCCCGGCCGCCACGCGTGTCCCCCTCGCGACCGACTCACTCCCACACACAGCCGCTTATTGACACTTAAATGCTCTCTTTCTCTACATTAAACCCTACAACCTGTTGTCGCCACGTGGTCGTATTTCGGGGACGAACTGTTCTTTCAACTTTGAACAACTCAAAATTGATGACGTAGTAGGTACTTATTCAATAAACTGTAGGGAACTGCTTTCATTCGATTTTTAAATTGAGACGGTGATTTGGGAATATATGTAGGCTAGGTAGCGTAGGTGGAGAAATCTTATCCAAGTTCAAACGTTAAGGTTGCAATCTGCGAAGTCCTATGATATTAAGATGATGGTAAAGATAGGGAGTTTTTGAATGCACTGCGATTGCTTTATTAACTTTTACTCAATCAGTAATAAGTAGGTAACAAAAATGTTATTGCTGAAACAATTCCTATAGGTATCTACTTAGTTATTTTAATTTTAGTCAAATTTCAGATATGGTTTAATACCTAGGTAGTGATAAGTATTACGTACGAGAAACAATAAACATAATGTTAGTATCAAAGTCAATTCACCCGTAGGAAAATAAAATAAAATTCCTAGCCGTAACTCGAGTTCCAAGAGAGCTTGCGGACTAGTGCCACAGCCACAGAGTAATTGTACCTCCTGACTAGTTCTTTAGATATACTAGGACTCATTATAATTACTGCTTTGCGTAGTTGATTTATATACGTACCAATTTAGATCCAATCGTATCTAGATTTGTTTCCGACATGTTACCATAAGCCGTCATCCGACGATGTATGACGAGAAACCGTTGTGGTAGAGAGAGGCGTGATTACCATTTGCGAACGCAAGTAAAATATCTACAATATAATAGGTTCGTGTCTAGTGTAATGTCCATACTCAACATCTAATAATAGGCATTGCATTTATACCTATGTGTTAAATACGTTTTCGTTATTTCTTATACTTACAGAACGTGGACCACAAAGCTAAATTCCGATCCAAAAAGGGGCAGCTACCATTCGTGGAGTTGAATGGTGAAGAGATTGCTGACAGCACACTTATCATTAAAGAACTCGGCGAAAAATACAACAAGGATCTCGATGCGGGTGAGTACTTGTTGTCTGCCTGCGCTACTGTCGACTAGGTCTCGCAGCCACTCGTAGTTAAAGACTATCGAATCAACGTTATTTTAGCGTATAGGTGTACAGAGTCCAATATCGGCGCTTTACTTTCACAAACTCATACCTATCTCAAATAGGAATATTAAGCAGGAGCATAAATAATATTTTAATATTTATTTTATTTCATATTATAGCTATATAAATAGGTGTATATATAGGTATACCTATAAGTAAGGTAAGTAGGTGTCAATTTGAGTATGATAATTTGGGAATGAAGATACATGATTAATTAATTTGTTCACTCAAATCCATAAGTACCTATAATATGCAATCAAATCCCGGGAATACAACCAGCAATTTGAAATATATCACGTATTTATTTTTGCTCCTTGTCTTGTTTGTCACGTTGTTCACGTGACGTCAGTCCGGGATCAACCTACACCTATATAGCAGGTCATCCTTTGTTCAGGCGGAGATCGCGTTTATTTTGGGAATTATGGCACGCCTCCTTTATATCCGGGCGAGCTGGGGTCCTAGTATCCTAGATAGATCTAGGACATTGCGCATGTGCCTTTCGGAGGTACAGCCGTAACCTTACTTGACCTATATGTTACTTTTAGTGCTGACGCCGGACCAACGGGTCGTGGCGCACGCTATGATCTCCATGATAGAGAATCACCTGTCCTGGGTGATCCTCTGGTGGCGCGCCAAATATCCTGACAGTGTCATCAAGGGATACCATGTGAATCTCCAGAACGCGCTCAACACTCGCTTGCCGAATCCGATACTCAACTTCTGTTACAAACTCACTTCGGCACGCAAGGTAAGTGATAATAATATATATCGCCTATTTTGAATAATAGTAAGTAATTTACTAGATGACATTGTGACTACTAATGGAAATATATCGTTGCCTCTGCGGAAAGAAACACCGAAAGTCACTTAATAATTCCATTGTTTTACTATTTCTTTACTATTTCTTTGGAACTAGCGGCCCGCCCCGGCTTCGCACGGGTACATTGCGGTTACATTATTCGAGTTTTAGTAAGGATCCTTATGTCACCCGGGGTTAGTGTAGCTTCCCAACAGTGAAAGAATTTTTCAAATCGGTTCAGTAGTTTCGGAGCCTAATCATTACAATCAAACAAACAAAGTTTTCCTCTTTGTAATATTAGTATAATGGACGATAGAAAAAAAATCTCACTTGAAACTGTTTACACTATCTACTATTGGACGAAGGACTTTATTCAAGACTGTTTAAGTGATAGGTCGTATATACTTGCACCATTAGGGTGTTACTATACCAATTGAACAAGCCATCGATCGATGGTAGATTGAGATGAGTCGACATCGATCAACAGTTTCTACATAGATCAACGTGTGGTAACATGTTTTTAAATATCCTGAATAAACACCCATTAATACCTACACCTGTGACAGTCGTGTAATAGCATCTTATCATAATATTACAGGGCATGAAGAAAGCTAAAGCCCACGGCATCGGCGTGCACAGCCAGGAGGAGATTATCGAGTTCGGCAAGAACGATCTCCGTGTACTCTCTGACCTGCTCTCCGACAGACCTTTCTTCTTCGGCGATGAACCTACTCTTGTAAGCACATACTTAGATTAATATTTTAATGCACACTAGCTGTGCTCGCGACTTCGTCCGCGTGGAATTTAATTGACAAAGTTTCATACAAACTTTCATCCCCTATTTTATCCCATTGGGGGTAGAATTAATCAAAATCCTTTCTTAGCGGATGCCTACGTCATAACATCTACCTGCATGCCAAATTTCAGCCCGATCCGTCCAGTGGTTTGGGCTGTGCGTTGATAGATCACTATGTCAGTCAGTCAGTCAGTCAGTCACCTTTGAGTTATATATAATATATAGATGTGGAATAACACATATCTCCTGGTATGCACTATGTATGTACCTCCGGTGAAGTTAGTTGACGCAACTTTTGTCTAGAGAAGGTCGGTGTCGAGCGCGGGCTATCAAACAATTTTTTTTTTTAATTCTTATCATTGTCCAATTACGAGCAGACGAACTATGTAATTGGACAGCTTGTCCACAGGTCGATAAATAATAAGAAATACATAATGGTGAATAACTTATACGCAAAAACCGCACCTAAGCAAGTCTCGAAATAGCATTTAAATAAGCATTTCAAATTAGGATTTATTTCTGTATTAGTTAGGTATGCAACCCTAGAAATCACTTTAAGAAAAATGGATTTAGGTACTGAGCTTTTATGGCCAAAAATTGCGTAAATATGTTTTTATACAACTCGCTGATAATGTGTATCCTATGATATCAGTCACTATGCTGGGTTTGTGTAATACTATTACAAGGTCGTGCGGCTTTATAACAACACGGGGGCCGTCAGTAATTGCCAGTAGCAGTGAGGAGACAAGCACAATGCACTGTTTAAAAAAAATTTAAAATATAAAATTACCCATTAAAGAAATGCCCACATTTGTTACAGTTAATGATGCGTACCTTCATATAATAAACAGTACGGATGCCTAAAGTAGTATAATTGCTTTTTCTACAGCTGGACGTAGTGGCGTTCGCGAATCTCGCACAACTGCACTTCATCGACAAAGAAGTGGAGCATCCGTTGCGAGACGCGATGAACGAGTCGTTTCCCAACCTGGTGGGACTGGTGTCGCGCATCAAGGAGCGCGCTTTCCAAGACTGGGATGATGTTTGCAACACGCTCGAGCTGAACGCGCACCCCCCCAAGCCGGCCAAGGAGGCCAAGGAGACGAAGGAAGGCACCGGCCCCGCCGAGAAGCAGCCGCTCCCCGACGAGCCGGAGAAAGGCAAGGTGAGGTGCTCGAGGGGTTAATACAAATTATGACTGCATCAAATACCGATTGAGTGATTCGAATCCTTCCATACACTTCAAGAGAAAATGTAAACGCCGCCGTCAGCGGGACAGGAATGTACCCTTTTATTGGTGTATTTGACATGATCACTTTATCGGTATTCCAATACACTCACAACATTGCCCTTATCATGTCAAAAAGGTAAAATTGCCCAATGTAAATCTACATTGGGAAATTTTACCTTTTTGTAAATCTACATTGGGCAATTTTACCTACCCCTACTAATAATTTGTCGAATTTCACAGGGCGACGAGAAAGAAAAAGAATTGGAAAAGGAACCCGAAGATAAACCAGAGAAAGATGAGAAAGAAAAGTAAACGAACCCATTCGGCGTCGAAGCTCAGTAGGTGTAATATTAAACCGATATTTAACAAGTTGAATTATACACTTAAGAGTCAGACTCGTCATAGATTCTGTAAATTATAAGCGTGTAAATCCATTTGTCTTTCCCGTTTTTTCCGTTGAGGAGGACGCCAATGCGTCCCATTTATAATATTTGTGCTTTTACTTTCATTATTATGAAGTATAATAATTATAGTTGGCTCGATGTCGTGTCGTGAACATTTGTTGACATAGATAAAGTATCAGTTCTATAATTATATAAAATCTAGTGATTGTATGTGTAATGTTTCAATGCTTTATGTGTTTAAAATATTTTATGATTTGTTATAAAATTTTGTGAATTAATGAAAAATGCGGTGTAAGTAATACGTTTCATAAGGTACTTACGGGATTAGATAAACGTTTTACCCGCATAAAGTAAACTAGCGTATGTATTATTGTAATAATTCTTAAATATTATCACTCGAGTCGCGTCATTACGCTATGTATGGAACTGGGATTTGTAGTTTCGATGTCCTGATGAGGCTGGCGTGTTCTCTTTTCGGTGAAGGTAGTTGTGGAGGCTAGCGGACAGTGCCAACCGTTTTTTAGCCGCAAAACAGCGCTCAAATGTCTCGCATGACTTTAAACATCGGTCTCGCCGGCTGATATTATAATTGTGTTGTTTGACGTCATCAGAAGTCCATAATATTTCGACAGGGTTATTAACAGGGCTACGATTGATATTCTATGAAATAATAATAATCATCTTGTATTGAGACATGCCTATAAACTCTTTTTTTACGAAACGTATTATATTTTATATGTTCTATTAATTCACATTTCTTCTGAATATTTGACGACGAATAGCGCTCTGATGTTTTGAATTAATGTATGCTACAATTTTGTTAAGGATAGAGTAATTGATACCAAAAAGGATGGTGTTTATTAGATAATTGGAAAGTATTATGCAATTGACACGACCCCGGCTCTTGTACTCGAGCGAAAGAGCAGGATGTGTTTAGACTGTTTTGAGATTCTTGTACATTATTGGTTTACTTATACAAAATATAAATTTACAATTTACAAATTTTTGATAATCAAAAAGCCTGGAAGACTGTTTTTTCATGTTATTAATAATTCATAGTCCATAAAATTTTGATATTGTAATTGTAAGGTTTAGAAAAGATGTACTCAAAATTTATAGCGTACGAGATTTGATTATAAAATATATTATGATTACCTGTTCATTTATATGTGTGTGTATGTCAGCTCGCACGTGACCTGGGGCCCAACTTGGTAAACCGCTGACACTCGACTCACACTCCAAACTGACGTATTCAGATGACGTATTCACGTGACGTCAATTTTGCCGTATTGCGAATCGAGTGCCAGTGGTTAACAGAGTTGGGCCCCAGCACTGCAGACTCGGTCTCGGCAGTCGGCGTCAGTGCAGATATGTATTCGATCTTTGTGACTTTATTATTGGAATGGTTCTGAAATATCTGGATGAATGGTTACGAGTTTATTATGTACATTCCGTTTACTCTATACTTCGATTGAATTCAATCCTTAATTATTTTAAAATAAAATTCGATTAAGGGATTTAGCGGCGTTAGTCACTGAAACAGGCTTATTGTTAATGTTTTATATAATAATACATGTCAAAAGTACATTCCAGTTTCACACATCATCTTTCGATCCATTCGCGTGGTGCCGTCGAGGGAGTGTGTGATGATCTTAATACTTGTAATAATAAGTATAAAAAGAAAGGGTGTCGCATCGTGGCTTGATAGTAGTTGGTCGAATTTAGTCTGGCATTAGGTAGCCATATCGTTTAAATACAAGTGCTTTCGGTTCCGTCTTGACATCGCTACATTTCGATACCTATAATTATTGTTAGGGTATATTAATCGTAAGTCCGTAGCTCTGAACTTAATGCATTATAAATATCATTTAACCGGTAATCGTAGAGTATTAGTTCACGTAACCGAGTTGAACGTGACGCTTAAGAGTAAGGAATGTTAGAGGGTCGCAGCCGGGCCACACCGGCCTAAAACCGCTCATAGTTTGTAAACCAGGTTAAAGGATAAAATAAAATTAGTTTTCAACTGTTTGTCGTAAGATTTAATTTCGATTATTGGGGTAAGGTCGACACACGTGTCCCTCCCGACAACTGCTGACCATCACTGCCATTAGTCTCAGATGTAAGGAGTTAAGAATAAGATGCTAAATGTATTAGGTAACGGCGCTGTAGTTCTGTAGTAGGCATCCGTGTGGCCACCCCCAGGAGCCTGTTTCAGTGCAAAGCGACACGACACCATCGGGTTGCTGGTGAACAGGGAGAGCAGAGCGCGCGTCCCGCCGCTACGTAGAGCGGTCAGGAGAGCTTTTGTCAGCGTCAAATCGTCGTTAGGTAACTGTAATTTTAGAACTGTACATGTCTACTACGAGGAACGAATAGAATTAGAACCAAGTTAACATCACAGTTATTGGACATAATGTTATATTCATTGTATGTAACCAAAGTAATTGTAATAATATGATTACAATTGCTTTGTATGTAACGTTTAAGCGGAGACAGTAAGGAAATAAAAATATAAAGGTAGTCCATTTAACTATAAAGTACATGAAAAAATAATAGATGACATTATGATCATACAGCTCCGAAAAAAAAATGGCTCCGGGATACTTTATATTGATAAAACAATCGAAGCTACGCTAAGCTATCGAGTTTTCTTTATTGTCTCTGCGTAGGAATAAGTCCGATTTATAACGGTAGGTAATAATTATAATTAATATGACATACCTAATTATTCATACTCAACTTATATTGTTGTAAGTTAGTAGCTATACTTATACAAATTAATCGTAATGATTGTAATGTTAAGTAAGTATAAGTATCTCGTACTATGTATGTTTATATTTTATTAGAAACGTAGAGAGCTATAAGTTAAAAATAACTTGTAATTTGGAAAAGTTACTTTTTGTAATCTTAATTCATTCACATTGTAATTGTGGTTTTCAATTATTGTGTCAATATCTAATCTTAAGTATCTATATCATAATTAGACGGTGATAGTACGCCACCGACTACACACAACTGAGCTTTCAGTGGACATAAAGATCTAAGGATTTCAGTGTATTATTCTGTCGCCATTAAAGTATGTATCTAGACAAGTATACTGCAAAGCGATCGGCTGTGACATTTCAATCAGTACCTGAAGTCTCAGCAAAACTCGCTTAGGACCATCTGACCACCAAATCATTCCACTGGTGGTCAAATGAGACGAAAAGCTTTCCATTTTACCACTGGTTTTGAGCAATTATGCGAATATTTTGAATAACTTACCAAATCCTGCCTAATGATTGAGACTTGTTGTTGCTTATTTGTCATATCTTGTCGCATAGCAGGAGCGTTTTATCTTTTTTAACGTGAACCTATCCTTTCTACATACACACTAGTCATATACAGATACAATCAAATCACCCGCCATTCAATGTGGCTGTTGTGTGCAAATGTGGAGATAGCTATGGGCATTATTTTGGCACAGGAGGCCGAGGTGGTCAGGCTGTGCCATTTTCGTTCCACTTAGATAATCACGCATCACATGATTTACACATTATGTAGCTAGTTAAGTACAGTGAACTGTTGAATCACCCAGAGAAGGCGATCTTAAGAATCCGAGCCTTTATCAGCACAATACATGTTTATATAACAATAACAGGCGCGTGATTATGTATATTATAATAAAATTAGAAATACATGTAGCGATAATCTTTAAAGACCGTTGGCCTCTTACTGTTGGTAAGAATTCGTCAGTGATAATGGCTATATATGTAGTTAGGCTATTGTTCAATAATATTAATTAATTCATTCACATTGTATGATGATAAACTAACTAGTCAAAGAAGTGGGCATTTCGAGAAAAATAAATACCCAATAATATCCCAAGGTGATTGAAAAGTACGGAATTTAATTTTGGTACATATTATAGGTACCTACATTGGCTGATATGTTGATGGCTAAGATATACGTAGCTACCATATTTTCTGAGTTACGAGCCTTTGAATATATCATAACTTTCTTCAGTACTGTGGTTTAGAAAAAAACTGAGCATATACGAGTTATAGCAGATAGCAATATTCAATAATAACTTAATATATTGTATGGTACTATGACTATTTATGACATTTTTATGTTGTTCCAATTGCGATCATTTTTTTCTACCAGTAACTCCGACCTCCAAGTATTATTTCGGTCTTCTGAAACAACCTGTATAAGTATGCACCGCCCATCTGGAAATGATGAGTGGTAGGTAAGTACTTACATACTATGGTAATGAACGTTATGATAACAGATTACTATAATTAAATAACGGAAATGGTGTTTATTATTACTAGGGAATTGCAGATGTTAGTCAAGAGGATAACTAAAATGGAATAAGTAAGTACCTAAGTAATTACATTATTACGATGACAAAATCGTTCATAGCTGTAATAACGTACATAATAAACTACTAGGGATAGGCAGGCGTTTCTCCTTTTCTTGGGGCGTTCTGGTTATAGTTAGCCACGTTGGTTAGGTTAGGCTAGCCAACTTGCCTAAGTACCTATTTCTGAATGATTAACTTGAACTTTTGTACTTTCTAACAACCTGTAGTAATTGATTAACCAAACGCTTGGAAGTCCTGCAGACGCGGCGCCACAGTCATGCAACGAAATGTTGTTAACCTCCTTTGTTTTAGACTCCCCAAAAACTCAAATTTTTATCACTGTAGGACAGAGAGGTGTAGGATGAATCCAATTTTATTATTACAGTAATTTATTGAAAGTGATATAAATGACAACAGAAAAATATAGTAGATTGACGTCGTAGCGAAATTAGTTCCACTTATTGCCGTGGGTCTTCTTTAGTGAGACAGATTTTAAAACCAAGGATAGCACGAATAGAGTGACCTCTAGTGAGATTCCGAAAACCTAGGATATGCTTTCGTTTCATTCAAATGGTTATGCCTATTGGCAATCATATGTATCACCATCAGTAAAATTTACATGGGAAGGTAAACCTATACCGTTGGAAAATTTTGACATCACCTCTAGAGGGCGTCTATATTTACGCTTTGTATTCCTAGAAATCAATCTGGGCTGTCCTTATTTCGGTTGTAATTTAAGTACCTACTTACTTATAGTATAGTTGCTGTAGTCGGAATTAGCGCGCTATCTTAGTTTTGCTAGTCCATGGCATACTGAATAAGGAAAACACATCATAACAAAATGTGCGTCATAAGTAATAATAATTAATTACAGGCTCCCGTAGACAGAGGCGGAGTCGAGAAAAATATTATTTTCTTATAGTTTAAAACCGGACAGTGCACGTAAAGACATGCACAATGAAGGCTTCCGGGCCCATTACAATAGCGAAGATTTATCGTTGACTAGCTGAGCCCGCGACTTCGCCCGCGTGGAATTTAACTTAACAATAAAGCCCGGTCCCGCGTTCTGAGCCCGCGCGACAGGACCCATTTTTTTTGTTTTTCTAAAATAAAAGTAGCCTCAGTTACTGCTTATAACATCAGCTATCTAACAGTGAAAGTCCCGTCAAAATCGGTCCAGCCGTTTCGGAGATACTCTTTGATTTCAAGTGTTTTTATTTTTTTACGCGGAACCCTAATTGTTTTTCTAAAATCAAAGTAGCCTAAGTTACCCGCTATAAGATCAGCTATCTGCCAGTGAAAGTCCCGTCGAAATCGGTCCAGCCGTTTCGGAGATTACCCGGAACAAACACACAGACAGACAGACAGACAGACAGACAGACAGACAGACAGACAAAAAATTTTTTATTCGCGTTTTTGCTATAGGTATCGTATGTACTTTCATATGCATTTAGTGAAAAGGTGTTATTTTGATATTACAAACAGACACTCCAATTTTATTTATTTGTATAGATTTTTGAATCTCAGTATTGAGTATATTCAGAAATGACGGAGAATTAATTTAACTTTAACTTGGTCGGCTGTAGCTCGTTATTTAAAGAACCCATTTCTCCTGTTATAATTTTAATTGCAATGTCGTGCCATGTGCTAGTGTCCTCATCTTTTCTAGATTTTCTGCAAAGTGTTTCAAGTTTTTACAGCAAGATCTACCTAATACAATTTCCACTTATTTCACACACTTAGGGGTGGAATTTTATGAACCCCTGAAAATTTTATTCTACTGTAAAAAATGTATGGTTCTAACACCAGCTATTTAGAGACTCGACGAAACAGGCCGGGTTTCGCGGAGGATATGGCACCATAGACCACATTCACACAGTGAGGCAGATTATACAGAAGTCCGAAGAGTATAATCAGCCTCTGTGTCTGGCCTTTGTGGACTATGAGAAGGCCTTTGACTCTGTCGAAACCTGGGCTGTTCTGGAATCCTTACAGCGATGCCAAGTAGACTATCGTTACATCAGGGTGTTGAGATGTCTCTATGACGCCGCTACCATGAGTGTCCAAGTACAGCAGTCTAAACCCATCCAACTGCGCAGGGGAGTGAGACAGGGGGATGTGATATCCCCGAAACTGTTCACGAGCGAGCTGGAAGATGTGTTTAAGACGTTGGACTGGAAAGGTAAGGGCATTAACATAAACGGTGAGTACATCTCGCACCTGCGATTCGCTGATGACATAGTTTTAATGGCAGAGACGCTGGAGGAGCTGAACCGGATGCTGGACCTAGCTTAAGCCTCGCGACGCATCGGTCTTGGCATGAATTTGGATAAAACCAAAGTCATGATCAATGGCCACATTGATCCAGGACCGGTGGTCGTACATGGCCACCTTCTTGAAATTGTTTCCGAGTACACGTACCTTGGGCAGATTCTGCAGTTAGGTAAAAACTATTTTGAGAAGGAGGCCAAGAGGAGGATCCAGCTGGGCTGGGCAGCGTTTGGGAAACTACGTCGAGTCTTCTCGTCATCCATACCGCAATGCTTGAAAACGAAAGTTTTCAATCAGTGCATCCTACCCGTCATGACCTACGGAGCCGAGACGTGGACACTCACGGTAGGGCTGGTCCACCGGTTTAAGGTCGCTCAGCGAGCTATGGAGAGAGCTATGCTCAGAGTTTCTCTGAAGGATAGAATTCGCAATGAATACATCCGACAGAGAACCAAAGTTATCGACATAGCTCAAAGAATTAGCAAGCTGAAGTGGCAGTGGGCTGGCCATATCTCACGAAGAACCGACAACCGCTGGGGTAAACGTGTTCTTGAGTGGAGACCTCGACTCGGCAAGCGTAGTGTAGGACGCCCTCCGACCAGGTGGGATGACGATCTGCGAAAGACTGCAGGCAGATGCTGGATGCGGCAAGCTGAAGACAGTGAAGCAGTGGACAAGCATAGGCTGATGATGATGATGATGATGATGATGAGAAGCCTATTTTTTTACACCTACAAGTGACCATAGCGTTTGATATTAATTTCAATATCTCTATCCGTTTCTTAGAAAAAGGATCTTGACAGACAGACAGACCACAAAGTGATCCTATAAGGGTTCTGTTTTTCCGTTTAAGGTCCGGAACCCTAAAAAAGGTCTCGATAAACGGAGTACCTACAATCGTGTTTTATTTCTTACTTTGAGTTTTGGGGGTCTATCAAATTTTCATTTTTTTGTATGTTTCATTTTCTATAATCATATAAACAAACGGCTTTAGGTGTTAATCTGTTATTTTTATAGGAATCATATTACCCAAATCGTGTAATTCTAACAATATTTTAATTAGAAAAGAAGTTATAAGTGAAACCAACAAAGCTTAGTAGAATACTTAGCTAAAATTTGGTGTTGATAAGGCTAACAATTGGTCTATGTGGCGCATAAACGAGATGACGAGCCACGCATGAGCGAGCTCGGGAATTTGGGGCACTCAGCTGGGTTAGTTACGATAGGAATGATGGGGTTTAGTGAGCGAACGGAGCGAGCGAACTTATTAGGTTACTGGCAACCATGACCCAGACATATGAGCCTGAGAAAGCTGAGCAGTTATTGTCAAATTAAGTTCAAATGACCTAAATACTCTATTTCGGAAAAGCTTATTTTTTGTACCCCAACGTTCGGAACTCTCAATGTGCAAGTCCGATATGCACTTGCCAGTTTTTTCTAAATGCTGGAAATGTGTTTCTCTGCACTGGCCGCCCGAGGCGATCGTCTCATTGGCCCTAGGTAGCTGTATGGAAAATAACTATGTCGCTAGCTACGAAACTATGTAGCTAGCTCGTAAAATTACAACTTTAATATTGGAGACCGTCCATTATCGTCATAGGTAGATATTTACTAGGTTGGGAATGTCGATAATTGTAGGTAGACACCTACTACTGGCGGTGCCATAGTTCAAACCTGGTAAGTATGTAGATAGGTACCTATCTCCTTATTTAGCAATACCTATGGCTATTAGTTAAGTACCTATCTTCTGAGCAGAAACGAATGGTGGCGAGTGGCGACACATTGTTGGTTAGGCCGGCCATAGACATAACTCCGGAGGCGGATTGTCCGAAGTGGTGTTCGTTCGGTCAGCGGCGCGGTGCGCGGCTTATGTCGCGTCAGTCAGGCAGGCAGGACAGGACGCCACGCCACTCCCGCCAGTCGGCACTCGCCCACTGCCGCTCGCAGATATCACAGCAGCGGCGCGCGCGACTGGTCCCGACCCCTACGAAAACTTTCAACATCATGAGACCCATATACTTTTTTAAGTTTTTACTTATTTTTAACTTCGTCGCACTATCCTCCGGGAAGAACTGCCCCCCGAAATGTCAATGTTTCCGCGGCAAAGTAACTTGCGTGCACCAAGATCTGTTGACCATTCCGAAGACGCCGGCCGACACCAAAACTTTGTAAGTTTATCAAGTTCTGCATAGCCGGTTTATTTATATAGGTATAACGTCTTGTTCCTGTTGCTAGGGCTTTATAAATAAGTGTGAGATTCACAGCTGCGGCCGCGAGCAAGCCAACGCGAAATGTTATTGTTGCGAAAGCATCTGTTTCATGCAGGGTCGGCGTTTAAAGCTGATTTCAACCTAATTTACGTGAACCCGCTTTGCGAAAGATTCAAATGCTAGGTACGTATTGTGTCCTAAATTTACTGTTTCGTTGTACAGTCACGAGCCGTAATTTGTATAGGTACGAAGCTTAGTAGGTTTAACAGCGTAGTACACTTTACTAAGTAAGTACATACATAATTAATGTTGTAACTAATTACATGACAGTCACTACATAGGTAGGTAGTTCAGAACATTAAATCCTTGAAATTTCTGAGATATTCGAAGGTATACTACCTACGTGGAAATAAAGTGTTATTATAGTTTTGCCTATGACAGTATACCCACTTAAAGGTAAAATAAATTAATGCATTTGTTCAAACAAAACCAAGATAGGTTACATTAAACAGTTGTCAATTTTGAATAGACCAATGCAAACACAACTGCCTCTTAGTAGGACAGGAATTTCATTTACTTAAAGGTTTACAATACATGACATCTATTCACCGCAGTACTAAGGTCCTACTTACAGTGTCATTGTTTTGTTAGTTCTATTTTAAGCTTGTTATGCTATACGACAGAATTAAGACGATTTGCCATTAATCTGATGGGTATAATTAAAGTAGGTACGTTTCATTAAAGATTAGCATTTGCAAACTTTTCAAAAATAGTCTTTGCAACTGAGTTTTAGTCTCATTACATAACGATGGCATTTTCAAGGTTTATGATGTATTGGGTAGATAGGAACCTACACGTTTTTTGTGATAAGTAGCGGCAAACCGGATATCCAAACATTATACGCACTAACTCTAGTCTTTATAGGTACCTACATAGTTTGAAATCGGTGGCAGAATAAATAAAGCAATTTAATCAACCTTTTTAACAACGTCGAAAAAAGGGCACCTGCCTAGGTGCATAGATGTTTTGAAATCCGATTAGTTATTACCGGATTGGTGGCTTTTATAAGTACTACATTTATATGGGTAGGTTTAAAAGTATATTTACGTAATTCCCTGGTAACTAGGTACCTACTTCCGGCGTTAGATTTAGTGAAATTATCAAATAAAAAATGTATACCGCCTTATCAGGCGTCAAGGAAAAGTCAGTGATGTCATACACTGTCTGTTGTCATTATCAAGGCATTGGCTAAGCGGTGGCTAGCATCTGCGGAGATAATGATTATGCAAGCACACATAAAAGCCGATTGTGTACTTTCAAAACATATTTATATAGATACCTACTAGCTGTGCCCGCGACTTCGGCCGCGTGGATCAAATAATAATTTTACTAAAATATCGTTTAGTTCGCAAAGTTTAAAAATGTTAAATAATTCAGTTAATAAAGAAAGTTGATAAATAAATACCTTTGCTAAGTTTAATCTAATTTTTCTATTTTGAGATTCGATGATTCGTGTTTTATATACCTACCTATCGCAAAAGCCCGCTCGCGCGTTCTGAGACCGCGCGACAGGCAGCTTTGTGATCTAATGTTTTTTTTTTGTTTTTACCCTAAGTTACTGCTTAGCTCCCGTTAATATCTCATACTCTTGGATTTCATGTGTTTTACACGGAACCCTAATTGTTTTTCTAAAACAAAAGTAGCTTAAGTTACTCCTCAGCTACCTTCCAGTCAAAGTCCCGTCAAAATCCAGGGGTTTCGGAGATTACCCGGAACAAACATACAAAAACAATCGCGTTTTTGTTATAAGTACTGTATGTACTTTCATATGCATTAAGCTAAAAGTTGTTATTTTGATATTACAAACAGACACTCCAATTTTATTTATTTGTATAGATTACCTATCTCTTTGCTTATTGTTCCTACTACAGATACTTTACTACTTTACTTTAGGTTACAGAATACCTATCAATAGTAAAAGTATCTACCTATGGTGATTTGTCTTAGGTTATCGAACTCCCACGATATTTTTCAAATACCTACCAAGCCGCCGCCATTGCCGATGGAATAATTTCTTGACAGGCTTGCCTGAATGCATAATATCCAAACCGTGACAACAAATTTGCGAAATCCCCGCATCCACGCGGCCACATCTATTAATTGGTTTTTTTAAGCCTAGATTGTAGTTAGAGCGTTCTTTGCACATAAATTCCTAAGATCCTAATTCCTAGCGTTCTCTGTCCATGGCATACAAAATGAAAAAATAAACTGCCAACATAAAATAAGATGAATCAGAATTCTTTGTGTGGATTATTTGTGTGACAGGTTCTTAGGGACGGTTCAGGAATTGGATGTAAACCGGCTTTAGTCTTAATGTTCTACTTTTTATTGATACCTATTTGGTTGTAGGTAATGAATAATTTAGTGAGCCGCTTTTTACATTTAGTTCTGTAACGTTTACAATTAGTCCTTTTATACATTACTAATTAATTAAGTAATTTCGTATTAATCATAATATGTGTACGACACTAAAGCAGGGTCGCTGAGCACGAAGAATTTCGTACAATGACCTGTTATTACCTGTCTCTGTCACTCCCGCGTAAATCTAATACGTCTCGCTCACACATTTGCCGGTCACACGCAGTTCACGGCAACTGTGTGAGCGAGACGTAATAGATTTACGCGGGAGTGACAGAGACAGGTAATAACAGGTCATTGTACGAAATTCTTCGTGCTCAGCGACCCTGCTTTAGTTGTTACGCCCAACTCCTCCCTTGTGGTAGGTAGATCGACAAAATAAAACCGGTAACGAAAATTAGTCCTTATAACATAAGCTATATGCCAGTGAAAGTCTTGTCAAAATCATACTTCATAATTTCATACTTTCACAATTATTATGCATTTAGTAAAAAGCTGTTATTTTTAAATTACAAACAAACACTTTCAATTTTATTTATTTGTATAATTGATATAAACTCATTGTGCACCATGTATAAACTCTTCTACATTACCCAGTTACCTTAAGTACCAATACCAATACCAACTTAATTATGCACCAATTTATTATTGGAATAAATAAATAAATATCGCCAGACGAACACACCAACTGTATGGTCCCAAACTAAGCAACGCTTGTACTATGGGTACCGTACAATGGACTGGGGGCGATCCCAGTGACACCCAGACCTGAGAAAATTACGAACGGGCCATTTCCGAAATTTACCCTGACGGGTATCGATCCCGTAACCACCCGGTGTAGTAGTGAGCCGAGCAGCCTATGTTTGTTAATTTTCGCAATTAGGTAGATACTTATATTGTCTTCACAGATCTAAAATTACCTACCTACTTCGGACAGATAACAAGTTGTAAAAACTATGATCACACACTGTTGATGCGATGGCAGCATCTGGGAGTACAGACTCCGAGATGCTGCCATCGCAGTAGTGCAACATACCTATCCATTTGCTCGATAAAACAATCAGCTTAGTTAACTAAGTAGGTGCTCCACTGGGGCACAGGATGCCTTTCTGTTACAGACTACAGTACCTACATGTGATAGCTCTTTTTGATTATAATAACATGTCTAACTCGTTGTAAATATCCGGGTGCTGTAACATTTTTCGTTCATGTTAGTTTTAACAAAATATACAATCTGGATTTCTTCAGAATGTATATTATTCGGAACGGAAAATTGTAATGTAACTTTTACAGTTTGTGTTAGGTGCGAACGGCTCTGGCTGGTACGATAATGATAATAACTTTTAAGTAGGTAATCCTAGACGAATACGTATTATCTTTAATTTATAAGTATGTAAGAATCTTATATTATCCCATTCCAGTTAAAAGTCTTCACGTTGCTCGTAGTGAAGGAGTTTGGATTTGAACCATAACCATATACGGTCAGGGACCAACCACCCTTTTGAGACCACACTCTCGGACATCTGTTCCTGAAACATACGCTAAATACAGTAGTTATAGTTGGATAAGATTGCAGATCAGCCAATCCCTCCGGCGCTCCCGTGCCGCAACTATTTTCGGATTTATTTTAATTCAATTTATTCCTAACTAGCTGAGCCCGCGACTTCGCCCGCGTGGAATTTAACTTAACAATAAAGCCCTGTCCCGCGTTCTGAGCCCGCGCGACGGGACCCATTTTTTTAATAATGTTTTTTGTGTTTTTCTAAAATAAAAGTAGCCTCAGTTACTGCTTATAACATCAGCTATCTAACAGTGAAAGTCCCGTCAAAATCGGTCCAGCCGTTTCGGAGATACTCTTTGATTTCAAGTGTTTTTATTTTTTTACGCGGAACCCTAATTGTTTTTCTAAAATTAAAGTAGCCTAAGTTACCCGCTATAAGATCAGCTATCTGCCAGTGAAAGTCCCGTCGAAATCGGTCCAGCCGTTTCGGAGATTACCCGGAACAAACACACAGACAGACAGACAGACAAAAAAATTTTAATTCGCGTTTATGCTATAGGTATCGTATGTACTTTCATATGCATTTAGTGAAAAGGTGTTATTTTGATATTACAAACAGACACTCTAATTTTATTTATTTGTATAGATATAGATATAGATGCGGAGTCCACGATAAGATACAGAATAACCTTATAATTTAAGAATGAATTATGTATTAACTACCTACGCATATGTAGTACAGACATACTACTCATGACACAAATACTCTCATCCCTATCGACGTTTTGCACTACTGTGGTGATGTATACCTACTGAATTGCTGATTGTCACTGAGTTAGGCCAAATTTATTATTACATTTCAATGACCTCAATAACCATACATAAAAAAAATGCGCTGATGTGTCATATTTGGATAGGACAAACAATATGATATGGAAAGATTTTTTATCTAAAACGTGAATGTTGTCCAAACAACACGGCCATTAAATTTTTAAAACAAATCGAGTACCTACTAACGGCAATTAACGTAGAGGTATTAACAAGCGGACACACATTGTTTTTTCGCTCCGTAGTTATGTCGACAAGCACCATAGCCTCCTGAACTTAAATCATTTTATACGAGTATGTTTTGTATACGACCTCCGGGTCCACTGTCGATCCTGGCCTGCAAGATTGACACTGGTAGGAGTAGGTGGCTTATAATAGACCTTTTAAAACAAGAACAGAATTTTTTCTCGTATTTGATGACTGCTAAGGTAAAGATATCAGCCTCACGTAGTAGTCCTTGCCCCTACTGCCGGCTCCACGGACCATGACCAAGGTGCGTCCGCGGCGCGCCCAGGCTTTGTCCCATCTCCGACAATGCTATCAAAAATAGCGTTGCCATTGGCATGTATAATTTATCTTTGGATTAAATCAGTACATTACGTCACCGATCGGTGCGGCCATTGCCATGGTGAGCACCGGCAAACGTCGGAAGTTTGCTGTGTTGAATTGAAATTACCATTATTATCTACAAAACGATGCTTATTTTGACTGAAGATTTGTAACGATAAAGTTATTAATTTTTGTGTCCTCATAGAAAAAAGAGATATTTAATAACCATCCACAACCACCTGCTGAATGCACTTTGCATGGAATCCGTCCCACGTTTACGTACACGCATTCATCTGGACATATTGGCCTATAGAAAATGACGCCTTTGTAAAATGCATAAACGCTCTCGTATCCCAGTTAATACCCCTTTGAACCGAGCGGGCCCGAAGATATATATACTGCTGAATAGTAGGAGTGCAGTTCAGCTATTGCCTAGCTTGTAGCGTCACTTTACAATCCTCGTTTCACAGCTTCTTCTTTTGAAGTTTAACAATCTGGATCTAGCTTTGATTTTATTCCCCGTTCTATCTTTGAAAGTATTTGTAGTTGCTATTTCACGTAAACACCATTAACGGGCTTAGGTAGGATTAAAGTTACTTAGCGTCATGTATCGAAAACAGGTTTAGAAAATGAATAAATATACTGTGTTACTTATGTAATAATGGCAAGCTATCAAACAAGTACTTACTCACACAAATCATACTGAGTTTTCCGCTCTGTGTCAAGTTTTTATCCAGGTTTCCGGACCACGTGTACCTTCAACTTCTAGTCCATTTGAAAGGAACTGTTTGTATGTTTTCTTCCACCTTCAGACAAAGGTGTTGAAAATACAATACAAACTTTGAGGGAAACCATGCAAAACATTGAAATTACCACCTTGAAAAGCCTACTTAATGGTAACTTACCAAACCTTTTAAAGGTTTTCGTTTTAAAGGAGTAGGTAGTTCGATATTCGTAGTGTAGAGGATTGTTTTTGCAGCGCGCTGATATCACGACCGAGACAGGCGTAGGTATAGTTCGCAACAACGTATCCGTTGCTGTTACACATCCTCATGAAACTTATGGAGGCCGTTTTATGCACTTATCAGTGTTACCTACATACAGGGCGACTGCAGCTGCGACCGACCGACCAGCGACCCGCCGCCAATCTGTTATATTTAGCAGTGTCCTAAATGATTAAGCATACCTAATGGTTATGATTTTTGTATCATGAAAATCATGAGTCACTTTTCAGAACTCCAATGTGGTTAGGTAACTAAATAATATCGTTTCTGTGATGGTGGTTCTTATACTGCAAATGTGTCAATAGCCTGGTGGTTAGACGAGCGTCCTCGTAGCTGAGAGGTTCCGGGTTCGATCCCCATCTTGGGCATTCAACTATTGACGTGAGCCTAGTCCTAACACAAGCATTAGCTTAGTTGGAGGGGCTAAAGGCTAGTGATGTGACTAAGACACCGCTAGTAATCTTAAAAAAATGTTATTAAGTATCCATCTATTACTTAGAAGTAGGTACCTATACCTACCAGAATATTTAAATATTTTTTGTTGTTAAATAAATAGTGTAGATTTCTTGTTTGTAAGTAGGTGGGTTTAGCGGTTGATTATTGAACAATAAACTTAAGTGGACATCTCTTGAGGCATTCGCTTACGACCTATAAGTAAAGAAGCATAGCAGACGGTTCATAAAAGATAAAACAAAGGTACACAACAGTTACCTACAGTCAGAAATAAACCGCAAATAAAAGTTGGTTGCCTGAAATTCATGATCTTAACTAGATACTTACGATCAGTTTTCGTTATTGAATTGGCTACGGAATCCTACATTGTTCGTGGACCGACATATTGCTTTCGTTATATTGGAAGCTTTATCGAGATCACGGTGAATAGTGTGAGTGTACCATGTAGTATGTCTACCTGTGTCTTGTGTTTCCAATGCCCGCCATCGCGCCATCGCAGTGGAAAACATTTTTAAAACATTACGCGCTATTATCGGAAATTGCTTTATATGTGTTCAATAAAAGCATTGAAAGTTTGTAAAATATTTTCTCAGGAAACTGCTGGGTACCCCAGTTGTAATTAATTAGTTATTTCATAATTAGAACATAACTTATGTATTGCAAGGAAAGGTGATTTATTAAAAGTCAAGCCAGCTGAGTTTCTTTCCGGTTCTTCTGAGTCGAGGTCGCGTTCCAATCTGAATGTATACTAGTAAATCAGGAAACAAAATGTGAATAAGTATGACAATTTACAGGAGCCCCCGTAGGCTTAAATAAAATAAACGGTTTGAATTTTCATTAAAGGCCCCTTCACCTATGCCTGGATGTTGTAATTATTCAATAGATGTAAGTAAATTGATGAAAAGATGCAATTAACATTTTCTTATCTAGAATAATAAAAATTGTTACTTATACTAATTTTAGGTTTTAATGGTAGAAGAATTAGTCAAAAAGATAACAGATTAAAAAAAATAACGTAATTAGAAAGCAAGCGATAGAGATAATCTAAATATATATAACTCAAAGGTGACTGACTGACTGAAATTTGGCATGCAGATGTTATGACGTAGGCATCCGCTAAGAAAGGATTTTTATTAATTCTACCCCCAAGGGGATCTATTTTATCCCGTATGAATAATCCCGAAATTTTTGTTAAGTTAAATTAGACGCGGACGAAGTCGCGGGCACAGCTAGTTTAGTATAAAGGCAAAAAAAAATCTTATCGAGTGAAGTTTAGTTCTGCTTCTAGCTCCCGAGTAAATCTTTTACTATTTGCAAGACTATTTGTATCGCTTGCTTTCAAGGAGCTTTCAAGTAGGACGACATGCAACAAGTGCAATTGAAAGCAAGATATAAGCGAAGCGAATACGAAAAATAAAATCACTGCTTCACTTCTGTAACGATTTCCTCGGAAATTCCAATAATATTGTGTGTGTTTTGGATTTTATATGACGTGATCTCGCTCGATGAATTTGTTCAGTGAATTTGCAGATTGTTGCCTCGGACTAGCCGGCAAAAATAAAACAAGAGAGGGATCGGTATCGTTCTGACTCCTCTGACCAGTTGTAAACATTCAAGGGTCAATCACAAAACTCGTTTCAATGCCCATGCCGTGTATACACATGGAGTTGTGGATTGAGCTAACTACTGGACATAATAATATGGGCAGTGCAGTGTTTTAACATTTTTTCATTAATCACCAAATGTGCGGGTCTGTCCCTTGTCCTTGAATTAGTATGGCAAAATATTTCATTCAATATTGATAATGATTGAAGCCATGAAGGTGTGTAAAGCTAAAGCACCTGCGGCTTACCGTTAGCAAACTGCCCATTATCGATGTTCAAAATATAGGATAGCAGCCAGACGCGTCCTTGCTTAAAGATGCAAAACCTCACAACGCCAAAGTGTTAATTTTATTTCAAATACGCATATTAGCTCAAACCAATAACATTGGTAAATAAAGTAAAGTACTCTTACTTCTTTATTGGTCTGAGCATTTTAGAATACTTTTGGTATCCGAATATTTTCTGCACAATCAAAAATATTAGTCGATGAAACTAGCTACGCAGAATTTTCAATTTATTACGAAACAAAAAATATGGAGCTATCCCTGCGAATATTTCGTTGTTTTGTTATGATTCAAATGTTTTGAAATCACTATTCGAAATACAAAGGCCAATTCGTCGCTCGGTATCTAGGCACCCAAATACCTGCCTGCGCTATTTGATACATATTTCTCATACTACTGTAGGTACTGCTTAACCTTTGAGGCAAAGGGATGGAATGTTGGTTTATTAAGATATTCGATATTTTGCTGGTGTAGTGTATTGTATACCTACGTAAATAATTAGCTACACATACATTCCAGATCAGGCAGCGCAGACGGATAAAATGAATCGTTCATAACACTTTTATAAAAGCCTCTTCTCATGAGTCGTGCTCAGTCTTTATCGCCCGTTGGAATTTTATAAAACAAATTTGTATAACACACATTTCTTGTAACGCCCCTGTTGTAATTCTGGAGCGAGATAAAAGCTGACCTGTTAAAGTATTAGTATAAAATTTTGGTTACGTAATAAGAAAGCATTTTCGAAAGCAAGTCGCACACATCCCGCGAATTGAAAATATGATAAATTCATAAGCGGAAAGACAAAAATTGCGTATCCTATCTGCCTTAAAATCACTGTACAGTCTTCAACGATTATAGTACAAATTTGTATAGGTGCCTGTATCTTCTATGCTCAAATGGGGAAGATATAGTCACGCCTCTACCTGCCTAGTCTGTTTAATGCTTTGTGCATGTACTCTTAGTCTCTTACCTAATTAAAAGTGTGAAATGTTTTGTGCAGAGACGTCAGATTCAACAAGATCCATGAAGTGCAGAGCGGCGTGCTGGGCCACCTGCACGCACTGCGCTCGTTACTGCTGAACGACAACCGGCTGGTGGCGCTGCGCTCGGGGGCCTTCCACGGCTTGCGCCGCCTCAAGTACCTGTACCTGTATCGTAACCGCATCCAACACATCGACCTCGACGTCTTCCAGGACCTCGCGCATTTGGAACAGCTGTAAGTTAAATTTCACTACTTACTTGTGATGTCTGATTAGTATTTAACTATATTTTAACTTAACTTTAAGAGCGTTTACTAGTTTCCAATAGGTACTTTCAGTACAACAACTTAGTTGACGAATATTTGTAGGAGCTAGGTAGTTATAATTAGCTTTTACTCTTGTTATTGTAATTGCTGCATCATAGATTACAATAATATATGCATTATAACCGAGTCCTATTCTCAAAATATTTTGCAGGCCTTTAAAACGGACGTAAGTTCAAAGGTAATACGATAGGAATCTCTCTCAACTACTCTGAACTTCAGTTCCTGCTTAAGCACTAGAAATACGAACGGCAAAGTTTTGAAAGCAATAGCTTTGGAGTTAAGTGGAATAAGCAGTATCTATTATCAACCAGTCCAGTACCTACCTAAAATGCGCGATATGAAAACGTAATTTAATAATATAATTATAAATAGGTACTTAGGTATACTATACTTGAGTTCCTTTTAAAAAATAATCGACAGTAACCCTTAGAACATTAGACATTTTATGCTTCTGAATTATTTGTCTGGCAAATCTTGTTTTTTTTCACTTTATTTAAAATAGTTACGAGAACAATTAACCATTTAAGATTTATTGGATAGTTTGGGATTTGAATCATGTTCCTAAATTATGTCTTCCTACAACAATCATAAAATACGGAATTTGAATTTGTGCCAAGCACGTCGGATATAGGAAGGTATTGTAGGGATGTACTGGAATGCGCTTGTTATTTTAACTTCCGAGGATGTCCCGTTGACAATAAAAAACAAAAAGAATTTGCCCTGCTATCGATCGTGTTTCTAGTTATTAGTAGATACCTAGCAGTGACAGTGAATCAGTTGGTTACCTACTAACCTACTATGGAGTTAAGTATATCAGGAATGCAATCACTCGCAACAATTCTCAACAACCATTATAATATACTTAACTAATATTACCTCAAAGGCATACCTAACTACTTATTTGAATGTTTCCCCTTATATAGGTATGGCATAGGTATGTGGATCCTCGATATCAGGTGGCGAGTAGATAAGTGGAGTCCCGTCTCTTGCAGAGATAAGATAATAGGGACTTGTGTATTTCCTCGATCTGGAATACGGTTTAAACCAAAATAAAATTGGAATTCAAAGGAAATAAAATCTGTCTAGACGGTGCAACGTTGCCACAATGCAAGCCAATACCAAAATTCTTATTTTCTGAAAGGATTGCAATACCGCGGCGATGAATTTATTTGGAATTGATTAGTTTGCAATACGAACAATGGGTATCGAATGGTGCTGACAAAAATGTTGAAATAAACACATGGTAAGTACTTAATGAAGCCACGTGACTTACCTACGGGCGGCGATCATACCAATAGGGTTGCCAACCATACCTTATACTTTTGAATAAAGAAAAGGAGTTCGTGAAATGGGATTAAATTTTACTGCTTTTTCGAATGAATGATAGTGAAAACACAGAATGCAATAGCAAGATTTCTGAGACTCTTAGAAATTCCTGAACGACTAATTCTACCACAGTGATAGTATAAAGCGATTCAAATAAGAATAGGAATGTCAATAACCTCTATGTGTCAAAAGTGACTTGAAAAGTATGGTTTGCAAAAAAATATATCAATAATAATAGTCTGACATCAAATTAAAATAAAAAGGTTAAATTAGTAGTAAATTGTCTTAGTATAATATTTAATTATTTCAAGTGATGCTTCGTTTTTTTTAGAACCATTCGAAGACGATGATAATTTTTAGTTTTTTTATATATACAGGTAACAGAATTCCCCTTTTTATTTTAAATAACATTTGGCGTAATAAATTTTAAACACCTACAATATTTCATATTTTATTTTATAGCGGAAAGCAGCAAATAAACTTAGCAAATAAATTTTATTAAAAAAATATCTTGTTTTGCTCACCCTACTTAACTGGTTAGATTTTACAGCTAGTACGTCACAATATGGCGCAAAGTCGATCCTATTCTCATTTGAATCGTATTATACCTACTATTGTCAAACAAATTGTTGATGTCATGTTGATGTTTGTGTTCGATGGCAACCCTATAGACCCAAGTAGATATTTGCCCAGAAAATGATGTCACTGTTTTATACATAGTGAGTATCTACCAAACACCAATCTCACTGGGGAAACTAAAATACGAATTACGCAACCAGCAGTCAGCTAATTGTATAAATAACTATATTGGAATGCTATAGAACAATAAAAAACTAAATGGTGAATTACTTATACTAATAGTTATAAATTCGTATAACGACTGGTAAAGCTATTAAAAACTTGTTCCGCAACAGGATTAGACTGTTCAAGAACAAAAATACTCTTATCGGAATCGTTGGCAATAGATACTTACCTTTTTTTTGATGACGGGGAGGCAATCTTCGAAAGATGTCCAAGATCTCTTGTGGGAGAGCGTGCCTGGGGTGTGTAGGATTCTTACCCACTAAAACCTTCGCGGTGGCCGCACTTCAGCACATCGTCGGGGCTCCGAGATCTCCTAACGGAACGCACCGATGCATTCATTTCCCAGGCCGCCTTCTTACAGGTGACAGTTTCTAGATTAAGTATTTTTACAATCCAACAGTTTGTCTAAAAATAGGTGTCCCAAATTTACCGCCACCAAAATCTGGCGCCCTAGGCTCTAGTCTAATGAGCCTGTTTGTGAATCCACCACTGAACTACGCGCTCACTAGCTTGAACTTTCTAGTTAGTACTGCATACTTCTGGTGGATGAATGTTCGCAATATTCCCTTTACCCCTTTCCATAATATATCTGTAGAGTTCGCATCGCAGTGAAATTCGACGATCATGTTGCTATTCAAACGACGATGGCAAAGGAGTCTTAACACGGTCTCGCAAAGGATTAGACACGGTAACTGCAGGCTCGTCAAGCTTGCAGTTATACGTGGAGCCACTTACTTAGTTACCTACCTATACCTACACATTATATCATGTATGCATGTATCACGGGATGTCAAGTGAGGTCCTAATTGTTTATCATACCATCGTGGTGTGCAATGGTAATCCCTTCGTCTATTGGTATTGGAATTATTAAAACTTTGACTTCCTCAACGTTGTCGTCGCAGAACTAATAATATTCACACTGTTATGTCTTGTAGCGGCGGCAGTAGTTTATAATTGAACAACAAAATAAAAAGATGGCGGGCGTGACTACAACTTACAAGCTAATAATAATGAATAAACTTCGTTATGACGATAAGACGAGGTCATGGTTTACGTGATGTAAAAGATAAAACCTAAAATAATTAAATAGTTAGGTAGGTAGTAGGTATCGAATTATTTCGTTTTCAGCACCATATTTTTTCAATCGTCCCGCTGTCGTTTCTGGAATTATACGCTTTGAATAAACATCCAGGAAGTAGGTATTCTGGGAATCGCTGTGCACAAAATCCCAGGTTTTTTTTTCCAAATACATCCAATATCAGTTGGATTGGAACAGTTTAGCGGCCGCCGCGCCGCGCGCCGTGGCGTTTTAAGCAAAGAAAAATATGAAATTCATTCGGTTCGCTGAATGGGGTGAAAAAAAAACAAATATAAAATAAATTATGATTTTTCCTTTGGAAGAATAACAGTTAGATCCGACGTAATCGATATCGATTACATTAGTTGCATTGGTAAATAGATAGTTGTACTGTCATACATATTATGTGTCTAGATAGGTAGGTATTTGATCGGCCAACAGATAATGTTATTTGTTTTAGGTGTTATAGATATTTAAGACATATTTATTAATTTAGTAAATATCTATATGCGATATAAATGGAATTTGTATTGACTTATGAATAATTGTGTTGCTGTTTTGATAATATGTCATTAAGATATTAGTCCGTCGATTGACTCTAATACGTGTGATATAAAAAGGCCGCCATTTCATTTTTGCGGGTCAGTCTTGTCCAGAACAGATAATTGTAAAGTGCGAGAATAAAGATACTGCGTGCCGTGAATAAATACATAAGCGAAGTGAACTCTGTGTTTCTTTTAGTTCAGAAGTGCGAAAATATTACTTCACGCCTACAAAGTGATTGTGTTACTTCGGAATTCTTGTGAAACAATAAATAAAAGGGTAAGTGCGATTTTATTGAACATGTTTGTTACACAATAACGTAAACGATAAAAGTTAAGTAGTATATATTAGTAATGGAGGTGTGCTATCATGACAAATACCTACCTACCTACCGCTAAAATATTTTCTTAAAATAATGAATGATATTTAGTGATGCTTATTTGTCTACCCGCGGATTTTAGTTGTTTTGATTATTATAAGGATTATATTTTGCATACCTACCTATCTGATTATTTTACCAAACTACCCCGGAAAATGGATTATGTTTTCTTTCCTCTTTCTTCGGTATTAAAGGAGAATGAAATAGGAACTAATGCCTAATGAAAAAGTTTCAGATTAATTGGAATAATGCTCACGGACCAAGAAATACATGAAGAACTACAAGTGGACGCGACGCCGCGGTCCCGACCAGTAGATGGCAGACATCGGTCCAAGAAAAGATCGGCTTCACGAAAGCGTCGTCGACATGCGAGCAGATCACCATCTCAACCGAGTAAGCGGCGACGTCGAAGCCAAACCTCGGTTCGAAGGCGCGGAGGCAGCCGCAGTAAGCAGCGCCCGAGTAAGCAGCGCCCGAGTAAGCAGCGCCGCAGCAAGAGACTCTCAACTTTGAGTACTTCATCTACTCAAAGTGAACGCAGTTCTTCCGATGATGATGCGATTGGACGTAGGTCGAAGGCGAGGTATTTAAGAAAAAGGAGACGTAGACATACTCAAAATAGGGACCACGAGACTGTCACCAATGTGTCTGCGAGAGAAATCTTAGAAGCACTAAAGTCATTGCCTACTTCAACGTCTCAACATCACTTCTCAATGAATAAAAATGCCGTTCCTGAATTTGACCCCTCTATTAAGGAACAAACTATAAATGTATGGATCAATAAGGTCGAAGAATGTGCTAAATTATACGAGTGGAACGAAATACAACTGGTACATTATGCTTTGCCTAAACTGGTAGGTGTTGCTAGAGTTTGGTACCAAGGCTTACCATCCGTTAATTTTTTATGGTCTGAATGGAAAGATAAACTCCTCAAAACATTTCCAACTGTCGAAAATTATGCTATCTTGTTGAATGAAATGCTGGATAGGAAGGTTAAATACAACGAATCGCTCGAGACTTATTATTATCATAAAATTAATTTATTAAATAGGTGTGAAATCTATGGTAGAAAAGCAGTTGATTGTGTTATTCAAGGTCTAGAGGATAGAGGAATGCGCTTAGGTGCACAGGCTGCAAATTATTTGCAACCGGAACAGTTACTAACTTATTTAAAAACTGTTAAGAATGAGGATGTTAAGGATAATAGGAGATTACCAATTAAAATACGTTTTGAAGTATCTAACGAAACTAGTAAACCAGGCACTAATACGATGAAATGTTTCAATTGTAGTGAAATTGGCCACCCTAGTTTTAAATGTCCTAAACCGCTGTTGACTTGTAACATATGCAAACGGATAGGCCATCAATCTTCTTCGTGTTGGAGGTTACTAAAGCCTAATGACAACCGAGCTAAAAATGTCGATAAAAGTGTATCTGAGATCAAGTTAGTGGGTTCATTGGATAATAAATACGTTTTAACCATTGATGTTAATAATAAGTTGAAAACTTGCTATGTGGATCTTGGGAGTCAGTCGACTTTGATTAGACAAAGTGATTTTGATGAGCTTTGTGTGCCATATGTCGAAAATGAGCTAACTGCCCTTAAAGGTTTTGGTGGTTCATTGATTCAGCCAATTGGCAAGGCGGTTGTCAAAATTACTGTTCAGGGGATTACTGCTGATACTGAAATATATATCGTAGCTGATGAATTACTGAAATATCCGGTACTGCTAGGTCATACGTTTACTGAGCAGACTGGCATTGTTATAATTAAAACTGATGAGCAGTTAGTTTTCGTAAGGCAACCTACAGGTTTAGATCAAGTAGATGTAGTTAAGTTAGCGATATATATTCACTCCGATACTGTCGTTAAGTATATGACCGCCGTACCAATTCTAGTAAACGAGAATGTTACTTGTAGCATTTATGTGAGAGGTTCTATGCGTAAATTAAAGAAGGCTACGTATTATATAATTCCTGGAGCATATAATATAACTAATGGTCGTGGTTCCATTATGATAGTTAATATAGGAACGGAAGATCTGTTATTAGCAAAATGCGATTTATTAACGAGAGCTGAAGTCATAAAGGATAAAGATTCAGTTAATATTTTGAGATTGGAAGAAGAGGAAACTAAATTCAAATTTGATCAAATATCTTTAGGTAATACGTTAACTTCTAATGAAATCCTTGGTTTAAAAAAATTGCTTGATAAATATAAGGATTGCTTTTCTTTTGGCCTTAGTGACTTGGGCCTTACAAATTTATTTGAAATGACCATCACATTAAAGGATGCAACTCCTGTTGTGTATAGGCCTTATAGGTTGGCACATACTGAAAGGCAACAGGTTAAAGTCATGGTACAGGATATGTTAGATAATGGAATCATTACTGAATCCACATCCTCATATGCAAGTCCTATACTATTAGTGCAAAAGAAAACTGGAGATAAACGCTTGTGTGTAGATTACAGAGCTCTAAATTCAAGAACTGTTAAGGAGCATTATCCTTTACCAAGGATAGAAGATCAAATTGATAGTCTTGGAGGTTTTAAATATTTTGTCACATTAGATTTAGCGTCTGGTTACTATCAGATTCCAATCGCTCCTACCTCTCAAGATAAAACTGCTTTCGTTACGCCCGACGGGCAATATCAATTTACCAGAATGCCATTTGGGTTAGCAAATGCTCCGTCTATATTTCAAAAAACTGTAAACAAAATGTTAAGTAGCACCAGAAACCGTGAAGCTTTTGCATTTATGGACGACATAATTATACCATCCAACAGTATCCAGCAAGGAATGGAGCGATTGGAGGCTGTATTAAAATTATTAAGAAACGCAGGTTTGACTTTAAAAGTAACCAAGTGTAAGTTTTTTTATACAACCATAGACTACTTAGGGTATGAAATTTCTGAGGAAGGAGTTAGACCAGGAACTACTAAAACTGAGGCAGTAGAAAAATATTCACCGCCTAAAAATCAACATGAAGTTCGGCAGTTTTTGGGCTTGGTTAGCTTCTTTCGTCGATTTGTGAAGAGTTTTGCTATTATAGCCACCCCAATGACCAAACTCTTAAAAAAAGATGTTAAATGGGAGTGGGGGCCAGATCAAGTTAAGGCATTTTTGACTCTTAAGGAAGAACTAATAAAAAGACCTGTTTTAGCAATTTACGATCCACTGGCTATAACTCAAATCCATACCGATGCATGTAAAACAGGGATAGCAGGCATACTTTTACAGGAGGATAAGTCGGGTAGTTTTCGAGCAGTTGCATATTATAGTCGCCAAACTAGTCCGGAGGAACAAAAGTATCATTCTTTTGAACTAGAGACGCTAGCGGTTGTTGCTTCATTAAATCGATTCCGGGTATATGTCTTAGGACTAAAATGTACTATAGTCACCGATTGTAATGCATTAAGAACTACGTTAACAAAAAAAGATATTATACCGAGAATTAGCAGGTGGTGGCTACAACTCCAAGAGTATGACTGTCAGATAGAATATAGGCCAGGGTTACGTATGAGCCATGTAGACGCCTTAAGTAGAAATGCTATAGAGGCAAGAAATGAATCTGAACCTATTTTTGAGATTTTAACAATGGAGACTGAAGATTGGTTAGTTACTTTGCAAAATGTTGATGACGAAATCATAAAAATTAAACAAATTTTAGAAGATCCAAATACGAAAAATGTTGTTGACATACAGAAAAATTACAGACTTAAGGGAGGCAAGGTCTATCGTGTGGTAAATGATCAATTGAAGTGGATGGTACCAAAAGGAGTTCGATGGCAATTGCTTAGGAAAAATCATGACGAATTAGGCCATTTCGGAATAGATAAAACACTTGACAAGTTAAAGGATTCTTATTGGTTTCCTAAAATGAGGAGATTTGTAAAGAAATATGTACAATCTTGCCTTGAGTGTTCTTATTACAAAGTGCCAGCAGGTAAAAAACAAGGAATGTTACATCCAATCCCCAAAGTAGAGGAACCTTTTCACACCATCCATTTAGATCATTTGGGCCCCTTTGTGAAAAGCAAATCTAAGAATTCATATATACTAGTTTTAATCGATGCCTATTCAAAATACATAAATCTTTATGGTGTTAAAAATACTAAAACTAAAACAACACTTAAAGTTTTAAATAACTATGTAAGTTTATTTGGCGTACCCAGTAGGATTATAAGCGATCGAGGCACATCATTTACCAGTAAGGGATTTAAGGATTTCATTAATAAATTAGGAATACGCCATGTTTTAAATGCAGTTGCCACGCCCAGAGCGAACGGCCAAGTAGAAAGATATAACCGTACTATACTAGCTTCACTCTCTACTAAAAATCATAATTATCAGGAAAATGAATGGGATAACCACTTAGAAGAAATACAACTAGGATTGAATACCACTGTTAATAAGGGAACTGGGAAAAGTCCATCAGAAATATTATTTGGATTAAGGTTACGAACTAAAGGAGATAGTATTGTGTCTTCTCTACTGGATTGTGACGGAAATAATGCTAAATCTGTAGAAGATATCCGAAAGGAAGTAAATTTGAAAGTAGCGGACGAACAAAGAAAACAAAAGAAAAGATTTGACAGTAGGCGAAAGGCACCAAATAAATACAAAGTAGGTGATTTAGTTAAAATAGAGAGAGAAATCGGAACTAATAACGGAAAGTCTAAAAAACTACTGCCTAAACTCCAAGGTCCATATAGGATTCTTAAAGTATTGGATAATGATCGATATATCATTGAGGACACTCCATTAACGAGGAAACAAAATAGGAGATATGAGGCAGTAATTTCTGTAGACAAGATATACCCATGGTTGACATATACACAAGAATATTTAAATGATACTGAGGATGAGGTATCTGGTCATGAAATAGGATCTGATATAGACAGTACACACAAAGAAGTTGGAATTGGCAATGATAAAAGAGACACTGATAAAAGCAATGATGACGACAATGATGACGACAATGATGACGACAATGATGATTATGTAGATGTGGATGATGTTGATAAATAAGTAATGAACTTATTATGTATTTAGTGATTTAACAATTTAGATGCACATGAGGCTTAGGCCACTGATCTGAGAGCATCTACTTTGTAATGAGATTATAGATATCTGCATACAAAGGAGGCCGATAAGCCAATTAAGGAGTATGCTAGATATCTATGTTGGAAGTATTTTGCACACACATGAGGCCGATAAGCCAAAGCGGGAGTGTGTAAAATCAATGATGATGTGATAATGATTATTTACTTATTATTTAAGGTTGCTTATTTTGTGAACTGTATTTTAATTTCTTAAATTGATGGAACAATTTTGTATAAGGGATGGCCGGAGGCAATATATTATATTATTTAAGTTAGATTCATTTTATAAATATTTAAGATAGTGTAAATCAGACTTACCTAATTACAGAATGTAACTGTTACTTAGTTTAATGTTAAAAACCTCTGCGAGAGGACTTGCAGATTTCTGGATGGCCGACTGTTATAGATATTTAAGACATATTTATTAATTTAGTAAATATCTATATGCGATATAAATGGAATTTGTATTGACTTATGAATAATTGTGTTGCTGTTTTGATAATATGTCATTAAGATATTAGTCCGTCGATTGACTCTAATACGTGTGATATAAAAAGGCCGCCATTTCATTTTTGCGGGTCAGTCTTGTCCAGAACAGATAATTGTAAAGTGCGAGAATAAAGATACTGCGTGCCGTGAATAAATACATAAGCGAAGTGAACTCTGTGTTTCTTTTAGTTCAGAAGTGCGAAAATATTACTTCACGCCTACAAAGTGATTGTGTTACTTCGGAATTCTTGTGAAACAATAAATAAAAGGGTAAGTGCGATTTTATTGAACATGTTTGTTACACAATAACGTAAACGATAAAAGTTAAGTAGTATATATTAGTAATGGAGGTGTGCTATCATGACAAATACCTACCTACCTACCGCTAAAATATTTTCTTAAAATAATGAATGATATTTAGTGATGCTTATTTGTCTACCCGCGGATTTTAGTTGTTTTGATTATTATAAGGATTATATTTTGCATACCTACCTATCTGATTATTTTACCAAACTACCCCGGAAAATGGATTATGTTTTCTTTCCTCTTTCTTCGGTATTAAAGGAGAATGAAATAGGAACTAATGCCTAATGAAAAAGTTTCAGATTAATTGGAATAATGCTCACGGACCAAGAAATACATGAAGAACTACAAGTGGACGCGACGCCGCGGTCCCGACCAGTAGATGGCAGACATCGGTCCAAGAAAAGATCGGCTTCACGAAAGCGTCGTCGACATGCGAGCAGATCACCATCTCAACCGAGTAAGCGGCGACGTCGAAGCCAAACCTCGGTTCGAAGGCGCGGAGGCAGCCGCAGTAAGCAGCGCCCGAGTAAGCAGCGCCCGAGTAAGCAGCGCCGCAGCAAGAGACTCTCAACTTTGAGTACTTCATCTACTCAAAGTGAACGCAGTTCTTCCGATGATGATGCGATTGGACGTAGGTCGAAGGCGAGGTATTTAAGAAAAAGGAGACGTAGACATACTCAAAATAGGGACCACGAGACTGTCACCAATGTGTCTGCGAGAGAAATCTTAGAAGCACTAAAGTCATTGCCTACTTCAACGTCTCAACATCACTTCTCAATGAATAAAAATGCCGTTCCTGAATTTGACCCCTCTATTAAGGAACAAACTATAAATGTATGGATCAATAAGGTCGAAGAATGTGCTAAATTATACGAGTGGAACGAAATACAACTGGTACATTATGCTTTGCCTAAACTGGTAGGTGTTGCTAGAGTTTGGTACCAAGGCTTACCATCCGTTAATTTTTTATGGTCTGAATGGAAAGATAAACTCCTCAAAACATTTCCAACTGTCGAAAATTATGCTATCTTGTTGAATGAAATGCTGGATAGGAAGGTTAAATACAACGAATCGCTCGAGACTTATTATTATCATAAAATTAATTTATTAAATAGGTGTGAAATCTATGGTAGAAAAGCAGTTGATTGTGTTATTCAAGGTCTAGAGGATAGAGGAATGCGCTTAGGTGCACAGGCTGCAAATTATTTGCAACCGGAACAGTTACTAACTTATTTAAAAACTGTTAAGAATGAGGATGTTAAGGATAATAGGAGATTACCAATTAAAATACGTTTTGAAGTATCTAACGAAACTAGTAAACCAGGCACTAATACGATGAAATGTTTCAATTGTAGTGAAATTGGCCACCCTAGTTTTAAATGTCCTAAACCGCTGTTGACTTGTAACATATGCAAACGGATAGGCCATCAATCTTCTTCGTGTTGGAGGTTACTAAAGCCTAATGACAACCGAGCTAAAAATGTCGATAAAAGTGTATCTGAGATCAAGTTAGTGGGTTCATTGGATAATAAATACGTTTTAACCATTGATGTTAATAATAAGTTGAAAACTTGCTATGTGGATCTTGGGAGTCAGTCGACTTTGATTAGACAAAGTGATTTTGATGAGCTTTGTGTGCCATATGTCGAAAATGAGCTAACTGCCCTTAAAGGTTTTGGTGGTTCATTGATTCAGCCAATTGGCAAGGCGGTTGTCAAAATTACTGTTCAGGGGATTACTGCTGATACTGAAATATATATCGTAGCTGATGAATTACTGAAATATCCGGTACTGCTAGGTCATACGTTTACTGAGCAGACTGGCATTGTTATAATTAAAACTGATGAGCAGTTAGTTTTCGTAAGGCAACCTACAGGTTTAGATCAAGTAGATGTAGTTAAGTTAGCGATATATATTCACTCCGATACTGTCGTTAAGTATATGACCGCCGTACCAATTCTAGTAAACGAGAATGTTACTTGTAGCATTTATGTGAGAGGTTCTATGCGTAAATTAAAGAAGGCTACGTATTATATAATTCCTGGAGCATATAATATAACTAATGGTCGTGGTTCCATTATGATAGTTAATATAGGAACGGAAGATCTGTTATTAGCAAAATGCGATTTATTAACGAGAGCTGAAGTCATAAAGGATAAAGATTCAGTTAATATTTTGAGATTGGAAGAAGAGGAAACTAAATTCAAATTTGATCAAATATCTTTAGGTAATACGTTAACTTCTAATGAAATCCTTGGTTTAAAAAAATTGCTTGATAAATATAAGGATTGCTTTTCTTTTGGCCTTAGTGACTTGGGCCTTACAAATTTATTTGAAATGACCATCACATTAAAGGATGCAACTCCTGTTGTGTATAGGCCTTATAGGTTGGCACATACTGAAAGGCAACAGGTTAAAGTCATGGTACAGGATATGTTAGATAATGGAATCATTACTGAATCCACATCCTCATATGCAAGTCCTATACTATTAGTGCAAAAGAAAACTGGAGATAAACGCTTGTGTGTAGATTACAGAGCTCTAAATTCAAGAACTGTTAAGGAGCATTATCCTTTACCAAGGATAGAAGATCAAATTGATAGTCTTGGAGGTTTTAAATATTTTGTCACATTAGATTTAGCGTCTGGTTACTATCAGATTCCAATCGCTCCTACCTCTCAAGATAAAACTGCTTTCGTTACGCCCGACGGGCAATATCAATTTACCAGAATGCCATTTGGGTTAGCAAATGCTCCGTCTATATTTCAAAAAACTGTAAACAAAATGTTAAGTAGCACCAGAAACCGTGAAGCTTTTGCATTTATGGACGACATAATTATACCATCCAACAGTATCCAGCAAGGAATGGAGCGATTGGAGGCTGTATTAAAATTATTAAGAAACGCAGGTTTGACTTTAAAAGTAACCAAGTGTAAGTTTTTTTATACAACCATAGACTACTTAGGGTATGAAATTTCTGAGGAAGGAGTTAGACCAGGAACTACTAAAACTGAGGCAGTAGAAAAATATTCACCGCCTAAAAATCAACATGAAGTTCGGCAGTTTTTGGGCTTGGTTAGCTTCTTTCGTCGATTTGTGAAGAGTTTTGCTATTATAGCCACCCCAATGACCAAACTCTTAAAAAAAGATGTTAAATGGGAGTGGGGGCCAGATCAAGTTAAGGCATTTTTGACTCTTAAGGAAGAACTAATAAAAAGACCTGTTTTAGCAATTTACGATCCACTGGCTATAACTCAAATCCATACCGATGCATGTAAAACAGGGATAGCAGGCATACTTTTACAGGAGGATAGTCGGGTAGTTTTCGAGCAGTTGCATATTATAGTCGCCAAACTAGTCCGGAGGAACAAAAGTATCATTCTTTTGAACTAGAGACGCTAGCGGTTGTTGCTTCATTAAATCGATTCCGGGTATATGTCTTAGGACTAAAATGTACTATAGTCACCGATTGTAATGCATTAAGAACTACGTTAACAAAAAAAGATATTATACCGAGAATTAGCAGGTGGTGGCTACAACTCCAAGAGTATGACTGTCAGATAGAATATAGGCCAGGGTTACGTATGAGCCATGTAGACGCCTTAAGTAGAAATGCTATAGAGGCAAGAAATGAATCTGAACCTATTTTTGAGATTTTAACAATGGAGACTGAAGATTGGTTAGTTACTTTGCAAAATGTTGATGACGAAATCATAAAAATTAAACAAATTTTAGAAGATCCAAATACGAAAAATGTTGTTGACATACAGAAAAATTACAGACTTAAGGGAGGCAAGGTCTATCGTGTGGTAAATGATCAATTGAAGTGGATGGTACCAAAAGGAGTTCGATGGCAATTGCTTAGGAAAAATCATGACGAATTAGGCCATTTCGGAATAGATAAAACACTTGACAAGTTAAAGGATTCTTATTGGTTTCCTAAAATGAGGAGATTTGTAAAGAAATATGTACAATCTTGCCTTGAGTGTTCTTATTACAAAGTGCCAGCAGGTAAAAAACAAGGAATGTTACATCCAATCCCCAAAGTAGAGGAACCTTTTCACACCATCCATTTAGATCATTTGGGCCCCTTTGTGAAAAGCAAATCTAAGAATTCATATATACTAGTTTTAATCGATGCCTATTCAAAATACATAAATCTTTATGGTGTTAAAAATACTAAAACTAAAACAACACTTAAAGTTTTAAATAACTATGTAAGTTTATTTGGCGTACCCAGTAGGATTATAAGCGATCGAGGCACATCATTTACCAGTAAGGGATTTAAGGATTTCATTAATAAATTAGGAATACGCCATGTTTTAAATGCAGTTGCCACGCCCAGAGCGAACGGCCAAGTAGAAAGATATAACCGTACTATACTAGCTTCACTCTCTACTAAAAATCATAATTATCAGGAAAATGAATGGGATAACCACTTAGAAGAAATACAACTAGGATTGAATACCACTGTTAATAAGGGAACTGGGAAAAGTCCATCAGAAATATTATTTGGATTAAGGTTACGAACTAAAGGAGATAGTATTGTGTCTTCTCTACTGGATTGTGACGGAAATAATGCTAAATCTGTAGAAGATATCCGAAAGGAAGTAAATTTGAAAGTAGCGGACGAACAAAGAAAACAAAAGAAAAGATTTGACAGTAGGCGAAAGGCACCAAATAAATACAAAGTAGGTGATTTAGTTAAAATAGAGAGAGAAATCGGAACTAATAACGGAAAGTCTAAAAAACTACTGCCTAAACTCCAAGGTCCATATAGGATTCTTAAAGTATTGGATAATGATCGATATATCATTGAGGACACTCCATTAACGAGGAAACAAAATAGGAGATATGAGGCAGTAATTTCTGTAGACAAGATATACCCATGGTTGACATATACACAAGAATATTTAAATGATACTGAGGATGAGGTATCTGGTCATGAAATAGGATCTGATATAGACAGTACACACAAAGAAGTTGGAATTGGCAATGATAAAAGAGACACTGATAAAAGCAATGATGACGACAATGATGACGACAATGATGACGACAATGATGATTATGTAGATGTGGATGATGTTGATAAATAAGTAATGAACTTATTATGTATTTAGTGATTTAACAATTTAGATGCACATGAGGCTTAGGCCACTGATCTGAGAGCATCTACTTTGTAATGAGATTATAGATATCTGCATACAAAGGAGGCCGATAAGCCAATTAAGGAGTATGCTAGATATCTATGTTGGAAGTATTTTGCACACACATGAGGCCGATAAGCCAAAGCGGGAGTGTGTAAAATCAATGATGATGTGATAATGATTATTTACTTATTATTTAAGGTTGCTTATTTTGTGAACTGTATTTTAATTTCTTAAATTGATGGAACAATTTTGTATAAGGGATGGCCGGAGGCAATATATTATATTATTTAAGTTAGATTCATTTTATAAATATTTAAGATAGTGTAAATCAGACTTACCTAATTACAGAATGTAACTGTTACTTAGTTTAATGTTAAAAACCTCTGCGAGAGGACTTGCAGATTTCTGGATGGCCGACTGTTATAGATATTTAAGACATATTTATTAATTTAGTAAATATCTATATGCGATATAAATGGAATTTGTATTGACTTATGAATAATTGTGTTGCTGTTTTGATAATATGTCATTAAGATATTAGTCCGTCGATTGACTCTAATACGTGTGATATAAAAAGGCCGCCATTTCATTTTTGCGGGTCAGTCTTGTCCAGAACAGATAATTGTAAAGTGCGAGAATAAAGATACTGCGTGCCGTGAATAAATACATAAGCGAAGTGAACTCTGTGTTTCTTTTATAGGTATATGGCGACTATTATGTCACTTATTATCAATGACATGCAGACGTAACTATTAAACATATAGTAGGTCATGTCTGACTTATTATTTCCCATAGGGTTATTTATTTTATTTAAATGTGTATTTTTAACTACCTATAGTGAAATTGGAGTACCTACTATAAGCGAGTGAGAGGCAAACAAGTGCGTTTACCGCGTTTATGGTTGTATAACATTTTTAAATTAACGTTAAATTGTTCTCAATGCGAAGCGCTCATGAATTATAATTTATGCAATTGACAATCCACATTAATATGATTGATTTACGTCGCTACTCGATTAGGAGTGCTTGGGACGATGGCGCGGCCGTTTTGATTTTATTATGCTCCCAGCGTAAAGGCCCGGGTACACGCTCGTACTTGCACTAATTGCAATTTGTGCAAGCAAGGCAGGGCACAACGCTACACCGCGCAAATGCAGCCACAGGTTGCAATGCACTCTATTTATGCCCAATCTTATTGCGCATGCAAGTCGCTATGTGTAGCTTTGCCTGGACCGTAGTTTTGATTAACTTGTAAAAAAACATTAGGTTTACGACCAAGGAATAGGTATATAACATTAAAGGTCATTCTTTGTTAAGCTTCAGAATATACAATATTATCGCTATTGGCAAACTTCTAGAATCAGCTTACGCTTTAGCTAGGTAAAGCAGTTAATACCTAGTAAGTATTCGACTATGTTAGTAGTTGGTTGGTATAACTTTAGATCAGATACGATTCTTGGAATTGGTACTGACACTGAGATTGTTTGTGTTATAAATAGATAAGGGATGTTATATAATATACGTTGAAACAGAAAGGGTATACTTTTGTTCAAAACTTAACTTTGTAATTCTAAAACTATCAGCTTTGGAGGAAACTTGAAAAACAAAAGGAGTTATAGGGTTATCTGTTGACAGATTTCATAAGTCTACAAAACCTTTAGTACTTCAACTCTCCCACAAAGCCCATAGTTTTAGATTTAAAAGTAAAGCTGCAAAAAATAGTATAGCCTTTCTGTTTCACCTAGTATAATGTGTGTATATAATGTGATAAGTTATGTTATTATCTCACCGTGCAACCGTCGTCTGTAGGATTGTGATAACTACATCACTAAGTAATCAATTAAGTTGGCTATTCAGCGGAGATGCGCCGTCGAAGTCAGTGGAGTTCGTTCTCGTGTTCATTGAGTCACTCATTGAATTTTGAAATCTATTTCAATACTAAAGAAACTATTTTCATTAAAAACTAAACAAAAGTCAAGTTTTGAAAATGTTGAGTATCTAAATATATATAACTCAAAGGTGACTGACTGACTAACTGACTGACTGACATAGTGATCTATCAACGCACAGCCCAAACCACTGGACGGATCGCGCTGAAATTTGGCATGCAGGTAGATGTTATGACGTAGGCATCCGCTAAGAAAGGATTTTGATAAATTCTACCCCCAAGGGGATAAAATAGGGGATGAAAGTTTGTATGAAACTTTGTCAATTAAATTCCACGCGGACGAAGTCGCGGGCACAGCTAGTAAAATATAGAACGTAAACCACAGCTATTATCGCAGCTGCTATGTCCGGTTATTGCAAGCACGAATGTTAAGCTGGAAGCTAGAATCAGATACCGAGACCAGTGAATGACTGTCACTTGTCCGTATGATAATTCAGAACTTCGACATAACTCCTAGGTATTTAAGCTAAGTACGTCGAATCCCAAATTAAATCATTGATCGTGGTCTGTTATGAGATACGAATACTTATCACTAATCGATTGAAACTGGCTGACGATTCCGGCAATCCGTTACTACCATATTAGCGTGTGGGTCTTCCCATCCATGCTCACGTTATAAGTATAGGCCCAGACAATTCATATCGCTCATTTATTTAAAAATATTTATGACAAAAAAGTGACTGACTGACTGACATAGTGATCTATCAACGCACAGCCCAAACCACTGGACGGATCGGGCTGAAATTTGGCATGCAGGTAGATGTTATGACGTAGGCATCCGCTAAGAAAGGATTTTGACTATTTCTACCCCCAAGAGGATAACATAGGGGATGAATACTCCCGATTTTTTTATTAAGTTAAATTCCACGCGGACGAGGTCGCGGGCACAGCTAGTTAAAATATATTTATGACAATTTAAAGTGACGATTGTTTTGAACTTAATATTTTCTCATGAGAATTTATTCACGAATATTTTTTTTCAGATATTTGCATGTAAATGAAATCCATCATATTGAGCCTCAAACATTTTCGAATATGCCTCGTCTGGAAAGGCTGTAAGTATTGAGGTTACATTTGTTAAAATGCGAAGTAAAAGTACAAATTTATTAACATTTCATTAACAAGTGACCTTCATTACCTTTCAGGTACTTGCATAATAACCATTTAAAGACTATCCCATTTGGTTCATTCTCGGGCATGCCTCGACTGAGCAAGTTACGATTGGACAGCAACGCCTTGATTTGCGATTGCTCCATGCTGTGGCTGGTGCGCATGATGTCGGAGCACCACCAGATGTACATAGATGCTACCTGCTATCAACCCCCTAAAGTTACCGGAATGCCCCTTTCTGTAATGGGAGAACGTGACTTCCAGTGCCGTAAGTTATAGTTTATATAACTTAACGAATAAATTTGTTCCATCCGAATAATTAATGTGTCATTGATTTTCAGAACCTCCGCAATTCGAAAAGGAACCCCAAGATGTCACCATTAAATTCGGAGAGGCCGCAGTCTTCAGTTGCGCCGCCACCGGTGATCCGTTGCCCGAAATAGTATGGTTACGCGATTCTAACGAAATATCTATAGACGGAAGCCAGTACGAGATCATTGATAACGGAACCCTCATGGTTCATGCCACCAATGAAACCGACGGCGGATATTTCGAATGCATGGCTAAAAATTCTATCGGCCAGGTCCATTCTAAGCAGGCCAGAATGATGGTACACAGCAATGACCTAGCTGAAAATGATGATAACTTGAGCAACAGGGACGCCAGAATGATTTTACACAAGAACGACCCGGCTGAAAGGGGTAATTACTTGAACAACAGATGTACTAAGTTTAAAGTAATGTTTATCTTATAATTTTTTTCCTTTTATTACAGTACCTCCGGTGTTTACTCTGTTGCCAAGTCGACAAATTGCAAAGATAGGCCAAGAATATGTCACCCTCGATTGTCTCGCAGACGGCCATCCCAAGCCACATATTGTATGGTTGTTAAATGACCAAAAGATTTTATTAAACGAACGTATTTCTATACGCTCTAACGGGTCTATAGTTATAAAAAATATTCAAGAATCCGATGCAGGCCAATACGCTTGCCAAGCCTCAAACGTTCATGGAATAGTATCTGCATCTGTCCCTGTCGAAGTACTGGGTAAGCTTTATATATATTAAAACCCACATTAATTTTTACGAGTAGTTATTGTATTTTTTTAACAATCTGAATAGAAAAAAGGCCTCAAGAATTTTTTTTTCATTAAAAGTTACGTTTTCAGTGATGATGTATGTTTATTTTCATTACTCATACTCTGAAAGTAGGTCTGAAGTTGCCTGAGGAGCGGGTTGAAAGTAATACTTTTCAGGCCCGGGAGTTTCGCTTTCAACTGACAGCTGTCAAATTATAAAAAAAAATCTAGTTCCATTTTCACATTTCTATGGAACTATGTTCAAACTTTTTCTACAGTCACTCAATTACAGCACGATGTAAAATTGAAATAACATAAAGTTAAGTATTAATTCAAGAATATTTTTTTTAAAATGACAATTATAATTTAGTTTCAACAATTTCTTTAAAATAACATAGATTTGGGCAAAATATTTAAAGATGAAAATGAAAAATAATGGCTAAATGATGAAGTTGGCCGGCCAACGAAAAAAAAAAACAAAATAGGCGGCAATCCGATTATTTTTTTTCGAGTTGTAGAGTATTGTTTATACTTCCTTGTATTATTTCTTTAGCCAATTCCTGTTTTTATTTTTATTTTCCTTGTATTCGTAATGAAAAGCACAGTGTTTACCTCGGGTGAAAGACTTATTTTGTCCCTCGAACTATTAGCGCCCTCGCTACGCTCGGGCGCCAAACACCGCCTCGGGACAGAATAAGTAACTTTCACCACTCATGTAACAATGTACTATTAAATTATCTTCTCTCTATTGTTTTAGTTCCACCCGCGTTTATCGTCGTGCCGAACAATAAAACTGTCAAAGTCGGAGACAGGGTTGAATTGTTGTGTACAAGCAAAGGCGTGCCTAAGCCTCTTATTAATTGGTTTAGAAACACATTGATCTTACCTGAATCTGATAATATAATTTTCAGCAACGACAACCAAAATTTGACAATCTTGACTGTTTCAACTGACGATGACGGCATATACCATTGTAGAGCGGAAAATCCCGAGGGACAAATTGAAATATCTGCTTACTTAACAGTCGAAGACTTTGAAATTGTATTGCCCCATATTATAGTGAAACCTGAAGATACAGACGCTTTTAAAGAAACGTCAGTTCAATTACCTTGCGAAGCTGAAGCTGAACCCCCAGGCTCAGTGGAATGGAGGAAAGATGGATCTTACGTGGAGCCGAACGAAAAATATTTTATTACTATTATTGGTAGTTTAGTAATAAAAAACTTGACTGTGAGAGATACCGGCAGATATGAATGTTCCGTATATAATGAGTACGGTAGAGACACTGCCTCTGCATTTCTGACGGTGAAAGATCGTGTACTACCTGGAGATGAATACGTTAATATCGCCTTGACGGAAGCCACTAAGGATGTCGATCAAGCAATTGAAAGAACTATGACAGAACTATTCTCCAACCGAAGTGCAAACGTAAATATACACGATCTGTATAGAATTACTCGATTCCCAAATGCCCCGGCAAGGGAAGTGGCTCGTGCTGCTGAAATATATGAAAGGACCCTCGATAAAGTCAGAGAATTCGTACAGAGTGGACATAAAGTAACGTCAGCCGAACCTTTTAATTACCAAAATATACTGTCAAACGATCACCTCGAAGTAATTGCACGTTTATCTGGTTGTGTCGCTCATAGGGAGAAAGACGACTGCTCGGATATGTGTTTTCATAGTAAGTATCGTAGTTATGATGGAACTTGTAATAATTTTGCACATCCTACTTGGGGAACATCTTTGAGTGCGTTTAGAAGAATCCTTTTTCCTATTTATGAAAACGGCTTCAGTCAACCTGTAGGGTGGAACAAGGATGTGAAATACAACGGGTTCACATTACCGAGTGCTCGCCAAGTTTCAACGACTATTATCACAACTAATGAAATATCGGAAGACGTCGAGATTAGTCATATGGCTATGCAATGGGGTCAATGGCTGGATCACGATTTAGACCATGCTTTACCGTCGGTAAGCTCGCAAACGTGGGATGGTGTGGATTGTAAAAAGACTTGTGCATACGCCGCTCCATGTTTTCCTATTGATGTACCTTCTAATGACACAAGAATAACCAATCGTCGCTGCATTGACTTTATAAGGACGAGCTCAGTCTGCGGATCCGGCTTGACTTCAGTCCTTTTTGGCACCTTGCAACCTCGGGAGCAAATCAATCAACTGACATCATTTATAGACGCATCTCAAGTATATGGATTCGAAAAATCTGTAGCTGAAGACTTACGTGACTTGACCAATGAAAATGGTCTCTTACGAGTGGGAATAACATTATCTGGCAAAAAACCACTACTCCCAACGGTTGGTTTGAATGCGATGGACTGTCGTCTTAATTTGGATGAAAGCAACCGAAAATGCTTTGTTGCTGGTGACATCAGGGCTAATGAGCAAATGGGATTAGCTGCCATGCATACCATCTGGATGAGGGAACACAATAGAATTGCTGTTCAATTAAAAGTTGTCAATCCAATCTGGGATGGGGACAGAGTCTTTCAGGAGGCTAGGAAAATAATAGGTGCCCAGATACAATTCATAACCTACGAGCATTGGTTGCCAATCGTTCTCGGACCCGAGGGTTATAATCAATTAGGAAAATACAAGGAATACGATCCTAATCTTAATCCATCGATTTCCAACGTTTTCGCAACAGCTGCTTTAAGATTCGGACATTCCATGATTAATCCTATCTTGCATCGTTATGATCAAAATTTTGAAACAATTCCCGAAGGTCATCTTTTACTCCGTAACGCCTTTTTCTCACCGTGGCGCTTAGTTGACGAGGGTGGAGTAGATCCTTTGCTGAGGGGAATGTTCATGACGCCCGCCAAATTGAAGACACCCACGCAAAACCTCAACTCTGAATTGACCGAACAGCTTTTCTATAGCGCCCATGCTGTAGCTTTGGATTTGGCAGCAATTAACATTCAAAGAAGCCGTGACCATGCCATCCCCCCTTACACAAAATGGCGTCAATTTTGCAACATGTCCGAGGTAAATGATTTCGATGATTTGGCTGGAGAAATCAGCGACGTCAGTGTGCGTCAAAAATTAAAGGAGCTTTATGGTTCGGTGCATAATATTGATGTTTGGGTGGGTGGTATACTAGAAAACCAAGTAGAAGGTGGAAAAGTTGGACCACTATTCAGATGCCTATTAGTGGAACAGTTTAAACGACTGCGAGATGGAGACAGGTTTTGGTACGAAAATCCAACGACATTTAAGCCGGAACAATTGCGACAGATCAAAGAGACAAGCTTAGCTCGTATTTTGTGTGACAACGGCGACAACATAGACACTGTTGGGGAAAACGTGTTCCTGTTGCCCGAAGTGCAGGATGGACTCATCTCTTGCGAAGATTTACCCTCCATGGATTTACGCTACTGGGCAGACTGCGAGAGCTGCGGCGACGACGACAGTGTTGGACGGCCGAAGCGGCGCGTGCGCAGGGACACTGGCGCGGACTTAATGCACGCCGAAGATGAACGCTTAAAAAATCTTGAGAACTCGCAGCAATACTTGTTAGAAACCATCGAATCATTGAAAAAACGAATTGAATATCTGGAGCTTAATTGCGAAACAGAAACAATATAAGTACTTATAGCTATTAAATGTCGTACCTACTATACAATATTTAAAGAATATTTTATAAAGTTTCTACTTAACTTATGTTATTAAGGCCTGTATTAATAAATCGATCTCAGACGAGATTTATCTTGGAAATGTAATTTGTATCAGTACCAAATGACATGTCAAAAGCGTACTTAAGACCGCTCTCAAATTTGAGATCAATTTATGAATGCGGGCGATGTTCCTAAAAATCCTACTTGTGGTCCAACTAATTAAGATTGTTTCACCTTTACCCTACGTTTTTAAACGTAAACCTTATTACTTACCTATTATTAAAGAATAATATATTAATGTCAGCTACATAATTTTGTACTTCCGTATACAAACAACTTTACATTTTTCATCGAGCTCATTTAACTATTACTAACAGTTGTTACTAATAGTTACCTACTCATTACATTTAACTTGCATTCGTCGTTTAAAAAACATACTTACTTACCTACTCTAGTCAATAAAAATTGATGACGTTAAAACAGTAGGTAGATGTAGATTAGCATTCAGTATAACTTATTAGATCTTAATGATATCATGTTTGTGTATTTTTTGCATATTTACCTATCTACCAATTGCTTATACTTTGACACGCAATTGATTTTATTTTAAGTAAGTAAACATTGTATCCATTTGGGTTGATTCATATAAGTACATTAAAATAAGTGACTTATTAGCATTTAATGCCCTTTACTTAATTGGTGTTTGTTTTGATAAACAATAAACCAATATTAAATATTTATTATCACATGGAGTTATGAAAAATCCGGATTGTCACATTTTTAATGCAATTTTAGTTGTAGCAATCCCTGCAACAGAGCAGTTTAATTATTAAGTACCTTATAATTATTTTATTGACCAGCTAAAATTATGAATTCCTTACACACAACTTTACATATATTTTTGGCATGTTCATTACATATTATCACCTTCACATGATTTATTGTATTGTTTTTGTTGATTTATTTTTCTTTTTAAACCCATGCTAATAACCATAATAAATGTCTGATATAACTAACCGATTGTAGGGATAAGAAAACAAAAGAAGAGTGGTCAAACCAAGAAAGATAAAAATGTTTTCGAATTGATGGTAATACTAATAAATTAGGCGCAACCCATCCTAGATGAGGAAGCTGTCCACATTATAGAGGAAAATAATAATGCCACATATATGCGCAGTAGTACAGTAGTACAGGTATACTTTTTAACAATCTCTCAATGTTGTGTGTAATCAATAAATCATGTAGTGTTCAATAAAATTTCAAAAAGTACCTGATGTTATTTTATTTTGACATACCTAATCTCAAAAGAATAAAACTCTGTGGACTAGAACATTTTTTATTTCATTGTAAATCATCTAAATCATTCTACTTATGAACCTAATTATATACACTTCAGTTTTTAACTGATTGATGCTCTAATAATTGCTAGTTCCATGGGACCATCCCGTGAAATGCAAAGACATTGCTCTCAGCTCATTTAACATTTTTGTTGCAATAGTATGGTATGGTAGTGGCAACCTGCCATGGTAAAAATAAGTATTGTCAAACTAAAACTACCTTAAAGGCATCCATACAGTATAATAACTGAGATTTCAATTTAAACTCCAATATATTTTGTGTGTCTACCAGTGGCTAAAACCAGATTTTTATCCTTATTCCGCACCTCCACCTCCAGGAAGGCTATTTTCTTGCCAGTCTTTATTGTGACTGCTTCTACTTCAATATTGTCACCTTCTCTGGCAGCACTCATGTAGCTGTAAATAGATTATACAATGTAAGTTTAACACAAAGCACCACATTAACTACTTTCTCAATCTTTTAAAACTTACACTTAGGTACTCATAAAACTAAGTTTTGTAGGAGTATAAAAATATTAAAAAAAAAACTAATTAATGATGTCAATTAGAATGTAATAATGGATATTTCATTCCTAAATTGTTACACTCAAATTGACACCTTAAAAAGGAAATACCTACATTTATAGTTTTTATGCTCATGCAAAATCTTTCTGCTTAAGATACAAGATATCAAAAGTAAGGTGAAGAAAGGTTATCTTGAAAAAAATATGGTTAGCAGAGAAACCAGAGGGCTGTGGCGAGGTCATCATCATCATGTTATCAATCAATCAAGAGGTCAATAAAGAAGGTTACAGCAAAAGTGCATTAAATAAAGTCACACCTCACACTTAGATCTATAGATACTCCTCTGGTATCAATTTTTTCATTGGTCGTGAGTGCATATGTAGAGATTGCATCCACCAGATGTGCAATAAATCCTCCGTGCAGTGTGCCTCTCTGATTCAAATGCTCAGGACCAACTTTGAACTCTGTCACCATTTTTCCATCACCACATGATATCACTTTCAGCTGAAACATGTAAATAGAAGATATATTAAATGAAAGGATATCATCAAAGTCTAAAAGGCGATTTCTATTGGTTAGCAGTGATTTGGTTTTCCTGAACAACTCACTGGGTTGGAGTGACTCCACCACTTAAGGAAATGATGGCAACCGGCTGGGAACATACACATCAGATTTTTTTTATTTTCTTTGCCATCAATTATTTGATAAAATTAGATAAATGGTAAAATAGATACGTAAGGACGTCTCTATAATATTTCTGAACTATATATAGGCTACTATAAAATGTAGTAACCCCTACTGAACAGGACTATAAACGACTATCTTTTGAGTATCATAAGCGATAAATAATAACTAAGTACTTAATTAATTTATGTGTTTACTTTAAAAACACTGTTTACCTTTTGAAGATTTTGGTCGAAACTTTTAGTAGATGCAACAGCTTTAGCAAACAACTCTGCAATCGCTACTCCTTTATTAGCCATTTGTTAAATTCCTCACTACTTTACATACTAAAATAATATTATTTACTAAAAATTGTAGTTAGGTAGGTTCTTGTAAACTTTGCTTGTATAATATAAAGAGAACACAGAATAAGAGTAGTTCTTTGGTAAGTACTCCCTCTTTGAGTACCCCTTCCTTGGAGAACCCAGTAAAATCCAGTCAATACTTAACCTACAAAAATCAGCTGACAGTCGGACTGCCAGTTTTTAGTTTTCGTTTGCATTTAGCCACTCTCAAACTGTCAAGTAACCAAATATTCTCGTTTTATTTATGTATTCCCAAGAAGTCTGGTAATTTGTCAGTAAAGTATCCGCCACTTTACTGATAAGATTGGATTGGATCTATTAACATATTATTTTACCTAACACTGGCTAAATGCGAAACCAAAACGCAAATAATAATTATATAGTGTTACAAATATTATTTGGCCTGTGGCCAAAAGAGGAACTAAAAATATTCATTAGAAAGCTAACTCATTTTGTTTGACCTAAGATAAAGGATCTATGTCTTTGTGTTTGACAGTCTTGTATCGACACTAGCGACGCTCTCAAGTGCCAAAAGATCCTTGATGGTACAATGCGATCCAAATAAGAATAGGAATGTCAATAACCTCTATTTGTCAAATGTCACTTGAAAAGTATGGTTTGCAAAAAACTGATTTGCTGTTAATAATAATAGTCTTGGAAAGAGGCCATTAACACAAAAAAAATAAAAAGAAATAGTCTTACATTGAAATAAAAAACTTAAATTAGAAGTAAATTGTCTTATATAATATTATATATATTTAAATTCATAATTCGTTTTTTAAAACCATACCATAACCTTTTCTATTTTCATTTTTGGCGCAAATTGTTAAAGAAAGGAAAATAAGGACGCCAGTCGCCATTTTGTCGTTGTTAGTGTGCTTCGTCGTGCGACTGAGTGCATGTGCTTGTGGACTGATACTTTAGTTAAGTCTGTTGTTGTTATTTGTTTTTGTTATTGTCTCACTCATTTTGCTCAAAAATGAGTAAACGAGGCCCTATGTTACATGGGAGAGCTCGAGAGATTGTCTGCAATGTAGACAAATACTTTGAGAGCGAGATACAGCAAAATTTAGAATTGATGCAACAATTAAAAATAAACTTATCTTGTTTTGCTCACCCTACCTAACAGGTTAGGATTGACAGCTATGACGTCACAATATGGCGCAAAGTCAATCCTATTCTTATTTGAATCGCATAGTCGGTAACGCGGTGAAAATTGTTTGAAGTATGTGGAAGTCTTAGGGCCTTAAAATTTAAATCATTCGAAGTATAAATCAATATGAGAAACTTTTGACGTCAGTACTTTATTATGATTTTTCACTATTAGTAATCGAATCATGGCCAACGTTCAATAACACTGAAATATAAGTAAAATGAGCTTTTTTACATTTTCCGAATCAGATTGCGATAGCCACTTGAATGATCCACTGACTAGTCTGACTGACTACCCTTACCAAAGAGAACATATATTTTACTTTTTATTAATATAGGCAACATTATATTCATTAGAAAAAAGGATTTTAATAAAATGTAATTATTCAACTGACTTTAAGGCTAAAGCGCCCGCGAAGTTCAAATTTATTGTGGTTTTTTAGAAATTTTTCAAAATCTTACAATAATAAAAGGCATATTTTGTAATTCGCGACAAAGACCGTGTGCAGTGCATTTATTAATATATACAACATACTCTAAAACATTTCAAGAACGACAGCTATGCAGATAATCTGGCAATTTTTGTATATTTATGATTTATGATTATGATTTACTAGTATCATATCCACCGTGATAATATTTGGAGTGAATAAATGCATTAATAAATAAATAAAATAAAATAAAATAAGTTTATTTCAGACGTTATTTTGTCCATATTTTTTGGTTAGTAGCTACTTACATATTACAATACAACTTAAACAACTATGTTAGTATGACATGACATATAATTCATATTAATAAACGCACCGCATACTGTGTTTGTCGCAAATCACAAAATGCTGTCTTAAATCTTTTCAAATTTTGCATAAATTATAAAAATACTTGAAAATTTTGAATTTTGCGGGCTAGACAGGCGCCTTCACCTTAAAACAAAACACATAGGTACAGCGAACATAGAACCTCATCCTATTTTGAAAGTCGACTAAAAAACCTTCGTAGCTCTGTGCCAATTAAAGTAAGTAGGGGTCAAGAACTTTATACAGTGTTGTTCTAAGCTTCTTGGTAGGGGTAGGTAAGGGGTAGCTAGTGTAGGTACCTAAGAAGGAGTCCTAACTTAAAGAGTCCTACATAACATAACGTCCTCCTAACACTCGAAACCAAACCACCATAAATTCGAAACGAAAACTTAACAATATTCGTAACTAAACTTCAAACTTATTAACCCAAAAAAAAAAAACATAACGTCCTAATGTAAAGATAGTGGCAGCGACTGCAATCCAAATGGAACAAGTTTTTTCTAGCTTATTGCACTAATCCAAGTTTTTATGAAATCCGTTAATTTATTACTCATATTAAAATATTTTTTTACAATTGTTAGTGGTATAAACCGACTTCTTAAATTGCTGGTAACCGTAAATCGTCCATATCTCTAAAACTACTGTGCCGATTTTGATGAAATGTACGAGTATATGGGACCACCTAGAGTATATAAAACCTTTAAAACAAAAAGGTTTTTTTTAAACAGATCTATTGACATAGAAATCAGGTTAATCTGAGGAAATCAGTAATCATACTTTACTGTTTTATCCTGAAAACAAGGATAAAATAAATCTAGGTAGGTAACAGCGTGTGGATGGTTAACTACCTATCTATCTACTTCATAATAAACCAAATGGTCTAAATAAGCAAGCAAGTACCTATGTACCTGTTAGATAATAATAATGTATGTAGGTATTTACGTAATTTGTACGTAACAACTTAGTATTGCTTACCCACACATTACTTAAATATTATTAATTACCTACTGCAATATTTCAAGCGAGGCGAATTAAAAATCAGCGAAGGGCCCGATGACCACGTGCTGAACTTGAATCGAATTACTGTCACTGTGAGATCAATTTGGAAATCCGCGCGGACAGTCCATATTACGTAACATAAATATGTAAGTACCTGAACTACTGTTTGCTAAATTAAATATCCGATAACCTCGAAGAATAATTAATATCTTTGGTGTTTAATGATAATAGACATCAGTAAGTACGTCGGTAAGTAAGTATTTGAGATAATTCAGTTAGTATAGGTTTTAAATAGAATTGTACCTACACAGGTACTGTACTTACCTACTTTATCTTTTTTTAAATGGGACTGGTTCCGCCTCACACTCCTACTGTAACTCCTGTAAACCAGGATCGACAATGGTGATCAATAATGACGTCGAGGTATGACCCTCGATGAGTCCCGGGGAAAAGTTAAATTATCTTGGAACCCGCACGAATTTAATTAAAATAAATAATAGGAGAAGTTGGAAGAAAAAAAATCCACTTGTCTCCGGTGCAAAGCGGGAGACAAAATTAGCTGGTATGGGCTGATTGCCATAGAAGCAAGCCTGTTACAGCTGATTGAAGACCAGTTGTAAGGCACCGCGGATCGTAATTAGGCTAATTGGACCTAAACTCGTGAGCTGATTATACTTGATTCCAATAATAGGTATGGCAAAAGCCGTTGAAAGCACGGAAATTATCCCTGGTTTCCACAAGGTATGTGTAATAAATCTGCTCCAGATGTCACTTGCAGGCTATTTATAGGCATAGTGGGGGTCTGTTTTGCCACAGACTGCACTCCCATAGGATGTGATATGCAGATTGTTCATGATCGTTTTACAGCGTCGAACATTGACAGAAAGAAGGAACCAATGTGAAGTGGAATAATTTGCTCCTAAAGTTGCCATGCCCAGTCAGAAATTGAGCCACACAGCTTACTTTGTCTTACAAAATACTTACTTGCAATAAGAATAAGTACTTTCATACCTAACTATGAATGACATAGGTAGGTTCCTAACCTATTTTATAGACTTTTATTTACAGTTTTTTTTGTTATCAGATTAATATTTGATTTATATTTTTAATATTTCCTTTTAGGTAAAGTGTGAGGCAAATAGTTGCCTACCTATATACGTTGAAGTTGGGACGTGTGCCGTTAAGAAGGTACCCACCTACCCGCTGTGATAAATGGTCTAGTTCATATAATACTAGTGGTCGTGGTCACATTATCAGTAGGTAACTATCTAGTTAAGCGAGCAGGGCGTGTGCGGCGTGTACGCAAATTAATGCAGTTGCGGCGTGACGCCACAGGGCGAGATTTCTGCTGCTCTCGTTGTGTCGCGGCGACCAGATAATTTCCGGACCGGTTCCTCGCGGGAAAATATTATATAACCCAAGTAAACACTCGGATTCTATGCAGAATAACAAAGTATCGTGACTGATTTTAGTTACATTTATCGCGTTTAATTGCTTAGCTAGATATTAAATCATTCGTATTTTTAAAGCAACTTTTACTTGTTCTGCCTTTGCCGTAGGAGGATTGTTATCTCTTTCTCTTTGCAGATGTTGGACATTTGCATCTTTTGCTTTTTTTTATAGTACCCCGGTGTTTTCAAAATTCGTGATGAGGGTAGTACCGATTGTTTGGTAGATACCTACCTACATTAGTATTTGTCCAAGGAAACAACGGCAATTCTGTCACCAAAGTCCTGTAGTATCTTTCTCCAGCTAGAGACTTACTTAACTAGTACTGTATATTCTGTTCGAAATGCAATTCATCTTCCATGACCCCAGAAATGAACTCCATAAAACGAACTTAAAAAAGAACAAGCGACTTAATCTGCTTTAAAAATGAAGTAAGTACCTACCTAGTTAGTGCGTGCGTAGGTACCTAGTTCAGGCCGCGTGCCCCCAATCCCCATAAAACGTGTCTAGGGTCATGTCTCAATCGATCGAAAAGTGTGCCATTACAGGTGCACGCATGTCAATTGTCAGGTGTGTCAGAGCGACACGCCACTGTTATATAACTCGTACATAATCGCCGGGTGACGCGTTCATGACACTTGTTTGACAGCGCATTGCGATAGATAGGACGAGCGATACGGGACAAACCCGGCACTAACGTAGACGTGACCGGCCACAGTGCGCTACTCATGGGTAGGGTTGTCTCCGCACAGTTTTCAGGTGCGATTAAGTCCAGGATGAGTAAGGGCTTATACAGGTACAAATAATAATGAGGTAAGTACGATACGGTAGCTGGTACGTAGATGCCCCGTAAAGACAGACTACATGCATCTAACTATCATAATATTTTCAGAATTAAAGGACTTTGTATATATTTTGTCACTTGGCCTTTGACTTTTTGTTGGGGCCTGCGGGCTTCGAATCCATTGGCCTAAAATAAAAAATACTTATTATGTTCCAGATAAAAGATTGCGATACTTTTATGACATTAAAAAAATTATATACAATTCTAAAATAATCCAAACCCTCAAGTATTATTTCAGACTTTCGAAACACGTTTACATGCGATCATTGGTTTACTAGTTACTGGTACTTATTTATCTAGTTAAATAAATTTATTCTATACTAGCTGAGCCCGCGACTTCGTCCGCATGGAATTTAACTTAACAAAAAAGCCAGCTCCCGCGTTCTAAGCCCGCGCGACAGGACCCATTTTTAAATGATTGTTTTTCTAAAATAAATGTAGCCTAAGTTACTTCTTATAACATCAGCTATCTGCCAGTGAAAATCCCGTCAAAATCGGTCCACCCGTTTCGGAGATTACCCGGAACAAACAGACACACAGACAGACAGACAAAAAAAATTAAATCGCGTTTTCGCTATAGGTGTCGTATGTACTTTCAAATGCATTTAGTGAAAAGGTGTTATTTGGATATTACAAACAGACACTCCATTTTTATTTATTTGTATAGATTAAAGCATTTACTACCTTAAATTTAGACATAAGTCACAATACACATCCAATAAGTAGGTATTAGGTAATAACTTCACTCACCTCCATTATTGTACTTATGTTTCATTGGTCGACAACCCTAGGCGTCAAGGATTCATTCAAAACAATGATGCTGTCGCAACATCTGCGGATAGCGGTTATTGCTCATGCAATGCTTCGATTTCACCGCTTATTTGCCAAAATTATGGAAAGGGGAAATATTAGTAAGCATCTTTGGTTGCGTTCATTTGGCACAAGTGGGGACTTTACAAAGTGAATGCCCGGGTATTTAAGAATATTCGGAATGGATACGTCACGTGGATCGTGGAAGTGTATTGTAAGAAAATTTGTCTTATACTGAGTACCTATGAATTATGTCATTTAAGAATTGACTTAATGTAATTTAATCATCGTCGCTTCTAAATCCGGTGTAAAGAAAACTGGTTTGACGACCGATTTTCGTAGGAGTTCAAGCATAGGCCGCTCGGCTCACTGATCCGTGTGGTCGCGGGTTCAATTTCCGTCAAGGTAAATTATGGAAAGTCCTTTTCATGATTTGTCCTGGTGAATATCTGAATCACTGGGATTGCCCGCAGGATATGGTACCCAGCCATAGTACATTGCTTAGTTTGGAACCATACAGTTGGTTTGTTATTCTGGCAATATTTAATATAATTTATTAAAATAAAAATAAGAATAAGGTAAGAAAAAGGTACATTATTCAACATAATCGCGGTATTTCCCAGCACATACATAAAGGTCTGATAGGTATCAGACAATTAAAATAACCATTGTTTGTTGGAGGTTCTAGAAGTTACCTCGATGTCTATTGTAAGTTTGAATTAGCAACACGGAAAAACGGCTAAATAGATTTGTATGAAATTATCAAATTTCATAGCGCTGAGCAGAATTTAAAAGTATACCATCGGTCTACCGGTCTGGCACGAGTTTTATTTTGTAAACTTTTATATACTAATATGAATTAGAATGTAAGTAAGTGTAGCTGGTTAGTTTTTAGTTATTTTTTATATATTTTGTACATAGTGTACCTATTTATTCTTACTACATATCAACTTACCCTAATTACAGGAATAGGTGCAAGAATGTTGGCTGCATTTCCGAGCTGTACCATCATAATATTGATTATTTGTGCGTGGAAAGAGCCTGCCCTCTTATCTCCTGTAGAGGCTATCAATATGGGGATAATTTACTCTCCTTTGAAAACAAAAACGAATTTACAAAAAAATACATATTATACTTATACCTAACAAAAAAATCTAACCGACTTCAAAAAACGTGGGTGCACTAAAAAGCTACAAATAACTAGGGACCAAATAATTTATTTCATTTGGACTTACAAACATCTAAATATATGTAACTCAAAGGTGACTGACTGACACAGTGATCTATCTACGCACAGCCCAAACCACTGGACGGATCGGGCTGAAATTTGGCATGCAGGTAGATGTTATAACGTAGGCATCCGCTAAGAAGGATTTTGATATAGATATATATGAATAGGGGATTAATAATCCCGATTTTTTTGTTCAGTTAAATTATACGCGGACGAAGTCGTGAGCACAGCTAGTTAAAAAATATATGCGAATTGAGAACCTCATCCCTTTTTTGAAGCCGCCAAATTAAAACAGGTCTAAAAATAACCAAACCTTGACAGTCGCCTGCAACATGGCAGAGATGACCGGTACCAACAAACACGCACTACATTTGTTGCGCTATCCGGCATTGCGCAACAGTTCGCTAAACTGCGCTAAAGGCAATAAGGTGGGCCCGTGCACTCGCTGAGAAAGTCATTCGACCCGTTCCGCTGGGAACCTCTTCCGCAAGTTCCGTGTTCATAGGCCGCGTTCCTCCCGCCTCCGCGCGCGCACACCCAGAACCTTAGTTCCTGTACATCAAACACTTCCTGTCGTCACACTAGCCGTCTCGAAAACTTACCACCGGGGACCAACTCCTTTTGCTTCCCATTCTTTGGTGCGTGCGTTCTTACATACTCATTTCAATTAAAAGAAAACCGGTTCCTCATGTTCACGATGATTAAGCAAAATAACAAATAAAGAGTGTAAATAGTTATATTTACCAGAAAGGCGAAGATGTAATTACGCATGCATAATAAACGCGAATTTATTTTCGAATTGCACGGGCAGGTAACTGGCCGTTACATAAATTGTAGCGTTTGGCAGTTTGCATTGATTCACACCTCATATTTGTATGTAGGCCCTGCTCATGCGCACATACGCCAGAGAAACTTCTGTTGCTTAGTACCTACCTATATTTTGCATAATCTGTTGGTAACACAGCGTTAGATAGATATCACATGATTTATACGTGAGTGAAGATAGGTAAATATTTTCACCCAATTATTATCACAGGTCTCATTTGAATGATACTAGATAATTTTAAGCATCCACTTAAGCACCATGCAAAATATCGTGCATTATTCAAATAAGACCGATAATATTATTTTCTTTGTGACTTCAATCCGACCGGATTCATGGTGTCATTTCAGTTACATAGTGATCCCAGTTGAACGATTCAAGCATGAATTACAAGTCCGAGTCCGGAGTCCGAAGCCTCCATGCCTGCACAAGTTTAGTTAACACTGATAGGACCTACCAAAGAAATAGTAATAACTAGCTGAGCCCGCGATTTCGTCCGCGAGGAATTTAACTTAACAACAACGCCCGCTCCCGCGTTCTGAGCCCGCACAGCAAGACCCATTTTTTTAATGTTGTTTTTCTAAATTAAAAGTAACCTAAGTTACTCCTTATAACATCAGCTATCTGCCAGTGAAAGTCCCGTCAAAATCGGTCCAGCCGTTTCGGAGATTACCCGGAACAAACACAGACAGACGGACAAACATGTTTTAAATCGCATTTTTGCTATAGGTGTCGTATGTGCTTTCATATGCATTTAGTGAAAAGGTGTTATTTTGATATTACAAACAGACACTCCAATTAGATTATTAGGTATTACTTATTATTTCTTTGAATCAAAACCTTACAGAAAATCGCTTTGATACCTACCGATAGTGAATGCACTTGACATCAAAGAGCATGTGGCTGGAGCATGAATTGGGGCGGAGCTAAAAATCTGTCAACTTATTTACGTCTAGGATAAAATCTATTTGCGTCCAAATGATTAAAGTCTGTAGGTACCTGACTTTATGGTAAAAATCTGTATAAAATAAATATTTGGACTATTATGCGTAATATTTTAATTTAATTTTAATGTAGGCTAACCTACGTGCTTGTACAATAAGGGCATTGCTAGAATTGTACATTGAAAATTAATATGATAAAGTCATACAATAATTTTTACATGTTATCATTAATCTGTAATACTTAAGTATATAACAGTTGACAAAATCTGTATCAATGAATCATGATAGTCTGTATACACGTACATAAAATGTAGAGCTTAAAAAACCGGTAAACTTGGGGTTTACGGTGAAGGAAAACATCGTGATGAAACCTGCATGTCTTAGAAGATTTAACCAATTTTCGAAAGACATGTGAAATCCGCCAACCCGCACTGGGCCAGCGTGGTGGATTATGGCCTGAATCCCCCTCGTGTTGAGGGGAGGCCCGTGCCCAGGAGTGGGACGTCAAAAGGGCTAAAATTATAATTATTACTTGGGGTTTAGATGGGTACTTAACAGACAGTTGGTTTTGGAAACTGTTTTATCTCATATAACTATGGCAATGTTGCATAGTCACATGATATGGAACCCTTTTTGAAAATTGTCGGGATTTCAAGTAAAGTTTGAATTGCGATAAAATGTTCATAAACACTGTTTCATTCGGTGTCTGAAACAAAAGCCTCAAGTATTTCGGACTTTCCAAACACCCTGTATAATGGCAGCACTGCTTTTACCCTACCCTTTGATCTCTGTCCTTTTGACATTGCACCTCTGTCTACTGCTGCCTGCACAAACGCAATAGCGCCAGTAAATTAATTTTCAGGGAATTCAATAGAGTTGACGTCGGGCAATGCAAAAGCAGAGGCTGGGTCTGGGATAGTAACTTCGTTATTACCTGCTAGGTACAGAAATGGGAAATTGTTTCAGGTTTCAGGTGAGTTATAAACACGATATTAAAGCGGATATGCGTCGGACGACGAGACGGAAATGAATTTTATAAAACAATAGTTGCGTAACTCTGTAGTTACATACACAGTTATGCAATAGTAATAAATTCTGTAAGGCATAGTGCAATCGAATTAACTTACTGCATTTTTGGTATGATTAGCATTTAGAGATAAAATTACTGGATTAGATTTGCTGACTTATGTCCGAAAATGTAAATTCTAAATTAAAATATTCAGAAATCCCGTTCAAGTTGATTAGTAGGTATATACAAAAAAAAATAATATACCTCATGTTTTTATTTGTTTGGTAAAATAATATTATAAAAGATAAAATTATAAAGATAAAATCCAGAATACCAGTCGTGGTCTAACGTGTGACTGGTGATATCCCGTGGATTTTAATAAACTCAGAGCTCAACGCCGGCGGCTGGTGTTCACTTCCTGAACAAACCGCACAAAAGCCGAAATACTTACGTGAAAATACAGTGATAATTTTTTTGTAGTTGGCAGGTGAATATATCGCTTAACAGGAATGGAACATTGCATGACTCCGGAAATGTGTGGCAGCCTGACAGGTATGTGTGTAAAACATTCATGTAACATAATTATTATTATGTGTGTCTTACTTATATGACCTAAATCACTTAATAACCAAATCTTTTTTCACTGGAAGAAGGTAAGTACTCTTGGCTTTCGAAACATACCACAAAAGTAGCCTAAAATAATTTAACCTTACGTAGCAAGCATTTATTTAATATCCTGAGAACATGTATGCACAATATGATTTGTAAAAGCGGTCCCTAACCGGGAGCATTTGCCTGTAATGTAACAATCAAGATTCGATTATGATCATTATGATACAATACTTACTGCCCCAAAAAATACTCTGTTCTCCTAACTCACTGATATATTTAATGCTGGTATTCGAACAAAATTACAAAACACAAGCTTATAAGACAGTACCAGTTTTGCATTTGAATGTCAATCAATGTCCGTTTCACCCAGTAAATTTAATAGTTATATTATGTTTAACGGAAATGTCAATGATTATGTAATAATTACTTATCTAAATACGGCATAATATAATGGATTGAGAATAGGTAGTAGCGGAAGGTGAACAATGCGTGGGTCGGCAGGCAGCGCCATAGCACACGCCATACAATACACGCATTAAGCGCGCACAAAGCTAGCGATACAATCTCACTTCACACGTGGTAGAGAACGAATTTCATAAGGGTCCGGTAGCTCTACTAAGAGTTATATACACTCGATAGTTGCCTTAATAACTTTAATCTCCTATTTCTCCTATCTCTTTACAGAAATTAATCTAAATTGGTTCAGCGGTTTAAGCGTGAAAACGGAATAAACAGACACATTTTAATATTATATTCGTTTGGATAATACATAGAGATGTACCTAATTGTTAAATTGAAGATTAAAAATAAATTGAAATCACAAATTATGTTTTGTTATTTAATTGCGCATGCACATTTCAATTATTATTAAGTACAAGGAATGCACCTATGTCTAGTACCTACTAAATACGTGGGTATTTTATTTTAGCTTCTACTAGCTGAGCTCGCGACTTCGTCCGCTTGGAATTTAACTTAAACGCTCCGGCGCCCTCGTTCTTGTTTTTTCTAAAATAAAATATCTGTCAGCGAAAGTCCCGTCAAAATCGATCCAGCCGTTACGGAGATATTTTTTGATGTCATGTGTTTTTATTATTTTACGCGGAACCCTAATTCTTTTTCTAAAATTAAAGTAGCCTCAGTTACTCCTTATAACAGCTATCTGCCAGTGAAAGTCCCGTCAAAATCGGTCCAGCCGTTTCGGAGATTAGCCGGAACAAACATACAGACAGACAGACAGAGAAAAAACATTTTTATCGCGTTTTTGCTGTTGGTGTCGTATGTACTTTCATATGCATTTAGTGAAAAGGTGTTATTTTGATATTACAAACAGACACTCCAATTTTATTTATTTGTATAGATTTCGTCATGGTATTATACGCCTTACTAGCTACTGGAGATTGGTAGTAATTGGTAGTGGCTCTACCTACTAGGTAAGGTACAAAAATAAGTCTAGACAATGGCCATGATTTGGTACTTTGGGGACAAAGTAAACTTCTCAACTAAATTATAAATTTCGCTCTATTATAGCAGAGCCTGCTAGAAATGATTAAACATACAGGTTTTCATTTAAGAATGAGATATTAAATATAGTTTAAGAGCTAATTTTAATCAATAACGCTTGTAAATTATCTATATGTACTAATATTATAAAAAGGAAAGATTTGATTGATTGTTTGTTGGCATTAAATAGGCTCCTAATCTACTGAACCGATTTAAACATTCTTTCTCTGTTGGGAAGCTACACAGTCCCCGGGTGTCATAGGCTATCTTATATTTAAAAAAAAATAGGGATCCTTACTAGAACTCCAATAATATAACCGTGATGTACTCGTGTGAAGCCGGGGAGGGCCGCTAGTGTCATATAATTGATATAGGTTTTTGAGAAATTACTGGACACTTGGAACTACAGTGATTAGAAAACATAGATTGTAGCGCTAAACTAATTCACGAGTAAGTACTAAATAAAATAAATAAATCGTTTTTATATTAAATACAAATACCCTTTGTTTTACTAGGGTTTAATGTTATATTCCGACTACCTTTGTGTTCAATTCACGTGTCATCAAATTGTGAGAGTATGAATGCTTTCAAAGCATTTTAACTCTGTGCAATTCGACACTCTGTGCCATCAATGAACAGACAAGCCTGTGGCAGTCACTCATTTTAATTACACACGTGTGTGGTCTATAGGTAAATAGCTCACGTGTTGTATGCCGAAACCCGAATCGCGGTGCTCAAAGGTATTTTAATAAAATGCCAATGTCGGATCATTTCCGATATTCACGCTTCAGTAGCTGTTGTTCGCGGGATAATATTGATGAATGTCAGATGCGCCGGCAATTCCGCAAACGAGTACCTATGTGAATAGGTATAATGTATTGAACTGGATGAATGTTTACAACTACATTCCTGTGTATTGACAGTGATACGCTGACCAGTCAAAGCTTTCAAATTGAAATAATGTATCATACAAATTTGTCCCTTAAATGAGAGTGGATTATGTGTATTATGAGTGTGTTGTGTCCTTATGCGTGCCGTAGCTCTAGGTAGGCAAAACCGATCAATTTAACGGTGGTTATTTTCGTAGCTTTATTTATATTATGATGATATATAATTATTATAAATATTATTACTTAATATGAATCGTCTCTTGGATGCTTATTTTTTAATTTCTGCGAGTAAGTAGGTAGGTACTTACTTGTTTGTATCTTCTTTCCCCAAAATTCTAAATTCTAAACACCTGTTTCAAAAAAAGGTGAGGTATCATCAGCATACATCTGGTCTCAGATTTTTACAATCCCCTATCTTATACCTATATCCTATCTCCTTGGTGAAACTGGTAAACCTTCGAGCAAATTAACTTTATTATTTTACGAGCTGTGCTCGCGACTTTGTCCGCGTGTAATTTAACTTAACAAAAATTTCGGGATTATTCATCCCCAATTTTATCCCCTTGGGGATAGAATTAATCAAAATCCTTTCTTAGCGGATGCCTACGTCATAACATCTACCTGCATGCCAAATTTTAGCCCGATCCGTCCAGTGGTTTGGGCTGTGCGTTGGTAGATCACTATGTCAGTAAGTCACCTTTGAGTTATATATATATGTCGCCGCCAACTAGTTTAATTCGCCGTTCAATTAACAGCCTAGGCACTTAACTAAACGGCGCCGTTCAACTAGTGGCCTGAATGATATTCAGCCATTTGATCAAACAGCTAGGCAAATGACTTGGATCGATGACGTTTAACTACTTGCCTAGCCGTTTAATTACCTGCCTAGCCTGTTCATTTCAATTCAGTTCAACTTTCTGCCACCTAGCGCCGAAACTCACCAAACTGTCAATATCTCTATATTCTATATTCTCTTTGGTCAATATGGCGTCGGAAAAAAACAACTTTGATGGAATAATTTTATTAGGTAGGTAGGCTAGGTACTTAGGTTTTTTACGATTTTTTTTAGATCCACCGAATCTATTTGCCGGGTGGGGTTTCTGTGGGGTCATAAAAAAATAACCCTAACCTAAACCCATCCAGGTCGTTCTGCTTGGGTAGTATTTTGAAAAAGTTTTGTAGTACTTAAATGTCAACCAGTTGCCTAAGCATTAGCCAGCCAGTTTATTAAATGTTGTAATAGACGATACGGCTGAATATCATTCAGGCCGTTAGTTGAACGGCGCCGTTCAATTAACAGCCTAGGCACTTAACTAAACGGCGCCGTTCAACTAACGGCCTGAATGATATTCAGCCGTATCGTCTATTACAACATTTAATAAATTGGCTGGCTAATGCTTAGGCAACTGGTTGACATTTAAGTACACACAAAACTTTTTCAAAATACTACCCAAGCAGAACGACCTGGATGGGTTTAGGTTAGGGTTTTTTTTATATGACCCCACAGAAACCCCACCCGGCAAATAGATTCGGTGGATCTAAAAAAAACGTAAAAAACCAAAGTACCTAATAAAATTATTCCATGAAAGTTGTTTTTTTCCGACGCCATATTGACCAAAGAGAATATAGAATATAGAGATATTGACAGTTTGGTGAGTTTCGGCGCTAGGTGGCAGAAAGTAGAACTAAATTGAAATGAACAGGCTAGGCAGGTAATTAAACGGCTAGGCAAGTAGTTAAACGTCATCGATCCAAGTCATTTGCCTAGCTATTTAATCAAATGGCTGAATATCATTTAGGCCGTTAGTTGAACGGCGCTGTTTAGTTAAGTGCCTAGGCTGTTAATTGAACGGCGAATTAAGCTATTTGGCGGCGACAGACCCAAGTCATCTGCCTAGCTGTTTAATAAAATGGCTGAATATCATTCAGGCCACTAGTTGAATGGCGCCGTTTAATTAAGTGCCTAGGCTGTTAATTGAACGGCGAATTAAGCTAGTTGGCGGCGACATATATATAGATATCTGCAAAGCAATAGTTTTGAGGTCGTTGTCTGTGGTTGAGATGTTGTAGCATACGTTGAAGGCAATGCTTGTACCATGTGGATCTTCGGATCATCCCACGCGTCCCGGTGGCTGATGGCCGGGTCCGACGGCGGCGCCGCGGCGCGGGGTGACCGGCGAAAGTGCGCGCGACCGCGCCCGGCGCCCCACCGGCGACCCGATGGGGTGGGCTCGTTCATATATAAACTCATACTGAAGGTAAACTAATAGAGTAAAAAGAGTTCCGGCGTCTTAGCTAGTAGAACGGCCATTCCCCGCCACAGCATGCGAGGGCTCTGGAGCAAAGTGGTCAGTGTTCAGAATATTACAAACGTTCTATACCAGGATTTAATTTCATCAAATTTGTTTTGTTTTTAAGGTTCAATAAAGTGTTAGTATTATTTTCGGCTGACGGTAAGGAGTGTTATTATTAGGAACTACTAAAAGTGTGAAAATTTCGTGGTTAATTATTATCTCAAACAATAATTTTCAAACCATTCAATCAATAATGGACCTAAAAAAACATAATGTTCCTATCGGTTATAACTATACTTTTATGATCTTGATTAAATTTTACTACCCAATAAATATCAATAAAAATAAGTTGTGTCCGTCAAGCATTCAAAGCAAAATGCAATTCATTCCAAGCGAGACGGTGATACTTAAGTAAATAGTTTACGAACAAGTAGCAGTACAATGTAAATATTGACAGCTACGCTAAGATCAATATTTATTTCTCTTTTTTACGTTGTATGCAGTACCTACAACAGTGAAGTGGTAATTAGCATTTAAATAATTATTTGCAATCACCAATCACACATCAGCACTGTGATTGTTATTTTTTCTTTTGTATTAACTTTAATTTAAATAACTTAAATCAGCGATGACTTTATCTTGAAAAAGGCTGCACCGATTTCTATCAAACATAACTAGAACCGATCAAAAAAGTGTGTATTCGTTAAACCGATATCAACGCAGTCACCAGCTATTGAACTAAAAAAAATGCTTTGAAAATGGTCCATCCGTTTGGGAACCACATACAGACGGACAGACGATGGGGTAAAACTAATAACACTCCTCTTCGTGTTGCTTTGGCGGTTAAAAGAGGTTTTTAAGGAGTGTTTGGCCAGATACTTACCTTGATCGTATTACTTACTAGTTAGTTAAATATACAATAATTGGTGATAATACATACAGAGGAATATAGACAACTCCTCCTTTTTTGGAAGTCGGTTAAAAAGTGGGACACTTAATACAGTAATTACCTACTCGGCATATTAATTGCATGCATTTCTAAAATTCAATCGAGTTATTGTTTTTTTTATTTTATAGTCTACTAGCTGAGCCCGCGACTTCGTCCGCGTGGAATTTAACTTAACAAAAACGCCCGCTCCCGCGTTCTGAGCCCGCGCGACAGGACTTATATTTATTTTTCTAAAATAAAAGTAGTCTAGGTTACTGCTTATAACATCAGCTGTCTACCAGTGAAAGTCCCGTCAAAATCGGTTCAGCCGTTTCGGAGATTACCCGGAACAAACACACAGACAGACAGACAGTATTTTTTTTTTTAAATCGCGTTCTTGTTGTTGTTGTCTTATGTACTTTCATATGCATTTAGTGAAAAGGTGTTATTTTGATATTACAAACAGTCCAATTTTATTTATTTGTATAGATTTTATGTCCCACTGCTGGGCAAAGGCCTCCCCATTTTGTCGCCACAGGTCCCTATCTTGGGCTTGTTATGGCCACGATTTACCCGCAAAGGTGTACAAATCGTCGCACCATCTTCGGCTTGGCCTGCCAAACAAATTTATGCATTCATTTTATCAATCCCGTCATTATTCAAAGGTTTAATTCGTGAACCACATGTGAAATCCAATTGTCGAACGAGGCCCGATCGCATAACTATCACCACAATAGATCGGATTCTTTTTGTTCGCTCGGAAGGTTTCAATTCTCGATGCGAGTTCCCGTCATTGTTGTTTAATACCTGTAATAAGCGGTGGATCTCTCCGTATAAGTGACGATGAACTCGACCGGGTTGCGTAACGCCACCTTCCGTTTTTGAACATTAGTCGGGTCACGATTTGCCTCCTTTTGGTGATTACAAGGAGTGCTCGCGTTCAAGTGAGAGCGATCCGGTGCATAACGTAATCGTGTTATATACTTATAAAGCCTCTGTTAATTAATGCACATAATATGCTCAGATACAAAACGGAAACGGTTATGGCGCTTAATATTACCTGCTTGTTTGCATTTTGGAACATTAAATAAATTATAATGTTGCCGGGTGTCACACTTATTAAATGCATTTTAATTAAAAGTTATTTAATCTCGCTCCATTTAAACGCACTAATGAATGCGTGGAAAAGACCGCTGAAAAAAAGTAAAAATCACCCAGACGAACATAGGACCTCTTTCTTTTTTGAAGTCGGTTAAAAAGATCATGTTACTATTTTAGAACATTTTAATCTGCAAAACGTAGGTACCTATTTCATTTTTAGGTGATGACTATTTTGGCGCGTACGCGTACCTAAATGGATAAGGCCGATTGTGCTAGCGAAATGTATCGGCATTGTCAACGGTCGCCGGGGCGGGCGATGGCATGGCGCGCCGATCGCTTGTGTAACTGTTGCGTAATGTCGTCCGACTGTTGTATTATTATATTAGCCCCATGTGTGAACTACGCTAATGTAGCAGGTATACACGTACCTACACTTTCACTAGGTAACATTTTGCTGGCTCAAATCAAAATTCGCCGCTTTAATCTAGTTTTTCTACTTGCATGGGATTACCTAAACTTTTTGGAATAGTTTCGGTAGGTACCTACTCAAGTACTTACATTTGCATAGGTCTCTACTCGCGGCAAATTAATCGTAATTTAGACCGTATCTAAATAGAAAGAAAACTCCATGCACACCATTATAGATCCAAATATATTTTTTGTATTTTTTAAAATAAAAATAACCTACTAAGTAACTGGTAAGCATGACACACTTAGATGTTTCCAAAACATCGTTTTCTTACATAACTGACAAACTTAATGAATCCGGGTTGTATATTTGTGAACGGGTTTCCCATACGTTCGGTTGATTTAATATTGTTTGTCGTTTAGAGACAGTGGCGCGAAGCTTTTACCGACGCGCTTTCATGAGTCAACGTTGTCTTAAGAACTTCACCGGGCCGAGGTCATGCATAGTGCGTTGAAGTGATAGGTTCAAGTAGTAGTGCCTCGAGCTTCAATTTAGACAGCCTGCGAGTAGTCCCCACCCGGCCAGACGGCCCGGACTCATGCTCACTTTCCTTTTGTTATTAATTGATGTAGCCTTATGTAACATTCTGTAGAACGATTTGATATAATAATAAACTACTAAACAAAGGTCTGTGAAAACATAATATTATGTCTTCTTAATGATGGCAGCCTCGAGATAACCAACAGGTATCACAATTAGGTGCATGTCATACGAACTAACTGCCTTTGTTGTTCTGTAGACTTGTCTTGTTGTTGTGTGTTGAATGAAAGCTGCGTTGTATTTTTTTAAGCAATGCGATATTTATCTTTGTCTGTTTTTAAATTAATCTGCTGTGCGCTGTACGAATAATTAGCTGCACTTCTTTTAAACACCAATGTTTATATTTTGTTCCAGATTACCCTAGGGGTAATTACACAAATCGCTCTGATTTCGGGAAAGGCGTTAATACCTCAAAATCAACAAGCACAGCAGCTAGTGGAGCAGAAGTCTCAAAGTGAGATCACCGCGCAGAAGCGTGTCGGTTATGACTACCCAGCGCCACCGTTAGACCTGGTCAATCCATTCCAAGATCATGACGACTTGCATCCTCACGACGACCACCACGAAGTAATCGATCACCACGAGCATCACGACGAGCACCATGACGAGCACCACGACTACCATGACCACGACGAACACCACGTTCACGATGACATCCATGACGAGCACCACCACGAGGAGCATCACGATCACCACGACCATCATGATCCAGGCTATTGGAAGAAGAAACTTATCTGGAAGCCTGGATGGAAAAAGATATGGAAGCCTTCCAAGAAGCAAATATGGAAACCTTCTTGGAAAAAGATATGGAAACCCGTGTGGGTACCTACAAAAGTCCCCGTTTGGAAGGAAATTAAGGTACCAGACTGGAAAAAGATTTACAAGCCTGAATGGAAGCCTATTAAAGTGCCAGCTTGGAAGGAGATAAAGGTTCCGGATTGGAAGAAAATTACAGTTCCAGTATACAAAGATATCGTAGTACCCGGCTGGAAGGAAATTCAAGTTCCCGCATGGAAGAAAGTCTGGATTCCAGAGTGGGTTAAAGTCGGTATTCCTGGCGAGAAATTCTTAGGTAAAGACCATGATGGTTGGGAATACACATCACACGATTTATGGAAGAAGAAACTCGTGTGGAAACCACTTTGGAAAAAGTACTGGAAACCGGCTAAAAAGCAAATCTGGATTCCTGACAAGAAATTAGTCTGGAAAGACGAATGGAAACAGATCTGGAAAACGGACAAGAAGCAAATATGGATCGATGATAAGAAGTTGGTCTGGAAAGAGGCTTGGCAACAAATTTGGAAGCCTTCCAAGAAACTCATCTGGGTCCCTGACAAGAAGTTAGAATGGAAGGAAGCCTGGAAGCAGATCTGGGTACCAGCTTGGAAGGACATCTGGGTACCAGGTGTGAAGAAAATATGGAGGCCCGTGTGGATATCGGAATGGTTTCCGTCGCCGGACCACCACGAACACGTACACGAGTCTCACGGCTGGGACAGAAGCGACAACAATACAGCAGAAAGCCAAAAATCACAAAGCGTGAAGCCCGCTCCGCAGCCAGCGGCGCCGAAACAGGCGCAGCAGACACAGCAATCGTGGCAATTCCCCAAATAATGTAGTATTAACCACAAATATAAGACTTACAATTAATTATCGATCAATTGTCCGATGTTCGGATTAGACTGTACGCTTGGGAAGATCGGTTTTATGCCATAAGTCAAGACTGCAAACGAGTTGCGAAGGCTTCCGTTCCCGACAAAGGAGCGATCACATCATGGCTCATCTCTGGTAATTAATAACTGTTTCATTATATTCTTGCGATGCGAACATTGAGCCAGCGATGCGATTGTTACTTTGTACGTTGAAGCACACAAAAATGAACACTATTTATGGTAAACTATAACAGTATCTGTTTATAATACCTAATTAGCGTGATTGAGTCTTAATAGCACGTGTTTAATGTTGTCGTAACTGTGAATCAATGCACGTATACATTTATTACATGATACGTTGTCTGTCTCTACAGGTATGTTCCCACTGATGCTATGCTTTGTTGTATATTAGGTAATCTATATTTAAGTTAATGTTTTATAAGTCTTTAGTAGATAGTTTTTCGGAGCCAATGAAATAAATAATATTATTGTTTTGTTTTTAGTAATTTGGTTTTCTTTTGCCATTTTTAGCTAGGTCTTCCCGATCATGCGACGATTATGAAATAAGGATGCTCTCCATCATTGTAGAACAAATCATGTGGTACCTATTCGTAATCTAAATATATATAACTCAAAGGTGACTGACTGACATAGTGATCTATCAACGCACAGCCCAAACCACTGGGCGGATCGGGCTGAAATTCGGCATGCAGGTAGATGTTATGACGTAGGCATCCGCTAAGAAAGGATTTTGATTAATTCTACCCCCAAGGGGATAAAATAGGGGATGAATAGTCCCGAATTTTTTGTTTGGTTAAATTATACGCGTACGAAGTCGCGGGCACAGCTAGTGGAATAATATACCGTAAGCAATTATATTACAAAACAAAAACAAACAAGGTTATGAGTAGTTACCGTACCGTATAGATGCTTGCGATACCAGAGGCATCACTGGCACGTTACCGACCTCAATGGGAATAGGATACAAGGCGGGGGAGGGAGAGAGATGGCCTTCTTCTTCAACGTTAGGCTGATCTTCTATCTGAGGGTCGTACTACCGCGGTTATTCCAGCCCGTATACTTATATACTCACTGTACAATTTGTGTACTGACTTATCAGTGTTCGTAACGTATTCAACATTATTATTTACAGAAAGCACCTCATTGTGCTCTGCGTAATCCTACATATTAATTCCACATTCCTGGTTGAGCAGATTATGTGTCCATTTTATTCAGTTTCAACCAAAAATATTGTAATGGGCAAATCCAAATTAATTTCGCTCACATAGGTTCATTTCATAGCGAAAGAGCTTAACTATCTATACACCTCGAAGATATTCATGACGTGTTGATGGATTGTGTCAAGAATGAAGAACAGCGAGAATCATTTTTGAGCGAATTCAATTTAAAAAAACAAACGGGATGTATTAGGGCGGGCTTATTCAGACCATTTTATCAAACCCTCAATCAGAAGTTGCAAAAAAAATATGTGGTTTGGTGACATTCGCCCAGCAAGATAACTATATTGTAAGGTGTTAAAATGTAATAAGGTAAGATGGGGCTGGCATATCCTAACTGGACAAAAGCCCCAAAACAATAGGAGAATAAAAATAAAATAAAAAAAAACTATCTATAAACGAAGCTTGGTCGGCGGGCGTTCTTTTATATGAAGATAACCACAGCGAAGTACTTGGGTATAAAATTAATTAAGATTGGCATGGGTAACGTTAATACAATGAACAAAATAATAATACTTAATAAAAAATATCACAATATCTTCTGTCATCTTTTGTATTCGTATGGTCCATAGACGCATTGTTTAAATTCTAATCTTATACATAGTATTTATAAGTCTCTAATTCTCATGAGTACTACCTTCGCACGCTAACTGTATTCATCTCAAAAAGGAACCTCACACAAGAAGGTCAGACTCTGCGATAATGATCAGAAAACTAATATCGTCGAGTAAATTAGGTAGGTAGGTTTAAATAGACAAAGCCACTATGGATCTTATGATGGGATAAAATTAGAATGAGCTTAGGTACCTATGTTATGAACGCACCGTAGCGGAGATTTTGGATGAGAAAAATTTAATATTGTCATCGAAGTAAATAGCTTCATATATTGTGTCGGGTCGGTGTTGTTATGGGCCAGTGTGAAGATGCCCATTCAGGGAACATAGGTACATACATATGTACATACTAGTGATGTAACGAATGTTGGATTTTTGACATTCGCGAATGCGAATGCGAATGCGAATATTTGGCTCCAACATTCGCGAATGCGAATGCGAATGTTGACTTTCAAATTACTCTAAATTTAAAATTTAATAAAATCTCATTACGCCTAATTTTTAAACTACAAAAGACCTGATAATTCTCAAACGGCTGAATCGATTTTCATGAAACATAGCTAAGAACACTCTCGATCAGAATACCTTTCTAACGAAAAATGCTAAATTAATATCACCCCTCCCCACTCCTTATAACACCCCTCTTTTTTCGTCGGATATTTCGTGTCGGCCGAATATAACCGAACCCAAACAGGTTGAAAGAACGAAGTTAGTCACATAAAGTTAATTCAAAGAGATTCGTTTTGATATGAGGGTAGTTTAGTATTATTGCATTAATCAAATTTAATTGTGTTTGGTAATATTTTAATTAGACTAACAAGCACACTAGAGAAAGGACTTATTTATAATTTAGTTGTCTACGTCAAAACAGTAACATATTTTTGTAAAAAATATTTAAAATATTACAATCTTAATTGAAAAAAAAATCACAGTTCACGAATTTTTTTAGACCTAGAGAATTGCAGGATGAATGAAAAATAAAACAAGATGTCGCGCTGTAAGTTTATAGGGTTTCGTAGTCAAACTCGGAACCCTTATACTCGTAGTTCCGCCACGTCCGTCTGTCCGTCTCTCTGACATCACAGTAATTTTACTTAGAGACTATTACGGATAAACTACTGCAAATTGGCAAAAAATGGAGTTTATGTACCGCTACAAAACTGAGTATTTACATTTTGAAAGCAACTAATACTTTTTACCTCCCGTGAGGAGGGGAGTGAAAAAAAATGTTCACTCACCCCCTCGAGTGAGGTATTGTTCGGTAGGTATGTTAAAATAATTTGAAGGTTTCTTTGACAGTTTTTCAATATTAATTCCCTTTTACGATATATTGAGCTTCAAAGAGGCCTTTTTTACGCGAGTAGCAAGATTCATCCTTTGACTTAGAACAATATTATAAATGGTTTATTATAGGAAATAAATAGTTATTTACTATTAAAAATAAATATAATTAATTTTAAAATATCTAAAGTTTGAACTGAGTCTCAAACCCACACACCACTGCTCGTGCACGCAGTCTAATCATGACTTAATTATTTGAATTAAATTCCTAATCAGAACTTTTCAGCAGTCCAAAAAGAAAATAAAGGTTTATGACACTTTTGCTTAAGATGACTATGAATGCCGGTTTAATAAATTTAGTAACAGGATTTCTTACTATTTTATTTATACGGTAGCCAATCGTTAATTAACTACGCAGAAATGAATAGGTTACGAGAGCCGCCGTATTCAATGTTTCATATCAATAAAATCGTAAAATTATGGAAGTATTATCGAAAAGTGGCGGGATGTCTACGGAACCCTATACATATTGTATGCGTAGTCCGACATGCATTTGGCCACTTATATATATCTATGGGTCTGGCAAAGCCAGATATATTTCTTTATAATATTTTAATAAACATTGTATATTTATTTTATAAAAATGTTTACTATTTTAGGATTATTTACTAAGATTTACAAAAAATTAAAGTCAAAAGCACTAGTGCGTAATAAGTTGCTTTATTAACCTAAAAGCAGTGCAATAATAAAACCCTACGAGCAAGTTTGTTGAAAAAAAACCATAATTCTTACTAGTTGTATTAAATTTCCATTTCCATTTATACATAATTTCCTTTTTGTTTTTCAAAAAACATTCGCCAAACATTCGCATAGATTTTTGCGAATGCGAATGCGAATGCGAATGTCAAAAAATATGCGAATATTCGCGAATGCGAATGCGAATGCGAATATTCGTTACACCACTAGTACATACATTTCCCGAGCGACGGCGCCGGCGCGCGGCGGGCCAGGTTCAGTGCCGTCAATGTTTGATTTGATCATCGTTATCTATATATATCTATATTAGTATCTATAAGTACCAACATCTATATACAGATATATAAAATTAAAGTGTCTGTTTGTATTGTCGAAATAACAGCATTTTACTAACTGTATTTTTTGAAAGTAATTATAATATACCTAAAGTATTGAGGGGCCTGAATCCCTCTCGTAGTGAGAAGAGGCCCGTGCCCAGGTGTGGGTCGTCAAAAGGGCTAAATTATAAATTCTATTATTATACCCTCGGTACTTATAAAAAAACACTTTTTATGGCTGTCTGTATGTCCGGCCCTCTGTTGGTTACAGCTAATCTACGAAACGGCTGGACTAATTTTAACGATAGTTTTAGTGACACATTAAGCTGATGTTATAAGGAGTAGCTTAGCCTACAAGCTACAATTACCTAATTTGGTGAAGTACCTACCACTCTGGCTTGAGTAAAAATCAATATTATATTATTATTATTATTATTATTATATCGCCGGACAGACATACCAACTGTACGGTCCCAAACTAAGCAAAGCTTGTACTATGGGTACCGTACAATGGACTGGGGGCGATCCCAGTGACACCCAGACCAGGGTAAATTACGAAAAGGCCATTTCCGAAATGTACCCCAGCGGGAATCGAACCCGGAACCACCATGTGCAGTGAGCCGAGCGGCCTACGCTCGAACCACTGCGCCAAGCAGTCGTCAAATCACTAGATATTAGCTACTATTATTATAATATCCACACCAACTGCTTACCTATTATAATATAACCAAAATACCCAAACGTCTCAAACCAAGCATACCTAGTTACCGATGAAAGCAATGACTATGGGCACGTAGGTATTAATAAATCGATCTCAAGTTTGAGTGCGGTCTTGAGTAGGTACGCTTTTGACATGTCATTTTGTACTGGTATGACATAATAATGACATTTCCAAGATCGCTCTTAAACTTGAGATCGATTTATTAATACGGGCTTGGCCTCCATTTAATTTTTCCAAAGTGGACGGTCACATTTTTGTATTGTATTGTTATTATTAAATGTGTTTTGTATTGCTATTTGTTACTTGACACTGGCGAAACACCTATTTAACAGGGTTGTCCATATTTTTAATAAAATAAAAAGTTATGTAAGTATATTATGAGTACCTACGTGTAGACTGTCAAGTATAAGTTGGCACTGGAGAGCGTCGCTAGTATCGATACAAGACTGTCAAAATGAGTTATTTTCTAAAGAATATTTTTAGTTTGTCTTTTGGCCACCGGCCACGTAATGTTTGTCACACAATAGGTACCTACCGTACGAAAAACTAGGTGCTTAGGTAAGTCTATCATCATCATCATCATCATCATCATCACCCTATGCTTGCCCACAGCTGGACATAGGCCAGGTTAGGTTAGGTAAGTCTATGCTGGGGCCTATTTCGGTTAAGTAGGTACACCCAGGTAATGTTAACACGATTTCCGTAATCTTCCAGCGGGATCGAACCCGCTGCCACAGGATATTCGGTGATGCAGTGAGCCACCTCACGCTTTACTTATACTTCAGTAAGTAGGTGAGTAGGCTGACAAGATTATGAATCATCATTTGCATTTGGATGAAGAAAGAATGGCCACGCGAACGTAACGTTACCTATTAAGTGAACTTGGAATAATAATTATGTTTAATGCTGATAACTATTTATGTAACAAAGAAAGTGACCTCCTGGCGGCTGTGAGCGCGTAAAATTGCGCAGTCACCTTATTAGCAAGTGTGCCTGCACATTTCGTAACATAAGTAGGTAGTTTATCTTATGTATTAAGGGGCCATCCATAAATTACGTCACACAAATTTCATGATTTCTTGACCCCTCCCCCGTCATTGTCACAGCTGATCACATTTGTGAGACCCGCCTATCCTAGTGAGATGTCACATATTTTGCAATTTTACAATTAGAAATTTATGAAATCAAAACATCAGTGTCCAAAATTATTTATACTTTCATTTAAATTATTCTTCAATAAAATCAACCTCAAATCAAACATAGGCATGAAAATTAACACAACATTAAATAAAATAAAAAATATGGTCATCTAGATAGAGTTGCAACTATGTATTTTTATTTTGTTCTTTAGTAGGTATGTAGTTTAAATTTAGTGTTGTAATAGTTAGATATAAAATATTATATTCAGAAATGTGTGATGTCACAATATTTGGGACCCCTCCCCACCCCTTGTCACACAATGTCACATTTCGTCGACCCCCTCCCTCCCTCGTAACGTGTGACATAATTTATGGATGGCCCCTAAGTAGTGGTAGCAGTGGCGGATTTACAAAATTCCAAGGTACAGGCTGTAAAGTTTTTGCCGCCCTTGCCTCTACAATTGTCATGTCCTAGATTATTTTTACAATCCAAAAATTTCTTTGAAATTTCATGTAACATAATTTTTGGGTTTATTTTTGAGCTAATCAAAGCTCAATCATGTACGATTAATAAAGGCAGGGTAATGTATGCTACTTAAACAATAATGTACATGAGGTAAACGTAAAAAAAATCGGTCCCCAAATTTGCCGCCTGAAAAATCTGCCGCCCTAGGCTCCAGGCTGCTCAGCCTGTTGGTAAATCTGCCACTGAGTGGTAGGTATGGAGATACACTTCCAGCCGATCTAACACAAGAATAATGCATTATGTTATAACTTGAATTGGACATAGTGTTTTTGCATAATGGAACCAACCCACATCACATACCTATACTTTTGTAATGTGGAACTAGCACTGGTTTTGGTTTTGGTCTGTTAGACGGATGTACCTATGGTTTGGTTCGTTTTTGCAAAACTATGTCCAATTATAGGTTTTAGTAAGTATAGGGGGGTTTTATTGGTAAGCTAGTGCAGATAGGTATCTACTTTAATTAACTTCAGCGAACTATCGCTAGGTACCTACTACACTACTTAACTAGTTATGTAACACTACTTACCTATTTATGTAATAACTTTATCATAAACTAGCTGAGCCCGCGACTTCGCCCGCGTGGAATTTAACTTAACAATAAAGTACGGTCCCGCGTTCTGAGCCCGCGCGACAGGATCCATTTTTTAAATTATATTTTTCTAAAATAAAAGTAGCCTCAGTTACTGCTTATAACATCAGCTATCTAACAGTGAAAGTCCCGTCAAAATCGGTCCAGCCGTTTCGGAGATACTCTTTGATTTCAAGTGTTTTTATTTTTTTACGCGGAACCCTAATTGTTTTTCTAAAATTAAAGTAGCCTAAGTTACCCGCTATAAAATCAGCTATCTGCCAGTGAAAGTCCCGTCGAAATCGGTCCAGCCGTTTCGGAGATTACCCGGAACAAACACACAGACAGACAGACAGACAGACAGACAGACAGACAGACAAAAGTTTTTTAAATCGCGTTTTTGCTATAGGTATCGTATGTACTTTCATATGCATTTAGTGAAAATGTGTTATTTTGATATTACAAACAGACACTCCACTTTTATTTATTTGTATAGATATAGATTCAGCATTTTATTCCTTGGTAGGTAAGTATCCGACTTACGAAGCTGCAGTGCAGAATGAGACAGCCGGAATAACGTGGTTTGAGATGCGATGCCGCGAATTACGGCTAGAAAAGAGAAAAAGTCGAAATAGGTATTTCAGGAAGCTGTACCTACCTACACCATCGACGCGCGAATAGAACATCATCGAAGCGAGATAGACATCGAGGGGGAGCGCGGCGGGGTATTCACAATTGACGCAAAGTTTCCGATGTCGGACACGAGAGCTTCCATCGTTCTTTTACAAATAAATTAAAAGAAGGATGGAAGGTTTTGTTTCCGACACAGAAACTTTTCCTCGATTGTGTATAGGTACCCTCCCTGGTAATATTCACGTTGACTTTACCTTTGCTCAGCTAGCTTCCGCCAGCCAGCGCCTAGGTGCGCCATCTATCGAATTGCTGTGGATTTACAGCGGCTTAGATCGAGTCAACCATAGAAATATTAGAGTCACCTTTCTAACTGTGTTAAACAATAACTAATTATTAACAAAATACTTTTTTTTTTGTTTACGATAGAGTCGTTGTTAATATTTTGATAACGGTGAGAATCGAGATATGCATACATCTTTACCTAAACGACCTAAACACCCAAACCCAAAACCAAGGCAAGCAGATAGAAAAAAAATCTTGACAATTAAGGACGTCACATCGTATTGTCATCCACGTACAGTCAACTTGTCAACCAAATGTCAACTGTAATTTCTCATGATCGATCAGTCTGCCAAATGGAAGAAATATTTTCACATTTTTGCTAAATTAGAGCATAATTTATTAATTATTAGCGGACAAAGAGCCGTGCCACTGCAGCTGGGAGTATACTTTTATACCGAAGAGTTACTATATAATAATGGCGCCGGTAAGTTACGTTTTATTCATAAAACCCATATAAATCTCTTTCATAAAATCTGACTTCTTTTCGTCCGCGCATATAATTAAAACAGAAATCTGTATGAAATGGATATTTTAACTGATAAAATATTATGTAGGTACTTACAACAGAATTACTTAGCGTATATTGGGTTCTACAAAAATGTAGGATACAATCTGGGAGAATTTATTATAATACTGAAGAATGTTACAATGTTGAAATATAGTTCTATTTTTAGATTGCTAATAAAAGTATTGTATCAAATGTACCTACCTATTTACTGCAGGCTCCCAAGGGGAAAGCGCCTACGAAAGGTGCGAAGCAGATCTTAGTTGAGAACACTGCAACCGTCAACTTCTACCGCAATATGGCACTCGGAGCATGCTGCTTCTACGGGCTTATCACTGCACTATTTTACTATGAAGACCTAACAGGATGGGTCATTGTAAGTTTAATTATTATAATTTCTATGTCTTCAACTCACAGACCAAGCATTATCTGGATTCTGCACTCTTGTACAAAAGGTTCCAAAACATACACTTAAACACATTACAATGCGTTGCCTTTGTTCCCAGCCAATTACAATGGCATTGTCACTGCGCCAACCTGGAACTTTTTTGTGAATTATTTTGATGCAAGTTTGTTTGTAGAGTCCAAAGGGCTGGTATTGCTGTAACCTTTTAACCACCACTTGGTATTATTAGATACAATACAGTAACTTATATAGAGCTTAACCATAATTGTATAGTTACATATAATTTATATAATAATTATTTCAGTTCCTGAATATTTTTATCATGTCAATATACATGGGGTGCTACCAAATGATGAGGTATATAAGCCGACCAACTTATTCAGACAACAGCCAACTCATTGATCCCGGCCTAGATCTGAATATGGAGGGTGGCATGGGCGAGTGAGTATCTAATTTTATATAATTATGGGTATTATTAATTAATATTTTGAATACTAAGCGAATAATCTTATAGCATATTTTATATTATTATCTTTAGGGCAGAATCTTATATACTTTGTCCAAAGTATTTAGTCTGACTGTTGTGTGGGCTTTAGCGACTGTATAATTGCGACATTGATTTTAAAACTAACCTGTAAAATATTCAGAAAATGAATGAAAAACTATGTAACAAAATGTCAGCCTATTTAACCCTATGTTCGCACTGGACGAAACATGTACACAAAACATGTTGTTCTCTCTATTTTTGCTGTCATAAAATAAAGACAACAACATGTTTTGTTCAGTGAGAACATAGGGTTGATATATCATATGCTGAGGAAACTAATCCTCACACATCTATGGAACATGGCAAAGCCAATATAGATAATGTGCTTACATATCTCCAACCAAATTTGGCTCACTAACGAATTTTTTTATTTCAAATGCGTAATATTCAATAATAACAATATAAATATGAAGAGGATCTAATAATGATTTTCTACTTTTTTCTTATGAAACAATCCTTATTTTTCAGGCATGTCAAAGACATTGTCATACTGTCAGCAATAACACATGTTCTTGCTGTGGTGTCCAATTATTTCTGGTTGATGCTGCTTCTCCTGCCATTGCGAGCATTTTGGCTGGTGTGGACCAATTTCCTCGGCCCGTGGTTCTTCCAAGAAGCACCCCAGGATTCTGAACAAGACGAGAAAAAGAGAAAGAAATTTGAAAGAAAGATGAAGAGATATCAACAATGAACAAATATCTAATTAAGTACCTACTGTGAAATAAATTTGTAAGTAAATGAATGCACATTTTATACTCACGCTTGTATTTCAAGCGGAAGGCAGGAACCCCTTTTGCTACTACTTTCCTGACCTGGCTATTTTTTTTCATACATATCTATATACTTACATAATACTGTAAATAAATATTTTGCGTGTGCTTCGATTAAATCAATATTATGTATTTGTTCCCATGTGGGCAGGGTTTATTTTAAGGTTGTTTGTTTTTTTATATAAAAGAGTTTCTCATATTGTTCTATATTATTATATAATAAACAAATCAAATATATGTATTGTGCAGAATATGATTTCAATCAAATGGATAAAAACATGTTTTATTATAACCTTTCTGTATTTGTATGTTACTTTACTTACATACAAATTAGATGATATTTTTAAAACTTAAGGCTAAAGCGCCAATCTAGCCCGCGAAGTTCAAATTTTTTGAGGTTTTTTAGGATTTTTTCAAAATCTGACAATAATAAAAGGCACATTTTGTAATTCGCGACAAAGACCGTATGCAGTGCATTTATTAATATATACAACTTACTCTAAAACATTTCAAGAACGACAGCCATCCAGATAATATGGCAATTTTTGTATATTTAGTGATTAACTAGTATCATATCCACCGTGATAATATTTAAAGTAAAATAAATGTATTAATAAACGCACTGCATACTGTGTTTGTCGCAAATCACAAAATATTGTCTTAAATGTTTTCAGATTTTGGATTAACTATACAAACACTCGAAAATTTTGAATTTCGTGGACTACACAGGCGCCTTCACCTTAATAAGGATATTTGTCACCAAAACCTATAAAACATCTAGGTTAAAAAACGGCAATCGTAAATGATTGCATATGCTATGTTTACACATTTCAAATATTATTATGTTGGTATAGTTTTATAATCTACATATTTACATATATATTCTGTGTAGCAACCTTTTATTGAAACCATTCATAATATACCTAACATTAGACACATTGTGAATGTCTAAATGCTATGTTAAGCACAGTTCAAATAAATGTGAATTTGGCTTCATATTTATACACCGTGAACAATTATGAGATAATATTACTTATGCATATTACATTACACACTACCTGTGCCCGCAACTTCGTCCGGGTGGAATTAACTTCACAAAGATTTAATTTAACATAAAATGTTTCTTCAGTTCCCAGAGTTTACGAAAAGTTAATAAAGAAATACCTATGCTACGATTAATCTCATATTTCTTTTTTGCGAGTCGATGTTCGTGTTTTTATACTATAGCAAAAGGCAGCATCAGTGACCTTTTTTATTGTTTATCTAAAATAAAAGTAAGCTTAGTTACTACTTATAAAATCAGCTATCTGCCAGTGAAAATCCCGTCAAAATCTGTCCAGCCGTTTCGGAGATACTCTAGGATTTCATGTGTTTTTATTTTTTTACGCGGAACCCTAATTGTTTTTCCAATATTGAAGTCAAGTTACTCCAGAGAAATCGGTACAGCCGTTTCGGAAATTACCCGCAACAAACATACCGACAGACAAACAGACACTTAAATGTTATTTATTTGTATAGATAAAGATAAATGCATGGCTAGTGTTGACCAGAAAAATCCGTTAAAGGGCGAGAAATGGGTTTTCTTGTGCATATTAATTGAAAAAAAAAGGAAAAATATTTATTTATCTAAGTCTACATGTTTGCAGGTTAATTCGTTTACAAATGTTGTCCGTAGACTTGAGGAACAGAACAATAATTATGTAAGAGTGCTCAACGTGTGACCCTTAAACTAGGCATTGCCTGTATCTTAAGGGCCAGATATTAATTTACAGATTCCCTACTTAATCGGCAGATCAGAGAATTTGAAAATAATATGTTCACTATTTGAATAAAACATAAGACGGGCCGCCGGCGATACATTTCTAAGCTTGTTATAGTAACTTACGTAAGCTGTAAGTCGGTGTAACTAGCTTACAAATTTGTTTACATCTGTAAATTTCTCGTAAGTAACTTACGTAACATTAAAAATGTATCAACCGATTTTATGAGGTACTAGCTGTGCCCCCCGACTTCGTCCGCGTAGTATTTAACGTAACAAAAATTTCTGGACTATCGGGATAAACAGTATCCTATATGTTAATCCCGGTTATAAACTATCTGTGTTCCAAATTTCATCCAAATCCGTTCAGTAGTTTTTGCGTGAAGGAGTAACAAACATACAGACATACATACATACATCCACACTCACAAACTTTCACATTTATAATATTATAGTAGGACTTACCTACCTACCTAAAAATATTTTCGCTAGTTGCCATAAATAAGTAAAGAATATCGTTATAATATCGATCCAATATATATATAAAAAACATCGTTCTAACCTTAAACTCAAGCCCTCTTATTATTACGCGGTGAAACGCGGGTGAATAGTTATACACTGTATTATCTCTTTCTGTAATCAGTAATTTGACATTCGTATGAAGAAGACAAAGCGTGGTGTAACTACCGACCGCTAAACCACGCTTAATAAGGGGGAAGATGATTACAACCTTCTTTTTTAGACATGTCATGTTAGGATATTCTTCTGGCGGAGCACACCGTAGTATTGTATTCTCTTGGAGCACACTCCTCGAAACATGTTAAAAAGAGCTTCATGTTCATAATAATAATAATGTGGATTTAATTACAAATTTAAAAAAAAATCGCACTTTAATGGATGCACTTATTAATGTTTCTTAACTTAACATATACGTACGTATAATTTTTTATTTTAAGTTTATATATAGGTACCTACATAATTATAATTAGGTTCAGTGTAGTTTGGTTCGTACTAGGCTGTTATGATTGTTTTTGTCATACTTATCTAGTTTTTTTTCCAATATAAATAAAAATGAAGTGTAACCATTTAAAAACTTGCAAAATGTTTCGCAGTCTTATTTGTTAATTAGTTATTTACGTAATGGTTATAGCAGTATAAAAATCTCTGTATAAAAATACAGAGATTTTTATACTCTCATTAACGCACGCACTTACCTACTGGGTTGCCTACACGGTGTGAAAATAATTGTATACCTACTTACTAGGTACTCCTGGACCTGATTCCGACCCGGTGGTAGATTTACCCTCGCCACCTCTCCTGGCAGCGGCCCAAGCCGAGGTCGTGTCCCTTGTGGCGCCCTTGAGCTAGCTGCCCCTCTGCCCCTCTGGCTGGAGCGCACTTGCGCTCGCCCTCTGTCCGGGTGAACTTGTTATGGCCGCTCTGGCCAACAACATATAGTCCAGATCTAAAAAAAATGGGGTTTCTGTGGGGTCTTAAAAAAATAACCCTAACCTAAACCCATCCAGGTGGTTCTGCTTGGGTAGTATTTTGAAAAAGTGTTGTAGTACTTAAATGTCAACCAGTTGCCTAAGCATTAGCCAGCCAGTTTATTAAATGTTGTAATAGACGATACGGCTGAATATCATTCAGGCCGTTAGTTGAACGGCGCTGTTTAGTAAAGTGCCTAGGCTGTTAATTGAACGGCGAATTAAGCTATTTGGCTGCGACAGATATATAATGACATTCGTATTGTCAAATCCTACTCTAAATTCCATCTTTTTTGCCGTCGTATATCGGTTGAACGAACGATAATTTTATATTATACCAGTATTATACGTTCAGTAATCGATACGACGACGGCAAAAGAGATGGAATTTAGAGTAGGATTTCACAATACCAATGTTACGATATATCGATTATCGTTGCTAAGAGTAGCACCCCTGAGTCGACGTCGACCGACGACGGTCAATCGATTGTAGTAACAACTTAATGAGGCGTATTGAGTACTCTACTCATGTTATGTCAATAAATGGATTGAATTGAATAATTACACGTCATTATTAATCTCAGGCATTTATAACAAACATACATATTCATACTACTTACACACATCCTTAGTCCATACTAATATTATAAATGCGAAAGTAACTCTGTCTGTCTGTCTGTCGCGCTTTCACGGCAAAACTACGAAACCGATTTAAATGTAAGTAATTTGGTTGGAACACTGCAAACAGCTCAGTAAAGTATTTATACGTATGTGTCTTATTTATAAACTAATTAGCCTTAATGATTAAAAATGCTACCCAAAGACACTATTCCACGCGGACGAAGCCGCGGACACAGCTAGTTATATATAATTATGTTTAACTTATTATGTATAAAACACCTACTTATTAAATTTATTCGTTAAAATTATAAATGTGTGTATATAGGTAAACTTTGGATTTTATAAAGTGTTAACTATTTTCACATTTTAGGTATGGTGTAGATAGCTAAGCGTGGACAACGGCTTTCTAAAAAATAAACAACCTTCCTAAAGGAATAAATAATTATATTATATTTTATTTCAAGTTTTACTTATAGATAGCAATGCCTTATGAATAGTCAGAATCTAACACCGGTTCGGAATGCTGCCAGTGCTGCCACTGAGAAGATCCGGCAAGAAACTCAATGGTTAGGTACTGTTTTCAATGAATACAAGATGGGCATTATCCTAAAATTATATGCAACATTTTTGTTATGTGGATTTTATGCTTTTGTTATAGGTACAATATGCTCGTTCAGTAACTTTCCAAGAGTTGAAGGATAACTGCGCATGTATTTGCGGTTTTATATGACGACTTAAGACTATTTTTTTCCAGGTAAACGCACTTCCTTCTAGTTTTCATCTACCTCTATATATGTATATGCGTTAACTGTTTTTATAGGTATTTTACGAGTTGTACTACTCTTTAAAACATTAGCTAACTGCCAGTGAAAGTCCCGTCAAAAGCAGTCCAGCCGTTTCGGAGATTAGCCGGAACAAGACCGGCCGACAAAAAAATAAAAATTGTTTCACGTACCGTACCTATATAGATTCATATACATACATTTAGTAAAAACCTGTAATTTTGACCTTATAAAGAGACAAGTTAAATTATTTGTTAACACGGATGTAAACTCGTAGTAGTCGTAGGTAAGTAAGTACTTACAGAAAAAGAGAGGTAACCCAGGACACAGTAGGATGAATACAAGAAGTGTGAAGGTTGCCAACCCGTACTAGGGGCCATTGTGGTGGTAGTTTCGAAGAAGATTGCATGTAGGCTACCCACTAATTACCTACTCTACTCTCAATAGTAGATCTCGAGTTCGCCATTAAATTCAAGGTAAGTATAAACCAAAATGAAAGTAGGTGACAACAGGTTAGTAGGTAGATACCTACCTAAAACGCAAGATGTATTGGCCTAATCATTATTCCGCTGAATCGCGGCGTGTCGAAATCAAAAATAAATTTAATAACTACATACCTACTTGCGGTGATAAGTACCTATGCGTTGAGATAACGAAACTTACTGAAAATAATAATTTACAGCCATTATTATGAGTTCAACATATCGTTATTCGTTAGGTACCATCCTAATTATTATTACGGTTTAAGAACAAAGCCTTCAGATTCACCTGCATCCACATATTTAGGTAGGTAAGTACCTTCATGGTTATCTAGGTACCGCTAGTTCTAATTTAATTGTTTTGACTGAAACCTGCGAAATAAGCGAACGCACCGTTGTAGATAGACTTTTTACTAACCTTCTCCGAGGAAATACAAATGCTGTAGGTAGGTATTAAATAGTTCAAAAGTTTAGCTAGAGTTGTTTTTGGAAATAAAGTTCAAGATTGCTGTAGATACTTCTCTTAACCATCATGATTGTGGCATAGGTACCTGCCTAATCATAATATCGTGATTAATAAACCCTATTTAATATACCTATAAAGAAGAGGTAAGTAATTAAAATATTTCAACGAAGAGAACTATTGAATTCCTCTTGCAAAGTAGGTAAGTATACCTATTTATTTTACTACGTTTTGCCAAATAATTTATATTGATGTCTGAGCTGTAATACGCACTATGTATTGCATACCTAGTGTACCTACCTGCCGATTACCTATTTTGCTTGAGCTTAATGTGGTAAGTTATATTCTCGTATTATTTCATGATTATTTATTGTCAAACTATGTGAGACACGTCGTTACTGTGAAGGTTACTTTGTTTAAATCGATTTTGTAACAGAGTGGGTACTTAGTATTTATTCATATTAACGATAAATAAGCAGTTTTTTATTTGGTGATCGCACCTACTTATTAACTTTATAATGGTTTTGTTTAACTATATCATTTACTATATAAGTAGGTACCTACCTAAACTTATGAAAATACATTTTGACAATCATGAACTGATGACTCATTTGAGTCAAGATTTAAATGAGTCTCGAAATAAAATGCGGGCCCTATTGGCCTTCTTGACCTTTTAGAGATCTGTTAAAAATTAAAGTCCTTCTCTACTGATATATAACTATACGGTAGTAGGTAACAAATACTTTTGATTTTACATTTTTAAGGTACCGAATCCCGAAGGGTCCGAAGTTCCTGAACCTTTCATATTAATTTGGCCATTGAATTCAATTTCACCCTGTATAATAAAAATGTCAGAGAAGATAATAGAATGCAAAAATGTCTAGTGTAGAGTTACGAATGCAGTAAGTATTGCACAGTTTGCGTGTAATGATACCTAGTAGAAGACGCGGGCGCCGGCAGAGGGTGGGACATTACGTGTTTGTGCGTCGCGGCGTCCAGAACGCGGCAGTGGCACGTTGCTCACACATTTCGCGCTAAAACCTAATGTGAGTTATTTTTTTATTTGATTATTATGTGTTTGCTATATTTAGCCTTAATCATTTTTTTTAAATTTAATAATAGGTATAATGAGTAGTTAATCTAGATCATCCAATTTTACAAACAGATTGGTAGGTATCTGCTCTACTTACTTTTTCACAAAAATATAACATTTAGTTAAGATATTGGTTAGCTTATTTATTTTAAAATAAATCGCTGTTACTGTACTTAAATGATGTATAGAAATTCGCGTTTACAGATTTTTACCACTATTAGGTCTAAGTACTTATCTGGTTGATTAGTTTCTTTATTTTAGCTACTAATTTTTTAGTACGATTTTTGAGAATTGTTTTTACGTAAGTATACGTACCTACGTATACCTATATAATGTGTCACTAACTGTCCATCAAACGTATTGATCTCATACTCATATTGCGTCTAATATTCGTAGCCCCCTTGGTAAGCCAACAATAAGGATCATGTGCTTTATTGGAAACGGCTCGCCTGTGGACTTTAAACACAGTGGTAATAAAATAAAATTATACGCGTGATGATGATGCCTAGTGAAGACAGACTAAACTAATATTCTCTACGTTTTCTTTTGATTGGCCTAAAATGGTCTAGAAAACAATTTAAGCTGCACTTACCTACGGGAAGCTGTCATATATAGGAAAGTACAGTCAAGAAATAATGGGAAAAAATCCATTATCCGTAAAAGGGTTTAAAAAAAAGTAATTTGGATCTTTTAAAAGCTTGTTCCAATTTCGATAAAAAATGTATACGATTCAATTCTATAAGTACCTACTTAACTCCTTATACTTATCTGTACTTCAAGTAATAGGTATTTCAGACTTAAGGAACACTTTGTAAGTAGGTATTTAAAGCTCATGTTTAATCTTGGTCATTCTCGGTGGTCGATATAAGGCTTACCTCTCTCATCTCTGTGGCTTACCTACCCATGTGAAACATGATTTTAATGTACTTATCAATGGTATCTACCAACAGACTGAGAACGATAATGTTATTCATACTTATCATTAATTTAAGGCCAAATGTGTAATAGTGAGCCTAGAGAAACGCGTAGTTGAGTAGGTACATACATACCTTAAAAAAATAAGATTAATCTTCAAGTTTCGTAAACATCATAGGTAACCGGTCATAGGTAAAGTGACGTAAATTGACGTAATATTAAAAAGGTAGGTAATCACATTACCTATTTCATCAATATTTAATGGTATCTTGCTTGCTTACTTATTTGCCATAATCTTATTAAGTACCCACATTTTTGTTCTACAACCTAGGTTTTTGGATTGTACATCTAGTGTTAAAGGTTCCTCTTTATGTAAGTACGTATCTTCTTTGCTTTTCCAATACAACTTTCAGTATTTGTAAACATAATGGTGGTGCTATTTCAATTCATCCAATGGGCCCTCCCATCACCTATGAAATATCACGATGCCATCATAGTTTATACAGGGTGAAATTGAATTAAATGGCCAAATTGATTCGAGGAGGGTGTAATTGAATTAAATGGCGAAATTGATTCAACTGCACGATAATCACAATAAAATGTCTATTTATTTTTTATTGTTTCATAACGTAGTAGATGTAAATAACAACATACGTGCAATAATCTATTCATTGATATTTACACACCTAATTTTATTTTATTTTATTGTTTAATCCCTGTGTACTTAATATCACAGGGTTAATTTAGATTGCTCGTGATATATATAAATATCAAGTTTATATGGAAAAACACTTCAAGTAGTAGATAGAACGGCTGTATATTATTATACGAAATTACCGAGAAATCGTCAATTAAGTAATGCATAAATACATTTTATTTCCGTATCTGAAAGGGAATGTAAATAATGATATATGTATAAGTAGTCAGACAAACACTTTTTTTTTATTATTATTATTATGGATTACCAACGTTTGTTACATTCTTACATGTATTTTACTTATTATATACTAACAATTTTTTTTAACTAAATGCACAAACACTTACAGGTAACCTCAGCATGCAAATATTAAATAATGAGTTATATAAAAAAAATAACTTATTACTAACTATTAAACAAACTTAGGTAGGTATCCCATGGTTCCAAATAATGAGAATGGCGCCAAATAAAACGGTTTAATTTGGGTACTTACTTAATGGATTGTGTGTGATTCCAGTAACACCCAGACCAATGGAAATAAATATTACTGCCTACATACCTAGGCCTTAATTACGAAGAGTTAATTTTCCTTGGGTTCAGTGAGCCCAGTATTCCGCGAACAGATCACTTGTTCCGGGTAATCTCCGAAACGGCTGGACCGATTTTGACGGGACTTTCACTGGCAGATAGCTGTTGTTATAAGGAGAAACTTAGGCTACGTTAATTTTAGAAAAATAATAGGGTTCCGCGTAAAAAAATAAAAACACTTGAAATCAAAGAGTATCTCCGAAACGGCTGGATCGATTTTGACGGGACTTTCACTGGTAGATAGCTGATGTTATAAGCAGTAACTTACACTACGTTTCTTTTAGAAAAAAAAATGCGTCCTGCCGCGCGGGCTCAGAACGCGGGAGCGGGCGTTTTTGTTAAGTTCAATTCCACGCGGACGAAGTCGCGGGCTCAGCTAGTACCTACTAAGTGCTTGCTCGAAGGTCGACAGCTAAATCTGATACAACTTTACCTATTTACAAGACAAATCTGCCGGCTCCTCCCCCTTGTTTCTAAATAATTAGTGGCCCAAATGATGCAATTAAGGCACACAATATGGACATTACGAAAAATCGTTTATGGTTCTTACATAATTCGAAACAGGGGCTACTGGTGTGACTGCAACATGCGTGATTCAACGACCCCGGCGCCGGTTTCTAGCTATCGTGTTTTGAAGCTCGAGATCAACGAACATAGCCAAGGGTTAGGTCGGACAATGACAAGCGGTTTATTGGGGCTCGCGGCTTTGAACTTGGTTTTATTTTCTTTCATTATTTACCAAGTGAGTATTTTTATCGCAGATCAGGAGAAGGCTTTCGGGTAGACAGATGGAATGTACCAAAAGTCCGAAATAAGGACGTAGGCACATGTACTTACATATAGTAGGTACTTGCCTGATAATAAATAAAGATGCTTTGTGTGAAGATGTGAAGATTTAGATATAAGGTACTATAAATAAGAACAGTTTTTAACTATAATTTCCCGTCATTAATTTTTTTTTTAAGTATTTATACTATGCAATATTTAAACAAACTTTTTCAAATGTTTCTAATATTAAGTACTTTGATTGACATAATGTACGAAATTAAATAAACAATAAAGTATTTTCTTCGACAAGTCATGATTAAATTCCGCGTTATTGGTAGGTAGTTATGTACCAGGTACCTATATTAAACGTTTCCTATAAATATATCAGGTACTTAGTCATTATTGTGTAATGGTTGTGCCGCAAGGTTAGATGTTTAACTTGTTTATACGGATAACTAGCACGCGGGGTTTGTCTCCGTCCGAGAGCAAGGTAAATAGGTAGGTACCCACCAAACATGGAATAGAAGAATTTATGACACTAAATATGTAACTAATGGATGTGGCGGATATTTATAAATATTAGGAGTATAAATAAGTTAGCATTTACTTTTCGCGTTGGAGTTTTGTAACCATTGATTCGTACAGACCGAAGATTTCAAACATAATATTCTTGCCTCTGCTTTTTGTTTTAATAAAATAGAGGTTACAACACTGCCAGTGCAAACCTAGGGTTAAAAGAACTTGTTTATACGATTCATTTCATTAGCATTGATTAATTATTGAGGTAGGTAATCTAATTATACCAATCTACATTTACATAACGAGATACTAAGTATAAATAGTTTCAGATAGATATTATGCCAAATAGGTTTGCAGTAAGAGAGTAAAATGAATAAGGAACCGACAAAATGTATCTCTATTTACTTTTGGTTACTACTAACAAGTGCACAGGGTGTTTTAAAAGTTCGAAATACTTACAGGATCAGTAAAGTAGGTGGGTACTCATCAACTTATTTAAATACTTACATTTTTAAGGCGTCAATAGTCTAGTGGTTAGAGGGGCCAACCTCGTAGCTGAGAGGTTCCGGGCTCAAACCCCATCCTGGCCATTGCACTATTCACGTCAGCCCTCTCCTAACACAAGCAATTAGCTTAGCTGGAGGGGCTAACAGGACGACTAGTAATGAGGTAAACTCACATTGCTAAGTAGTAAGTAATCTTTACAAAAACAATTGATGGTACTTTAGTATGCTGGATTGCTAAATGTTTGTGGGTGTACGTACCTACTTGTAGAATTTTAAAAGCGGCAAACAAAATTTAGTGAGACCGCACATCATGTTTATTCCGGGTTCACAAAGGACGCATCTTAATATTGTTGACTAATTCAAAAGTGGATGACGTCGTGGCTCATAATATTCTAAACATCAAATATATTTATTGACATATTTAAACGTCTCTGCTTGTACTAATCATTTATTCTATTAGGCCTTAATTTGTCATCGCCGTTCCAAAAATGATACCGGTATTTTCTTGGTAAGGTACCCATCCAATTATAAATATTATAAATTCAGTCATTCAATTACGTAGCTGGCCAAGGAAGACAATAACTAAAGTTTTTTTTTTAAATAAGACACTATTAAAAATTGCTTTGCCTTAACATTACGCCCTACCGAGAATAGCTTTCAATTAAGACATGCTAGAACCTGATATAAGGTCATGATAAATGCTTGATACAATTCCATTGGTGCACGGCAATTGAAACATAAATATGTTATGAGTCCGCCGTCCCGCAATGAAGATCGTTTCTATTATTCTATTGTTTCTATTCCCCATAAGCTATTTTGTAGAATGTCGTTAGATTATATAACAGAAGATCTTGAGCAGCTGTGTGTGTGTCACAACGCGAAAAACGTTCAGTAAAAATAAGTAGGACATCCCTGGTGATCATAATGACGATGAACATTTTATTTTTATTAATAATTAAGATCGCAATACTGTACAGCCTCACGTGTGAGGAAGTGATTGAATTTCCCACAGAAAACAAGCTATCACTGGTTGAATTGCAGTCAATACCACCTAAAGACATGGTCATGTGTTTGGCGCACCTAGGTAAGGAACGGCTGCCTATCTCTAACGCGGAATTTATATGGCAATCAATTATACAATTCTATGATGGCATAGCAAATATTCCCGATCAAGTGCTTGGACTGCTCCATTGGGTCACTGTTGCTGTAACGCCAGAAGATTACATTAATATAACTTTAAGCAATATCGATGTCATACAGAATTTTGGCATGAATTATAATTTGGATCAAAGCCAACTTTTGGCAATTGCCGACCGAGTGCGGGAAGACTTTGCTGGGAAAGAACCAGAAGATTACACATATTACGACTTAATAGCGCTTGCACAAATACTCTGTGCGTTTAATAAAAGTGAAATAGAAAGAATTCACCCTTCAGCTTACAAAGAGGCCGCGTCAACAATCGGAAAGCTGCAACATTGCAATAGTAACGTTATGACTGAGTTTGGAAAATTAGCTATCCACAAGGATGCATTCGGAACGCCAGAAAAATGGAGTGAAATCACGACTAAAACCGTAGGCAAGGTCGCTGAATATTTACCCAAAGAACTTGCGGAAAAACTTAATAATGCCCGTCAAAATCCTGTTTGAAACCACTTATATTCCATAATTGATAATTAAATTACTTATTGTCGAAGCGAGTATACTTAATTCACATTCATAACTTCATCGAGCAATTTAAAATAGTATGTTTTGTTTGGTCATCAACGCATATATTTTAATTCGTTTTGCAATTCAGCAATTTTCGATGTTACACTTGATTTCTAAAGTGTATTCTTTATTTTGTCAGAAAACCCGTAACGGTGTGTGTGGTAGACTGGATATCCTTGGACTAGAACAGAGAGGATTGGGTCTCGATCGCTGAATTGTGAAATTATATTTTATTACTTACTTACTGATGATTTTGTCATTGGAGTGGGGCACGGACTAGACATCGACTCCAAAAAGTACCAACCAAAAATAGTGTTAGTGAACTATCAATACCTTGTACAGGATTTACTGAAGCGATGTCTTATCCTTCGATGTGTTAACCAATCACTCAATAATTAATGCTGTTGTAAACAGGATATTTGGTCAATACGCTGCCACATTTTTGCTATGCTTCCTATCATCATGAAAGAATTAACGAAGATATGCCAAAATTCACTCACTTGACATGTTGATTTTGTTCATATCCATGTAGATATTATATATTATTTAAAAAAACCACAATTTTTTTATTAAATTATTTCATTACTATAGAAATGCATTTCCTGTTTAACTCTTGACCTATCATTTAAAAAAATATATATATTTCCCAAAAAATTACTTTCAAGATGACGTGTTCCTATCTAACACATTTCAATTCTTTACGCACTATAAATTATAGCTACAAGGATTCATGCGTAGAGTTCGCAACATCTAGAACGTTATTATTTTATTTGTTTTTGTATGAATGTCAGATGAATTATTATAGTATAGAACAACAGTTATTTTTATAATGTTAGTAGTCTAGGATAATATTACATAATATAAGTCCTTAGAGGTTGTTCGTGTTTTATCAATAACCCTGTATAAGGTACCTGCTTTGTCTGTGATGTCATTCACCTACGCGGATTGTCGTCTGTTGATTATTCCGTGAAAATCCTTGCAATGTTCGGGATCCGTAAATAAACTAAGCCTACTAGTTCTAAGACCACAACAAGATGGTTGAGGCAAATATTCACAGGCCTTTATCTCACAAAATATGATACTCACATGTAATCTATCTCTAGAACGTTGGTTTAATCCTAGAGTCTGTCTTCACTAAGGATCAATACCTATACCATCTGAATTATTATTTCGGACGTCCTGTATAATAGATTGTATATACCTATAGACACTTTACGTCCGAATATTGTGCAACATGGTAATCACAACACCAAAAAAGTACATGATTAATAGGTTAGTGTCGTAGATACATACATACATACTTACCTCTACATGCCTAAAAACTAAGTATTTTCTTACAAGGCCAAAAATATTATTAATACTAGTTATTTTTCCGCCTCTAATAATAAAAAACCAAGTGTGCCTACTTACGAAAGTCTGTACTAGCTTTGATGAAGCAGGAGTATGATCTTCTTGATCCAGAATGAGCCACTGGGTGATCTAAATCTGGTTAAGTTAGGATAGCATAAACCCATCTAGTATCTAAGGAGTCTAGGAGTCTATTTATACGATGTGATAATGATGATGACTCTACGACAAGCATTCGCCAAGCAGGGCAATAAAAAGCTATTATTTTTATTTCGCTCCATAACTTCGACGTCGTCATTGGAATTGCATAAACAAGGCAATTATAATATTATACTTACATCCATGCGGGCCAATTTAGACAGGTAATTTACCTTATCCATACCTGTACTGTGCGGCCATCATATACAAGAATAATAGAGCAAGTCGTTACGAAAGCGATTGTTACGTAGCTGCGTAGTTCAATCGGATGCATGACATTCGTCTTCGCTCGTATGCCACGGGCGATGCTCCAGAACGTGATTACACCTACCGGCAGCTTTCCAAGATTTTTTGCTGTGGGTACCGGACTCTGCCGGAAATGTATTGTTAGATATCAAAGGTTAAATTGTTTGCGGTTGAATTTCTAATATGGTTAGGTTAGTAGGTACCTAGGCTCTAGGTATGGGGCTTAATAGGTACCTAGGTCATATAAGAGTTCCTTTTTATTACTTTTTGGAATAGGTAAGCTGGTTTTATAATCCTTACTAATATTATAAATGCGAAAGTAACTCTGTCTGTCTGTCTGTCCGTCAAAAATATTTAAAATGTAATTGAAATTCTGTGTGTAAATGAAATTTGGTACACCGGACACAGATAGTCTAGAGCCTGAGAAAGATCATAGGTTACTTTTTATTGCGAAAAAAGGGTTGTAAGGGGGGATGTAAGTTTGCATGGAAATATGTAAGGTTTTTGTGAATGTATAAAAGTTTGCGACAAGAGATAAAATATTAGAGAAATTCTGATGTTACATTTACGGAGTCATTACAAACACTAATCCACGCGGGTAAAGTCGCGGGCACAGCTAGTTTAAAATATTTATATAATATATAAACCAACAATAAATTTTACTTGTTACAGTTTATTTTATGAGAAGATGACAACTGCGAGTGTTTTGCTCACGGTCACAACGACATGGAACGTCTCCAGCGAGAAGATAGACAAAGAGGGGGGCTGCTTGGGGCGAACCATCAAGAATGTGACAGCGGAAGCCGCTAAGGAGCTACGGGAGAGTCCCGCCACGAGGGAGCAAGCTCTCGCCTTGATGCGGGAATGGATACAACAGAACAACGAAATCAAGAACGTCAGACAAGGTAGTATACGTTAATGTTTTATTGATAGTAAACCAAATAATGTTTTCATTGATCTACGATCGTTCATTGTTACTCAGGTGAAATCTTGAGAAACCCTGAACTTCTCCAGAGAGAGGCGATATTGCGTATCTAAATATTACGAATGCCTTTTTGAATAATAATAATATACCGACCGCAATCTTCATATTTGTTGCGCAGTGATCGAATAGTATATCAAATGTTTCACGCACACCGGCTCCGAAGTATGGAAATTAATTAGTTTTATTAACGTTGTAAAAATTCTTAAATCGATAGATCTTATATAGAAGTTGGTTAATCTATCTTGTTAGATATTTTGTATTGTAATTTGGTAAATTTATATTTTTCTAATCATGCAGGTATGCACTTAGCCAAATTGTTAGTATTACAACTATCATTGGTTTCAGATGATTCATTCATACTACGGTTCTTGCGTCACAAAAAATTCAGCGTACCCATGGCACAACAGACGCTACTGAAATACTTAAGCCTCCGGAAATATTACCCAGAAGTCTTCACGCAACTCGACTGCGACGAAGCAAAAGTTAGAGAAATCCTGAACAACGGGTACGCAACTATTACATAGCTTTCCAAAATGTATCAATTAAAGTCAAGTCCTATTACGTTAACAACCGGCGCACATTGCCGTACAAGATTATTATCTAGAGTCGAGTAAGCAGGCATTTTTGTAACGCAATATATAGCTACTAGCATAGAGAAATTGGTTTTTGTTTTCGGACAATGCCGACCCACTAACATGGTTCCATAAGATAACGGCCGCGTTATGTAACGCGGCGTTATTCTACTTATGCTCAGTGGCTTTATCATGTCACGCTCGACAGTTCCCAAGTGGGTCTACTACAAGCCTTGAACTCTACGTGCTGGTAGAAGTTCTTCCGTTGCGTCATTTGTCTCTGTGATATAATTCCATGTTGGCGGTATTACCTAATGGTTTCTTATTTTAAGGTACATAACGGTTTCACCTATCCGAGACAGTAAGGGTCGTCGGGTCATCGTGTACAATATGAGTAAGGAGATTTTTGTTAAGTATGTCGTAATATATTAGTACTACATACACTCATGCAACTGCGAGTTTGTGTCAATATGCGCTACATTGCGAGTTAATAGACTGCGAAGCGTAGGTACCTAGACCTATTTGTCCAAAATTGTACACACAAACATTACATAATGTACCTATTATTTAGCGTACTACATGTAGTTCATGCTTTGCGTTCTAGAAATATTTAATAGCCAAGTATCAAGGTGTGTTTTTCTGTATTGTAGGTAGATTTAACGCGCACAAGTTTAACTGTTGGGATATGTGCCGCGCCCACCTCGTGGTGTACGAGAGCTTGTTGGAGGACACCGTGGACCAGATGTGTGGCTACATCCACGTGGGTGACGGGCACGCGGTCACCGGCGCGCACGTCACCACCTGGAACCCGACAGACTTCGCCAGGCTCTTGAAATGGGGCGAAGTATGGACATATAACACCTACTAACGAAACACTATTTCTATAATTACTTACGCTTCTATAATTACATACAGTATTTGCAAACGGGTCTCTGTCCTAGGTAGTAATAATATCATGAATATTCTAATAAATCAACACGGGAATTATTCTTATTTTTACTAAGTTTTTGGCCCTTATCGTCACTTGCAGAAACGTATAAATATTGTACCTATCCTTCATTTCAATAACCCGTAAGTTCTGCAAGGCTCTGCACAAAATAAAAGAATTTAAAACTTTATCAGCGAAGTATGTTGAGTTGTTAGTTGTATCTTCTTTCTTCTTGAAGTTCCTATCATTCTGAACATTAATCGAGTTTGTTTGAAATAGATGCTATTTTATTTCAGCAATCGATACCAATGCGGCACAAGGAAGTTCACATAATAAATGTGCCCAGTGCTCTCAAGTATATTGTTGACTTTGCCATCGCCAAAGTTACTCCAAAAATGGCTTCTAGACTCATCGTAAGTATGTTCTGCAACGTGTGACATAATATTCCTTAGCCTACATAATAATATATTACCGAAATCGAGACATCTGTGTCGGCGGCCAAGTTTCGGTAACCGGACCATCCTCTGGACGACCCATGAGGATGACCCCAAGTTAAAAAAAGGTCCACCATGAATAGGTTATTCCACATAACGACATGCCTTGGGCCAAGGTTTGATGCATTTAAAGCAACTTAATTATCACCGAAATAAAATAAAAACAACTTAAATACGCAACGTATAAACAATAACGAAAGGAAATAAATAGCTAAGAGTGCCTATATACTTATCTTCGCAGTGCCTTATAAAAAAACAGCTCAAGATTGAATTTAATACGTAATGAAAATTCTTAAGATAGACAATTAAATCTCACGAGAGGAAATGGTTGCGTCAATAATTAAGCAACATTTTTGGAAGCACGAGTCTACTTAAATATTACAAATAAGTCTGGGAACATAAACGTGTTTCTACAATAATCGATGGCACGTCGCTCTATACAGAAACTGTCGACCGATTACATCTAACATCGATCGATTGGTGCGGCAACACCTTTACAAATAATATTAATATTTTGCAACCATCCAAACGATAAAACTTGTGAAAAAGACTTTGTGACAGAATTAATAAATATGCATACCCACCGTAGGAAAGTTACCGAATGCATTTGTTTGGTTTTACAGATCCATTCTAATTTGAAACAACTTCACCAGCATGTTGACGCCGCGTGCCTCCCCGCGTCGTACGGAGGCGCGTTGAAATTCGAAGACATGGTGAACTATACCTCTCAGCTGCTCAGGGAACAAAGAAGTAAACTGATTGACTTAGATGTTATGGAAATCTTAAGCACCAGAGGGATCATTTCGTCTAGGAACAACAAAACCGCCACTGTTAATGGAGACGTTTTGCTACAGGGAAGCTTTAGAAAACTAGAGATCGATTAACTTGACCGACAGTATTTTAAAATGTAAAGTAATTCCTTTCTATTGTTATTTTCTGCTCTGTTAAGGTAACCATACCAATCGATTGGCCGTCGATCGATGATCGATCAAACTTTGCTCCATGTAGAAACTGTCGTTTGACGTCACCTCTCATTCTACCATTGATTAATGGATCGATAGACTATCGACCGATTGGTGTGGTAAGACTTTTAGGTCAATGGTCTACCTATTGTTGAAAATTTAGTCACGCGATGTTGGCCTTTACTCAATTTGGTAGTAAGTAGGTGGTCAATTAGGTTTTGATGTACCTAGGTAAATAAAACGAGATTACATAATTTCCCTGTGCTCTACAAAGTTAATAGTTCAATAGGAGTAGCAGTTATTGGATTCCATGACATTATGATAACATGTAAAGTGAATATCGCAGATTTGTTGACAACGCGCACGCTGTACGCGATCTAAGATGGGAGGTGATTTCGAATTCCAATTGTCTGATGGGTTGCTCTAGATTTAGCATGACGCCTAACCTAAGTGAGGTAAGTAAATACTCAAGATGATATGATTATAACCTTTCTAGCAAAAAAATGTACCAGGTATTGCTAGCTGGTAGCGAGTGATTTAATCAAAAGTCAGCCGTTAGAAAGTAGGTCAGCAGTTAGTTCTTTTGGTAGGTGCTTACTTGTTTCATCATATTTATAATTTACATTATTAAAATAAGGCCTTACATAGAAGATGTATGTTTGGGCGCCAAACAATGCTTATATACTTTGAAAAAAAAAAAACATTTCTGTTATATATTTCTATGTACATAAAGCTTGATCAAATTTAGTCAGAGAAAGGCAATGGACACACTATCTTCAATATTTTCACAAAAAGGTGGTAACTCTAGTAAGACCCCTGAAAAGATCGGATGGTTGCGTGCCAGACTGCAACCCGCTCCATGAATGAAACAAAAAAAACCTTCATCTATATAACTCAAAGGTGACTGACTGACTGACATAGTGATCTATCAACGCACAGCCCAAACCACTGGACGGATCCGGCTGAAATTTGGCATGCAGGTAGATGTTATGACGTAGGCATCCGCTAAGAAAGGATTTTGATTAATTCTACCCAAGGGGATAAAATAGGGGATGAAAGTTTGTATGAAACTTTGTCAATTAAATTCCACGCGGACGAAGTCGCGGGCACAGCTAGTATGGTAATAAGTCAAATCGAGGTGGACAATATAGATTACAAAGGAAACGGAAAAACCTTTACAAGTTCCGTTGAAATAACATTACTTCTCGTTCTAATAGCAGGATAGCTATATCGCTTGTCATCTCAAACATGAAACGCATGATAATGTTATAATTAATGTAAGTATGTAGCTTATAATAGCAATGACAAAAATTGTGATTTAGGTAGACTATTATATTTTGTTACCGTGGAGTAGGTATTGTTTGGGAGGCAGATAATCTGTTTTATGAATTTAAACTTTATTTGTAAGCGGATAATGGTGTACCTGTTTCTGAACAGGTAGACTTTACACAGTGGAATGATTGTTACTCTATATGTATTGTATAGAGCTATCTATCTCGATCGTTATCTCTCGAGAAAATTAGGGATATATTGTTTGGCACTTATATATTATTGCTCTCAACTTGATGTGTTCCAGTATCCAATGTATGTGCAAACTGATCAATGACAGAGCTGTTGTTTAATGATTGCAAGTTTAAAATATTTTGTAAAACATCACAACTTCTTATAATATTAATAAGTCTGTAGCAGAATAAATTACTGAAAAGACATCTTTGTATAAATTTATTAACGCTTATCGCCAGTGTTCGACCTCCTCAATGATTTAGGCTCGTATTTATAAATCGATCTCAAGTCTGAGATGGATCTTAAGCACGCTTTTGCAATGAAATTTTGTACTCAAATTACACTTCCAAGTTCGCTCTCAGACTTGAGATCGATTTATTAATACGGGCTTCAGTAACCAATTGCTAGATATAATCCTCCTTGTTCTAGTGAACTCGGCCCTTGTTTGGAAATACTACTTTGAACTTCTTAACTGTCGTAGATATAATCTATTGTTGTGCAGCAGCTATATCTATTATTTTATCTTGGGTTAGATTGATCTGGAATGTGGTCTATTTCTGCACGTTATTTTTTTGGAAACATTGTTTAAGTACCAGTCTTCAAAGGAATAAATACATGACAATAAAACATATAAATTACAGTTTATCATAGGTATATTATATCTGTCAGCAATAAATCACATATAATGAAGTATGTGTGTATCTATAATGATTATACATAATATTTGCTTAAGAATAAACAGACACTTATAATTTTATTTAAGGCTGACGACACATGCGCAACCATCGTTTAAGCATCCAATGCCCGCTCTTTATCTGCTGTTTAGGGCTTCGTTTCAACGCACACAAATTTAATGCATAGGTACAATCAACAAACTCGACGCTTGATCACCTTAAGATTGCATTTTGTATGCAGTGACCAGCAGTCGCATGGGACTAGCATGGTCATAAAACCATCAAAACAATTGGCTTTCTAAAATAAGGGCTTTTGTCTCATCGGGCGCTTTTAGTCTCATTGGACAACAATATAATGGGCGAGGCATCCTATGATTACTGCCTGCACGGGAAAAGTGTCCAAAATTGATCAAGCGTCAACTTTGTTGATGGTACATATTTGTCCCGACTTGATCTATGGTACAATAATAATGCTACTTCAGGTAATCTCTTTCCTCAATGGCCTAAGACCAGGTCACGATCAGTTTTGTCATTGATTGACAACTTCAATACAAATCAAATGAAAATTTAGAAAACCTCCGATGCGACGACTTTTTAAACTACAAAAGAGCTGATAATTTTCAAACCGCTGAATCGGTTTTCATGAAACATAGCTAAGAACACTCTCGATCAGAATACCTATCTAACAAAAGAAACAAAATTGAAATCGGTTCATCCGCTTGGGCGCTACGATGCACAGTGTTTTAAGAAGACCATTTTTCGGACATCAGATGCCACAGACAGACATACAGATACACAAATACACATGTTAAACTTATAACACCCCTCTTTTTTGTCGGGGATTGATAAGGTTAATTATTACCCGATGACGCAGTCTTGGGCCCAATCACATGACCTAGCTGTAACGGAAAAAACACTGTTTATGTTGTGTGACCGAGTTTACTCGAGCAATTTTTAAGATAAGATTGCTTGTGCAATTAATTCTGATCAAGAGCATAGCAAATAGTAGCTGAAGTGATAGTAGCACATATGCAGTCAGCCTAAGTTCATATTATATAATATATCCCATTCGCCGTTAAGTATCCAAGGCTTCGTTAATTATCGATCAGAACTCGTTCTGGACGTTATTATAAGTGCCACAGCATACATTTTACTTAAACAAAGCTCCAGTTGCCACTATTCAAAAAGAGCTACATTTTAAATATGCAATCTATGAGCCACACAAAATTGTATCGTCATTCATTAGAAATGCATCCACGGGCACCCAAGGGCCTATGCGCACCACGTCTTTTTGAACGCACCGTCGACGCGCGTTTGTAGCGATACAGACGCGATGCTAACGCGCGTGTGTATCGATACAAACGACAACAAACTGTTCTGTAGGATAAAAGCGCGCCATCGACGTTTAAAAAACGTGATGTGTACAGACCCTAAGGCTGAAGGCAGATACCAACTGAGTAAGCGAGTTGTATTTATACCATAATGATACATTTTATACTATCATATAAATTGTGACAGGCAAGGAAAATACATGTTATAGGGATAATTTTATCAAACATGTCAAACATGCACTCACTAGCACCTACCTAATAATATCGTAGGTATGCATTTTTTATTATTCTCTTTGGTCAAATACGTGACTATAATAATAGACAATTTAAAAATAAACGATAAATATATTACATCTAGGCAAATTTGCATTCAAATAGGTAACTAATTTACTATAATAAACGTCTAAGTATATACAGCTAATTTTAAATCAGTAAGATCATTAGCCTTTGTCATGTCGGGAAGCTATCATTTGTACGTGGCTTACAATGCTATGAATAAGCAAGCAAGTCATCCCAGAAGTCTTGTCTATGAACACTAAGCTCGACGGTATTTATTATCACAATCAGGATTGCGTATGACTTCAAAATATCTATATATTTTGTGATCGACATCGGACATTGTAGCTGTCTCCTTTAATTGGTCGGCACCTACGTAAAACTTCAAGCTTCCCAAACGTTTGCATTAATAGCCTACTATCATAATACTATAGAATATCTTATAGTACGTATAATACTTTAAAATTACTTATTCAAACACTATAGTTATGAAATACCTACCTATAAAATCTTCAATGAGATAATTTTCATTTCGCTGGTGCAGTACTGAATGATTCGTCCATACTACGTCCCAATGTAATAGAGGACGTCGATTCACGATCGATTGAGGTTCGACATCGATCGATGCACCGGTATGGTAAGACCCTTATAAACTTAGGTACAGCTCTTAGTAAAATAATTCGCAATATAATTAGCATAAAAACCGCCTAGCTTATGTATATGAATGAATAGGTAGGTACCTGAGTATATTTATTTCGTATCCCAAAAATAACGTCCATTTCTTATTAATTGCAAATAAATAGTTGTGATTCGGAACGTAACGATTTAACTTGTTCTTAATTCACATCTTATAAGTAATAAGTGCGTTTATTGCAATTTACTAAATATTAAGGACGCCTCATTATGGCGTCGACCAGCGTAAACAACGCCATGTAAATAGTATATTGCGTTTACGTTTATACTTACTTATAGCAAACTATTGTTAGTAAAATATCACAAATAATCGTTGGAAATGTTACCGAAATACTATTGTTTTAGTAGTACATACAAATATTTAATATTCATATGATTTAATAAACAATATTGACCGCGTATGCAGAGGAGAGACATTAAAACATTGGCAAGCAAACGAGCCTGGATTTAATTTGTAACATCACTAAATTTCATAACATATTGCAGTTGCATCTTTATTAGGTATTTTATAAATATTATAAAACTACAGTGTACAAATCAACCTGGATTATTTATTAATATGATGAGCCAATATACAACATTATCAATTCAACTATGTGGCAACACACGCTTCCTAAGAGAGTTGAACTTTTAATAACTAATGAATTAAATATGTTTTAAAATAACCTACACATTTTATTGCAATATTCATATTCTTACTATTTACAATATCTCAGACGAAACATGTTGAGAAGTCAATTTTCATGATGAATTATTTTCACTATTATCATAGCCTCACGCATCAGAAAGATCGCTATTCCACTGTGGAAGTTCTTTGAGACTTTGGAATAGATAATGTGGTTTGTCGTTTCTGATTTTTCCAATGATACTATACGATGGATCTAAATATTGTTGACTCACTGACTCGGCGAATAAATTCCTCGCTTGCTCCATTTGCAACCGGCTGGGCCAAACTTGTGTGAAGTTACCTGAAAAGTTATTACAAAATCAATCAATTAGCATTTTAAAAAGCTGTTAGCATTGTTATCTCTTAAAGCTTATATGACGCAGATAACATAATGACGCATAAAAATACCAGAATAATATATGTCGGTATGAAATAATAAGTTAAGTAAACTTGTATTTAATAAGGAATGTCTAGACTCCAGATAGAAGACCGCGATTGAAGAAAGCTACAAATAGGTAGGTAGGAACATTATAATTAAATACCTACCAATAAAAGCTAAGACTATCGTCGCTGGTGAGTACTGAGTATAGTTCAACAAGGAGGATCGATGCCACCCTAGACCTTCGTAGGTTTGTCCATTCGACGATACCAAGAAGTTATATGGCAAAACGCCATCTGTGGCATTAGCCTGAAACAAAAACGCGATAATTATGAGCATACCTTCATCCTAAAACTACGAAAGTGATTCCGTCTTTTTCATACATTAAATTAATAATAAAATAATTTTAGCCCTTAGCTCCACTCCTGGGCACGGGCCTCTCCTCAACACGAGGGGGATTCAGGCCATAATCCACCACGCTGGCCCAGTGCAGGTTGGCGGATTTCACATGTCTTTCGAAAATTGGTTAAATCTTCTAAGATATGCAGGTTTCCTCACGATGTTTTCCTTCACCGTAAGCAAGTGATAATCATATAGAAATTATAGTTAGCACATAGATTTCGAAAAATCCAGAGGTTCGAGCTATTTAATACATTATGAGAGTGAAAAAAATCGGCAAATACTTATTTCAGTTCCTGTTCAACAGAATCATAACCAATTAATAATGTACTTATTAATTGCTTATTCACATATACACTGTATTACATCATTTTGTAACCACAGTTCATGACCACAACCCTAATAACAATAATAGGCATGCTATCACATGAAATGTAATGTACAGTCACCATCAAAAGTAACCAACATTACTAAACAGGTCAATATAATTTTTGCGTGTTTAACAATGTGATTCTATTGGACAATTCAAATCCTACTAATATTATAAATGTGAAAGTTTGTGAGTATGTATGTATGTTTGTTACTCCTTCACGCAAAAACTACTGAACGGATTTGGATGAAATTTGGAACACAGATAGTTTATAACCGGGATTAACATATAGGATACTTTTTATCCCGATAATCCCGAAATTTTTGTTACGTTAAATACTACGCGGACGAAGTCCGTGGGCACAGCTAGTACTTCTATACTTTTGATAATACTCCCAGGCCGTATTCGGCCACAGCGACTCGTTACTGACTAGTGAGAGCTTGGTTGGTGTACTCTTAGGTGACTGACATAGCCTATTTTCGAAGCGCATGTGTGACCTCATACGCTACAAGTCAACAACCCTCCGACGTAATTATAATGTATGGCCGCAGGTGATCGGGCCTTGAGCTCATGTCGTTTAGCATCGAGCTCTTCTTTCCTTAATTTTTCAAACTCTTAACACCTTGGTCCGTACAGTGTGCCTCCACCGCAAACGATCGGCCGTCATTATCTCCCACTGTGACGGTTCAAGATTACAACGCTATTATACTTTTGATGTTGACTGTACAATACCAGTTTAAATTTATTATTCAATATTTTTTTTAAAAGACAAAGAATATCCCCGGCGGGAATCGAACCCGCAACCATGATGTGCAGTGAGCCTACGCTAGAAAGACTGCGCGAAGCGGTCATAAAAAATAATTGATGTAGATACACACAACCGTAGCTGATATGTAAATATTTTGTGAACACAGACAATCACATTTTCTGGGGTACCCACGGGGTACCCACGGGGGTACCTACGGGGTCTTGGAACATACTTATATTTGTCAGAACTTTCATGTTACGGCTTTAAACCACATCCGAAGGCCAAGATAACAATGTAACCGGCTTACACGAGTGGCAACCACTTATATTCAAGAAAATCTTAGAAATATCTAATCTAAATATATACCTATAACTCAAAGGTGACTGACTGACAGTCTGACTGACTGACTGACATAGTGATCTATCAACGCACAGCCCAAACCACTGGATGGATCGGGCTGAAATTTGGCATGCAGGTAGATGTTATGACGTAGGCATCCGCTAAGAAAGAATTTTGATTAATTCTACCCCCAAGGGGATAAAATAGGGGATGAAAGTTTGAATGAAACTTTGTCAATTAAATTCCACGCGGACGAAGTCGCGGGCACAGCTAGTCAGTAAATAAATATACATATTTTGTCTGCTTACCTGCATTGCCTGCAACAGTGTGGTGCAGGAGTCTGTACTAAAGCACTGGTCAGTGCCCGTTTGCAAAACGATCACTTGCTTTTCCCTACACGGAGACGATTTTCGAGCAAGTTGTGAGACATTGCTGCGATCCCATTGTGTTCTGCTGACTAGCTGAAATGGTTTCTCAACTGGAGGCAGGATGTTCTCTGAAATAAAATTTACTCACTGTTTAGTATAATATAAGTAAATCTGTTGAATTGGTACATGAATTAGGGAAATGTAAATTTAAATTTTCCATTTGACATAAATATTTAGAAACTATACCTAAATAATGTAACAACAACGGAAAACAAATATGTACCTACATACTGTAAAATAATCTATCTCCTGAAATAATAATAAAGTCAACTAGTATTTAGTTATATACTTATGAATAACTTAAAATATATTAATTAAAGCCAAACCCAATATAGAAATAATAATATTTCAAGGTTTCACCTATTAGGTTTTTATTGATTTTCAACTTAATAATGTACTTAATTATCACCATCTCCTAGGTAAATATTAAAGTAATACATTCTTTGCATTTTTTTTACATACCTTAACCATGAAACATCATATTTTTATCACAAAATACATATAAATCAAAACAAGCCTCTTCGCAAAACATTATAGATCGCGTTTGGCTTTAATATAGGTACTATCTGCAATGACAAAGAAATACAGACACATAATATGTCATTGTACAAAATAAAATAAAACCTACTAACCGGCTCTGCTCTGCAGCACAAGGAGGTAAATCCCAATAACTGCTCCCGCTATCAGTATAATCACCAGAAAGGTTACAATCACTGTGGTTGCGGGATTCCTCCCGCTAAGGTCGGGTGGGAAGCGGTGTAGGAGGGGCGTATTCTCGGTAGTGGTGGGCTCCTCAGGCTCGCTGTGCTCGTTTTCCACCCGGTTCGAGTTGTGACGCGACTCATGATCTGTAAATGATTTACCGCTAGATAAAATATATTCACAATTAATCTGCTTTAAATCCAGCGACATAGTAAAACACGCCACACAATCCATCCACACTGGAAGCGGCTTGAAAGTATACTGACAAAAAAAAAATAAGTTTATTAAAGGAACTACATTTTCAATACTGATAAGGGAAACATAATTACAATTGAAACAGTATAGGGGCAGATCCACCATTATGTTATCATGTACAACAATATAAACCATAACACAAATTGAAATGAAATTATTTATTAAACTTATTTACATGTAGAACAGTTATCTTAATGTAAGCGAGATAATACTCTGAAACGAAATACTAGTTTGTGTTATTTGATAAATGTGACATGATCATTAACAAAGGATATGTTTCTTTGTTTACATTCATTTATTTAAGTATCTGGCATGTTATAAATTTGGTTGGGATTTATGTGTGGGGTATGCCCATACATAAATAAATAATAATAATAATTTAAAGAGACACAAATTGTCAATTTCCATCTGCAGGCAAAATAATAGGTACTGCTCACAGGACATTCTTGATTTGAAACAGCCTGAGTGTAATAAAATCTGAAGCTATTAAGACACTTTAGATAATGGAGGGGATATTCCAAATTAGTCATTTCATATTTTATAATTTAATTTAATTGCAATACCTATATAATCTATAGTCTCACATCAGCAGTTAAAGGTTAAAATCAGCCTTGTAATTGTGAGTATAATACCTCACCATATCTACAGGTACAATGAAGGAATACTGTAATTAATACTATCAACTACTACTGTATGAATGCAATGCATAGGTACTGGAGAGTATCATATTAACTATGACACTATTTCAGACAAGGAGTTACCCACCTATTATCTGTCCCAGTTAACTATGTCGGGTCAAATTCAAATGGTTTATTATCTTGAGGCACTTACAAATTGTCATTTTTACATTTTTGTCTTATATCTACAACCAATATAGAGTATAATCTCAATAATCCGGCACTATTAAAAACCAAAGGGTGCCGGATTATTGGAATGTTCGGATTACTGGATTATAGAGAAAAAATAATTGTGAAAAAATGAGTGTCTGTTTGAAATATCAAAATAACACCTTTTCACTAAATGCATATGAAAGTACATACGACACCTATAGCAAAAACGCGTTAAAAAAAATGATTGTCTGTCTGTATGTTTGTTCCGGGTAATCTCCGAAACGGCTGGACCGATTTTGACGGGACTTTCACTGGCAGATAGCTGATGTTATAAGCAGTAACTTCGGCTACTTATATTTTAGAAAAAAAAACAAATGGGTGCGTCGCGCGGGTTCAGAACACGGGTGCGGTTAAGTTAAGTTCCACGAGGGTGAAGTCGCGGGCTCAGCTAGTCATCAATAAAATAAAGCATTACATAAAGAGAGTATAATTTATGTATGTACATGTTTGTGTGGAACGCATATGCGTAGAGGCGCGGGCGGAGGGTGCCAGATTATTGGACGTATTGGTCTATTGAAGTGCCGGATTAGTGAGATCATACTGTATTTTATATTATCTACAACCAGATCTGAACGCAACCTCTACTGAAAAGATCCGGCAAGAAACTCAGTGGGCTGTGTATCTCTAATCACACAATCACAATTGAAAGGAGTCAGAACATCAACTTTTAGACTAAACTTCTAATCAGTGAGTGGCATAGCCATCCAGTGAGGAAATACAGCTAGTATCTTGAGTTTGCTTCTGCATAGGACATTAGTTTTTTCTAAGTAGTTAGCAAGAATGTAGGTTTATCATTAATATATATTCCTTTTATCTTCCTTTATTATCAATTTAAAATAAATAGCAATTGAGGAATAGACAAAATGCAAATGTGAGCCTATTGTAGCAAAGTTATGGATGGTTTACTTGGATTTACTTTACAATAGAAATCAGGGAATGGATCAGAAACCAATTATGCGTTTTGATGGTTACATTTCAGCAATTTGTGAATCATAAGAAGAATCATACAAGGAGTCTTACCAACAGAAATTAGAGGCTGCATCTTGTGACAACACTCGCGTTACGGGCACAATGTGTCTAACGAGACACAATTTATCTACAAATGAGCTACACAAAGAGCATGTAATATAAATTAACACGGTTACATACATTATTTTCCTTCCTTATGAGGTATTAATGTTAGTAACATTTGATATAACGTTCCTTTTAGTCACGTATAACTATAATAATATATTCTGTAAATCATATTTAAAATAAGTACTAAGATACAAGAGAATTACTAAAAGCAAGTTCAATTTAAAATTTTATAATTCTACTACATATTTAGAAGTCTGTATTATAATTATTCCACTCTGATGTTGCCAAAGAGAATATTAGCATGGTTTTAACTGCCATTTTCCATGAGTATTATTTATTTATTAATAAGGAAGAAAAACAAACAGGAAAACGAACAATACACAAAGTCACACAAAGACGAGATGACACCACAGATTAGAGATATGTTGGATGACACTCTATGACACTCTATGACACAAAGCACAGACTTTATATAAAACCGTACAAGTTTATGCAAAATCAGGAAAGAATTTTGGCACACAATAATCTTCTTGGCTGCACCCACAGACTTATAAACAATACGTGCTGCACCACAGGGCTGCACCATAGTCTTATTTTGTAATATAACTTACACCCACACACCTCTCTGTGACTTACTCGATACCCATTGCAAATTTTTACTCACATACACCTTAGACCATACAGACTTAAAAATACTAAAGCTCACACACAGTTGTTGTAAAATTCTTGCCTGTACCGCTTGCACACCCCTTGTATTTGTCTATGGTTTTCAGCCCTAGCCACTAGCCAGTAGCCAACCGCCCTAGCTCAGTGTTACCAGAACGTAGGATAATTATGGGAGCGTACTATAATTTGGTAATCGGTATGGGAACGATAGCGGATTGCTAAATTATGTAAAACGTACGATAATTTTGAGCAACGCTTAATGCAAAACAGATTTTGTTACCTGGACAAAATGAAACAACCACCAGTCTCTCTTTGCGCCCTTCACTCGTATGCATACGCACGTTTTTTTGTCAGACCAGAAAACTTGTAAACCGAATGGAAATCATAGTTGTGATTAGTGTTGGTATTGGTCAGAAGTGTACTGTTTGCATAACGGTAAAAAAAAAACTTAATTCAAAATATGATGCTCTACGATACTTTTCTTGAAAAACGATAATTACTACTTTTGGATATGGCAACACTGCCCTAGCCGAATGTGAAAAGTATTTTCGTTCTATTGATTTTAAATTATTCGATATCCCTGCTGATCCAGTTTATTAAGTCTATTCAATGATAAATATTTATTATTTCTAATAAACCTCTTATATGCAATAATAGAAGCTAAATAAAATTATGAGAGTACAAATAGAAATAGATCTGTTGTCCTGACCCTCACTTCCTTTCGTTTGGTGTAAATTGGTGCGAATTCCCTAGATTCACAATCTACATTTCACTACGGTATCGTTTCAAAATATTACTGTGCTGCTATGATTAAGTGGTGACTTACTTTTGGAGAACCTATTGATCAGATGCTGTACATATTGATCTGTTGTCACTCGTCTGAACTTGAGGAATTGCGAGGTTCGCTCTGCATATCCTATAGTATTTCACATTTCCTGCATCACATATAAGTATAAAACGACGTAGAACGTGGAACAAGATATATTAAGTGTATTATTTTAAAGAAAACCTTACATTACTGTGTGGTAAGTGAAAATAACCTAACATGTCTTATAAACTATTTAAAAGTCTTAACTGTAAACAAGGTATTAAACATAATAAAATTATAAGCTATTTATGTCCTTTTACTAGAATAAACGAAGGTAAACTGCAATATTGAGCATGGCGATGGTCTCATCCTACATTTCTCAGCTATTGCATTGGCTAAAATGTGGAACACTGGTTAACCTCATATAGATTTTGGCCTGTTTTAAAGAATCTAATGTCTAATCTCAAATAATTTTAAACTGGTATGGTAGTTTCGATAGAAATGCAAAATCCGCCAACCTGCACTGGGCCAGTGTGGTGTATTACGGTCTGAATCCCCCTCGTAGTGAGGGGAGGCTTGTGCCCAGAAGTGGGACATCAAAAGAGCAAAATTGTTGTTATATTATGTGTCATAAGAATGCCATTTCCAAGACCTACTCGGACTTGAGATATTAAGTTATTAATAAGGGCCTTGGTCACCCTCCACCCACCTCGGCTGCATGGCTGTGAACTGCATGGGTGGACATGCTGTGAATGTATATTCATCTCTTTCTAACACCAGGTTTGCCATATGATGACTTGTAGGCATTTTGGGAGTGACCTTTTCTAAATTTGTCCTGCTATGGGTGTTAGTGGAATAGCCCCTGTACCTTATGATGGACTGGTTGCAATCTGTTTAGTTTGGAACACAGTCGGTGGTATTGGATTCATTTCAGAGAGGATAGTTTAGTCGCAACTATGCCTATGTTACTGTGTGACCTGTGTGAATTGAGCTGAACTCTGTCTAGTTACCCTTTTGGTCTAATTCTACTATATTACTTTATTTGTGTCCTTAATTCTGTGAAAGTACATAAATAAACACTTTTTTGTTGTGATAACAGTTTATGTCTCTCTTAATTATTATGGTTTATATAATTTGGATAGGTATTGTTGGGAACTGATGCAACATTTCCTTTGATATTTTTTAAAATATGTATTTCATGTTATTCGTATTTGCATATAATGAAAACAATTATGCGTTTGCTTAAAAAATAAATATGAATGTGGCTCAGCGAATATTTATTAATATTTATTAATTGCATTAAATTAATATAATGTGCCTATATCCTTATGAAGTGTGTTGATATGTACTTGGCTTGACACGCTGCCGCCTGTCTAGATATTATAGTTCATTATGTCTCTGCTCTGCGATTACAAAAGGTCAATGCATACATTATTATAAATAGATGTTTGTTATAGGCCTTTCATTTTCCCTCAAAGGGGAATTGAGTCTTATTTCTTCACCAACTTCTTTAGGATCTGTTCCTCTATTCTCACCATTCAAAATTTTGGTGAATTATATGCACATGAAAGTTTGAGGCATGACAATATTATGATATACATTTCAGATTAATAGAAGCACTCAATGATACGCGAATTCTATGACAGTTCCGATGAAGATGACATGGAAAGTCAGTACCAGGTAGATCCAGAATGTTTGGTGCTCACTCGTCCTGACTGTGACATGCATAACCGGTGCTGTGGCGGTAAAGCTTGGTGCATTAAGGTACAATCTTAAATACATCTTATATTTATTTTAAATGAGGTTCAATATACATTAGGCTTATCTTTGTATATGCGCATATCTGAGCAAGATACGGGGCTATTATAAGAAGCCGGTAGAAATACTATATGTTACTAGCAGATTATATGGGTCTTGCGGTGCCTGTTGCTGGTAATATCCTCCCTGGTTATACATAACATAAAAATACCCACTCATAGTATGTATGTAGAAGCATTCTAGTAGGTAAATATGGAACAATGCAATGTGACATCCTTATACCACTAAATACTTTGAAGACAATGATACCAATTGTGGTAACTTTTTTTATAATGTGGAAATGATCATAACTTGAATTCAAATATAATTATTGCACCTGAAAATGTACCCAAGCCCCTTTTTTAATTTCTTCTCATCAATTTCCTAATAAGTGTACAGTGGAACCGTGCTAATCCGTCATGTCTATTATAATTGTTTTTTCGTGTGAATCTTCGCTAATGTACTTAGATAATGCATGATTGAACAGGTTACAACATGTACGCGCCAACACTATGGTACTCGACGTGTAGGTATTGTTTTGATTCTGATTGCTTAGTTTGAAGAAAAAACGACATACAAGAATACAATGAAGTATTATTTGTAATTCACAGTATAACATATAGAATCTCATTATTTGATCTGTAATTTGTCAGATTACAAGGTACTCTTTTGTAAAAAAATCCGGGCTATAGGGGGTCTTAGGCAGAACTCTTTAATCCGACAAATTCGATAGTTCGACACTGCCCTGCAAAACGTTTGACGGATTACCGCGGGTCCACTGTAATTAGTTTTAGTGTGTTGGATAAATGAATTTCCTCAACTTGTATTTTTTTTCCAGGACATATGTGGAATTATATGTGCAGTGCTAACATGGTTGTTGATGTTGTATGCAGAGTTCGTAGTGATGATGGTCATGTTACTGCCCAGTTTGTCCACGTACCCATTCTACAGTTATATCAACATCTTCATATTTCAAAGTTTCACATTCCTCGCGTTTGCGTCACACCTTAGGACAATGTTCACAGATCCTGTAAGTCTATATTTCTGGTATACATCATGATATAATTACCACGGAGAATTTCTTAAAATATTAAAATATAATTATTATATTTTAGGGTGCAGTCCCCAAAGGAAATGCCACTAAAGAGATTATAAAACAAATGAGTTTTCGTGAAGGTCAAGTGATATTTAAATGTACCAAGTGCTGTAGTATCAAGCCCGAGCGCGCGCACCACTGTTCGGTGTGCCAGCGCTGCATCAGAAAGATGGATCATCACTGCCCATGGGTCAACAATTGCGTCGGCGAGAACAACCAAAAATACTTTGTTCTGTTTACAGTAAGTTTTATTTAGTTGATTATAAGTAAATAACCAGGCAATATAGGTAACATAGACCCTGTTGTTTCGGTGTTGTCCAAAATTTGAGATAGCTACCTGAAATCAGTACAAGTATTTCTTCACTGTAAACAAACCACGGCTGATACACCATAAAGGCGATTACGATGCGATGGCGATTTATAAAAAACGTACTCGCTCAATCTGTACATAACCATTATAAAACATTGTAGCTGCTCGATTGTTGTGCGTAGGGCGAGGACGGTGCGATAAAAAAAACAGCAGTGGACTGTATAACTTGGTATATTTCAGTTCTACGTCACAACACCAAAAAAGCACGAACCATTCAGACGAAAGGTGGCAAAACTTTTATTTTAGTATTATTTTTATTTACATATTATGTTCGGAAATTTAATAACAAACATTGATAGCGTCGCTAACACACTCTTTTCTATTTCACTACATAGTATAAAACAAAGTCGCTTCCCGCTGTATGTCCCTACTCCCTATGTATGCTTAGATCTTTAAAAAACTACGCAACGGTATTGATTCGTCTTTTTTAATAGATATAGTGATTCAAGAGGAAGGTTTATATGCATAATACATGCATAATATAATAGAGAAACACTGATAATTTTATAGCCGTGCGAAGCCAGGGCGAGTCGCTGGTTATACATATAATGAGTAACAGACTTAATATATAAAAAAATACGGAAAAGGCTTCTAGAACTTTCTAGTTGCGTTTCGTTTTCAGTTCTACATAGCAGCGATGTCGGTGCACTCTGTGGGGCTGACCGTATACCAATTCGTGACGTGCATCCGGCACGAGTGGCGTGACTGCAGTACGTACTCGCCGCCGGCCACCGTGGTCCTTCTGCTGTTCCTTATAGCTGAAGCCCTGCTGTTTGCCATCTTCACCGCGGTCATGCTCGGCACCCAGCTGCATGCCATATGGAACGATGAAACTGTAAGACTTTGATCACGTTTTATAACCTTGATAAGCTAAGCTCAGCCGTTTAATTTGATGTAAGTATGAGTAGGTATGCACACCCCACTAAACTAGCTTTCTCATTTTATTTAAATACCTAAATCTGAGTGAGATTTGATTATTATTTACTATTACTTATTTAGTGACAATGGTGTTGCCTGCTCATATTCTCTTGCTGTTCCTGGGAATGTACACCATCTTATATTCATTGAAAAGAGTAACCATTGAGTTTCTTGTCGGATCTTCTCAGTGGAAGCAGCATTACGAACCGGTGGTAGATTCTGACCATCCATAAATGCTTTGTTGGCTTACATTAATAAAAACTATTTTGAGTTTGAGTTAGAGCTGGAGGGGCTAACGGGATTACTAATAATGTGATAAACTCACATTGCTATTAATATTTAAAAAAAAAAACAAAAAATGTTGTATTATAAATGATTTGAGTGGTTCGAGCGTAGGCCGCTCAGCTCACTGCACATGGTGGTCGCGGGTTCGATTCCCGTCGTGGCAAATTTCGAAAATTGCCTTTTCGTATTTGCTCCGGTCTGGGTGTTACTGGGATTGCCCCCAGTCCATTGTACGGTACCCATAGTACAAGCGTTGCTTAGTTTGGGACCATAAAGTTAGTGTTTCGTTCAGGCGGTATTTATTTTATTTATCTCTTTTTGATTTTCATTGCAGGGTATAGAACAGCTGAAGAAAGAGCAGGCGCGGTGGGTCCGCAAATCGCGATGGAAGAGCATACAGGCAGTGTTCGGCAGGTTCTCCATATTCTGGTTCTCGCCATTCACTCAACCCTCGCCGAAGACCAAGTTGGAGAGTTATTTATACAGTGTATGATTCATTTGCAAGGCTATCGCGCGGATCGATGGTGCCGCCCAATTTTGACGTCATTCACAAACAGGTCTCGATATAATGTATTGTTATAAATATTTTAAGGAGTCATTTTATGATTACGTAGTATGTACTGAATAATTTGGATCAAGCAATATTATTGATTATTTTTAATATATCGTCAGTTATGTGATTTTGGTGTTTTGGGCAACTGTAAGCTTACTTTATGATTTATTTGATCAAGGCGACTGTGACTATAACACCTAATAACTACTGCGACTAATAATGGAATTTAATCCTTGACATGTGTACGCTTTTAGGAAACCAAACATCTGCATTTATTACTTTACTTGTTACAAATATAATCACAAATTGGTTCTGCCGGTCTATTGACGAGTTTCCACAAGTACGTGGGTTAACTGACATTATTTATAGAATTTCTAGCATCAGCTTAAAACTTAGATTGTAGGATAACGGATAAGCATTTTTATACTTACATTCAGATTTCTAATTGCATACATCTAAACAGGCGCACACAGCCGCCAATTGTTGGCGGCCCCTGCACTTCATGAATAAAATATAGTCTGACTTGACTTTGTCACTTCAAAGACTGTCAGTAACATTGGTCATTAGAATTACTTTGGTCATATATAATATCACACTATATTATACTATGCTAGGGTCGGGTGAAGCGGAGATATCGTTTTTGGGATTCGATGAGGGCTTAAAGTAGACCCATATTGGGTTCGTTTAAAGAATATTAAGATTTCCAACTTTACGCGCACGAAGTCGTGGGTAAAATGTTTAAATTAGTGATACTGTTATATTTCTATAAATTAATTATTTTACCTTATTTTTTTCGGATGACACATTGAAATATAACATATATTTAAAAAAATATAAAATCTTTATAAACATAATCATAAATAAATTATATGGAATAATATAGGCCGCGTAATATAGGAGGAGATCCAAATTCTAAAGAAAATAAACTAAGACCGACAAATGCAATGACACTCAAATTTTAGAGTAAAGATGATGCAACATTGTAAAAAGTTCCATCGATCAATTCGGTGGCTTTTGATGTTAATAAAAAGTCACAACGATTACGAACTATATTCACAAAAAATACGTCGCGTGACGTGACCTTCAAACTTATCTGGGCAAAAAACTGTTAGGCACCGAGCTCATCGAGCCATCGACAATTGGAAATAATAACTATATTTATTCTATAACCTGAGATACGCATGGAATTAAGTACTAGATACGTGTCATTTGTTTCGGACTTTGGGCGAAACGCGCTACATTCATTTACGCAAGACATTTTTATTGAAGTGCGCTTGGTTTATTGCTTTCACCTGCTGATTGGAAGTCTAAATGTCGTACTAAATACTTACGTGTACTGATAGGATATTATTTTATTAAGGTCGTATAAGATCTCTTATATTGTAATAATTGGTATTAGTTAACCGTGCTATGACAAAGGTTCAAATCACAAAATATGATAAAATTAAAAGAAATTGGTACTACAAAAGTTTATAATAAGTGTCGGATGTTTAGTAAACAATGCAGTTGCTATGTTTCGAAACAGGACCAATAATTGGGTGTTGACTACTGGGAATTTGCAACAGAATACACATTTCGTGAACTCAATAAATTAAAGGATCTAATTGAGCTTTTTTTAAGGATTTGTATGTAGAATAAAATACTAATATTAGTAATTTTCACTTTCTTGGACGATAAACAAGATCCCAAATAAATACCCTATTAATATAAATAGTTGAGGATTTTTTATGTTTTTCGTAAGTAATAAAATTCATTTTCTCATTCATCATTGATTCCGTTAAGCATGATTTAAATGTATTTATTATTAAAAAAAGGTATAACCGTATCGTATATCGGTTTAGGTTTGTATTTATTGCTTTGTAATTAATTTATTATTGTAATTATGTTTAATATTTTTGTTATGTAAATGTGGAATTTATTAATAAGTGTAGGGAATCGGCTATGGGAACAAATTATACAATCGGGTCGATATCATTTAGCTCTTAGTTTTGCGCAAAATATTCTTTATATTTGATAACAACGCGGCATCGTACTGAACAATATCTCGTCATTGGAAGTAATATAAGCTTACAAAAACAGGCTTACTCTATTTAGGTTTTAGACAAAGTGAATCAACTTTAAATATCTCTGGTTCCGAATAACTAAATCAGAAATACTCTAAAACTATCGGCTTTGGAAAGCTTTGATCTCTGGAAATCGTTGAGTTTCTATGCCTCTTCAGTATCTTTTATTCTTCAATGGTCCCAGGGTTAGATACAAAGTTAAGTTACAAAAATATGTATACTCTTTCTGATTAATTTTGTATAGTGGTTCCGTTTTTATTATTTTATTTATACCCTAATAGATAGGTAAGGATCCTTGGCAGTTTTTGTACATAGAATAGAATTGGATCAGTGTATTGGATTGAGAGGTGAAACACCGAGCTTTAAGGCCTGCATAGAATCCTCAGTGGCGATCGTTTGAACTACTTGAAACGGCCTAATTGTCTTTGAACTGGAGCCGACAAAGAACAACAAAAGCATTCAGAATAGTCTACCACGATTATGTAGGCAATAATTTTAATGATTTAAATGGTTAAGACAAAAGCATCGGAAGTTTTAAGTGCCTTCATTACAAACAGTCAAACAAAACGAAAACTGAACCTGCGCTGGTCTTGCATGACACTTTTTTGTTTTTTTGACAAAAGTTTTTATATCTAAGTTCTTCTTTATATTACTAGTATTCTAGCTATTGCAATTACTTCCTAATGACAAGTCAGGTAGGTGTTTATTTGTATCAAAAGTTAATTGAAGGAATTGTGTAACAACGACTGCTGTGTTAGATGTAAGTTCAATTGATAGTTCGCGGAGCAGCGCTTACGCGAATTTGCAATAATTCGGTGATGTCTGTATGTTAGTATTTATTGCCTATTAATTAGGAATTAACTTTTTTCATAAATTACATGTGTTCGCTTTTTGCAATACTTCTAATAATTATAAATTTGGCCGTGAATATTTGAATGAGCAAAATACTTACGTGTCAATATTTATTATTACATAATTTGGGTTTATAAAATAAATGGATTTGTAATTTCGATAATCTTCATGTTGGTGAATGATTCGATAGAATTTGCCAATTTTCATGTGTGCGAACTTAATGTGGGTATTGGTATACATACGTATGTATTTTCTGAATTAAGTTTATGATTTAAATGTTTAACGAAATAATTAGCTCACTACTGAGTCCACTATAGGCACCCACTTACATACAATGCTTTCCAAACAATAAATGGAATAGCGTATTTGCAATAAAAATAGCAATATTTATGATTTGATTTCTTTACGAAAATGTCAAGTTCGACAATTTGTAGATAATAGAATGTTTTATTCCATGGAATTCGGAGTTATCATTTTCTGCCATTTCAGATGTAATAAATCTTTTATGTCTCTTATTTTTAAGTAAGTACATACTTAAATTAATAATACAAAGAGGAAGAAACAAAGAAAAAGGATTTTGATATATTAGGGATTATGCGGGTGGCCGAAGTCCGGTTCGGAAAACATGTTTTAATTAAAAACTTTATTAATCACCTAGGCACCTTCACTTTCTTCGTCATCGTCATAATTCGCATAAATTATAAAATAACCACAGATATTGTTCATTAAGTCATTAAGAGTGCACATTTTGTTCTACACTTTGATAACATCGTTGTTGTGTGATAACAGTGCCTCAAATTGTCAGGACAAACATTATCTAAGCCTTCTAATATTAGTGGCCATATTTTTAAATCTTGTTTTATTTCGGCGACGCTGAATTACGATTTAATATAATACAAAATGTTTATTACATCTGATCAACTGGTGAGTGATACCAGCTGTTATAAATAATTCCTTTTTTAATTCTGTAACTTTGAAAATTAGATATTCAGAAATAAAATAATATTGTTAATATGTCAAATAAATTTTAAACTTATCATTTTTATATATAAAGTCTCTAAATAAGCAACGCATATTTTTTATTTCACTTTATGTGTTCCTTTCTTGGTGGGATGGTTTTATAACTTGACACACTTATACTATACTGTCAGAATTCCACGGAATAAAAATCCCATTTATAATACATTTTATTTTAAATATTGATCTTAGTTTAATAACGCTGAATCTAAGATGTTAACATTAGACCAAAAATCATCGATTAACAGTCTGCTTACAAAATAAGATTATTAGTCGGGTATTTTTATAGTTTATCCGAAATCTGAAAACATTTAAGACAACATTTTGTAATTAGCGACATAGACCGAATGCAATGCATTTATTAATATATCCAACTTACTCTAAAACATTTCAAGAACGACAGATAACCAGAAAAACTGGCAATGTTTGTATATTCACCCATCATATCGACCGTGATAATATTTAAAGTAAAATAAATGTGTTAATACACGCACTGCATACTGTGTTTGTCGCAAATCACAAAATGTAATCTTAAATGTTTTCAGATTTTGGATAAACTATAAAAATACTCGAAAATTTTGAATTTCGCGGGCTAGACGGTGCACGAATTATTGAGCTTGATGAGTTCGTGAAGCATAATGGCTAATAGTATAACCAATCTTTGCCTTTAAATAAAACCTCTTTAAAAATATGTGATTCAGTGTTGGCTGTCTTCATTAAATATAAAGAAACATATTTTTTATTATTATGGTTGGAACTTATCCTATGCATATAAACGTGAATAGTTGCTATTCGCAATCACATCGTGTTTGGACTGTGAATGCGTTCGCTGCGCATCATTTGCCAACATCATAGATCACTAAAATCTATATATATATAGTATAATAATAGTATTTTTCAAGGTACTATATCATCATCATCATCATCATCATCATCATCATCAGCCTATGCTTGTCCACTGCTGGACATAGGCCTCCTCTAATGAGCGCCATAGCGCCCTGTCTTCAGCTTGCCGCATCCAGCATCTGCCTGCAGTCTTTCGCAGATCGTCATCCCACCTGGTCGGAGGGCGTCCTACACTACGCTTGCCGAGTCGAGGTCTCCACTCAAGAACACGTTTACCCCAGCGGTTGTCGGTTCTTCGTGAGATATGGCCAGCCCACTGCCACTTCAGCTTGCTAATTCTTTGAGCTATGTCGATAACTTTGGTTCTCTGTCGGATGTATTCATTGCGAATCCTATCCTTCAGAGAAACTCCGAGCATAGCTCTCTCCATAGCTCGCTGAGCGACCTTAAACTGGTGGACCAACCCTACCGTGAGTGTCCACGTCTCGGCTCCGTAGGTCATGACGGGTAGGACGCACTGATTGAAAACTTTCGTTTTCAAGCATTGCGGTATGGATACTATATCATGCAGATTATAAATTATGCAAAAACACATGCTGCTAGGAGTGGGCTCGCGGGATAGCGCATGTAATCCTCGGTTCCGAGGCCGGATATAAGTATGTATTTAGAAGTCTGTGGGATATGTAAATATACATATAAATTTATATTGTTTTATTAGGAATGATTTTACCCGCATATTGTGTTTTTTGTTGACATAAGACAAATATAAATCATAGACATAAGTATTACTCAGAAAGGAACCTACGCAAGTACCTATATAGAGTTAAAATACAATAAATAGTACTTATTCATCCTAATTAATAGGATTTTTATTATATAATATAGCTTTCATGTAGAAAATTTACAATGGACCTCTAATTGGGGGCCTCTATGCTAAGTACCTAAATAAAATACCTTAATTGAAACAAAAGCATCGTGTATCAAGGTGGCTGCTAGGAACGTATACTTGATAGGTTTGAATCTGGATCATATCACGCCTCAAGCCATAGGCATAGATGTCATATTTGTGTAACATTTGAATCACTTGAACACAAACCAAATGCTAAATTGTCTTTCGACTCGCACGAATTTAAATAGGAGTCAATAGGAGTTGTATAAGAAAATTGTACACTTCCCTCCTTTGCCATGCGTAGCATTCGTACTTGTGAAAAATACTTTAACGTAAAAACTTATCACGTAATAATATTGAAGTTGTACGTCTGTAGCCATGTCTAAAGCCACCCATGTGCCTAAGCCGAGTAATGTGAACTACGTTTACTACGCGAAGTAAATCAAATAGCATTATTTTTGTGAAGAGTATAAATGGTCGTAATTTAATAAATAAGCCTTTTGCACCGTTATGTACGAACTTGTTGCGTAGAATATCCTTGGTTTGCAATAATGGAAAAAATTAAAATATACTATATCGTTGTTATTCACAGTCCATTTTACAATGGCTTTTGCTTGCACCGTTTTAGCAATAATGTAAGTTGAAATAATGGAATGTATTTCTAACTATACACCTAATAAAATTGTTCGAACAACATTCAGTATTAATTAAAATTCAATTCCAATATATTAATCTTCTTTATCATGAATTGAAACAGTATCAAATTGGCCTAAAAGTAACCTTAAATTGAGTATTTATATTGGTTTTGCTAACGGGTTCGTCTGTTTTACTTTTCTACTTAACTCATTCAAAATCCCTGATGATAATTAAAGAAATCGACTCTCTATTGTGTGTAGTGTTATTGAATCGATCTCGATTCTTTGAGCGATCTTGGAAATGGTCATTCTTATGGCATACCATTACAAAATAAGTAAATAACATGTCAAAAGCGTACTTAAGATCTCAGATCGCTCTGAGACGTGAAATCGATATATAAATACCAGCCTTAATTTAAATAGATAGATACAGCGAGGCGCTACCATGGCGACTTTAAATTATATGATATGAACTCTTTACTGCACATCAAGAGTAATTTAATAATATAAAATTGATATCTAATAAAGGAGGCTGACTTGATGTGTATAGGAAGTCCATTATTTCGTGTCGATGTCTATTGTGCAAGTACAATCCTTGGGATAACTTTGATATGAACTAGCGGTACTAAGGCCCGTGTCAATAACTCGAACTTAACTCTAGGGGTGTTCTTGAGTACGCGTTTGACATGTAATAATGTGCTGGGATGACAATTCCAAGATCGCTCTCAGACTTGAGATCAACTTATGAATACGGGCTCTACCTATGTAAAGCTATAGATTACTTTTAATCATAAACATTACAAAGTACAGTATGTATTTTTCCAATTGTATTATTCTCTTCTTGACAGACGCATATAATTATGATATTGTTTTTGTAAATTTACCTAATATTAAGAAGGGGGCTTAGGTTTTGGTCGCGTCGCACTGTATCACAGTTTGACATTGTTGTGTGTAGTGTCTTTGGCGAATCACACATTTAGAATGCTGTTTATCACTAATTTTTTATGTATATGTTAGCTTGATCAGACCTATAGTGCCGCTATACAGGAGCTTCCGCTCCCAATAATATAAATTAAATTCCCGTGTGTGTTCGAATTGATATACATGTAGTATGTTACATACTATATTGGTTTAGTACTTACATTTATAGTTTTTCCATCCATATGGTGTTCCAAATGTCCGAGATAATACTTGGTGGTTTGGATGACAATCGGGCATTGATTTAAATGAAATTGGAAATTGGAATTTGGAACACATTTTCTTTTTTTACATCCAATTTAAAAGCAAATTATTATCTCGAGCACTATGCGTTTATTACTCTATTTCGTGAGTATTTGTGACTGCTACTTGTAAATCGTTAACACTGTTTTCTAAGCAATTGGATGTGTTCTTCTAAGTCCGCAATACGAAAGTTTTTACAATCATTCAAAGGCTCGTACCTCGGAAATTGTGATATATGGTCTTCACTTAGCATCCACATATCATCAGTCATATTATTGCCCCCATTATTATAACGGACTTTTATATCGCCCTGTATATTTATAACCACTTAATTCTTCTTCCATATTCTCAAAATACTTTGGTTTAAAATGGATATATCATTCTTAAGAGGTTAAATAAAATATGAGGAATATCTGATTCATTGTTAGGTATTTAAGTAGTAGGTCGTCAAATATTTAGAAATCATGGTCTTATATTTATTCTTGTATCACTGCAACGTAATTCAGTGTCAGATATGAATGGATATCAGTGCTTTTAATTATGCTATAATTATGTGTGTATGTATATCTACTGTGTGTGCACTCTCAATTAATTTATATAAGGTTAAGCGCGTTCTGCGATAAGATTGTTTATACTGTGTTTTCAATTTCTCTCTTTTATTTTAATAATTTTAATGGGTACTTTTAATTGCTGTGATATTTCCCCTCTTGTGTGCATAAATTGATACGTCGCAAAATATCGCTCCTAAGAAAGTCTTAGGACCCTGCATTCGATTTTGTTCAGTGGCTATACTTATTTCAAATTTATATCTGATATTATTGACTTAAACAAGTTTCAATCGTCAATAAAATATTTTAGCACCTAAAGTGTCATAAGTAGTACGTTGGCTGCACATCTCTGGTTCAATTTTCAGCAGAACTTGAGCTCTCTTCATTATTGATACCCGTGATATAGAGAACTCAGCTTATGCTGGTAATGTTCCACGCGATGTGCAGCCGACCGCACAAAGTGTGGTCGACATTGATCGGAACAGATCTTTCCAAGGGTATCTGACACTGAACCTATTTTGCATCGCCGAAATTGTTTTACTAATACTGTAGTGCAAAACACAAAGAGTTTCAAACGTTTTGGAGGATTTAATAGTAAATAGGTATTATAATTAATTCGTTAAAAGACATTAAATTCTTAACTTTAATGTTAAACTGCTATCATAAATACCTTCTAAAACTTGTATCTAGAACATACATAGTGCCCATTTGTGAAATTCCTTAGTGTCCTATGTCCTTTGCCTATAGTTAAAATATGTCTTTAAGGGAATTTATTTTCATTAAAGATGACATGTGGGATAATTGCTTTTTTGATTTAAACCACCCAAATTGCTGTCATACGAATAATACACGACCAATATTAATGCGAACAGGGCCTCTAACTTCGCACTAAACTCGTGGTCTAATAACGTTGCGTATGATTGTATATGAATGAGGCTGCAGTCGTCATGTCCACCAGTGAGTAAGCAGCCGGCAACAGCGCCGTTAGGACTGCGTAAGCCCCGCGCGAAGGGAAAGTGTTTTGTTGCGGAACAGCGCGCGTCACCTCGGGCCTGTCACACTTCTAGATTTGCATGAACGTCGGCGTCAAGGTGATCGACTGCCCGCCCACTGTTAACGAGCGTACCCAGATTCGTTTACTACGCTTCGATTTCGTTCCGCCCGTCGTCTGCGGTATTACGTAACCGGCTCCCGACCAAACAACGCACTGGTGAATAATTTATCAACATCGGTAATTTACAATAGTACGTAGATGTCATTTATGTTTATTGGTTGGTGATTGGACGTTCGTTTAGTGCGACTGGTGTAAATTCGTCATGGTTTCAGATGCAGCTAGCGTTGTGTGCGGTTTTCCTTTTGGCGATCGTGGCGCCATCTCTCGGGCGGCCGTACGACCCAGAAGACGATGGATTGAAGGATGTGCTGCCATCTGACGGGAAATTCGAGGCGTTTTACCCGCGACAAGCGCACGGTATACCCAACGGGTCGTCGCGGGCTGCGCATGGGCACGGTAGTTTCTACAAGTACCGCAACCCAGCGCTGGTAGACGTGAAAAATGCCGCTGCCTATGGCTTCCGGTTTGATGGCATGAGAAGGTTTAATTTTGATGATGAGTAGATACGAAGTTGTTTGTTTGGGTCATACCTTTGTATTAGTTTTCCTTAAATATTTTTTTTTTGTTCAAATTCGGCCTAAATATTTTGTTATTGTATGCAGTAAGTAAGGTGTAATTTTACAATTTGTACATACCTAATAGTACCTAATGACTATCTATTACTGTATGTTTATCAGTGGCAAAAGATTTGCTATTTATATTTTTGTAAAAGCAGAAATAAAGACAACATCATAAATCACAGATTTTTTTTCCAGTGCCAACGAGTAGTTAAGTTTTGTTGAGCATTTAACAAAACCGATTTTGTCGAACTGAATATCATTTCTCAATGGGTCTATTTAATTAATATTTTTGTTTTTCAATGATCTAATTTTTTATGGGGAGGCCTTTGGCCTGTGTTTGGACAGTCCTAGAGGCTATACAAATAAAACGTTACTTTAAACTTCCTCCATATTGGATGGTTTTTTTGGTTAGTTTTATACTATAACTAGCTTCAGCCCGCAAATTGGCTAGCGCAGTTTTCTATACCTATATATTTCCTATATTGTTCTGCAACTTAATTGGCTCCGTCCCCAATACCTACACACCTATAAGCACAAGGTTATAGCGATCACGCTCAGTTGCGAACTTACACATTTCTCAATTATAGGCTCGGTGGCCGAGCAAGATCTAAATCTAATGTGGGCAACATACATTTTTCGATGCCCTTTGGTAACGCAATAAGATTGTAATGAGTAGTAACTGTGATGAACTCAAGATGTGATGAGTAAGGATTATTGTTTTAAGACGAATAAAAGTTTTCGGCATTTTAAACGCGGCAAAATATTTAACTTGTCCTGCCTTCGAGGTATCTATGAGGCCCGTAGGCGTAGTAGTCTGAGGCCGGAAGCGATGGCCCACGACGCCCACGCCTTTCGCCGCATAAGTCACAATATCACAATGTGTACAATTGTCAATTCCTAGATTACCTATTTCAGAAATTCTACAATCTGTTTGAATTTGCACAAGAAATAGTTTTTGGGTATATTCCTGAGCTAATCTGAGCTCAATCATGTAAGATTAATAAGGCAGGGTAATGTGTGATAGTTACAAACTAATTTACATTCGGTTAACGTAATTGAATAAACTCAATTGAGATTACAAAGAGTAAACAAATACTAAATTATTAAAAATATTGGTTCCCAAATTAGTCCCCCCTAAAATCAGCCCCCCCCCCCCCCTAGGCTCGACGGTACTCAGCCTGCAGGTAAATCCGCCACTGATTACGCTATAACCTCATCCATCCATACAAATAAATAAAATTGGAGTGTCTGTTTGTAATATCAAAATAACACCTATTCACTAAGTGCATATCAAAGTACAAACAAAACCTATACCAAAAACGCGATTAAAAATTGCTGGACCGACTTTGACGGGACTTTCACTGGCAGATAGCTGATGTTAAAAGGAGTAACTTAGGCTACTTTAATTTTTGAAAAACAATGAGCCGCGTAAAAAATTAAAACACATTAAATCAAAGAGTATCTCCGAAACGGGTGGACCGATTTTGACGGGACTTTCACTGGTAGATAGCTGATGTTATAAGCAGTAACTTAGGCTACTTTTATTTTAGAAAAACAAAATTTTAAAAAATGGGTCCTGTCACGCGGGCTAAGAACGCAGGAGCGGGCTTTTTTCTTAAGTTAAATTCCACGCGGACGAAGTCACGGGCTCAGCTAGTGGATCTATATTATTAGTATGTTGGTAGGTACCCAAGTGTAACCATAGGCTAATAGTGAAAACCCATATGGACTCGGTTCAGCCGCTTTCCCGAGATGCTCGAATATACAGTCAAACAGACAAGAACACCAAAATTCAAAACACACGATTTCCATTTTGAGACCTTCGAATAGACTATTAAAACTTTTTTTCAAAAATATCTTCAATGTACAGACACAGAATTATACATTTTCTTATAGAAGCTATTGCCAAGTATTACAACGAAATCCTACTAATATTATAAATGTGAAAGTTTGTGAGTGTGGATGTATGTATGTTTGTGACTCCATCACGCAAAAACTACTGAACGGATTTGGATGAAATTTGTAACACAGATAGTTTATAACCGGGATTAACATATAGGATACTTTTTATCCCGATAATCCCGAAATTTATGTTACGTTAAATACTACGCGGACGAAGTCCGTGGGCACAGCTAGTTTGGTATATATAACTTGGATGGTCCTAACACAAAGAACCTATACCTATAAGCCCAAGGTATCCACAAACTTTTAAGTATCTTGTTGGTCCTTATGCAACCGGTGACTATTTTGTCAACTTAATTTAGATATACGACTCGAGTTCTTCATACTGCCTAGTAAAACGGAGCCGCACTCATTACAAAAACCCATCAGCCTAAAGCAATATTCAATTAAATCTATTAAAGCTTCCCACAGGTCGTTAAATAATTCAACTAGACCTTTTTGGGTTGGAGTTTTTGTGGTATTTTGTTATTTGTTAAACTTTTAAGATTTCACGGTGGAAGCAGCGGCGCAAGTGATGGAGCCCGGCCGAGGCGGCTGATAATGAACACGTCCCGCCAATTCGACACGAGTGTCAACCCTATCCTTCCCCCCGCCTTTATCGATGCACTAGACCGCGAGCGCCACTGACCCCTTTCCCGCATCGATACACCTCGGTCCAGAAAAAAAACCCATGTCAAAACACTTAGCCGCTCCGGAAAAAAGTGTGAAATTAACTTAAGTGGCCAGTATCTAAGAAACTTATTTTTAAATCAGACTAATATAACGGTACGTTCCAAGTAAAGATAGAAGTGTAGATAAGTTAATAAGATTATTATTATACCTCAAGTTGAGGTCGGGGACCGGCTTTAAGTACGGAATGTTTCTGAAACCGTATATAAAAAACGAGTGGTCCCCAGGGATCGGTCATTCCGCGTCCGGAGGGAGTGCACGCATCTTCGTTCCCAAAATAAAGAATCTTTTTTGTGTAAAGGCTCCTTAATCCCGCGTTCGTTTTCGAGCTCTAGTCCTGAGGTCAGTTTTGGAGGGACTGAACGTTGTTTCAGTTGTTTGGTTTAGTAAGCGAAACTTTACCAGTGAGATGTATTCAGATGCAAAAAGAATGGTGAGTTACAAATTTTATAAATACGATTAAATACATTTACTTGTTTTTAATAATATTTTATATGCTTCTATTTTATTGTACGTATTTTAAATGCGACCATAAGATGTTTAATTGGATATATTTTTTAAATTCCATAGTTTTTTAATAACTATCTTGATAGAATCCGTAGGGTATTTATGACTGTCCAGTTAAATATGGATAATTATGTAAAATAACTCGAGTATATTAGGCGTGGGAAAGTACCGAAAATAAATGATCAGAAAGTTTGGAATTAACTTATCACTTTTTCATGTTTACATCAGTCGTGCTTGATAATTATCTATTGTTGAATAAAATTTCAATTTAAATGGCGGCAATAACAAGGGTGAATGGTTAGCTGTTGGAATAGAGCGCGGTGCAAGTCATCCCATTGTGTTATCTTTCATCATCGTTTTGTTAACACCTTTGTTGTGATCGCCGCCGGTATATTAAATTATTGTGATGGAGATATCACGATAAATCGACAGCAGTTTTGTACTCCGTCCGTAGAGCGGCATCTGCAGCCATAGTTGAATGTAAATAGTATTCTGAAATAATTCCTACTTAATTAGGTAGGTCCCTATTTCAATATAATTTTAAGTTTATAATGAAAAATATGCTAATAATTAAATTGAATCACAAGTTTATTTACCTCAAGTACTGTACATGACTGTACTAAGCCGTAGGTAAGTACTTAGTCTCTGGTGGGTAATGGAACAGAAAATAAGCATTAAGTCAATGACCCATTTTGTGGGCTAAGATGAGAATAAAATTAAATATTTATGAGTTTGGGTCTCGCGCGGTCCATTTTATGATTATTCACGGACGAGCACAAATCACTTTTTAATGTTCCTGTCTGTTAAATCACGGGATACTCACTGATTATATGAAGAATCGGATATAATTCATAGACAAACCTAAGTAGGTATGCCTAAGAATTGGAGGCCTACATATTTTACATTTATTAATGAATAGATCCTAGTAATAATTTTAGTTAATATGTAGGTACCTATTTATAACAGTAAATATTGTGATTGACATCCGTATTCCTTATTTAAAACTATAATTAAAGAATGAATAATTAAGTAGTTAACATTTTATAACACGGTATCATTAATCTTAGGTGCTTGTAGAATTAGTTACGCCCAGTGGACTCCATGCTGAGACGAACATTTGAGCCTTCTGCGTGATAAATATTATGTAAATGTTTGTTATAGGATGTTTAATTATTGGCCTTTATAAAATCAATATGATTCCTCGCTTGCGTTTATTTCCTTGCATTGCGACTTGCGACGTTCTGCTCCGCCATTTTCTTGTTTTGATTCATAATATCGTGTATTATGCTTGGCTAAAGGTAAGTAGATATCGAGTAACTGGGTGTTACCTACACAAAGGCTTATTATATATCTCCACTTAATTGGGTATTACTTATTGGTATTATTATTTTGAGGCTCTTATTTATAGAAGCTTCTCCCTCTTTCACAGAGTTCTCGTAATTTACAGTACCTATAAGAAGGGTCACATCGACTACTGCTTAAGTACTCCAAAAAATGTAGTTTTGAGTTTTTTCAACCATCTAACTGTCCATATAACTACGAGGTTTTCAAATAATAGGTACCTAATACCTATTATTTGAAAACCGATCCCAATCCGGAGTAGTATTACCTTGCAGGTACACACTATTTATTATCTGGGTGTTTGCTACATATACAATAGACTGAAATTTTAATCATTGTTATCTATAATGGTTAGAAGTCCACCTCACCTATATAAGTCTAGGTACTAGGTATATCGTCAGAAGTAACGATTATCAAATAATTGGAATAATATCTTAATTAGAGATCGAATATATTTTTTATTTTGTAATTTTTTGCTCGTTACGCAGGCTTGTTTTCCGTAAGACTAGTTTTTTTATTAATTGCTTTTTAATACTTCTCGTTGGTTCTCGTGTAATTCCTACCTTTACTTATTGTCCGTTTCGAGAGTACCGAGGAAAATATTTATTGTTAATATAGGTGGTTATACATTTTGATTTGAATAAAAATCTAATGAGAGGTATCTTTTCAGACGAACTTGATCCTGAGCCTCGCGCTAGTGGCGTCCTCTGACGCATTTTTCCTGAATTGGGGCTCTGACACATCGTAAGTATCTTGGCTGAGCGAATTTTGTGGCGAAAGATTGTTTTCTTTGCAAAAGCGAAATTAAATCATAATATTGTGTGGTATATAAAGGCTCTGATTACAAATGAAACGTTACTTGGGTGTAGATAATTAACAAATATTTCACTAGGTACCTATGACCATTTCTTTTCGTATCTTCTTTCGTATCTTCATAAAATTCTCTAGCCACAGTATAAGTAATAGTAATAACTTTTGAATACTAACAAGTTCACGTGAACGTATCTACTACAAGGAGTGACACCAAGATTCCAGTGTGCCGGGCAGGAACTCCTAACGTAGTCGTATCGACATCGAAAAAGTATTATGTCACTATTATTCTTTAAATGAAATCGCACACGCTTGGTACATTAGCGTTGCGTTACGGTAAATATTTCGAACTCGGGGTCTACAGAACAGTGGTATACCTAAGTTCGTGGCGGGCTTATCTGATAGGTTCTGATAGGTATAGGATACTAAAGTCAGTTCATTACACGAAGACGTATAAATTATTGCAAATTGACCCATATGCCAGTGTCATAAGAGTCACAGCATGCGTCAGCGTGAAACTAACAAACTATACCTACCTTTTTTCAATGATATTGAGTATTAAAAACGGAATCCGCATCAAACGTGTTCACATTATCGTGTTATCGTCCCCCGTATATGTCCAAAACTGGTGAAAAACTGCCGCCGTTTACTTATACCAGTACACATTACTTAGGTATACTTTCATGTCGTCAACATATTTAAGGTTTTTAATAGGTAGGTTACTGCCTGCTGGTGTTCGCCTGGCGTTTGCGTTTGTTCCTCAGTTTTTGTTTCTGAAAACAATATTTATATTTTCATAGTTTTATCAATACATCGTTATGTTACATCCATGAACTTGTGTAAATTATTGTTTTAACGACGACGCATATTGCATTTGAGTGTCAGTCATGAGTCGAATCGCAGAGAGACATATTCGCATTAGAAATCCAAGCTAAAGCTATGCGAGAGTATTTTTATATCGCCAGACTGATATACTGTATGTTCCCAAATAAAGAAACAATTGAACTATGTGAGTCGTACAAAGGACTGAGGGGTTTACTGGGGGCGATCCCAGTGACACCTAGGACAGGGAAAATTTTGACAACGCCGTTTCCTAAATTTACTCTGAAGGAAATCGAACCCGCAAACACTCAGAGCAGTGAGCCGAGTGGCCTACGTTCGTACTACAATCGGCTGTCAAACTGAATTTATTTCCTCCGCAGGAGTCAGACATCATCACAGAAGACTTGGGTGCAGCCCCTGCCGCCGAATATGTCGCCTGGCTACCGGTACCAATACTCTTACATGCCGTACGAGTCTCGTAAGATGTACCAGGTGGCGCCACCCCAGTACCAGCAGCCCGAGGTCCCGGTGCAGCAGAACTTGGCCCCTATTCCCATCAGCATCCCCGCCGGAGCCAGCCTCACCCCCGTTTCTCTGCAGCACGTGCAACTAGTTCCTTGCATGTGTCCCGTCGCGCCCGAAGAGGCCGAGAAACTCCAGGAACAAGTCGGCCCCGGCCCCTATATGGCACAAAGTTACAACCAGGCCTCGTATACCGTGCCGCAACAACTGCCCGCGGTGGACAGCCCCCAAAACACTAATACACAGTAGAGACAGCGGCATTAAATCGTCTGTTAGTAATACCACCAATGATTGATTTTTATTAATATGTAATTTATTTATGACTTTGTAGGCAACGGAGCGAAAACCTTTTTCAAATAACATGGAGGTGTTTGTTCTAAGCAAGGAAGACTGATAGCATAAGAACAGTGTGTGTTCATTCTAAATAAATAACATTACTATAATAAAAATATGTTTTATTTACTCCTAGCTAATGAAATTGATAAATCAAATAAATAAAAACAACTCCCATTAGATTTATTAATGAAAAGTTGCGAGATTGTCAGAATACGTAACGATATCAGTCCCAGTTAATTGTACCAACAGTGTTGTAACCGCACAATTTTGCTGTATGGCGGTGTATTTGTATGGGCAGGCGGCGGCGCGCGCGGCGGTGCGCGGGCGCACTCTTTTCTTCTCTTTTTGCAAGAACAGCCCGCTCCAAAAGGTGCGGGAAGTGTTACGCAAACACTTTCATTGTGCTCTCGATATTATACGAACCACAGTGATCGTAGAATCGCCCAAACGGAGACTATATCATGCTTCGCATTCGTGATCTAATAGCTTTTTTTAATATTCCGTTATAAGGCTATATCCGATAACAGGATTTCAAGTTTCTGTAGGTACTAATTTACACAATTGAAAATTATCAAACGATAAAGATGATGACAGTTACTTTTCAGAAAAATTCGAAGACTAATAACCAGATAAAAATTTGTAAAATTAGTTACACGAAGGATACATAAATTATACGAAATTTTGTATTGATTTCACGCAGCGAACAATATTTAGACTGTAAAGAAGCAACGAGAACTTTAAAGTATTGAAAAATAATGCTTCCTGCTAAAGATATACTATGAATATGATTAAGGAATTTAACGTAGGCGATATGTAAATTGGAAACTAAACTCGACTCAATAAAATGTGTTACCGTAAAGATTACCGTGTACTCGTAAGGCATGTAAAACAATGTTTTTAAAGAGACTGGGAATGGTATTTTCGTGTTGTCCCTGTTAATAATTTAACAGTATAAAAATACCTATTCGGGGTTATCTGTAAAACCCTTTCAATTTATCTTTAAATAATTGATCAGACTTTAATTCATCACATTTTTTACAAATATATAAATATTTGAATTCAACAATTCAACGCTCTAAATGTTACGAATATCCTACTAATATTATAAATGTGAAAGTTTGTGAGTGTGGATGTATGTATGTATGTTTGTTACTCCTTCACGCAAAAACTACTGAACGGATTTAAATGAAATTTGGAACACAGATAGTTTATAACCGGGATTAACATATAGGATACTTTTTATCCCGATAATCCCGAAATTTTTGTTACGTTATATACTACGCGGACGAAGTCCGTGGGCACAGCTAGTTAACATATAATACTCTGTGCAATTATATTATTACTAGCTGTGCCCACGGACTTCGTTCGCGTAGTATTTAACGTAACAAAAATTTCAGGATTATCGGGATAAAAAGTATCCTATATGTTAATCCCGGTTATAAACTATCTGTGTTCCAAATTTCATCCAAATCCGTTCAGTAGTTTTTGCGTGAAGGAGTAACAAACATACATACATACATACATACATCCACACTCACAAACTTTCACATTTATAATATTAGTAGGATAATACATGAACCTATTATAGTTATAACTTCCTTGTTTCTATTTGATCCGGATATTGTATTCTTTTTGGTCTATAATGTTTAAGGAAAAGTCTATGGATGTCGCAGCCAACTAGCTTAATTCGCCGTTCAATAAACAGCCTAGCCACTTTATTAAACAGCGCCGTTCAAGTAGCGGCCTAAATGATATTCAGCCGTATCGTCTGTAACAACATTTAATAAACTGGCTGGCTAATGCTTAGGCAACTGGTTGACATTTAAGTACTACAAAACTTTTTCAAAATACTACTACCAAGCAGCAGAGCGACCCGGATAGTTTAAGTTAGGGTTATTTTTTTATGTCCCCACAGAAATCCCACCCGGCAAGTAGGTTCGATGGATCTAAACAATTTCGTAAAATAATTAAGTACCTAATAAAATTATTCCATCAAAGTTGTTTTTTGTTGACGCCATATTGACAGTTAGGTAAGTTTCGGCGCTAGGTGGCAGAAAGTGGAACTAAATTGAAATGACCAGGCTAGGCAAGTAATTAAACGTCATCGATCCAAGTCATTTGCCTAGCTGTTTGGTCAAATGACTGAATATCATTCAGGCCACTAGTTGAACGGCGCTGTTTAGTAAAGTGGCTAGGCTGTTGATTGAACGGCGAATTAAGCTAGTTGGCTGCGACATGGACATCAAAGAGAATACAATACTACATGGACATAACGAATTTATTAACTTAGTGATTATGTCCTCCTTGATTTGACTGATCGAATTCTGACAAATATACTCGGCAAAGAGAATACAATACTATGATACTGACTCGGTAAACCCAGACATTTGTTTTCATCAAGTAAATATAAATTTGTACCTGCTATGGACTTGCAAGAGAAAATCAATAACCTTCGTGAAGTCTATATTCCAGCGAACCTTAATGCTGCGTTCCATCCACAAAAAGTAACCGCTATCAAGAAATTATCTCTTATTCTGAAGAATACGAACCGCCGTGACTTGCAGAGCTCCGACTTTGAAGAGTTGCTAAAGTGCTCGCTGACGTTAGTGTATTATTTCGGCATGCGGTTGAAACTAAATAGACTTACGTCTCGATATTGGTATTGGTGCGGCAAACGCCAGTTTCATAAAGCAGAGCGCGTCTTCCAAAAAACTATGGACATCCTGCTCCCGGAATGCAGTGAAAAAACTATTAAAATTACTCTGAGTTTATTTACTGAGGTCTCCCTGTGGCCTTTTGAAAGTTTCGTCGGACAAATTCTAGAAGTCGTTTTGTATTTCAACAGGGGCGAGACTACACTTTTCAATTTATTGTTAACTGACATTCACTGCGTACTATTCAATGACGTCAAGTCTGCCCGACACCGTATGCGAGTGCTTTACGAATTGCTGAAAAGTTCACACTGGATAATAGACAGGCAGAAGCTCCTGCCGTTCATCACTCGCCTTTTAGATTTTTTCGCCAATAGTATAGATAAGAGTAACAGTAGAATAGCAGCGTATAAGTATTTAAGAAAAGGCTTCGAAGTGTGCCTTCGTCGTATTTTCGAGAGAGTCGAGAATAAGCATCGCCTGATGGTTATAACCACAATGCTGAATTGGTTTTCGATGGTTAATATGAGCGACGAAGACGTGTTGGAGTTCTCGTCGCTGTTGGACTACGCTGCCGACGTTTACGTGGTGGAGGCGTACAGCGATAGCTTCGGTGAGGGATTGATAGAGCACGTGTTGAACAATTTGATGGGATGTATGAACGCCACTTACAGCCTGGTGGGTTGTCGGCTGTTACACAGGTTTCTGGACCGACAGGGAAACGCGCAATATTTGACGGGGCCGACTTTGTATTATGAATTCTCACAGGTAGGTTACGTTAGAAAAACACTATTACGTACACCTACCCTTAGGTGGACCGTCGACTTAGCTGTGCTATGAAACAGACCCAACGGTATTGACAGGGAAACGCGCAATATTTGACGGGGCCGACTTTGTATTATGAATTCTCACAGGTAGGTTACGTTAGAAAAACACTATTACGTACACCTACCCTTAGGTGGACCGTCGACTTAGCTGTGCTATGAAACAGACCCAACGGCCTCACCCGAGCCCGCTTCATAGCACAGCTAAGTGGACAGTCACCCTTAATATTCAAACAGTAACACCCAACATCGTTATTTATAGGTGCATATCAAAGTAGGAAACTACAACACGTCGGATAAAGCGTTTATTCGGCACTACAGGGAACGGTTTCACAAATCTGTGATGAAAGCCATCAAGTGCCACAGCCACAACTCGTTAAATCTAAAAGCTGTGTTCTGTAACATATGTTGCTTTGTGTTGGAGGTCCCCTGCGGGCTGACGGCCGCGGCCGCCGCTTGCATCGCAATGTCAATACAAGACTACGCTCTCAACGGAGAGAACATCTCCGCACACTGTAGATACTGGATGCACGCTGTTGTTATTTCGGTGATGTCGCTAATATGTTGGGTGCACAAGGCGCCCGTCCTCTACACTTACGTGAATCAAATCATTTCGCGCCGAGCGAAGGAGGCGCCCCAACTCAATCCGCCGATGATGCATTTCTACCAAATCGGTCGACATCACGTCACGTGGAATAAACCCACGCTATTCTTCGAAGATTGGGAATTACGATATGCTCTTTGGAAACATTTTCAAGATACACAGGTAATTAACTTATACAATAACGTTTTAGAGTTGCTTACAAAGCTACCTTTAGATGGTAGATTTGACTATTCATAAGTGCTTTGCTGGTTACATTATTAAATACGAGTATATTATCACTATCACTATCACTACATCGTATAAAACAAAGTCGCTTCCAGCTGTCTGTCCCTATGTATGCCAAGATATTTAAAACTACGCAACAGATTTTGATGCGGTTTTTTTAAATATAGTGATTCAAGAGGGAGGTTTATATGTATAATATAAACCTCCATGCATAATATAGTAGAGAAACACTAATAATTTTAGAGCCGTGCGAAGCCGAGGATGGTCGCTAGTATATCTATTACAAGTAGTAGGTATGTGAATCACTTATAGAAAATACAGGCCTGTTTCTATTACAGCCTCAATACAGGTCGAGTGTGGGTAAACTGGGTAAAAAAATACCGACCATGGACTTCAGAAACTAATTTAGCAGAGACGGCGAGTAAGTAGTGTAGTTTTAAATGTAGAATTTATTTTACAAGTTTCCTTTGTGTAGGTATATTGGTTTCCGTGACAGTTCAAACGGAATACCTATTGTAAACATTTGTCTCCCATTTTTGGATGTGGATTACGATTCAGCTTTGTCGACTGACGACAATTTTACACACTAACTGTATGGATCCAAACTAAGCAACGGTTGTACCTATGGGTACCGCACATTGGAACGGGGGCGATCTCAGTGACACCCAGACCGGGGTAAATTCCGAAAATCCCATTTCTGGATTTTGCCACGGCCAGAGCGGACAACCCAGGACTATATGTATAATTTCAATAGACAGTTTCTGTACTTACGTAAATCGTTCAATCGCATGCAATTCATTGTAAATAGACTACTGTTCGGTAATGTTTCTTATTTGATTATTACACGCATCGGAGGAAGTAGTTTGCGTGGACTTATGAAAGCAAATAATATGAATTCTTTAGTAGATAGTCGTTACAGAGTTCCGTCGTTTCCGTACAGTTGCATGTCATCATTTACTCGGAAAATTTATTATAAATTAACATTTTGATGAATCAATACCTTTCCGAACAAATTATTGTAAAATGGTGGTTTGTCTAATGATATATTTGTGAATAGTGGTTCATTATATAATATATTTTTGTATATTTTCAATCGAGATGGAAGCCAGCTCTCATAGCACAGTTCTATTACTATTATGAATGCTAGCTGCAACCCTTAATAGCTTGCCTGTTGTTCTTAAATAAACTATTATTTTTATTATTTATCAGTTTATACTTTGTAGCTTAACGTACGATTTCAAATGAATACATGAATGAAATAGAAACAAGATGAGAAAAACTTGTTATCGCTGCATCAGGTAGGTCCCTTGTTGACAATGCAACGAGCAATTTGCTCGACTCTCGTCAGTTTCACTCGCCGCGCACTTAATGAGCCGTCGTCGTCTGAGTTTTTAATAACACTCGCTTTGTAAGTATTGTGAGGAAAATGATTCGGATCATCTAGATGCTAATCATCCTTTTTTTTTCGTGGGAAAACCCTTTATGGGCCCCTTCCGCCTCGGGGGAGGCAGGAGGGGTATGTGGGAGTCCGGCAGTCGGCCGTATACCCACTAAAAACCCACGGTGTACCAGCTTCCGCCTGTGAGTGGGGCGCCCGTGATCGCGGTGGCAAACTATCCGAGAAACAGATGCTAATCATCCTGGCCTAAGTTTGGGTAACATATTGGAAAAAGCATTAAATCGCCCGTGTTAAATAAGCTGAAATACATAAAGTGTTAAAATATATTTCTTTGCCCATTTAAATTACGCCCATGTGGGCTCTACCTATGTCCTAAATATAGCAGCTATTATATTAGTTACTAGCTGAGCCCGCGACTTCGTCCGCGTACAATTTAACTTAACAACAATTTCGGGATTATTCACCCCCTATTTTAACCCTTTGGGGGTAGAATTAATCAAAATCCTTTCTTAGCGGATGCCTACGTCAGAACATCTACCTGCATGCCAAATTTCAGGCCGATCCGTCCAGTGGTTTGAGCTGTGCGTTGATATATCACTATGTCAGTCAGTCAGTCACCTTTGAGTTATATGTATTTAGATTTAAGAAGCTCTTATTCGACACTCAATGTCCATTAAATATTTTCTTATACTGCAAATTTGTAAAATAACTGTTGATTGCCAAAATTAAGGGAAAAAAGAAAACAGATATGGAAATGTAACATTCTCATTTATTTTTATATTCCGATTGATATTTATGAATATGTACAGGATATTAATTTGTTAATACTAGATGGTAAGAAATTAAGAATATATTAATATAAACCTATTGAAATATCGAATGTCTCGGAATTTCTAGAATATTATAAATCGATTGAATGGTTTCAGAGAATGATTGTATAATTGGATGAATTGCTCTGTTACCGTAGCGTGAAATAGTATTATAGAATGGTAATCGAACCACGGATTATTGGCAACGGTTTGGAAATTGTCGGTTAAATATTTGATAAACAAAGTCGGGTCAAGCGGTCACTTAGGTACCTAACTGGGTCATATATTTTGTAACAGCTATAGGTACGGTAAACTTATTTCTCTTGCTAATTATCTATTAATTAATATTAAAATACACATATTAAAATGTCATCCTCTTTATGATCGACTGAGTTTAATAGGTAGATTATTCAATAGTAAACCATATACAGTCGACTCTTGTGAATTCGAAACTCGAGGGACTCTTCAAATATTACGAATTATCGAGTTTTTGAAATATCAAATGGTTCGAAATTTGTGAGAGAAAATAAATAAATCTTCGAATTATTAAGTGTTGATCAATTATTATTTGTTAACTGCTATTCTATAACAATGACAAAAGTTTAGTGGTAAGTACATTCGTGTACATACATGTATTCATAATGTGAATTAATTAATCTTTCGAAAGAACTCTGTTATAATGATAACTAGCTGTGCCCACGGACTTCGTCCGCGTAGAATTTAACGTAACAAAAATTTCGGGATTATCGGGATAAAAAGTATCCTATATGTTAATCCCGGTTATAAACTATCTGTGTTCCAAATTTCCTTCAAATCCGTTCAATAGTTTTTGCGTGAAGGAGTAACAAACATACATACATACATACATACATACATACATCCACACTCACAAACTTTCACATTTATAATATTAGTAGGATGATAACTATATAAACAAACCAATTCGTGATACAAGTTTGAACTTGTGGCAAAATGTACCTACTTACAATCTTTCCGCCTCTTTCTCACTGCAACTTTGAATTGTCGAGTGTTGGACGCCGTTGGGTTCGAATTAACGCGTCGTTTTGTTATAAAGCAATGATATTTTTGTTCGAATTACCAAGTGCATAAAAATGTATTGATTTAGTTCGAAATATAAAGAGATTTTGTAGGGAACTCGTGAGGACTTTGAATTATAGAGAGGTTCGATATATCGCAGTTTTGAATTAACGAGAGTCGACTGTAGTATGAAAATGTATTAAGTCTATCTACTTATCCTCTTAGCTTATCTTCCTACGCTACCTTATCCAACGTAGGAGGCGTTGATTTTTTTCCAGAAAACCTTTAGAAAAAGTCGGGCATACATAAACGACGATTCTGTTTATTATGATCAATTCTGAAATATGGCGGATCGATGGATGACTGAATTAATGTATAGCATATATAAGTATTGATAGGCGCATCGGCAGTCATTGTCTGTGTGCCGTCAAGCGAGTGCGCATCACGAGCGGTGGGATAGTGCGAATTTTCCGCAAACGCACGCGTCGTCGTTCAACGGCTGTATTTGTTTCGCACGCGCGGAGAGATCCGAGCTTTTTGCGGTGTTAACACATGCGCGCGCCGTGCTTTCCACTTCATTGTTATACAACAATAGACATCAATTATGGATTGCCGAACGGCGGTAAGTTTTTCTGCGATCGATGTGACTTTTTATTAAGTAATTTGCTTTAATGTTGTTTACAACAATTAAGTAGGTACAAATCTGCTTGATACGATTAAAGCTTCGTACGATTGAATTATCCGATACTGCGAGTATATTAAGTTGCGTCAGTTAGGTTATAGGTATTTACTTTACAAGCGAATATGATTGCATTAATATAATCTAAGTTATTTTCTGAAATAAAAGTATGTACTAATACACATTAGTTTTATAACCTTGTTTTACATCATATAACAAGATCCTTATCTGATGGAAAATTTAGCGAAGTGGCGGGACACGTCTTCAAATATGCTATTGCGATATAATACTGACCCCTGAGTCTTTAATACTGACCCCTACCTATATGTGCTTGATCTCGCGGTAGGTACTTAATAATTGTTCTATATGTATATATAGATAATGTATAGGTAATTATATTTATACTTACCTACCTATATAGCGAAGGTACCTATGCATAGGTACCTATGTTATAGCGCGAAAGCTTATGCACGTGCGGGCTGCGCACCGCCACTAATATTGTGTCCAAACATTATGCCGCGAATAAATCAGTGCATTCCTAGCTACGGGTTTTATTGGTTGTTCCCGCGCGCTCTCGCATATTGCACAATAATAATATGAATATTTGTCTTCATTTTCAGCTTTTCATTTGCCTCATTGCTCTGCTGACCACATTTATCACTACAACAGAAGGGTAAGAGATTTTATTGACATATTATCATACTTATTCCTTTTAAGGGCTCCGAACCCCGAAGGGTCTGAGGGAAACCCTATTATTATGCTAATTTCCTTTTTATTTAGGGGTCCTTTTTTATAGATATGAGCACTTGTGATAAATAGGATAATTAATAGAATAGAATAAAAGGTTTCCTTCCGGGTGGATATTAAACAGACCTGCATTTGTAAATTTACATGCTCATTATTAAAATTGTATGAAATAATATGGAACAAAAATTCATCATCATCACCTTGCCCTTATCCCACACTAGGTGGGCTCGGCGCAGCACGTTCTCTTCTACCATTCAAGCCTATCATCCGTTATCTCTGCTTTTCGCTCATACACGCTTCCACGCTGTTCATCCACGTCTTTTTAGGACGTCCCCTACCCCGACTACCGCTCACTCTCATACCCATCGTCTTTTTGACCGCATGATTATCCTCTCTTCGCATAACATGTCCATACCACATACACCAGCATAGACCAGGGTGCTTCATCCTGTATGTCTGATGTCAGTACAAAAATTACCCATCGTAAATAAAAAAACATACTTTGATTAAACCTTAATAGGTAAAAATCAATTACGACAGCTTTGTATGTTCACATTAATTTATCGAACTTAATAATGTTTGTAGAGAGCAATAAAAACCAAAACAATATTGAATGTGTTAACTTTAAAGCGAATTCAGGAAGAGTTGTATCCAAATCATTATAATATCATGAACTCGACGTACTTTTGTGAAATGATTTTATTATAACTGATGAGTTATAAGGATCCCATCTTCTCTCGGTAGGGTGATAAGTCAAACGGAATGACAGGAAATGTTGGTGCTTCACTCACGCGCATCGAAGTAGGAAGCTCCCAAAATTGCCGGCCTGTGACGGAAACGCACTGGCCTAACGATACGCACCGTAACGACATTGTTACCTCAATTGCGTTGTATTGAAACTTGAATGCACGCGCAAAATTGAAATCATTACATGGTATGACAATATGGTGGAATATATGAGACAATTACGCTGCATGCGCACATAAACCTCAACACCCTCAACCTCATTGCTGAGGACTTGGACTTATTCTGTTGCACTTTGGGTGAATTTACAAGAACAGCTACATATAGAATTTGCTATGTTAAATAAAAACAGTTATTTATTTTTAATTTTTAAGTTTGCAACAATATCGCATTGGGTCTAGCCTGTAAAGATATTTGTATGTATTGAGAAAATAAATAAATAAATAAATTTCCTTACATTATTCTCTTACCATAATTACAGTTTTAATAACTACTTTGTAATTTTATTTGTCTAATTAATAAGTATAAGAAAACTCTGGTGTGAAAGTTTGAGTTTAATTAATTTGAGAACAATATTTTACAATTGTGTTTGAAATAACAATAATAATAATAATGCTTACTAAACATAGTAAAAAAAATGTTTAAATTAAAATTATAATAGATTTTTATTCTGACATTGTTACTGTAGTAGGCCAGCCTACTGAACTACAATATTTCAATTTAGTTATGAGTAGGTATTTGGCCGCCATTTTGGTTTTCCAAAGTGGACGGTCACTTTTTCGTATTGTATTGTTATTAAATGTTTGTATTGATATCTGTTACTTGACACTGGCGAAATGTATTAAGTGTATCTCTCATCTTTTAGCTTATCTTCCTACGTTAGCTAATATCAATGCGGACCACCTATTAATATGGATGGGCCATATTTTTAAAGAATGAAGATTAAGGTAAGGAAGAAGCGTAGGTATTTAATTCATCTTATCTTTTCTCAGTCGCAACAAAAAGGTGGTGATCCACGTACCATACAAGGTGAAGAAAATGAAGCACACCCACACAGTCTTTAGGACTGTTCACCATCACCACATCGACCACTCGGCGCCACCGCCTGAGGAACATGAGCATTTCCACCATATGCACTTGCACGACGAGCCCCACGACGGGCAGCACAGCCAGCCGGTCCCCGGGATTGGGATCCCGGAGTTCCTGCCCGACGTCCCGCTGATTATACCAGATGTGCCCGCCCGCGAAATCCCGGGAATGCCTAATCGTCATGGCATTCCGCTTTATAGACGAAATATTTAGGTGAGTCTTTTTTGTCCCACTATGGTAAAGCCAAAAGGAAGGGTTATGTTTTTAGCAGTCTAGTTTGTATCTAAATATATATAACTCAAAGGTGACTGACTGACATAGTGATCTATCAACGCACAGCCCAAACCACTGAACGGATCGGGCTGAAATTTGGCATGCCGGTAGATGTTATGACGTAGGCATCCGCTAAGAAAGGATTTTGATTAATTCTTCCCCCAAGGGGATAAAATAGGGGATGAAAGTTTGTATGAAACTGTGTCAATTAAATTCCACGCGGACGAAGTCGCGGGCACAGCTAGTTATAATATGAATTTGTGGCAAAAGGAATCCCGTTGCGTTCCGTAGTAAACTAATACTTAAGCATATACTGATATTAAGCATTGTGACGAATGTTTGTTTAATATTTTATTTTTCAAAATAAGTTAGGAGTTTGTGTCATTATTTCTGTTCTAAATTCCTTGGACAGTATTTAATTTATAAATACCCATTTGGATGTTTTTTTTTACAGGTTTTCCTAATATTACAAAGTGGGCACGGATAAGCTAAGAAACCCTTTCTTAAAAATGTTTTCGGTATGATTTCATTTCTTCGTGTACGAAGTAATTATTGTCCTGAATGTTTTAATTTATATATCTTATAAATTTTCTAATTTAAGTATTTTATTAGGTATTAGAATGTACTTATTTAGTACTTACAAGTAAGAAAATAGGTAAAATACCTATGAATTGTACAAATAGAATTAAAATATCTAAAGTAAGTAGGAAGACTGAATCTTTCCACCGTTTGCTTAAGACTATACAAAGGGATTTGTTAATTTATTTAATGTTAGGAATAATTTATTTACTTAGGTACTTAGTAATTGCACGATCTTCTTCATCATTAAAATATCGTTCATATCTTAAACAGTTTGTTTTATTTTGAGCATAAAAAGCTAGGTTTAAGAATGTAAATATCTTACTTCTCATTACAGAAATCGAGTTTGTAAAGGGGCACAAACAAAAAAGGTTTCTTCCAAAAATGTTACCCCGAAGAAATCAATAAATTCAAACGGAATGGATAATTATATTTTAATGGCCACATATACTGAGGTATATTTACGAGCACGATCTAACGCCTACAAGTTTTATTTATTACACAAAGCATCCTGCGCTCGACAGTGTGAGAATGTCGATGCTAAAGGAGACTACTCACGGGAGATCAAACATAAGGATGACATCAGTCAAATGCGTTCAGCCGAGCATTATACTACTAGGTGAAACAAAAAGGGTATACTATTTTTTTGCTACTTTCGTTTGTAAATCTAAAACTATCGGCTTTGTGGGGCAGTTGAAAAACCTAAGGCTTGGTAGACTTGTGAAATCTGTCAGGAGCTGTATTCCTATAACACCTTTTGTTTTTCGAGTTTCCTCCAAAGCTGAAAGTTTTAGAATTACGTAAAGTTTTGAAAAAAAAGTAAAGTAACCTTTCTGTTTCAACCTGTACTGCGCGCACTTGTAATGCCAATATACGATAAGGTGCTTCCGCCTGTGATGAAACAATCCAAGATTCGATTTTGAGCATTATAATAGGTTCTGCTGACCCTCTGATGTCGGTAATGCTCGAATTTGAACTGTTATACAGGCGAATACTCCCGGTGAGGGAGCACCTTAAAAACAAATGCTCTTCGGTCAGTATGTATGTTATGCTCGTCATCGACTTCTGGATTAATAACGCACGTGAATTCTTTCGTTGAGTAACCTCCTTAAGATATTTTTGACCACTTTTTCCGAGCCCGATAATAACTCAGCTGAAACAGAAACCTATTCGACGATTGTAAAATCTCATAAAATTATAGAAACAGAGACTTATAGATACCTATCCCATATTCTCAATGTAACAATGGCGTAACACAATATTTATTAAAACTGGGTTATATTATACATTGTTCTAAAATTGAACAGCTGATCGAGACGCTGGCGTGCAATTGCCGGTTACGGCATCCACCCAGCGCAGATCGGGCGCGTTGTTTGGAACGGTAGTGAAATAGTTATTACACACAGTTACCACAAAAAAAAGTGTCTAGCACCACATTTCCTCGTCCGCGAAACGAACTCTGCATCGATGGTAATTAGAGCGACATTCGTCCCGCCCGCGACGCCTGCTAGGTCTACCGACGGGCGTGCTCCGCTGTCGTTGTCTTTTTGTTGATATTACGGGTTTATTTAAGTGAAATTGGATAAATGGTCATCTCGCGATGTTGCGCCGTCCAATCTGGTGCGGCGTGGCGGCGGTGCGGTGTTCGGCCTTGTGATGCTCGTCGCTCCATTGATCTAAAATAAAACTAAGAATCTGAGGAAAGGAAAGTGTTAGGCTGTGATGTAAAACAAAATGTGAGCGTAGGTCCGGTGTGCCAGTTGTTAGTTGAGCTGACTTGGTTCTCGCGAGTTGTGGACTGTTGTTCTGTAGCCGGTGGCTGTTCAGGTGATCATGGATCTGGCCAAGTACCTGGCGGTGCTAGTGGCGCTATGCCTCGAGGGTGGCGAGACCGGCGGCGGCGGCAAGCATCAGTAAGGACCTTCATATTGCTTAATGCTGCTGCTTTTATATTCGATACCATGTACACAATGAATGTCGTGTCTGTATGAGATATATTGCAAGTGTATTTAAACCTATATATATAATTTTTTAAGGGTTGATGATTTAGTAATTGTGTTCGGCAGTTGATTCCCTCTTTGCGACAGTTTTACTTTATTCATGTTTTGTAAACTATGATGTTTATTTAACCAAATATTGTTGGATGTGTATTAAAATTACAGTGAAGAAGTATTTCGACTAGCTCAATCCCACTGCGAATTTGTGTTTCTTGTACCACTTGAATTCATTTCTCATCTTAAGTTTTAAAGTTTCATAATGGTGCTAATTAAATATATTAGAAATACATAACATGATCACTGAATAAAATGATACAGGTATCCTACTAATGTAAAACTTGTTTTTCAGTAATCATGTGAAAATTCACATTCCGGAGTTCATACACCATGATCATCACAAGAAGGTCATAACAATACATCATCACCATCACAAACCGAAGAAAGAGCATCATCATCATCACCATCATCACCACAAGCCGCAAATACCGCACGGCCATCACTATAATCATCATCACAAGAAGACGCATACGAAGACACACACTGTGTCAAAGGGTAGTGGTCACGGTCACCACGGACACCATGGACATCATAAACACCATCACACGAAGCACGGGCACTCCGGCCACTCCGGCCACCACGGCCATCACGGCCACCACGGCCACCATGGCCACGAGCACCACGGCTATGGTCACCATCACGACGCGCCGATAGTACCGACCGTCAGCTACAATCCTATCCCTGTCCCATCATTCGAAGACGACTTCGGATCTTCATTTTCTCCTGCAGGTCCTTCGTTCGGCGTCGGTACCTCTAACACCGGTTATGGAGGTGCCCAAGAACCCAAAGTTCACGGAATAACGCATACTGTCAAACAAGTTAAAGTGTACGATTCGCTTCCTGGCGCTTTGCCGAACCCTGGCAGCTCCCACGGCTATGAGGTGACAGAGGAGGGCGAAGATGGCGATGATGACGTTTACACGGCAGTTAATGGACTGCATCAGACTTTCCCGGCCACTTTCAATTATCTTCGGTCTGCTGCGTCGCAACCAGCCTCACAAGACCCTTTCTCAGAGTTGGGACCTCAGAGCACAGTTCAAGCGCACGACCCGTTTGCTCCTGGACCTACATCATTATCTGGCGTGGACACCTTCGCCGGGAATGTCCAGAGCGATCCTTTTGCCTCCTCAGCTCCCGCTTCAAATGTGGGCTTGCCTAGCGTCCAGACGTCTGCAGAATTTCCCACCACTTTTCAGGCAGGAACTGGGTTTGATGGTAGCAGCAACTCGTTCTCGGGCCCAGGCGGTGATATTACGGCATTCGGTTCGAACGAAGAAAGCCAGTACTCCGAGGAAACCCCGGTCACATTTGCCAGGGAAGCTGGCATACAGGAGTCTTCCAAAACTGGCAACGTTGAAACTATTGTGTATTAAATTAACTAGTTAAGTTATGTACCAAATAATCTATTTAAAAATATTTAAGCTTGGTAAAATGTTTCTTATTATGTGATTGATGATATAAGAATATGTGATTGTTTTTGTTGTAAGTACAAAGTATTGTTAGTTAAATAAATTATGTTAATTATAGTGAGATTGTTAAACAGGTACAGTTATAAGTAACCGATTATGATTAGTAAATGTACCCAAAAATAATTTGCTGTTTGCATTTATTAAATGTTATTTACGTACAATGCGATTATTTTTCCTATCGGATATTTTGTCGTGACACGTAATTATTTCAGTGGCAATTGAAAGCGCTTATGTCATCGTACTACTTACTCTGTAATTTACTACATCCCAAATAGTAAACGACGGCGGCGGCCGCCGACCGATTCGTTGCGCCCTAGATCCGGAATTGCGCAAGTTGTTAAAAACATTGTGGTGTCAATGTAACTGTAATGGAATATCTTTATAATAAAATAAAAAAAAAACAATAGGTATTCAGTTTAAAGTTGTGCAACATTACGCAATGTAATTCAGTAACTTCAAAATTGCAATATTTTTGTTCTTTATATGAAGCATAACGGGCAGTTATAAAAGCTAATTAATATTGCTGTTGAGTTTTATTTGAGACGCAAAATTACTTATTTACGTTTACCTAATTATAAATTATTTTTGACACTTATAATTGTTCAAATAGGTAGAAGCGGAAATTTATAGTACTACCTTAGCTAACTAAAAACGAAGGTAACTAATTATCTTCCTAGTTAGTAGAACCAAGTATAAACATGCGACTACCTTCACACGGGTAGCAAAGACTTGAATTTTCCGAACTATTGATCTCAGAAAAAGTGAAAATTAATGACACAAAGCATTATCAAGTACAAACGTTTCGGAGAGAGCAATACCTGCCTAACCCAAATTAACAGTAGAGTATTAGGAATACAGACAGACATATCACCATATGTGTTTCATAAAATACAATCAAAATAAAAAGGTTTTAATACCTATCTCTTTAAATTAAATTTTCTTTTCATGTTTATTGTAGTGATTAAAACTCGCTCACTGTTTTTGGGTACTAACTAGTTACTCGGCCGTCCTATACGCTGATTCCTGTCTTACATCTTTTCTAATTTCTCAGGTACTTTCTCTCATGTTCATATTCATGTAAACATATTTTTGTTGAGTTTTGTAAAAAATCATGCGTTGATGCCTTATATTGTTTAATTGCACACTTTTCCCAAGGGTTTGATGAGAAACGGAAAACCTTTAGCGGAGAGAAGTCAAAGAGAAAACAAATTCTATATCAATATCGGTTGATATCAATTCCAATCAACTTCATAAATTCCGTCATGCCAGGAGGATAGGATTTTTTGCTGACGGGGAGGATACCATCGAAAGCTGCCCGAACCTCTTGTAGTGGAGAGGCCTGGGGTATGTGAAATTCTTACCCGCTAAAGTGTTCTCGGTGGCCACCTCCAGCTCTTTGGAGGGGCTCCGAAATCTCCCGACGGAACCCACCCGTGCATGTCAGGAGGAACTTACCATATTACAACGTTATAAAAGTTATCTAAAAATATATTTTTGGTTAGGTGCTGCGTAGGTAATTAGATTTACTGCCCGTAAAGTTGAAATCGTTAAGATAAGAAACCATGAGTTGGCTTGTGATTTAACATTTCATCGCTTTGATTCACGTCTCTTGGTAGGTAAGTAGGTAAGCATAACATGTGGAAGCTAAGATGTATAATTAGTTGAAAGTTAAGAATTAGTTCATACAAATGGTTGCTCAGACTGAGTTCCCTCATATTTAAGCGGGTAAAATTTCAGGTAAAATTGAATATTTAAAAGAGATATAGATGTGATATAGAAGACATATAGATGACTCTCTTGCATTAAGGGGGAATATGCTCGGGAATTGTATATCTAACTGTATGCGCACAACACTATAGTCAGCAGATTAGTTTATGACCCGCCCGTTGTCAAGCAGTTACCTTAGCCTATAAATGCTTGCAATACCAAAGGCAATAAGCAGTGATAGCGGATTGGTTAAGCACGCGTCTTGCGGGCTACCAGGTCTCAGGTTCAAACCCCGGCTCCAACCTCTTGATTTTTCGAAATCTATGTGCGAATCATAATGTCTATATGATTCACATAATGTCTACATGATCACTTGCTTACGGTGAAGGAAAACATCGTGAGGAAGCCTGCGTGTCTTAGAAGATTTAACAAATTTTCGAAAACATGTGAAATCCGCCAACCCGCACTGGGCCAGCGTGGTGGATTATGGCGTGAATCCCCCTCGTGTTGAGGGGAGGCCCGTGCCCAGGAGTGGGACGTCAAAGGGCTAAAATTATTATTATTTATTTTTAATACCAAAGGTGCTCACGCGGCCACCTGAAGGGGAGTAGGAAAGACGGAGCGGACGGGAGGGGGGCGGAGGTTGGGCTTTCGGCTCTCTCACATATCGTATGAAAGGCAGCTATAATAGACACTTGAAGCTAATCTTCTGTGAGAAGTTGTTATTACCCTGGTCGAGCCAGCTCGTATGAGCTGTAGTCGTTGGCTACAACAGCTATAGAACAGCTTGCATCTATTACCATATATATGGTAGGAAGGTATAATGACATCAGGCCCCTTCAGGGAATATAGACGTGATAGTGTAGCTTTAAGTCTTCAGTTCTTAGAGACATTGACTGTTTTCGGCGAGCTGATAGCATCTCCTTGCTCCTCTGCCCACAAGATATACGAGTATATATACGATATTAGAGATATTGAAGTCATGTAATATACACCTACATATTATTGATCCGTATGATCCCACTGCTGGGCAAAGTAGCTGATATACTAGGTGAAACAGAAAGGGTATACTATTATTTTTACATATTTACTTTGTAAAATGTAAAACTAACGGCTCTGATCTGATCTGGTGTCCCATGAAGTAATAAAATGTTTTGTAGACTTCTGAAATCTGTCAACAGCTATATATCCATTTTGATTTTCGATTTCCTCTAAAGCTGATAGTTTGAGAAATACAAAGTTAAGTTTCGGAAAAAAGGATAGGTAGGTATCCTTTCTGTTTCACCCTGCATTGGGGTTATGTCATACAGATATGTTATGAGGTAGGGATGCATCTAATTAAAAGCTGTCTGCCACTAAGATTCAGGTCAAATCCAGGTAACGACGAGCTTTATCTTTCCATTGGAAATACATTTGTACTTTACTTCCGCTGTGTAATGATTAAAGCACGCATTGCATAGCTCGCTCGCATTGCTATCGCAATGCATTATGTAATGGCATGAATGAATGCTTTATAAAAATAAGAAGTAAACACCATATACAGATCTTATTTCCGTGTGACGCAATTGCGAGAATGCTATGGAAACATATCTAAGCGCCTGCATCTAAGGTGCCGGAACTAATTTAATGTAGGAAGCAAAAAATAGTGGCTTTCGTTGGGTTAGTTACGTCTGCAGAACTCAACACGGAAAATCACAAAACGAACAAAGATGTGTCCTGTTAGAAAGTTGGCGGGCGGCTGCCTGTCGGCGTTTGTTTTTTGCTAGACCGATTCACGTTACGTTTTGTACAGATATTTATTGAGTTTTATCAATAGGCAGGTACATAGTACGCAGTGAATAGTTTACGAGTATTTTACGCATGCAATAAATAACACGTGCTTTGTGCGTAATTTCATTAAGGTTTTCTTAAGGAGAAATAAAACACAATTGAAAACTTAACACTTTAATTTATTATACAATTACTTTTTTAATATAAAAATAATAACAATTCCCGCTTCAACCGGGTTAAAGTCACAACGATTCTTATAACTAATTCATACAAGCGCAATCATACAATGCATATAAAACTACAATTCGTACGTTTAAGCTATTTACAAAATAAGTCCAAGGGACTTCCACAACGAATTATAAATACGGGGAGGCAGGGGACTGAATAGGCGTTAATCCCACGTGGTCTATCATAGTTTGTACTTAAAATTATTAATTGCCACAAATTGTATCTAGTTCACCCTATACCTTGTAACAGCTAAGCAAACAAACCTTTATTGATAGGCACTGTATGCTAAATAATTAGTAATAGGCACAGAATGGACAAAGTCACACATATCTTTGTTATGTGTTTGCAGTAGTCACCTTATTAAAAGAGGTTATAAAGGCTGACAGTTGAGTATTCAGGTCTGCTTGATAATACTGTATGTGACAATCAACCAGTGACTCCAGACCCCTGGGGCTCAGTACCCGTGCTCGGAGCCGTAGTCCTCGCCGGCGCCTGAAAGCGCGTAGCTGCCGTGTTCACCGCCTTCGAAGCTTACAGGCGAGTCTCCGTAACCGCCGTCGTGACCTTCGTCCGCTGCACCCCAACCGTGACCTGGAACGACCATGAGCAAGAGCCAAGATAGAGCGAGGAATGTGTGATGTAAGTAGGTAGCTACTGTAAAAATAATACCTGTGGGTAACAGGGTACGGAAGCAGTAATCGTAGTGCCGCTGAGGGAGATTCCTACTCAGGGAGGAAGCTGGGGTACCGAAGATAAACTTATCAGTACAGGTGAGTTAATAAAGCACTGCAATCCTCAACAAGTTCTAGATAGGAAAGAATTCTGTTTTGACGAATTGTCATAAGATAACTTTTATACGCAAGATTTTTATCAGTCACGCCTCATGTTCTGAACAGATGTATATGTAGCTTCAATTCCTAAAGAGCAGATGGGCTTACTGAATCGGTTGGCAAGGGATCTGATTCCTATCAAATCAATATTTTCAATGTTTGTCGTAACAGTTCCTTGATTGTACGAAGAAGTGTGCTGTGACTCTTATGACACTGGCATACAGATCAATTTGCAATAATTCATGCGTCTTCGTGGAATGAAATGACTATACCTGGTCTGGTCCGAGTGTTACAAATATCATCCTAATTGTAGAGGTTGGTTTGGGATTTAAAAATAATGGAGTTTGGAACTGCAGGTACCATTCTGTCTATTTGAGAATAGTTCTGATATTCTGGCTTTTTAAGGACCTAATTTTGAGAATCTATCCTTGTGCGAAGAATCCGTACGATTGGAGTACTATTAAGGGAGGCTTTACTCAAATCAATCGGATTTCGTTACAGCCTCCATAGATCCTCCATCCTCCATAGATTCAATTTTGTTTTTATTCATAAATAGTAAGTACCTATACTACTAGAGAGCCTACAGGTATGCGTTTGATAGTTTGATCTTTTGCTCATCATATTATCTAGATCAGTACTTACCGCCACCGAAGTGCGGCGCCGCCTTCGGCTCCCCATACGTGTAACCCAGGACCTCATAGTGGTCGTCGCCGCCTCCCCCGCTCTTGTGGTGTACGTGCTTAACTATGGTGTGCTTGTGGTGGTGATGCTTCACGAACAGGGGCACGTGGATGATTACTTTCTTGTGGCCGCCGCCGCCGCCGCCCGCCGCGATCAGCGACGTTAGCTCCGCCACGCACACCAGGGCCAACTGAAATTAAAAACAAGCACTATATTAATATATCTGTTATTTAATAACTTAATGGACAGACAGTCTTGGGCCAAAATATCTTGTTTGTTCGCATATTAACAATGTAGTATTGTTTGGGCAATGAGAAAGTGTGCAATTCGAGCGTAGTGTGCCTAGTCGTGATGCGTAGTCTGTGAAGGCTTGGATCAAAAGACCTAATTTACTATTTTCTTAAACTGCATACCTTTGTTACCTAGGGAGACAATCCAATCGCAATAGCAACAATGAAATCGCAATAGCAATACACATTAAATAAAAAGTATAAATTTCGCAAAGCCTTAGTAAACACAAGTACCTACATCGCTGAACGGACAAGACCTTTTCCTCTACGCTGTCAGTTGCATAGATGTAAAAATAGTCGTAAGTAATACTGTAATAATCGAACAAATGGTCCGATAAAAACAAACCTATAGCAGGGCATTCGAGACGACTTTCTAACTGACGATCTGTTATCGTTGTATCAATACAACTAACGATGAAATTACACCTTCACCTCATGAAAGGTGCGATTACTTTTGACAAAAGCTTTAACTGTTCCATAACTTTGTTCTACCTACATATAAGTTTGAATGAAGGACCGGTACGTAATATACCTAAATTATGAAACTGATACAAAATTAGGTGCAACAAAAGCACTTATCATGATTCAGGCAATCACTTGTTATTTTGTATATTTTTCCGATGACAAATTGTTTGGAATGATTTTGTTTGGAAGTCAATAAAATTAATTACCAAACAAAAAAGCTATGTTAGTACTGTACGGTATGACATTTTTGACTAATTCAATATTTGAAAAGGGATTTGTCGCCAGGTAAATTAACCGGAACAATGTTCATTCAATTAACGAGAAGAGATGCACTAAAGAAGAAGAAATCCACTTGAAATGCTGAAATATTCAGTTAGCGCGCTGCGTATCTGTTGTTTATATATTGCGTATGTGTAAATATGATTTTTTATGTATTGGTACTCACCAAAATTCGGGCAGACATAGTGTGAGATAGAGCGGTGAGTGACCGAGCGCGGGCGCAGGCAGTTGGTGTGTGATAAAGAAATTTAAACAAAACTTCCTTTTATATCGCAACGTGCTCGCGTTTCGCGACACTGCCTCTCTGCGACTCCGGGACCGGCACCCGCATTCAGCCTCCATGACGATTTTCGAACTTACACCTTTCACATAGAATTCAATATTCGTGTTTTCATGGTATTATAATAAAAGTTCACTGCAATCGATTTTCAACCCGAAAACGCGACTGCAAGGTTTATATTTGAACGTACTGCCCACATTTTCTTAAGATATTTGTACAAACCCATCATTAGAGTGAAAATACGGCCTGCATTGTAGTCGTAGAGTGGAAATTTGTTTGCGACGGGAAGAAAACATTAAAGATCACGACCGGATATCGGATAAACGCAAGATGAGCATGCGGCGAGTTTCTGAGCCTGTCACACAAAACTGCAAACATATCTAAAGTATTTTTCTTATTCTCTAACTAGAGCACAAAGACAACCTATTAAGGGAATGCTTGGATAAAAGTATTCATGAATTAGCAAGCATTAATAAGAAGTGAAATGAGTGCGAATTTCTTAAATTACATGGAAATGTCAGCGGATGATAATCGGATATAGTATAGTGGCAGAATGGAACTAACTAGCACCTGCTGCAGCAGGTCAAAATCATCCCTAGTGCGAGTGGTTGTAGGTTGATTTTAGTTTGAAGAATCATGTGTAGGGTGTTTTTTTCAGCAAATCCACGTCCTATTTGATTCGCCCGCACGCATGTCCAAAACTTCTTAAAGGTTATCTACTCAAAAAGTTGTAGCGATTACGTCGGCAGGAAGTAAGTATAAAAAAAATCTGACACAGTTGCATAGCATACAACGTAATCGCAATTGAAAATAAAAGGACTGATATAAAATGAGAATGTAAGTGTGGAGAAGGCGCGTGCGCATATGACCTGTATTAGCGAGTCGCGATGCGCGCAAGTGCGCCGCACCGGAAGGCACTCACTTTTACTATCATCAGTCCAACGAGAGGGAAGCTGATGAGATTATAACAGCGATATAATATCGCGATTATGTTTTTAGAACACCGTTTATCCGTCGCAATTAAAAATATAATAGAAAATTACGGGTTCCCTGGGTTCTTGTAGGGCGGAATTTGTTTGAGATCAATGCACGTTTGAGTTGCGTATCCTAGACACTTGGGATATACAAATAGAGATTTGGTACTATCTAATCAGTAATGTGATACATACCTACTTACATTTTCACCAAATATAATATTCTTGAAATTACTTCCACATTACAATGAAAATGATTTTAATCGGGTTTTCAAGACATTATCCTAAATACTCAATTAATTTCAACACTTCTTCATCAAACCGTCCCAGCGAATGACCCGACATTGAACAGAACAATTCACTTTACAAACATGAATGGTGATATCAAGCCTCCGACCGCTATCCGGCCACTGGTCCGTGACGACTGAAGCACTCGACTTGAAACAGAGAAATTCCTATGTCCACTCAGAAGGTCAACTGAGGAAATATCTGTATTTCCTAAGCCCACCAAAATAGTTTCTCTTAATTTAACACCTAATTTAATAGACTCAAAGGCTATTTGTTAACAGCTTACAGTGCTTGTAGAGTTTATAGTGAGTGCTGGGGTGTTAAAGAAAATAGTGACATTGTTAGGCAAATCGGAAATACCTACCACCGGTATTCGCTAAAGTGGATTTTGTTGGACAAACGCGGGACAGAACCTAGTGATGGATTCCAATGCCGGGCATACAGCATAACAAATGACGAACAGTAACCGAAGAAAACCAAAGACCAGGAAACCCAAGTAAACCAAGATCCAATAGAAAAAAAGGTATTGATTTTGGACTGTTGTTGGAAAAAATAATTATATTCAGGATTTTAACTATTGTTTGCATTTTCCCATAAGATGCGGATTTAGTAAATAATCTTGGGATGCCTTTTTAATGTTTCGTTTTTAAATATCTGTTTATAATATGGAATTATGTACTAGTTTCCGAAATGGTATTAGGTAAAATAATGTTCATACTTATGGTGAATTATTAGAATGTCTTTTAATAATTTTGAAAGACAAATTATTTTTTAAATAAATGGTAGGCTCGTTTACTAAATCCGAATCTTAAGGAAAAATACACTATAAGTAGATGTAAATTGTATTTTTATAAATTGATTGCAGCAATTCAAAACGTAACGTTACATGTAAGTTCATATACTTAATTTTACATACATATTAGACCACGTAATACGTTAAAAATACGTATTTGAAGCAACAATGCATTGCAATCTATGTATCTATGTATTAATTTATATTGGGCAGTTACCCAGACGCATGCGAGTTTACATAAGCATTATTTTACAGAAGTTATTTAAACACGCAGGTACTATAGATAAATGAAAGCCAACTATGTCTGATTGAACGCTTCCGTAACTCTACCTTCTTTGGAAAATTTAACAATCGTAGAATTTTATGAATTAAGCTGCCATCGCGTATTGGAAAACTATTATCCAACGTTCAAATATGAACGGCTTTGTGTAACATCGACTCTATATTTCCTACATTTGGCCAAAACCATGAACCGAAGGCCTCCGCAGCGTTCATAGAGTGTACAACCGGTTTAACATGTTCAAGCCGAACCGGCAATTTGATACATTTAGATAATATCTAAAAGTGATCACCGCTCACAAGTGCATCGGACGTTACGGTGTATGTATAATAGAAGTGACGTGTACATAGCGTTCCTATTATGAAGCGGTGTAGACAGTGGCTAAGGAAAGTTTCGTAATGTTTATGTCTGTTTTACTAAACACCTTGGTTTTGTTTAACCTTAAACTCTATTGCACCACCTAGATTGGCACGTGCATGATTTCGAACCTAAACTGAATGTATAATAAATAATATATATCATAAATAATAGAAAGCAAACAATGCAATGAAAATCCAGGTGAATGTTGTTCAGCTGTTTTGTTGAACAGCTAATTTACAATCCATATTCATAGGTACATGGGTATACTACATGGTGTGACTCTGATATGAAGTGCAGACACTTCTATGCAATTGTTATTACCTTACATTTGCACTGGACGAAACATTCAAAGAGTATATTATGTTGCTGTCTCTTTTTTTGTTAGCATAATATCCTAAATCGGTGTATATGTTTCATTAGTGCAAAGTCAAAGTCGAATATAATTTTAAAGCCTGCGGGATATTTTATCTACGGGATAACTCAGCGGGCTTGTCTTCCTACAAATATTTTTTTAAATCACCGCTTGCTTATTATTTATTGGTTAACCAGGGGTTACAATTAAAACAGTTGTGATATTTTCCTATATCGATAGTACTGCTGACTTACATTGATTTATTACGTAATTTTGAATCGCAAGTACATAGCAGTACCTACGTAACAGAGCCAGATTGTATGCCGGAGGAGTCAGCAAAGGCTACGGAGGACCACACTAGTGCGCAGATAAATAAAACGGCAGTTTTGTGTGAATTACCACTAGCGTTATCTACTTTAGTCGGCTTCTTCGTGAGAATGACTACCAAGTATCAACTACTTCAGTTCCAACATTTCCAGTTCCAAATATTTGGTATTTTGTTACACTCACAAAAACCCATGGAACCAGAAAACAAACCGAACCCGCAGTACCGTTACCAGAGACATTATAAATAAAGCAATAAAAACTTCACTGCCATTCAACAAATGACTGCCATCAGTCGCAGCTAGAGGGCCGGAGTTTTAATTAATTTAAATGCTTAAAAGAGATGGGACATGATAATAAAGAAAGGGTTCGAAGAGGCGCGGGGAGGCTGGATGGGATACTGCGCCACCCACCTCGCTCACGCCCATGCGTATGACCGGCTATAAAGAGGATTTTAAAGCAATATTTTCTTTAAGATCCACTCAATTGCTTCTCAGTTCTAAGAACGACATATGTCTGTTACTCGGGAAGAACAATAATTATCTGATGCTCTGCAAGAAAATTTTACTACAAATAATAACAATAAAAATAATTGTAGATCTTATCACCTATTCCTTTTAGTATTTGCTACTTAATTTATTGTTTCAATTACTGCAAATATTTATGAAATACTTTGTATTCACAAATCATTTGCTTAAATAACATAAATAGGTACGATAATAAGTTACATAAAACATTTTTTTGTTAGTTAATATCTTTTATTGTTAGAACTAATTCCTTAGGTTACGACACCGTGTTTGATTTCCTTATACGTATTATATGGTTCAAGCTGTACAATACTAAAGGGAAAATGTAAAAAAAAGGGAAAAGCTAGTTTTGAATAATAAATAAGTTGCTTATCGAAACAAAGCAGCCTCAAATTCATGGCCTAAATAAAAATATTCTAATACAGTGGTGGTCATAGAATTAGGAACGGTTAGTACAGTTCTTTCATTTTACGAAGACGCGTGCTGTGACTCTTATGCCACTGGCATATGGGTTAATATGCAATAATTCACGCGTATATGTAAACTTATCGATACGCATATTCAGTAACTCCAAAAAAATCAAATTAATTCCTAATCAATAGAAGGTAATAAGCAAAATATAAAATTAACATAATTAGGATAATCTTTGTCTGCTATAACCATACTAAAAGCATAGTACTAAACATTCCTAATTCTATGACACCACTCTATCTCAAAGACCATGCCCTATGTTTTCGTTTTAGACAGGAATGCGGTGCGGTTCACGCTGATGCTTAAACAGGTTTAAATAATAATAACGCGTAGCCAAATCACGGTTAATCAATACTCGTGGAGTATAATACTGCACTTAGTAGATACTTAAACCGTACTCACGAGAGCAAGACGTTGCCCATTGATGTAATCTTCTATTTATGACTAGACTCATATTTGTAGACGTAAATGTCAAAGTGTAAATGGAAAATTGGGAGCTTAATATACCTATTTAAATATAGCGTCAATAGTCTGGTGGTTAAAGAGGCCGCCCTCGTAGCTGAGAGGTTCCGGGTTGGATTTGTTTAAGCTACAGACGTAAGTCGTATAGCAAGAATTAGTTTAGTTGGAGGGCCTAACGGAAATACTAGATAAATGATATTGATAATGAAACTCTCATTGCAAGTAAGTAGTTATCTAGTAGTAGCTATGAGTGTGCCTATAATTGTGGTATAGGATTTTGTAGGTTTAAATTACACATACTTTTACTGTAATCTGAAACGACCACTTTCCACTGGTACTCTACGTCGTTTATATTCAGAAAATTGCTTCAAAGTCAGTGATGAAAATTGAAAGACTTACCAGATAAGCATGAAGGCAATTAATGCCATATCCAATAGTGCCTGAAAGAGGCTGTTTTCATGAGGCTGAAGGTAAATATAGTTTAGCAGATTGGAACAGCTCCACCTAGGCTTATGAGCGGGTATTGCAATAAACATGCAGGTATCTAACTACTTTGATGCAATTCTGCAACTTGTGCAGGCCACGGCGACATTCACTTTGCGAAGTTTTCGCGTTGCTCGGGTAGATGGCGATGGTATAGGTACTAGGATGTTTGAATCATCTATTGTATAGGTATTTCCAAGGTCGGGGCTTCTATTTTGGTTTTTCAAAGTGATCGGTCACATTTTTGTATTGTATTGTTATTAATTGTGTTGTTATTGCTATTTGTTACTTGACACTGGCGAAATACCTATTAACCTATTGGGTGGGCCATATTTTTAAAGAAAGAAGAAGAAGAAGGTATTTCCAATTCATTCCATATGTGAAAATTTACCTGCATTATTAAGGTTGATAATATAGGTTATGGATACTTCACAGGATGTTAGTATTATGGAAGAGTATCGTATTCTTAATGCACCTATATTAATGGTGTCGTGGCCGATAAGTAAGATGAGGTGGACAAGCGCATGCGTCACGTAGGCAGGGCGCGGGCGCAGCGGCGGCGGCGGCGCGGCGGCGGTCGGCCGGGGCCCTAACCACGCTAGCTACTCAAATCGTAATAGAAAAGCAAACGCTCGCGACTACGTTTCAAACGCTCCTCTTTTGATGTTTTGCTGACACGAGCTTCACGATTTCTACTGTCATTTATATGGTACTAGCGACCCGCCCCTGCTTCGCACGGATGCAATAAATTATCAGTGTTTCTCTACTATATTATGCATGTATTATACATATAAACCTTCCTCTTGAATTACTCTATGTATTAAAAAAAACCGCATCAAAATTCGTTGCGTAGTTTTAATGATCTAAGCATACATAGGGACATACAGACAGCGGGAAGCGACTTTGTTTTATACTATGTAAGGATAAGGATGGTGTCAGCAAAACGTCAAAAGCCGAGCGTTTGAAACGTAATCGAGAGCGTATGCTTTTCTATTACGATTTGAGTAACTAGCGTGGTTAGGGACGGGACGCAAGCACCCCGCCCGGAACGGCCCGCCCGAGGAAACGACCCGATTTACCGTAACACAAAAAATGTTCAGATAAGCCGACTTTCTAATAAACCCGAGCCTTCTTCCTTATACATAATAAATCTTAAGGAGTCCACTTCTTAAATGAAGCGGTTCCCAATGTTTGATAATTACACAGAGATAAAGTATTATAAATCGGATTCTCGGTTTCTTTATAATAAATAGGGATTTTGGATTGAAAAAATATCACGGCATTTGTAACTGTAAGGATTGGATTGGAGTGGATAATTATTTATATAAAATATTGTGTAGGAATGTTCGGATAGGTAGTATTTTTTACTTTGCGCTGGGGTGAGTGTCCACAACACGGTAACGGATTTGTTGCGCATACTCATTACTTTACTTCTTGATTTGAGCAGATATACTTATACAGTACCTACATGATTACGGTAATTTGACTACGTACTTAGGTAAGTACTTATTATTCATATAAAAAACCATAGCCCGTAATCATAAATGAATCTCAAGTCTGAGAGCGATCTTGAGTATGCTTTTGACGTGTCATTTTGCACTAGTATGACACTTCCAAGATAACTCTCAAACATGAGATAGTACCGTACCTATATTCACGAGAATCTCAATGTTACTACAACAATAGCACGCCGGTGTCGTCGTAATAAAAGTTTTAGATACACTGGCTGACATTTTAATGTGGCCTAATAATCAGAAAAGGAATAAAAAATGTCGGAGTGTACCAGTGGGCTTTAGCATGGTCTCAGATTGATGCCTCTCTGGACCGGCGCAGGGCACTCTTATCGAAGCTTTTTTTCACTTTTTATCTTTGAATATTGCCTCCCGTAATAAGGGACATGGACCGTTACGAGTAGTGTTTCCAAGTAGACAGTGTGAAAATTAGAGATAAATGATCAATCAAAGAGATTAACGGTCCAATTTACAAATCAATGTTAGCAGAGAAACAAGACCTAAGTTCGTTTGCGGGCGAGAGATTGGTGTGGTGTTTCAATAAATAATAGGGCTCGTTCAGACAAGCCGCGGGTGTGCACTCTAAAAAGCCAATTGTATTTAAGTATGTAATTATAACTCGTAATTGATATTAAAATTATATTATACGAACATAAATTTGAAACGTAATAGTTAATACCATATAATCGATAGGTACTTCTTGAAGAATGTGATGTCCCAAAATAACAGCAAGCGTGGTCACTGTAGCGATGGCCTGGGGAACGCGCGACCCAGTGAATGAACTCCGATATCCACGTGTACGATTATGGATACGTTTTTCTTAACGACTGTTTGTTTCTAACGTGGAATGTATTAGTTACATAGGTTTTTGTTAGTAAAAATATTTTTGATTTACTGGTAGGCTATTCGATGGATTCCTTATTGGGTCCGATAGAGGAGCTAAATGGGAACGAGATCTACTTCTCCATTTTGTTATATGAAATTCAATATTATTTTGGATATTTCAAATTGGGTATATTTCAATTGATTACAAAAATAATTCAAAATTTTGAAAATTTTCATAATCTTCTACTGTTACTATTTATTGTTCGTCATTTCGTGATTAATAATACAGCTTTATAAATGTGATCACAACAAAAGTTTCCATTAGATTAAAATTCATTTATATTATTATATTTTTTTCAATAAATCATCTTTAGTTGTTAACATCACTATAAAAAAAAACAAATTTAATGAGGAAATATCTCGAAATCTACAAAATTTTGCAGAATATGCCCTGTATATTCTGTAAAATCAACAATCTGCAAAGTTATCTTTGTTTAATATTAGCTCCTATTAACCGTGTAGATGTCTTTGTGCTACATTGCCAAATAATTATTTTCATTTCCTTTCAATACTTTGTTTTCAGTACAAACTACGATAAATTACGTGGAATAATAACTGCGGGCTTTTTGCGAGGCGTAAACATGTTGATGATCAGTAGCTGTTCGCTGACTTATATCGATAGGTATTAATTATCACCCACTTCGGCCATTCTAAAGGGGCTTTCTCATTATACGCGGACTTATATATTTATACCTACGTGATATTATTGTTATAACTTACGATAGCTACGATACAATTAGGAGTTATAAACGTAATTGATGCAGTAAAATTTAATTAAGCGGGATTTATGAGTTATATCTTATTTACAATTCTTATCCACTTCATTTCTTTTTTTAATAAATTCGATGAAATAATTAGCATATTGTACACTGATAGGTGGATTAAATAATATGGTGAAAATAAAGAATATGGTGTAATAATATTTTTTTACCATTCATGTAAGAGATAACATTTATTATTATATTAGAAAAAAATTGGGACATCCAATCGACCCATATCTCAAATCTCCTATGCCGCTTATGTGCAATAGTCTCGCGCTCAGTTTAGCGATCGGATAGTTGCGTGCGCGCAGCACGTATTTCCTGATCTTACGGCCGCGGCGCGAGCCGGTGAAACTCATGAAAATGCGCCCGCGATCGGGAAATACTATAGCGAAAGTGATTTATTAATACACCGAAAATTGCTTTTGTTCAGGCCTATAGGATTTCCGAAGATATTGTTATTACTGAAACGTTTAAAAGACTATGTTCATGTCCATAAAATTACTCCACTATTTTACATTATATAATAATTTAGCCCTTTTGACGTCCCACTCCTGGGCACCGGCCTCCCCTCAACACGAGGGGGATTCAGGCCATAATCCACCACGCTGGCCCAGTGCGGGTTGGCAGATTTCACATGTCTTTCGTAAATTGGTTAGATCTTCTAAGACACGCAGGTTTCCTCACGATGTTTCCTTCACAATGTTTTCCTTCACCGATAATCATATAGAAATTATGATTCGCACATAGATTTTGAAAAATCCATAGTTGCGAGCCGGGGTTTAAATCCAAGACCTGGTGCCCGCAAGACGCGTGCTTTAACCAATCGGCTATCACAGCTACATTTACATTACCTACTTTAAATTGTAAAGATGTTTCACTAAGTCTTAAAAACTTCATAAATTTATATTACAAATTGATATTACTTATCATCGCATAATAAATTATCAATTTGTTATGTTAGTTTATGACGAAAATTTTAGATTCGATTGATCGGTGACAAATTTTCAAAGGTTATAAAAAAATAATTTGTTTATTTAGCCACACGTTGTAAATGTAGCCTGCTTTGTCGGAAACATTAAACGATGAGCCCTTTTTATGTTGAGTAAAGTGGCGGCAGTGGACCATGGCACCGTCCCAACTGGCCCAGATAACAATTTGATAGTTGCATGGGTAATAAAAACGTTCAGAAATTGGTCACAATTACCCTGGTTACTGCCTCGTAACATTTTAATAGCGGGCCCCATTTACTGTGGGAAGCGGCCGAGAGGTGATGCTTCGAGATCTCTCAACTGAATAACACTTGAGTATTCGGTTTGTTTTAATGTCCATATGTACGAGTACTTGTGTTGTGTTCGTTAAATAAAAGAGGGAGAAAAATACACATTGTCGTTTCTTGTTGGTATTATTCTTTCGGAATGAAAATATTATACATTTGTCAGCAGAAAACGTGCCCACTACTTTTCTTTGGTGAATCAACACAATATTATGACAATTAGTTCTAATTTATGAGCATTATTAAATACCTAGAAATGTATTGCGTCATTGGAGGAAGGAAGACTATGTTTTATTGGTCTTCATCATTACCTGATGTGCCTTGATGGACGTAGCTGAGCCTCGATAGAAAGTGGAAAGCGGGAGTTTGCACAACAGTTAAAAGAAAAACTATTTCATTTTACCGGCATGTTTATAAGTCGACGTTAGTACGCTGCTTTATATTCGCGTTTGGTTACTTGCTTATATTAAAAAAATATTAGTTTTAATATTTTCAGCCAATCAGTGAAGCTGGTTCGATCTATTGTCAACTGTATGATGATTCTTAGCTATATTTGACCCCGATAGGTGGCGCAGTTGTCGGGACCTAAAAAATAAAATCTATTCTAGCGAAACTGCGTACAAAAGCTTGTTTATAATAAATAAGTACCCCCGGCTGTTCGAAGCGAACTAGCAATAAATACAATCTCCCATTAACGCTGCAAGTAAAAAGGTCGGCCAGTCCTGCGGCTATCATCTCCACCTATTCAAGCTTCGTAATCATTCGTATAAAGATGTTTACGTCCTTAAACGCTAATAACAAGCCGGTCGGACAAAAGTAACAGGCAAATTATACGTTATCAAGCGTTCCTGTCCATCCCGGGCGGTGTAATGGCAACGAGATGCCTTCCACTGGACATTGAGATACGGAACACTTAGCGCGCCCGGCTGGAACTGATAATCGTTAGTCGGATGTGAAAGCGTTAAAACAATGATACATTTAAATAGAACTTGACTAATGGACATGATCGTTGGTTTAATGGACATGTTTACTGTTTCAATTTCAAAGTGGTGAAATAACTCTAGCTAGTCTAGGCTTACTGCCTTCAGCTCTAACATAGCTCTAATCTGGAGGTTTTCATAGATGACAGAAATATTTCAATGTCGGAAACGACACCTTCCGTTCTTGTTTTGCATTTTTGCAAATGAGGAAGTGAGGAAGGAAGTCGTTTCCGATATCGGAAACTTTCCGTCAATGGGAATACCCCTTGAAGTCTAATGATGAAATTATTCTTAGCACCTCTGATGTTTCAAACAAATTATATAAAAACAGAAACAAAAAAATTATACATTGCCAGCAAAATTTTAATGAATATTTTGACTTTGCTAAAGCAGATTCAATCTTAATATTTTATTCTCCTTTTAAAGTGATAACTGTAGCAGTGAACAAATAATTAGCAAGAGCTATAATAATAACAATACTGTCATTATGCTCATATGTAGGCGCACCTCGTCTAAGGACAAAGTTTATCAATTCAAGTTATCATGAATTTCAAGTAGTTAGAATCTGTAAGAGCACTTCAGGGCATTAGGGCAGTAACGGATTGTTTGTTGCTCCGGTAGCTGTCGTTTGCTGTGACGCTAGGCTCTGCTGGCAGCGGTACTGCGGCGCAGGAAGCCACCGCGGCTGATGCCACTAATGCACCATTATCGCTCCCCTATCCACGCGAGGGCAACCGCCGGAATATCACTTGGCTTTAAGCATCGGTGCGTATTCATGATTGGCCTTTTTTGGTTTACCTAAGACATACCTAGTTACTTTATGTAGGTAGAAAATTGTGTTAGATAAGTGGTAAGCTATAATCTATGTAAGTAGTCGTAAGTTATAATATGAATAAATAAAACATATACGTACCAAACATTGATCAAGTCCTTGGAACATGTTTTATGAACAAAAGAGTTCAACGACGCATTATTGACAAGGCAAACTTTTGGTCTTTATAAATGTTTTAAATATTATTGATACAAATGACTGACAAACACGGGAAATCGGTCCTAATGTTAGTAATAAGAATTAATTATTGAAGCTAAATTTTAAGATCAGAATATGATACTGCGAAGTTATGTCAAAATTTAAAAGAAAAAAATTACACAACTCATGTTTAAATTTTTTGTAACAACAACAATGGCATTACAAAAAACTTTTGTTCTAAAAATGCTTTGTAATAACATTGTAAACTGATTAAAATGTTACAAATTTGGGGATAGTGTTTAAAAATTAACGAAGCTTGCAAAATTGCTGGGTTAATCAAATTGGTTCAGTGAGTGATGTGTAATTTTTTCCTCGAAATTAAACGTTTAATTGTTACGCGGCGCTATTACAACGCGGATGCGGATCAGCTGCGTGCCGGGCGCGCGCACGCGATCCAGCGCCGATCTACATTGTTACGAGATTGATCCCAGTAAACTTAACATTGAATTTATGATAGCGACCTTATAATATCACATCTATCGGTCAAAATATAATGAAATAAGTTATATTCCCGGCAGTTTTCATCCCTTGCATAGAAAGCATGGGTACCTGCGGACAAATGGTACGTGCATTTTTCCAATTTAAAGATTTATCATATCAGGTAAAGTAATTCGGGTACGAGTATATAGCTGCTTGTAATTATATCATAGAATGTTATTAGGAACCACGAGCAACCGGCAGAATGATAAATCTACATTATTATCTGATCTCTTCCGACGTTGATAAAATAACTTGCTTCTTATTTAGTCATATCGCAGCGATCTTTTTATAATAACACTTCCTCTAATTCACATGGACAAGCACTCCATATTTTATGAGGAAAGACTTGCTAGATGTATATCTATTGCACTCGTGTTATGTGAAAGTGTGGGGAACACAGCCCATAGTCCTACGTGTGGTTTCGAGCCTATTTTTGGCCATAAATTCAGAAGGTACACCTTTTTCGGTTATGAGATTGAATCGTAGCTGTCACTCGTACGTGAAACAATCCTCACTCCTTCACACAGAGCTCAAGTTATGCGACCATAGATATTATGGATTAAGTGCAAAACCTTTTTAATGAGGGGTTAGTAGGTACCTAATTCGTGTTCGCCACTATGAGCGCTCATCCAGCTGGAGTTTAGTATTGTTTTATTAATGAACCGACACGTTGCATGCTAACTGTATGATATTGATACAGTCCCGTTCCTACTGCAAACATGATTACTTAACTAACATTTATAGAACGTCGTCTTACCTTAGCATATCAATCCTACTTTTATATATAATATTATAAATGCGAAAGTTTGTGAGTGTGGATGTATGTTTGTTACTCTTTCACGCAAAAACTACTGAACGCATTTGCATAAAATTTGGAACACAGAAAGTTTATAAACTGGATTAACACATAGAAAACTTTACTTAAGTCTACGCGGACGACGTCGCGGGCAGCAACTAGTATCTTTATAATTTGAAATTTCGGTGTGGCTGGAGTCGTCATTCCTTTCCTTTAGTTACTTCTGGTGTTATCTTTATGGTCCTTAGCTAAGGTTGTACCCGGTGGCGCTGTTTTGACATCCAGAAAATACGTTTGCTAAACTACGGGCAAAAGCTAGTTGTATATCTATAGGCTGTGTTCAATGCCGGATTAGCCGATACGCAATAATTAATCTAACGTTTTAATTTTATTAGAAGTATTCTTATTATAATATTGTATTAACCTGCCATTATTGATTATTAATGTGTTGTGTGTTATATTGATACATTGATAATTTTACTTTCCGACAAATGATCTAAATATGTTAACATTATGTTAAATTTGATGTTTTGTTAAATTGTGATTCCATTTGTTTAATATTCATATATTTTTATTAATAGGTACCAAAGTTTTATTGTATTATGTTATTTCTACAAAATGGGTTTTATTTAATTTAATTATGTAATTTTGATAATGGCGATGAAGAAGCAACGTCTTTAGTTTGGTGTGCTGTTGTCCCATGCCGCTGTGCGGTTTGCGCGGTGCAATATGAACGCATCGCAGTACGCACTCGCCCTGCGGGACTCCTTCAGGCGTGAAAATGAATGTTATAAATAATCAGGCGCACCGCGCACGATTATCATATGAGCTAGAAGGCTAGTGCGGTTTCCACTTGTGCAAAATTTCAAAACAAATACAGTTTTCGTTCTTTACCTCATCTTGGAGTCTCAACAAGCGACAATGGACTGGTTGCAATTGGTCGGTACTACATTATACAGTTAATAATATTTGTTTGTTGATAAAAGGTTGTGTGACAGTGAATATTGTGATACGTACTTTTAGTGTATATGTGAGATACAGTGCTGGGAGGATGCAATTGTGGAACCACCTTTATACGATTTTGGTTTATATACCTACTGCCCAATAACCGGATTATCTCCAGAGGCATTTTATTGGGATTGGTAAATTCGTAGCAGGCTTAAACTTTCAGAAGGGGTGTATAGTTATATACCACTTCTCACCGAGGCCTGGTAGATGGCAGTTGGCTAGTTCTCTGTCACAATGGGACCTCCATAGGAACAGAGAGCGAGCCGCTAGGGAGTTGAATAGTGCATATTTCTTTAATAATTGTAAAAAATCGTATCAATTTGGTTCTAATTTGAGTATGATGGTTGACAATATTTTAATTACATACAACTTCATATTAAGTAACGAAATAAATAAATTATCGCAACCAGCATAAATATTGGTAGATTAAATGTCTTATTAGTTATTTAATTTACTAATAATGAAATGTATATTCTTATTGGACTGTACGTTGTGGATATCATCTAGATGCTGATTTTTCACACGATTCTATCACATAATTTAAATATGCATGACGAGAATATTTTCAATTATTTTGATTTTTTCAAATTTTTAATGATTTTTCCGGAATTCGACTCACTCCTCGTTATACAATCGTCCTGGCATTCTTGATATAAAAAATAAATAAAAATCTAATAAAAATAGATGTCATTATATTCACTCTAAAACTATATAGGCCAAATTAAGAATAAATAAGCAGTAAGTACCTATGCGGTAATTGCTAGGATGTTAGTTAAATCGTTCTAGGGTAAATGTTATAAATGTAAGTGTTTTAATTGAAAGATTTTTCATGAATGAAGAGAGAGGAATGCTATTAACTAATAACATAAGACTGTTTAAACTTGTGAGTATTTATCTGCAATGTAGCGTTCTATTTTTACAGTTCGCTCTTCTGGTAGCTGTCGCCACTGTTCAAACCGCGGCAGAGGCACCTAAGTAAGTACGCCTGCTCTATTACACCTCTACCTTGCGAGCAATTGATGCTAAGTTGCAATATTTTTTTTTTATTTATTTATTTGCTAGCGTGCTCCTTAAAATACTAACTAATTTTAAAATAAATACTTTCGATATAACTGCCCTTGGAAATCTTATAAAGCTTAACGAACCGTAACTAATCATACATGTGAGCAATTTTCTGACGTGTAATTACAAAATTGTTCGACTAACTAACCAGCGAAAGTGAGTTCATGGCAAGCCAAAGCGATTTAATATAATCATTGTCAATGTCACCATGCCGGCGATTGTTACAAAATGTTATGTTTCACCGCTCAGCGCTAATTGCTTGAACGTTGAACCAATACTGGTTGGCTGTAATGAACGCCTGGACTTAGAAAGTGTAAGTCGATATTTGCCGCATATTACAGTATATTACAAATAAACGGCACCAGTCATAAGTGTGAGTCGTATATCGAGTCGGGTGTGACGGATGCGCAGGCGGCGACGGCTGCTATCGGCGATAGCGAAAGCCAATCGCTACCGCGTCACGCTATGCCGTTGACACCAGGCGGAAAGCCGATTGGCTGAAAAACAACGGCGTCTTGCATGCGATCGATTAATTCACGATAGAATACCGGCATTATTTTTTGTTACAGGAAAAAGATCCGAATACACCTACCGCAAAAGGTGAAGCACATTCACCATCACAAGAAGATATACATAACAAACCATCCAGCGCCGCCTCAGTATGCACCGGCTTTCATGCCCAGCGCTGAAGGTGCGGTGGCAGTGCCGACCAACGTCGCGTTGCCGACCGTGGCGAAAGTGGTAAACCCCTATAACTCAGTGGAAGTGTACGACGAACCACCCTCTCGGCTGCCCGCCATCACGTCGGCGGCATCCAAGCTGCTGCCGCTGTACCGCGCCCGCGGCTACTACGGACCCAGTCCCGCAGACTGGGATGACGAGGAAGATCAACAGGACTCCTCCGACGGCTCCTATATACCCACTGCCTTCGCCGCACCGACTGCGGCCGCGGCCCCGCCGGCCAGCCGTCCCAACAGAGTTAAGTATGTAAAACTAGAGGAGCCGACGAAAAAGAAAGTCCCAAGAAAAGGCAAATCGAAACGTGTTCTGCTCCGGGGCAAGCCACAAGTAGAGGAGGAGCACCCGGTGTCGACGTTCCACGAACAGTTCTACTCGGACCTCGACCCTTCGGGAACTATAAGAAAAATAAAGAAGCCGCAACGAGTCGAAAAAATCATCGACGGTGACACGGAACACATCCACACGTACAGCGAGGAGCACATTCATAAGATAGTGTACGACGACGGATCCAAAGCCACCAGGGTCGTAGGGATCGATCCCGCTGGCAACATGGCCGCTTTCACGCCGCCGCGTCATCTTATTCCCATGAAAAACGCACAGCCTTTGTTGGCGTTGTCCTCTGATGCCCTCGCAGGATTCACCGCGGTGGGTTCAATGGGGACTCCATCAAATTTCGAATACACCGCTTACAATCCACGGGAAGTAACACATGACCATATATTCCACGATCACGGAGAAATTCCTTCGGACGTAGAAATAACCAAAGGCCATTTAACTTATCCGTCCAGACTCACTCACGGAGTTCATGGCGTGCGCTTCGGAGCCACGAAAGGACACAAGAGCAAATATGCACATCAATATTTAAAACCAACGAAATCACCGCAGGAAAACGATTTTAATTATTACGAAAATATTTATAACCCTTACAGCAAGTTGCGAAATGTACAAAAACCTGTAATTCCTACAGTCTACGCGCCGGTGGACGATGATGGCTTGGAGGACCTGCAAACCTACAGACCTGTTCCTGCGTTCAACATAAAAAATAAAGGCTCGCATGTTAAGTCTCGCAATGTAGTGCCGGCGCTGTATTTCGATAACAGCAAATCAGTGTCCGATGACCGAGTACAGCAGACCAGGATACCCGGGCCCTATGCGATGTCCTCCACAATTGTACATAACCATAAACCTAAACAGTATACGGCGCATGGAACTGGTAGCCTTGACCTACCAAATTACACCAAAGATCTATATAGCTACCCGAACACCTATGAAATAGATTCTTATGCATCGTCATCAAATATTTATAGTTCTGAGAGTCCAGCGGTAAATTATCAAGTTAAGAAAGGCAAGAAGAAATCCATTTCGACACAGAATATAAGTTTTGGAGGGTTAGATCATCAGACTACAGTGGACCATATCGGAGACTCTGGCGTTTCGGCGACGTCTATAAACGGGGAAGAGCCGTCAGACACGGAGGAATATGACACGGTTACCAACTATGGTCAGCCGAGGTTGCACGATACCGTATCGTCTACAGCCTACACGATAAAAGAGTCGTCGCCGGTACATCCGTACTATTCTCTCATGGCCGTCCAAGCGCTACACGGCGACCATGTCCCGCTGGGTGAGGCTTCTAATAACAACTACCAATACGCTGAGGCACCGACACCGTTACCTACCACTGCTCCTGAAGCCATCATGAGCACTCCACCCTCCGAATATTACAGCATACAGGAATCCGAGTCTATGGTAACTGAACCTACCGACTACGAAGTGAAACCAAAGCACTCATCGAAGGAAACTATTGCAGATGAAGCAAGTGTGCGTAAGGAACCTAAGCGCAGGTACAAAGTGATAGCTGTACACCCAGTGGCGGCACACTCGAGGCACGAGGGCCACAAGACCAGCGGAGACTCGTCGAGTGCGGCGGGAAAACTCAAATATGGTGATAAAATTTGAACATTATGAAACTATAGTGTAAGTAGTGCTTTATGAGTGAGTGATAGGAGTATTTATGTGTCTCAACAAATGCCGCGCGTGTACATCGGTTACAATTCTATTTCTATATGACTATTATATTAAATTATTCAAAGAGCTCGGTATATAGCTGCTATAATCTGTGGTCGATTATTAGCTATAAAAGTAGAGCGCGAACGACAATGGTATTCATGCATTTTATACGAATCAGTGGACGGAGTATAAAATAAAAAGAATATAAATTATGCATTTTTTTCTTTGTTAGGTACTTATAATTCCGGTGCATTTTTTCAGGATTTAATACCTATATGGTGTCATTCTTCGTTACAACGATAGCCAGCGATTTTCATAAAAGTGGAACGTTAAAGACGCCTGTGGCGTGACGCTTGCCACCAGCTTAAAAGTAATAATTGCTACCGTATAATAGACAGGCGCGTTTATTACGGCTCCTTTTCATAATCAGCATTCAAGGCTATTTCTGTCTCTCAATAGTTAAGTATCCACGTACTATTCAGTTCCGAATATCATCAGTAACAGATATTGAATAGACTTTTTGGACTTTTTATCCACCACTGTCGGTAAAAACGTGCAATCAGGAAAAATAAGCTGTTGTAATGGGTGGGACTACACCATCAGTAAAATTACAAGTGTCACAGCAGTATTATGAATAGAAATGTATCGTGGTCCGGGTTGATCTCGCAATCAAAAAGCTGTACTGTTCATCTAGCTACGCCAACAAAATATCTAAGAATACCTAGTGCGAATCTACCAGCGGTGCTGCTGCTGAGAAACTCAATGGGCTCTCTTTACAATGGAAGAAATAAAAGCTTGTAAAAATTAAAGGTCAGCCATCAAACTTAACTGATGAAAATTTTAAATCAATGTCATAATAGTTCCAATTATTTTTTAAAATATAGGTGTCTACAAATTAAAGTAAAAGCTACATTGACCGAGGCTGAAAGTTCAACACTCGCGGAAGTTTCCCAGTGAAGGGCGTCCGCCGGACCACCTCGTTGTTACGTAACGCGGACGAGATCCACTCTTTATATGACATAACACTAGCTACCGGACCCTACAATGAAATGCAGCAGATGCTCGGTGTTCCTGCATTGAAGTAAATACCAGTACTCGATAAATTCATCTACAGTAATAAGGGGAAATGTTGTTTGACCGATTGGTGACTGGCTCATCAACGCAGAGCCGAAACTATCTTTTATAACGAAGATAAGATACGATTTCCCTAAAGCAACCCCAAATCAGTTATTTACACGGTTGACTCGGCACCGGCATACGCTACATTTTACGTTACTGTGTACATAATCCATTGATATCAATTACGGCCATCATCTGACAAAAAATAATAGACAGAACTGTGTCGCTTTATTGTGTGAGTTACCGCTAGGGGTGTAAATGGTGTAATATATTGGATGAAAGTATATGGGGTACCGACTTTTATGCAGCTATAGCATAAAATAGTACCTTTAAAGGAATTATTCATTAATTCCAATAAAAAGATCGACAAGGTTTTTGAACATTTAAGGTTGTGAAATTGAGGAGATGGAAGTTTGTACTTTATACATCTAAAGCGCCCATCTAGCCAGAGAAGTTCAAAGATTTTGAGGTTTTTAGATTTTTTTCAAAATCTGACAATAAATTCGCGATTGTGTAATTCGCGACAAAGAGTGTGCAGTGCATTTATAAATATACCCATCTTAGTCTAAAACCATTCAAAAACGACAGCTATCCAGATAATCTGGATTTTTTTGTATATTTAGTGATTAACTAGTATCATATCCACCGTGATAATATTTGGTGTAAAATAAATGTATTAATAAACGCACTGCATACTGTGTTTGTCGCAAATCACAAAATGTGGGCTTAAATGCTTTCAGATTTTAGATAAACTATAAAAATACTCGAAAATTTTGAATTTCGCGGGCTAGACAGGCGCCTTCACCTTAATGTATATCTATACATACAAATAAATAAAATCGGAGTGTCTGTTTGTAATATCAAAATAACACCTTTTCACTAAATGCATGTGAAAGTAGATACGTTACTTATAACAAAAACGCGATAAAAAAATCTGTCTGTCTGTGTGTTGGTTCCGGGTAATCTCCGAAACGGCTGGACCGATTTTGACGGGATCTTCACTGGCAGATAGCTGATGTTATAGGGAGTAACTTAGGGGCTACTTTAATTTTAGAAAAACAATTAGGGTTCCGCGTAAAAAATAAAAACACTTGAAATCCAAAAGTATCTCCGAAACGGCTGGACCGATTTTGACGCGATTTTCACTAGCAGATAGCTGATGTTATAGAGAGTAACTTAGGATAACTTATTTTTGAAAAAATAATTAGATACAAATGTTGCCTGCCGCGCGGGGTCAGAATGCGCGAGTTGTCTTTAGCGATAGTAGTTAATAATCGCGGACGAAGCCGCGGGCACAGCACACTTTGATAAAAGTGTACCCGCGTGAAGCCGGAACGGGCTAATTTATAAACTGAGAAAATCCTACATGAAAGACGTTGTGTAGGTACATTTTGTACACAATTCATTGATCAATATTGTTGATGAATATTGGATTGTACGGTTACTATGCTGCTTGAAAACAAATTCCACCTAATTATCTGTTACGACTCACGGCTGCTGGCAGGCAACTAATTCAAAGAATGACATATAATTTCATAAAATCACTTTAATACAAATACTATTTATCAGTATTCGTTTGCGTACTACTCTTACGACACATACGGCGTTCTACTCTTACATCCCATGGTAGAGATACTGTGAGTAAAATTCTCTATCTATCTGTGCGAAATCTTAAGCACCACTCAGTCGGTCTGTAGATACCTATCGTAACATGTGACGATTACGTAATTTGATCGTAATAAAAGTGAAATTGTCTCTGTTTATATCTTTCGCTGACCAGTTCAGTGCTTTGTTGTTTTAGTTTCTATTTTACGATGTAGAATTTTTAAGGACTATATTTAAGGATTAAATTATACTATACTAGCTGTCCCGGCAAACTTCGTTTCGCCATTGAGGTTATAAATGTGCTGATTTAAAAAATGATTAATTAAATATTCATTTTAAAATACAAATATAATGATTATTTATTGGCCATCTTATGTATTCAAATAAAACTATTATACAGATTTTATCGCGTTTATTTCCTTTTTTATTTTCCCGAAGTTTCGGTGGCTTTACAGCAGCCATGGTCACGGGGAACTGAGGTGTTAGACTTCCTGATGTCAAAGTTATTAACTTGGTACCCTCATATTTAGTTGTTGGTTGTGGTCCTATCCACGCAGAAATTGCTCACAGTGTCTGACAACTATTTGCTTGACATGATGTATTTCGTCAGCCAGGTGTTGCTGATCTCAGATCCCTTGTGCTCTCTGAAACAAAGATATACCCAGTGTAGCTAACTGTGTTGGATGGTGGTTAGATTTACCGTTTAAGTATATTCAGCATATTCCTCTGGCATGTTGTTCTCCTCTAGCTTCTTTGATACTATTGTGATGCAGTCTGCTACAGGTAGACAGGTAAACAAAGACTGAACATCAAAACTGACCATGGTTTAATTGTTATCATGATGTATATGTTTAATCTCACTTACAAAATGTTATGAATCCTTTGTATGAGCTCTTGTGTGTCCTCTTAGTCGTGAGAGCACCTTCGCTACGTGTTGGGCCAGACTGTATGTTGGTGTGTCAATCTGGCTTACAATGGGACGCAGCGGGTCCTCTGGTTAGTGTATTTTATGTAACAATATCTTTGCCATGTATTTTGGTGCTTCGTTTGCACTCTTCATTGAAGCACCTTGTGATAGACTACATTTTTCGTTTTATTATCAGGCGCAAGAACAAATAACGCTGATGGTCTTCCGACCCGTGAACATGCCACAATCAGTACTTGATAAATTTCTTCTTGTGCGTCGTTAGTTATCTAGTTCTTGATCTCTGAGGTTTGCTGGACGATTCCTCATTGCCAAACGAGCCGTTTCACGGGCTACCTCTCTTTGCTCTTGTGATTGAGAAGCACGAATTCGAGCCATACTACCGCGGCGCTCTTCACTTCCAATTTCTTGTTCTTCAGTTCTTTCATTCGCAATGTTTCGAATCCTAGTTGCATTACGGCTTTTTCGTGAAAGATCAGATTGTCTTGGACGCGGCATCGTATTGTTAATGATAATATCCGTACAATAAGCTAATCTTAAGTAGTATTGTATTCTCTTTGTAAGCTAATAGAAATTCGAAACTGACAGATCAACTGTCAACTTCAAAATATCAAATATTCAACCATATTTAACTATAGACGACATTTTAGCTGTTGGTTCTCCTTTTTTATACCATTTGTAAATAATCAACGGCTAAACTTTTTTTTCATTCATTTTTTTTTTGCTGTCATTGGCTGTCATTTGCATTAATAACACGTTTTCACGTTTTATGTCAAGTTCCACTGGAACGGGATAAAAAGTATCCTATAACCTTCTCCTGGTTCTAAGCTACCGCCCCACCAATTTTCAGTCAAATCCGTTCAGCCGTTCTCGAGTTATAAATAGTGTAACTAACACGACTTTCTTTTATATATATAGATTATAGGATAGCCGATTGGTTAAGCACGCGTCTTGCGGGCTACCAGGTCTCGGGTTCAAACCCCGGCTCGAACCTCTGGATTTTTCGAAATCTATGTGCGAATCATAATTTCTATATGATTATCACTTGCTTTCGGTGAAGGAAAACATCGTGATGAAACCATGTCTTAGAAGATTTAACCAATTTTCGAAAGACATGTGAAATCCTTATGGCCTGAATCCCCCTCGTGTTGAGGGGAGGCCCGTGCCCAGGAGTGGGGCGCCAAAAGGGCTAAAATTATTATTATTATTATAAATTATACTGCAACCATCTATAAATTGTACTTTATGTTGGTAACTTGGACATATACCTACGTAAGTATGGCCACTCCCCGCCACAAACTAAAAACTTACAACTGTTACTACTTACATTACTGCGTAAAACTTGTTTTTAACAAAATACTTTCATTAAGCCAGGAGATGATTTTCTTGTATCGACCTCTAAGCATTTGTGCGGGTCTCCATATAGATATTTTATAAGGTATGAGGTGGTGACGTACTGATTTCCAATACCGCCATTAGTCACATGTAAGCCTATTTTAAGTATAGCTCAATTAGTGCGAGACAAAGCTTCGAGCATCGTATAGTACTGAGTCGGACTAGCTTGTTACATCATTATACTGGTTTCACTTCCAGTTAAATGCTATCGATTCCCACTAAAGATACCTACTTATTATAATATTGTTATTGTACTTGTATAATAGTATCTTTCGTGTGTATTCCTTTCCTTTTTATTATCATACTTCATTCTATATACAATAATAATATTATAAAGAGGAAAACTTTGTTTGTTTGATTGTAATGAATAGGCTCCGAAACTACTGAACCGATTTGAAAAATTCTTTCACTGTTGGGAAGCTACACTATCCCCGGGTGACATAGGCTATAATATATTTTCAAAAAAATTAGGGATCCTTACTAAAACTCGAATAATGTAACCGCAACGTACCCGGGCGAAACCGGGGCGGGCCGCTAGTGTCTTATACCTTAGAAGTTTATATTAAGTAGATACTTTTAGCCGCTGTAAGTAGTATATTTTTTTGACATTTTCATAAATTGCTACCCCTGTACTCTCGGAAATAGTGTCGGGAACGTAGTGAACCTACGTCACCCACCCTATTTCCGAGGGTTTCTTCAAAATCTTGAATCGACATGGAAGATTAGAAATCTGACTCGGCATCTTGTTCCAGTTTTAAAATCCCTCGGAGATAGGGCTTCTTACCTTAAACATTATCTAAAAGGTGAACTGAATGAATATTGAAATAAAAACCCGTTGGGAAATTAAATAATGGTTTACTTAATAATAAAGTAATAACTTAGCCTAAAAACTATTTACAAAACAAACTTGTACTTTAAAGCACTGGATATATTATATATCCTATATCCACACGCAACACAACGACTGACTTAGTTGGCTTCTAATACTACGACGGTGTTCACTTCCTTTTATGGTACGGCCCGCCACCGTGGCCGGCGCCAATGGCGTTCGTATAGCTGTCACCGCCAAAGCTCCCGTGGCCACCAAGATCGACATTAAAGCCACCGCTGCTTCCATGGTCGCCACCGCCATGACTACCGAAGCCGACACTGTAGCTGTCCCCTCCACCATGTCCTCCTCCTCCTCCTAAGCTGTAGCTGTCCCCTCCGCCGTGTCCTCCTCCTCCTCCTAAGCTGTAGCTGTCACCGCCATGACTATGGCCACCGCCGCCGAATGAAGCGAGGCTACTCAATCCAGAGTAGCTGTCATGACCGCCGCCGCCACCGCCGCTGTGTCCGATACTATAGCTGTCGTGTCCACCCCCGAAGCTGCCGAGGCCAGACGATCCACTGTCGTGTCCAACACTGTAACTGTCGTGTCCTCCAGACAGGCCGTCGCCATGACCGCCTCCAATGCCTACGAACCCTCCGCTCAGATCGTGGCCGCCGCCATGGCCGCCCCCATATCCGCCGAAGTTTCCACCACTGCCGCCGCCGAATCCACCATGTCCACTACCGAATCCGCCGCCGAAACTGCCACCATGTCCGTGATCGTCGTGACCGCCGCCGTGGCCGCCACCAAATCCACCTCCTATTGCTCCACCATGTCCGTGATCACTATCATGGCCTCCTCCAAAACCTCCTCCGAATCCGCCACTGTGGCTGACTTCAAATCCACCACCGTGTCCGCCTCCTATACCACCACTGTGGCCACCTCCAAATCCGCCTCCAATGCCGCCACCTAGGTCGTGACCTCCGCCGTGTCCACCTCCAAGGTCGTAACCTCCATGGCTTCCGCCACCGAAATCATGGCCACCGCCGTGTCCTCCTAAATCGATCCCTCCGTGGCCTCCTCCATGTCCACCTCCCAAATCGAGTCCACCAAATCCACCGCCGTGTCCGCCTCCAAGTTCTAATCCACCATGACCTCCACCATGGCCTCCGTCATGTCCACCTCCCAAATCTAATCCACCGTGGCCACCGCCGTGTCCACCGCCTAAGTCCAGTCCCCCGTGGCCACCTCCCAAGTCGTATCCTCCATGACCACCGCCGATATCGTGGCCACCACCGAATCCACCGCCGTGGCCACCTCCAAATCCACCGCCGTGTCCTCCACTAAACCCACCGCCATGGCTTCCTCCATATCCGCCACCATGACCACCGCCGTGGCCGCCACCCTTCAGGTAATCGGCAAATCCTCCATGTAAGTGATCTGCGAGCCCGTCACCACCTCCGTGGCCGCCTCCAAATCCACCCCCGTGGCCACCCCCGTAGCCGCCCCCGCCCCCGCCGCCTCCGCCGCCGTGGCCGTGCTCCTCGTGGATCACCACCTCCTTAGACGAGTGATGCTCCTCAGGTATATGCACTCGAATATGAACACTGCAAAAGAAAGAAACAGATGTCACACTCTCGATCTCGTAACGCAAATAATTATCTGATTTATTCGCAATGAAAGATATCGAACAATAGAATAATAAATTAGGAACAATAGCTCGCAACGGCAGCAGGTCAAACGTGAAGCAGTGAAAACTCGGGGTGAGGGAAGATCTATCATTAAAACACAATAGCTCGATTTTCACCATTTACCGCAATGAAGAAGCGTGAGAATCGTTATAGAAATTTCAACCAAATTGCTCCATCCACTGTGTTTTTTGCGGTTCCAAGTACCTATGACGTGTAGCGTAACTAATAGGTAGGAGTCGGTGGAACCACCACGTAACAACGTCGGTACAACAAGTAAGTAACTAAGAAAGAAGAAAATTATTATATGTTTAGGATCATGATGATACTAACTGTTCATGTCCAAAAGTCGCCAAGCAGACGCCAACGCAAGCCAGCAGAAAGCAGCTCAGCTGAAATGATAACGGTATAATAATCGTTTAGTTCACAACGTCCTATCAAATTTCAAATAAATTATTTCATCCCCGTTGGACCCTGATCAGCGGACATATTTTGCATGAAATTGAAAGTGGTCAGCTCGCCATGGGCCAGTCGTGTTGGTACTCAGTATGACTCAAGTATAACTTGTCTAATGTAGAGACACGCTCGCGTTGCGCGCACCGATGACAATTACATTACGCAATCGTACTGCCCCCGTTATAATTAAAACTCTCTAAAGTTTGAGCTGGATTCACGTACAACAGAATCTTGCATGTTGTTTTTGAAAACATAAAAGGAAAAATGTTGCCTCTATTTACAAGTCAGGGGCTGAGTAAGGACTCTACTACTGGAATCAATTCATTTAGAGGAAGGTAAAATTCAAGAACTTCGTCACTATAGGTATCCAATATTGCTCATAAATAACAATTCACTCAAATGGAGATGAGTAATTAAACTCATAATCACAATCGAGGACACCGCATCCGGTACATCTTTGTACCGGAAGATCTTCACATAAGAAATCCGGAAGTAATTCGCTTTCTCGAGTGGTGTGATTACTCACGGCTAAACGGGAAGCCATGGTGCGCGGGAGTGAAGGTGCTGCTAATGTCGCGACCGCCTCCGCACCAGATGCCGGTGGAACAGACGTAACGACTCTTATGAGCTGGCGCCGCCGCGTGAGCCTTTTATATGACAGTGAATGTGCACAACCCCTACTCCGTCAACTAAAAATAAACTAGGTAATAAACATAATATTGAAATTTAAGTAATTTCATTTTTAGGGCAATGCTTATATAGTATACAATTTCTTCTGCGCATCGCATGTACCTAATTGTTGCACGAACTAGAACTACTCACTCTGCTGACCGTACATACGACGATACCGATTTACTTCGATAACTAATCATGTAGGCTTTGATATTTACGGAACTTTAGTCTAACTCGAATATAAATGAGCTGTAACATTCATTCGTATTTTAAAGAAATTAAACATCAAACTATAATATTATTAATTTCCAGCAAGTGACAGGAACAATAATAAAAGTAAATGGTAGTAGGTAGCAGCGCAATAAAATATATAATTGTAAAATGTACATAATATTGTATTGATTCGGTATTCAAAAGAAAGAATTAAGATTGCATCAGCTGAATTTATTCGCCCCATTCATGAAGTCTCAATTGAGATACGTATAGGTAATTTGGATTTAATGGATGAAACTCTTTGTATTTACTCCCCCATTTATGATATTAAGATTTGAACAATTCATTCAGTCCGTAAATATTTTGATGTATTTATTTTTTGTTGGTGACACATTTTTTTCCTAAGTCTACTTACAATTTAATTAGTTGGACAATATGCAAACAAAAAAAATCATACCTATCACATTATTCGGATACGGAAATATTTAGAACAACATATATACTTACCTACTTAATTTACTTGAATTTTTTACTTAACACGATCACCATAACCATGTAATACCTATAACAATTATGATGTTACGATAGTCCGACGATTCGGTTGGGTCCGATCGGTGCGGTTATGTAAAAGTCCGTAGCCATGATTGGTGTTCTTAAAAAAATAGTGTTAAGTAGGTATACAAAATACGTATCTTTGGCACGTCTTATACCTATATGGTTTTTTTCAAAACATTGCGGCGACTGATAGGTCTAACTACAGAGCTCATATAAACATATTTATATTTTATAATTGTGACAGTCAATAACTATGTGAGAAAAATGTTCTTCTAGCCATTATTCATCAGGGGCCCACGTCTGCTTATCTATAGGTGGTTTGATTCTTCTGCAGATGTGATTGGCACAGACACTAGCTCGCAAGTTCGCTGGTTTGTACTGTTTGTAGGCTGCAATATTCACAGCAATGACAAAGAGGGTCGTCTGTCTTTGCGTTTTTACACAATTGTCTCCTACATAATAGACGCTTTATCTTTCTGTGAATAATTGTTACAGCATTGCTTGAGCATTAAAAATATTTTTTGTTTACTGATAACATTATTTTATAAGATCTTACGTATTTTAATAACGCAAGGTATTTTGCATGGTGCCCTAGTAAATGCTAAAGAAGATGTACCTTAACTACCACAAATAAAGATATTCTAATGGTATACATTTATTTTCCCTTAGTTGGTAGGTTCAGTTAGTTAGTAGTTAGTGATTTATTCAAAGGTCAGCTGTTAGAATTTAAACACATGCGTTTTATGGTAGGTATATATACCTACATCATTTCTTCCAACTCCTCCTATTATTTCTTTCGATTAAATTCGTGCGGGTTCCAAGACAATTTAACTTTCCCCGGGACTCGTCGAGGATCAAACCTCGACGTCATTATTGGTCACCATTGTCGATCCTGGCTTACAGGAGTTACAGTGGTGGAAGTGTGTGGAGGGATTAGTCCAAAAAAAATACCTACATCATATTTAGAATTTACTAAGGCACCATGTTAAATATCATGCATTATTAAAATAAAGACTTTATTTTACCTACTTGTGAGTTGGAATTTTACATAAAGTGTATGGCATAACAATATAAACTAGTAGCAGCGATGGTAACTTTAAATTAAGATACAAGAACTTTAGTAACTTTATTCTTTTTGCTGGAATGGTTTTCATAGAAACTGTACCTCACCATGCCTTCGTCTACGCTGTCCTTTACTGTGCAGACTATCTGTGCTATCTTAGACTTTATCTTTATTTATAAAATTCATGTATGCGTTTGTTCGTAAATCTTCTCCTAAATCACTTGACAGATTTTGAGATTTTTTTGTAGACAAGTACTTATGTAGGTTGGATTTTTTTGACGAAAATAAAACCTTCGCTTGCGAAGCTGCGGTCAAAAGCTTGTGTTTTATAATTTCAGTTTTGTCACGCCACGTCAAACACAAGCTACCGGTTAGCATTCTGCGCTTACGCGTTCATGATGCAACAAGTAACCAAGAAAATGTCTAGTGATATGTAAACACAGTCTTGGGTTAAAGCCTGATTATATAACTATCTGATATATGCATTCGTCCATTACTGTTTTAGTCATAAATCTGAGTCAATCTACACAGTGCACACTGTTGCATAAAACACTCTTGTAGGAAGTTGGCAACGGCTATTGTGTCTGTCCGTGTTGCTGTGAGAAAATAATAAATGTGTTGGTAAGTAGGTAAGTACTAACTAAGTGAATAGATTACCTTAAAGCCTTCTTTCTTGAATATGCTATCTTGACTAATCACCACCTATACATTTTCATGTTACTCTATTTTTGTTTTGGTTGTTGGTGTAGCAACGATTTTGTCACAAATGTAGGTAACTGTAACTCAGAAATTCGGACTTTTCCGATTCCTACTTATTGTATTCCTGAGTGGCATATTAGAGATTTTCTAGGTATTTATTAATTAAGTACCTACTGTGTAGTTAGGTTAAATATCAGGGGGTTATCACTTAGTTAAGTAAGTAGGTACTTCCTTATAATAAATAATTCGAATTCTATGTGAATCTCTTTCGCATTACTTTTGTGTTCGGAATTGACCGCTTTAATTAAAGCGGTTAGCGGAACCGAATTCTCGAGCAATCACGAGTTTATTAATCAGAGAGTGTATTCTCTGTCGTAATCTTGCAATTTTCTAATCATTGACCTACTGTGTCCATTCTTACTAACTACCTACTCAGCAAATATTAAACATTTTTTTATAAAATTAACATTTCATGTTTCATTATCATTTCTGTGCCATAAAAATATATTAACATTTGTAGATAATTGGTAGGCAAATCTAATGAAAATGACTTAAAAGTTTAAAACCTTTATACCTATATAGTTAAGGTACTTACCTACTTAAGTTTTGCTTTTGTGCTACCCTGTGAGTCTAATAGTACCTAGGTATGTTCGTACGGTTCCAATACCCATGCCCGTGAGACTTTCTAACATAATATCATTATGAAGCAAGCATCGACTGTCTCGTCATTTCACAATCATTTCTCGGTTTTCGTGCATCAGATCGGTTATTTACACTGTAAATAAATAAATAAATATCGCCAGACTGACACACCAACTGTATGGGTACCGTACAATGGACTGGGGGCGATCACAGTGACACCCAGACCTGGGCAAAATACAAATAGGATGGCCTATTTGTATTCAGAAATTTGCTCCAGAGGGAATCGAACCTGCATCCGCCATACGCAGTAGGCCGAGCGGCCTACGCCGAACCACTGCGCCAAGCAGTCGTCAAATAATTTAATTTACATATTGTTATAGTTAAATAAACCCTTGAATCTTGGGTTGTAGATAGATTTTTATAATCTATAAAAAAAGATTGGTCTGCAATTACTTCTTCAGTGTACTTCTCGCACGGTCTGGCCGCCTGACCACATTGTGAATGAATATCGTAAAAACATGCGAAATGATTACGAGCACATTGATCGTGTAAATGCTTCAGTACCGTACCGAAATACCACCGACATATGAAGGAGGTTATATAACGAAGATTGAGACTTTTAATGGCCATACATCATCTACCTTTAAAGGTCCTGTATTATGCATTCATGACCTCTTAAGTTCTATTGATAAAAGTGATTATATAACACGGCCTTGTGGTACCAGCGTAGGGCGCTCGGCTCACATTACTGAGTGGTCGCGGGTCCGATTCCCGTCAGGGTAAATGTCGGGAATGCCATCCTATAATTTTCCCTGGTCTGAGTGGCACTAGACTCGCTCCCAATAGGTACTTTTTACGGTATCCATAGTACAATCGTTGCTTATTTTGGTGTCATATCGTTGGTGTTTAATTATTTAGTAATTCTAAAGATTTCATCCAAATTCACAATACAATAATTCATAACACTGTACCTAATTGAATAGTCGTCGTATTATAAGTAATAGTACCGGTAGCGTTATATATAATAGTACAGTTTGTACTATTACCTACTTACTTAGCTACCTATTGTGTGTTCATAATGCCAGATGTGGCCAGCCTCGTTTGTATCAGGTGCTTGTGAACTTTCCCAGCATTTTAATTGACACAAGTTGTGTTCAACCGGGAATAAGTGAAACCAACATAATAACCCACCATCTACCCGCACCATCTGTTATCGGCTTATGTAACCCACAAATCAGTAGCAATTTAATCCAAAAGACAATAAAACTAAGCCTTCCATCATTTTCCCGTGAACTTTAAATTTATGAATGGAATACCTTCGGCCCAGTGCACACTGTGCATTGTTTCCGACTGTCAAATGCGGTTCATTGTCATTGAACTGACATGTGGTAGCACAAAAACCACACAATAAAAAATGCTCGACCTGACGCGATGGAGATTCACCATGACCGCGCGATTCTCGCACTTATTGCCGCGACTTATAACGGTCATAAGAGGTTCATCTCTGCGAGTCATCAAAGGCGATTTCACGTTTGTGTTCATAACAAAAATAATTATATGTTTGCGATTACGTGAGAACGTTCACTTTTATTTTTAGAGAGGAAGTATCTGGCGCAGCTGTTGCGCAATGGCGCCCTGTGCCCACAACACGTGTGACCTCTGTTTTATTCGTTATTCGAAGATATGCAAGTAAGTTGGTAAAAAATAAATAGGAAAAGCTAAGCCGCAGACGGCCAGGTGAAGGAAATCTTTATTATTATGATATTATTTTTGATGATGACGTCTGAGCTTGGGCGGATAGGCTCACTGGTTCGTAGGGGCGGGTTCAATTCCCATGTGAGATTAATCTTGGAATCGTTTATGGTTACGATTTGCACGTAACTTACGTACAAACATTGACTAAATAAATTTTACGCGAGGGAACAACAAAATTGAAAAAATATAATTAAAATAGTATAAAATTTCAATTCAAAATTATATGTTTAAGGTTAATATTGGCGGCGCGTAAGTTATCTGGGTAACAGGTCGCTTACGCAGATGTTTTATCTACCTTGAATAGAAAGTGTCGGCCGCTGCACTTGTAAGCCCGCAGCCAGGAAATGAGGAAACGCTGTAAAGAGCCTTGAACAGGTTCCTACAACAGCCGCGCTACTCGCTCGATCAACCAATTGAATTAGACTAGGACCTCGAATGCCTTACAAATAAGGGGATTACGATATGTATGTATATTCAGTAAGACAAAATATTCAGATATTTCAGTAATATTTTCTTCAGGAAAAAATATTAGTGGGGCTGTTGTTAACAGAGAAAAATAAGGACACAAAGAAATAACTGTTCTTTCATGACTAATCGGTAGTCTTGCTTGTGTGGCAATCAGCCAAAATCAGTGCATAATTTTCCTCCAAGTTAATTTTCATCGGGACTCGTCGAGGGTTTTCGGCGTCTTCGTTGGAAACCAATGTCGATCTGGCGTAGAGGAGTAGCTGTGGTGAGTGTGTGGCTGACCTAGTCCAATAAGATAAAAAAGGTAATACCTATTATAGTTGTATACACTACTAGGAATCCAGATCAATTAATCTTTTACCAATTTTTTTTATTGCAACAACAAAAAAACAGCAAAAAAATAATGAATATGTGAGAGCGTGCGAGTACTAGAAAGAGGTCTATGCCAAGTAGTTCATTAAACTTTTTTCTGTTTTATACATACATCTGACTTTTATTACGTTATCACACGTCATAACAACTATTTTTATTTCATACTTCTCTACGTTTAATTTCTATAGCAATCAATCAAATTCAGCAGTGTAAACAAATGGATCTCGCAAACCGTTCTCTGGAGTTATGTGGCGAGGAGTTCATAATTTAATACACAGTTTATTGTCGGAAATTCTATTGAGAGTGGTGTTATTGGGAGCCATGTGTATCATGCACCTCACAGTGAGGCCACATGTGCAGTACGTCACTGAAGCGGAGCTGCTGAACGACTACCGACGTCCCCGACAGGATTCCATTGTTCCGGTGTGGTATTTGGTAATCCTGGTCATATTCGTGCCCTTACTGCTCATCTCGGTCCCGCTTAAATTGACCAAAAATTACGTAGACGCGACTCATGCGGTGCTAGCGTGGACTCTGGCGTTAGCGATAAATGCCATCGTTACAGAGACCATGAAACTGATGGTTGGGCGGCTTCGACCAGACTTTTTCTACCGATGTTTTCCGAACGGAAAGATGACGCCAGGGCTGCATTGCACCGGCAACGAGATGGATGTTATCGACGGCCGAATGTCCTTCCCGAGCGGGCACAGCAGTTACGCGTTCTGTTCCTTGGGGTTTGTGAGTATGCTGTTGTGCGGGAAGCTGGGGGTGCTGTCGCGGTCACGAGGGGAAGGCTGGAGAGTGGTGGCATGTCTCGCGCCGCTCGCCGTGGCGGGTGTCGTGGCCATAAGCCGCTGCTGCGACTACCACCATCATTGGGAGGACGTCCTCGCAGGATCCGTGCTCGGCTTCACAATATCCTACTTTTGCTACCATCAGTACTACAATCCTTTAGATTCAGCGCTTTCCGGCAAACCGTATGTGGGGTTAGCGGAGACGGAATTATTTCACGCAATGAGCCAAATGCAATGTTGTACCAATGACCTTAACAACGAGTTATCTTTAATATTACAATTATGCAATAAGAACAACACTTCAGAATGCAATAAAAAAAATAGCTGAGCACTTTATTATTTTTAGTTCTATTCTTGCGGTCATAGGTGGTAAGGAAACACAACATTTGAGAACATTAGTTATGTAGTTGCTCATTTTATCTGATCTTATAACTAAATATACTGCTTACGAGCAGCAGGAACTATTTGAAGACTGGGTTCCGTACCTTCCTCAATAGGAAAACCCTTATACTTACAACAATATACAATACCTTTGACCAGCTAAGCCTTTAACAGATTTTTTTGTCTTGTCTCTCTCTGTTACAGTAGTTTATCTTACAGTAGTTGGTGGATAAAATCAGAAACTTGGAGCTTTGGAACAAAAGGTGTTATAGGGATACATACAATACAATACAAAACCTTCAGTACTTCAACTGTCCCACAAAGCCGATAGTTTTAGCTTTACAAAGTAAAGTTGCAATAAAAATAGTATATATACGATTTCTGTTTCACCTTTCTGTATGACTGAGCATAATTTGAATAAATGTTAGTGCAGAGATACCCCACCCCACCTATATTATGCTCTGTAATTTATTAAATTATTTTATTTTAATATAAGCTACAATGCCGCCTCGCCCGCGGGTAAATTCAACCTAGTTAAACATAAAAATAAAAAGGCAACTATTAAGAAATTAAAATTTTAATTAGCACAAATGCAACATTAATTAGCGTTAAACTAACATTAAACGGAACATAGTAACACTTAATAAGATATTTAAGAGCCGACTACATCCGCAAGTTTAGAAGGCAAACGTTGAGACGGCACTTTCAGTGAGGTATAAATAATAATCAATATATAGGTATTCATAAATTGTTATTTCCAGCTGCCTGGCAGCGTCTCCTCTCATACCATAATTATTTTCAATTGATTCATTATTTTAATTACATTTTCAAGTCTGTAAACCAAGACATTCCGAGTTAAAACTATACTATATAAATGCATAATAGAAGGTATTTTTTAAAACGCTAATTAACAGACAAATAATTACGTACATGGAGAAACTACATACTTAGTTGAAAGTTTGGAAGCACAATCATACACATTACATAAACGTATATAATATAAAGTAAGAAACCAACATTTGCCTAATTTTATAGGGGGTCTAATTCAGTGTCGGATTAAGCAAGCGAGGGGCCCGTAGCAAATTATTTCAAAGAGCCCTTGATCTACTATGGGTTCTTAAGTATAAAGTGGTAAAAAAACAAATCAATAGTCTATACGTTTATTTGCCATCAATAGATTACAATTTTGTGGGCATTTAGTAAATTACTATAGGCGCTGTTAGGCTCTGGTCAAGTACAAAAAGCCAGAGATGAGAGAAAATCTCAGGGCAATATAGAATATAGGCAATATAGAATAATTTTGATAAGGAACTAACATATGCGGGGCCCCCTTTCGCGCGGGGCCCGTATCAATTGCTACTCTTGCTATATGGTTAATCCGGCACTGGTCTAATTGATATGAGATAAAAGAGCACATCATATATAGCGTAATTCAAAAAGCGCTACTATTACACATCTGCAACAAACGTATAAAGGCTTCCTCACCGGTAAAATTATCTCAAATATCCATGATTTATGAATATCCAAACATTAACTAAGTCTGAAAAATAAACAATAGAATCAGTGTTAGGAAGAATCAAAAAATTTAACAAGATCTTCACAAGTACCGATTAGATATTTTTTAATTTTAAACTTGTAACAAAAAGATTCATTCCATGAGATTAATAAATACGATTAAATGACAATCTACACCTTTTTGTTAGACTTGATTTTCTTTGATTCAAGATAAACCACCACTCAAGCGGCATTACAAATTATGATATCAACCATTAATAATAATCATATCATATACAAAGTTTTACATGATTTCATATACAACAATTACATTATATAATTATAATATAATATACTAATAACGACATTATTTCATTAAATGGAAGCTCAGAAGTAAAGAATTATAAGACTAGAGAGCTAAATTAAATTTATTTACTTATATACATAGTTCGACATACATAAACGTAGGACGTTTAATTAATTTAGCCACTGACGAGTGCCGGTCATGCCGTCGCGTCGGACCACTAAATACAGCCCATTAAACTACTTATTTGTGAAGTTCTTGTGATTTATATCAGACTAGCGGCCCGCCCCGGCTTCGCACGGGTACATTGCGGTTACATTATTCGAGTTTTAGTAAGGATCCCTAATTTTTTTGAAAATATATTATAGCCTATGTCACCCGGGGATAGTGTAGCTTCCCAGCAGTGAAAGAATTTTTCAAATCGGTTCAGTAGTTTCGGAGCCTATTCATTACAAACAAACAAACAAAGTTTTCCTCTTTATAATATTAGTATGATTGACGCTGACTAAAAAAGTCCACTAATTACATATTATAAAGGATCTGTGAGTCGCAGTAATCTATTCTCGTGGACTGCTTACATGATCCGCAATACAAGGTGAAACATAATGGGTATACTTTTTTTTTCAAAACTTAACTTTGTAATTCTAAAACCATCAGCTTTGGAGGGAACTTGAAAAACAAAAGGTGTTACAGGAATACAGCTGTTGACCGATTTCACAAGTCTACAAAACCTTTAGTACTTCAACTGTCCCACAAAGCCGATAGTTTGAGATTTACAAAGTTAAGTTGAAAAAAAAATAGTATACCCTTTTTGTTTCACCTAGTATAACTACTTACGAATAATTATTATGCCTGTGTATACTTATCTCAGAGACCAATAAGTCACAGACACCGCATAAGCCCGACACCCCCACTTGCCATAAACGCATTAGCTCTGCATATGTGTGACCACACTTGACATTTTGATTGGTCTATTCAAAATTCTACAGACCAATCCAAATTCGCCGTTTTCCCCGATACCCTGCTTACTACTGACGATTGCATTCCCATACTATAGCGGACTTAAGTGGGGTCTTATCTTATTAGACAGTGACTAACTAGATTCTTAGCCGTAGGATATGTTACGGAGCTCTACGTATGGATGGTATAGACCTCTATATCAATAATTATTCTGAAGCGAAACTATTACCTATTTCATTAAAATTTATTATTGGATTACATATTACACTAAGCTTTCCCAAATGATTACTAATACTAATCTTCCAATGACCTACTGCGACTCAGCCGTAGTGACGTCACAAAGCACTTGTTACATTAAAATCGACGGTTGATTTATGAATATGTATTAAGCTAATATCTATATAAATTAGTACTAAAATTAATATATTTTAACATTTACACTAAATGAAGTGATGTAATAAAAATGCAAAAATACGATATGAATATCCGATCGATTATGGAGATTTTGGCGCAAAAGATGACATTTGCGAAACGTCATTGTGAGCCACATTATCATAACACTAATCGTCTGATTTGTAAATAGTCCATTTATATAATGGTGAAAGGTCCAATTGGTCCGACTTTTAGATTTATATTTTAGATATTAAGGTTCCAAGTCGTCCTAACTTGCTTGATTTAGATACAGTATAGTGTTTAAAAGATGATGTTAATGTTTTGTTTTTACTAAACACCGTACTCGTACAATTGGACGTAGATTTGCAGAATGGAACCAACCCACACACACACTTCTGCAAACTAAAACCAACCTAGAACCACTACTACAAGGTTGGTTTTAGTCGCCTTTTTGCGATAGTTATTTATGACGTTTCACGAATATAACCCTAGTGCCTAGATGTAAATAGAGCGATTTGCGATGGGCAATGTGCGCTAGGATCACAATTCGTCTTTCACCTTAGCATGCTTGGCGCAGAATGTGTGCATGTCTTCCGTGGACCTGTCGCCTTCGTAGTCGGCGATGAACTTCCCTTGGGCGAATATTTTGAACGTGGGCAGCGTCTGTATGCCGGCGAGATCGGCCACCTTCGGGTTCTCGGCGGCTTCCACGGCGATGGCCTTCACTGGGGAATTCTCCTCCTTCAACTTAGTGGCCAAACGGCTGAAGGCGGGCTTCGTTGTTACGCAGTGACTACACCCTGATAACATTAAAAATATACCACGATAAATTTATTAAATGTTTGTATTGACAGCTACTTTTACGGTCGGTAAGAAAATAGAAATTGGGCGAAAAGTTTCCATCATCGCATTTAGTTAGGTATAGGAGTACTAGGAGTTGCTAAATAAAGCGTTTTTTAAACAACTTAATACGCATCGCGTGACTATGAGCGTGGTGGCCACGGTCAAGATGTCGCATGCGCAGTTTCGACCTAACCTTCCACTAAATTATCACACGGTAATTAAATAATACAACTCTTTTTGTGTCTGTTGATTCGCTGTTGACATAATCATATCAATGAAAATCATCAGAATAAGAAGGACTTTTCGGCATAGTCCGGAAGAGCAATGATTGACAAGGTGAGATTTGCGATAGCGATACTCCATAGCCAGTGGCGGATTTACCAGCGGACTGAGTAGGCTGGAGCCTAGGGCGGCAGATTTTTGGGGCGGCAAATTTGGGGACCGATTTTTTTTTGGCTCCCTCATAGAAACCTAAAAGATTTCTGCATGACGGTTTTCTGATACAGATAGAACTCTGCAAAAAAAATTGCCGATGACTTTCCGCTCGCAGTCCGTCATTTTACATTCGGTGTACATGACAATTGTAGAGGCAAGGGCGGGAAAAACTTTACAGCCTATACCTTGGAAATTTGTTAATCCGCTACTGTCCATAGACCATAGAGCAGCATAGTTTTAATGATAATTGTAAATGACATCTAAAGGTAATTCATAAGATAGATGTTTAAAAAAAAAACTTACAAGTGGCATAGAACATGACGAACGTAGGCGTAGCCGAGCCGATAATTTGTTCAAAGTCCGTGTCTGTAGACAGCACGACGTTGCCACCGAAACCGGCTTCTTGGGTGGTCTTTGCGGCCTTTTGCAAAGTCTCGTGAGTGCCTATCTGACTGTGTATGAATGAGACAAAATCCCCTTCCTGTGGAAAAAAAAAACAGTCTTCAATCAGCCGTCTGCCGCTTATCAAATAGCTTTTTTGACGTGGCACTTCTACCTTGTGGGGAGTAATCTTTTTTCAAGTATACTAACATCTATCCACTAATAATAGTGCGGGGAAACATCGACATTGTATCATACTCATCCACCAATTTTGTGTGCATATCGGGTAGGTGTGAGAATCGGATACTATCTATTTTTCATACCCCTAAATGTTAAGGGTGGTCCACATTCCACGCGGACGGAGTCGCGGGGCACAGCTAGTATTAGTATATAAGGTATGCATCTAGGGGCCTGTGATGTCTGAACATAAATAACTGATGTGTCGTTTTATACGACAGTAAATTTTTTCACCTCACCTTTCTCCCGCCGGTGTAGTCTTTGACCTGTTTGTCGAAGTAGCTAAAGTATTTGATGGTGGGGTAGCCCCTGACGTCATAGTTCCCGCACAGCTCCTGCTCAGCGGTGCAGTCCACCGCTCCGAACGCGACCATCAACTCGTCGGCAAACTTCTCCGCGGCCCTTACAAACTCCGGTTTTGTACTTTTGCAGTGGCCACACCCTGTACAGCAATTCCAGTGTATTCATAATTTGAAAATAATTTGATTTGATTTTTTTTTCATAAATAACAGCTTAGGCCACTGGTTTTAGCAAGATCCATAAACAAATCGACAAAAAAAACATTTTGTTGGGATCAAATCTTCAAGTTTTTATATTATTCTCACGAGGTTTCCATCTTGCTCAGTCAGTACACGAGAGGCTGTCATCTCCCCGACCTTACATGCCAATATTGCTCCAGTGGTAACTGAGCGCAACATGTTCAGAGCCAAGCAACCAATCAGAATGCAGCTCATTGCAGCAGTGTAGACACCTGTTGCACAGCATATCTTACTAACTAGCTGTGCCCGCGACTTCGACCGCGTGGAATTTAATTGACAAAGTTTCATACAAACTTTCATCCCCTTGGGGGTAGAATTAATCAAAATCCTTTCTTAGCGGATGCCTACGTCATAACATCTACCTGCATGCCAAATTTCAGCCCGATCCGTCCAGTGGTTTGGGCTGTGCGTTGATAGATCACTATGTCAGTCAGTCACCTTTGAGTTATTGAGATATTATAAATGCGAAAGTTTGTGAATGTGGATGTATGTTTGTTACTCTTTCACGCAAAAACTACTTAACGGATTTGGATGAAATTTGGAACATAGATAGTTTATAACCTGGATTAACACATATAATACTTTATTTAAGTCTACGCTGACGAAATCGCGGGCAGAAACTAGTATATATATAACTACTATATCGTTACGTACATGGTGCGTAGAACATAACGACGGCGTGTTTGATCTTGCGCAGTGTGTTTCTGAAGGTCGAGGCGTCGAGGTGGCGCACGGGCGACTCTTCCTCGGCCCAGGGCTTTTCGGGCGGCGGGGGCGGGGGTGGCTCTTGCGGGTCCTAAACAATTAACCCATAATAAACTCTGCTACAGAAGAAATAAAACCCCTTTTTGTTTTAAACCTCTTGTTGCAACTCTCACCTCGAAAGTCAAACTCAACTCTTTTTTTTTTTATTCATGTAAGCCAACAAAGCATTTAGGAATTGTCAGAATCTACCACCGGTTCGGAATGCTGCTTCCACTGAGAAGATCCGGCAAGAAACTTCATGGTTACTCTTTTCAATGAATAAAAGTACTGTATCGTCGCTGTTATCGAGCCGACATACGTGTTGGTATCGTGTCTGTGTCGTTGTCGCCAATGTGAAAGCATTTAATACAATGTGTATGAGATTATCTGTCTGAAGATTTCATGCCGATAAGTATCGGAACGGCCTCAGGCCGGATACACTTTGGTTTTTGTAGAAAATTGGGTATACTACACGCAAAAGAAAACCAATCGGAATGGACTGATACGAGATAGCTTTACGCCCGTGGTTTAACAATAGGGTGACATAGCGGACTAAATGCCTAAAAACTTCGCTTCAATATCGCTGTATTTGCCGCGGGCTAGTGACGTTCGGGGAATCCTCGCATGCTGTTTTTGTATGAGTAGGAAAGGCCTCACATGACCCTAGGCCCGCTACATTAAGGGAGGGAATCCAATGAATTAGCTACGAACCTATAATGGTACAGTTACGTCACTGCTTTATGCATCAGAGACAGTCACGTGACGCGTGGAGATGATGGCAAATCCACTTAGCGCAATGAAAGGCTTACTAAGTAGAATATAATACTAGTGTTCAGCACGGCAGCCCACCTTAATGAAGCTAACAATTTGTTCCTCTTGCCGAGCATGGCCGGCGTCGTACTTGTATTCGCCCTTGTTGAAGTATTTCAATGTCGGGTACCCCTTCACACCGAAACGAGACCCCAAGTCAGGCTGCGCTGTCGCGTCAACAGCAGCTAGTATGCCGTTAATCTGAAAAAGAAAATACCATTTAGTTAGAGGAAGGTTGTTATGATTAGACCACATAACTTCATATCTCTATCCAACCTTATTAATAAACATTGATTACCGGGCGGATAGTTAAACAACGAACTATCTTTTTCAGTCGTTCGAAAGAAGACTAAGCATGGTTTAACTATACCACCGCTAATTAAAATTTATTAAGGTGAAGGCGCCTGTCTAGCCCGCGAAATTCAAAATTTTCGAGTATTTTTATAGATTATCCAAAATCTGAAAATATTTAAGACAATATTGTGTGATTTGCGACGAACACAGTATGCAGTGCGTTTATTAATACATTTATTTTATTCTAAATATTATCACGGTGGATATCATACTAGTTAATCACTAAATATACAAAAATTGCCAGATTAACTGGATAGCTGTCGTTCTTGAAATGTTTTAGAGTAAGTTGGATACATTAACAAATGCACTGCACACGCTCTTTGTCGCGAATTACAAAATGTGCCTTTTATTATTGGCAGACTTGGTTTTTTTTTTTAAAACCTCAAAAAATTTGAACTTCGCGGGCTAGATGGACGCTTTAGCCTTAATAAGGCGGTATAAGTAATTAAACGAAACTATCATAATTTTTATTTCTTTAAAATCTCTATCAGTGCAACCCAAAAGACTGTGCCGAGTTGCCCTGGATATCTTAGTGAGGGAAGGGAATCATAATTAGAAATCTTTTCTTTAAAGGTCAACGACCGCTACTCACTTTTTCAGACTTTATCCTTGTTGCGGCCTTCTCAAACTCCGGTTTGATCCGTTTACAATGACCACACCATGGTGCGTAGAACACGACTAAAGCATGCTCTGCCTTTGACAATATACTATCGAAATTATCCACTGAAAAGAACCGTTACATAATATAATACATAACATTTTTATTATTATACAGCAATGTACGCTAAATTTGGTGCAAAGCGATTTTGGGAATTCCTATTCAGTCACCAAGACAATACAACTAGGATGATTTAGATAAATCGTCCTAGCAATACAGTCACAGGATATTAAAACGAAATAGCCACCTGACCTGGGCCCTTACCACGTTAGCTACTTAAAACGCAATAGAAAAGCGTTCAAACGCTTCGAACGCTCGAGTTTTATTTTCTATTGCGTTTTAAGTAGCTAACGTGGTTAGGGCCCTGGGTCAAAAGCAGAAAGGAGAGTCTTATCGCCCCTTAACTTATATCCGAAATCCTACCCAGGCAGAACAAGGGTTATATTTTAAAGGCGTCATTGGTGATTTTTGCGTAAACAGCCCACTACGACAGTTTATCACCCGATCATTTAGCGGGCGAATAATTATTTATCAACTGTCCGGTTGCAATAGCCAAAGCAAATACTTAAATTCTTGCATACAACATGATAACTCTTGGGTAAAATTTCAAACAACTTTTCATACATCGATTCTGATCGATAATAAAAGATAAAGATATTTGAATACCTTTAAACCAATTTCGAATGAAAAGCCGACAGAAGCGCATTATTTAAGTTTTAAACACTAGAAACCATATTTACTTAGAACCATCCAAAAAACAATATCTATTATTTTGAGTTTGACCTGTTTTTATTACAAATTTGAAAGCAAAATTATTCTTAAAGATGTGTCATATGTGACAGAAGAATAATAGATTATAGAAAAAGTGCCAGTTTTAGTTTATAAGGTGCGTTGCACCGATGCCAAAGAAGATAAGAAGCATCTAAAATGTTTAGTGATATAATCAAACCTATATAATTAAAATATATACTCAGATGGAGGAGAATGGGGTAAATTGGAACAAAGGAGTAAATTATTAAGTTTTTATGAGTGTTTCATAATATTATAGTTCAGTTCAAACATTAAGGCACTGACCAGTGAGATGCACGACATCCGAATCCTCTGACCAACTTTCGTCGACAACCTCTTTCTTCTTGAGCTGCATAGCGGCCGTCGGATCTCTCATGAAGTCAACGATAGCCTGCTTTTTATTGTCGCCGTTGTAAGTCAAGCGAAACTGACCTTTCCTAAAATAAACATAAGCATGATATTTAAAATAAGGATCAGAATTGGAGTAATAGTTTGGCTTTCATCAAAGTATGTCTAACAACATTTTCTTTTGTACTAAATACTTACTCATAGTACAATAATGTTGGGAACCCAGTTATGTTATAAACTTGTCTTATTTTCGAGTTTCCTGGTTTGGAGACATCAATCGCAGCTAGCAGGGACTCGCCCTAGAAAAAATAAATAAATAATTTCATTTCATTCATTGCTGTGGTGCTAGAAAGAGATCAGCACGGTTCGATCAGCTTACCTTCAAATCGGCAGCTGCCATCACGTACTCTGGTTTCATAGTCTTGCAGTAACCGCACCAAGGTGCATAGAACATAATCAAGGATTTCTTATATGCTGCTGCACTTTTCTTCAGAAATTTGTTGAGTGCCTATAACGATATATAACGATGATATGATAACATGTGAATATATTTACAATCGGGTTTACAGCACGCACACAAACAGCTTATCAAATATACTACTTTGCAAAATAAATTATGTATAAGTAAATGAACAGTTTTTATGGAACAAATACAATACCTACTGAAATCATAGAATATTTGCTATTTATGTAAATTACACTTCATCATCATCATCATCATCATCAGCCTATGCTTGTCCACTGCTGGACATAGGCCTCCTCTAATTACACTTAATATTATTTAAATCAAACAAAATTACGGAATCAAGAATGACATGATAAGTATATAAATATCGCCAGACTGACATACCAACTGTATGGTCCCAAACTAAGCAACGCTTGTACTATGGGTACTAGTGACACACAGACTAGAGCAAATTACGAAGAGGCCTTTTCGTAATTTGCTTTCCGGAATTTCGCAGCGGGTATCGAACCCGCAACCACCATGTGCAGTGAGCCGAGCGTCCTACACTCAAACCACTGCGCCAAGCGGTCGTCAATGTCGCTGAATTAATCACGACTGCATAACTATGATTAAGGGTTTCTGAAACATCAGTCACAGGTACTAAATATCCTAAGCATTGGCAAAAAACTAACATAAACATAATCAATTAAATTTAATCGCGTAAAATATTAAATGGTGAACAAGTATTTTTAAACATTTGCACAGCACTCCAATCATAATCAATTTGCGTAATTGAGTTGATAACACATTCGCAATGGTGATAACACCACATAGGTCAACACCATAGCAAAGCACATTATTAATGGTAATTATATTAATTATTATTATCAATTCCGCTGTAAAAAAATATTAATCACAATCACACTCCAGTTTTTGTACAACTACATAACATATTCATTAATGTATTAAACACATTAATACTCAAAATAATAACAGATTCACCCGTTATTGCACACACACTGATACTATAAGCAAATTATGGGTCTACAACAGTACACCACTCCCAAAAGATCTATTCCATTGCTGATCAGGGATAATGAAATTGTCTTCAAATTCATTGGTTATAATGTACCATACACAAAACTAAGTCTTCCAGTCAGATGAAAACCCCATGGTGTTAACAATCATAATCCTCATTATGGTACCACATGGTCAATCAGATGACCTTGACTATCTGTATGAATTACTATGGCATGGTCGCTGATCACGAAGAAATTCGTACAATGACCTGTTATTACCTGTCTCTGTCACTCCCGCGTAAATCTAATACGTCTCGCTGACACAGTTGCCGGTCACACGCAGTTCACAGCAACTGTGTGAGCGAGACGTATTAGATTTACGCGGGAGTGACAAATACAGGTAATAACACGTCATTGTGCGAATTTCTTCGTAATCAGCGACCGTGCCATAGACTGTAACAATATATCTCACCTCTCCATCTTGCAGGTGGAATATATCAGTGGCAGTAGGATCTTCATCCCATGGAAGATCACCGGTAGGGTCTCGGAGAAAATTTGCCATAGAGCTGACTGTATCACTTCTATCGTAATCTTTATGGAAATCACCATCCTTATAATGTTTCAAATAGTATGACTTATCAGTATTGATTTTCAACTTTTTACATAGCTTCTTGCCTTCACTGAAAACATAAACAAATATTAATTATTGCAATCATCATCATCATCAACTTAAGAGCGAGCTTATTGGTGGAGTTTTTTCCATTCACTGCAATTTTCTCCTAGATCCGTGACCATTTGATACAACATGATTACAATATTAGTATAAATTTATTTCAATTCAAGTCCCTACAGTAGCCTTGCACTTCACAACTTGTACTTATAATGCTATTATGTGTGATAAAGAAATCATTAGGTTAATGGCTAATACACTCCGCATAATAAAAATTAAGGAAATTTCTAAAAAACATTTACCATGTTGGTATGCTTTGAACTGTAGACTTTTAGTTCACACCAGTGCAAATGCACAGTTAGCATACAGTAAAACTGACCCATGGCCTGAGTTACACCTACTCACAAATAAGGCTGTACCAGACCATATTATAATGACCATCTTACCTGTTCTTACAATCTATTATAACTAGTGTTGCCTGCCCTTTCACTGCATCAGCGGTGTCTTTGAACACATCTATTGTTGACTGAGAAGCCTTTGGTTCATTAACATACAATATCAATACATTCGTCTTTGTTCTCAACAGCTTCTTATAATCTTTAATGTCGTTAATGTCTGTTATCACAGATGTTTTATGTTTCTTCGCTTGTATGGATATTTGTGCTAGTAATACTAATAGGAGCAGTGAAATCTGTAATAAATATAATTAGGAATGTTAGTCAAGTAGGTGTCGAATGCCCGGTTTACTAAGTAGATAAGTCGCCGGTTGCTTACGTATTAGGTATTTGTCGTATTTGATGATATACTAAGATTCTGTAGGAATAATATATAATATTTCCTTGTAGTTAGTTATTTCACAACAATTTTGTCTTCTCTATATTTATAATGATTCAATTTACAGAATAAAATCAAGAATAATATATATACATAATTACGTTCGCATGCTTGTTTACAAATTGTTAACCATTAAAAATTATTTATACTTGCCTGCCAATATATTTTTCGATCCATGGCTTAATTATAGCGCCTGCTTGTGGTTGTGTTATATGCCGTTTTTTACTAAAGTTCACCAAAAGACTTCGTACATTAGCGCAAAATACTTTCAAAAAAAGGTCACCCACCCCGATATACACGATTCATTACATGACCAGAGAGAATTGATAATACTTGTACATGACATTATTCACGAAAGCAAAGACAAGTTGTTGCAAAGTTGGCAACAGCTGCCCGAACACATTGGTAAAGTAGGTAATCAAGTGTTTGGCGCACATAAGGTGAAGGCGCCTAGCCAGCGAAATTCAAAATTTTCGAGTATTTTTATAGTTTATCAAAAATCTGAAAACATTTAAGACAACATTTTGTGATTTGCGATAAACACAGTATGCAGTGCGTTTATTAATACATTTATTTTACTCTAAATATTATTACGGTGGATGGTGGATATGATACTAGTAAATCACTAAATATACTAAAATTGCCAGATTGTCTGGATAGCTGTCGTTCTTGAATTTTTTTAGAGTAAATTGGCTGTTGGATATATTAATAAATGCACTGCACACGGTCTTTGTCGCGAATTACAAAATGTGCCTTTTATTATTGTCAGATTTTGAAAATTTTAAAAAAATACTCGAAAATGTTGTATTTCGTGGGCTAGACAGTCGCTAACAATTATTATGTAAGCACCTAGTAAACTTGACGGGCAAGCTGCCTTTCCAGTGTAATCTAAATTGTACGTATGCGCGAAATAAATATCACGTTGGTTAATCTTCACTGTATACTCATTTTATGAGTTAAGGGCCAGTTAAGTATATGATCGAATCACATAATGTTTAAAAGGAATAAATAACATAATCTTATAAAATTAAAAATAATAGGGATACAACGTCCTCTATTTGATCCATAATAATTGCAAGTATTCTGCCAAGAATCCTCCTACATCTTCACGAAGAAATTACATTTGACTGGCTATTGAGCAAATAGTACTGTACGTACTGGCGCACGCCATTTTCTACCAAACTTGTACTCGCCACTTTGCTAAGCACTTGACTTGACATAATAATAATATGTTAAGAGCCTTATGATTTTAAAAAAAGTTGAAAATTGTTGTGGGTGGGTGGAAAAAAACTTCGAACTGTGAACGGTGTTGTAATATCAGCTTCTTGGGTGAACGGCTTGATCACAGACTTCTAAATACTAAATAGTAGTAAGCTTCAGATATTATATTCTGATGATGTTTAGTTATTTTGGGGAAAGATCAGATTTTTGTAAGGAAATAATATGTACTTAATAATCCGTTCCAGCATATTATAATAATAGCAATAATATAGTTGTAACTCTAACCTAAAGAAATTGTAATAATGATTTATCGTAATTTCTTTCCTCTAACCGTTGCGTAAAAGACTTTTATCCAAAACACTTTTATGAATATTTTCAATGTCACAAAGGTCATAGCAGTAAGATAGTTGTCTTTGGCGGAATTTTACTAAACTCCAAAAATCTTTGTTTGTGATTGGTTAGTAAAACAATTCTAGTCTTCCATTGGTTATTTATTTTGCAGCAGTGTGAACATTATAACATTTATAACAAACTAACCTTTGAAAACAATTTTCTGAAGATTGCAGACTCGTTTGTCAGGTGTTTTTAAATTTATAATAATTTTTCAATTTTGAAAGCAGGTAAGGATCTGTAAATTTCAATAAAGACTAAACCTACTTATTCAGAGTAAATCAATTAAAGTTTGTAGTGTTAGTTAGACCTATTGAAAACACGTTTCAATAATGACTTACGTTAATTTTCCATGGATTCCCTGATTTTTAAAAACGAATGCTTTAGATACTGTAACTACTGGTACTGTACATAATACATATTGTAAAATTTATACGTTTTATAAAAATGTAATACAGTCAAGGGAAAAGTATCAAGTTAGTCTGTAATGGAAGAAAATGAAAATTATCATATAAAATTATCAATACCCAGTAGCAATTTACCTGTAACTAATTTAGGTAATCTTGTTAATTCTACGTATTCTGTAATACCTGAAAAACAGGTATTTAAATTATACCTATCATAAATTTATCGATACCTACCTATCTATTGCTGCAGCAAAGCAATGAGACAATCAAAGGGTCACATCCCAATGTCAAGTCTGCTATCATATTTCGCGTAAATGTAAACACGTAGGTACATTAGATACAGCTTGTTTAGAATATAATATGTAATCAATTAATGCATTATTATATTATTATTATTCAAAGGCATCAAAGAGTTTACTTAAAGTAAGATTTAGCATGGGTAGGCCACCCATGAGGTGGACTGACGACCTAGTGAAGATCGCGGGAAAGCACAGGATCTATTGTTGTGGAAATCTCTGGGGAGGCCTATGTCCAGCAGTGGACGTCTTTCAGCTGAGAAGATAATTATGATGAAAGAAAACTGTTGCAGTAAAATCTGCTGTAAAATTGATGCATTATACTTTTGTTTCTAGATTTAATCTCAATCAAAATGGGTCGCAAATTTGTTGTTGGTGGTAACTGGAAGATGAATGGTGACAAGAAACAAGTCACCGATATTGTGGAGAACCTGAAGAAAGGCCCCTTGGATCCTAATGTTGAGGTAGGCAACTTTGATAGACTAGACTTATCAATGATTTAGTACCTATGTATTCATTTTTGTAGAAAATAAAGATAAAATAAATAGTATTGAAATATAGCTTGACAATAGTTTGGTGTAGTGGTTTGAGCGCAGGCCGCTCGGATCACTGTAGGGGTTGCAGGTTTGATTCCTGCTGAGGCAAATTCAGAAATTACCTTTTTGTAACTTGCCCAGGTCTGGTTGCCACTGGGATTGCCCGCAGTCCATTGTACAGTACCCATAGTACAAGTGTTGCTTAGTTTGTGACCATACAGTTGTTGTGACAGTCTGGCGATAATAACGGATTATTTTATAGCTGTTGATTAATTTAATTTTGTTGCATTTAGGTTGTGATCGGAGTCCCAGCTATCTATCTCTCATACGTGCAGAGCATTGTTCCCAATACAATTGCCGTTGCCGCCCAGAACTGCTGGAAGGCGCCCAAGGGAGCTTTCACTGGTATGATTTTACTTTTCCACTCACATTACAGAGAAAAAGACAGAATTATGGGAAAATACTGTAAAATGTATTTTTTTGTATTGGAATGTCGGCTGCAGCCAGAATTATTGTTTTAAAGAATACTAACATTACTAACCTATTAAATTAAGTTAATTCTTGGTTATTAAGTTATTATATGAATTCATTACCTTTTCTATTAGGTTACAAATTTAATATTCTTTTGTCCTAGGTGAGATTTCGCCAGCCATGATCAAAGACAATGGCATCGGCTGGGTAATTCTGGGTCACTCTGAAAGGAGAACAATTTTCCAAGAAAAGGATGATCTAGTTGCTGAGAAGGTGCTGATCCAAAAATATACCAAAAATTACATAGTGTGGTGTGGCTTAAAAATTCTTATTAAAATTATTTGTTTAAAATTAATTTTCTAGGTTGCCCATGCCCTTGAGTCTGGCCTGAAGGTTATCGCTTGCATCGGTGAGACCCTTGAAGAAAGGGAAGCTGGTAAAACTGAGGAGGTTGTCTTCAGGCAAACCAAAGCTTTGGTCCAGGCCATCGGAAGCAATTGGGCCAATGTAGTGCTCGCTTACGAGCCAGTCTGGGCCATCGGCACTGGCAAGACTGCTTCACCGCAACAGGTAACTAAACATTCGCCTTCAAATTAAAAATATTACCTCATTCATTATCATTTAATGACTATCATCATTTTGAGTCATGTTCATGTGTATCACAGGCATCAAATAATTGCATTAATGCTGTGTCAATATGTAATCAAATGCTTTATTATATACTTTGTTGTTATCTCAGAGATAACTTCCAATAAGTTTGTGAATCCACTGCTAGAGATATTGCAATTTCATAATACATATTTTATTTTTTTACCTTTAAAAGTTTCCTCATCACCTCTTTTTTTCTGTATAATGGCATACTTAACCTAAGGCAGTCTCATAGATTTGTTTATAAAAATCCTTCTCTATGCAATATTAATAACCGGTTTTTGCTAGATGTAGATTAATAATAACTGACTGACCCACTTCAGTGGCATACTTGATGATAATGTTTTGTGCTTGATTCTGTTTCTCAACTGAACTGACACTTCAAACCAGTTTTAGATTTACTGGCTTCACTATTGCTACCGTTATCCAATGGATATATTTCCAAGCTACGCGACTGAGGTGCCATAGGTTGTCACTAGATATTATACTCTATAAATATATGGATCACTTACCATACACTATATATGCTACGCAAATTAATTATTACGGTGATTTCAACTCGTCAGACTTACATAATAGAGTAGCATATCAATGACAACCGCTTAGCAGAGTGGTTCGAGCGTTGGCCGTTCGGCTTACTGCACATGGTGGTTGCGGGTTCGATTCCCGCCGGGGCAAATATCGGAAATAGCCTTTTCGTAATTTTCCCAGGTCTGGGTGTCACTGGGATCGCCTTCAGTCCATTGTACGATACCCATACTACAAGCGTTGCTTAGTTTGGCACCATACAGTTGCTGTGTCAGTCTGGCGATATTTCTTTATTATTTATTAATTGGTGACTTACCGATCGCATCTCAGTCGCATAGCTTGTGTATATCCCGGTGAAAGCGTTTGTACTAAGCATATTTTAAATGTTAGGCACAAGATGTCCACGCGTCTCTGCGCAACTGGCTGTCGACCAACGTGTCGGCTGACGTGGCCGGCGCCGTCCGCATCCAGTACGGCGGCTCGGTGACCGCCGGCAACGCCAAAGAGTTGGCGGCGTGTCCCGACATCGACGGATTCCTCGTTGGTGGCGCCAGCCTCAAGCCTGAGTTCGTTGACATCGTCAACGCAACTCAGTGAGACATGGCCCGTGTGTATGTGGAATTTGGATATTTTGTCAGCATATTATAAGTTTCATGATCGTTATTGTCAAACACGTATATACGTCGTAAGTTTTTTTTAAAGAATGTGTGTATTTATATTTATACAGACAATTATGTGCTAAATTATATTTACTGTAGGCACATTTGCTTTTGCGAAAGTATTTTGCTATGATTGTGTGAAAATAGTAAATAATTTTCATCTAATTGTGTAATGAAAATAATAGTATGCGAAATGTATATTATTATAAGTTTAATTGCTATAATATAATCATCATTTTTGAAAGCAATACCATTTCTATTGGTAACTTAACAATAAAATCATTTTACTTTACATACATAAAACAATTATTTGCTTTAAGTGTTATTTATAAATCATTTTTAACTATAATATTAGTGTTGTAGCTGGGAAAATAATAATGAATAAAAATCATAATCAATTATACTACACTGAATTTCATTGTTCACCCTTAATAACAATACTATGCTTATAACTATATCTAATAATAATATAATACACCGATTATACATACACATTTTCACCTTTGCCATATTGCAATATATCCCTTCATTATAAAATTGCTACATACAAAAATATTGTACGCAAACTAACAAGCTACTTATTTCTCTAATGACAACATTCTGTATTACCTCATCCCCTTAGGCTCAAAAGGGCTCGTACCCAGGGCCGTTTAAATAACAATAAAAAAAAAACTCATCCCTCTTAAGCCTTAAGCCTACCTACTAAATTAATGGGAAACATAAATATTCTGGACGCATGCAATATTTCTGGAGGAAACTAGAATTCATTTTTATGCCAATGATTGCAACAGGATCAATCTGTAGGTACTACTTCAATTGTGCAAGTATAATAATAGCTCTAAAAATATTCTTGTAACTATGGAATCCTACATTTGGACAGGTCTGGTTCCTATAGTATAAGTCTCACTGATTGGGTATGAATTTTCTTCTCAAAATGAGACAAGAACCCAGATTCATTCAGCGTTTAAGAGGAAGATTCTGTATAGGTTATACTAGGTGAAACAGAATGGGTATTCTATTTTTTGCTACTTTACTTTGTAAATCTATAACTATCGGCTTTGTAGGACAGTTGAAGTACTAAAGGTTTTGTAGACTTATGAAATCTGTCAACAGCTGTATCACTGTAACACCTTTTGTTTTCCAAGTTTATTCCAAAGCTGATAGTTTTAAAATAACAAAGTTAAGATTTGATAAAAAAGTATGTATACCCTTTCTGTTTCAACCTGTATACACAGATAAAAATATAGACAGATAAATATATCTATAGGTACAGATAAAGGTATAGCTGATATAGATTGAACTAAGTCTTAACTCCCACCTAACTTCGTTGTCAATAGAATAACGGCAACTCTCGACTATTGGCGCTTTATTTATAGACTTTATTATTTATGTACTAGTTTGGTAGTTCATCCTTAAAAACAGCTGACCCTAAAAATGGCAAGTGCTTGACAACCGGCTCTCCGTAGGCGAATAGTGATCTGACAGGCTCGAACCAAGACGCTAGGAACGATAGCACTAGCAGCCAGAACAAGATCTTGCATATCCAATCCAGGAAGTATAGGCTGAAAGTAATGTAACACAAATTAATCTTAATATAATTATAATTATTTGCCCTTTACATAATGAGTTATGTTTGGTTTAGGATGCCAATTAGCTCTATTTTTTTCTTGAAAATTATATTTATGGATAGCATTAACTAAGGAACCTGAAGTATAGGTACTTACAAAGTATGGTATGCTCTATTAATTGGTATTTTATTCGGGTCCTCCTTCAAGCAGAACACCCTTCCGCCTTCCACGCACTGTTTCACATACTCGTCCCTATCTGCGTCCGTGATGTCGGTGTTGAATATAATCTTCTCATCGTCGTTCAGTTGCCCGTGAATACCATCGTAGTTCGGACAAGGGAACGACCAAGGACGCATCGTGAAGTATTGTAACACTTCCAAACCTTGACTGATTCTCTCTTGGATTCTTATCATGCTGAAAGGTGATAGGTTAATTAGAATGATTCAATTTTATAGGTTTCTTTGTGAAGAAGTCTAAGCGCTATATCATTGTTAATTTACACCTACTGATCAGTCAGTAAGTTTAAGTTAAGTTTCGGAATTTGGCACACCATGACCATGGTTTCATTGCTCTACCTACTGTATCTTGTCCCACAAACTTCTTCAGCCCTAGCAGACGTTGAAATCCAGTAGAACCATATGCTCCTGTACTTACAATCGCTTCTGCCCAAGAATAAACATAAGGAAATCGATGAGATATGCCGGCACTAGATGGTAGAATATGCGGCGGTACTCGTGCAGCACCGGATTGGTGGTGATGTCGCCGTTGGGGTACCACAGGGGCCATGCCAACGGGTACTTGTGCCCGTATTCTTTGCCCACTCTCAGAACGTCACCCCAAGTCGTCGGCTTCTGATGGCCAATGTTCACGTTGTACACTGGTACCGTTTCAAGCCTAAAAGGAAATCATTTATTTAAAACTATTGACTTTTTAAACCATGGCGAATGTTTTCTCATGAATGATGATGACATTCATAATAGCAGCGGGTCTGCAAATAATTATGTCTAGTAATTTGTCTTTATAATGTGTGAGTATTAGAAGCAAGTAGCATATTATTAAGGTTGACTAAATAACTCACTAAATTGCCATAGGTTTTAAAGTAACGAGATGACCCGAACTTCTTTGTGGGAAAGATGTGGATGGAAAGAACCTTAGACAGAGCGGTATGGAAGAGAAAAGAGGAGTGTTTTGCCTAGTGAACCAGTTCCATAAGCAATAAAACTAACTTCTCTCTCCTGGTGCCCTCGAGCATGCCAATAGCGATAATTGCGTTGATCGCTATGTCGACAGGGATAACTTGTGCAGTGAGGGTCCCGTCTGCTAGCATAGTCCGGATGGCTCCTTTGCCAGCGCCCAGCATCACTCCCACAGGCCCGTTCAGACTGTCCACCCAACCGGGTATGGGCTCCAAGTGCGCAGGGCATACTGGAAACAAAATGAGAATGATAAATAGTTTCTAAACTGCGATGAAGGCACTGCCAGAACTGTTTACAGCATTTTCATTCTATTTATATACCGGTCGATGATCAGAATAAATATCTTGACAGGGACGAACGAAGGGCAACTCCAAATGGAACAAAAAGCATTTGTTATTATAATATCTTATACAAAATTAAATGTCATGTTTACCGATGCTAGGACGAGCAATAACAACAGGCAGGTCCTTGTATGCTTCCTCGACTAACGCCTCGGCGAGCCGTTTAGAGAACGTGTAGCAGTTTGGATGAGGGCCGAGCAATGATGGCGTCAACAGCCTCAGTTGTTGGTCATCAAGCCACTCAATTAGCTTTATCACATACTCTGGTTTTACAGGGGGAGCTTGCAACTGAAAAAGCCATAAATATTATTAATATAGAAACCTACAGTATCCAATAAATTGACCAAATATATCCGTGTATTATAATCTTATATTTCACGCAAATATGGCCTACACACTCGCACAATACTGCTCTACAATTGGCCACTATTAAAAGTGATTCGGATTTTGAATATATTGATGACCTTACACTTTCTTCTAAAACTTCGTAGTCGGGATAACAGAAAGCTGTTGAAAGGTGCACGAAGACAACCAAGTTCTTGAGGCTTCTAGCTATGGTCAAGGCTCGAACAGTGCCGCAAGTGTTCATGGTCACGTTGTCTCTCAAGGGCGCCTCCAGCTTCAGGGTGGCTGCGAAGTGGAACAACACCGTCACCTCCTTCGATAGATGCTCTATTTCAGAGCTGGATAAACCAAAATCGTCGAACAACACGTCGCCTTGCAGGGGTTTCAGTTTTTGTAGAGCGCTTGGGCGTTCGTTTCTCAAACGGCTGAACAACTGAAAGATATAAAGTATTAAATACTAGCTGTGCCCACCGACTTCGTCCGCGTAGTATTTAACTTAACAAAAATTTCGGGATTATCGGGATAAAAAGTATCCTATGTGTTAATCCCGGTTATAAACTATCTGTGTTCCACATTTCATCCAAATACGTTCAGTAGTTTTTGCCTGAAAGAGTAACAAACATCCACACTCACAAAATTTCGCATTTATAATATTAGTAGGATAATGTTTAATGTAAATTTGGGTAAAATAAATACGTTGTGAAAGATACCTGTCTAGAATCTTCGGGGATTGCGGTCATTTTTAATTTATGAAATAATGGTTAGTTCAAGATTCGAAAGTACAATTGAATTCATAAGTGTGTTCATTAGTTACCTTGTTAGTTAGGCTAAGCATCTCGCTAAAACGGATTTGAATCATACTTGGTATGTATCTATATTATTATGTTATGCTCTGCAACACTATCTATCTACAGCTTTACTTTTTACCTGACAATGTCGGGCGGCCAGTAATATAGGAAAGTGTGGCAGCATTCGCGTTTGTTATGTACATAATTAAAATCAGTGTCACGGATGCCTTTTTAACCTCCGACGAAAAAAGAGGGGGTGTTACAAGTTTAACATGTGTATCTGTGTGTCTGTCTGTGGCATTGTAGCGCCCAAACGGATAAACCCATATGTTTTTATTAGAAAGGTATTCTGATTTCTGATCGATAATGTTCTTAGCTATGTTTTATGAAAATCGGTACAGCCGTTTGAAAATTATCAGCTCTTTAATATTTTAAAAAGTCGTCGAATCGGGGGTTTTTTAAATTTACATTGTACAGTTATTGCAATGAGGAAACTATCCAATAAAGTTTTGATTGGATAACTTTTTAAGTAGGCATTATAATAATAGATTTTACGTTTCTCTTCAAGGAATGCAAGAGAAGTAGACTGATCGCATTTGGCAAAACCAATATTAACTTAGGTCCTTACCTATATTATAAAGTACTAGCTGTTACCAGCGGGCCGCGTGTCACATTGATAAAATAAAATAAGGCTTATGTTACTCCTTATAACAAGCTATCTGCCAGTGAAAGTGGCACCACAATAAGCCGTTCCGGAGAATAGCCGGAACAAGCAGACAGCAGATATTTTATTATTGTTATTTGACGTATATATAACTAGCTGTGCCCCCCGACTTCGTCCGCGTAGTATTTTACGTAACAAAAATTTCAGGATTATCGGGATAAAAAGTATCCTATATGTTAATCCCGGTTATAAACTATCTGTGTTCCAAATTTCATCCAAATCCGTTCAGTAGTTTTTGCGTGAAGGAGTAACAAACATACATACATACATGCATACATAATCCACACTCACAAACTTTCACATTTATAATATTAGTAGGATTTCATAGTATTATGCATTTACTAAAAAGCTATTAGGTTGATCTTACAAATGGACACTTCCAATTTATTTATTTGTATATGACGTATGGTGTTACTAATTGAAATTTTCTACCTGTAACCTATACCTAAACCTATAGTATGGGTATGTCCGTGTCATAAGATCAAATTCAATCTACATAGATAAGGATAACCTAAGATATATAAATATACTAGCTGAGCCCGCGACTTTGTCCGCGTGGAATTTTGATCCTTTCTTAGGGGATGGCTACGTCATGGTAGCTTTATGCATGCAAAGTCTCAGCCCGATCGGTTTAAAATTGACAAAGTTTCATACAAACTTTCATCCCCTATTTTATCCCCTTGGGGTAGAATTAATAAAAATCCTTTCTTAGCGGATGCCTACGTCATAACATCTACCTGCATGCCAAATTTCAGCCCGATCCGTCCAGTGGTTTGGGCTGTGCGTTGATAGATATGTCAGTCAATCAGTCAGTCAGTCAGTCACCTTTGAGTTATAGATATTGGATAAGATACAATTATATAAGTTGGTGTAATTGAATTCTCCTTACCGGCAATCGTTGAATGTCTTCCATCCTTTGTGCAACAGATTTCCCCTTCTTTGGTCTCATGAGAATGTAGATAGTACCGATCTCGGGTATGGAGTATAGCAGCTTCTCTATGAGCACTTTGCCCATAAAGCCGGTACCGCCAGTCACCAGCAAGTTTCGTCCCTTGTAGAAATCTCTTACGGAGGCCATTTCTGTAAAAGGAATACTTGATTGTTGATGTTCTTAAAGATATAATTTTACGTCATTCTTTATTTCTTCCGTATACACATAATACCCCTTTATTTAAAACGTGGATTAGCGGTGGTGTAGTTACACCATACTTTGTCTTCTTCTTTCGAATGTCAAATGACAGAAGGTGATAGTTCGGTGTGGTACAATTCGCCCGCTTATCCACGTTTATAAGGGAGATACAATATTGAGTACCTTACTGATATTAACTGAAAAATGACTTTGAAATGTACGAAAACATGATAAAAGTGAAAGTGAACAGTATGTGTTAACCAAGGGTATAACAGATGGCTGCTATTTATAAATTACTAGCGGCCCGCCCCGGCTTGGCACGGGTACATTGCGGTTACATTATTCGAGTTTTAGTAAGGAACCCTAATTTTTTTGAAAATATATTATAGCCTATGTCACCCGGGGATAGTGTAGCTTCCCAACAGTGAAAGAATTTTTTCAAATCGGTTCAGTAGTTTCGGAGCCTATTCATTACAAACAAACAAACAAAGTTTTCCTCTTTATAATATTAGTATGATATATTATAGATTAAGTATTAAGCATAATGAGTTAAATAATAAGTACCTACCTACCTATAACGAATTAAAAGGTCTGAAGGTTTCGTGAGAAACAAGTTATTTGGTTGTATGCAGACGCCAAGGTCGTGTTTATTTATATTTCTTATCGATGACGTTATTATTAGGCAGGTAGGTACGTAATATTTTACTTTGTACATACGTGCATCCGCTGGAGGTTCTTAAAAGGTAATAATATTTTATTTTAACAAAACTATAATATGTTCGTAAACAGCTTGGCTCACCGCCCTGGTAGGCTGTGGTTAGGATTCGTCGGATCAATAGGTATTTTGGTAAGTTTATTTTCGTAATATTCCCTGACCTAGTTGTTAGCGTGATCACCAGTCCCTAGAACGTTATACCCAATTGGTAACGGTACAGGCGTCGTTCACATTGGAACTATAAAGTTGGCGTGTTTATATGCGATAGTAATAATTATGTTTCTGATGTAATAATATGTGATACCTAACTATCGTGTCTACCGGTAGTAAATAAATTCCCACCGATTCCCTTAATATTAATCCTACTATCCTACTAATATTATAAATGTGAAAGTTTGTGAGTGTGGATGTATGCATGTATGTTTGTTACTCCTTCACGCAAAAACTACTGAACGGATTTGGATGAAATTTGGAACACAGATAGTTTATAACCGGGATTAACATATAGGATACTTTTTATCCCGATAATCCCGAAATTTTTGTTACGTTAAATAGTACGCGGACGAAGTTGGGGGGCACAGCTAGTCATTTATATGCTTACAATACGTACGCCATAAATATAAACATTTTTACCTTCATGAGCTCTACCTCATATCATAATCCAGTTTCCGTTTACAACGAGGGTCAGGTATGATCTTAAAACTTCTTTGGGTATGATGTAGGTAACGTGGAGGTGAGTGATCATAGTTTATTTTTAAGACAACTATCGGGCAATTTACCAGTTGCCGTAACTCGTAGAGGTAGTAGGTTCATTGCCCAACGCGGCCATGAGTGTCAAGTAGTTTTTGAGACGCGAATTTGTTTATTTATAATAATTTTCTAGATTGGAATTACATTATAAAGATGTAAGTTTTAGATTAATTTTATGGGCAATCAGATCAAATCAAAGTACTTATGGAAATTAAGAATCTACCACAGGTTCGGAAGGCTGCTTCCACTAAGAGGATCCGGCAAGGAACTCAATATCCATAATTAACCCTAACCCTATCGACATTGAAACATTTTACTTATATTTGAAAGTTTGCAATTATTTATGGAGAGTGGTCGTTAAATAAAAAAAGTTCTCTATCATGATATGGTTGACCTTATCCGAGGGTCCAAATCCCAGTTACGTACTCCAAAAATTTTAGTAAATATCTAAGGTGGTCTAGTCATTTTAAAGTTGTAAACGAAACGAACGAATTTGTAAACAGACATAGATTTTTTCGTTCCGACAAAAATGTGTTGACATAGGTATTTAGCTTGTTATTAAACAAATATTTTAGCTTCAGAACCGAACATACTTCACGGTCATATTAAATGTTAAGAGTTTAAAAGCTATTTGTCGAAACTGATGAACTGACGAGTGACGCGGACGCGTAATATTTAGTCTACTTGACCGCTTTAGCCTTAAAGTTCTGACATTATCATTTACTTTAGCGAATGTAGGTTCCTATATTGTATTAATTTCTAGGTCATCTATTTATCTATTTATGCAGGATTTTTTGAGCTAGTTGTTTATTACTTAATTTCTAATAAAAGGCTTTAGAAGCCGCAAGTACTCGTAGCTTCAAAATTATTGATCGTGACAATCAATTGAATCAAATGTTTTGAGATGTTTATACTTTATGAAGCCAGTTAGTGTAGACTAGATACTCACAATAACATAATGTTTTAATTTTAAATACATAACGGAATACTTATATGTGCATTGATTACGAACCATCGCATTTCGAATTGTATATACGTTATATTTCGTTGCAATGACTTGAAACCATTTGCGAGTGTAATTATTAAACCATAAAGCTTATGTTGTTAGAAATAAGTGGGGTAGCCCTCGTTGCCAGTCATCGGTATATAGCTAAAAAGGCAATTGCGCCACATCCAAGGTTACGTGAATAGTGTTGTTGTGATATTTTTTTATCGTTGCTTCACCTTAGGTGCAACTTGAGCCAGTACCAATGTACCTATGTGTATCACTTGTAAAGTAGTTGGACATAGAAAATACTCCACAGTGTAGGTAATATTATAATTTCACCTTGAGCTCCAGCTGTTATTTCATAACTACAACATAGCCATACACCCAGGTTCAAGGTAGAACTGTCTAGTATTTACTATTTAGACAGGGTTGTTTTTTACTTTACTTTTATGGTATTTTATTTAACTTTTGTTTTATGGTATTTTACATACCATAAATAAAAGGCCAAAAACAAGCTTTCAAGATATCGTCGTTGTTCTATAACATGTTTTAATTATTTACGTCCGCACTACCGAATATTGCTACAAAGACAAATAACTACATATTACCTACAACAAAATAATAATATGATGAGTTTAGTTCAGGTTATTGATTTAAAGTTTATAAACATTTACAAAAATAGTTATTAAACAAAATAGTAATCGCAATTGAACACAGGCATAATTAATAAATTTACACCCGCTCACAGTCAATCGAAGAGCACTGTAGGTATATTAGAACGTCAAGCTTCAATTACAATTTCTCTAGGTAGGTATAGGTACTGAGGAGGTGCTCTTAGGTGATGGGTACTCGAGCCCCTCTGACATGCGGCCACCGGGCCACCGGACAGGCGGCCACCGGGGAGATTTTAGTGGGTAAGATCCCAAATACCGCAGGCCTCTCTAACAAAAGTCCTGGGGAGATTACCACTCCGTCAAATAAGCAAGGTGTTAGTACTGCGTTTAGAAAATAATTATTTACGTTTTGTGTTAGATAGAAAACATCTACATAAATATGGTAGTCGCCAAAGAATTTGTAATAATTCGTGTATGCCTTTGATGATTCTGAATATAAATAACTTGCCTACATATAGAGGTGTCTATAGCCTAGTGGTTAAAGGGGCGGGTCTCGTAAATGAGAGGTTTTGGGTTCAATCCCCATCCTAGCCATTAAATTATTGACGTGAGCCCACTCCTAACACTAGCATTAGATTAGCTGGAGGGGCGAACGATAAAGTCATATTGCTAGTAAAATATTTATTACATAAATAAAAAGATACTCAGGCCGGTATTAATAAATCTATCTCAAGTCTGAGAGCGATCTTAAGTAGGCTTTTGACAAGTCATTTTGTACTGGCATGATATAGAGTGACATTTCCAAGATCGGTCTCAGACTTGAGATCGATTCATTAATACGGGCCTTAGTTATGGAAACGGATTTGTAGGCACTCTTCATGCATACTAAATATGTACTTATTAGTGACGTCACAGCGTAAGGTTTTAAACCTGGCGCCTATAATGTTTGTTTTTTAATTCTAGAAGTTTTTAGATTGACTGTTGACTTGATTCGGGCGGGCTGGCTAGGCTAGCTAGCCTGCTCGTTTCGACCAATAGGATCTCTTTGTTTTCCTCAGCTCATTGGGTGTATACCAACTAATCATCAAACATCAGTTGGATGTCGTTTTGCAGAACGGAATCCAAATAGACCAACACCAACCATGGAACTTTATCGGTTGAAGCGAGCGGGCTAACTAACTCAGCTGGCTCACATGGTTGAATCGTTCTAGCAGCCCATCCACCCGGCTCTAATCGGCGGCCACGCCATTACTGTATTATACAGCCTGGCGCTACCATGGCGACTTTAATTTAACACACAGGTAGGGCTAGTGGTCAATAATCATAATAGTACTAAAAAAGAAAAGTCCGTAAATAGAATAAATAAAATTTTCCAACAAAATAGATAATAAATACAGTAATCAATTTGGCATCATCCTTGAAATCCGATTCATTCAGCTACTCTTATGCTCTGACCTACTACTCGGAGTGGGGCGTGCTAATAGTATTATTATTATTTCTAATAGTATTTATTTTTCATTTTAATTTCATTGAAGAAATGTTATTATCCGTGATTTTGGCAGATTACCTCCGCGCTAGAGTTATTTACGTACAGGCTGCTCCATAATGGTGTTTTAGAAAATATAGAATTATTTTATATATAATAATGTATAATAAAATTTAAATATCTCGAAAATGCAAAGCCTAATACGTGTGTTAATTTGAAGTCGCCATGGTAGCGCCATGCTGTATAGATAAATAAGTAAAACGTAAGTACTGGAATCACTGACTGGAAACCAGTTCTGAAGACCTTAGAACAGGTTGTGTGATTAAACACTGATTACACAGTTTATTTAGCAATGCAATAATGCAATGTGCGTAGGAAAATTGAATTTACATACTTACCTGTTGCTGCCACTGGTGTTAAGATAATCTTATTTTTCTCGTTTATGAGTTATTTTTCTTTTGTCAAAAGGTGTTATACATAGTAGTATAGAGAGTTTCCCATTTCCCTAAACTAAAATCAACTACGTAGTCAAAACACTTCATAATATGTTAAGCTTAGTAAATAATGACTACGGAACCCTCAAAAGGACCAAGGACCATGGATCAGATCAGAACATTTTCAATTTGAGTTATGCAAAGTGTAAATAACGCGAAATTATTTTGGACTAGCTGTGCCCGCGACTTCGTCAGCGTGGAATTTAATTGACAAAGTTTCATACAAACTTTCATCCCCTATTTTATCCCCTTGGGGGTAGAATTAATCAAAATCCTTTCTTAGCGGATGCCTACGTCATAACATCTACCTGCATGCCAAATTTCAGCCCGATCCGTCCAGTGGTTTGGGCTGTGCGTTGATAGATCACTATGTCAGTCAGTCAGTCAGTCAGTCACCTTTGAGTTAGATATTTATAGATTGGACGTTCTTGCTTGTGGTGGGTCCGTGAGTATCATAATTGATGTGTGGTTGTGTAGAGCTATTCACTCGACTCTACCTCACCGAACCTACCTCACCGATTGTGACTTTGTGACCACAACCACTTTAAGTACTGGTTGCTCCTCAAGTAATGCTGATGAACGGATACTTACATACTTAATCGTGCTTAGTTCAGTTTGGATATAGTATTCAGACGCCTTAAGTTTTGAAAGGTAAATTGTGCATTAGCACCAAAGCGGGCGATGTTGGATGAATAGAAGATTAAGAGGTAATGGACAAGATTTTTATTCTGTAAAATAGTAGGTATACGTACATTAATTGTATGATAAAAAATGTGAAGTGTTAAATAAAATAGAAAGCACTTGCTAACTTAATTTTGCAATGGAAAAATGAGTAAAAGTTAAATCTAAAATATCATTTTATAGTTTTTATTATAAGTTTTATAATAAAATTCTATTTTGTACGCATTGTTGCCGCTGGTAGATTATTTTTTATACATTACTGAGAAAAAAAATTGTCTGTTTCTTTGTCTAGCTAGACAAACGATTTTAAAAACGTATCTAGTTATTATTTTTGCACCTCAAATGTGCCGTAACTATATTTTTAGACCGGGGTGCTTTTATTATGATGTTCTTATGCATATGATTTAAAGCGCAAGCGCAACTCAAATTATGAACACTAAAGAAGTTTTAAAATTTGTTCGTCTACCTAATTACCTATGGATATTATTATCTATTACACAATTATGTTCGTATTATTACGATACCGAAAGTCAGTTTCTTTCAAAGTTCAGTCTTCTTTCTTTAAAAATGGGCCACCCAGTTTAATAGGTATTTCGCCAGTAGGTATCAAACTAAATATTAATACTTATATATAATATAAACACCAAAGCAAGTTACAGATAGTCTTTACAAACGCATTTTAATAACTACTAGTAATACCGTTATAATGGTGGAAATTCGACCATAATTCATTTTAATTTTAATTTGAAACATTACGCGACCGTATTTTCTTTAACAGTATACGGCAGTATCCCGAAAATCGAATATTTGTTAGTTAGTAGGCAGTCAGTGCAAAGTGTACAAGCGGAAAACATGTATAGGTACACCCTACGCCTCCACGTAGCATTCTACCAATTCTGAAATTTCAAGGAATTGAAGTTCAGAACGAGGTGACTGCCAATTGTTTGACGAACTGAGTTATCAAGTATAACATGCTATGCTAAGACTTATATTGTAAAATCGACAATCTACAATATATTTTCCCTTGACTTAAGTACATTACCTTGATTCGCGTTATGAATGTAGTTATTGCGAAACCTTAATTAATTATGTTAGTCGATTTTATATTTCGCATTGCAGACAGCAAAATTCGCTTTGTATTTAATCGGCCAGTTTGGTGGACTAAAACGCTTGAAAAATACAAAAAATAACAGAATCAATAAAAATGGTCCCCTCCATTCCCGCATGCTACTGACAATCTTAATCCTACTAATATTATAAACGCGAAAGTTTGTGAATGTGGATGTATGTTTGTTACTCCTTCACGCAAAAACTACTGAACGGATTTGGATGACATTTGGAACACAGATAGTTTATAACCGGGATTAACACATAGGATGCTTTTTATCCCGATAATCCCGAAATGTTTGATAAGTTAAATACTACGCGGACGAAGTCGCGGGCATAAACTAGTATTGTAATATAACAGATTCAGAAAACAAGCGAACGACCTGCCTGATGTTAAGCAGTTAGCATTGCAAGTTTAAGGCTTTGCTAGCGCGTTGCGGCCTGAAGGAGAATGGGACAAACAAAACAGACACACAGACAGTGGGACGGAGTTAAGGGCAACCGGCTCGTACACTCATGGTACAAACACAGCAATAACTGCGATCATACAAAAGTATAGCGATACAGTAATACGCTAATCTAATAATATGATAGGAATATAATATGTTTAATAATCCTACTAATCCTACTAATATTATAAATGTAAAAGTTTGTGACTGTGGATGTATGTAATTTTGTTACTCCTTCATGCAAAAACTACTGAACGGATTTGGATTAAATTTGGAACACAGATAGTTTATAATCGGGATTAACATATAGGATACTTTTTATCCCGAAAATCCCGAAATTTCTGTTACGTTAAATACAACGCGGACGAAGTCCGTGGGCACAGCTAGTCCTACTAATATTATAAATGCGAAAGTTTGTGAGTGTGGATGTATGATTGTTACTCTTTCAGGCAAAAACTACTGAACGGATTTGGATGACATTTGGAACACAGATAGTTTATAACCGGGATTAACATATAGGATACTTTTTATCCCGATAATCCCGAATTCTTGTTACGTTAAATACTACGCGGACGAAGTCGCGGCACAGCTAATAATTTATAAAGCAATGCAAGCGAAAAGCATTTAGTTTTCTGCTAAAGTGATCTATAACACGCTACAAAAGGTAATATAATTCAATTTTGTCTGTAGAATCATATTATATTATGAAGACTATGTTTTTGTGCCTACTACTTGAAAAAATACAAGTATCTACTAGACTAATAGATTATACGAAGATGACTCAACAGATTCAGGCTCCAATCGAGGTTTTGTATAGGAAGCACCCTTTTTAATGAATTAATCTTTGTACTTAGTACCACCTCTAGGATAGTAAAAACTCGTTTATCATTAAACTAGTTGCTGCCCGCGACTTCGTCAGCGTAGACTTCACGATAGTATTCTATGTGTTAATCCGGGTTATAGACTATCTGTGTTCCAAATTTCATCCAAATCCGATAAGTAGTTTTTACGTGAAAGAGTAACAAACATACATCAACACTCACAAACTTTCGCATTTATAATATTAAGTAGGATTGTAGGATATAAGGTTTGTATTTTTAACAATATTGGTGTTAATAGTATAAGTATTAGCCAAGTAGGTATTAAGTAATTGGTTTAATGTTAGGTAGGTATATGCCTAAGTAAATAACGCTGACTAAAACTATAAATTATTGTATTATTAAATGCTCATTAAGACACAAAAACATACTAAATTTCAGTGACGATACCCACTCGACTCATACTTAGTTCGGTAGCGGATTTGTTCCGGCTGGGCCAAAGTTCTGGAAGGGCCTTTTCGTGATTTTCTCCGATAGGGTGTCACTGGGATTGCCCCCAGTCTTTGCCCCCAGTCCATTGCACGGTACCCATAGTACAAGGGTTTAGGACCATACATTGTGTGTGTTAGTAAGGCAATATTTATTTATTTTAGTGTATTTATTACTTTTCTCATTACAATACAAGGGTAAGTAATTTACGGTAAGTATTTTCCATACTGAATAAATCAGACGCCGACCGGGTCTAGTAATAATATAAATTTTATAATTATTATAAATGCGAAAGTTTGTGAGTGTGGATGTATGATTGTTACTCTTTCAGGCAAAAACTACTGAACGGATTTGGATGACATTTGGAACACAGATAGTTTATAACCGGGATTAACATATAGGATACTTTTTATCCCGATAATCCCGAATTCTTGTTACGTTAAATACTATTATTAAATAAATTATAATAAATAAATTACTATAATTAAATACTAATACTGAAATTTTATTACCTTTACCATCCTTAACGTCTGAGTATAAATTATTTAAATTAGCCGTGCTAACTAGTACATATATATCCGATTTGCCTTAATTTAATGCAAAACCATGACCTACAAATTCGCAACTACCAAAATGGGACTACACTAAAATATGATACCTATTTACATGACATGGGCACCCATCACGAGAATCGACTTCATTATGTGGTAGATAGTAACGGTGAAAAACGAACTCACTGTTTTGTTTTGTTTCTGCCGAGAGAAGTAGAGCGGCTAGCTGAGTGAGCGAGGGACGCGAATATACAACCTCTCGTGGGCGCTTGTCACTGTGGACTGGCTTGAGAGGCGCACGCGCAGCCTCACCGACACGTAAACTTCGGTAGTAGCGGTAGACACGAATCGGACACCCTGTGTAATCTATCTATACAAATAAACAAAATTGGAGTGTCTGTTTGTAATATCAAAATAACACCTTTTCACTAAATGCATATGAAAGTACATACAGTCCTTATAACAAAAACGCGATTTAAAAATTGTTTGTCTGTCTGTCTGCCTGTCTGTGTGTTTGTTCAGGGTAATCTCCGAAACGGCTGGACCGGTTTTGTCGGGATTTTCAATGGCAGATAGCTGATGATATAAGCAGTAACTAAGGCTACTTTAATTTTAGAAAAAAAAAGTAATGTCGCGCGGGCTTAGAACGCGCGCGAGCGGGCTTTTGCGATAGTAGATTATATAAAACAACAAACATCGACTCGCAAATATTAAATACGTTTTTTGTTAAGATAAATTCCACGCGGACGAAGTCGCGGGCACGGCTAGTGAGTTAATAAAGCGCTGGCTTTGACAAAAATAAATCTTCAAATGGCTTCATGAAATGTATCCCGTGTAACTTTTTAACGTCAGTCTAATAATTGTTATCGATAAAAGATGATTGACCATTGCATTGTGTTAATAGTTGTTGGCAAAGAGCTACTAAAGTAATAGTCTATATAAGTAGGTAAGTACTAATATGACGGTGGCCATGAGATCTAAAATTATCTTGAGTAAGCTGCAAGGCTCTACCACACTAGGTACTATTTATTGTACTCTACTTGTTTATATATTGGCGTTGTTGCTTTTTGATATTATCCAAGTTATTGGAATACCTGCCTACCGGCAGCCAGCATCGAGGACCGGTTTAATAACCGATAATTTTCATCGTTTGTTTATTGAACGTTCCGGCCTACGGAAAACGTGACCTTTATCTGTGTCCTAAGTACGTAGGTAAGTACTTGGAAGTCGAAGCGTCGCGTCGGGTCTTTTCCGTATACCTATAGATATTTTATAGGTTCCTTATATTTTTTTAAATGAACAATAATGCAATTAAAAGAATTTTATAAGTACGTAAACATTCACATTGTTTATTTTCTCCAATTCCAATTATCTTAAGGAATAAGTACAGTTTTTAGAATAATCTAATAAAGTCAAAGATTCTCTTTGAATAAAGGAGATACTTAATTCCTAAACGTGTAAATAAAAATCGACTAGAACAATTAAATATATCATTAAATACTTATACTTACATACCTACGGAAAATGTTATAAGTAATTGTGTATAAATATTTTTACCAATATATTTGCCTTAAAATATTAAAAGCTACCTAGGTACTTAAATAGTTTATATTAACGTAATTATAACATGTTATTTATATGTAAGCGACAAATTAACAATAAATTTGCGATCAAGTTTTCATGCAACACGATTTCTATGTAAGTACATAATATGTTGGCTCCATCGACTATAAGCCCCTTAGAACCCTAATACCTATTAATTCACAATGAAAACTTTTCAGTCAACTAACTGAGTCGCGCTAACGCAGGCTACTGAATGCTCTTGGTCCGAAGAAGTTTGCGACAATCCAGTGATTCACATAGATACACACAAATCGATATTTACTGGCCGAATATTAATAGGAGTAAATTTATTCTTATACTAGCGACCATCCCCGGCTTCGCACGGCTCTAAAATTATCAGTGTTTCTCTACTATATTATGTATGTATAATGCATATAAACCTTCCTCTTGAATCACTCTATCAACAGCATAAAAACCATTGCGTAGTTTTTAAAATCTAAGCATACATAGGGACAGACAGCGGGAAGCGACTTTGTTTTATACTATGTAGTTACTAGGTGTCTCCTGGATAATAATTTGAAGTCGATGGTTGGCTCTGGATCTCTTTAAACGTGCAGCTTCATGTCTCCAAGTCTATGCACTGGCCACATGCACTCGCAGCCCGCCGGTATCACCAAGGTCCTAGTCTCCCAGCAATCACTGAGAAACAAAACAGGTACCAAAGTCAGAGTCAAATCCTTGGGTTGGTTTAGGCATACGACGGAGGCACTTACAAATTGTCTAGTAGGTACGTAAGTGGTACCTAGTAGAGACTTACCGCCGAATAGTGACACGCAACCCAAATGTAAGCGTCGATTGATTCAACAAACAATTGATTGACTCAGATGTTAAGTAAGTACTTTGCAGAAATCCATTGTAAAAATTTAGTTTCGATTTTTAATTCATTTAAGCTTGTAAATAAATAATCAATTCTACTTCAATTGTGACCCTTGAAGGTCGATATTAAAATGAGGTGTTAAGTTTTGTATTTTTTAAAGTGAATAAATTATGTACTTTAATATCATGTTTACCAAGGTTTTTAATTGGGTTTGTATTGCAAACAACTCTTAAGTTGTTTTTGCACGTAATAAGTTCTTTTTGCGAAACTATTTATGTTAAGGACGTCCACTGATGGACGTCCGTAACAAGGACTGGTAATGTGCAATCCGAGCAAAACTGTCTTATCTAAATTTAATTCGAACTTGAATGATGTTCCTAAGTTTATTAAAAATGTTAGTTCCTCCTTTAGCTAACGGGCCAGGTAAGTTTGTGGCACTGTAGTCACTTAAGAAGTCAGTGTCATTTTGGAATAGTGCTTTAAAATGAAGTACATCATTGTATTTGCGTCACTTAACATTGGCAGAATTGTCCAAAAGGACACAGCCATAATAAAAAAAGTGAGTTCCGTATGAATAGTTAACGGCAACAGTCTGTATGATAATAGTAGTAGGTAGGCAAAACACGTACCTAGTATATCGTCTCCTAGTTAAATGTATAGTTTTATTCCATTGCACACAGGCGAAGCCTAAGCTCGAGCATATCTGAAACAATAATATATATATTTCCTTTATATGCTAGTGGTAGTACCAACCTCTCCGTGAACTGCGTGTGACCGGCAACTGTGTGAGCGAGACGTATTAGATTTACGCGGGAGTGACAGAGACAGGTAATAACAGGTCATTGTACGAATTTCTTCGTGATCAGCGACCGTGCCATAGCTATTAAAGCTGCGTTAGAGAGCCTGAAGCCCGACCCTCTCTCTGTCCATCTTTCTTCACTCCGGTACCGTATTGCAAGCATCTATAGGCTGCAGTAACTGCTTAACATCACGCAGGTCGTAGCCTGGTATGCCGAATGGGTTCGATTAAAAAAATATGATGTGCAAACTATCGAGTCGACTTTGTCACTTTTATAGGACTGCGTGCTATAATGGCACATAGGTCTGTACGCTAAGTAGGTACTCAAAAGACGCAACTCAAATTGGAAGGCTGTTTAGGGTCGACTTTAACAACACGCTAACGGTCAATTAATGTGTTGGTAAACATGTAACACAACACGTAAATGTCTAAGCCCTACCCATAGGCATGCCTATAGGTAGGCCTTTAGGCAGTTGCGTAGCGTTTAAGCTTCCGGCCGGGATAGTAAGTAATCAGATCCAGTGACCTCATTAGTAACTCCGATGTCTTCATTGGTGGACATTGTGCATCGAACCTCCTCGTAGTAAGCCGGGCGGTACTCGTACTCGTTTGTATTCAGTTTTTTGATCTTCCTTTCGAGGTGACAGATAGGATAATGTTTCTGCAACGATAACGTTAATTAATACTTAGGCCCGTATTAATAAATCTATCTCAATTCTGAGAACAGTCTTGAATAAGCTATTGACATGTCATTTTGTACTGATATGACATTTCCAGGATTGCTCTCAGATTTGAGATAGATTAATTAATACGGGCGGCCGCACGTCATAAGAATACTTTCAATATCTATTGAAGGCACCCGCGTGTTTTTTGAAGCGAAGCTTCTTTACGGACGTTCGGGTCGCTCGCTGCCCGGGCACTAAAACCGTGAAAAGCGTTACGCGTTACGCGTAACATTTTTATTATGTTACACTCTCCCTTCCCTGTTTCAAAACCCTATGCACACCACTTATAATATATCTAATATCTACTGCAAAGCTTCGCTTCTTTCGGGCGTCCCTAGACGGCACTGATTTTTTAATTCAATTTTGAGTGCATATACTGCAAACGAACCGATGACCGTATTATACCTATTTGCTAAAGTAGAAAAAAACTTTAATCATTTCTGAACTGGACACATTTCCAAAAGATTTGCTCGTGCGTTGGCGCTTGATACATGTGCAGGGAAAATACTGCAAATATTTTTGGTCTTCTATCAATGTTATTACATATTACTTTATGTACTTTTATATACTTATACCTACATAGAAATTTACCCATTGACCTTTACAGAACGGGTAGTATATTATTATTTATTATACTTGGCTAGGTTATATATACAACAGGCCTGGTTTATAAAAAAAAAGAAGATGGAGGTCAGATTAGAGGTCTGATTATATGAGCCATACTTGAGTTGTAAGTATCTCATAAATCATGACAAAAAAATCGACGTAAATTCCATGTTAATTAAGTAGGTACCTTAAGCACTGGTAGGTACCTACATTGTATTCAGCTAATTAATATGCCTTAACTTCTTTTGTTACTTTAATTTGTAGTAACTACAGGCTTTTATTTTATAAAATTAATTAATGCCGTCTGTCCCGTCCCTTAGCATGTCTTCACACCAACCGGTCGATCGTCGATCGATGGCATGATCGACGTCGATCATTTGCTCTGGTAACACCTTTATTGTTATCGGTCTTAGCTTAAGTACCTACCTATTTTATTGGTAACAAAATTAAAAGAATAGCTTATTTATAATTAGTTCCTTACAATATTTCTCGAACAAACCCTTCCTTTGTTGAATAGAAAAAGAGCAATTTTAAAAAAGCAGGTATCAATAACAATTGCATAAGTACGTTTATAACAAAATTAAATAGGTACATATACTTACCTAACTTTGCTCACAATTATATTATAGGTACCTAAGTAGCTACGTTTATGAAATAGATGGAAGGTCAGTGAACCAATCCTATCTACTTCCATTCACTAAACATTCATTTATATATTACTAGCTGTGCCCGCCGACTTCGTCCGCGTAGTATTTACCTTAACAAACATTTCGGGATTATCGGGATAAAAAGTATCCTATATGTCAATCCCGGTTATAAACTATCTGTGTACCAAATTTCATCCAAATCCGTTCAGTAGTTTTTGCGTGAAGGAGTAACAAACATACATACATACATCCACACTCACAAACTTTCACATTTATAATATTAGTAGGATTAACCATTTAAATTAATTCTATTCCCGTTACTCATTCACACCCAAGTATTTTTCGAACTTTTGCATTGGCCATTGCATCTATATTAATAGATCCGTTAAATCTATTTCAATTCTGAGAGCGAACTTGGGAATGTCATGCTTATGTCATACCAGTAGGTACCTTCAATATGAAATGTCAAAAGCGTACTCAAGATCGTTCTCAGACTTGAGATAGATTTATTAATACGGGCCTTAAACTCGACATAAACTCGACTTAAATTTGGCAATTAGGCGTGTCGAACATTGCGATTCATCGTTCACTCCGCTGCTTTTTATTTCCTGTTACATAATATGTACATAGGATTATAAGTTGTATATTGAGTTAGAGCAATACTCTGTTATACCTAGAAGGCATCTGACATGTGTGAAAAGAAGATGTAACTTTAAAATATTATTTAGCGTGTTCGCTTTATTGTAATTTAATAAACTAAGAATTCTGAACAATCGTTTAATTACTGTGGCCTAATAGGAGATGCACCGTAAGTATTCATTCTGCATGGCCATTCAGTACTTTATAGATACTGATATAAGTATGTACTTAAAATGGTCCTTAAAAGTAAACATTAGCTTACTTTCCTATTTTAAGTATACGCAATCTATTGTGCATTTTGTCTAGGGATACACCTAAACCTATCGCTAGACAAATATACAAAGACCATGGGTGACGCAGCTATAATCATACTTATTACCAAACTCTAGCTAACGGATAGTAGGGTAACGATTCGTAATTTTTGTTATCTAACACGTCTAGTGGATGGCCGTAATACTACAGAAAAGTAACGGGTACTATCTACTCGTGATGCGAGGCTTCGCGGTAGACAGCTTGTCAGTATCAGAGGGGTCCGTATAAGTTTTGAGCTTATTAAAATAAAGCTACAAGTTTCCACTATGAGCACTGCTTGTATGTACCTACTATGTACGGCTTTGCGTTCAAAACTAATGCTAGGCCTTCAGTGCTCACATGTATACCTCGTTGAGAACTTAAATACATAGAAGATGTGACCTAATTCAATTAAAATGTAATGAGTTACATACCTGAGCACCTAATTGTCGCAATTCTCTGTCTCGCGGCCCTTGAAGAGACTCTGTGTACTCAGGCAGGAGCTGTGGAAGACGAAAATGTGCTTTAACATGTACCAGTTACCTATCATTTTTGAATAGTCATATAAGGTATCGACTCTACGCATACTTACGTCAGATGGTTCCTCACAGTCGGTATCAGATGCGGCTCGTTGTCTGCTTAACGCTTGCTGTCGGTTCCGTTCAAGTCTCCCGAGCACGGAGTTCAGCACCTTGTCAGGATTAGGGATTCGCAGCACGTGTTCTATGAAGTCCCGGGCTGTCTCCTCACTTGAGGTTGGCGATGACAAGCAGAGAGACACGCCCAGCACCTGGTACGAAACCGATATGATTAAATGAAATTAAGTAGGTATTTTCCGTAGCATTTCGTACAAAAAAAAAAGAATTTCCCATGTTTTAAAATTATAAAGACATTGTAAAAGATAACTACATTGTTATCGATAAGATTTTTTTCAGGTTGTTGCTACAGTGAAATAATTATGTCTGAATTAATCCAGACAATGAGTTTTAATTACTGTAATTCTCTCAGTCTTATAATGTCTACTTATTGCAGGCAGACAGACATACAGGAAGCAAACATATTTCGTTTTGTTGTGAAACTACAACGATAGCGTCTGTCAGTTCCCTATTGTAAGATATGCTTGCCATCGGCACTAGGTACAATAGAAACAAATCATTTTAATAATGTAGATAGAACTGGTATTTTGGTCCCAATCTGTCAACATTGGGAGACAATCTTGTGCTCTAGGTAGCTCCCCGATGAGGCTATTTAACTTACCATACCTTAAACTCAAACTCAAAACTCAACATTGTTTTTATTCATGTAAGCCAACAAAGCATTTATGAATAGTCAGAATCTACCACCGGTTCGGAATGCTGCTTCCACTGAGAAGATCCGGCAAGAAACTCAATGGTTACTCTTTTCAGTATACCTCCTTTACTCATCGCCTATACGGTTGTATGTTTGAACCTAGCTAGGATCGTATACGTGATAGGTACATACCTACTACTAAGGAGTAACGTCAACCTAAGTAGGTGTCCATTGAAGACATTGTTGTTATTACAATTTGTTTGGTAGGCATGCACCATGCTTATAATATTATTTGCTACCGGCAGGCACCGCATTAACCTAATGATCGAAAACTCAAAACACAAGAACCATCTACTGCACCTTAATCCAATACCTATAGGTAGCGCAAAACAACTTCAATGCATTGTATTGATACCACAATAGCGTCAGTCCTTTCAGTCAAAAGCCACAGTGCCTTAAGCCGCGTTTTCACAGTACGAGTTAGGTCGTATAGGAGTGCACTCGATTGTGATTTACACGCGAAAGGAGTGGACCCGTAATTGTGGTCATTTGTGCGGTAGTTTGTGCAGTACGAATGCACTCGTTCCGAGCGTATAGGTACTCGTACTGTGAAAACGCGGCTTTAAGGTTTAAGAGCTTGCCACGTGACGTATGCGTCCGGGCATCGCGTCACATTGCTCAGCTCATTCGTTTGATTAGTTGCGATTCCCGGTCCGCGCTCTGATTGGCAGTCATTTATCGAGTTCCCGGCCCGGCCTAAGCATTGCGATCCCAGAGGTTAACAACAATTTATAAAAAAAACTCTTTAGGTACTTACCTAACAAGGCAATGTGATAACGTCTGAATCCGGGAGATTCTACTATTATGTGTTTGTATAAATTTAGGTGAAATTGTTGTCATGATTAAAAAGTTCCCTTGTCTGTCTTTTACTTTCTAAGTATGCCTTATGAGTACCTACCTTAATTATAATCTTACCATATATATGTTATAATTTCTGTCAAAAGCGTGTTACTTTGACAGATTACAATTCCATGCAAAATCTGCTGAATGGATTTGTATAAAATTAAACAAAGAGATACCTCAGACATAAAAATATAGAAAGTGGATATTGCCTAGAGTTATAGATACTATTAGTAATTATTTTTTTATGTCGGAATTAGCAAAGGCATCATGCTTCCTAAAAAATGGTGCAATAAATTGAACACTCTTGCGTAACTATTTTAAAAAAATGTGCCTAGTGCTAAAGTAATTAAAGTGTATTTATTTTGGCGAAATAATACCTATACGCGCGTATTTCACGAGCAAGCCAAAGAAAGTGTAATAGGATATCATGAAGATATTTATTACAAAAAGTATCGTTGGTCGGAGTCTTTAAAATACCTACGAGTTTTTTACCAAAGGCACATTCAATTATCACAACTCCGCCACATCCAGAACATGATTTGTCCCACAGCGAAATAGAATTACACCAATTGATACGGTGTCTGATTGTTAAACTCTATGGTCGCAACTTTGGCCCGTGGGCGGGTAGCTCCCAGCAGATACTGCTCATATTAACGATATTGATCATTGTGTCGTGCATCTGTTTGTTGTGATGAACACTTCCTTATTATTTTTCACGTTTATCAAGCACGGGTGTGTGTAGGCTTATGACGAGGAGTTTAGAAACTATCAAGCGGATGAGCAGTGAACGTATGCGGAAGAAATTATTGGTCGCAGCGAGATTCCTATGTTGGGTGACATAGCACATTTTGTATTAATCAAAAGGTAAGCTTAATTATTATTTTTGTACCCTGATTTTCTTCAATATGCACTTCCTATCTTGTTTATGCAAACGTGTGGAGATTGTGTAGACTAGTAGGTGCGCGTTGTTTTACGATGTTCCAATGATGCCTCTACCTCCACTATTGGGATCACGAACTGTTTTAGAATTAAATGTTAAAAGTGTTCTAAATGATTTTGAACAATGGATCATCATTTAATAAAAACTCTTGATAACAATAGTATCTACCTACCTACCTACCTACTTGTTACAAAGTAATAAAGGCGACAGGCGTGTACAACAGTGCAAAATTGCTATATATAACTCATTTGATTTATTAACCTTGACGTATGCACTGGAAGTAACATGAACACAAAACAAATGTTGTTGTATCTACGTTTGACATCACAAAACAGGGACTAGGTACATTATATTACACAGATTTAGTGTAATAATATTTTGTCATTGCAAACCAGGGGTATGAAATTTTAGATCATAGGAACATTGTTTAGATTTAAAGTAAGTTTCTACTCGTTTCGTCCACTTAGTCCGAATCCCTGAGCTCCAGGCTCCCTATGAGGACAGACCTCGCAGTCGCATCCTGTGGACCGCGTTATAAAGACTATATTTAGCATTGACCACTTCAGTGTTTGTGTCTTTAAATAGATAACAACTGTCCCCGGTGACTATTGGTGGTCTAGATAGTAACTTATTGAACCTTGCACTGACGTAGCTACAAGTTAAGGAAAGAAGCTGTTAAGGTAGGTGTATAAGTAATTCAATATCAATACATAGGTATATGCATGCACTTGCTTATGCAAGTTAATCTAAATTAATTATTTTAGTGTGTAGGTAATATACACGAAATAAAATGATTAAAAATGTTACGGATGCACCCCCGTACCTACTCCATTTAAGCGCACGATTTCTCTGTATGTATTTATTTTTGTTGTTACTTGTTATTATTATACTATGTGAAACAAAAAGGGTATACTTTTTTTTGCAACTTTACTTTGTAAATCTAAAACTACCGGCTTTGCGGGACAGTTGAATTACTAAAGGTTATATAGACTTGTGAAATCTGTCAACAGCTGTACACATTTTGTTTTTCAAGTTCCCTCCAAAGCTGATAATATTTCATTACAAAGTTAAGTTTTGAAAAAAAAGTATACCCTTTCTGTTTCAACCTGTATAGGCTACAATAAATATGTAGGCTTTGATGCATGAAAAAATCCGAGGTGTCATCTGTACGCAGCCGGCAGATGATTACAAAGTCGAGGTGGGCAGAGGCGAATATATCGAGACCATTTGTACACGTGCTGGTAAAATGTCATCGCAAATAGCTTATGACAGGCAGTTATCGAAGAGAGGAGGGGAGCTTGGCCCAGTTGAAGGACAGCTAATAGGCTGGAAAATGTTCAATAGTTTTATTTTTAATATTTCTAAAATAAACGTTGGTACTTCTTTTATTTTTACAGGGGTAAAGAGGTGAAGATGCGTCGGAGACACCGCGGTACCTTCAAGTTGGAGCCAGTTCCAGAGAAGGGAAGTAGTGTATTCCATATCAACCGCACACCTAACAGGTGAGACAGGCTACATAGTATAAAACAAAGTCGCTTCCCGCTGTCTGTCCCTATGTTTGCTTAGATCTTTAAAACTACGTAACGGATTACGAAGCGGTTTTTTTAATAGATAATATAGTGATTCAAGGAAGGTTTATATTTATAATACATGCATAATATAGTAGAGAAACACTCATAATTTTAGAGCCGTGCGACGCCGGGGCTGGTCGCTAGTTATTTTATAAGTAAATTATGAATTTTAGATGTAACCTACTTATCCTAGATACCCTGCATCGCTAGCAGCCCCCAAAACTGTTTTCCAATATCAAAGTGATGTGCGTACTCTTAACAAAATATTGTTAGAGTTGTCACTTCCCGGAACCCCACCACAAGGCGGGAATCTGACCGCTGCTGTGGGGTTTTAGTCGGTAGGCCGCGTGTTGTCCGACGAATCCCGTCTGCCTCCCCCGGGGTTTGCGGGTATCCTTGAAGATTTTCTCCACGATAAAAAGGTACTTATACCTACCTATATTGTATAGTGCTCAGGAGGGTACTGTGACGTAATTCCAAAATATTGTAAGCTAATAGCCGCACCCATACGAGAGGAAATGACATTAGTCGCAATAAAACTTTTTAAACTAAAATACTTACCATAATGATGAATAGCCTGATTGCCATGATGGATTATGCCCTTGGTGTCAGCTACTCGTACCAACCCGGGCTGTTTGCTTTTAATGAATGGCTTTCCTAACCAGTCGCTCTTTTATATCGCGAATTATCTCAATCCGTTACTATTGTCGAAGTGTTTTTAATAAAAATGTACAAGTTAATCTCATCGTTGAGAATAATGTGGAATTCCCATCATTATTTTAAAAATTGAACTGACCGGGATACAACCGTAACGCAGGCAAGATGTTAGTACAGAAGACCATCAGATCTTGACAAAATAGGATATAACAGGCTGGGTTCAGCTGGGTAATTTTTTCTGAAAATATAGACTACTTAGTTCAGTAGTTCAAGCTGTGGCGGCTAGGTTTCTTGTACTGTGTGGTTGTGGGTTCGATTCCCCTCAGGACAAATATCGGAAACGACCTTTTCGTAACTTGCCCTAGTCTGGGTGTTACTGGGTCCCAAGGATAGGCACTACCTAAACTAGTTACTTGGTTTGGCAATATAGTTGGTGTGTTAGCCTGGCAATATTTATTGATACCTAGTTATATATAGAATTCGACCAATAAAATAAGAACTTACTTTGTAATCTTATGGCATCGAACAGTTTTACAGCGAATTCAAGTCAGTGTAATGCAAGCATGCATTATATTTTGTCTGAATTATTATTTAAGAATGATAGTAAACTGTCTAATTGTGACCCAGTTTATGAGAGGCGAGTCCCATGAGACCCATGCAAGAATCAAACTTGACTATATTACTAAACAGCTGGTTAAAAAAATCTGAAATAATAATTCAATGCATATGTCGCCGCCAAATAGCTTAATTCGCCGTTCAATTAACAGCCAAGGCACTTAACTAAACAGCGCCGTTCAACTAACGGCCTGAATGATATTCAGCCGTATCGTCTATTACAACATTTAATAAACGGGCTGGCTAATGCTTAGGCAACTGGTTGACATTTAAGTACTACAAAACTTTTTCAAAATACTACCCAAGCAGAACGACCTGGACGGGTTTAGGTTAGGGTTATTTTTTTATGACCCCACAGAAACCCCATCCGGCAAATAGATTCGGTGGATCTAGAAAAAATCGTAAAAAACCTAAGTACCTAATAAAATTATTCCATCAAAGTTGTTTTTTTCCGACGCCATATTGACCAAAGAGAATATAGAATATAGAGATATTGACAGTTTGGTGAGTTTCGGCGCTAGGTAGCAGAAAGTAGAACTAAATTGAAATGAACAGGCTAGGCAGGTAATTAAATGGCTAGGCAAGTAGTTAAACGTCATCGATCCAAGTCATTTGCCTAGCTGTTTGATCAAATGGCTGAATATCATTCAGGCCACTAGTTGAACGGCGCCGTTTAGTTAAGTGCCTAGGCTGTTCATTGAACGGCGAATTAAGCTAGTTGGCGGCGACACATATACGGTAGCTGATATTATGGATACCTAGTCAATATGATATTTTCTGACTTCATCATCAGCCGGAAGACCTCCACTGCTGAACATAGGCCTCCCCCATAGAACGCTTCGTTGTGCCTTTCATAGGAGGGGTTTTGCCATAATCAGCGCGCTTGGCAGGCGTCTTGGTGATCGCAGTATCTGGTAGTGGGTACATAATACATTAAGAACGCTGCTGCCCATTCCCTGTGTATCCCTTTGCCGGTTTGCATGGCACCCGCGGGAGGAGATGGGGTGATCATGTTATAAAGCCGGGACCACACGGCATTTTCTGAGTTATTGGCCCTTCAATAATTATTACGCAACTAACGCATTATAGGCATATACTTAGAAAACATGCCATTAGCATTGGAAACACTGTAAAGTGCAATTAATGCCCGATTAGTAAATCGATCTCAAGTCTAAGAGTTATCTTCAGTACACTTTTGACATGTGATTTTTTACTAGTATGACATAATAATGACATTACCAAGATCATTCGAGCCTACGAGTAGCAGCCATTCATATTTGTAAATATCCCCTGACTGAATGGTTGAATGTAAAACACCAACTGTATGGTTCCAAACTAAGCAACGCTTGTACTATATGGGTACTGTGCAATAGACTGGGCGCGATCCCAGTGACATCCAAACCTAGGCACATTACGAAATGGCCATTTCCGAAATTTGGCCCAGCGGGAATCAAACCCGCAACCACCATGTGCTGTGAGCCGAGCGGCCTACGCTCGAACCACTGCGCCAAGCGGTCGTCAATTTAAGCAAAAAATTGCCAACATAGCCATCTATGTGTTTACCTCGAGATACTTCCTACCTAGGCGAGTAATATCTGCAGCATACCTAAGCCATGAATTTGAAAGCATTAGTTTCGAAGTTCACCTGTGTACCTGTGCGTCAATCAAAACAATAAATATTATTCAAGTCATGTCCATTATATTCTAGCGTGGACAAAAATTTAATTTTGTATATTACCGGCCAGTTTTCACAACGCCGAGATTAGAAAGAGTTATCAATAGAGCTCTCCCTGATTGTACCGGCAATCACGCTGGATGACCGCCTCCAAATATTAACCCAATCCGCGTCATTAGCTAATTGAGAAACATAATATTTTTAGATAGGTAGGTTTATTACCTATTGTTTTAGCAATTTTTCTTGGAATTATTTTGCTGAGGTTCTTTGTGTAGGTACCTATTATACTAAACTTTTAAAAGCTAATTAATTGAAAATAGGAGGACAAAATGTTATGACTAAATCATATTTTTTTCCAAACAATATAGCATCTTAACCAACTTCACGAACAATCTCAGAGTGAAAAGCCAGAAATAATCCATTCATTATCTTATTTATAATCGATTCCAACGATTTTATTATAATAATTTTCCGTGTCGGAAACGACAACTTCCATCCTTCTTTTAATTCATTCGAAAAATAAATATCGAACCTGTCGTTTCCGATATCGGAAACTTTTCGTAAACTTCTGATTGATTACATGCTGTAGGGATGTGCGTATACATTACATAATTGATTTAATACCTATTTCGTGTTGTTAGCAGTAATACAACGGGTAATGCAATATCATCTGGAGCTGCAGGGTTGTTCAGACAGGTTAGTAGGTATCAATAAAATGGCCAACGAGAAGCGATACGAAAATGAACTAAGTTTATTTTATGAAGTAGACGTATCTACATTAGTTGTTTATAAGTTTCCGACGACGTTTCCGAAACAATGTTGGCCAGCCTGGCGATGACCGATATTAACTCAAACATTTACTACTATTTTGTATCGCTTCTCGTTGGGCGTGGTATACCTCCTTAAAGTTAGGTAGGTATTTACCAGGTAGGTATCTACTAGGTAATAAGTTGATTACTTAGTAAGATAGGTAACATAATACAGGTAGGTAAGTACTTGTTAACTATACCTACTTACTTAGCTACTTACGAATTTACCTAGCTCAACTTTCTTAAGACTACCTAATACTTTTTTGAGCATGTAGGTACCGTACTTTTCGTTTCCTTCCAGCCTGAATACCTATTCGAAGTAGTAAGGAGGATAGTAGGTACTTAAGTACTAATTTAGGTAAGTAAGTAGTGTAATTACAGTACTGGATAATCAGTAGGTTTAATTTGTACCTACCTAACAATTTTATTCGGTGACAATCAGAGAAGTGACGTGACAGGATCCCTATGAGCAGATTTTTTTTGCCCCAGCCCCCAATTTCCAGTTATTCCGCCTATGTAGGAACGAACAGAGAGGATGAATGATAACGATGGTCTAAACTGGTATGAAGCTGAAGTGTCTATGTCAACCCATTACTGCGTGGCGCCGCCAACCTAGTGGCAAAAAAACCTGATTATCCCATTGATTGGCATGATGACAATATTGTCGACTTGAGCATCGGACTTCACGTGAATTTCAAAACAGTGTCATCTATACTACTTAGGCAAAACTACTCTGCCTTAACAGATTTTTTTATAATTATTATGTACAAGTTTTTGAATCCAAAATATAGATGACGCTAACGTCAACAATACGTACACATTTGGGTGTTTACCGTCGACCAATAGGGCTGTAAGTAAACTGATCATAAAATTGTTCCTATTCGTACTAATTGTACTTGGAACTTATCCTGTTTGTATCCGGTTCGAATATATCGAAAAATAATCAAGTAGGTGGATACTTTCCTCCAAGATAATCAAATTAGGCTTCTATACACGAACATGATAATTTGGAGGGACGCATAATTATTGTAGGTTCAAATGCCTAAATGCCGCCAAGGTTTGTATAATATATTTCTCAAAACATACGCATTAGTTCAAAGGAGTTATAAGGTATTTGAAAGTTGGTACCTACCAATCTATACATTTTGGATGTTACTAAAAAATAAGATTAGGTACTTACTTATTGTTTTCTTCGCCAGAGTTCATTTTGCTAATCAATTTCAACAAAATAGGTAATTATTAAAAGTAAAGTTTTTGCAAATATTTCTTACACATAAATATTTGATAACAAAAAAGGATAAGATCCAATAAATTAAGAAGGTAATTTATTTTGCTTTTGAAATCGAGTAATCGGTCAGTCAGTGGTCCCTGTTACAAGTAACGAATACCGCCACTTTGTATAATCTATGTTTTTTTACACAGCCCTATGGAGACTGCCAAAAAACAAGACAAAAATATTTTGAAAATTAGAATTCTTTCGGCGCATGGAAACGTATTATTCGAAGCCAAGCAAAGCACCTAGTTAATTCTACATTTTAACCGTTATTGTCGTAAGAAAACATGTTGTATATTTGAAATATTATAGAAGTCGTTCGGAGCATGCGACCGTCAGATAACCGCATTGTCGTCATATGCGCGGGCTGCACGTTTGTCGATCGGAACAGCTGCGACTGGAATTGGAAGTTTATTCACTCGCAAAATGGCGACTAGTGCGAACGCTTCATGTCCGTGGCCCAACAGCCAGGAAGATTACGAACTGCGAGACGTTATCGGTATGTAATTGCATTACAAATATCTTAATTTGTGAAATTTGGCACAAATTTGTTACAAATTGAAATCAGGGCGGTACCTCCGCCTATAATATTGTCATCTTGTCAAATTCCATATGATTGCTGTCAAAGCAAGCAAAGGTTTTGTGAATTCAAACTTTGGAAATTGTTTGTAATAGACTGAAGTGGTCGTAAATTAGTAGCTAATATAAAGTGTGTGCCTAATGAGTTTGAGAACAGCCTGCAGGGTTGAGGGGCCAGGGCCAATCAGATTAATAAACTGGGCCCCAATGTAAATTTATTCAATGTGTTTATATGAATGCGAAACAGGTTGTTTTTGTCGCAATATGTAGGTACGTCGTAATTCGTATACATGGAAGTAGGCTTGTATGTGAGTAATGTTTAAGGTGTCGGGGCCACGGCTGTGGTGCACGCGGCGTATTGCGAGCCGCGCTCAGAGAAATGCGCCATAAAACGAATCAACTTGGAAAAATGGAACACTTCCATGGATGAACTTTTAAAAGAAATTCAGGCAAGTTTTCTGCTATACATATTTTTTACTACATGACATGAAACCACACTCAGGCTTTTAATGTGCATATTGACATTATTTAATGAAAATAAATCATTTGATTGTCTTGGTACACTTGTGCCTCAAAGAATCTTCACACTACAAGTATCAAAGCAATGAGCATCTATGATAAACCAAGATTGAGAGAGTTTGCATTATAGCAAAGTTCCTGTAATGAGAGTATGCTGTAGTAGTCACCACCATGCTTGCCCGCCGTTCTGCAAGAGCCCGGACGTCCCATTTCTAATTGTGGGTGTTACTCGCCTTCCTATACTTTGACAGTTGGGTCCTTTTTTAATCGCATCCTGCATTGTTGGCTTGTTAAAATAACTGACACCACTCTTAAAAATTGAAATTTAGAGTAAGTAAATTGAAATACTAGGAGTAAGTACTTAACAAGAAGACTCCTGGGGAAAGCAATTAATGTCAATAAATGTTTAAGTAGAGAAAAACAACCTATATATGCAAATAGAGGTTTTTTCTACATACATATTTTTTATATGGCAACCTGCATTGATGCCAAAACTGTTATCAAATCTCAACTGAAATAAATTAAAAACATTTTAAAGTATTTCTCTATTGATCATGTGAGGTATTAAAAGAGTTGGTTAAATTTTTTTCAACAACATAATCTGCATCACTGTCTATCCAATAAAGAGGTTTTATTTGTATTCACAGGCTATGTCCAGTTGTAACCATGAAAATGTCGTTACATATTACACTAGTTTTGTTGTGAATGATGAGCTTTGGCTGGTGTTGAGGCTGCTCGAAGGTAATTATATAACTTTTTTATCCCAATAATTATATTAAGCATTTCTATGATGGCCGGGATTGACAGCTTAACATGGCCTCCAAAGCAATTATGTTACATACATAAAATGATCTAGGTACAATTTTAAATGCTGTTACTTCCCAGCATGTTTAGTTTTTATATTCAAATATTTGCGTTATTATGCCAAACCAAAATAACCCTTAGCATTCATTCAGGTAGGTTGGTTTTTGTTTTTGGCCATATACACAAATATTTGTTTGATATGTACACGTCATGTGAAATGGCAGTATTAAAATTAAATTACGTGTTCAATTATTGTTTCAGGTGGTAGTTTATTAGATGTTATAAAACACAAAATAAAAGTGGCCAATTGTAAGCATGGTGTGTTTGATGAGGCGACTATAGCTACAGTATTAAAGGAGGTGCTCAAAGGGCTGGAGTACTTCCATAGTAATGGACAAATTCACAGGTAAGTTTAACAACCACTATATAATCACGAGATAGAATCTATAAAATCTGTAAAACAATTTAGAAGAAGGACCCACCACTCACCCTTTGCTTGTTAACCTCCAAGGGTGAGTGGTGGGTCCTATTTATAAATTGTTCTACAAGGGATTTGCGCAAAGTATCGCCTACGTCAATCAATTATATAAAATCTGTGATGAACTAAGTTAGTGGGCGTCTAGTTTAGACAGACTGAAAGGCTGATCTTTAGCCTAGCTGTAGGTATATAATGTAGTTCTATGTGCGATTACATGGTCTTTTAAGATAAATATCCATTATATATTAATTGAAATCCGTGAGGTTCTTCATTGTATACCAATTATTGAATTATGTGTCATGTTCGTATTAACTTAATTGTTTGCCTTCATAAATACTTTGTTTACATTGTCACGCAAAGAAAACAGATTTTTCCTCATGCCTATATTTTAATGCGAATTTCTAGTTCTATTATACTTAGTACTAAGCTAAGAAATTGCTTTGCGACGTATTATTAGAATTAAAAACGTGTATTTTTGCGCAACATCAGATGTTATGCAGGTGGTCTATTGGCGAGCCCCCCCTATTACGCCCTTCAGGCGACCCCCCTGCTTTCGATGACGACGAAAAGGCCGAGCTTCTAGCCTCCGCTCTCGAGAGCCAGTGCTCCCCTAGCACCCAATCCTCTGATCCCGACCACCTGGAACTCGTTGATAGGGAAGTCGAGCGCAGGGTTTCCTTACCCCTCACTACCACTCTCACACCGGTTACCGAATCCGAGGTGAAGGATTTGATTAAAGGTCTCAACTCCAAGAAGGCCCCGGGCTCGGACGGCATTAGCAACAGAGTTCTCAAACTCTTACCCGCCCAGCTTATCTGTCTCCTAGTAGCTATCTTCAATGCCGCTATGACGAACTGCATCTTTCCAAATGCGTGGAAGGAGGCAATAGTCATTGGCATTCACAAACCCGGTAAGCCCCGCAACGTCCCTGCGAGCTACCGTCCCATCAGCCTCCTCAAGGCCATTGCCAAACTCTATGAGCGCCTGCTTTTAGCAAGACTCAAAGAGTATATCTTTTCCAATCATCTTCTCATTGACGAGCAGTTCGGCTTTCGGGCCGGCCACTCTTGTGTTCACCAAGTACACCGCATCACGGAGTACATTCTCAAAGGCCTCAACTCCTCCTCCGGCCGCCCCCTATCCACGGGAGCTCTCTTCTTTGACGTCGCTAAGGCGTTTGACAAAGTCTGGCACAACGGCTTGATTTACAAGCTGTACCTCTTAGGCGTGCCGGACAGTCTCGTGCTCATCTTACGAGACTTCTTGTCAAACCGTACCTTTCGATATCGAGTCGAGGGCACGCTCTCCCCACCCCACCCCATCAGGGCAGGAGTCCCTCAGGGCTCCGTGCTCTCCCCTCTTTTGTACAGTCTGTACACTAACGACATCCCCCGCACGAACAATGTGCAACTCGCCCTTTACGCGGATGATACCGCGCTCTATTTCTCCCATCGTAATAAGGCTCAGATCACACGCGTTCTCCAACGCGCTGTCAATTCTCTCGGAGAGTGGTTTATGAAATGGCGAATAGAGGTGAACCCGGACAAAAGCGCAGCCGTGCTTTTTGCCAGGACCACCTCTCGACGCCCCTCCATACGCCACACTCGCTCCAACTTAGGTACTGTCTCTTTGTACAAGCAGCCTATCCCTTGGTCCAAGTCAGTTAAATATCTCGGGGTCACGCTCGATGGCTCCATGACCTTCGGTCCTCACATTAGAAACGTCCGCAATCGAGCCGCCTTTGTGCTCGGTCGCCTTCATTATCTCCTATGCAAGCGGAGTAAAATGTCCCTTAGAAATAAGGTGACACTTTACAAAGCTTGCATTCGCCCCATCATGTCCTATGCGAGCGTTGTGTTCGCCCACGCGGCCAACTCTCACATTAGTCGCCTCCAGGCCTTACAGTCCCGTTTTCTTCGCCAAGCCGTCGGAGCCCCGTGGTTCGTACGGAACGTAGACCTTCATTCTGACTTACGCCTCGATTCTATCCAGAAGCACTTCAAAATAGCGTCTGAACGCTATTTCATGAAGGCTTCTGAACACACCAATCCCTTAATCGTCGCCGCCGCCGATTATGCACCCGCACACGAGCCAGATACATGCCGCCGCAGGCCGCGGCATGTGGTGCTGGACCCCCCCGACCCACTCACCGCTCTCCTAGACTCAGATGTCGAGGAGAACGACACACGCACACTCCCCGCCAGACACCGACCTCGCCGGCGAGGTCGACGAACCCCCGCTTCCGCTAGAAGGTGCGTCTACTTACCTAGACGCACCTTGGCACCCGACAAGCCCGCTGAGTTTCTTGCCGGATCTTCTCAGTCGAGGTCGCGTTCCGATCCGGTGGTAGATTTACCCTCGCCACCTCTCCTGGCAGCGGCCCAAGCCGAGGTCGTGTCCCTAGTGACGCCCTTGAGCTAGCTGCCCCCCTGCCCCTATGGCTGGAGCGCACTTGCGCTCGCCCTCTGTCCGGGTGAAGTTGTTATGGCCACTCTGGCCAACAACATATAGTCAATTCAAAAAAAAAAAAAAAAAAAAAAAAATCTATTGGCGAGTAAAACCGCCCAGCTTGTTGGCTCTTTGTAATTTCTATTAGACCTACTCGGTATAAAATAACCGGAAATTATCGACAAGTCCCACTCCTGGGCACGGGCCTCCCCTCAACACGAGGGGGATTCAGGCCATAATCCACCACGCTGGTCCAGTGCGGGTTGGCGGATTTCACATGTCTTTCGAAAATCGGTTAAACCTTCTAAGACATGCAGGTTTCCTCACGATGTTTTCCTTCACCGTAAGCAAGTGATAATGATATAGAAATTATGATTCGCACATAAGTTTCTAAAAATCCAGAGGTTCGAGCCGGGGCTTGAACCCGAGACCTGCTAGCCCGCAAGACGCGTGCTTAACCGATCGGCTATCACTGCTATATCACGACAATTCTTCAACAATTCTTTAACTATTCACTACGTCATGTTGTGTATTAAATAAATATCGCCAGACTAACACACTAACTGTATGGTCCCAATCTAAGCAAAGCTTGTACAATGGGTACCGTTCAATGGACTGGGGGCGATCACAGCGACACCAAACCTGGGCAAATTACGAAAAGGCCATTTCCGAAATTTGCGCCGGCGGGAATCGAACCAGCAACCACTCGGTTCAGTGACCCGGGCGGCTAAACCACTGCGCCAAGCGGTCGTCCTATCCTACTAATATTAGCGAAAGTTTGCGAGTGTGGATGTATGTTTGTTACTCTTTCACGCAAAAACTACTGATCGGATTTGGATGAAATTGGAAACGGAGAGTTTATAACCTGGATGAACACATAGAATACTTTACTTAAGTCTACGCAGACGAAGTCGCGGGCAGAAACTAGTTACACATAAATTTAATTGAAACCGAATAAACTCCAATTACAATAACATTATTGCAAATGCAATCAACTCCATATTTGTGGATTGCATTGCTTCAAGTTTCACAAAATGCACGTGCTGTTCTATTAATAAGCTGTGATGTAATTGCTGGCGATATGTAGGTCACCTATGAAATAAAATTTATTTTTCTCTATCACACTCTGCCTTCCGGTAGGCAACGTGCAAGCCATGCCTTTGGTATCACAATCATCTCTAGGCTAGGGTAACTGCTTAGCACCAAGCGTAGGCTGTGTGCCGGCTTTGTTATAGATTAATTTTTATTATAAAAGATGAATAATATGTACCTATTTACCCACTAAACTAGGAAATTTTTGTAAAGTACCATATTATGGTTATGGATATTTTGTAGTAAGTTTATGCAAATATGCGATATATATGTTCTACCTGTATGCGAATTGACATATATTTATTTAGTTTACAAAATATAAGCATTATCTTGCGCGTGTGTCGTCTTGCATAACACTGTGAGGCAATGTTTTTGCGAAAGCCACATCTTGTGTCAGATTGTTGGGGTTGGGACGTATAATGTCCTATTTCATTAACGCGAAATGTCTTCCAAGAAAAATGTCCTAAACGACGGTGAATAAATAAATATCACCTGAAATATAAGTCCAACTGAATAGTCTTAGATTTGTCAGCGCTTGTATGGTGGGTGTGATCTAAATCATACAGTACGAATGGACTGGGCGCGATGTGATTAGGTAACACTGAGACCATGGAAAATAACAAATTATCAATTCCGAAATTTGTAAGACCTTTGAAATAAATTTAAGGTGTTTTTACTGCAGACAGTGGTTTATGCAGCAGCGACTGTAGTTATATTTTAATATTAGATGATGCTCGCGGCCCTTTTGCAATAAAATAAAAGTAGCCCCCTTATAAAATTAGCTATCTGCCACTGAAAGTCCCGTCAAAATCCGTTCAGCCGTTTTGGAGATTTAGCCAGAACAAAAGGACGTGGACAGACGGACAAAAATTTTAAAAAAAAAATATACTGTAAGATACTTTACAAATAGACGCTTCAATTTAATTAATTTGTATAGATTATAGTTACTAACGTATAGCAACATTATAGGTATTCATAGACTAGACGAATTTCACATCGGAATGTTCTAAAATGTCGTTAATTTGTGTTCACAGGGACATAAAGGCAGGGAACATATTGTTAGGTGAGGATGGCACGGTGCAGATTGCCGACTTCGGTGTGTCCGCGTGGCTCGCAACCGGGAGAGACATGTCGCGCCAGAAGGTCCGCCACACGTTCGTTGGGACCCCATGTTGGATGGCGCCCGAGGTTATGGAACAAGTGAGAAATGCTCCCGCGTTTTATTACAATAGCAGCTTTATTATGCGAAAGTTTGTGAGTGTGGATGTATGTTTGTTACTCTTTCACGCAAAAACTACTGAACGGATCTTGATGAAATTTGGAACACAGATAGTTTATAACCTGGATTAACACATATAATACTTTACTTAGTCTACGCGCACGAAGTCGCGGGCAGCAACTTGTATTACAATAGTAGCTTTAGAATAGAATAGAATAACTCTTTATTGCACACTAAATTTATTATTTAGTAGTTTATTACTACAAGTCAGCACTGGAAAGTGTAGTTCTGTAGACAACTGCAGACCCCATGGCTTGTCTGTATGGACTCACACACAGCGACGTAATATGATATTATGCAATAGCTGTTACCTGGTTGTTTTAAAGTAGAGATTGAACAGGTACCTTCTAGGCGAGTATGCACCACCGTAGACCACATCGTCACTTACCATCGGGTGAGATTGTGGTCAAATACTTGCCTATAACGCAATAAATAAAAAAAACAGCTCCGCCCGCGTGGAACCTCGACAAAATAAAAGTTGCCTAAGTTAGTCCTTATAACATCAGCTATCTGCCAGGGAAAGTCCCCATCAAAATCGGTCGAGTTGTTTAAGAGATTAGCTGGAACTCGCAGACAGAAAAATGACAGAAAAAATGTTTTTGTTTGTTATAACTCCCGTATATACTTTCATTAAATGTATTGCATAAACAGCTATTATTTTGATATTACAAACAGACACTACATTTTTATTTATTTGTATAGACATAAATCCGTTTCATGTCGCATTTCGATGAACTAAAACTAATTTTTAGGATCATGGATATGATTTTAAAGCCGATATTTGGTCTTTTGGGATAACAGCTATAGAAATGGCGACGGGCACGGCGCCGTACCACAAATATCCACCAATGAAAGTGTTGATGCTGACACTGCAGAACGACCCTCCCAACTTGGACACAGGTTAGTTTAATAAGAACGCCGCTCAAAACTGACACAGAAATTTAAATCTATATATATATATAACTCAAAGGTGACTGACTGACATAGTGATCTATCAACGCACAGCCCAAACCACTGGACGGATCGAGCTGAAATTTGGCATGCAGGTAGATGTTATGACGTAGGCATCCGCTAAGAAAGGATTTTGATTAATTCTACCCCCTAGGGGATAAAATAGGGGATGAAAGTTTGTATGAAACTTTGTCAATTTTAAACCGATCGGGCTGAGACATTGCATGCATAAAGTTACTATGACGTAGACATCCCCTAAGAAAGGATTTTGATTAATTCCACCCCCAAGGGGATAAAATAGGGGATGAAAGTTTGTATGAACATTTGTCAATTTTTAACCGAGCGGGCTGAGACTTTGCCTGCATAAAGCTACTATGACGTAGACATCCCCTAAGAAAGGATTTCGATTAATTCTACCCCCAAGGGGATAAAGATAAAATAGGGGATGACAGTTTGTATGAAACTTTGTCAATTTTAAACCGAGCGGGCTGAGACTTTGCATGCATAAAGCTACTATGACGTAGACATCCCCTAAGAAAGGATTTTGATTAATTCCACCCCCAAGGGGATAAAATAGGGGATGAAAGTTTGTATGAACATTTGTCAATTTTAAACCGAGCGGGCTGAGACTTTGCATGCATAAAGCTACTATGACGTAGACATCCCCTAAGAAAGGATTTTGATTAATTCCACCCCCAAGGGGATAAAATAGGGGATGAAAGTTTGTATGCACATTTGTCAATTTTAAACCGAGCGGGCTGAGACTTTGCATGCATAAAGCTACTATGACGTAGACATCCCCTAAGAAAGGATCAAGCTAGTAATCTATATAAAAATGAATTTTTGTCTGAACGTCCTTTATAGAATCGTAAAATATGCATTTGATCATGTCATGATCTTCAGCGAAGTGTGCCATGAGGCCACAAAGGTTTCTGAGTTGTTACGACTAATCTTTGACAGCGTAGCAACGCGCGCATGGTACAGCTAGTAAAAAATAAATCGCCACACTGACACACCAACTGTATGGTCCCAAACTAAGCAACGCTTGTACTATGGGTCCTGTAAAACGGACTGGGGGCGATCCCAGTGACACCCACACCAAGGAAAATTACGAATAGACCATTTCCGAAACTTGTCCAGGCGGGAATCAAACCCGCAACCATCATCCACCGCTCGAACCACTGCGCCAAGCGGTCGTTAGAACCAGGAAACAATTAAATGATGAGAAACTAGCGGCCCGCCCCGGCTTCGCACGGGTACATTGCGGTTACATTATTCGAGTTTTAGTGTGTAGTGTAGCTTCCCAACAGTGAAATAATTTTTCAAATTGGTTCAGTAGTTTCGGAGCCTATTCATTACAATCAAACAAACAAAGTTTTCCTCTTTATAATATTAGTATGATAAGTGATAAATATAAAATTGTGATCTACGTATTATATTTCATCAGGTGCCGACGAAAAGGAACAATACAAGGCATACGGGAAAACCTTTAGAAAAATGATTGTGGACTGCTTACAAAAAGATCCGTCGAAGAGGCCCACGGCCACGGAGTTATTAAAACATCCGTTTTTCAAAAAAGCCAAAGATAGAAAGTATTTAACGCAAACACTAGTCGCCATTGGGCCTAGCATGGAGACCAGAGTGCATAAGGTGAGTTATTTCCCAAATACAAGGTGAATAAGAAAGGGTATACAATTTTTTTTTGCAACTTCACTTTGTGAATCTATAACTATCGGCTTCATGGGACAGTTGAAGAACTGAAGGGTTTGTAATCTTATGAAATCTGTCAACAGCTGTATCTCTATAACACCTTTTGTTTTTCAAGTTTCCTCCAGAGCTGTAAGTTTTAGATTTACAAAGTTAAGTTGCCAAAAAATAGTATACCCTTTCGGTTTCAACTAGTACGGGGTTAATTTTTAAGTGGGCGTGGTTGACCCAATCCGAAATTGTGGATAAGAATAAAAAAATTATGAAAACAAAATTTACGTCATTATATTTTTGAAAAATAATAAATTCTCAGTAGTAAACCCGTGCGTATGGCTTCATATTATGTAAGATTCACTTTGAGCTGAGCCCCCAGAATAAAGAGCAATGTCTCATGGAGAGTTCAGACGTTGGATTCTAGTCATAACGCTAGTTTCAAGGCGTTTGTGGTTAGGATCCCCACAGACAGGCTGTCAACTTTCATGTTCAGGCGCTATCGGGGGAGATTGCTGTCGTCACCGCCCACAGTTTAGTCTAGTGTTACTTCAAGTATAAATATGTTAATATATAGGTTGAAACAGAAAGGGTATACTTTTTTTTTCAAAACTTATCTTTGTAATTCTAATACTATCAGCTTTGGAGGAACTTGAAAAACAAAAGGTGTTACAGGGATACAGCTGTTGACAGATTTAATAAGTCTACAAGACCTTTAGTATTTCAACTGTCTCACAAAGCCGATAGTTTTAGATTTACAAAGTAAAGTTTTGAAAAAAATATTATACTTTTTCTGTTTCACCTAGTATAATATTTTATCTATGGGCCTGCGTTACCTAAGCATAAATAAATAAATTAAATTGAAGTGTTTCCAGTCATTTAAAATGTATTATGGCGTGTGGAGCGTGTGTAAAAAAGAGCAAATAAAAAATGTATCCATGGTGTTTCTTGCATGTTCTTCTCCATAGGATTTTGTTTTGGAACATGCACCTAGCTCTTGATTTTTTAAAAGTGCTAGTTAATCGGGCCTATTTGAAATAAAAATGATTGAGTTTGTTTTAAAATGAATCGTTGTAAACTGCAGGCTAGTAAGCGGCAAGCGGGCGCTTCAGGCCGCCTTCACCGCACCGTGTCGGGGGAGTGGGTGTGGAGTGAGGAGGAGGAGGAAGCGGTGGAGTCCGACGATGAGTCCTCCTTGGAGGAGGACAAGAGGCCGATGAACGAGCTGCAAAAAGCCGAATCCAGCGGCAGCGATAATGAACAGGTGCAGCCAATGTTACTTTTAACTTTTTAAATCACTCGATAAAATGTACGAACACCAATCGATATGCAGTCGATCGATGACCTCGACGGGTGTTATAGGAAAACATTCGATGTCGTTCGAAGGTTCCGCTTAGAGCACCGTTCGATCGACCGTCAATCAAATGATGTGGTAACACCTTTAGAACGAATACCTTCTATACGTAAATGTCTGCAAGCCAGTAGCAATTCAAGTGAAATACATCATAATTGAAATCAGTATTGAAAAATACTTTTTATGTTCCCAACGTTACGGCTGCTTTCTAGCAACCATACCAAGCAACCATTTAAGCGTACCATTGCAAGACCTCGAGACACTGTGAGCACTTTCTGCGTGGATCGAACAGCAAACAACATCTAAATATGAGGGTACCCAGTTATTAACTATGACATCAGGACGTCTAACACCTCAGTCCCCCCGTGACCATGGTTGCTGTAAAGCAGCCGAAACGTCGGGAATATAAAAAGTAAATAAACGCGATAGAATACGTAAAATAGTTTTATTTCAATGTGTAGTATTCGCGTAAATATAAGAAAACAATAAATACATCATCATTACAGTCCATAGAAAAATTGCATAATTCATTATTTTCAGGAAAAAGCTGATGGTCCAAAGAGGGGTTCCGAAACGCAAGTGGACGGGGTACCTCCAGTCATCAACCTAGTGCTCAGATTGAGGTAGGCTTAGACTAAGCATTGGGTGAAGTTACCACAGATTCTGTTGTTTCCCAGATATACTGGATGTTCAGAAATTATGGTAATGGTTGTTGCCTGCTCATATTATTATTTTATGCTGTTCCTGAGAATGTACACCATCTGTAATTCATTGAAAAGAGTAACCATTGAGTTTCTTGCCGGATCTTCTCAGTGGAAGCAGCATTCTGAACCGGTGGTAGATTCTGACTATTCATAAATGCTTTGTTGACTTACGTGAATAATAGTACATTGTTACACGAGTGGTGAAAGTGACTTATTTTTTCCCGAGACGGGGTTTGGCTAATAGTTCGAGGGACAAAATAAGTCTTTCACCCGAGGTAAACACTGTGCTTTTCATTAAGAATACAAGGAAAATAAAAATAAAAACAGGAATTGGCTAAAGAAATAATACAAGGAAGTATGAACAATACTCTACAACTCGAAAAAAAAAATAAACATCGGATTGCCGCCTTTTTTGATTTTTTCTCGTTGGCCGGCCAGCTTCATTATTTAGCCATTATTTTTCATTTTCATCTTTAGATATTTTGCCCAAATCTATGTTATTTTAAAGAAATTGTAGAAACTAAATTATAATTAAGTAATTTAAAAATATAAATATTATTTAATTAATACTTAACGTTATGTTATTTCAATTTTACATCGTGCTGTAATTGAGTGACTGTAGAAAAAGTTTGAACATGGTTCCATAGAAATGTGAAAATGGTTCTAGTTTTTTTTTATAATTTGACAGCTGTCAGTTGAAAGCGATTCTCCCGGGCCGAAAAAGTATTACTTTCAACCCGCTCCTCAGGCAACTTCAGACCTACTTTCAGAGTATGAGTAATGAAAAAACAATTTTGAGTTTGAGTTTTGAGTTTATTCATTGGTAGCGCCAAACTGCAGTCGATTGACAACAGCCCATACAAAGCCTGGTTCAACCAGAGTAGCACCACTATCTTCCAGAAGAACAGTGTACAGTAGGCATATAGCTGAGTTTGGTACGATGAGTGAGACAGCCGCAAGAACAACCTCTCGCTCTGTTCCACTACCATTCAGATCGGTAACGCGCGATCATTGCCATTGGTATTGTTATTACGATCAAGAAGGGTCAAACCTCGACGTCATCATTGGACACCATTGTCGATCCTGGCTTACAGAAGTAACAATGGTGTTGGTGGCGGTTAGAATTTAAGTACCTATAGGCTACAGTTACACTACATGTTATCCGACTTAATTACATTAAAACAAAATCTAGTCGGTTACAAGACGGCCCCTGAACAACTAGACCAGGGATGGCGAATCTTTATGGATCAAAGTGCCATAAAAAAAAATGTTTAATGAGGCATAGTCGTGCCGTCATGTAATTTTGACTTAGTCACTAAGTAAAAACTTTGAACTAAATATAAAACATTTCGATTGGTGGCGTGTCTAAAAAATTTTGTCGCGCGCTATTAGTTCGCCATCCCTGGGGTGCTACTCTTAGCAACAACAATCGATATATCGTGCCATTCGTATTGTCGAATCCTACTCTAAATACCACATTTTTGCCGTCGTATCTGTATTACTGTACGAAGGATACAACATTATCATATACCTACAACGGCAGAAAAGATGGAATTTAGAGTAGGATTCGAAGATTCGATTGTCGTTGCTAAGAGTAGCGCGCCTGATCTAGACTAGCGTAATTGAATATTTTATTATTTTTTAGAAATTCTCGTCGCGAATTGAACGACATTCGCTTTGAGTTCATAATGGGCAAGGACACCGCCGAGGGCATTGCCACCGAGCTGGTCGGCGCTGGCCTCGTGGACCCGCACGACTCAGTCCCCATCTCCGTGAACCTAGCCAAGCTGCTGGACGGCCAGTTCCCTTCGCTACAGACACCGCCCAAGACTGTTACATTCCATTTAGTGAGTACTAGTGGCCCGCCCGTGTGGGTACTTCGATAGAATAAAAGCAGCCTAAGTTACTCTCCCTACAACTTCAGTTGCCTATCTGCCAGTGAAAGTCCTGTTAAAATGGCTCCAGCCGTTTCGGAGATAAGTCTGAACAAACAGACATCATGTTTTTTGTGATAAGTACCGTGTTTACTTTCATGCATTTAGTAATAAGCTGTTTTGACATTCAAATCAAACAAACATAGTGTTAAGTATCACCTTTTTAAATGTAATTGTTTGTTTCAGAATTCAACCGGCCCTAACGAGGAGTTTGATGACAAGGCTCTCATAGGGTTTGCTCAAATATCTATCGTTGAGTGAGGAAGCCCCAGGATTGTCCCAAATGATATTTGTACGAAACACTGTTACATATTAGCAACTATTATTTCGGATGCATTGTGTACTTGTATTTATTTGTGGTGCTAGCGAACCGAAGAATATTCCATACAAAGATATCTTTGTTCAAAATGCGTTTTTAAAGCTAGGTTACTTAGTATCCAAGTAAGATTCTGTGTTATGAAACTGGCCATTTTTATTTTCCACCGAGCCAAAGAGCTTTAGTCTTAAAATAAGTGCTTTGACGTATTGATAAGATATTTTTTGTTATTGATTAGTTAAATGTGTTTACATATTCTGAAATTTTAAAGTGTTATTTATAGATTAATTGTGGTGTCACCGTTTTGAATACGATATGATGCATGGAATCTCATCTTCCACTTTTTTCAATACACTGTAAATATATATTAGGTTTGTTCATTTAAAGTTATTTTTGTCAATACATCAATTACAATTAAGACAATTAATATAAATTAGATATTCTTTTTCTGATCTTGGCATATTATTATGCATATTATGATCATCCTCTCTGGGCTATAGTGAAACCCTTTTCACATAACGTCTGAACAAAACTAGTATATTAAGTATATAATTGCGATATATATAAGGTTTTATGTTAATAGTGCATGCTAATGCTAAATATGATGTACCTGTCGCAGCCAACTAGCTGAATTCGCCATTCAATTAACAGGCTAGGCACTTTACTAAACAGCGCCGTTCAACTAGTGGCCTGAATGATACTCAGCCATTTGATCAAACAGCTAGGCAAATGACTTGGATCGATGACGTTTAATTACTTGCCTAGCCTGTTCATTTCAATTTAGTTCTACATTCTGCCACCTAGCGCCGAAACTCACCAAGCTGTCAATATCTCTATTATATTCTCTTTGGTCAATATGGCGTCGGCAAAAAACAACTTGATGGAATAATTTTATTAGGTATTTTACGAAATCGTTTAGATCTACCGAATCTACTTGCGGGGTGGGATTTCTGTGGGGTCATAAAAAAAATAACCCAAACCTAAACCCATCCGGGTCGCTCTGCTTGGGTAGTATTTTGAAAAAGTTGTGTAGTACATAAATGTCAAACAGTTGCCTAAGAATTAGCCAGCCAGTTTATTAAATGTTGTAACAGACCATACGGCTGAATATCATTTAGGCCGCTAGTTCAACGGCGCTGTTTAATAAAGTGCCTAGGCTGTTAATTGAACGGCGAATTAAGCTAGTTGGCTGCGACATACCTACAACGATAAAATAAAGTGATTGTTATTTTGTTGGTTGGTACTGATGAATATATGTTTCAGTCATCACAAATTTGCAAATTTTAAAATAAATATTGGAACTTTTAGATTGAAAATAATCTAAACATACTTGCAACCAGAAATATCCTTAGTGGTGGGTCGAGGGATTGAATCAAAAGTCAGCTATTTGGAGGAAATCCATCAGATATTTAATGTTGTGGTAGCTACATCATCTTTAACATTTACTAAGGCGCTATGCAAAGTGTCGTGCATTATTAAAATAAGACCTTATATAATTATATCTTTATGTATGTAAATTCTTTAAAACTTTCCTTTACCATTTAGCTGAGCGCAGGTCCGTTCTATAAGTAGTATTAATATCATAATAATGTAGTAATAGTTAGACACGCTTAAATAAGCCCACGGTGGCGCCGTCTTAACTATCGAAACAAAACAATCAAACTTTCCATTTTCATGATAAAAAATAGTTCTTATACTAGAAAACTGATGTAAGTCAATTATTGTTTATACGCCAATAGGCATTTATAATTGCAGGTGTTTCAAAAGTCCGAAATTATAAGTAGAGGTACATATTTACCGTAGTGGAGAGACTTCATATCTATATTTTTTTATGAATTAAGGGCCTTTAAATACTTGCCAGAACTTAAATATTCCAACCATAGAACACATTGAATAGTCTGGTATAGAGTGTAATCTGCGGACTAAGAGTAATATACAATGAATAAAATACAGTACCGCCTAGGGACCCCCGAAAGAACCGAATCTTTATTTATAGTATAAACCGTAGGGCGCCGCAGCTGCCACTCTGTATACCTATGTATACCTATATATTATATATGTATATTGTGTAACGCTACTGACGCTTAGCACGGATAGAGTGGTCGCGCGGCCAGCGCCCCGAATGTCCGTATAGAAGCTTCGATTCAAAAACAAGTGCAGAAAACAAATTTGAAAAAAAGTGTTCTAATTTATATAAAATTCAGGCTAAAGCGCCCATCTAGCCCGCGAATTCAAATTTTTTGAGGTTTTTTAGAATTTTTTCAAAATCTGACAATAATATAAGGCACATTTTGTAATTCGCGACAAAGACCGAGTGCAGTGCACATCCAACTTACTCTAAAACATTTCAAGAACGACAGCTATCCAGATAATCTGGCAATTTTTGTATATTTAGTGATTAACTAGTATCATATCCACCGTGATAATATTTAGAGTAAAATAAATGTATTAATAAACGCACTGCACACTGTGTTCGTCGCAAATCACAAAATGTTGTCTCAAATGTTTTCAGATTTTGGATAAACTATAAAAATACTCGAATATTTTTAATTTCGCGGGCTAGACAGGCGCGGCGCAGTCACCTAAACCATTTAAATTAATTCTATTCCCGATACTCATCCGGACATCCGAGTTATTTTTCGAGCTTTTGCAACATCCTGCATTATTGGCATTATTTTCTATTAGAACATAATTACTCTCCCACTTGTCGTACGAAACGATACTTAAATAACTTCTTTGCGCCAATCTTCTGTGAGAGGGGTGGTTTACCCGGGACGAACCAGCACGTAATCTTGGCTCTATTACCATTACCATCTACATACACTCTTTGGATGTTTGTAAGTACAAAAGTACAAGTCACAGATATAGATTTACATAGACAACGCAAGTATCACGATTTGTATTGAAACCAAGCGTGCCGAATTTTTAACACCTCCTGTGACGTCTTTAGTGACGGGAAATCCAAACCGATTCAAAGACACCGATGCCGCCGATGGCCCTCCGCCCGCTACGTTTCTCTCGAGTGATTATATCGCGCATACTCATATTTTTTTATATCTGTAGTCGCGCGGACTGTAAGTTAGCGGCGACTAACCTTGACGCTTGGTCGGGGTTTCGTGCACGCGAAATACATGCATTTGCGTTATCTATGTAAATCTATATATGTGGATTGTCCATTATATTATTGCAAATTGAGATTTTGTCATAGTCATTCGGTCCTCACGGACGAAATATTTAGGTTATATCGATTGCTTTAAAATAAATATAGGTTACCTAACGGCATGTAGAGATAAAGTTTAATGTATCAATCGGAAGTTTAAGTTAATTATAATTGATTATTAAATAATCATTTTAAAGTATTATTTTTTCGGTCCACGTTGTATAAGGTATGAATTTACATAATAACATGCTCTTTTATCAGTATATTTATAGTTTTTAATCATTTACAGTGCGATATTGGACTCGTTTTCAGTTATCACATCTCAGTAATCTCGTTTGTTACATCACACTGAGCTTCGACACCGTGGTTCTGATTACTTTATTTATATATTTACGCACAAATTCCGGTCATTTAAGTCCATAGATCTAGCAGTCCGCGTTGGTTTTATTGTTATAAACATTTTTTTTCTTTATTGATTTGTGTTGTGTTTCGATTTTCATGGCACAGAGACAAACTAAACACCCGTTTCTAAAACAAGTAATTACTTGTTCTTGAAAAATTTAGTTATAATTGCTTAATTAAATCACAAGAACAGTTTAGAATTAATGAACATGAATAAGACTCCAAACATATTAATAAAGGTTTCTCTAAAATTGCTAGGATAACATGACAGTTGATCAGTTGTTCCATATTATTATGGTATCTAGCGATAAGAACGGATATTTCAAAACTCACCCGAAGGGGTTTAGTGGAAGGTTAAAATTTGTATGAAACATCTTATTGTGTAGTCAAATGACACGAAACTTTTTTGAATAGACTCCTTAAAATAATTCTTAAAAAGTAAATGGTATTCTCTAGACAAGTAATTTACCTGTCGAAACGAGAGACGTGATGTTGGGATAATTAATTGGCTAAGGACCGTATTAATTGATTAATCGATCTCAAGGTGGGAGCGATCTTGGAAATGTAATACTTATGGCATAGCAGTACAAAATGGCATGTCAAAACCGTACTCAAGATCGCTCTTAGATTTGAGATCGATTTCTTGTTACGGGTCTAAGAATTCTAACTATTGACCGTTCTGGTGACATTTTCTGAACTATGTAATAAAATTAGTGACTCAAGTAGGTAATTACTTTTATTGAAGAACAAGTTATTAATCGTTAATAGAAACGGGGGTTATGCTATTTTGATGTAAGTTATATCCATAGGGTAGTCGGTTATGGTATGGCCATTAATATTGTCAACTTAACCCACTATGAATATGTGGTGTGTCAATGAAGACTGTTCACATAGCTACAAAGTATAGTATTAATCTTGGCCACTGTAATTATCATAGAAAACAGTAGGTAGGTCAACCAATTAATGGCAGGTTTCCATTTGGTAATTCCTAACATTTAAAACACACGAACGGAAGACTAAAATATATTCAACAGGTGATTTTTTCCCACTTAATAATAATAGTTATATGAGTACTCTATTTGTCCTTTTTATGTATTGTCAAATAGGCACGTATGGATTACGAAACCCCCCGTTTACACTGACGCAATGTGTTGATGTGTGTAACTGTCTTTATTTTTTGACAGCTTTATACAACAGGTAAACGAAGTCAGTGTAAACGAAGGGTATATTAGTGAGTTACGTTGAACTACATATCTCGCGGAGATTAGGCGTTGTGTTATATCATATCAGTGTCATTCTAGCGGTTTAAGTGCATACAAAACTGCTTTTATATAATCTATACAATACATAATCTATAGTTAAAAGTTAGTCATCCATTTGTTTGACGGCTATGGGTTTCTCCAATCTTTGTAAAGATTCAACTTGGATAATGATGAATTGATAATTTAATAATACGCTGTGATTTTATGAAGTCGAAGTAACAATTGTTGCCACGCGCTACAAATAGTATTTTCGGACTTACACAGCCTTTTTCAAATATGTCTTAGCCCGTGACCGTTTGAAATAACAATGCAACAGGGCGTACAAAACAGGGTATCGACATAAAACCTAGGTACTCTAGTACTCTCGACGTTTTGATAGAACAAAAACTTTACACATAGAAACACATAGTCCGTGTAGATAGAATTTATACCTAATTAGATTAATAGAAAGGGAAACAAGACTCCCTTAAATCTGTTATACTGCTGTGTGGTATTTTATAACGCTGTTTAATTACCGATGTATTCAAGTATTATTCATACTATTTTGACCCGAGACGGGGTTCGAGTATAATATAATAGATCGAGGGATAAAATGAGTCATTCACCCGAGGTAAACACTGTGCTTTTCATTACGAATACAAGGAAAGTAAAAATAAAAACAGGAATTAGCTAAATAAATAATACAAGGAAGTATGAACAATACTCTACAACTCGAAAAAACTAATGAAGGTCGGATTGTCATTTGCCGCCTATTTTGTTTTTTCCGTTGGCTTGGTTCAATAGAAATGTCAAAATAGAACTAATTTATTTTTAATAGTTTGACAGCTGTCAGTTGAAAGCGATTCTCCCTAGGGCTGAAAAGTATTACTTTCAACCCGCTCCTCAGGCTACTTCAGACCCACTTTCTGAGTATGAGTAGTTAAAAATGATATCCAGAATTGATACAAATAAGGCAGTTGAATTTGAAAAAAATATTCTGCAAACATATACGTATAATCAATTCTAATTACATTTATAAGTAGTCGAAAAAAGTTTTACGAAGCGAATTACTTTAACCAAAGATGTGGACTAAGATTTCCATAAAATGTCTGCTCAGCTCAGTTTAAATCCTTAAATCTCCCACGTAGATGTTTCTGTGTCCATTGGACACAGGGCTTTCAATATTAACACTTGTCTTATTTGTATCAATTGCCTTACATTTTTATCCCCGCGGTTGTCGTAAGCAGAAACATTTTATTCAGGGAAATATGGCAACACAGGTTATACCATCTATCCTGTATTATTTCAATCGCTACGCTATAATATTAAAATTGTTTAAATGGGACTAGTCCCGCCCAATACCCCCACCACTCACTCCTGTTTAAAAAGTCAGGATCGACAATGGTGTCCAATGATGACACTGAGGTTTCGCTCTCGACGAGTCCCGTGGAAAAGCTAAATTGTCTGAAAACCGCACGAATTTAATCGAAAGAAAGAACAGGAGGAATATAATGAAAATTATCCGCTATTAGAGTTGTTAATAGAATATATAGTTAGATAATAGTATGTAGTCAATATATATATATTTTAATAATATTAAAGTTATGCGTCATCTAAAATTGTATCTGTCTAGGTGAGCGGCTTAGAATGTTTGCTGTTTATTATTGTAATATAAGGCCGAGTGCAGACATAACCCAATGAGTTAACGATCACGAACCAAATCGAATTTGTCTGCAAACGTCTTTGTTCGCTATGTACCCGGTGTAATGTAATTATTGCATAAATATTCCGTATTCATTTATTAATTTAATTTCGATATATAAATTAAAATTGTAAAAGCTAATTATATCTAACTCAAAATCACTCGCACCACAAAAATGGTAAAAGTTTATAAAACTGAAAATTAAATCTGGTATTTAGACCCCTTTTGAGAACAATTGATCTCAAATTTGAGAGCGTTCTTGGAAATTAGTCTTATGTCATACCAATACGTGTCAAAAGCGTACTCAAGATCGATTTATTGCGGGTCTAAATTTATCTTGCCTATTAGGGACTACCCTCGTGGCCGACATCTAATTCACACAGTTATAGCTTAAATTCCTTAGCTGCCGATGAAGTCATATTTAGAATTAATTGTAAGAATGTTTATCTCGTTTACGTATAACCGTTGCTGATTCTCATGTCATGCATGAATTGTGCCCTAAGTTGTGCCTTGCTATCTCCACTGAGAGTAATAAATACAATTACTTAGATAAAATTAATCTGACTTGACTGACTGACTCATAGGGTCATGTCGTAGTCACGTATGCCCTTAGCATTTCGTAACACGAATAATGTTAAATTTAAATTCAATTTAGATTAAATATTTATAATATTAGAATCTCAGTCTCTTATCATGCTTAGTGGATTGTACATCATACTATCCTGGCAATAAGTTGTCAACACGTAAGTAAAAACAAACTCATTTTTCTGTAGCCTGGACTTTCCCGCACATCTCCTTCATCGTCATAAAAGTTGCAATTCCCCATTATAATTATCTTATGATTAATACTACACTACGATACTATCGTATCCAATCCACCCTCACCGTTTCTGGTAAAACCAATCTTGTTTTGTCTGATACGCGAGACTTAGTAATAACCAACGTAAAGCTCGGAGTCATGTGTCTTATCACAGTCGTTAGGTATTGTATGAGACAGCCGATTGAGAGAGACGGTGCTTGTAAAAATAGATGACAGTCTGTCTATGTATTCGCATAACTTTGTTCCTTTCAGTTGGAAATTAAATCGTAGCGTGTGCATGGGTGGTAACACTCATAACCGAAACAAATGCTGCTGTATTCACCTTCCTTCTAGTTATCTACTCTATGGATCCGTGAGGCAGGTGGACTTGTTTAACATATGATTGTATAGTAAGTATACATATGATTGTATAGTCCGTCGCATTACAAAACAGCGGCAACGTTTAGTTACACGCTACTCATCTCTTTCCATAATATATCCGAATCATTAAAACCTTACTTCATACTTTCGTCGTATTTCGTATTGTATTTCGTCGTACTTTTACCCAACTGTTTACAGTAACGGATGTAAGGAAATGGGCCCTGAAGCTTTTAAATGTTGTTCAGCAACTCATCGGAGGCACCATGTTTAAATAACTTGGCACGTTAAGCTATCTAGGTCGTGTTACCAAGCTTCGCTGCGACTTTATGCTGTATTCAATGTTATTTAATACCTCTATAGAAATATCATAATTCCGGGGAATTTGTCCAAACTAATATTATAAATGCGAAAGTAACTCTGTCTCGTCTGTCTGATCGGTTCCGAGAACTACGCGGAGGTTGTCGCGGGAAAAAGTTTGATTCATAAATACCGAATGCCGCGTGATGATAATAAATGATGATGTCCATTGATGCCTGGTGTTCAATGTTTCTCATTGTAGACCTAACGATAACAGTGTTACGTAAATATCGGTCGCTGAGTAATAACCAAAGATCATGAGTTCGAAAACTATTTTTTTGTTCATAAATTATATACTACCTATGTACCAATAATATGTACAATCGTTTATGTGTGATGTCTTTGTGTGTATTGTATAGTGGAAAAATAATACATTTATACATAAAGGCAATGGCCAAAAATCTCTAATATAAAAAATATTTTGTCAAAACATATAGGTAAAATAACCTTTTCGCATTCCTTGCTTATTATAGTTATTACTTAGGTAAGTAATTAATAAAAAGGTGCGTAGAATGTCAAATGTATTAATATAATAAGAAAATACGTAAATGGTTTAATAAATGTCGCCATATGCCTGAAATAGTTCAATTGAATTGCTTATTTATGTTTTAAATGTAAATTATAGAATTTATTGCTACGTAATTTTATAGAAATAATATCAATGAGGGATGGAGTTTGTGCGCTGATGATCGAATTTGTTAATAAACTGTATAAGAAATGTAATGTTTTATTCACCCGATATAGCTTATGCGCTCATGCGAAAATAACTTTACCTGTTTCCTAATGTTGTGAGGAAGATGGCAGGATTAGACCTGAGAATAATTTGAAGAAAAACCCTAAACGTTTTTTATAGGTCGACACTTATCTACGATTTTTAATGTTTAATATTTTTCTTTAAGTCTACAAACATATCGGAACGCGATATGACATAAGATCCGGCAATAAGATACTGAGCGAGCTTGTCGTTTATGCATAATATTATTTCTACTTAATTAAAGTGCTGCATAGGGCTTCATTATGCCGAGGCGAGATGTAGCATTTTTACTTCACAAAATCACTCCATTCTCCGTTTGTATTTGGTATCATAAGTCTTTAATGGATAAATCGATTTCAGCGCGATCTTTTTGTTCAATAGCTGGTATTCTTGCATGAGATCGTATTGGTGACAATTTGCACGGATTTTGGAAACTTTCATTATAGGCGATAAATTGATTATTTTCCATATTTACCCATATCTACACACACACACATACGTCTTTCGTAACACACCCGTTTATAGTTTATAGTATAGAAAACACTATCCGTTTTTAAGATAGGTACATGCATCAGGGGTTTTCGTGAAACGTCACAACGAGCCGGAGAGAGTACATTCCTATCTATCAGGTGACCTTCGATACTCAGACGTATAAACAAACACACCCCGCATTAATTACGAGTCTGGAAGTGTCTATCGCGCGGCCTTCGATACATTCTCTCCCAGTCGTGTAAACAGAAACATCCCACATTATATTTACCGTCCATAAAATCCCACATGCTCCCAGGAAACTAAAAACACAGCTTTTAATGTGTGCACCATGACCTAATTTCATAAGCGGGAAAAGTTTGCAGTGTTGTAACGTATCGTAAATTTGGCGCTTACCCGAACTCATCTCAAATTTGAGTTGCCCATACACCTGTGAGAACATTTGAGTAGCGTATCAGTATTGTGTACCTACGTTATCTGCGTTTAGTAAATATTCTAGACTGCAACGTTACTTATCCAGGTACCCAGACCACAGAGTTGTCTACTTAATATGTTTAAAAGTCTATGACCCAGACTCACTCCAGACTAGACATGTCGAGTCTATGATAGATACACCCGGTACCAAATTTACATGAGTACCAGATACGCTGCGCACTACCTTTTTTCGATCGTGCGATTTGTGAGCTACTCGCAAGTAGCGAAACTTGATATAAAACAGTTCCAAGAATTATATTGCGTGGCGCATGTTTAATCTAAAGTGTATACACGTATTACATACATAATATAATAAATTGTCACATGAGCAGAAAGGTCCACAGGTCACCCCAGCGTACGCGACAAACAAATTTACGACAAGGTCAAGACCGATCCTGCCCAATAGCACTTATTTATTAAATGTTATGTCATCTTTAATAATGAACGCTAGTTTAAATAAAACATTTTAATTTGTGCCATATACATACGATGAAATATTAAATGTGGGTCAAATTGTGGATTACGTAGGTTTGAAGACTTACATTAGATTTGGCAATTTATTTATTGTTACCTATGATAATAAAACATGTAAATATATGTAATCGCGTCTAATGTTTCTAACGAAAATAATATAATAAAAAAAAAGTATTTTCGTAATTGTGGACGGTCTATTATTGTATGGCTGTTATTGTTCAGTTAGTGTGTTTGGTGATATTTATTTAAAAAATCACGTTCTAATCTTCCAAGAATCTAAATGCCTTGGAACTATGTCTTCATAGGTTGATCGAAAGACTCTATTTTTTTGTGACATCTACTTATATACCCTATTAAAATAAATTGGAAAAATTCGGTTGCATGGAGGACATTCATTGATTATTCGCATTTGGTGTTAATCGTTTCACTTTAAATATGTAACAATTCAATGCTTAATTCAAAATAAAAACAGGGAACAGTGTAGGTAGGCACCTACTAAATATTGGCATAGGTATTGCGGGTGGTATGTTTATCATTGCGCGACTATATAAGCGCGCAGGCGCCGGTGCCGCCGATACATTAGCAGAATCGTCTAGGTCGGTGCGCACATGCGAATTGTTACTGCAAGTTTAAAAATTCACAAAATGTTCAAAACGGTGCTTATGTTTGGTGCACTGCTGCTGGTGGTGGTGCGAGCAACCCCGCTGCAGCGAACCACAACAGAGGAAATAGAAGGTGAGAGCTTACACTTTTTTTAAATTAATTATTTCTATAAATCTTTTATGATTTTTTTTACTCTTTATTTTAGTTTTATTGTAAATTATTTATTTATTGCTCCTTACTTAGCGAACTTATTTCGGGGACGATCTTTTATTATTTTTTTGCTTTACTAAAATTTACAGAATTAATTTCTTAAGTTAATAATATGATATAAGTTAGCATCAATTAATGGCAAACGGCGAATACATTTTCATCTTACTGTTTAGTGAACATTCAATAGCTAATGACATCGCGTAGAATGAAAGTAGATATTTCAACTACATAGTTGATAATGATTAATGAAAACAGTTAATTAACGAAATAATCTTGAATGTTGTTGTTGTTGTACTGCATAAAAATGAAGCGATTACTCTAATCTACAAATAAGTACCTGTATTTTATTAAGCTATAAGTGCTTACTGTATTTTATCAATTCTTAAAGGTGACCGACTGACTCACTCTCGAAAGCTCTAGAATTATGAAGCCTATAGCCATAGCCTAATGACAAAGGCAGGTGTACATTCATCCAGTGACAGGCGACCGTGTCGCTGTTATGCTTCTGGCCTTTTTAAACTGGGACTAACTGTGACGTAGTCGTTGGTCACTGTTTCAATGTAAACTGCGCTTTATTCGGGATACCCGAGTCGCTTACGAAATATATACCATAGCGATACGATAACAAAAACGGGCGCCGCCTCGCTCACAAGACAGATTTCTTAAATATGAATGACAGTGACAGCATATACCTTCTCGATGACGATACGATTACGTTAGGAGTTCCTGCTAGGCACACCGTATCTGGAGTTGCGATTATCCGCTAATAAAATATGCTATCTATACCGTTCAGGTTTTCATAATATGATTGAATAGGTATTTAAAAAAAAAATGGGTCAATGTCAGTTCGGGGTAGTGTGATTTATGTTAAACATCCGACGTAATTCGCGCGAAATAAACCAGACTCGACATTGACCCGCTTCCTGAGTTTATCGCGCTAAATTCACAAAAATAGGTACACTGATTTTACCTGCTATGCCCGTGATTTCATTCACGAGTATTTCATGTTAACATAGTCCCGGGGAACTGTTCCATATTTTTGTAATTATTTAGACTTACGATAGCGTTTGTGGGAGCATTGGTAGTAGCACACTATTTTGTAGCACAGTGTAAAAATCCTTTCAGTGATGAAAGCACCGCTAAAGGGCAATCTAATTCCCAGAACGAAGTGCCTGTAATTTTTTTGTTGTTGTTTCATATGTTGTTCCCAGGTATATTGGGAATATTGCCTAGCTATGACTAGGTACGGGATATTGTTAATATCTCCAATATTTTCCCAATATTCCCGGAAACGGCACATCACTAAACATGGCTCGCATGTGGTATCTGCCTGCCAAAACAGCAGGTATTAAGATTCTTTGATTTTTAGACTGCAACAAAAAGTGGTTTTAAAAAGTATTTTGTAACCATGCTGCCCTCGAAAATCACTTTAACTGTATATTATATACTAGGATAATATAACAGAATGGTTGTACTAAAGGTAACAGATATATTTATATGATACCCTAGTAGGTACTTCAGTGGGAAAGGTGACGGTACCTTGACGTGTGTTTGTATTTGATAGTGATCCAACTGGAGGACGGGTGTGTGAGGCAGGGCGGCCTCTGCCTGCGGATCGAGGACTGCGAGCCAACCAACCTGGTGCAAGTTCGCGGCGTGCTCTGCCCGTTGCAGCGGCATCTTGGCGTCGAGTGCTGTTACTTATGTAATAATACATATAATAATAATAAATATCACAACACAAACACACCAACTGTATTGGTCCCAAACTGATCCCAGTGATACCCAGACATGGGCAAATTACGAAAAGGTCATTTCCGAAACTTGCCCCGGCGGGAATCAAACCCGCAACCACCCGGTGTAGTGAGCCGAGCGGCCTACGCACGAACCACTGCGCCAAGCGGTCGTCAATATACAAAGATATTTTTAGCAATTTATATCTGTACGCTATCTGTATTCCAAACAAGCCGTTGTTTCTCGAAACATCGTTATTATGGATGGTGCAATAATAATGTATGAGTAATAGGTAGATGATTCCAACAAATTGTTGTTGGAAAGTGTGTGAGTTGTAGGTTCTTGGTTCCATTTAGTCCTTTATTAGCATGAGTAGCATGAGCGGATCATTAGTTTAGACTGACGTTGTTTTTTAGCTCTAAGCGTGTCCACTGTTCTGTATGACTAACTCACTGATTGAGAGGAAAATGGAATATAGTCCACAAAACCAACCCAGTTCTTCGATGACTTAACAAACTCTAAGTTCAACCAGAACCTAACGATTTTCTTGGCCATTTAGGAATATTCATAATCTACCTTATTTTTGGTATGTAATATTACAAAATCGGCAAAAGAGTACCTATACGGCCCGCGTAATGTTAAGCAGTTACCATAGCTTATAGAGGCTAGCAATACCAAAGGCATTGCTAGCACGATGCAGTTGGCTTGCGGAGAGTTGGGCGGAGGGAGGACAAGGGAAGGGGTAGTTGGAGATCCGGCTCTCTCATTCTTCGTTCGAAACGCAGCTAAAATAGTTAGATACTTTACGCCTATCATCTGCAGGAGGGTTATATTATCCCGGTCGAGGCAGCCCGCACTCGAGCTGTAGTACATTTGCAATCAAACAACTTGTTATTAGATGGTTTAAGTAACACAAGTAAAATAAAGCAGCAGCTAAATCAGCTGAAATTGTGAACAAAAGAAAACAATTTAAGGCTAAAGCGCCCATCTAGCCCGCGAAGGTCAATTTTTTTGGAGATTTTAGAAATTTTTCAAAATCAGACAAAAATAAAAGGCACATTTTGTAATTCGCGACAAAGACCGTGTGCAGTGCATTTATTAATATATCCAACTTACTCTAAAACATTTAAAGAACGACAGCTATCCAGATAATCTGGCAATTTTTGTATATTTTGTGGTTAACTAGTATCATATCCACCCTGATAATATTTAGAGTAAAATAAATGTATTAATAAACGCACTGCATACTGTGTTTATCGCAAATCACAAAATGTTGTCTTAAATGTTTTCAGATTCTGGATAAACTATAAAAATACTAAAAAATTTTGAATTTCGCGGGCTAGACAGGCGCCTTCACCTTAAGTGTTACTTTTATTAATGTAAGCTGTTACTTTTGCTGCCACTTGCATGTGATAAAGCCACTGGCCGTAATTGTCTATTCCCGAGTATAGTAATATATCAGGAGGGCTACTCAATACTACTAATCACTTTTTTACTGAATGTACTTCTTTTATTTTTCCAGAGATGAAGACGCCACGCCGCACGGAGTTTTTGCTGTCGAACATAATATGGTTCAATTCACTGTAAATTTAACAAAAACCTAGTTTACAAAAAAACCTAAGCTCATGTAAGATTTACTTACTACTTACTTATTTGTTATGTCTGCGTTATAAAAGTTATTTAAAGTTTTAGACTAAGTACCTATATTAAGTTTTTACCTGCCTATTTATTAACGCTATCGACATATTGTTGTATACTTAACTACATTTGTATTCTTTAAGAATTAAAATGCTGTTATATTTTTTATTATTGTATATTATTTATTAGTTATAAATGTTACCTACAGTATCACGTTCATTTGGTTTAGTCAGTTTTATAGTTTGTACATAGTAAATAGGTAGTTATCATTTCATTAAGTATTAGTTAATTCGGTAGCGATGTTATAGCCCGATTAAATAAATCTCGAAAATTAATTCCAAATAATCGAAACTTACAGACCAGTAATTGTGTAGGTATCTATTTCATGGAATAAATGAAATAAAAAGTATTAAAATATGGCCACATAAAAAAAAACACCAAATTTATTGTATGGTGCCAAACCTAAAATAAGGAACTCTTGTACTACGGAATCCGTACAATTTACAAGGGGGGTCCGTTTTAAGTGTCACCAAGCCATGAACAAAGCCGTGACCCTTTTATTACATAAAACTTCTTTGAACCGAGCAAATATCGCAAAGTCTATTTTAAACATAGATCATCGAGAGTGTCGGGAACATTTTCTAAAAGGTCTAGGAATTAATAAATTTTCCTCGAAGGGGGTCGAACCCAGCAGTGAACCGAACGGCCTGCGCTTGAACCACTCATCAAGCGGTGTTTATCACGTGATTATTGTTGTAAACGTCAGATGGCGTTTATTACATTCCTCTTTACCAAGACTGTAGACATAACTGCTTACCTACTAAAATGTTACGACAAAATGACTTGTTTACACATCGATAAAAACCCATGTTTAGTGCGAAGTCGTTCGGCCAAAACGGCCACCCTTTATACCTGTACTAAACACCTTAACTCGCTGCCAAAGACTGTGAACGGAGCACAAGATGGCGCTGATGTGTGCACGAAGCACGGAAAGTAAAAAATATAGAGGGTCGTGTACACTAGCCACAGAGTCAGTCAGAGTACTTACCGCGGGCTCGGAAAGTAGACGTGTCTCTCGCTGTGACAAGTTCGGTTCGGACGCGGTGCGCTTCACTTTTCCCTCAACAGCTGTCGTCAAAGGTATGTATGAACACTTTATTTAATTTAATTTTTAATAGGACATAAATCGGTTAAATATCACTCGGCTATCAAGTGTTTTATGACGTTGGTAATGACTTCTTGAGTAACAGTGCAAAGTTATTTCAAAGTTTATCTTAGGAAATTACTTCTTTGTGGTAAGGTTTACTGTTATAATATTATAATAATATCTTTAATTAAATATTATGGATTATGTATTTAATATAAAATATTTGAGTGGAACAAAACCGCGCAGACTTAAGGAACCTTAAACTGCGATATACAGGGGGATTTAAAAGTTCGAGATAATATTTGGGGGCTTGAATCAAATCGAATTGAATAGTATAAACATTTCCTCTAAATTAGAACTTACTTTATTTTTTACTGCCAATTAAAAAAAACCTTAGGTATATCTTAAATACCTACTAAGTATGCAACACTTTCATATTTTTTTCTCAAATATTGTACTATTTCGACTTTGTAAGCTACCCTCTGATATTTACCATTAATACCTACTCGCGTGGTCAATGATTTTGTGTGAATCATGAATGTGAATGTATGAGAAAAGTATCATGTAAGCTAAGTAGGGTATCGAGGGTCAAGGGTGTACTTTACCGGTACTGGTACTTATAATAATGATGATTATTTAAATGGTAGGTTTTTTGATGTGATTAAAGGACATAGGTATCTACATTACGTTGCAGGCAAATGGTGAAGGTTGGTGGCTGGTAACGTTGATAACGTTAATAACTTACTTTCGGTTCTCTTTTAGGGTTCCGAACCGAAAAGGAAAAAAAAACGGAACCCTTATAGGATCACTTTGTTGTCCGTCTGTTTTACTCAAAAACGGATAGAGTTATCAAGTTGAAATTCATATCAAATATCTAATGCTATGGTCGCTTAGAGGTATTAATAATGTAGGCTTCTAACTTAACGCAATCAAAAGATACGGCCATTTATGTTGCATATTTTGATAATTTTTCAAATCAATACAAGGGAATCAACGCACAGCACATAGGGCTGGTGTTAGATTCATGAAATTAAGTACAACAGGTGCAGTAGGTGCCTTTTATACCGTTATTATACACTAAGGAAAGAATTTGTAAAATTCCAACCCCAAGTGTATAAAATAGGAGGTGAAAGTTTGAATGGGTAAAAAAAAAAAAATCTCAACTTAGAGTCATGAAAATTAGTATTAAGCTTACTCATTACAAATAATAAATATAGGTAATTGTGAGCGTTTTATATAATTCTATCCCTAAGTGTGTGAAATAAGGGAAAATAGTTTGTATTGGGTTCCGTAATCCGTCTGGAAAACATCAGGATACTAGCACATGATACTAAATTGCAATTTAAATGATAACAGGAGAAATGGGTTCACTAAATCACGAGCTACAGCCGACCAAGTTAAAGTTAGGTTAATTCCCCGCCGTTTCTGGATAAACGCAATACCGAGAGTCAAAAATCGACCGCAAATACAACTTTGTTTCTTGTGTTTCACTACTTTGGTTATAGATACGATCAATGTCCGCTATTGAAATGGGTGCGGAAGCCTTCATGTGCATGTCCTGACGTGCACTTGGCTGGTTTTCTTATAAACTCCTAACCTAAAAACCGGAACAGAGTTTTGATCAAATCTCTCAAGCAATTTGATCAAACTTCCTAACACATCACTTACTTTAGGTGTTGTATTAATCATCAATTATCATCAATAATTGATCATCCACGTTAGGGATTTTGATCAAATCGCCATATTCACCATCTCCCTACGACATATACACCATCTCTATTAGTCCACTTACATGGTAATCCGATAAAGGTCGATCGGGGTGCAGTTAGCTCCCGGGTCACAGGATATTTGCCGGCTAAAGCTTGTTAATTAACTCATGACGGACAACATTACACTACCTACTAGTGATGTAAAGAATGATGGGTTTTTAAAAAATCTGAAAAAACTGTAAATTAATATGCTGCTTTATAAACCTACAAGTGGTGCAATAAGAGTTACCTTACGAGCAATTGGGTTAAAAAAAATCTTATGGGTTGCATTATTATTCCATGTACATCAATACTATAATTTCCTTTTTGCCTGTCAAAAACATTCGCATCGTTTCTTGCGAATGCGAATGCAAATATTCGTACATCACTACTACCTCCATAAATTTCTTAGGGTTCATAGTTAAATTTTAAAAAAAACCCTCATAGCTTCGTCATGTTTGTCTGCCCCTCTGTGAAGCCTCCAATCGAATGCCAGCCGTGTAAAATTGGTACGAATCATCCGCACTCAAAAACTAATTGAATGAAAATGTAATCTGAGCTAAAGTCGCTATCCGCGTCTGTTTGGTGGTCCGCTTCGTACGCAACAGTTTTTGATGCGGTTTTCAAGATAATTTATATAACTATATATCTACAGCTAGCTAGACCCAGCCACGCTTCGCTGTGGCTCATAATTAATAATTCCCCTTCCAAACAGTGCGAACTTCGTCATAAAAAGTATATTATAAATATATACACACATCAACACGGTATAGGGATATTTTAAAAACACATGCATTCCAAAAAATATGTAAATATTTTCTTAAGACATATATTATCCAAGTAAACTTTATTTAATAATCTATCATTGTTTTTTTATCAATATTGAGTTTTTAGCAAATTTCAGATTTTTATTCAGAGAAAAAAAATGCAAGTGTGAAAACAGAACATAATGAAAGTTTATTTTTAAAATTAAATAATAAAGTAAAGTAAAAATATTTTAAGTGTGGCTATTAATTAAGAGTTAATTATCACTAAAAGCACTCATGACATTCATAACGCATCTTCACCGTTTGGGCATACTCAGAATGACTTTGTCAATATCCTGTTGAGGAATACTGTTCCAAGTCCTACTGAGATGCATAAAAAGTTGTTCTACAGTAACCAAATTTTCAGGAAAATGCCTCAGGTCTCTTCTTTGGAGCATATCCCATGCATGCTCAATGGGATTTAAATCTGGGGATTGCGCTGGCCATTCTAGGGCCGTGACATCATGTTCGTGCAACGAGGCTGTTATCACCCCCCTAGCCGTATGTGAACGGGCATTGTCGTGCATGAGCAGGAAATTTTGGCCCATTTGTGTATGATGTGGCAAGACTATTGGTTCTAGAACCTCATTACGGTATTTTACAGCCGGCATAGTGCCCTGCATCCAAACGAGGTCCGTTCTTCCACCAAAACGAATTTCTGCCCACACCATAATTGTACCACCTTGGTACGGATGAACTTCTTGAGGGTGTTGAAGCCAGCTTGTACGATCAAAAACTCTCCAGACACGTACTCTTCTCGAATCAGGATGATAACCAAATCGGGATTCATCGGTGAAAAGTACAAATTACCATTGATGAGGTTCCCAGTTTACATGCAGTCTTCGTCCACGATTTCCTCTTCTTAGAACTAAAACTCGAAGTGGTCTACGAGCATGAAGGTTGGCTTCGTGCAGTCTTCTCCTCACAGTTTGGCCACTCACAAGCACCTGGTGTTCAGACTTGTAGCCTTTGGACCAATTGCATCGCCGTAACATTTGGTTGCCTTGTCGCAGCAATTTGAAAAAAAAGGTCTTGTCTGGGTGTTGTACTGCGGCTTGGTTCTGCATGTCTCTCCGCCACCTCCCCCGTGGTACGATAGCGTCACCACAACCTTGAAATCATATTTTGCCTGGTGCCTATTGCCTCAGAGACGTCACGTTGAAAAGCACCAGCCTGCATCATTCCCACTGCTCTTAACATCTCTTCTCTAGTTAAATGTCGACGATGCATTGCAATTAAATGACAAATTACACTAATCAACCCAAATTGAATCAAAAAGATGTTTAAATACCGGTTTATAACAAAAAAATTACAATTGTTCTGAGTACAAAATTCCCTCCCTCTAGCTCAACTCAATTTTTACCGCCAACACATTTTATTTTCTCTTTTATTTAAATTTAGAATCAATCTGGAATAAATGACGATCAATTGGATATTAAAAACATTTTAAAGTGGCCAGTACTTTTTAGTAAGTCAATGTAATTAAAAATATCCCTATACCGTGTTGATGTGTTTAGATGTATAAATTTATATACAGATGTAAGTTTGTGTAAAACTTATATGCCAATCCATCTACAACATTTCGAGTTTTGGGGTCAGAAACATACGGAAGCTGAATTTTTAATAATTATAATAGTTTTATTCTAATTAAATTAAAATTTATAAAAAGTATATAAAAGCCGTGCGAAGCCAGTGTGGGTCGCTAGTATACTACATAAAGATGAAATTTGTCCAGCCAAAAACTGCGGTGTTTCCGTTAGACATTCTTGAGTTTTTATTGGCCAAAATGCGTCCAGCACAGAAGTAAATAAATATTGTTTTTACTTTCGCAAATAGGATGCTGCGAATAATTATCTTGAATATTCCGTGGCAGTCGGTGGGAGCCTTACCATACGCATATTACTAGAAGCATTATTAAATAATAGACCGTTGCATCCACCTGTCTTCCACGCATATGTGTATTTCGAATTCTGAATAGATATTAATTAAAATAGAAGGATTTTGTATCCATGTAACTGCACTGGTGTGCCAGGAAACTGACAATAATACGGATATGCATCTGCGTTCTAAGAACAATTTCGACATTGTGACTGTGAATATAAAATTGAATTTGTTCATCACATCAATTTGATTACCTTTGATGCCAAGATCCTTCTGACTCTGATTCTGACTGTACTTACCTACTAACGCGAGTCTGAAACTGAAGCCAGATCTTCTGGTTTTTGTTTGTATTCAAATTCAATATTTTTAACTAAAACAAACGAACATAAATACGCAGCCACGAATGCCGGCTGCATTTTTTCATTTCAACATACCTGGCTTTTAATTAGAGTATATTCATTAAATAAGTATAACAATATGAGGGTGGAAAATAGGTGTAATTTTAATTATGAATATCATAAACGACAGCCGCGTCGAGGTCCCGGAGTCGGTAGGTGGTAACTAACCCTTTTAGACATTGAGTCTGCTGGTTGACTGAAATGCCTAAGCGAGACTGAATATTTTAACTGAACTAACATGGTGTCCATAACGTTTAAGTTAGATGAAATGGAAGTACGTATTCTACTTCGTATTCTACCTCTGAAACCGATTCCTGATTGAAATGTACAAAGCAAACTGAATCAGTACTCAAATATTTTACATATCTAGGAAATCTTGTAAGAGATAATTTGCCTTGATCATAGCAGCTAGTTTCATGATTAGATAGATAACTCCAGGTTCGATTCCCGGGTTGGGAAAAAGTCATACTATACATAATTAAATATTTTTGAAACATCAATGTTAGTACTAGCCTATATTAGTACACCATAAATATTTTCGAAATATTACAGGTAAGTAGGTAGATATCAGAATGGTTATAAGCCTTGGGCCCCTTCGGTTTCGGCCCTGGAGGTTCTAGGAAGAATGGATACTACAAAATTATTGATAGACAGGTATCTACATTCTCTGAGGGGTTTCGGCTTACGGCTATGTAGCGGTAAATAATATATATACTTACCTACGCAGGTACGCATGTACCAGCAACCTACCGTATATTTTAGGCACCTACCTACCTCGCGGCAACGCTCGCGGGTACACTTCCAATTTAGTAAAGGCTTGTTGGCAAGGCGTCGGCGTTACTTTTCCGAGGCATAATAAATATTAAGGACTCCACACGACTGTTTTTATCATGACGTTTGTGTAAGAATTAAGCCGATGTTTAAAATGGAAAACGGCATTTGAAATTATGAAACAGTAAGTAGGTATAAAATACCTAAATATGTAGAACAGTTATGTAAGTAGGTGAATTACCTATCCACATCTGAGAAATGTAGGATGTCATTGGTAATACCTATAAGTAATTTAAATTATAAAACTCATCAAAATTAAATTCTGTTCTTATAGGATTAACAATTTTAGATAGGTACCTAATTGAATCTATTGTAATATTTTCCAAAAATACAATCGAAACGGAAACACCTATGTAGAAATTACTTTAACTCGGATTAATAAGGCTAACTACAATAGTGGTTAGTTATAATATAATGTTGGTAAAATATTCAATTCACGCAAGTACGAAATTTCGAAAACATGAATGAATATCCCATGTGCGAAACACTGTCCGATATCTGCAGTGTAGGTAGCTGAAATTTTCATTTGAGCTTTCCTTTACATGTTATGAAATATTGTACGTTCCTTCATGTGGTTCTAAAAGCGATGCCCCGAGGCGGTGGCAAGTCGAACGCTCGATGACTCAGTCTCGAGAGCTCGAGGCAGTTTCGGAATAATTTTCGAAATGATTGTTCTGTAGATGAGAGCCCCGGGCGCGATCGCCGGAGGCATCAAAAGCAGAGCTAGGTGTGCTTTAATATCGGGTGGCGGCCGCCGCCGGCGGCGTCGGAACGCCCGCGACGCTGTGGGCGCCCCGCCGCCTCGCACCGCTCCTAAATAAAATAATCTTAATATATTTGCATGTGAGCTTTACAACCAATGTAGCTATATAATAATTTATGACCTCAGTACGCTGCCGTGGGCGATGGTCGAATCGTGATGCGGTGCATGACCGCACTCTCAAATTGCCGACAAGAGTTGAGCAGTTTTCGTTAAAAGTAATTTATTTAGTAATTTATCTGGTTATTTGACCTGAAAATGCGACAGGTTTCGCGAATGCAGCTATTCGGGTTTAAAATGCGTACCTACCTTCTTATAGGTATAGGTAGGGACTTTATAAATACCCAGGTAGCAGTACTTAACTACTAATAATGTAATTTAGCAGCATTCATACATCCTACTAATATTATAAATGTGAAAGTTTGTGAGTGTGGATGTATGTATGTATGTATGTATGTTTGTTACTCCTTCACGCAAAAACTACTGAACGGATTTGGATGAAATTTGCAACACAGATAGTTTATAACCGGGATTAACATATAGGATACTTTTTATCCCGATAATCCCGAATTTTTTGTTACGTTAAATACTACGCGGACGAAGTCGGGGGGGGGGGGGGCACAGCTAGTATGTAATAAACTCTATCGAAAAAGAATCATACTTACAAAGCAAAAGGTTATGCTACAAGTGAAATTTTAACACGAACTGCTACGCTATACCCTAGGCCTACTTGTGTAGTTAAAACAATAAACATACCTACTTATTTTAATATGATGTATTATGTATCAGTCCAAACGAATGATGAAATATGACATAAGTAGAGCCGTTATATAGATACCGTCACACTAGCGGCCACTCTCCGGCATCGAACGACTTTATTATTTACGTATTTACGTATCTAAGTTTATAGCAATTTTAAAACAAATACAAAATCGCTGAGTCTCTTGCCAGATCTTCTCAGTGAAGGTCGCGTTCAGATACGGTGGCAAAAATACAATTGGAAATGCCGCCCACCCCACTGTGGGCCTAAAATTTAAACGATTAGAGCTTGGATATGAAAATCCCTGAAATACTAGTATTTCTGTCCATGTGAGTGCACAAGTAAGACGTTTACCTATATGCTTGACAAAACGCGTTTGTGTGTGGTTCGCCCTTAGAGGCGAGCGAGGCGCCCCGGGCCAGAAGCATAAACTATTGATAAAACTGAAAGGACGCCTGCAAGCCGCGGGCGCCGCCCCCGGCCACGACACGCTGTGTACGCTATTGTCCCGGGTACTGCTTGATGTAACCACACATGCCATAATAGATACCTATAATGCATAGTTAAATAAGTAGGCACTAAATGGATAATTAAATAATCTAAGCGAAATATAATGTTTCAAAAATTGAAATAACACTTTGTGATTCTGATAAGTCGGTACCTGTCGGGGCATATAATTAAACTAGCTGTGCCCGCGATTCGTCCGCGTGGAATTTAATTGACAAAGTTTCATACAAACTTTCATCCCCTATTTTATCCCCTCGGGGGTAGAATTAATCAAAATCCTTTCTTAGCGGATGCCTACGTCATAACATCTACCTGCATGTCGGCAAGCCCGATCTGTCCAGTGGTTTGGGCTGTGCGCTGATAGATCACTATGTCAGTCAGTCACCTTTGAGTTATATATATTTAGATGGGACATAAATCGTATCTAAATTCAATACCTAAGTTTATTTTTCCACGCTAGTTAAAAGAAAGATAAAATAGACTCTACCCTTTTTTTTGAGCAATGATAGCCGATTGCTTAAGCACACGTCTTGCGTGCACAAGGTCTTGGGTTCAAACCCCAGCTCGAACCACTGGGTTTTTCGAAATTTAGTTGTGATTCATAATTTCAATTATGATTATCACTTACATACGGTGAAGGAAAACCTGGTGAGGAAACCTAACCAATTTTCGAAAGACATGTGAAATTCAGTAATTGTACCTAATCTACCTCAGTAGGTATACATGCGTTAGAGTTCGCACTTTCATCAACACAGGCTAACCCAAGATAAATTGTTACGTTTTGATTTAGTTTCGATTCTAAACACAGAAATAGGTAATTCTTTTCTCCATTAGTATTGGCTGTCCCTCAGAAAGTTTTAATTCTGGTTGTTGTTCGCTGTTGGACCTCGCCCCGGGCCGCTAATTACAATTGGAATATTGACGGCCGCGGGCCATGCCGCCGGGACCGTCGGCCTCGGCCTTCAGCTCTTGGACACACCTAAAACTAAACAAAAAAGTATAATAAAATCGAATGAACTCCGCAATTATGACATACTAGCTGTGCCCATGGACTTCGTCCGCGTAGTATTTAACGTAACAAAAATTTCGGGATTATCGGGATAAAAAGTATCCTATATGTTAATCCCGGTTATAAACTATCTGTGTTCCAAATTCCATCCAAATCCGTTCAGTAGTTTTTGCGTGAAGGAGTAACAAACATACATACATACATCCACACTCACATTTATAATATTAGTAGGACTAGATTTCAATTAGCTAAGTACTTATAGGTATAAAGTAGATGGTTTGTATATAGGACTAGGCCCGAAACACACGCCTGCCAATGTTACTCCTGTAAGCCAGGACCAACAATAGTGTTCAATGACACTTCTTCCATTTATTTACGTGCGGGTTCCACAACACATTAGCTGTTCTCTAAAACTCATCGAGGGCAAACCTCGGCGTCGTTATTACCATGTGTGTATAAGTAGGAAGTTAGCATTTTTTTTGTTTTTGTAATGTCTGATGGTCTGAATATTAAAACCGCTTGAGGAATGAAGTATAAAATATTCATTGACAGCGTTCAAAAGTGGTCCGCCGGAGCCCGAGGTGCGGCGTCAGTTGGCGCGGCCGGTGCCGCTGGCGGCGGCGGCGACTGGCCGGCCACCGCCGCAAGCGTGCTTACGCCTTCCACTCTGGGTTGATGTTAACTGTACTGAGACTTTACTTTTACAAAGCAAAATATGCAAAGTTCCTCGTTTACATGATTTAATCAGAGATCTTTTTAAACAGACATCTTTTGTTTCTAGGTAGTTATTAAGTAACTAAAAGTAAAAAAAAATTTACCCAATCTTTGCAAACAAGAATACCGTCATGAGCCTACTTAGTGGTCGTAAAGACTATTTAGTGGTAAGCACTAAGTAGGCTAAATCTTCGTGAATATTTAACTTAATTGGTTGTAGAAATAAAGTTACGACTATTATACATTTATCTGTAGGCAGGCATTCAATGGACTTTCAGAATTTATTTACAACTAGCTGAGGCCGCGACTTCGTCTGCGTGGAATTTAACTTAACAAAAACGCCCGCTCCCGCGTTATAAGCCCGCGCGGCAGGACCCATTTTTTATATTTTGTTTTTCTAAAAAAAAGTAGCATAAGTTACTTCCTATAACATCAGCTATCTGCCAGTGAAAGTCCCGTCAAAATCGGTCCAGCCGTTTCGGAGATTACCCGGAACAAACAGACAGACAGACAAAAATGTTTTAAATCGCGTTTTTGCTATAGGTATCGTATGTACTTTCAAATGCATTTAGTGAAAAGGTGTTATTTTGATATTACAAACAGACACCCCAATTTTATTTATTTGTATAGATGCGTGTTTTAAAGTCCATGTTTCGACCAATGAGAATACCTATGTAACACTTTGCTTCGACGATTATGCTTCGGTATCCATGATTAGGTATTTCGGATGTCGCGCAGCGGGTAAATACCCCTCGGCCTATTTATAATGAAACCAGACAGGTAAGAGTGGTGGCTCGGCTCGCGACGGTTACGCCCTCTGGCGACTAGCTACCGTTAACGCAAGTATACAGTAGCCTGCTTCACTTGCATCATTTACAACTAGTTTCCCGCTTTTACGCTTTTTCTTTTTGTGGGTGGACATGCACGCATGGATACCATTCATTACGCTCTGACAAATTAGTCTTCCTACCCAACCATAGAACTAGGATGCCAAGAAGGCACGTTATAATGTGTAAAGGACAGCAACAGAACCTTCACAAAAATATGGATGAAAATAATAAGCCCGCAAAGCTAGTTATAATATTTTTTAATTACGTCACTGCACAGACACTAATGTCAATGTCACACACTCTTCCTGCTGGTTATTACTATGCGAATCACCAACGAAAATAACGAAAAGCAATAAACTAATATTTTGTTGCACCAAAAAGTTACTGCCGGGTTTAACAGACTGGAAATCATAGCTATGACATCTGTAAGTGAGATACACATACATAAATTTTCGTTAGTGTGTACAAGATACAGGGATGTCGTGTCTTTCTCAGCGTATCGGGTTTTAGTTTAAAGGTAAAAAAATAGTATGTGTACCATACCGTATTTTCGATGTCAATCAACAATCATGCTTATGTAATTCTTGGTAATCTCAAAAGGCAACACACTGGAGCTGTTATATTTATATTAATATCCTTTGTAATTATTATTAACTATATAAGCAACTGGCGATAAAAAAATGAAATATAACAAAATGTAAAAATAGGACGCTGAGTTTCTTGCCGGATCTTCTCAGTCGAGGTCGCGTCCTGATCCGCTTGTAGATATAAGAAAAAAACTTAAAACTGACAATTTGTAAGTGCCCCGTAGGCTTAAACAAAATAAACTATTTGAGTTTGAATCAAATAAGTGTGATGCTGCGTCGTTATTATTTCATTCGCAGCTATTAAATGCACCATTGCGAATAAGGTTTTATTTTTCGAGTCCTCATTCTCGGCTGTTTCACTGACTGCCTCAGGACACCAAGGAAGTTGGAATAAAGGCCGTTCTCCTCCACAAAAGCATAAGTGCACGACATGAATGAGCCGGTAGGTGTGAAACCACTGAGATACGGTACCACACGACTGCGACGCAGATACATTCAAGAGATAAAAAATAATTGAAGTCAGTCGTCGTCCATAGCCTGGAGCGCTTGTTCACCACGCGACACGGCGAATGACAATTTTCATAGCAATTTGTTACTTACGTCCTGCAGTTCTACCATAGGTTTTACGTACCTGTCACTAGCGTGTTAGTATTTTTTTTGTATGGCAAATTCTACAGCGACACCTCAGCGAACGATTTGCTAAACAAATATTTTACGTACGCGTTAGCGACTAGGTAGTCACAGTCAGTCTAATATACGTTTAGGCACGGTAAAGTTATCTGTGCATACGAGGATCTATAAATAAATATCGCCAGACAAACACACCAACTTTATGGTCCCAAACTAAGAAACACTTGTACTATGGGTACCGTATAATGGACTGGGGGCGATCCCAGTGGCACCCAGACCTGGGCAAATTACTAAAGCCCATTTCCGAAATTTGCTCCGGCACGAATCGGACCCGCAAACCACCATGTGCAGTGAGCGGACCACTGCACCAAGCGGTCGTAAAATTTATCTATTTATTATCTAGCGGTCTATTTGCAGCTAAATACATAACATTTGCATCACATATACCTAGGTAGGTAGGTGCTATATTCTTGGTTCGGGTTAGTTACCATCTCGCGGCGTAGCTTTCGATCTACACGGGTCGGATTGCTTGCTACGCACTGAGCTACGAGGCGGTGACAAACCTGTGGTTTGCGTATAGAGTTATTATTACGTTTCTAGCCGTCACAAAATAGATGTCAGATTAAGGCTGCGGCTTTAAAATTCTGTCCAGGGTAGGTATCTTGAATTGGATAGTGTGTATACATTCATGCAATAGGTTACAGATATCTACTTGTAAAGGCTCGAGCATACATGCCGCTGGCTTTTGCCGTTTTCTTTTTATTTCTTTTGTTTGAAATACCCGCCGGGTTTCATAACCTCCGCCGGCATACTGCCGGTAAGTACGGCGGCATAGTAGATACAGATGCTATTCATAGATAGCAATATTGACTTCTCATTTTTAGAATTTCGAACTGCACTCTATATTTTACCCGCCTTGTCACCTTGTCACCAAATGAACTAGCTGAAATAACTGTAAACAAATACACAGCTTCCGAGGTTTTCGGGGACCTGGTGACCTGCAATACAGGTTTTTATACCTACCACAGGCACCAGCGATCCACAACCAAAAATTGACAAATATCTCCAATGACTTTACTTACATTTTACTTATAATTACATCAATGTATTTTGGTTTGTGGTGAGAAATAAATGATTTTTATTATTATTGTTTGGGTGCATTTTTTCCTCGGATTTTACACCGGTTTACTGGTGACCACGGGCCTAAGCCAAGTGTACACCAGGGTGTGTAGGATTTATTAGTGTTGTTGGTTGAGATTCCGGTTGAGCGCTTATTTCTTCTGTGGCAGGGGTCTGCCTGCTTACTTGGGGAGTCTGTGAAGTGGTGTGTCTATTGCTATGAATGTTGTCTTGTTCTGTCTGAAGGAATTTTCGTACAATTCGGCAAGTATTCAAAATTGCTGCTTTTTGTAGGATGGAGTATATGTTGGGTGGTAGGTTGAGGGTTTTAAGCGACTGGTGGAGCTGTTTTGGGATTACTCCAGTTGTAGAGAGGACTATCGGAACTATTGTGACTTTTTGGAGATGCCAGAGTCGGGCTATTTCATCTTTTAATTCAGTGTATTTGGAGAGTTTTTCAGCTATTGTTGCTTGTAAGTTATGAGTGTTAGGGATGGCAATGTCTATAAGCTAAACCGGTTTTGTTAGTTTTGTTTATTATGGTGATGTCGGGTCTGTTGTAGTGGATTATTCGGTCAGTAAGTATAGCTCTATTATTATGTCATAATGTCTTGCTTATTGCTGAGCTCCTTGAATCCTCTCAACTACGCCGTTAAAGTATCTTGAACGCACACTTGAGACTCCTATAACTTATGAAGGAATTTTGAATTGCCGTTGCTATTGTAAAACAATGCTAGGAATTCTAGTTGGTAGGCGGTGATGGGTGCCGTGGGAGCCGCGGCACTGGGTCGCAATATTCGCGATAGTCGGGAAGCTCTCACGCCGCGCCGTGTCGCGTTGCACCGCGCAGTGCGGCGTGTCCACTCACGCCTCTAATGCACTTTTACATTATCAATCATCCTCGAAATAGGTACCCACAGATAGTGGTACTAACCTTACGGATTCGTCCTACAATTATTTTGACTAACAAAATCACTGTTTTAATGTAGGCGAACAATGCACTTATGAATAGTTAAAATCTACTATCGGTTTAAAATGCAGCTTCCACTGAGAAGATCCGGTAAGAAACTCATCAGGTACTTTTTCAATTTAATAAAAGTTGATGTTCACAGTACATAGTACATTAAGCAGGCAACATCATTGTCATTAAAAAGTATCTAATAAAAGAATACGCTAGTTGTTCAATATTAACAAGCCTATTATGTCAAATCATTAACACAAATTAAGGTTTTTAAATTTAAAATTATTTTAGTGGGGTGTGTGGACTTTACGGAACCTAATTCATTATTAGATAAGGGAAGATATTAAAAATATATAATTTGGTGTGATGCATCATAGTTAATTAATTACATTCATATATAATATTGCGATCTGCTATCACTTTTGTTTATTACCTATCGCAAGAATAACAGAAGGACTTTGATATCTTGCTGAAAGCATCCCCTAGGGCATGCGGGTATCCATGAGGATTTCTTCGCATTAAAAACATACATAAAGGTAGATAACCATTTGATTAATATCCCACAATATAGGCGCGCGAACGTTTTTCGAACATTTTTAAATTTACCGAAGTTATTAATGCATGTTACGTCATAACTACTTGAACAAATTTGATGATACAAAAACGTGACTTCCTAACCATTATATGTAGCAAAGTGTGAAGCGATACTTTTTACCCATCGACGTCCTCCATTCTTTTCAGAAACCCTGAAAAATGTTGCCAGTGAAAGCGGGCAGTCCCCAACCCGAGGAAAGCTCGATGGAGGCAAAGCTGATACCTGGCATCCCGCGCGTCGCCGTCAACACCAAGGTCAACGCTCCCGTTCACATCGACGTCGGTGGCACAATATACACGTCATCGCTGGAAACCCTGACAGCGTAAGAGATTTAAAACAGCACATCACGTACTTACCTACCCCCATCCAAATTTTATTACCCAGCTGTTGCACGCGTGGCCTCTGCCCTCGTGGTACTTCGAGAAACGAAAAGAAGCCTAAATTACTCCTTATAACATCAGAAATCTGCCAGTGGAAGTCCCGTCGAAATCGGTCCAGCCGTTTCGAAGATTAGCCGGAATAAAAAGACTGACACACAATAGACTGACAGACAAAAATGTTAAAAATAGTTTCGTTTTAAGGTAAGGCGCCTGTCTAGCCCGCGATATTCAAAATTTTCGAGTATTTTTATAGTTTATCCAAAATCTGAAAACACTTAAGACACCATTTTGTGATTTGCTACAAACACAGTATGCAGTGCGTTTATTAATACATTTATTTTACTCTAAATATTATCACGGTGGATGAACTAGTAAATAACTAAATATACAAAAATTGCCAGTTTATCTGGATAGCTGCCGTTCTTGAAATGTTTTAGAGTAAGTTGGATATATTAATAAATGCACTGCACACGGTCTTTGTCGTGAATCAGAAAATGTGCCTTTTATTATTGTCAGATTTCGAAAAAAAATTAAAAAACCTCAAAAAATTTAACTTCGCGGGCTAGATGGGCGCTTTAGCCTTAATATAGTTACCGTGTTATACTTTCATGTGCATTTTGTAAAAAGCTGTTATTTTGACATTACAAACAGATACTTCCAAAGAATTTGTAATAAGAAGACATTACAAATTCTTTGGATACTTAAATTTTATTTTTATTTTATTATCTAAGATTGGTTTCTCTAAACCGACTTCGGGGGCTTTTCCTTCCCGTAAATCTAACCGTAAATGCTATATCACTCATTTGAATCTATGAATATCTATTTTCTCTTACAGTGGCATGTTTTCCGCTCTTCAATTGCAGGCTGTTTTTTTGCGATCCAGGCACGTAATTACAAACCTCTCTTTCCCGTCAATAGATATTCATAAAGTTATTTTCTAACTCCACTTTCAAAGGAGTAATTATCAACTTAACTTCCAATATCAATACTACCTTCTTTGTTTCTGACGTTCTAATTACCGGAGTACAACAACAATGGCTCCAACAGAATTGCGCATCTCTACAATTTTCTGAAAGTTCCAAATGTTTTGTCGCTCCCATACTTCGGAGAGAATTTCCCTAACTATGCATGAGTATGTACTAACTCTGATGCTCGATTGGTCTAATCACTACATAGTATAATATAAAGTCGCTACACGCTGTCTGGCCGTATGTATGGTTAGATCTTTAAAACTACGCAACGGATTTTGTTGCACTTTTTTTAATAGATATAATGATTCAAGAGTAAGGTCTATAAATGCATAACACTGATAATTTTAGAGTCGTGCGAAGCCGGGGCGGGTCGCTAGTAGTTTATAGTTTATTCATTTCACAAAGACGTGTGCTGTGACTCTTAGGACACTAGCATATGGGTATGTTTGTAATATCGAAGTCAAAGTCCAAGCTTCATCATCTATACAAATAAATAAAATTGGAGTGTCTGTTTGTAATACCAAAATAACACCTTTTCACTAAATGCATATGAAAGTATATGTACTGTGTCGTATGCGACACCTATAACAAAAACGCGATTTTTTTTTGTCTGTCTGTCTGTCTGTCTGACTGTGTGTTTGTTCCGGGTAATCTCCGGAACGGCTGGACCGATTTTGACGGGACTTTCACTGACAGATAGCTGATGTTTTAAAGAGTAACTTAGGCTACTTTAATTTTAGAAAAACAATTAGGGTTCCGCGTAAAAAATAAAAACACATGAAATCAAAGAGTATCTCCGAAACGGCTGAACCGATTTTGACGGGACTTTCACTGGTAGCTGTTGTTATAAGCAGTAACTTAGGCTACTTTTATTTAAGCAAAAAAAAAGAAAAAAAAAGGGTCCTGTCACGCGGGCTTAGAACGTGGGAGCGGGCTTTTTTGTTGAGTTAAATTCCACGCTGACGAAGTCGCGGGCACAGCTAGTCATTTATAAATATGTTAACCGTATGAAACGCGCCGCGTTTTCGCTAAGGATCACTCTACCGGATGGTTGTGGGTTCGATTCCCGTTGAGGCAAATTTCAGAAATGGCTTTTTCGTAATTTTCCCTGGTCTGGGTGTCACTGTATGAGATCTCTCCCAGTTTATTGTATGGTAGCTGCCCTTGTTCGGTCAGTTAAGTAGGCCTTTAACATTCGCAGATTTTCAAATCTGTTACTTTTATCGATTTTAACAATATTTATGTGGCTAAGAGGAGTATTTGGGTTTTACAATTTTCACCAACTATGTATTTGTACGAGTAAAGTTAAGAGAACCTACCTATCTACGTATTTACGATTTGAAATTCAAGAATTTTCAGCGACTTCATATCGTTCTTACCTTTCTACAAGCGTGCGCTTAGTTTGAGACTGTACAGTTCATGCAAGTACCCAAGAATTCTGTAACAACTTCGGCGCGTCCTCATCACTGCAAGCATAGTTCTAGTTCTATTAATCACTGGAATTTCCGCTTCACTTTATTTAACCGTAACCGCAACCTCTCCATCCCAAGGTTGCCTGGTGCAAATCCGTTCAGTAGTTTTTGCGTGAAGGAGTAACAAACATACATACATACATCCACACTCACAAACTTTCACATTTATAATATTAGTAGGATTTGTATTTTTTTGGTTTCTAGTGGTGGTTTAATAAAGAGTTATCTATCTATCTATATCATGTGCGTACTAATGTATATACGTAGTCGGTGGGATTGTAAATAAGCTTGTTTTATCTGAACCCGGCGTGTATTCCGCGGGAAGGCGGTCTGGCGCAGGGCTCCCGGCGGCGCCGCGGGCCATGCGCCGCGCCGCGCCGCCCGCCGCACGCCCACCCTGGCACCATTCATCCCTCCAGGCACTTCGTTTAATCAACTTCAGGGCATGTACCTATCACAGCGTCCCTTGATGGTTTACACTCTTTGCAGCGTAGCTAGAGGATCGGTAGAGTATCCGTTCAGGATATAAGTACCTATAGGTCCGTAACGCAGGTAGGGCACATGGCAGCCGGAGTATATCAACGAACTACTCGTATGAAATAAGTAACCAGGTACATGTTACTTTGTACAAAATTTGCAGTGGGACATAATATTGCACCCAATAGAAATGTCACGCCACCATGTTTCAGAAGAAGTTGATGGACCTCGATTGTCGATATTTTGTGTCTAGCAATAAGAGCCATAATTAGTTGCAATCCGAGGTGATTTTCAACCGTAGCATGAACTAGAACGGCCACGTGTTCCCACTCCCCAGGTACCCGGAGTCTCGGCTCGCCATGATGTTCAACGGGATCATCCCCATAGTGCTGGACACGCTCAAACAACACTACTTCATCGACCGTGACGGCGGCATGTTCCGGCACATCCTTAATTTCCTGAGAAACAAGAAATTGCTGCTGCCCGACGATTTCCCGTACATCGATCTGTTGATTCACGAGGCAATTTATTTTGAGTTGGATCGTGAGTGACTGAACAAATTATTAGCGATACTATCGATAGTATTAGTACTCAATAGTGCTATTGCACTATAAATAATTAAAATATATTAAATATATCGCCAGAGGAATACAGTAACTGTATGGTCCCAAACTAAGCAACGCTTGTACCTACTATGGGTACCGTACAATGGATTGGGGGCGATCCCAGTGACACCTAGACCAGAGCAAAATATGAAAACGCCATTTCCGAAATTTACCCCAGCGGGAATCGAACCCGCAACCACCATCTGCAGTGAGCCTAGCGGCCTACGCTCGAACCAATGCGCCAAGCGGTCACCACTATCGATGGACCATCGATATTTTTACTATTTTTAAGAGTATAGAACCGGATAGGTATAGTAATAGAATCGACTCTATTTGGCATTAATTTTGCTGGGGCTAAACTACTTTTCGCGCTCCGCTTAAGTTATTATTTTATTCTAAGTTCTAATTGAACTTTTAGACATGGTGTTCTCCCTGACCAAGTTGAAGAGCGAGCGTGAGTGTGCGAGGCACGACCGCGACTGGGTGGTGCAGACGAACGAGCGGCTCAAGCACGAGACGGAGGTCCTGATGCAGGAACGGGACCATCTGCAGCAGAGGTGGCCGTGATCTTATGTATGACTTACGTTTACTCATCTAAAAATTCCCCGGACCTGCCAACCTCTTCGTGGAATACAGGTCTGGTGGTGTTTTGTCTCAGTTATGCCATACCTAGTTCAGGCCTTCAGTTATTAGCAATTGAAGGTTATATTATGGTCCTATGACATTGGGATGACTCCAGTGGATGGCAAGACTATAGGAATATTGGTGAAGCTAGATATATTGTTACCCATTTGAAAATCATCCCTGTAGGTACCTTAATTTTTGGGAAACTACAGTAAAATGAAAAATAAGTAATGATGAATAGTTTAACTAATCATAATCTTCTTTTTTTTTCCAGGGCACCTGGTCCAATGACGTACAAGTAAAGAAGCGTCGTCATTAAGTAGTTATTGATGTTCGTTTCAAAGTGGACTAATTTAATTAAATTGAACAATTTTATTAACAGCAGGCGAGTGGTGCAATTTGTCTATATTTATTGAGCCACTTTGACAGCCAGCTGCTGTGTCAGGTGCATTTAAACTACTATCACTCGTTCAGTGTAAAAATATTATGTGAAAAATTAATTGTATTGCCAGAAATTGCGCTGGGCAGAGCTACGTGGAAAAGAAAAGTAGTGGGACAGGCATTCAGGCTAATAAAGTAAAGAGAAGACATGGATAGTCATTTCGTCTGGAGTTATAAGTAGTATTTTTTATAAATAAGTAGGTATTGTTTTACCCTATACACTGTTTAAAATAATTGGTTAGGAGTATCAAGCATTGGATTAAAGCGACACAATTTTACCAATTTTTTTTCTCACATATAAACAAAATATGACAAGCAAAATACTCTGATTAATCGACCCTAGCCGATACCGCTTGGGTTTTGCTTCGGTGATCGTAGTTGGTTCCGAAAAAGCTTTGACAAACAATTCCTCATTACTGCACTGTTGTTCGGAAGGTACAGCCCCATCTTGCCCTCAGGGATCGCGGTTATCTGACCTGTGTCCGGGACTGGGGGCGGAGACTTTCGCAGTCTCGACCGCTTGTCTAGGCGCCAAATTTAATTCACAACAGCCATTCTCACTGACCGCGAATAATTTATGGAGGCACCCGTATCCAATGCGGATGCCACCATAACATCCTATTTTAATTAATAAATGTCATACTCCCAGTACAAAATGCTATGTCAAAAGAGTACTTACGAATACCAACCTCAGACTTGAAATTTTTTTATTTATATTTTATTTTTTATTATTTTGTTCACCAACAACTGTTTACACCATATAAAACAATAAATAAATAAAATTAGACTTGTACAAGTGCAACAGTTACTTAAAGGTAAACACCGCATGCACCACTAAACAGTTAAATTCTAAACAACTAATCTAATTGTAAACAACAGAAAGAGAGAAAAAAAAAGTAATAGGTGGTAAAAAATTATATAAAAATAAATGTATTTACTATAAAGCAATAAGCTATAAACCCGGTAAACTCCAGAAATAAAAAATTCAACAATAAATTTAAAAAATGAATAAAAAATTAATCAATAAATAACAGATTAAAAATGCTCGGTTTATATTTAAATAAGCTTCGATTTAAGTAAAAGAAAAGAGATCGATTTAAGTATCCCAAAATGTGGAACATCTAAAATTAACAAAAAAAAACCAATAGCCTCCGACACATGCGCGATCCACACCAGTTTAAGGCACAATAACTTCAGAGTGCTTTATTCCAAATCATGGGTTCATACTAGGATGATTTTAAATCTTTCTAGGTTACATTACACCCGTTGTTGCTAATACTAACTTAGTTTAGTTGCACTAACGTCTTCAATACTTTTACTAAAGCACCAAAAAATTCGCCATAAGTAAGTACTTAATAATTCCATGTAGGTAAGTTGCATACCCACACTACAGTTACCATGATAAAATGTAACAGAGTTTGTTTTTTTCATAATTTTTTTAAAAATAACTAGTTTAGTTCGTTTTTCGACGTAGTGGTTATATTCTCTTCGGTACTTGCAACAAAAAACTCTTTTTTTAGAAATACTGTAATGTGAGAGGAATATCTTGGTAAAACCTGCTGTTTGGTTCCTCTAATCCTATTTATTATTTATTTGATACGAGTAGTATACTCCTCTTTGTTAATACTTTACGAGTAGCTTAGATAGTAGGTATATATTTTGTAATGAAGATAGATCTGTGTGGACTGGAGATGGATCGCTCCAGACTATTGTTTTGTAAGTAGGAACCTTAATGTAATATTATTAAGTATTGTTATTTAAATGTATAATTATTTAACAACTTATTGAACTACTTCTGCTACGTAGTGGAAATAAATGGTAACTCAATTAATTAGCTAGGAATGCGTCCCCGCCTTGACGTTATAAGAAATTTTGTTGTTTTGTATGTATGGTAGCCGGCGTATAAAATGTAACAGGAAAACAGATTGTAACATTTGTAACCACGTCTAGAACAAGATTAGTGTTGTTAAGTCATTAAGTAGCTAATTTGTGTTATTTATCAATAATTAAAAAAAAATGCCGTCACGGGACGCCCGGCAGATGTGATGCATGTGTAGTATGTGTATAGTGTGAGCGCGCACACACAAGGGGGTCGAGGGCGGTGGCTTAGAGGTGGCATGACGGCATGAGAGATCGTCATGCCGTATTGCCGTGACGGCAAACTGGCCGATATTGCTGCCAGGGCGCCAATAAAGGTTTCACAATAAAAACATTGTAATTATTGTGTTGTAATTACCTACTTCCCTATTGTAAATAAATTTTTCAAAGGGACTTTTTATATAAACCTACATAAGTAATAGATACTAATACTAAGTATGTAGTCATACATATAATGCAATGCTTAATCTATTAACAAATAAAACACTGATTTTAGACATTTAGCTTTTTATTACTACCCACAAATAATTATAGGCTGATGACACATAACATATTAAAAAGATTTGATAATTTCCAGTTAAGGTGAAGGCGCCTGTCTAGCCCGCGAAATTCAAAATTTTCGAGTATTTTTATAGTTTATCCAAAATTTGAAAACATTTAAGACGACTTTTTGTGATGTGCGACGAACACAGTATGCAGTGCGTTTATTAATACATTTATTTTACTCTAAATATTATCACGGTGGATATGATAATAGTTAATCACTAAATATACAAAAATTGCCAGATTATCTGGATAGCTGTCGTTCTTGAAATGTTTTAGAGTAAGTTGGATATATTTATAAATGCACTGCACACGGTCTTGTCGCGAATTACAAAAAGTGCCTTTTATTATTGTCAGAGTTTGAAAAATTTCTAAAAACCACAAAAAAAATTAACTTCGCGGGCTAGATGGGCGCTTTAGCCTTAAATAGTTAATTTTGATACTTATACCGGATATAGGGCTCTAAGTTCGCACTGGACGAAACATGTACATGCAAACAATATTATTATAGAGGCATAGTTTTTCATTGTTATACAGTTCTGTATGTACAGGTACCAATAAATCGGTCAGAAATTTACATTTACACCAAGCGACATTAATAAATGAAAATTTCATTTTTTTTAAGATGATACATAATTCCGATGATCGTTCTAAATAAAGTCACTTCAACAATTAAGTAGTATGACACCGACTTAACCTTACCTCATCAGAGCGACCGAGCATTGTAATTGTGCTTGTCTGGACTCTACCTAAACACTAGAATGGGCTGTTCGTACTCTACATGTACGTTAGCAAGCGATCATAATGCGATTCGTAAATGAATCGCTTGTAAATATTTAGGTATTTAAATATAATTTATTTCTGTCAAAAAGTAGACTTTACCTATCTCAATTTTCAAAATGTTAAATCTAAATTCCATATAATATCAACGTGTAAACGTAGACATAAGTACTTTATGTAAAGATTGTTTTCTTATAAAACGGCATTGAACATTCTCAACCTCAGTCCATGTAAATCCCAATATCAAACTGGTACCCTTAACGTAATTGGCACATTTAAAACCATCACCATCTTTCCCAATACAGACTTCTTGAAGTATTAATGCCTATATCCTATAGAAAATTAAAGCAGCCATCCGCCTTGTAATATTGTCGAGAATACAAGAAATAGACGGAAAAGTATTAAACATTAATGTTGTTGTTGTTGTTGTTTATTGAGACAATGTAGTATGTAAAAGTGGAGTCAAGCCAACAGACATAAGTAAAATATTATACCCACTAAGAAGATTATACAGGTTGAAACAGAAAGGATACACTTTTTTTCATAACATAACTTTGTAAGACTAAAACCATCAGCTTTGGAGGAAACATGAAAAACAAAAGGTGTTATAGGGATACAGCTGTTGACAGATTTCATCAGTTTACAAAACCTTTAGTACTTCAACTGTCCCACAAAGCTGATAGTTTTAAAGAAAGTTGCAAAAATATAGTATACCCTTTTTGTTTCACCTAGTAGAAGAAGTGAAGTGGTACTCTTATGAACAGGTATGAGAGGATAACTACAGGTATAATACGACAAGGTGTTTATCTGATTTTATTTTAATAATGAGATCTATTTTGTAACACCAATTAACGTATGCCTACTCACAAGGTACCTGATAGGTACTAAATTCTATATATAAACGACAATTACCTAGAAACTATGAAAAATATATAAGTGGATAAGTTACGGTCCAAACGAGGACGTGGGCTGACGTGATAAGTAGTTGATATACCTTCATAATAATATTTTTACACTAGACAGAAAAAAAATGAGAATAGTATTTTTTTCTTTTAAATTTTCCTTATTTGAATTTCAAAAATATGTCTTTGCTTTTAAAGGCAGCAATGGACAATGGTTCAACTGCTTGGCGCACCTCAGCAACAACTTTTGCATGACTCATTGCTATGAAATTACGACCTTCGAATTTTCAAGCCCATGTGTGTATCGAGCATTTGGGACCTGTTTGATTACATTGGCTCGTTTCAGACGAACTACAAGCGGACTGGCAGTCCGGATGCAGTCGGCAAACTGTTTAATTACAGATTTAGGATTTTATTAGTGCCATTGCTAATTACAGAAACAAAAATACATGTATACGACACGGGGAGTAGGAAATCGGCCATTGATCCTCGACGCGTCCACATCATGGAGACTGCCAGAACCTCTGGCGCAAATAAAGATAAAAATACTATGAATTCAGTAGGTATCTCTTATTGTTTATACCGCCCGTCGCACCAAAAACATTAACATGGTCTTTTGCAGGTTATTTATTATAGATTTAAATGTATTTTTACTACGAGAAGAGATACGAAAATGAATAAATTATTTTATTACATTATCTAGTTGGATCTAACAGTTCGCATTATAAAAAAATAGGTTCGTTTTTGACACAGAATGCACAAATAATTTATAAAATGGCCGCCGAAATATTGGTAAACTCGAACATTATTGCCATTTCGTATCGCTCATCGTTGGCCATGGTATAACTACGTCATTCATAAGTGTTTGTACGTTTGTACATTTATAATATTGTTGTTCAGTAGAGATAAAATAGGTTATTTTTGATGTCGTTGCGCTGAAGATCGATCGCCGATCTTCCAATAAGTGTGTCCTTAAACTAATTAAGTGTTTATAAAATGACATGCGCAGGCTCGCAGTATAATTATAGAAAACAATACAAAATGCGGACATACAACTTAAAAAAAACCTTAAACATACTTTAAAAAATATGAATTCCAACAATTAAAAAATACTCAGTCTTACGGATACGTAAATAATATAAAATAACTAGAAAATCTAATTTCGTTTCACACGAAATCTTATGTAAGTAATTTACACTTCGTACCTACCTACCTATGTACCTACAATTTGTATAAAAAATTACTGGTTGTTGTGACTAGGATTCTTTAAAGTTTTACTTTGGCTACATTGAAACGTGATTTTACTTGTAAACATCTAGTTGTTTATCACTGTTTGATACATGAGGGCTGCAGTAAAATAGCTAAGCGGCCTGATGCCATCGGTCTTCAGTTTATTTTGAAGTGCTTGCAAATATATTTGCGATGTAGGCGAATGGTCCTTGGCGCCATCGTTGACGTCACGTTACACTGTCAGCACCACAGATATAGATTTACATAGATAACGCAAATGCAGGTACTTCGCGTGTTCGAACCCCGACCAAGCGTCAAGGTTTGGTCGCCGCTAACTTACAGTCCGCGCGACTACAGATATAAAAATTACGAGTATGAGCGAGATAATCACTCGAGAGTATCGTAGCGGGCGGAGGGGCAGCGGCGGCATCGGTGTGTTTGAATCGGTTTGGATTTCCCGTCACTAATGACGTCACAGTAGGTGTTAAAAATTCGGCACGCTTGGTTTCAATACAAATCATGACACTTGCGATATCTATGTAAATATATATCTGTGAGTATGACATTACACTGACATTTCCAAGATCGCTCTCAGACTTGAGATAGATTTATTAATACGGGCTTAAGAGAACATAAGTAGATGATGTAAGCTTCTGGTATATTTGATTTGCATGTAGTCCTTAAACGTCATATGTAAATATTAATACCACATATTAATTATTAATATATATGTCGCCGCCAAATAGCTTAATTCGCCGTTCAATTAACAGCCTAGGCACTTAACTAAACAGCGCCGTTCAACTAACGGCCTGAATGATATTCAGCCGTATCGTCTATTACAACATTTAATAAACTGGCTGGCTAATGCTTAGGCAACTGGTTGACATTTAAGTACTACAAAACTTTTTCAAAATACTACCCAAGCAGAACGACCTGGATGGGTTTAGGTTAGGGTTATTTTTTTTATGACCCCACAGAAACCCCACCCGGCAAATAGATTCGGTGGATCTAAAAAAAATCGTAAAAAACCTAAGTACCTAATAAAATTATTCCATCAAAGATGTTTTTTTCCGACGCCATATTGACAAAAAGAATATAGAATATAGAGATATTGACAGTTTGGTGAGTTTCGGCGCTAGGTGGCAGAAAGTAGAACTAAATTGAAATGAACAGGCTAGGCAGGTAATTAAACGGCTAGGCAAGTAGTTAAACGTCATCGATCCAAGTCATTTGCCTAGCTGTTTAATCAAATGGCTGAATATCATTCAGGCCGTTAGTTGAACGGCGCTGTTTAGTTAAGTGCCTAGGCTGTTAATTGAACGGCGAATTAAGCTATTTGGCGGCGACATATATATATTAATACTACCGTTTGATGTCATATAGCTACCGTTAACACAGGGTGTGTAAGATAGTTTGGCTGAGCTGTCTTAATTTTATGTACATTTAACACGATCAACTAATTAACTTACCATCAAAGAACATTGATAAAAAACGACAGGAGGTCCTACTCTTAGGCCTGGTTTATACAATTCAAGTTGACAAGTTGAACTCAACACGGAATCAATCAATTTATCAAGCAAATTATCATGCTGTTCGCACGAGGCGTACTAAGTTCTACCCTTGCTCGCTGACTTGGACCGTGTAAATGGGTTTTAGTTATATAGGGCCTTTTGTATGCCGTAGCAAACAAGATACCTCAAAAAGCTAACACACACTTTGCTTGACACAAGTACTTACGCTATGACACTAGTGACTACAAAAACCCGTAATTTTGATATTTTTGGGTAAGTGACATTATAGTGCTCCCACACTGGAGTTTTGTAACGCTAAAAGTTATAACACACTTTATTATTTGGTCATAGTTTTGCAAAATAGAACCAACCCATACATCCGTTTGCAGACCAAAACCAGCCCCAGTGCAAGTGTAAGAAGGTCGGTTCGACATTGCAAAAGTATATGTGGGTTGGTTGCATTTTGCAAAACTATGTCCAATTATGTTTCAGTTTGGTCCCAAAGTGAAACACTAGTTGGGTATATTACGTTAGAATAACGCCAGTTTAGAAGCACTATCCAGACCTCACGATAAGTATTTTATATTTTAAAGAGGAAATTGACAGGAGTTCTAAAAACAAAAAAATACATTCAGATTGAGAGCCTCCACCTTTTTTGAAGTTGGGTAAGAAGGTAGTGTCTTTTACGCGTGTATTACAAGACCAAACATTAGACCTGTGAGTACGTTAAATCTGCAGTATAGAGGTCGCTTGCGAGCACAGAGTTCAGTGCGGACGAAACGACAAACATCGCACTAAAAAAGTTAAGGAAATTTGTCGACTACTTGACAACGTAGCGTTGAGAACCCTCATTTACGTAAGTAAGTAAGTACGTAAGTACGTAGTTTACGTAAGTATTAGGTGGTAGGATAAATGGTTCTTATTATGTTTGTTACAACAAAAACTAATCTTAATTAAATATCTCTGCACTTCTCATGATCATAGTGTATGGGCAAGATGCCGAATAAGTTTTGGAACATTTTATTCCCCTCTGTCGATTTCTTCTAGCAAATTAAAAATACCCATCATAGGTGCGAAAATAATGTTATTTGATAAATATTTAACCTTACAACCTATTTATATCTACATACTTTAAGTAACATAAATTAAACCGAAATAATAAATCTTGCAGAGATCTTCGTGATATGACTTTATAACAACGTGAACTTCAATGGCAATGATTTTAAAATTTAAATTCCTTCACCGAAATTAATAAAATTAGAAGATTTGTTTTCGCTTTCAATAACACCTCATAAAAATATAAAGAAAATAATATAGTGTCACAATAAAATCATAAGTATAACAATAAAGTCAAAAAATAACCGTAGTACGGCCGATACGGGCTACTCTTGATCCTCAATTTCTCCCAAAATATCTTGAACCTCTTTCGAGATCTGAAAACAATGCAAATTATACTATTAAATCAAACCTCGCCATCTCGAAAGTATAGATTTTATTATAGTATAATACAAACATCGATATATAATTTAACCCAGTGGTGGATTTGCAAATTTCCAAGGTATAGGCTGTTAAGTTTTTACCGCCCTTGCCTCTACAATTGTTATGTCGTTGTACACCAAATATACCATGACAAGTGAGAGGGGAAAGTCATCGGCAAAATTTGTTGCAGAGTTATATCTGTAAAGCATCAGAAAACCGCCATGCAGAAATCTTTTTGATTTATATGAGGTAGATAAAAGAATCGTTCCCAAAATTTGCCGCCCTAGGCTCCAGCCTACTCAGCCTGCTGGTAAATCCGCCACTGATTTTACCTCATATGACAGGATAATCCTTGAAACCCACTTATTAATAAACGTGAGCAGCCGAATAGTTACAAACCGAACTATGTCTTTCTGTTATAAGTAATTTGACATTCGAAAGAAAAAGATTAAACTTGGTGTAATTATACAACCGCTAAACCACGTTTATTAATAAGCGGGGTTTAGTAATGAACAATGAGAAATGCTTACCAGTAAATCCGGAAAACTTGGATCAATGGTGTGTTCCAGAGAGTTTATAGCGGATTCTATCTGAGTATTGAGCACTGTAATTGAAAACATTGATGTGTATAAGTTTTAATTTTAAATAATCCAAAAAACGCATTGATAAGAAGCCGCATTTACAAGAGATTATCTAGTTTACGGCAACCATGTTTTTTCAGAAGTTTAAGAATATATGTCACAAGATAAATGGAATATAGCATAGGTACTCACTTGCTTCGTCAAAAAAGTTCTCAAGCGCTGGCGAATCATGGCCGGATGTCTGTTCGTTTTCTTTTACATCATCAAATATTTTCTTTTTAGATGTTATATCTTCATCCTCAAAGTAATTCGGTCTTTTAGTTCCTGATGTAGAGTTGCTCATCCCGAGCTGATGTATCATGTCATCCCCACCTGGGAGATTCGATGCGGCATTCATGCGTGGTGGAACATGCATTTCGTATTTAATTTTAGTTACTGTTTCATTATTGATGGCCATATTATTATTAACATGTTCGTGGGGAATATTAATAGGCACCAATTGTGAACATGTTTCGGGCAAGTCATCATTATCTGTGAAATATTCGTTACCGGACTCACTAGACTGGCCTTCCTGGAATTGTGTCATTTCAAAATTATTTAATTTATAATTTGATTTCTGGGAATCGGTTAAGAAAATATCAGTTGGATGCGAGTTGTTCGATGAAATCGTTTGGTTCATTATTGACGGTTGTTGTTCGTAATTTATAGGCTCGTATATTGGGGAGCTTGTTATTTGGGTAGTAGTGTCTTCTTTAGCTTTGATTTCTACTACGTCGGCTTGCCTTTGAAAAGTTTTAATGACTTTATAAATTCTCTCGATGGCACTGACGATTCTTTCTTTCTTTGGTGGTATGATCGCCAGTCGAAGTGAGGGGGGGTCGTGTTTGTCCGGCGAAGCGCTGCGGGAGTTGTCTTCGGACTGTGGTGACGGCAAGTTGGTGACTAAGTGCAGAATAACCTTCTCTAACTGTCGGGGATCTTCGACTGGCACTGATTCGTTATCGCTCACCTGCAACACAGAAAATAGCTGTTATAGTTTGACGAAATTGTCTGTGCAACAAGAAATCGTATAAATGTTGAGCGTCATCAATTGAAATAAATACTGTACATACTGCATACTCGTTGAAGTTTTTGCTTTTAGTAGTGTGTCAAGTCAAGACGTAGCGAATATAGGCACAAGAGAAGGAAATATATTTACATCCTTAACATCTTCTTCCTCTGGCAAATCTTCATTGTTGTTGACCATCATCGTAAATTTCTTTTTCATTAGTTTAATCAGATGTTTGCCCTCTCCTTCGCCGACTACGGTGTTGGTGCACACGAAGCTGGTGACGGCCCTGGAGTCCTGGTTCACGTCCAGGCGTCCTCTGGTCCTCATATAAATGAATTGTCCGTTCTTTGTCATCAATCGATAGCACGATTCCCCAAATAAGCGATGTTGATCGTACACTGAAACAAAAAACATCTATCGCTATTTTGACATCCATCACATGGTTATAATTGCATTGTACAATCATTATAATGAATACAGTCAACTCGCAAAATAGCTCAAGTAAAGTTTAATTGGTAAAGATAATTAAGACGTGAGGGTACAGAAATAAAATACATATTCGCAGAGCGATTCGCAACAATTGCGGGGCAATAAACAATTAGTAAGCAAGAGCGCGCAATGACATTGAAAAAATTACGTAGATTGAACCAAACTAAGTCATCATAATTAATAATTGCAGGCAGAGCCTGCATGTCTGTCTATGTAGAGTTAGGTAGATAGCTACTTCAAATGTCAACTGACATGGTATCAGTCTTGTGGATATTAAAATACAAATTGTCGTTATGCAGTGAAGTGGAAATATAGAAAGTGGTTATCTCAAGCAATAACAATTTATACAACTAGACTAGACTATCGCTTGTCTTTATAAAGACGGTAAACAAGTGATACATAATGCATATATAAGTACTTGATTAGGTAGACACGAATTAAATAGACTAGATAATATATGTGCTAAGTGATATATTTACTGATGAAGTCTGTAGCTGAGTGATAGGAAAGTTCCAAAACATGATGATGCACACATAATTATTATTAGGGATGTACAAAAATAAAACGATGTGTTTATGAGGAAATTCGCAATGTTGCAATATCTACCTACGACTCAAAATAAAACAAACAATATCTAGATGCCGGGTGACTTGCGGAAAGATGTTCCACGCGTTCACATTCCACGGACTGAGGAATTGAAATGAACATAAATCAAATTATAAACTTATATGAAATGTTGTGAAATGAAAGCAACATTTTCTATTGGAATGGACTTGATATTTTTCTGTGTGTAGAATTTACACAGAATTGGTTCAAGTGCTATAATACAATTGTTATGTCCACTGCATTAGAAATTGCAATTACTGTGCCGAAACTGCATTTTTGTTCAAATATTTTGTGGCAGTGCGGGTTCCGCGCCGAACCCGCACTGCCAGGGATGCGAGTTTGTTTTCAACTTTTTAAATATTAACTCGGTTCCTAAATCTAATCAAAAGGGCCCAATACCACAGCGGAAACAACCACACGTTTCCGCAATCAAATACTCGTATGTCTAAGGACGCGTGCTCCAAACAGCGTCGTCTGGCTTAAATCATAATGAGAGTTCCGCGGTGGCTCCATCCAACGTAGCGCTCGGGTGCAGTCAATACCCAGGCGCCCTCTAGTAGGCGCGCGATTAAAATGGAACACTTACTCGTACAGTTATATTTTCCCCAATGATCGGAAACTTGGATGCAATTATAAAATGATGTTGGGAAGCAATAGCCTGTTTACTATGCTTGCGGTACGCTTATGAGACACGTTTTTAAGACCTTGCGCCTTGGTAAAGCCGGAATTGTGAGGATGTTCGCTCAGCACTTACTCTCTCGCAGCGCGATGATCACCCAGCGGACGTCATCGCGGTGCATGAAGTTCATTGCGTTGACGCCGTTCACCTCGTGCATCATGTACCCAGTGACCAGCGCAATGCGTTGCTCGCACTGGATAATCTCGCCGTCGATCGAGTGCCTGGTACGGTACTCCATGCGGAACGACTCCAGTCCACTCTCGTTGATGAAGGTCTCGCTCGTGGGCCGCACTACGCCGATGAACACCTGGCAAACAAAACGCAATTATGGCAATTTTCGCGGATTGTTTGGACGAGGAAATTATTTGTAGATAAATTGTTAGGTATTGCAAATATACGTAAATGGATCGGATTTTCAGAAAAATGTTGTTGCTTCCATCAATAACACCTAAAGGCAGTAAGTAGTGACTAGACTATGATATATACTTTTTTAATGTTTGCCTTATTATTAATTCCTAACTAATCTTCTTCTCGTTCTTATCCTATGAGCTAGTGCATTGTGTATGAGGCAGAAGGCCTCCAGCACCTCCAGTTTACGTGACTTGGAGCAAAGACTACAATGCTATACCATAAGGCAGATGTCGATGCGACAGAATTCGTGATGACTTTGCTATAATTAAAGAAATGTACTAACGATGTCAATATAAAGCAGTGATAGCTGATTGGTTATGCACGCGTCTTGCGGGTTCAAACCCTGGCTCGCACCTCTGGGTTTTTCTAAATCTATAAGCTAATCATAATTTCTATATGATTATCACTTACGGTGAAGGAAAACATCGTGAGGAAACCTGCATGTCTTAGAAGATCTAACCAATTTTCGAAAGACATGTAAAATCCGCCAACGACCACTGGGCCAGGGTTATGGATTACTGCCTGCATCCCCCTCGTGTTGAGGGGAGGCCCGTGCCCAGGAGTGGGACGTCAAAAGGGCTAAATGATTACTAACTATGTCGTTGCCGCTGGTGCAAGGGTTGTCACCGCGGGCCCTGGCGCGGCGCACCATCTGACAGCAGCGGTTGTACCCGCGGCACGCGCGGTCCGACTTGCGCAGCGACCCCTCCACGTGACACGTCACGTACTGTGACGACTGGGCGCGCTGCCCTAGCTTCTTGAACCTTTGTTGAAGAAACTAATTTTAAATAACTGCTTCGATTGACACATTCGAAAGTACCTGTAGAAGCAATTCGGCCTTTAGCGTATGTACTAGGAACTCGATGTCACGGCTATATAGTGTTTCAAAAGTCTGAAATAATAATTCAGGTGCATGTACGGTATCTGATGTAGTACGATACCTGTGAAGACAGATGATCATATTTCCGAGTTATGGGCGTTTGAATATTTGTCACAACTTTGTAGTCTTAGGACGAACACATCCAGTGCAAACTTAATTCACAAGTAGCAGCTACCAATAATGATTTTTTTTTGTTAAACATTGGCATAACATAGTCTTATTTCATTACACGGCTATATACTAGATTGGAGCAAAAATTTTCGAGCTGCTTACTTTAAGTGCGCTCAAACATTCGGCCATAAGGCATTCCTTACTGTAGGCACTTACCTCACTATGAACCGCCTCCGCTCCTGGGTAAGCGCCTCTTCGACCTTGCGTCTGTCATCAAGGTCTTCGGGCATGAGCAGCTCACCGTTGGCTCCCAGTATCTGGCTCCTGGGCATCAGCTGCTCCTGGAGCATCTGGCGATCGTCTTCGTGAATTATGCTGAAGACACTTTGCCCTAGGAGATCGAGCTGGAGAAAAAATATTAATATAGTGAGATAGATAAGTGGGGAATTCCACCAATATCGTTCCCATAACTACTATTTTTACCTGACCACGGCAAAGTCAAAAGGAAGCGTTATGGTTTTAGCAGTCTTTGTATCATTTTTATGCGCCACCGTAGCGCCTAAACTACCCATCCGATTTTGATGAATGAGTTGTCATTCAATATACCTATAATGTATAGTATTTTTATGATTATCAATTGCTTACGGTGATGCAAAACATCGTGAGGAAACCTGCATGTCTTAGAAAATCTAACCAATTTTCGAAAGACATGTGAAATACGTCAACCCGCACAGGGCCAGCGTGGTGGATTATGGCCTGAATCCCCCTCGTAGTAAGGGGAGACCCGTGTCCGGGACTGGGACGTCAAAAGGGCTTACATTATTAATTATTATTATAATATATTAAACATATGTTACCTCCGAATATCCAAGGAATTGGTTGACATTCTGTGACACCACGACTATAATCCCTTTGTACGTGGTGGTCAGTAGGAAGCCGTTTAACAGGGCCAGTAGCGCCTGCGTAGACGAGGGCGTGAACTCCTGCGCCGACTGACCGATCGAGTCACCGAACACTGTCACACAAACATACTTTATGTATACCACGGCCAACGAGAAGGGATACAGAAATGCATGGATTATTTTATCAAATTAAGTTGTTGTTTTAAACGTTTCGCATTTAAGTAGATATTATTTTTTTATGAACGTTACAATATCCGACACGAATGAACCAAGAATGTATAAATGGCCGCCCAAATGTTAGTGAGCCCGGCGCGCGGCGAGGTGACGGATTTGAACTCAAAAATTATCATTTCGTATCGCTTCTCTTTGACCTCAGTATATATTAGGTCATCAGTTTTTTTATGATGAGCAATTTAATGGTTGTATTTATAATATTATGTTATTGTTAAGACTTACAATGCATAAAGAAATAGTGTAGGTATACCTACATCATAAAAAAGGTTGAGATCAATTTATTTATGTTTATTATTATGATTTGTCTCCCCAGTTCACCCATTATTACCTAACTAACGTTTGCATTCAAAGACGTTTTCCAATTATGGAATGATAAGTGATATACTTATTTGAACTTCTTAGCGAGCTGTCTTGTAAAACCGCTACTTTTACAATCCATCTGCGATATCTTCTAATATACAAAATTCTCGTGTCGCGGTGTTTGTTGCCAAACTCCTCCGAAACGGCTCGACCGATTTCATGAAATTTTGTGTGCATATCGGGTAGGTCTGAGGATCGGTCAACATCTATTTTTCATACCCACTTATATAGAAATATTTTTTATGGCAGAACGACGTTTGCCGGGACAGATAGTAATTTTATAAAATCGAGATAACGATAAACGGGCACTAAATCGGGTAACTACCTACATGGAAAGAATTTAATATATAATGTAGGTATTCCTTAGTTATCCCCCATAAAAACTGCATGCTCAACGAATTGGATATCGTATTATCCGCTGCCTTAGGTCTCCGGTCGTATAGCAGCAGATAAATCAATACATTTATGAACACAAACACTTATCTTATGTGACCCGTCCTTATACACCGACGTTACAAAGTAACAATGATTACTAATAGCCAACTTCGCGATTCGATATAAGTATGTACAATGTACCTATAGAATAATGAAAAATCATTTGGGTACTAATAGGTTATTACTAATACTGTTGCTAGACATAAACCTACCCTTATGTTTTTCGGTGGCGTTGGAAAGGTTATGGTCGTAAAGTAACCGATATATCTAGTAGCACACGTCATTGCAACCAAAATAACTGCAATTTCGCGGCGGCGGCGGTGTGTAGATGCCCTTAGCCGGGAAGCATGGCGAAGCACGTGCGCCGGCGCCGCCGATCACGTTACTATACACGTATGCATTTTATAAACACAAATATATGCATAATACAGCAAAATAACTAATTGTACTTACTAATATTATGTTAACTCCAAACAAATGATTAAAAAACATAGTTTATATTTACGGATTACAGAAGTATTTTACATTCTATCATTAGTTTTAATGCGTTCCATGATCAACGAGTAAGTAGATATTGTACAATTTTAGGTTCATTTACAATCAGTTACAAATTAAAATTATTCTAAAATTAATCATGTTCCCCGCGAAACTGTGCGAGCAAAAATATAATCAATTTTCATATAATGAAACCTGATCATTTTATGATAATGTAGACGGGGAAAGTTCAGGATTGACGTGACGAAAGCGCTATTATTTTATAATATAGACAGATTACGTTACAACGTCAGATTTGCCATAATTAGACACAATGTAAAAACTATGCATTATGTACAATTTTTGATGTAAACTAAAATTGACACGAATTACCTACATGAGGAGCTATGAATAGATTTGCACTTTGCGCCAGTTTATTGGCCACGCCTTGTAACCTACGGTACACATCATCCCTGTTTTACATTGTATCATCGCCGTTTCCAACTCATCATCGCCAATGATGCCATGATCAACATTAAATTTATATTATATAGTTATTACAAAATTATGTGCGCGCTTAAACACGGGTATCGGGAATGGCGATGCAACATAGTTAGTAAATCATTGTGGTAATGGTTAGTAAGTACTGTACTAAAAGTTGTCGGTGGTAAATTTCCCTTATAAAATTTGATAAGACATTTTTGTAATTACACCGATCTTTAATGATAATAAGTTCCTATATACCCTACCTGTGTATTTAGAATTTCTATTATTATACAATTTTTGTGTATGTACAATATATTTGTTAACTCATTGTAAATTTCGCACTAGAAGTGAGATGACAACAAAAGCCTTATAGTTAGCCTTAGTTATATACAGGTGTTTTATAATTTTGTGATGCTTTCTTTACCCAATTTCTATGTTGCTAATAAAACGCATGCGGCTATCCTAAGCTCCGTGAGCTTAAGCAATATCCGTAACGTCCATTTATGAAATTAATATTCTAATTTGGTGACTCATGGTGCAGTCAATAGATACGAGTAAGTACGCGGCACATAAACTCCACTTAGCTACCTGTTCTGCGCAGTAATAGAGTCATATAGTAGGTGGGTAGCCATAGCTTCATTGTAGATACCTTCTAGTAAAGTCTGAATATGAAAACCTTTGATAAATTCCCCAAGCATTGTCCCCATACTTCGTTTCAACGATGAGAATCAAAATCGAGGATCTTGTAGTGTAATATCTTTGGTCAAAATACAGTCACAACGAGTTTTAAATAACGGGAGCTACGCAAGCCACTATGTCTTAGAACATGACCAACTATAATGTATATTTGACGTCAATTATCTGATTAGTCACTGCTGTCTCCTTATTTTATCAAAGTTATACGATCGTATGTGGAAAATGACATGCCATTAATAACATGATACAAAATGTGCGCACCTGCATCGTCGGTGGGAAATGCTACAAAGTGTGATTCGCGGCGGTCGGCCCACGCACATAGTTCACACCTAGCTCTTTGATTTTGTCGCGTAGCTCCGCGTAATTGGTATGGGTGGAGCTTGCGTTCCAACACATAACAATTACTCCAAGGAATGTGGTGAAACTAGAAAATGTCTGCACATTAAGAGTGGAACTAGATCTATCAGGTTGCAGGCAACTGCGTCAGAGAAACGCTGAGAGCTTGATGCACGCAAAAAATGTGCATCAAGTCCTAAAGCTCGTTAAAAAAGGGCAAGAAACATAATATTTACGCCAAGCTTGGAAGGAACGAAACAGAAAAGTATGATAAGTTTAATTCTTTAAAAGTATAAGACGATTACGGAGGCAACATCGGTTAAGCTCACTTTTCTGCAGACATTCTCGTCGATGTAAAGAAAAAATAAGCTATTGGATTTGATTCCTGTTTAAACACTTGCTCACTCAAGCTTACTCAAGTTTCTATTTCACGAACGACATGAAAACGTTAATATGGCATGCAGGGTATTATGAGATTATAAGGTCGTGGTAGCCCAGTGGGAACGGCTTATGTTCTGGAAGTCCTGAGTTCAAATCGCGGTAGAGGATGTGCACCAAAAAATTATCTCGTAAAAAACACGTCCATAAAACAAAAGCGCTCAAAGCGGTAAAGTCAATGATGGGTGACCATTAGAGGCATTTAGAAGTGAGCAGCTTATGAATCTCTCTGACCCGGCTACTTACTGAGACAATAAGAAAAGTTAATTGAATTCGGTAATTTTATATTTTTCATATTCAAAATGAACCGGGTACCAATTCTTTCTTGATCTATCGCGCGATGACTCTCAGAAATACTTTAATAATACAGAGACGATTGCTATTAAATTTGAAGTGATACTTACTACTTAGTACCTACTGTTTTCGAAACTTTATAGGTCTGTGTTTCGCAAATTATCTTTTAATTTTTGGATGTAATACAATGTAATAGGATGTAAAAAACTACTTCACTCTCAATTGCTTTACATTTGACGTCAGTTTCATCCTTTTAACGTTCATCCTTTTAAGGGGTTCTGTGATCATAAATGTATTTTATATTTAGGATTGTATGTAGGCCGTAATACGTCTTATAATAGTTACCTGAACAATTTCGAGGCTTTCAGGATACGTTCACTTTACATCCTATCAAAGAGATTGTCTCCCCCACACTCGCCAGAAAAATATTCCATGTAATACTACCAAAGTAATACTATTAGTATCAACTTATAGTATTACTTTCAAAACGACCTACACACAACTTCGTCTTTGTACTGTAGTAGGTAGGTATATGAACATGAAAAGCAGTATAAAAGTGTTTTGTTTGTCTAGTACAGCTACATACCGTACTGATGAGCTCGAAGGTAATGCGCCGTGAGTCGGAGCACCCCTGTCTTGTGCATCTTCCGGCTGGCCGCTACCACCGGCGGCACCATGGACGCCAGCTCCGCTATAGACTTGTTCAGCTTATCGCGCCGCTCCTTCTCTGCCTTGTTGCGGATCTCGCGAGGGTTGTCCCTGTACCGGAAAGAGATAAAGCAAATTACAATGAAAGTGTCACAATCCCTATCACTATTGGTCTCGTCCAGGCAGCCTTTGGATAGAGAGGAACTATTATGATTGGCAATAGACGGGGGTGTACATAATAATTATTAATCAATTACTTTAAATTAAAAATTGTATAAATATTGTTCTACACATAAATATGAAATAACCTAGACATAATTTTATGTAGTTTAAAAATTTGATATATAATATATTTGATGCATTATTGTACCTACTGCTGAACATGATGTTTAAAAAAACATAATATAATTATGTGTATAAATTGTTTAATATTACGGAATCTGATCCCCAAATGAGAGGTGTTCGATGGCTGGCCAAAAGCATCCGGGAAAAAAAATTGCATGCACCTATATACCTAATATGAACACGAGCTTATGTTTCGTTGGTGGAAAACTATATGGGCCGGAAGAGACAAATAAGGGTTTTCATATTAATATCGAGCACTAGCTCACAATGTTAACATTTTTTTTAATTTAATTACAAACAACTTGAGTGGTTGTGATTAGATTTCTTATGTTATTTGAAGTGTACCGAATAATTATGAAGTTCTAAAGTTATTTACAGTTCTTCCGCCCTATACTACTATACTATACTATATATATCAATCATATTTTAAAAAGCTATCAGCATATATTTTTTATCCTTGTTTATAATGGAAACCTTCATCTACTGTTGAACGGACGGCGGACTGACTTGCAGTCTTTCTTTTAAATTATAATCTCGGGTCAGGCTTACTCTGATATTCATTTATATCTTTTACCAAGAAATAGCTAAGGTTTTCTTCTATTCTGTATATTTTTAATTTATTCTTATTATTCTATAAGTTAGAGTTATTATCCTGGTAACTTTGTACCAAGAAAGGTAGCGCAAGGTAGCTTATATTATGTATTAATAAAGCTATTATTGATCGTATCAGGGTAAGAATATTAAACGGTAGCTAGAGCGGCTGAACGATGATGACTTATATCTACTTATATAGAAACGATCGTAAGACATCGCCTACATTTTAACTTGGTAATCAGATTATGTAGCACTTGAAGTACCTACGGAAACTTCAAGCTACGTACTTGTTATTCTAGTACCATACCTACTAAGCAAACGAAGGCTTAAGCGCCCAGCAAACATAGGTGGTGGCGCAGCGGACTTCCGTCACACGATTGTTGCTGTAGCGGAGTCATATTTTTTAGGGTTCCGTAGTCCCTACGAGGAACCCTTATAGGATCCGACCCTCCGTCCGTCCGTCACAGGGTCATACCATCTACAGTTTTTAAACGAGGATGATGAAATCTGGTACAGCTATACTTTGAAAATAGATCTCACTTTCAAAATATAAAATGTAGCAAAATTACTTTTTTGTAGATCAAGCTAATCAAAATGCGACTTAAATGATTAGAATAACCCATGTTGTCGGTACTCTATAATAATGTTGATTATACATATAAACTAGAAATAGCCTAATTGAGAGTTTACAACGCATGACTTTTGTGTAATCAAACATCCTGTAGCTGGAACAATTTACAATGTAGCGTGTTGTGGGTTTACCAACATAATTGAGCTGTGAACAACACATCCCTGCGATTCCAGGCCGTAGATGTAGCTATATCGCGCTCAATAAGAAGGGGAGCTATTCTAGTAACGCGTTCATTATTGCCTCAAGTGTGGCATTAAATGAAACTCTCTACCGGTTATAAGCACCACCCTCTCACAGGAGATCTTCGTAAAGCAGTTGTTATAGTAGTAAAGCACATTCTATAGGCTACGGTAACTGCTTAACATAGGCTGTTCGTACGCTTGTTTTCCGACTTTATTATCTATATATATATATATAAAACTCAAAGGTGACTGACTGATCTATCAACGCACAGCCCAAACCACTAGACGGATCGGGCTGAAATTTGGCATGCAGGTAGATGTTATGACGTAGGCATCCGCTAAGAAAGGATTTTGATTAATTCCACCCCCAAGGGGATAAAATAGGAGATGAAAGATTGTATGAAACTTTGCCTATTAAATTCCACGCGAACGAAGTCGCGGGCACAGCTAGTTAGAAAATAAAAACGTAGCCACAGATTTTTTTACTTTAAAATATAAAAAATACTACATACATAATGATACTATCTAGTATTTTTGGTACCCAGTAACTAGGTATATAGTAACCCTCGGTACTTCATATTACGTACCCAAACACCTGTTCCTTCTGTTTTAATAGATATTGAGAGATGTTACTTTGTTACGCTCGTTGCGTTGCGTAGGTGGTAAGTATTTCCCAATGGTATTGTTCCATTCTGATAATGTTCTGCCAGTAGAAGCCAGCACAAATACGGAGAATGATATGCAGCGGTAACTAGGTGATTAAAACCGGCGGCTAATACCACGACCATTCATATCCAGTTTATTGTTCATTGAACATGATTGATTCGGTCGAATCTAATAATATTGATAGTGACGTTAGGTTATAACAATAACAGAGATACGAGTTTCCATGTACGTATAAAAGGACGTCACCTTAAAGTATAGGGATTAAGATATTATATGTAACGGGTTCTTTGAAAAGTAAAGAAACTTAGAATAGCAGACATTTAAATAAACCTACAATACTGCCCTTCATATATATAAAAATAATCTCAAGTAATTAATGAAATATCGATAAACCTGTACAGTCTATAAATAAATAAATAATTTAGCCCTCTTGGCGCCCCACTCCTGGACACGGGCCTCCCCTCAACACGACAGGGAATCAGGTCATAATCCACCACGCTGGCCCAGTGCGGGTTGGCGGATTTCACATGTATTTCGAATATTGTTAATTCTTCTAACATGCACCAGGTTTCCTCACGATATTTTCCTTCAACGTTAGTAAGTAATAATCATAATATAGACATTATGATTCGCACATATATACTTAACTTTCTTTTCAAAACTTAACTTTGTAATTCTAAAACTATCAGCTTTGGAGGAAACTTGAAAAACAAAAGGTGTTATAGGGTTAACATATTTCATAAGTCTACAAAACCTTTCGTACTTCAACTGTCCCACAAATCCGATAGTTGCATAAAAAATTGTATACCTAGATTTCGGAAAACCCAGAGGAGCGAACCAGGGTTTGAACCCAGGACACGCGTACTTAACCAATAGGCAATCACTGCTTTTTAATTACTAGTTATAGGAAATACGGAAAATATTATCTACCTGCTATCGTTACCTGCCCCCACATGGTGTTGCTGTTCCAGAGAATATACAAAATTTTATTGTATTGAAAAGTGTTAACAATGAATTTCTTGCCGGCTCTTCTAGATTTTGACTGTTAATGCTTTGTTGGCTTACATTAATAGAAATATGTGGAAATTGGAGTCTTTTAAAATAAAATAAAATAGAAATACCTACAGGTACTGCCTATATTTTTATTTTCCTAAATATATGTTTTTTATTTATTTATTTATTCGTTTATAATCAGGCATCACAGGCCCATAGATATATACCTTATTTTTAGTTTTAGAAACGAAGGCTACGCGATGTTCTGTATTTACCGCCACAAAAATATATTTAAATAAGTAAGTAAGTAGGTGCTATTACTTTTATTTATAACAAATTGCGATTCTCAAGTCCTTTGTTTTTCGTTGTTGTCTGGAATCGGCTTAATTCCGGGGATACCTTATAAAATCAATAAAATTAAGCCTCTCGAAAAACGTAAATAGACAAGATAGGTGCTTGATAATTATCATGAAAATATCGTTAATGAGTTATTAGCCCACGCTTTATTTATTTTTGCATGTCTAAACTCTTATTGAAATTTCGCAAGAAATAATGAGGAAAATAAATTACTTAGGTGTTTACATAATTTTATACAAATCAACATCTTTCGGCTGTGCTAGGCCTGCTGTTCATGCTTTCCGTTAGGTATCTGGTACTCTCTGTGAGTACGGATTTAATTAGCTTCTATTTTTACCCGCCACCGAGCGCTCTCTAAGAACGTATGCTGTATAAATTATTGTAGTTCCGGTGCTCACTTAACTAAAGATACTCTTCAGAATATATCGACACCAATAAAGTTTTATGACTCTCCTACTTATTACACTACAATGAATGTACGTGAATAGTTATTTATGTAACTACTTCAGATTTTAGAACACAGATAACAATATTATAATAAGTATTACGTCAGGACTTGTTTGTTAAAATATATAAATCGTATTAGGTAGGTATAGGTAACATTAAAAATAAATTATGTGAGTTGTTCAGTTGTATAAAGTGTTTAATCACAGATGGAGTTCAAGCTCAAGACGGAGGGGTCTATAAAATCCCCATGTTACTCCGCATTTAATTTGACATGATGATACAAAGGCATACAGAGTCTTAATACCGGAAAAATAAATGAAATAAGTAATAATGTCTACGGGGACAAAGGGGCAGAACCATTTTAATAAAAACCAAATATTGACTACCTACCATGATTCCAACTCTTTTTTTTTTAAAAGATTACTAGCAATGTGTCTTTTTCACATTACTAGTATTCCCTTTAGCCCCTCAAACTAAGCTAATGCTTGTGCTAGGAGTGGGCTCACGCAATAGTTTAATGGCCAGGACGGGGATCGAACCCGGAACCCCTCAGCTACGAGGCCGGCCCCTCTAACCACTAGGCTATTGACGCTTCAAACTCTATAAATACAGTTCTGTATTTACATTCTTAAGTTCTTGAAATGTGGCTTATCACAAAAGACTGTCTGCCCAGGTGCAGACGTGTTATTGTTACCACTGCATTAGTCTCTTACGTAGAGTCTGGCCCATTGTGTGCACTAGTTTATGAACATATCTCTATCTTGCATTTAAATGTGTGTTGCCAACGGATATATTGTGCAAGGTCGCCATGTCAGACGTCGGAGCGTCGTCGTCGCGTTAAATGATTTGCCACTATCTGGCAGTTATGCGTGTACTGAGTACGACATTGTGTTCTTAAAATGTTTCCGCCCGTATGTATCAGCAAGTAATTAGTTGTTCTTAAGTAATTTCTTAGCTAAGTCATAATGACAGCTTAGATTATCTTAATATCGTGTTTAACATTTTTTTTTATAATTGGCTAAGAATAAGATATTGGGTTATAACTTGACATTTTCTTTTACCTCACTAATAAAAAATTATCATAATAAAGCAAACCCACATAGTTGTAAGAGCAAAACACACAATTTTTTGAAAGACTTTCACACCTTATTTTAACAGGACGAGGTAGTTATTCTGGTTCTTGGTAGTGATGTAGTTACCTATTTAGTCATCAAAATATTACCACAATTAACTAAAAGTCAAGATTGGAATACATAGTGATTTAAAATGTACTAACTTTATTAGATACAATTATACCAACTCATTTAGTACTCCAACAACTCCAACTCATAGCAGTGATAGCCGATTGGTTATGCACGCGTCTTGCGGGCTACCAGGTCTAGGGTTCAAACCCCGGCTCGAACCTCTGGATTATTCGAAATCTATGTGCGAATCATAATTTCTATATGATTATCACTTGCTTACGGTGAAGGAAAACATCGTGATGAAACCTGCATATTTGAGAGGATTTAACCAATTTTCGAAAGACATGTTAAATCCGCCAACCCGCACTGGGCCACCGTGGTGGATTATGGCCTGAATCCCCCTCGTGTTGAAGGGAGGCCCGTGCCCAGGAGTGGGACGTCAAAAGGGCTAAAAAAAAAATTTGTACTCACTGGGTGTCAAACTAGGTAGAATGTTGTTTGTCGGGACTCACCCTACATCTCTACATAGGTACCTAGATGACATCATTGAGTGGGCGGATCATTGCGGCTAAAAATGCAATTAAATAATAATGTCTTTACAAATAGAAGAGCAACTAATTATCACCCGCTTGATTGATACCGACGATTGATTAATAAGATTTTTAACGAAGTCATGATGCGCTGTTGTTTATTATACGCATTTGGAATTGTACAGCAAATACTATTTATCTTTGATTTTTAAGTGGCTTTTCCGCCGGCTTCGCTGCCGTATTTCCTGGATGGCATCGCCTACTTGGTGCAATTGCAGCTAAGAAACTTCACAGGTGAACCCATAAGAAAGAAAGATCATCATATAACAAAAATAAAATTATTATTATTAAAATATCAAATCTAAAAAAAAAATAATAAGAAATTGTTCCCCATCAGGAACAGGGTCCTAGTTACCGGCGGTCAAGGATCCAGGGAGAGGAACTTCCTCACTATTATTATTATTATTATCATATTATTTAGGATGACAAGAATTAGGAACACATGCACACCGGAATTTTATATATATAAAGAAAAGTATGTAATACAAATCTCGACAAGCACTGAGATTTTAAAATAAATTTATTTACTTACTTACATTTTTAGCAGAAACGAAGAGAAGACAGTGTTTGAAAATATAATTATACTAGCTGTGCCCGCGGACTTCGTCCGCGTAGTATTTAACGTAACAAAAATTTCGGGATTATCGGGATAAAAAGTATCCTATATGTTAATCCCGGTTATAAACTATCTGTGTTCCAAATTTCATTCAAATCCGTTCAGTAGTTTTTGCGTGAAGGAGTAACAAACATACATACATACATACATCCACACTCACAAACTTTCACATTTATAATATTAGTAGGATGGCAGCGTTTTTATGTTAATGATGAGCAAAACTTAATGAAATGTGTTCCTATAATCGGCTCAGTTAATTAAGTAAGTGTATTCTGTACTGTTCATTGTACACATTATGCAAAATAATAATTAATAACAGTGACAAAACAAATATTCTGTCGAATAATGCAGTAGACGTAACTTTAATTAGTTTAAATATGGTGTACAATTGCTTTTCGACAAGTATACATAAGAAATTAATATTATGCCATTAGATAATGTTCTTATAATGGCTAGCAGAAAATTCCAACCCTAGAAGAGACATCTTCTTTTTTTAAGGCAGCGAATTTTTGCTTGGTCCAAAATTACTGTGATGGTAGTATCACCAAACATGGAGCTTTTCAAATTAGGATGAATAATCGCCAAAGATTAGCGAAATTAGAAAACCTCTATGACCGAATCCAAGCGGTATAATATACAGTAACTCATTGGTAGAGTCACGTGCTCTACATACTGTAATATGCAACCCATAAAATAATGACAGCAATTAGTTGAAATAGTATTTCGATAGTAAAAGTATAGTACGTAACGACGTTAAATCTTATGTGAAGTGCATCGGGTGCGTACAGCGATGCCAAGTTTTAAATATAGAGTACCTCGGTGGGCATTACTGTTTATCACAGCCGCTCGGCCAAGTCACATGGAAAAAAATAATGCTCGCATCATTAATTTATGTGATTTTCGGTAATCATACGATGTGGACTGTCCGTCGATATAGCGGGCACAAACGTAAAAAAAGTTACTCACTTATCTACATAAAAAACAAATCTAAACTATGATTAAAAAGCTGAAGAAAACTAAATTTATGGCGTCAATAGCCGAGACGATCCGGATTCGTTCCCCATCCTGGCCATTAAACTATTGACGTGGGTCCTCTCCTAACACAAGCATTAGCTTAGCTAGAGGGGCTAAAGGGAATACTTGCATTGCTAGTAAACTTTACCAAAAAAATTTTCAAAAGTGAAGTTTAGGTTAACTAATCCTACTAATATTATAAATGCGAAAGTTTGTGAGTGTGGGTGTTTGTTAGTCTTTCAGGCAAAAACTACTGAATGGATTTGGATGAAATTTGGAACACAGATAGTTTATAACCGGGATTAACACATAGGATACTTTTTATCCCGATAATCGCGAAATTTTTGTTAAGTTAAATACTACACGGACGAAGTCGGCGCGGGCACAGCTAGTAAAATAATAATTATAATTATTGATGATTGAGCTAAGCAGTAACCAATTGACTATCTTAAATATATATAACTCAAAGGTGACTGTCTGACTGACTGACTGACTGACATAGTGATCTATCAACGTACACCCCAAAACACTGCACGGATCGGGCTGAAATTTGGCATGCAGGTAGATGTTATAACGTAGGCATCCGCTAAGAAAGGATTTTGGTTAATTCTACCCCCAAGGGGATAAAATAGGGGATGAATAATCCCGAAATTTTTGTTAAGTGAAATTACACGCGGACGAAGTCGCGGGCACAGCTAGTAGCTCATAAAGGGATGGCTCCACCGGGGTAGCAGCACTTTTACACGAAAGATCTGCGTGACGTAGCAACAGAGCTGCGTTTGGTACAATGAGTGAGAGTGCTCGAAGCCCAAGCCCTTCCGGTTCCTCTAACCAAGTCTTGTTCAGGTCGGCAACATGCGAGCAATGCTATTGGTATTGCAAGCAACTACGGTAACTGCTTAATCAAGACTGGTCATACCACAGATATAGATTTACATAGATAAAGCAAGTATCACGATTTGTATTGAAACCAAGCGTGCCGAATTTTTAACACCTACTGTGACGTCATTAGTGACGGAAAATCCAAACCGCTTCAAAGACACCGATGCCGCCGATGCCCCTCCGCCCGCTACGATTCTCTCGAGTGATTATCTTATACTCATATTTTTTATATCTGTAGTCGCGTGGACTGCAAGTTGACGGCGACCAACCTTGACGCTTAGTCGGGGTTTCGTACACGCTAAGTACATGCATTTGCGTTATCTATGTAAATCTATATCTGTGGGTCATACGCTTGTTGGCTGACTTTGTTATGAAAACAATATATTTTCATTTTTATTATATGCTATTCAGTATAGTTGAAGTTTGAAGTTTGAGCTACTATTTCCTAATAGGTAAATTCAAAAAAAAGGAAAGGGACGCTACCAACCTATAACACGGAGTTTTTTCAACTGGACTCAATGTTCCAATATGATTGACGCAAAAAGTCGGCGTGAAAACTGTAGAGCCAGTTCAGTGTCGGAATACAATTTCATATTCACATATTCTGTACGATTTCCGCTGTATAGATATTACAAAAAGTTGACGTCATGACCTACTCCATGCACCCATTAACATAGAATAGAAATTGTTGCATTGTTTGTACTAATAGCTTTAATGGACTTCAATACAATAATTACTTAGAGCATATTTTTTCTTGTAAAATTGAGAGTAATCAGGTTTTCAATTATTGTTTATTAATAAATGTTTAATGAGTAAATAACTAGCTATGTTGTTAACATTTTCTTCAATAGCCCGTTTATGAAGTAGGTTGTCAAAGCTCTACAGTTTGACTCTACCACAGTTCCATTCTATAAAACTACGACGAAATAGTAATAATAATCTATACTAAGTGAAACAGAAAGGGTATACTTTTTTTCAAAACTTTACTTTATATTACAGTTCTAAAACTATCTGCTTTGGAGGAAACTTGAAAAACAAAAAGTGTTACAGGGATACAGCTGTTGACACATTTTATAAGTCACAAAACCTTTAGTACTCCAACTGTCCCACAAAGCCGATAAGATATACAAAGTAAAGGTGCAAAAAAATTGTATACCCTTCCTGTTTCATCTATACAAATAAATAAAATTGAAGTGTCTGTTTGTAATATCAAAATAACACCTTTTCACTAAATGCATATGAAAGTACATACGATACCTATAGCAAAAACGCGAATTAAAAAAAAATTGTCTGTCTGTCTGTCTGTCTGTGTGTTTGTTCCGGGTAATCTCCGAAACGGCTGGACCGATTTCGACGGGACTTTCACTGGCAGATAGCTGGTCTTATAGCGGGTAACTTAGGCTACTTTGATTTTAGAAAAACAATTAGGGTTCCGCGTACAAAAATAAAAACACTTGAAATCAAAGAGTATCTCCGAAACGGCTGGACCGATTTTGACGGGACTTTCACTGTTAGATAGCTGATGTTATAAGCAGTAACTGAGGCTACTTTTATTTTAGAAAAACAAAATTAAAAAAATGTGTCCTGTCGCGCGGGCTCAGAACGCGGGATCGGGCTTTATTGTTAAGTTAAATTACACGCGGGCGAAGTCGCGGGCTCAGCTAGTCTAGTATATATAAAAACGAATCTCTACTTCCTTGGTCATCGCATCACGCGTAAATGGATAGAACGATTACGCTAATCCTGTTTTTGTTGTGTTTATTATTGTCAGGACAACGTTCTAATATAAGAAAAAATAAGAAAGTTGAGCGGAACAATTCGAATTCAAAGTTAAGACAGGACAACGTCTGTCGGGTTAGCTAGTCATTTATATTTTATTATTGTTATCCTAGCTAATCTGTTTTTACAATATATTTATTACCCATTTAAGGCTAAAGCGCCCACTTGACCCGCGAAATTCAAAAGTTTCGAGTATTTTTATAGTTTATTCAAAATCTGTAAACATTTAAGACAACATTTTGTGATTTGCGACAAACACAGTATGCAGTGCGTTTATGAATACATTTATTTTACTCTAAATATAATCACGGTGGATATGATACTAGTAAATTACTAAATATACAAAAATTGCCAGATTATCTGGATAGCTGTCGTTCTTGAAATGTTTTAGAGTAAGTTGGATATATTAATAAATGCACTGCACACTGTCTTTGTCGCGATTTAAAAAATGTCCCTTTTATTATTGTCAGATTTTGAAAAATTTCTAAAAAACCTGACAAAAAATTTGAACTTCGCGGGCTAGATGGGCGCTTTAGCCTTAACAAAAAGTATTTGAAAAATAACCACTTAGTTATTTACTCAATAAACATTTGCATTATATTACATTTCAACATTATATTTTATTACAGTATAGCTGAGATTTGTACGAAGAGTGAGAAAGACGGAAGCCCATCCCATCTCCCTTCCCCTTCCGGTCGGAAACCTGCGAGCAATGCCTTTGGTTTTGCAAAGCATCTATAGCTACAATTGCTACTTAAGATCAGGGTCTCAACTCTGGTACCCACTGGCACTGAATCGACTCACACTTGATCCGCAATACGTCAAAACTGACGTATCTCGTATCTGAATACGTCAGTTTTGACGTATTGCGAGTCAAGTGTGAGTCGAGTGCCAGTGGTTATCAGAGTTCGGACCCTGATCTAAAGTTACTATTGTAGCCTATATATGCTTTTAAATACGTCAAAACTTACGTATTGCGAGTTGAGTGTGAACTGAGTCGAGTGTCAGCGGTTAAGGGTTGGACCCCCAGCGGATCACGCATTTGCAACATTCTCTATAATTACGTATAGGTACATATTATCTATTAAACATTAAGACACATAGATAAAAGTCTCTTCAGAATCATACTACATGTATTGCTGCTATGACAGAATAACCCCAAACACCATTCCCATTCATAAGTGAATAGGGACGACAATGCTCAATCAAGTTCTCTTTTTACTGTGACACGCGATGGAAAACATTTCCGGCAAACAACGCGGCCGAGTGTCAGTTTTTAATTGCCTATAGGTACACAAGCATCTATAAATGTTATATCTATTATAATTATAATATATGATAAAGGTATATATTTGCTAAATCTAATAATAAAAATACTTTTTCCCACGGTTTTGCTGCCGTATTGTCTGGGTCTCGACAAAAGCTTCACCTACCGAGTCCAACTACAGCCAAGAAACATTCAGGTGGCATTATAAGGTCATAAAAAAGTCATGAATGTCGTATCGCTTCTCGTTGAGTTTGGACACAAACACTCGCGCTCGGAAGTAATTTAATATCCGGTTTCTCTACGCATAGACTGACGATGTCAGAGATAGTTTGAGAGTGATCTCAATAGTTTACTAAACTTCATCTAGCAAAGAAAACATCAGGTTCTGTGGATTTTAATATAGTTTGTCTGCAAAGGAATCGTACCTCTTTACATAACTACCTTCTTATACTGACATGAATGCACAAAGGGATCATGAACTCGAATACCGTTTACTCGAATAACAAATGCATATACGTGAAACACGTTCACTGGATAGACGAAGCATAATAATTGAGTACAAGATATATAGTATACTAGTGCCCCGCCCCGGCTTCGCACGAGCGCAATTCCGATACTAAAGTGTTTCTCTACTATATTATGCATGTATTTCATATATATGAACCTTCCTCTTGAATTACTCAATCTATTAAAAAAACCGCATAGAATCCGTTGCGTCGTTTTAAAGATCTAAGCATACATAGAACAGACAAGACCCTAGGTCCTAGACCTAGTGATAGTGAAGATCGTAAAATTATCAGCTCGAATGGTCTTATCCAGGGTAAGGTATTTTGTAGTAATTCACGCAAGGTACGATAGAGGGACAACTTTTACTCCACAAACCTGTTGTAACACAAAAAGAATAAGAAATTATGGAAATATCAGGAAACCGATTAAATTTCGCAGAACATACAGGTGAGTCGGACATTAAATTACCAGTAGCCCTGTACAGACATTTAAAATGACATATTCGTTTTTTTTTCTTTAGGTTTAACCGGATTGGATCGCGATCTCACCTGAATAGTTCCGGCAAGAAACTCAGCGGGCTTGTCTTTTACATTTTTTTTTATCGCCGGTTTTATCTAGCATATTATAATAAAGTAATATACGACTAAACGGTGTTAATTACGTGGGCAAGTTACGACTAAACTAAATTAAACTTCTCTGAAAATATTTCTGTCCTGTTAGTTTAGTGAAGTATAATTCAACAACAGATCATCACGACTGACTAAAATGCAAGTTAGTAGATTATACACTTCGTTTGCGTAGGCATGACTGCTCATGTTTTTATATCAACATACATAGTTGGTACTTGTGATAAGAAAGTACATAGTATGACAAAGGGATATTTTACGGTTCGCAAGCAAATATAATATTTGAATAATTTATAAGTATTGTTATATTATAAAGTATATTTTTTTATAATATAAGTGTTAAAATAAAACTATTTTTACGGATTATATCGCGTTTATTTTTACTTATTATGTTGAAACACCGGCGCTCCACGAAGTCTGCAATCTGTGAACATGTACAGGACCGCACCCGCCATTATATCAGATTTGATAAACCACAGATCCTCGCAAAAGAACACCGATTCCGACCAAGGATGATACGTGAGGCCATTGAAATTAAAAAACATCCAAATTTCAATAGGGAAGATGGCTGGGTGCTACCACCAACTTGGGATCCAGTAATTAATATAATTAAATCCAAAACCAAGTGTACCATTGCAAGACCTCGAGACACTGTGAGCACTTTCTGCGTGGATCGGACCGCAAACAACAACTTAATATGAGGGTACCCAGTTACTAACTATGACATCAGGACGTCTAACACCTCAGTCTCCCCGTGACCATGGCTGCTGTAAAGCAGCCGAAACGTCGGGAACATAATAAGTAAAAATAAACGCGATATAATCCGTAAAAATAGTTTTATTTCAATGTGTAGTATTCGCGTAAATATAAGAAATCAATAATATAAGTGTTATATTATAAAAAATATAAAAAGGTACATACTCTACACTTTCGTTACAAATATTAATGTAACAGATAAATAAAAAAATATAGAAAAATTTACATAAATTAAAGTTAAGTTAAAAATTTGTACATTAATAAAATAAATACGAGTACATACATACTTACTTGTATATACGCTTTTTACATAATAAAACAATTTTGATCCACATTAGAAGATATGTAAGAAAATGCCAACTAGCATCTAACTAGAAACGCCTGGTAGCGGAATCTACTGAAACCTGACTATCTGTTTACTGGACATCGCAATTCGCAGCCAAGGAGAAACACGCAATAGTTGCTTACCACACGTACCGTAGTAGGCTTGCACTGACAAAAACAGTACACAGTATTAGATAAGTTACTTACATTTTTAGCAGAAACGAAGAGAAGACAGTGTTTGAAAATATAATTATACTAGCTGTGCCCGCGGACTTCGTCCGCGTAGTATTTAACGTAACAAAAATTTCGGGATTATCGGGATAAAAAGTATCCTATATGTTAATCCCGGTTATAAACTATCTGTGTTCCAAATTTCATTCAAATCCGTTCAGTAGTTTTTGCGTGAAGGAGTAACAAACATACATACATACATACATACATACATACATACATACATACATCCACACTCACAAACTTTCACATTTATAATATTAGTAGGAAATACACAATCACTAAGTTTTACAACCCAACAGATATTTAAGAATTCTTATATTACAATAGAACTCTACATTTCATTGTAATTAATGCAGGCACCGAAGAGGATAATTTGCCATACCTGCTATGTATTTAATTTTTTTTTTAATATAAAAAATAATCATAGAGACAATAATAATTGCATTAAGGCTAAAGCGTCCATCTAGCCCGCGAAGTTCAAATTTTTTTGAAGTTTTTTAGTTTTTTTTTCAAAATCTGACAATAATTAAAGGCACATTTTGCAATTCGCGACAAAGACCGTGTGCAGTGCATTTATTTATATATCCAACTTACTCTAAAATTTTTCAAGAACGACAGCTATCCAGATAATCTGGCAATTTTTTTATATTTAGTGATTTACTAGTATCATATATCATGATAATATTTAGAGTAAAATAAATGTATTAATAAACGCACTGCATATTGTGTTTGTCGGAAATCACAAAATGTAGTCTTAAATGTTTTCAGATTTTGGATAAACTATAAAAATACTCGAAAATTTTGAATTTCGCGGGCTGGACAGGCGCCTTCACCTTAAATACAAAAAATAAAACTTACAGGAGTAAGTACGTCTCTACAATCAAAAAATGTAGAGATTGTAGAGGTTTTATTCAAGTCAAATCATAGACATAGCTGTTCTTATTATTAGTTTAGTTAGAAAATCCACTCAACCACTATAATAAATTGTCACTTTGGCAAAGCACGCCCACGTGGCGAGTTCCCTACCTGTTGCATAATGCAGGCCAAACTATATTATAGGACTTCTAAGGCTCGTGGACAGAAAATTTTATAAAGTGAAATTAGTTCTAGAACCTTTTTATCAAGGGATTTGTCGTCAGTGCTGTAAAGATTACCAGTCTGGCAGGTGAACAATGCCCAACCATAATGATAAAATCCATTTTCCAATGGCCTGGGTGTGGTGGACATGGGAGCTAGGTCGTTGATAACCGAAAATAACACATTGTTCACAAGTGTTATCATTTTGTAAAGTGAGAACACACGTTCATGGTTGAAACTCTATATTGGCAAAGACAAACGTCTCGTTAAAGCGTTCCTAGTTTGCCAAGTGTGAACGCGCTGTAACGTTTTCTAAACTAAGACTTTAAGACCATTTCCTACTTTATCTTCGTTCTTTTTCCGGAATATAGGTAGGTAGGCATTTATAAATCGGTGCGTCGCAAAAATGATCTATGCAAATTGTTTCAAATTTAGAGTTCGATTACACTCATATTTGCAAACACAGAATGCAAATCCTTAGATGCGGCCTGAAAAAATGAGTATTAATCTGCAACTGTTCATTGCTGAGTTCGCAAGGTGCGTGGGTAGGCTGTGAGTTGCATAAACTATGTTGTGCATACGCATACATTATTTGCATAAACGACCGACATACCAACCATGCAAACTTGATAATGATACGATACTGATTCTGTTAGTGCGCAAACTAAACTTTGACTAAACTAACTGCATTGACGTAACTGTGTTATATACAGTAAAGGCACTATAGCCTGTGATTCTCGGCCGCGGCGCATTACAAGACATTTCAAGATGGCGAATTCAAAGTTTAGCAAGGTTCTGAAAGGAGGTTTTGTTCAAAGTTTTTATTGTATTTCTTAAACCTTGTATTTTAAATGGAACAAACCCTCTGTGAAGAAAACATACAATCAATTTTCTTTCTTCCAAAAGTGCAAGAAACCGTACCCGTGCTCCCGGACACTTGGTAAGAAAAAATCTAGTAAATAGGGAAGCTTATGTTCAACATTTTGAGTACCTCCTTTTGACATGTGTTGGCGGAATCGTTAGGTAAGTAGAAGTTATTCAAATCGACTTTGACCCTCTGCTTTGCCCATTCCATTAGAATCATGGTCGCAAATCATCACTGTTCTGCACCATTTAAAACAATTATATCTGGATGTGTTACCGATAAGTAATTAAATATAACACCGTAATGAACTTCTGTTCATTACGGTGTGCTATTTAATTACTTTCGATTGTTTTAGATATACAATAGAGATTGGCATTTATATCCTATCTACATCCGGATCACAGAAAATGAAATTGTATATCGACCAACCTTTCAAAGTAAGTGTCGAATGAAAATATGTTTTGTCTATGTAGCGTCAGGGTAGCTAATCAACAGGAAATACGAGACAGCGACTCCTGGCGGAAGCGTTATTGTGATGGACTTTGAAAAGTACTTACTTATTCCCTGGAATTACTGTAATACTTGTTGTGTCGCAATATTTAAAAATAACAGATTAACGATTGCTATGGACAAACTCATTTAAAAATATATATTAATAAATTTCGCAACCATCCTTAATATTATCAGGAAATTATTTTTGTACTTCGTTCATAATAATTATGTTTTTTAGTAGGTACCTAAGTACGTGTTGTACTAAATATTTGCAATTATATTGAATTATTTATGAATACCCAACACGATTGTGATTACAAAGTGTTTAGTAAAAAAAAATTACGTACTACAAAAACCTATTAGTGATGTTATTTATTTTTCTCAGTATAGAAAGCATGGCAACAGCAGGTTTTAGGTATTAAGCAATACTATCCATCTGATAACGTATTACCTGGATTTTATTTAGAAGACTTACATAAATTCAATGTAATGCAACACAACGCCCCGGTTGCCTCTATGGCCAGGTCATTGAATCGAACACTATCGGAGTAGAGTAGGTTTGTTATTATTAAGGATCTGATTACTTATTTCACATTCCATAGCACCTAGTTTCATGAATTCGACACTTGTTCGGTGTGAAAAGGTAAACAATATTGTGCACACTCTTCTAACACTCTGCTGTCTTGTAACCGGACACCCATATACATTTTCATTTGAAATAGAAAGGAAGGAAAGAATATAGACAGTAATTTATAAACACTTCAACATTCTATATTTGGATATACTATGCAGGAAATAATGTAGGTAGCTTATATTTTATTAAAATGGGCATGTTTTGCAAAAAAAAAACAACCCACACTTACTCCTGCAGACTAAAATCAACCCCAGCCGAAGTAATTGAAGGTTGGTTTCAGTTTGCAGAAGTATTGGTGGTTGTATCCATTCTGCATATCTATATCCAATTTATCGTGTTGAATGCAACTGAGTAAGCAACTGTGACTAATAAATAATAGTATATTATATTACCACGTTACCTACTATAATAGTCGTAGTCCAGCTAAGGACCCTTATAATAGTTTAAAGTCCGTATACTATGACAACTATGTCTACAATGTACCGAGTGGCATGGGGGCGCGGGGAGGATAGTTTGACTAATTATCACCCGTCTATTGATGTTTTATGAATCGATTCATGGATTACCATCGCATGTGCAAATTATAATTTAGTTTGACTAATTATAAGGATTTTAACTTAACTTTTTTATGTTTTTATCGAATCAGTATCGGATTCTGACCATCCAGTTCTTTTTTGGTTAATTATGAAACGTATAATTATATCTGAAATGTGTCACGCTTACAAATAAGTTTTTGTAAGAGCTACAAATATAATACGTGAAAAAAAGTTGAGCCTACTGAACGAGTGTGCAACATTTATTATATAATAATAATACATCAATGAAAGGTCTAATCCGTCCCTGACGAAAAACCTTGACATACATAAAGTGGCAACTTATACTATATTTGTTCCAGAAAGCAGTAATTTAAACACTCATCGCATAATGCGAAAGTTATTAACATTTTCATCTACTCACATAAGTAAATCCTCTACTTGTACTAGGTAGCTAACCTAGCCGGTCTCGCTGGGCTGAGTTACAGACAGGAACATCCCCTTTGAAAAGGGAGGAAAAAAACCAACAATATCGCCAGAATAACACATGGTCTCAAACTAAAAACGCTTCGTAAGAAGGGTAAGTTTGTAATGGGCGCTTTGTAATGGGCTGGGGGTGAACCTTTGATGTCTAAGCTAGGGCCATTTCCATATAGGTATGCCCGGGCGAGAATCGAACCCGCAACCACTCGGTGCAGCGAGTCGAGCGGTCAACACTTGAACCACCGCGCCAACGGTCGTAATTTTTCATAATTGTTTACGATTATGAACTCTAAAGTATAATTTTAGGTAAATGCCTAGATGTTGCTTGAACTACTGAACCACTGTGCACAGCAAGAAAATAAAAGTTCATGATATAAATTAGTTCATACCAAGTGCGGAATTGCATGCAATTATATGGCTCGATTCGCATTTAACCGTTTTTAAAAAACGAATTATACCTTAAGATGTCATGTAGAGCAAGAGAGTTCCCATAACAATCAGACCCCGATACATCGCGGGCATCATCATCAAATCTAGACAGTCTAAAGGCGCTATGACGCAATATTCATTATAATAAAGTTTAAAGAGCGAGTCATATCACCGCGACAGGCCTGCAGGAAAAGCAATTCGCTAAGCGTGGAACATACCCTCTCGGGAGGATGGCATAGTTGGGATAATGCATCGGCGGCGACAGGTTCTGCGGCGGCGATGACAGCAGCAGCATTAGGCTCGGCGAAGGCGGGGACACGAAGGGTTGCGCTTGCGCCGCCATGCACTGCGGCACCGGCGGCGTCTCCTTCTCCTGGTAGTAGGGTGCGTACGGCGCGTACTGGTATGGGTCGTACTGGTTCAGCCACTCGCGATCCCGCGGCGACCACTCAGCCATGTTCTGCAAGTCCTGGCCGGACGGATAATGCACAACGCTGCACGCGTGCACCGGCGATCGCACCGCGCGCGCACTGACGCTCCCGTCGCGACTCGCGCCGCCGATGCAACGCATAAACAAACTGCAAATCCTTTATCTGGCCGCTTCACCGCACTCGGCGATGTACGTCGTTAGCCGGCTACTGATAAAGGGCGGTCTCGCGCCGCGTTCGCACTTCCCTAATTAACCGGTGTGCAACAATACGGCACATAACCATTGCATTGTAAACTTTAAATCTTATTGTCCGGGAAATATTTCGTCAGCTCAAGGAAGCCGGTGTTTGTAAAGAGAACGACTTTTCCGAAGAGCGTATTTCATACGACTGGCATTATTAAGGAAAATCATTTAGGCGGGCACAGCCTGCCCACGTATTTACCATAGATACTGAGTGCTAAGGTTCTCTTTTCATAAACTGAATATAATTAATTATGCTACAATCTTGTAAACGAGGATGTTCATACGAAATAAACAAAGTAACTATGATATGATAACCTCGAGATATCGACTGGGGACTAGTATTCCTATATCATTTATAGATTTGTACCTTTTATTATTTTAAGGTAAACTAACGCGACCGAGATTGCAACAGTGTTGCGAAACGAAAACATGACTTGTTTACTCATAAATCTCCACAGAGAACCAACTAGGTATGTAACGATAAGACTTAATATAGATCATGCCAGTAGCAATACTTGATAATATCAACAACACCCGGACCATAGTGTCGTGCATAGGTATGTAAACAAAATAGATTATCCTTAACCTCTAAATACAGGGTGAAATCGAATTCAATGCCAAATTGATATGAGGGTTCCAGTAACTGCAACATAATTAAATAAAATGTCAAATCAATTTTTTTTGTGTTTTTGAAAATAACTGATTTAATCGCGTGAAACCATACGACGTCGTTTCATTGTACCCAGACCCACAGAGTTTTTAATTCATTCATAAAATAATACGACGTAAATAACAACATACCTACGTGGAATAATTTATTTCATACTAGCTGTGCCCCCCGACTTCGTCCGCGTAGTATTTAACGTAACAAAAATTTCGGGATTATCGGGATAAAAAGTATCCTATATGTTAATCCCGGTTATAAACTATCTGTGTTCCAAATTTCATTCAAATCCGTTCAGTAGTTTTTGCGTGAAGGAGTAACAAACATACATACATACATACATACATACATACATACATACATACATCCACACTCACAAACTTTCACATTTATAATATTAGTACGACTTTTATATTGATTGATTGTTTTAGTTATATCACGACAGGTAGGCACATGAAGGACCACTTAGCGATGCTGAGCCACTTAATTGAATTTCACCCTGTATATGGCGATGGTAAACCTGATTTCTCAGGTACTGCACTAGTATTACATAAAGAGCCTTTAAGGTCCATCAACTTGATCAAGTATAACGCACTTTTCAATTCGTTCTACAAGCGACAATTTATTATTGAACGGTGCTTCAATACCATTTTCACAGCTAGTTAGTGAAATTTAATGATATTTCTTGATAGCAGAAAATTTCCTCAGGGAAATAATAATTATATTATAACTACTTAAACCATGGCCAAAGAGAAGCCGTTTGAAGATTCGAGTATGAATTGATTCCATTTAATACAAAATTTATTATCTTATTGAAACGTTTTACCTTCATGTATTTTCAATTAAGTAACATTCGTGTTTATAAAATGTCCGGGCGATCGTTGGCGAGCCCGCCGGTAACCGACATGAACTCAAACATTCTTTCTTACACGTTCGTATCGCTCTTGCCCATTGTTTTGCCCTCTGTATAACGCTATGCTCTCTACATCAATTCAAAATAGCATTTACAGGATGGCTCAAATAATGTTGACAACTAAAGCGAAGCTTTATAGTATAAACCGTAGGGTGCCGCAGCTACCACTCTGTATACCTATGATGATAATGCATCATTTTTTTATTTTTTTTCAAAAAAATAAAAAAATTTCAATTATACCTTACAGCTAATTTTTATAATTAATATTTATTCGTCTTCTTAATACCTTGCTTTGGTGAAATTATCCGCACCTCCTCCATTAATATTTTGTCCCAAAACTATATTATTACCTGCTTCAGCCTACATAGCTAATCAGCCTCAGTTTTTCCCTTTAATAAACGCCCGTCAAGTCTGTTGCAGTCATTATCGACAGGCTAGGTCAACCCATTCTCTATTACCATGGGACTGACGCGACATAAGTTTAGATAATTTCGCAGTTTTACTTGCATTTACTTCCGCTACAGTAGCGCGAGGACCCCAGGACGCCGGTAATACAAGAAATGATGTATCTCGAAATATTATGAGGGCTAAAAAAATTAATATGGCTACTTACCAAAACATAATGAAGTATCTTCATATAACACTAATCTATGCAACGATACAATACTCGGGGTAGTAAATAAGAAAATCTAACTTTCCATGTACAGGAGACATCTTAGAATATTTTTATTCTAATGATTCGAGGATATTATATAATACTTACTAGTTCATGCCCGCGACTTCGTCCGCGTAGACTTAAGTAAATTATTCTATGTGTTAATCCAGGTTATAAACTATCTGTGTTTCAAATTTCATCCAAATCCGTTTAGTAGTTTTTGCGTGAAAGAGTAACAAACATACTTCCACACTCACAAACTTTCGCATTAATAATATTAGTAGGATTTGTTGCGGTAAATAATATCTATGAGTATGCGACATATAAGTAATGTAGTCCTATTATAGACCTATAACAAATACTAAAACTTACAGATTACATAACCAAAACCATGCAGATTCCCTAGTTTGACTTCGCGACCTATAAATAGGTATACACAAAGCATCATTATCAAATAAAAACAGTGCCGTCTAGGGACGCCCGAAAGAAGCGAAGCTTTATAGTATAAAGCGAAGGGTGCCGCAGCTACCACTCTGTATACCTATATATCGTGTAACGCTACTGACGTCTGACGCTTAGCACGGATAGAGTGGCCGCACGGCGAGCGCCCCGCCGGTCCGTATAGAAACTTCGCTTCAAACAAACATTTTACTTAGAGCTTGTCGGTAATTGAAAAAAAATAAATGAATCCATATTGTCGCTTAAGGCCCGTTACGATGCCTCTGTAGCTCTACCATTTATTTTATACATTGGAATATTACTAATATTCGCTAGTAGGTATGTTCATTCATCATCATCATCATCATCAGCCTATACTTGTCCACTGCTGGACATAGGCCTCCCCTAATGAGCACCATAGCGCCCTGTCTTCAGCTTGTCGCATCCAGCATCTGCCTGCAGTTTTTCGCAGATTGTCATCCCACCTGGTCGGAGGGCGTCCTACACTACGCTTGCCGAATCGAGGTCTGCACTCAAGAACACGTTTACCCCAGCGGTTGTCGGTTCTTCGCGAGATATGGCCAGCCCACTGCCACTTCAGCTTGCTAATTCTTCGAGCTATTTCGATAACTTTGGTTCTCTGTCGGATGTATTCATTGCGTATACTTCAGAGAAATTCCGAGCATAGCTCTCTCCATAGCTCGCTGAGCGACCTTAAACTGGTGGACCAGCCCTACCGTGAGTGTCCACGTCTCGGCTCCGTAGGTCATGACGGGTAGGACGCACTGATTGTAAACTTTCGTTTTCTTAATGATCATTAGTATGGCTTATTGTTAGTTCCTCGGCGCTTCTCGGTAGACCCTAGCGACTATAGTCTGTAGCACAGACGCGGCGCTGTAGTCGCGTGTTGGCAATACAATTTACACTGTGTAAACTAGTTCCGTATTTTTCCGCAGGACTTCCTTTGCGAAATAGGATATAGTAGGCACTCACCGTGACGTAGACACGCCGGGCGAATCGTCGTCCCCCGAGAAGTTGGAGACGGGCGACTTGGACCGAGCTTCGTCCGAGTTGTCTGGCGAGGCGGTCGGTGCGGGCGAGTCCGCCGCGCGGAGGTAGTCGCGCGTGCTGCGGATCACACCGGGCGTGTGGCACTGCGTCTCCGCCATGGGGGCTGGCGGACAAATGATACGTTCCGGTTTATTTTTATGACGGCCCTTCCAGCCACCTTAGGGCCAAGCCAGTTAAGTTTTTTTATCTCGACAAATAAATAAAATTGGAGTGTCTGTTTGTAATATCAATATAACACCTTTTCACTAAATGCATATGGAAGTACATACGACACCAATAACAAAAACGCGATTTCAAATTTTTTGTCTGTCTATATGTTTGTTCTGGGTAATCTCCGAAACGGCTGGACCGATTTTGACGGGACGTTCACTGGCAGATAGCTGATGTTATAAGGAGTAACCTTACTTTTAGAAAAAACAAAAAATGGGCCCTGTCTCGCGGGCTCATAACGCGGGAACGGGCTTTTTTGTTAAGTTAAATTCCACGCGGACGAAGTCGCGGCCTCAGCTAGTATGTTTATAAAACAAAGTCATCGTGTCAAGCAGCTACCATACCCAATGCTCGCAATACCACTAACTTTTATTGCACGATGCTGGCGAGAACGGGAGTAGGATAGAGGCAGGGTATGGGGGTTTGGTCCTCTTACTCGCCTCACGCAACGCAGCTGTAATAGTTACGTTACTTACACTGATCTTCTGTGAGAGGGTGGTACTAGGTGGTACTGATAGGTGGGCAGGTATATCAGTTGTATCAGTCAAGTGGCTAGTATGATTAAGAAATTGGTGGCAGTCAAGATACAGGGGAAATTCAACCGCCCCTTCGATACCTACTCATACCTTTAGTTGGAGCCACAGATATAGATTTACATAGATAACGCAAGATATCACGATTTGTATTGAAATCAAGCCTGCCGAATTTTTAACACTTTCTGTGACGTCATTAGTGACGGGAAATCCAAACCGCTTCAAAGACACCGATGCCGCCGATGCCCCTCCGCCCGCTACGATTCCCTCGAGTGATTATCACGCTCTTACTCATATTTTTATATCTGTAGTCGGGAGGACTGTAAGTTATCGGCGACCAACCTCGACGATTGGTCGGGGTTTTCGGACACGCTAAGTACATACATTTGCGTTATCTATGTAAATCTATATCTGTGGTTGGAGCCTTTGAAATTGACCGAGCGACCAAAACTGTCATAATACCTCTATAAATAAATACCTACTTGTCATTACTAGTAGTCGCCCACGATCGAAATTCGACCATAATTCATTAAACTCAAAAACCTTCTTGATTGATACTGGCACGCAGAATGCACTATGGAAGTCCCGACCGTGCCCTCCGAAATAAGTAAATAAAATAACTGTCACCGTTTGTCAGTCGGTAACCGAGTGGAGTTTACAAATGTGTGTGTGTCATTTCATGGTAGTGTGTGTAATTATTTATTTATTAGTTTAATGTATTATATATGAATATTTTTTTAAAAATGTTAGACTTCTGCACTCCTTCCCTATAATATAAATTATAAGTGTGGGAAATTTCATAAGTACTCATCCGTCCGCGCAATTTTTATAAAAAGGGGCAAGTTACAACAAAGTTATTTGTTTCACGTACCTATTAATAAAATGATTTTTTTTCTTTAAACGTCAAGTTATTTTATGCAGAAGATTTTATAGGTAGGTCTTTACCTATTACTTATGATGATGCTAGCGCTTTCGCTAGGACCATAAAAGGTGTTTCTAGAGTCCAAAATTATTATTATATTTGCTAATTATTAGAATTCCTAATAGGTAAGACCGTAAGCCATAAGTCATAACATATTAGCTATATACCTACTCACCTTTATCTTAGGTGAGTGACCTAAGTAATTATTTACCTAAGTAAGTAGGTAAGTACCTAAAATATTTTATCGGACTTCTGATAAACCTGTAGAAAGGGTAGGTAGGTACGTTGTAGGTACTTACCTATCATGCAGTGGTGATCCAGGCAGGGTTCGTCACCATGGCGACGGAGTGCACCGCGCCACCGCGCGCCCTATAAACCTACACACAGATACATACAACAGGTCATTCACCCCACCGCTGCACCCAAATATTATATTTTTTTTCGATGTAATTCTTCAACTTAGCTTACCTACCAGTTTAGTACACTAACCAATAAGTCCCCTTAGTAGTTATTTATAGATTCCACAAATAGCTACAGGCCGAATGATATATTTTTTATAGACAAGTAATACCTATTTATTTACGTACCTCGATACAACGCCAGGGATATTTTGTCATAACTCTGACTTAGTTCGAAACTCAAACTGTTCAACACGATCCATGGTCATCTGTTATTAGATGCCTCACAATTCACACATTTAATTCATTTTGGCACAAATATATCTTATTAAAACAGTCAGAGTTCAATACTGTTATCACTTATTTACCAGTGAAATGTTTTGGACGACTCGTGAGAATTGTATACTTATGGATATTTTTGAAACAGCGCCATCTATTTATATGTATGCAACTCATTTCATCAATCAGCAAGCATCACTCTAGGTGTTCAACAATATTATGTTTGAATGGTTATTGTTAAAACAAAACAATTTTGTTTTTAATAATTACGTGGGTATTGAGAATAATATTCTACACTGGGATCTATTGTAGGTAAACATAACTCCCTCGGTTGTGTACGTATTGAATTTAATTTATTTGAGGATTCTTGCTTGTTGCCCAGAGGTTCCTTATCATCGTGAGGTTGTAGGTTGCTGTATGTATAACAGTTACAATACAAAAATCATAGATGTCGCTTTGACCAATATCTAAAAAATCCCATGTTGAGACAAATAAAAGTCTCGAGGGAATATAGAAAATTACTGTCTTCTTTTTTATTCTGCTTGACCTACCTCTCCAACTAATGAAGTTTGGAAATAAATTCGGCAAATCTTATCCATCAATATTAATATCACGCTTTTTCCCAAAGGGCTAAGTAGGTATGTTTTACCTACATACGAGAGAGCCGGTAACCCAATCCGCCCCCCCCATTCCCCGCTCTCTGTCCAGTGGGACAGACAGTGGGCAGTGGCCCTTCAGGTCGTCTGCTACGTTAATTGCTTAACATTAGGCCGGTCGTGCTAAGCTTGTTTGCCGATTTTATTAATAATTATAAAACACCCAAATTTAGGGCAGAATAATTACTAGCTCCACCTAGACATTCTTTTTTCAGACGCCTTGTACTTACCTGTAGGTACTGTAAGGTCCATGTCGGCGCACTGGCCACTAGCGATAGACGTTCCTGGCTGATTATAAAATAATGAATTTAAGAAAAGAGGAATTATTTGACATTATAAGAATTGCGGTGCGCTGGTAGTATTGTATTCTCTTTGCTGGTAGTGACAGCCGGGAAACAGATGTGTAACCATGTATTTTTAAGTAATATTATAATAAATACAATATTATAGAATAATAATAGTTTTTATTATTACTAATACATTAATACCTGGCTGTTACAGTACTATATAGGTACCTATCTAATAGTACCCGACAATTCTGTGCTACCTATTACTCATGACATGATCTCATGTTCAGGAGACCACGCTTGCGATCTGTAGACTAATAAATCGCTTGAAAAAGCGCTTGAAAAATGAATTCTTGGTCAAGATAGGCTACAGTACAATCTATCAATACCGGCAAGTACAGCGCGAAAAAGACCTTACTTTGATATGATATTATTATCGCATGTGTGTTAAGTTACGACGGACCACCTCCACATGACCATGACAGCCTGGTAAGATAGACCTTCCTCTTAAACTAGAATTATTTATGTAAGCACCTAGCTGACGTAAATAACTGGACACTATTATACTTAATCTTAATTATAGCCTTGACATTGGTCTGAGTCCGAGGCTATTAGTTTTGTTTGTAAATTACATACAATTAACTTACTCAAATTAATTCAACTAGCTTTTGGAGTTATCTATCAAACAATGGAATGTTGGCTTAACATTTAACATTGATGCCTTTGTCTAAACTAAAAGAGATGACTTAAATCTATGGACAAAAACCCAGAATCGATAAGAACGAAACGTTAACGAATGGGTAGGTATAATAATAATAAACATTTGACATCACTAAAAGGGCAACACCGAATTTAAAAAATATAGGTGTGTACTAGTGATGTAACGAATGTTGGATTTTTGACATTCGCGAATGCGAATGCGAATGCGAATATTTGGCTCCAACATTCGCGAATGCGAATGCGAATGCGAATGTTGAGTTTCTAATAACTCTAAATTGTTTTTTTTTAATCTTATGTGAAGACTTTTTAAACTACAAAAGAGTTGATAATTTTCAAACGGCTGAACCGGTTTTCGTGAAACAGAACACTATCGATCAGAAAACCTTTCTAAACAAAAAAAAAACAAAATTTAAATCGGATAATCGGTTTGGGCGCTACGATGCCACATACAGATACACAGATACACATGTTAAACTTGTAACACCCTTCTTTTTTCGTCGGGGGTTATAAAGAGCGCGCAAAAAGTTAGACTGGTTTGACGTTTCGTGTCGGCCGAACATAGCCGAAGTTAGTCACTTAAAAATAATTCGAAGAGATTTGTTTTGATTTCAATTTGTTTGAATTTGGGTAGTTTAGTATTATTGAATTAATTAAATTTATTTGATATTCATATTTTATTGAGTTTGTTAATATTTTAATAAAACTAACAAGAACAATAGAGCAAGATCCTATTTATAATTTAGTTACCTACATCAAGACAATTCCATTTTTTTTTTAAATTCAAATATAAGTAAATAAGTGCATTATGTATAAGTGAGATAAGTTACGATCGAGGCTGGTTTGCAGCCAGAGACTAACTGTGAGGGCTGTGATGGAGCCAAGGTGTGTAATTAACAATACTCACGCGTTTCATACGACAACGGACAACTTACGTGAGAGTAAAAAAAAAATTAAAATTTTACAATCTTATCTGAAAAAAAAAACAATTCACGAATTCTTTTAAGACCTAGAGAATTGAAGGATGATTGAAAAATAACTCTAAATTGAAAATTTAAAAACCCCCGATGCGACGACCTTTTCATAAAATGTATACAATAATCAACAGAAAATCTGTGTAAAAGTATGAGACATTATTTTGTTATGACATTATAATAGTTGACATTAGAATAGACAACGAATGTAAATATTGATGCCACGGAGGTTTAATTCCTAGTATAAAATATTATCAATTATGATTTAATTTCATGTAATAACTCTGGTTGAGGTGGACGAGAGCAGCCCAGGGGAAGAATTTTCAATAACGCTAAAATTATTTTAAATTAGATTTGTTTTTTTTATATTTTTTCTCAATGGCGGAGCAGCGCCCTCTAGAATTATAATAACGTAATATTCCATGACCATTAACAAAACAAACAAAATTTAACGCATGCGCGTATCCATCATTTGACACGTGACTTATGGAACGTCTTTAGTTCATACAAAAATCTCATATAAAAATTGATAAAATATACATTTTTTCCAGAATCAGGGAAACTTTTCATATTTACAATATTGTAAAAAGCCAGTTCAGACTATTACGATCATTTAAAAATATAATAAATCTAAATCCAATAATCTCAAATTTCGATTGGATTCGAGCCGTGGAAGTTGGTTTTGGCCGTGAATGTGGCTTTTTAACCTACAAAAGAGCTGATGATCTTCAAACGTCTGAACCGATTTTCATGAAACATAGCTAAGAACACTCTCGATCAGAATACCTATCTCACAAAAGAAACACAATTGAAATCGGTTCACCAGCTTGGGCGCTACGTTGCCACAGACAGACACACAGATACACAGATACACAGATACACAGATACACAGACACACAGATACACAGATACACATGTTAAACTTATAACACCCCTCGTTTTTCGTCGGGGGTTAATAAAACAAGATGGCGCGCCGTAAGATTTTAGGTTTCCGTAGTCAAACTCGGAACCCTTATAATTTTGCCACGTCCCTCTGTCATCACAATAATTTTATTCAAAGACTATTATGGCTAAAATAATGCAAAGTGGAAAAAATAGAATTTATGGACCGCAAAAAATACGTGATTTTAAATTTTTAAAAGCAAAGTTATTCCATTGTACCACCCATACTTAAGAAAGGGGAGTGAATATAATGTATGCTCACCTCCTCGATTGAGGTATTGTTCAGTAGGTTTTTGAATTTGAAGGTTTCTTTGACAGTTTTTCAATATCAATTCCCGTTTACGAAATATTGAGCTACATAGTGGCCCTATTTATGTAAGAAGCAAGATTCATCATTTAAATTAGAACCAAATTATAAATAGTTTATTATAGGAAATATATAGTTATTTACATTAAAAATAAATATTTTTTTAAAATCTAAAGTTTGGACTTATTCTCAAACGCACGCACCACTGATTGTACAACCAGTATAATCACAACTTAATGATTTAAATTAACACTCCTTATAAGAACTTTACATCAGTCCAAAAAAAAATATTAATTTAATTTATGATATTTTAATATATATATTTAAGTTTACTATTTTTTAGGATAACTCTCTTATTTTTTTATTAACTCTTTACTGTGATTAAAAACAATGTAAAGTCAAAAGCACTAGTGCATAATAAGCTGCTTTGTGAACCTTAAAGCGGTGCAATAAGGGTCACCCAATGAGCAAGTTTGTTTAAAAGATATATAATTCTTACTACTTAGTTGTATTAACATTCCATATCCATCTATACCTACATAATTTCCTTATTGTTTTTCAAAAACATTCGCCTAACATTCGCATAGATTCCTGCGAATGCGAATGCGAATGCGAATGTCAAAAAATATGCGAATATTCGCGAATGCGAATGCGAATGCGAATATTCGTTACATCACTAGTGTGTACTGGTTTTCAAGGTCAAACAACGAAATTAAACAACAACTGTAATTATTTTTTCTTTATTATTATGATTAAGGTATTTATTTCCGTTTTGCAATAATTATTAACGATACTCTCCCACCACCTCCCATAATATAGAACATAGCCAACAACATATTGTCTATACTACAAATAAATAAAATTGGAGTGTCTGTTTGTAATATCGAAAAAAAAAAAACCTTTTCAATAAATGCATATGAAAGTACATACGACACCTACAACAAAAACGCGATTTAAAAATGTTTTGTCTGTCTGTCTGTGTGTTTGTTCCGGGTAATCTCCGAAACGGCTGGACCGATTTTGACGTGACTTTCACTGGCAGATAGCTGATGTTTTAAGGAGTAACTTAGGCTACTTTTATTTTAGAAAAACAAAATTTAAAAAAATGGGTCCTGTCGCGCCAGCTCAGGGGTTCGGGCTTTTTTGTTAAGTTAAATTCCACGCGGACGAAGTCGCGGTCTCAGCTAGTTCAATAATATAAATCCGAACTTTTAATCATTAAATATTAATAGTATCTGATGATTTATTGATTTAACGAGTAGATACTTACATACTTATATGTTTGATACACAAAACACATATATTTTTGACGATTCTAGGTTTTTTGACCATCGCCTTTACAGCCTTTGAGCTAGGATGATTAAATCGTTCTTTAGGCACAACTAAACAATATCTCGCTCATACGTTACGACCATGATAAGGAGGACAATAGTGAGTTAGTGTAGTTTGGTTTGGTTTTTGTTGCAGCAGCAGTATTACATAAACCTTACACATTGTATACCTAATAGTTAGTATTGCGGATATACTTACTCGAATTATTATGGGTGATAAATAGTACATTGTTACACAAGGGGTGAATGTAACTTGTTTTGGCCTGAGGCGTGGTTTGGCGCCTGAGCGTAGCGAGGGCGCCAATAGTTCGAGGGTCCAAATAAGTCTTTCACCCGAGGTAAACACTGTGCTTTTCATTACGAATACAAGGAAAGTAAAAATAAAAACAGAAATTGGCTAAAGAAATAATACAAAGAAAGATAAACAATATTCAAGTCGAAAAAAAAATGAAGACCGTATATTGCCGCCTATTTTGTTTTTTTTTCGATGGCCGGCCAACTTCATTATTTAAATATTTTGCCCAAATCTATGTTATTTCAAATAAATTGTTGAAACCAAATTATAATTAAGTAATTTAAAAATATATAATCTTTAATTAATACATTACTTTATGTTATTTCAATTTTACATCGCGCTGTAATTGAGTGACTGTAAAAAAGTTGGAACATGGATCCATAGAAATGTGAAAATGGAACTAGTTTTTATTAATTTTAACAGCTGTCAGTTGAAAGCGATTCTCCCTAGGGCGGAAAAGTATTACTTTCAACCCGCTCCTCAGGCAACTTCAGACCTACTTTCCGAGTATGAGTAATGAAAATAGTATTTCTCCGTTGTTCTCTATTTTAATGGATAAAAATTAATTAATACATATGACCAACTAACCAATCAACCAACGATCTCTAGACCAATATGAATAGGTATGCACACCCCACTAAACTAGCTTTCTCATTTTATTTAAATACCTAAAGCTGAGTGAGATTTGATTATTATTTACTATTAGTTATTTAGTGACAATGGTGTTGCCTGCTCATATTATTTTTTTATGCTGTTCCTGAGAATGTATCTTTAATTAATTGAAAAGAGTAACCATTGAGTTTATTGCCGGATCTTCTCAGTGGAAGCAGCATTCCGAACCGGTGGTAGATTCTGACTTTATATATATAAATGCTTTGTTGGCTTACGTGAATAAAAACAATTTTGAGTTTGAGTTTGAGTTGAACATAATAATTTCATAACATACACAAATCGACTATTAAATACATCAAAATTAAATTAGGGTTGCCTCAAAATGTTTGAACAGTTTAATCCGTCGTCTCAGTAGGCAGAGACGGCGTGCCCGAGCGGGTGGCCACCACCCAACCCTCTCTGCAAAGCCTTTCTGGGAGTGATGAATGTGCCACAGAAGTTAGAAACGCACTTAGGCTCCTATCCCATGCTATAATTTATTATCTATGCATTGCTATATCATTTTATGACAAGCAACCGTCGCGTTGGTATTTAACATCGACTCTACTTCATACTTTTGATTGACTCTACAGTTTAATTTTGTTGCATTACATTTGTGTAAAATTTGTGAAATTAAATATTTTTATAGTTATTTAATCCCACAGTGATATCCATGAAATATTCATAAAAGCTTTGTCTTTAGATATCAGAGTGCCTTATATATTATATTCTATACCTAATTCTCTTATAATACCTCCCAGGACCTGAAGAATTTCACTGTCCCGCCATTGCACCAAAGAAACGTATAACAATTCAGATAAAAATAGATATTTTATATGAAGATGCAGCAGTGACATACGGTTTGATATGTTTATAATTATATAGATGGGAATTAATGGTATATAGAATAATAATATTTGCCAGGCCTTGGGATTGCCAAGTCCTGTATGTAAAATTAGGTATAGGTAAATCACATTCTGTATCAAAATGTAAGAATCCCAGCTCTGTTTCAGAAAATAAAAAAGATTTGTGTTTATAAATCGTAGCTATTACTAGAGGCCAGATCATATTAACCTTATAAACACTTGATAATTTTATTGCGTTCTTAATAACAATTTATAATAAAAATAATAGCTTCTTCATTAAATCTACGGTAGATACTTATCTATATCTATTTCAGATAATTATAGAGTAATTGATTTATGTAGGTACAGACTCCTAAAAAAGTAGCTTGGTCTCTCATATGTCCAAAAGAATTACATTCACGTCATAATAGTGTAATACCAGGATAATCTCAAAAAAATAATAATTATATAGTATTCGTATATTTAAGAGCTCTTCTCTGGTGTCATGCTAATATATCATGTTTAACAATGTGATTATTTTATGCATTTCGAATACCAAGCTACTTTGATGTCGACTGTACATGCGTGACTCTAGAATGATATATCTTGTCGCGTATTGTCGTATTTAATTTCAACAGTGGTAATTTCGGTTTCAATAACTGTTGATTATGACATCGGTTCCAAAAGTCCTCACTTACCCCCTCAACCGCTCACTCATTCATTCACTCGGCACGACGTTAGGATTTTTAACGTTAGGCCGTAGCTCACCATTTCAGGATACAACTTAAAAAAATCAATCATGTTTCAGGTTTTCACGGCGTATAGTTAATTGAACATGTGTAGTATATCAAACTGCTAACAAATTATGTTTTTGCACAAATTGAAATTTACTAAACTAAATTGTCACCCTTGTCATGATGGTAATATTGGAGCCAGATAGCAATATTTCAAGTTGACAGTATTGTCATTTGTTTCCCTCGTAGTAGCTGTACCTACTTATTATTTCGATGTTTGGTGCCGACAGAATTAGCGCCAATATATATACACTAGCTGTGCCCACGGACTTCGTCCGCGTAGTATTTAACGTAACAAAAATTTCGGGATTATCGGGATAAAAAGTATCCTATATGTTAATCCCGGTTATAAACTATCTGTGTTCCAAATTTCATCCAAATCCGTTCAGTAGTTTTAGCGTGAAGGAGTAACAAACATACATACATACATCCACACTCACAAACTTTCACATTTATAATATTAGTAGGATAATTTGTTTAAAAGTAACGCTATAAAAGTTATAATTATAAAGTTGTTGCAAAAATTTTAAAGGCCTCCAGCTAGGTGTGTAATTATAATTGTTTTAGGCCTATTCAGTCTGCTCTACCGGATATGTGCTGCTGCGCTCCACTACGTACCGTACAAACTTATCTCGCTTCCTGTGCAGTCGTGAAGGTTCAAAGATATAGATCTATGAACAAAGTATAATTAGTTCATTGTCGTTAATTGAGATCTAATATCGTAAACGATATACTTATATTTCTAGTACCTACGCCCTCATACCAACCTGCTTCTTTTGTGACGCTTTTCTCTAAAATTCATAAACAATAATAATGAGTTGGCTTCATCCGACTGTGCAGCAAATAAAATCGCAGAAACGAGAATCATAAATAAAATATGATTATCACTTGTTTACTATGAAAGAAAACATCGTTGCGAAACCTGCATGTCATAAAACGTCTGACCACGACTGCTATTCAATAAGAAGCAACTGCAACCGCATTGTTGGATATAGCACGAACAGTGGCTAAAACTATTGACATGAGGAATGTCTTGCCAGTTCCACCACGGGCATGCAGGAAAAATAAACCACCATATCCATCATCAATTGCCTTCATTAATGCACATCAACCGATATTCTTTTGTTTTGCTGCCAGTTGCGTTTTGTTATTCCATGTCAGTTGAGATTTGTTATACCACGTTTTATGTTACGTTCCACGGGAATGGAATAAAAAGTACTACATCCGTCTCCTGGTTCTAAGCTACCTCCCCACCAATCTTCAGCCAAATCGGTTCAGCCGTTCTTGAGTTATAAATTGTGTAACTAACACGACTTTCTTCATCACTACATATTATAAAACAAAGTCGCTTCCCGCGGTCTGTATGTCTCTATGTATGCTTAGATCTTTAAAACCACGCAACAGATTTTGGTGCGGTGTTTTTCAATAGATAGAGTGTTTCAAGAGGAAGGTTTATATGTATAATACATGCATAATATAGTAGAGAAACACTGATAATTTATTGCATCCGTGCGAAGCCGGAGCGGGTCGCTAGTTTATATATATAGATAATCAATTGTCGTGAGTTAGTCTCGCAAGAACTGACCGATTTTGTTAATTCTTTTTGTGTGAGTTTAAATGGGTCCCTTGATGGTTTAGATTCACATTGGAGCCGGAAGGTGACGCTGCAATCGGGTTCTAGGTAGGGCAGGACAACGTCCGCCAGACACACAGTACTTTATAAAAGTTGTTGGAGGACTCCTTTTAAATGGGTCCCTTGATGGTTTAGATTCACATTGGAGCCGGAAGGTGACGCTGCGATCGGGTTCCAGGTAGGGCAGGCCAACGTCCGCCAGACACACAGTACTTTATAAAAGTTGTTGGAGGACTCCTTTTAATTCCCCTATTAATACCGCAATTGAATATCGTTTTACATAATGGAATCAACCCACATGCACTACTGCAGACCAAAAATAACCCTTGTTTTAGTATTTCTAAGTTGGTTCAATTTTGCAAAACTATGTCCAATTATATATATATTTTTTAATAGCATATTTCCGTCCCACTGCTGGGCAAAGGCCTCCCCTTTTTTTAATTATGAATATTAAAAAGTTTATTGATTTCTTATATTTACGCGAATACTACACATTGAAATAAAACTATTTTTACGGATTATATCGCGTTTATTTTTACTTTTTATGTTCCCGACGTTTCGGTTGCTTTACAGCAACCGTGGTCACGGGGGGACTGAGGTGTTAGACGTCCTGATGTCATAGTTAAAAACTGGGTACCCTCAAAATTTTGTTGGTGTTTGCGGTCCGATCCACGCAGAAAGTGCTCATTGAGCACTCGAAACGTCGGGAACATAAAAAGTAAAAATAACCGCGATATAATCCGTAAAAATAGTTTTATTTCAATTAAAAAGTATAAGAAGAATAGCAGTATTTTAAAGGAAAAGATAGGTAAAATATATCGACAGCTATGCTGTGTTTCAACCGTAGGTATAGTTCAAGTTGAGCTTTTAGAATACAACACGAGGCTGTCCACTTCGTGTTGACCGGTGGAGCCTAGTCCAGCGCTGTAATTTAGAACATCTTCGTGCACACTTATTGCACATGACCTAAAAACAAGCACTAACATCGTTCAGAACTATAACTAGAATTATCTGCATTATGAGCATGCGATTTGTTCATAATGGCCGCTATCTTATATGAATAGTAGTAAAATATGGTTGAAAGATTAATGTTAGTGTTATAAATACGTTAGCTAGGACCTTTCTCTTTAGCCTCCTTTAGACCGGTGGGATTTTCAAGTTTAAAAAGAAGCCTTCTAAACGTTATAAAACGTTTTTGTTTTCATAAAACCAGTCATTATGACGCGAAATAGACATACAAATACATAATAAATGGTTAAATAAGTTTATAAAGTTGATTGAACTGAGCACTACTCATTTATTTCTAAATTTCTATAATTAAACTATTAGTTATAGTCATGAACATAGCTTGTAAGTACATTACGGCCATTATGTAAGTAGCTCAAGAGAAGTGACCTCACAGCTGTAAGCGAACACCACATGCACTCGCCACTGCCGGACCAAATTCGCCGCGCAAACTTTTTTCTTTGAAGGTTACATTTAAATATTTCCTGATCTGTCGACACCAATGCCAAGTATTGCGCCAGAAAGCATGCTCTGGAACCGCTGGCCGATCTTCGGCTCGAAGGTCGACCGTCACACTGTAACCACCGAGTTCCTGGAAACGTTTGATCGATCACGTAGCCACTATCTATAGGAAACGGTCCAAGGAAATTATTGACGTAATGCCTTATCAGTTACGAACACTCCTGACGAATTTCTTAGATCTAAGATAAAATTTAAAGTCGGCGTAATGATCCCTTCGGGCTAAACCGCAGAATGCACGGCCTATGCTCGACTGGCCTGCCCGCGCTAGCCCTGACATTTATAACATGAGTACCTATTAAAAATCTGTAAATATAGTAATAACTGTTTGAACGTTTTAAAAAGGCACTAGCATCCTCGTTTTATTGAAAAATCCTGTTGCAAATCGCCAAAAAAAATGAGAAATAAAACGAATTCAGCGATCGGGTGTGAGTCAGACTGCGCTGAATTCAGTTCCTGTTACATTCATGAATATTGCGATTCTGTTATTTATTATACGACCAACCACTTCCTCCAATACCTGTGTTAACCCACAATAAAAACTGGTCACATTTATGAGACAAATTAGCTATTGATCTAATGATCAGGTGAATTAATAAATCACCTGACGCTATGCGGATACCTGATAGCTTAATTCAAGAACCATATTATGAGTCAACGTATGGCAAAGGTAATAATTGTTATAAGTATGTATAATACTAATAATAAGGCAAGGTAATAATTGATATTTATCATTACGAGTGTACCTACCTACGCTTAGAAACATTCGCGGCGTTTTATTTGAATGAAGTCTAATTACTTATATTATAAATCTGTTCTTACATTCTCATTTATACATTATAAAACGAAATCAATATTTTTTATTAAGATATCTTATTCTAGGTAATTAGGCACACTAGCACTTAAAACAAGAAAACGTTTAGTTTAATTGCTAAATTATGTATATCAATCAAAGCGTCTGGGTTCAAATTTTATGTTGGTTATTAACAAATAATTGGTAAACTAAAACGCTTTTTAAACGGTTTTATTCAGCTGACTCCATTTATTTCTTTGTTACAAATGTTGCGATAGATTTTTCAGTCACTTCCACTGCACTACTTCTCACATAACTTGCGGGTTCATATTACATTCAGACTTCTTCATCATCATGACAGTCGTGTGGCTGGATGTTATCTTGTTTGCGCCATAAGATTTTATTAGTCCTACTAATATTATAAATGTGAAAGTTTGTGAGTGTGGATGTATGTATGTATGTATGTATGTTTGTTACTCCTTCACGCAAAAACTACTGAACGGATTTGGATGAAATTTGGAACACAGATAGTTTATAACCAGGATTAACATATAGGATACTTTTTATCCCGATAATCCCGAAATTTTTGTTACGTTAAATACTACGCGGACGAAGTCCGTGGGCACAGCTAGTAAACCATAATTATTTTCTTGCTTTTTAACCCCCGACGAAAAACGAGGGGTGTTATAAGTTTAACATGTGTATCTGTGTGTCTGTCTGTGGCAACGTAGCGCCCAAGCTGATGAACCGATTTCAATTTTGTTTCTTTTGTTACATAGGTATTCTGATCGAGAGTGTTCTTAGCTATGTTTCATGAAAATCGGTTCAGCCGTTTGAAGATCATCAGCTCTTTTGTAGGTTAAAAAAGCCACATTCACGGCCAAAACCAATTCCCACGGCTCGAATCCATTCGAAATTTGAGATTATTGGATTTAGATTTATTATATTTTTAAATGATCGTAATAGTCTGAACTGGCTTTTTACAATATTATAAATTTGAAAAATTCCCTAATTCTGGAAAAAATGTATATTTTATCAATTTTTATATGACATTTGTGTATGAACTAAAGACGTTCCATAAGTCACGTTTCAAATGATGGATACGCGCATGCGTTAAATTTTGTTTGTTTTGTTAATGGTCATGGAATATTACGCTATAATAATTCTAGAGGGCGCTGCTCCGCCATGGGAAAAAATATAAAAACCAAATCTAATTTAAAATAATTTTAGCGTTTTTGAAAATTCTTCCCCTGGGCTGCTTCCGGCCACCTCAACCAGAGTTATTACATCAAATTGAATCGTAATTGATAATATTTTACTAGGAATTAAACCTCCGTGACATCAATATTTAGATTCGTTGTCTATTCTAATGTCAATTATTATAATGTCATAACAAAATAATATATCATACTTTTACACAGATTTTCTGTTGATTATTATACATCTTAGATTATAAATGAGGAAGCCAAAACAAATTATTTAATGGCGCTTTCATAATCTGGCATCGAAACTAGTTGTACCAGATGAATTTGCGAGATGAGCTATGGATACTGAGCTACGGGAGCTACGCAAATCGCGCTAACATCATTATTTGGAAGAACTAGGTTAATTATACATTTGATGAACAGGTCATCGCATCGGGGGTTTTTAAATTTTCAATTTAGAGTTATATTACATGAATTAATGAAGTTCAAAAAAGTTCGAAATTCGAACACTGCATAATTTAGATCGAGTTTGAACTTTTTGAATTTTATTCATCGTCATCTAGACTGTGCTAGGAAGTGGGCCCGCTCGCTTCAACCAATGGGATCACTTCATTTCCTCAGCTTCACTTGGCTTAGCTCAAGTTGACAGGAAATGAAGCGATCCCAAAGGTCAAAGCGGGCGGACCCGCTTTAAAGCACAGCCGAGTCGACAAGTCAGAATTTCACCCACAGCGCAGTATTTTTCCTCAATTCGGGGCAATTTTTCATCTGTTTCGATAACCATCATACGCTTTATTAGGTATCTACCTAGACGAAAATGAAGCATTTCCTTTATTGATTATTTGTAAATTTAGTGTAGGGTTAAAGTAAATTAGGTCATAGTAGGTGACTGTGCTGTCGAGCCACGGGACTTACCTTCGAATCAATATTGACGTCAGACACAGACTGACAATAACCGAAAAAGTGAAGAAAAAGTTTGAAGGACAAGGTTTCGGAATGTGCCTACCTCCTAGCAATTTACGTACCTACCTAAGCTCCATGCTAGGTGTAGTTATGTTGTGATACCTATTTATCAAGGGAAAAAAGACCTTGTTGAACCTGAACTGGAACATTGTAAACAACCCGTGTATCTACGTCTTAATTTTTAATTTGGGCCGCAGCATGAAGTATAAATCGGGCGTGAAGTGGAACCCAGTATCGGCATTGACACTGACGGGACGGTTCGTCATGCCAAACAATACTGAACTTAATATGTAACGATTCTCTTGGAACTTTTATAACGGTGACGTCATCGTAGACTACTCTGGAAACTCATAACAGTATATAACATTTGGTTAAGGTAAAAATTGTTACACCAACAAATGAGCGCGTTAAGTAGGTAGTTAGCTAGGCGGCGTCGAGGATAGTTCGTCCTGAAATTCCTAATTCTTAAATTTAAAAATTATAAAAATAAACCTATAATAAAAAAAAAACTTCGTTTTTATTATGCTTGTAAAACAAGGAGGCGAGACTATGTGGCGACGAAGACGGTATATATACGCGCGTCACATGTCCATAACTATTTAGGAAGTCGTTCATTCCAGCAGGAGGATCATTATAAACATGTTGATTATTAATTGTGGCAATAAGTAATATTATTGGTCCTTAACAGGTAAAAGGCTTCATTTTTCTCATTCCCTTTACTTCTAATGTAACGATAAATACGGAACCCTAAAGTATTATGTACATATTGCAGCAACTGAACAGATAGGAAACCTGTTGTTTTATTTGGTGGGCAAGGCTGAAATAAAATCAAATACATATCTTGATGAGTTTCAGGGAACCTCACATTTACCAAAATGCAATCATCATAGAAAATCATTGCACCACAAATGAATGAATATTTCTTCTAGATTATGCTTTTATTATTATTAGCGGTTGGAAACGACGAGATTGGAACATTGCACGTGATCATTCCGTGTCCGAGTGCGAAACGATTTAAAACTACGGACAACAAAGCTACGAACGACGGAAAATTTGTTGGGTTGAATTATTAAGTACCCTACATCCATGTTCTGGACTCATTATACTTACCTGGACTCATTATAGTATACACATTTGCTGTGTACACTAATTTATTGTTGTAATTTTGTATCTGTCTGTGGTGATAAATAAACAATTATTATTACCTACCTATCATAGCGCTTCTTGCCCATTCCGATGAGAATGGCATTCCGTATGGGAAATGGATACTCGTATACCTAGATAATTATCATAAACTGGCTGAGCCCGCGACTTCGTCCGCGTGGAATTTAACATAACAAAAACGCCCGCTCCCGCGTTATGAGCCCGCGCAGCAGGACCCATTTTTTTATATTTTGTTTTTCTTAAATAAAATTAGTCTAAGTTACTGCTATAACAACAGCTGTAACTAGTGACCAGTGAAAGTCCCGTCAAAATCGGTCCAGCCGTTTTGGAGATACTCTTTGATTTCATGTGTTTTTATTTTTTTACGCGGAACCCTAATTGTTTTTTTTAAAATTAAAGTAGCCTAAGTTACTTTCTATAACATCAGCTATCTGACAGTGAAAGTCCCGTCAAAATCGGTCCAGCCGTTTCGGAGATTACCCGGAACAAACACACAGACAGACAGACAGACAGACAGACAAAAATGTTTTAAATCGCGTTTTTGCTATAGGTGTCGTATGTACTTTCATATGCATTTAGTGAAAAGGTGTTATTTTGATATTACAAACAGACACTCCAATTTTATTTATTTGTATAGAAGATAATATCAGTTTGTAACACACAATATTGACGATCGATAAGTAACCTACCCATTGTAATGATTCAAATATTACAAAAAGAAAATCTAATTACAATCTAATTATACTTGTAATAGGTTTGACCAATGAATAAGTTGACAGTCAAGCTTGTGAAATTAATGTTCGCCGGGATTCGCACGTCGTGTTGTCGGTGCCATAGAAGAAGAAAACATTATTTTTTAAGTTAGAGGCGCTGTAAACATTTTGACAGCTGCAGAAACGACATACACGCATACTACCTTTGTATTGGACTGATTGGGATGCATAGAGCATAATTATTTTATCTTGCTCAGCTTATCGGTTTTGAGGTCAACCGGTACTATATATTTTTTATTGTTAAAATTAGTTTCAGTATTTGTGGCAGATTATTGACATAATACTCACTAGAGTGAGATGCGTTTAACGTGGATATTTGATTATATGCTTTAACAGTGATTCAAATATTGATGGTCTTGCTTCCATTGGTTTTTCTGTAAATTTTTCATGTCTCACTGCACTTCTATGGCATATTTGTTTTAAGCTGGCAGATAAACTATTATTCACAGAATATCTTCAATGTTTTGTGAATGTGTTGAAATATGTTGTATTAAGCATTCAACTGATGTAATCAAACGTGTCGTTATTTCCAACACACTTTGAATAAACGGAACTCCAAGCGGATTAATTAAATTAGTATTCTGTTAGATAAATAAGTTTCAATTGATACTACGTGTGGGGAGCACCTGCATACCTAAAACAATTATTTTATGTTTTTGTAGATCGAATGCAAATACGCTAAGATATGTAATAAAGTCTATAAACTCTATCAACCATTTGAAATGACAAAAGTTATGGAAAAGAGGAGCATAATGGCTATAGAGTCAACAAAAAATTCAAGAAACGTTAATACAATAATTCCATGGTTAAAGCAATGTAGATTGCTTTATGAAAAACCCACTAAAACACTAATTTATTGGTGGTATAGACGAATTCATCATATTAAAATACGTCAGGAAGTCACTGTTAGTAAATATTAATGCAGTATTGCATATTAATATCTACTTATATAGAATGTTTACTTCTATGCAGGATAAGTATTTTCACTAGACTGTATTTCCTAAAAATATTCTTGATAGAGTATGAAAACGCTTACATTGCCAACTCGTATTAAATCTATTCAATGTCATATCTAATTGTATATTATTGGTACGCAAATAATGTTAATAGAGGAACTAAAGAGGCTCTTAAGGTTTTTTAAATTGTTTCCGGAATCACTAGGAATCGGTCTCACGTCCTACCAGTTTTACATCTTTTTTTTATTAGTACGTCTTAAATAATGTAGATACTTATACTCGTTTGAGATTTAATTAAAACACGCCATATTCTGATCTACTTCCTATATTGTTTCTATGTAAATGGATATTAACTTATGCAATACCTACTAATAGAGAATAATATTATTTTATTGATAGGTAATTGAATTTTATAGGTACTTACATACTAGAGTCCGTCACCCACACTATTTGAAACAATAATCAAAGGTATTTTATTTACCTTCACACTGCTTAACTCAAGTTGACAAGAAATCAATTGATTCTATTGGTCGAAGCAGGCGGGCCTTCTTCATGACCCAGCCAAGTGGACGGGCACCCTAATTATCATAAGTAACACCTTATTATAATGATCTAGGCCTTCCCCGTTTTATGGTGAGGCACCTACTATCTCGGTAAATGTGTCATCAGAAATGATCATAGAATGAGGAAAACCACCGTACATTTGGTTTTACCTATACCTTCTTCTGTAAGTCGGTAGACATAAATGATCCACTACTTAACTGTATTAAAAAGAGGTTATGTTTATCCCCCGTGGGCTTGTATGCCTCTCGAATTATATAAAATCAGTATATAGTGCCAGTATCAGTATGTAAATATAAAGGGTGGCTAAAACTTATGGGCTTGCTTGTTGCTTGGACAATGTTTACTAAAGAAACTAACTGACCAAACTGAATACGACTCTGGTAACCAGTGCAAATGCATTGTGCGGTCGTGAGAGCTGCTAGGGATATAGGCGAACTGACCATCCTTGCGTGTTATGCCAAAGGCTGTGGCGACAATAATAATATCGCCAGACACACCAACTGTATGCTCCCAAACTTAGCAACGCTTGTACTATATATAGAATTGCATTGTCCACTGGGGGCGATCCCAGTGACACCCAGACCAGAGCAAATTTTGAAAAGGCCCTTCAGGAATTTACCCCATCTGGAATCGAATCCGCAAGCACCATGCGCAGTAAGCCGAGAGCCCTAAGCTCCAACCACTGCGACAAGCGGTCCAAATTTATTGTAATATATATGTATATAAATCCTACTAATATTATAAATGTTAAAGTTTGTGAGTGTGGATGTATGTTTGTTACTCTTTCACGCAAACTACTGAACGGATTTGGATGAAATTTGGAACACAGTTAATTTATAACACATAGAAAACTTTACATAAGTCTATGCGGACGAAGTCGCAGGCAGCAACTAGTATACCTATATATATATATTAATTATATTCGATTACCGTTTAACATTATAAAATGTTAAAAATGGTTTGAAATACGATGTCGTTGTGTGTGAAAATTGTTGTTTCAATACTTATTTATTACGTCATCATTTATTTAGCAGGACACACTCTGTTTCTTGAAAGCTGTGGCTAGCAAAATAAGGTAAAACCAAAATAAGGATAATTAAAAACTTAGCTTTATTACTTCGAAGTTACGAAACTAACAATTACTAAAGGTGTCAAAACTAAACAAATTTAACAGCGGCCTTCGTTCTAATTCACTCGTGTTTTAATTGATAATAAAACGAATTTTATTAAGATTAATCATAAAAGTTTTAGTACCTACGATCTTTAAAACTCATTATGATCCTTGATAAGGTGTTTCCTTTATAATCAGAATTTGTAACAACAGCTATTTGGATGGAGTCTGTCATAATTAGGCGATGTTTACAAATAATTTGTTATATTATACACACTCCCACACACTTAATTTGTAATGATTGCCAATGACATCTCATCCCGAGAAAGTATTCACGTAACTATGCGTGGCTTAAGACTAAAAAAGTAGCTTAATCCTACTAATATTATAAATGTGAAAGTTTGTGAGTGTGGATGTATGTATGTATGTTTGTTACTCCTTCACGCAAAAACTACTGAACGGATTTGGATGAAATTTGGAACACAGATAGTTTATAACCGGGATTAACATATAGGATACTTTTTATCCCGAATATCCCGAAATTTTCATTACGTTAAATACTACGCGGACGAAGTCGGGGGGCACAGCTAGTATAGCAATAAGCGTAGCAATTTTAAATAAATTTATCTAAACCAAATTTTTGTGGGGTGGGGTACCACGGGCCGTTAAATTATGTGGGTTATAATGATATTACGTCCAAGGAGTATCTTGCTTTAAGTGCGATGTAGGGTAGGGACTACTCGAGGTGTAGGTATAATGGTTAGAAGGCCCATTACCAACATTTTCTTGCTTAGAATTTTGGCGGTTCAATCGGCTATCCTATGGGATCAATAGGTTTTTTTTTCTACTACTTGCCGTATTTGACCACAATCTCACCTGATGGTAAGTGACGATGTGGTCTACGGTGGTGCATACTTGCCTAGAAGGTACCTGTTCACTCTCGACTTGAAAACATCCAGGTAGGTACACTTTTGTGCTGCTCTCTTGATACAAGGACTGAATTTTCTGAACATGCGTTGTTACCATTTCTTTTGTTATAAAGGGTCTATGAATACATTGCAATGATTAATTCAAATTATTTTTCACTTCCTACATCCATAGAATATAGGGAAGACATTGATGATTTATAATAATTATTATTTATACGAATAAAAATTAATATTAATGCCTACCGGTTCGGTCATTCCGTTAAATTGCTTGTTTTATGTTTTTTTTATAAAGATCCCCGGTTGGCGAGTAAGTAAACCTCTTCAGTCAATGTTAGATAATTCAATTGTACTTAGGCACTTACTCAAAGGGCATCAATTAGCCTACAGTTGGCGGGTAACAATAGTAATGATATTCCGTGTTATCAGCAAGGATACCGTGGCACAGAAACGCGGCAAGCCATAATTGCGCTAATTGCCCGTCCTAAGACAAGTTTCTATGAACCTGTTGAGTAAGTTGCGCATGTTTCTTTTAATAAATATTAATTTGGAATGTTTCCCCAAAAAGGTAATTTAAAAAATATCAGACTGTGGCCTTGATTTTTTAACTTGAAAGAGGAAAATAAATACACCTACATGTAATCAAACATTCTGGCAACATAAAATAAAATATTTAAATTATTTCTTTCTATTATATTCGTGCGGGTTCCAAGACATTTTAACTTTTCCCCGTGACTCGTCGAGGGTCAAACCTCGATGTCATTATTGGTCGACGCCATTGTCGATCCTGGTTTACAGCCCCTCTAGCCATACATTCATCTACATTCGTTTCTACAAATCGCTACGCTTCAATCTTCATGTATGGGAATGATATAAGTCATGTGATCTACTTATCGACTTGTAATGTCATTACCATACATTGAAGCGTAGCGTTTTGTAGAAACGCTTGTAGACGAAGCCTCTTGGCTAGGGGGACAGGAGTAACAGTGGTGTGGGTATGTGGCGGGACCAGTCGCAAATAAAAAACTGTAGAACTAATAGAGCTGCATCACGATAGGGGCATACCGTTCGCATAACCTCCACACACAACAGAAGCTGGTTGCATTATCGCAGTACAGTTACATACAATTATTTGTGGAACTCAACATATAAGTAAGTACACCACAACAAATTCAAAACATGACCTATACGATATGAGCCATGCATACCTATATTGCGGCCAACAAGAAGCGATGCGAAATGTTAATAATTTTCAAGTTCATGTTGGTCGCCACCGGGCTTTTTATAGATCCGATGTCCATTCTGTGTCGGAAACCGAAAATGTTATTTTAAATAAATGAAGGCGAAACGGTAATAATATAATAATAAAAATAATCCTACATTTGTTAGGGTCCAGTCGTCAATGTCCCATCATTTGCAGCGGTTGACCTCAACATGAGCCTTACATGACAGTATAATTGTCACAAAGGGCCTCTTCATGGTGGACCCATGTCTCCATGCAAGCCTTCCAAAGGACCGGGCGAATCCCGTGATTACGAAAAACATAAAATAAGATATTCATAAAATTAAATAATCAAAAATTAATTTTCGTATCGCTTCTCGTTGGCCGTGGTTATACGTAAACTAGTAAGTGTGCGTTAAGCGTGGATTAGCGTTTAGCAGCCAGCCACGGCGGAGCCGCGAGATGGCGCGTACTTGACCGCGGGGGCGCGCTCGCTCGACGAGACCTTAGCCTGGATGTGCATCTCAATGTTGTACGTGCATGACTCGATTTTTTATGCAAAGAAACCTCGCCCTAGTAAACATTCGACACGACTCGTCCTCCGAACAGACGCCATGCCCTGCACGTCATCGCTCCCTTGACATTGAATTTATTCAGAAGATTACGCCGTTGATGCAACCGCCGACCTCAGTGGGCGTTGATACCGAGAAATCTAGTATTCGCCTTGGTGACAAAGATTAGCCGTTCGACCGGCCCGAGACCGATAGAATACCGGCGCGGCGGCTGCGCCGCTGCCGCCCGCGCCACCGGCCGCGTCATTAGCATGAGCCGCGCATGTGCCGACTCCGCACGAACGGAGTAGCATTGATGTTGGAGGTGAAGTCATTACGTAGCTGGTCTCGATTCGAGTCATTTTATTCCGTCCCAGGTATCGTTATTCAACGCAATTGAAAATACACAAATTACTGATAAAACCCTGCGTGACGGAGGGTCCGCGACCAAATGTTCGCCTTGATCCGTTTGCCCCGGCTTGAGCCAAAGAGGACAAGGCTATACTTTTCAGTCCATACAATGATTACGATCTGAATTATTTGTAGGTAGGAGCCGTGTGATTAGTCACCGTTTGCAATTATCATTTTTATGTTATACTTAGCTATAAAATATTAGTATTGTCAATCGAATCGACTCTATTGTTTCCGAAACGGAACGGGGGATTATTATTACCTAGAATGGAATATTACAATAGGCCATTATTGAATCGACTGAACGGTTATTTACGGCCGGTGGGACGGGGCTATACCGCGGATTCTGTGTCGATTGTACGGCGGCGGCTGCCGCCCATTGCTGTTTATTCATTAATATTCAGCAGTAAGAATTACCAGCCTCGACATTGCTCCGGATGGCTGTCGAACTGTGCTATGACGGAACATAATACGCACATATATATGATCTTGAGCGGGTCAAACATGTGGACGTGTTAATTAAACACACAATACATTATGTAAATATGAAGTAATTACGTCAAGTACGTAGCTCCTAGCGTAACTGTGAAGAGTATCGAGCGAGCGAGCATATTTCTGTTTGTTTATTCACTTTAATGTGGACCACGATGTTGTGTTGTTTATTCAACAGCCGGTCATGCTTTATAGGTGTTGTGTCATTATGTTCAATGTCTTTGTATCCGCCGGTCACAAAAACTGTGCACTATTACGACTATTATCTATCGTTCCATCGTCCAATTATTATGATAGGTATCCAACGTATCATTAGAAGATGAATAAAAAAGTATATATATATTAGTTTTTTGTGTTAAATGTTCATTGATTGCGGTAACATAATATTAATACAGGGGGATTCATCGTAAGGTTAAGCGGCTCCGACATTTCGCCCAGGGGATTTTGGTCCCAATGTAAAAGGGGCGAGCCTATTACCATTATACTAGCCGAGTTCTGCTCAAAGTGGGGCGCATTGGGGCCATAATCCAGTCCTAGTGCGAGTTGGCAAACTTCACACGTCTTAAGACGTGTAGCTTTCCTCATGATGTTTTCTTTCAATACTCAGTAAGTGATCATCTTTGTTCGATGGTGCCTGCTGTAATAAATGGCATGAGCGACTCGTACCCGCTCATAAGAGGTAGCATTTCTGTTACCATACGCTTTAACTGGCTACATATAATAAGAGACGCCGAGGGCAAAGTTGCCATTCTGCTATATAAGCATCTACCTAGATTTTTATTGCACACTAGCTTTTGTTCGCGGCAATGCCGTAGCAAGCTTTGACCCTGATTCTATACTGTATTCTCAAGAATAAAAACTCGTGATTCCGGGAAGAAATTAAAATGTATCTAAAATCAAGGTCTTTACAGTCTTGTTTAATATTGTTCATATCTTAATTTTTTTTGTATAAAGCAGTAGGCCAAGAAGCGTTCGAGAACAGTTACCTTAAGGTGAAGGCGCCTGTCTAGCCCGGGAAATAAAAAAAAATCGAGTATTTTTTTAGTTTATCCCAAATCTGAAAACTGATTTGCGACAAACACAGTATGCAGTGCGTTTATTACTACATTTATTTTACTCTAAATTTTATCGCGGTGAATATGATACTAGTAAATCACTAAATATACAAAAATTGCCAGATTATCTGGATAGCTGTCGTTCTTGAAATGTTTTAGAGTAAGTTGGATATATTAATAAATGCACTGCACACGGTCTTTGTCGCGAATTACAAAATGTGCCCTTTATTATTGTCAGATTTTGAAAAATTTCTAAAAAACCTCAAAAAATTTGAACTTCGCGGGCTAGATGGGCGCTTTAGCCTTAACTATCAAAGATGCTTTCAATACCGAAGACATTGCCCGCCAGTTGCCGACCTGATAGGGAATGGGACAAAGGGATCATAATATCGGTGTGAATGTATCACTACATAGTATAAAACAAAGTCGCTTCCCGCTGTCTGTATGTCCCTATGTATGCTTAGATCTTTAAAACTACGCAACGGATTTTGATGCGGTTTTGTTTGATAGATAGAGTGATTCAAGAGGAAGGTTTATATGTATAATACATTCTAATTAAATTTGCAAATAGTAGAGAAAGCCGTGCGAAGCCGGGGCGGGTCGCTAGTGTTATAATATATGTCGAACTATCTTCGAAAATTCAAGTCCCTATTTTAGTCCTCTCTTCTCACTCTAACATCGCCAATCTTTGCAACTATGGATCTACGTTGATTAGAATCGATTATTGTCGACTGGTTTTAGTGGCTTCGGGGCATTCATTAAAATGGTTTAGTGCAGCTTACTTGAAGCATGTGGACTCTTATTGAAAGCACTTTGTTACATGTTAAGCTGGATGCCACTAAAACTGCCAATCGACCGCGCAGTCCGCTTGCAATCCGAAGGCAGTCGGTTGATAGTTTCGATAAAGTTATATCAACAGCACCAAACAACATTCACACCGCAGTTGTGCTACCGGCTTGAAATCCGGATCCAAATCGTCTGAATAGACCCTACAAGTATTGTAAATCTATTGCTATATATTTCCCCTCTTGGGAAAAGGCTCCCATGTCCTCCGCCAAACCTCTAATCCGGGTAATTTCCGGTCATGGTTCCCATGAAGTCGACTAGGACATCGCGCCACGGGCTTCTTGGTCGATACTGACGACGTCGGTTCTGTTACTAAATAAAATATTGACTAGGTATCTACAATTATATTAGCAACACATTCCAATTTTTTATCAGCCAGCTCAGCACGGAAATATCAACACTTATACATCTATTAGTACCAAAACGATTAAACCAAGAGCCATGCAAATCCGACTCGCCGAACGATACTGCAAATTGCTATAACGATCGTTATATCGAAAATTGACCGATTACGGGTTACATAATATGTGGTGCCCATTAGATCAGCATTACGTGCGGCCTTGACTTTCACCTTCGACATTGTGTGCGCGGGCGCAGCCGCCGGGCGGCGGCGGCCGCAGCGCTCGGGCTGGCCACGCCGCCGCCGACATGATTCGGGACGTTGCGTACAAACCTTGACTTTAACCTTCAGAAGCCAACGGGCGTCGGCGTTCTACTGCGACACACATGCGTACCGTGGTAATGCTGTTGTCTTAAGCATCCCCCAAACTGACGCGAGCAAGCGAGCGAGTGAGCGATTCGCTCGCGTTCGTGGCAGCATTTTAAAGTGGTGCAACTGTTCAGACTGGCGCGTGCGAATCGTGGGCTAGCGCGACATCGCTCACGACAGTACGTGTAGCTGCCGCGAAATTATTGTAAAATAATATTTTTTGAATAGCTACGCTACGTGATTTGATTTGATGCTTGTGGGTCTTGTTGCCTAAAATAGGATACAACAAGGAAGATTTTCAATGTTAGAATCAATTCTAGTTCTGGGATAATTTATTATGGAAATGCAAAACCAAGCATAAAATTAATTTAAATGAATTCAACAAAATAATAACCTTATCAAAAAAAAGATGATGAAATATCCTGAATAGGTGAAACGATTTCCTGCAACATTTTGAACGAGCACAAAGGTATTTTGAAGTAGGTATCTATGACACGCCGACTATTCGCTATAAATACATTTCCGTCAATAAGAAAATGCCGGAAACATTCCATTGAGCGATATCGGAGTATGTCCACATGCCTTAAACAATGTCCATTTAACTTGAACGAGATTGTAATACAAGTCGGTACCTAGATAACTTTATACAGTTTAGTGAGGAACACAAAAAAGTGGTCTATTTTTGTTTTGTTTATTGATATCAAACCTGCTACCACGCTTATTTTTTAATACATGATATTTAATATTAAAGCACCTTTTTATAGGTAACCTATTATGGACTTAAGTTGATTAAGTGCTTTCAGGAACATGAGATGCGGTGTATTAAATAAAATACTGAAACCCTAAATCTGGACTATAAGTCCTGCCGATACGACAAAAAACTTATTTAAAGAGTCGCGACTTTACGACGATCTTCTGTAAATGGCTTGTATTCCCCAGTCGAGCTAGTCCACAGATATAGATTTACATAGATAACGCAAGTATCACGATTTGTATTGAAACCAAGCGTGCCAAATTTTTAACACCTACTGTGACGTCACAGAAGGCGGGAAATCCAAACCGATTCAAAGACACCGATACCGCCGATGCCCCTCCGCCCGCTGAGATTCTCTCGAGTGATTATCTCGCTCATACTCATATTTTTATATATGTAGTCGCGAGGACTGTAAGTTATCGGCGACCAACCTTGACGCATGGTCGGGGTTTTCGGACACGCTAAGTACATACATTTGCGTTATCTATGTAAATCTATATGTGTGAGCTAGGCCATATACAAGCTCTGTAGTCAATTGACTACAGTTTGGCTCTACCTCCATTCAATCAAGCTTGATCCTACACTACAAACCTCCTTTTTATGCAAGATAATAATAATAATAAAAAATATCACCAGACTGACACAACAACTATACTAGGTCTTCTTGTACTACTTGGGTACCGTACAATGGACTGGGTGCGATCCCAGTGACACCCAGACCTGGAAAAATTAGGAAAAGGCCATTTCAGAAATTTGTCCCGGGAATGGAACCCGTAACCACCATGTGCAGTGACCTGAGCGGCCGACGCTCGAACCACTGCGCCAAGCGGTCGTCATCCAAAGATAATATTTGAGACTGAAGTCCAAGCCGCTCCAGGACTATTTTCATTACGCAGCTCAAGGCCCACCGGCGAACCAGCAGCGGCAAACTTTTCGCCTAATGGGGCCACGAACTAAACAAGCTAGTATCCGGAACAGAAAAGTGAATTGTGCTGAAGTTAATGACCGCACGAAATTGGCGTCTCAGTCGACGTTAACCTTTGATTAGTCAGGCGAAAGAAAAGGCGACAATTTTAATCGCACGACTGCCTATTTTTATACAATGTACTCTATCTGTATATACCTACTCGGTGAAGTAAAGCCTGGTTACACGAAGGCAGTGACTCGGAATTAAGGCATCATTCCCTGCGTAGTTAAACGGTAGGTACACGAGATTGACCGTGTAATTAAGTTTACTGTCTATTTTGAAAGCGACGGTGGGCACTAATCGAAAAAAGAACGTGTGCCTCGTCAGTTGGACGGACTTGCGCGCGCACAATCTGCACAGGGTTGAAACTTGAAACTGGGTTGAATCTACCAGATACGTATAATCAAAAAAAATGGGCGGACGGGGACCCAGTCAGAAACGAAGCTCTCATGCATGCACACAATCTTTTTTATATAAAAAGTGATTTCAATTATTTAATTTAACTCCAACTCCACAAAATGATCAAAAGATGTCGCGCTATACGTTCACTTGAATAAATCACTTACGCCATCTAGTTGATTTTTGGAATAACTTTTTCACAGTGGTCGTTACAAAGTACAAAATGACTAACAGATGCCTGAAGCGTATCCCTTTGTCATTACGTGTTGATTTCTGCTAGATACCTTTTACCGCAAGCCGCGTTAAGAAACTTCGTGCCAAATAATATACCTTTTCATTACTCATACTCGGAAAGTAGGTCTGAAGTTGCCTGAAGAGCGGGTTGAAAGTAATACTTTTCCGCCCTAGGGAGAATCACTTTCAACTGACAGTTGTCAATTTCCACATTTCTATGGAACCATGTTCCAACTTTTTTACAGTCACTCAATTACAGCGCGATGTAAAATTGAAATGTTGTAACATGAAGTTAAGTATTAAATAAATAATATATATTTTTAAATGACTTATTTATAATTTAGTGTCAACAATTTCTTTAAAATAACTTAGATTGGGGCAAAATATTTGAAGATCAAAATGAAAAATAATGGCTAAATAATAAAGATGGCCGGCCAACGAAAAAAAAACTAAATAGGCGGCAATCCGATCTTCATTTGTTTTTTCAAGTTGTTGAGTATTGTTCATACTTCTTTGTATTATCTCTTTAGCCAATTCCTGTTTTTATTTTTCTTCTATTCGTAATGAAAAGCACAGTGTTTACCTCGAGTGAAAGACTTATTTTGGCCCGAGACGTGGTTTGGCGCCTGGGCGTAGCGAGGCCGCTAATAGTTCGAGGGACAAACATTCAACCCTTGTGTAACAATGTACTATTACATAAAAAACTCAGTGAAGTACCTGTCAGCCGCCAATATATCATTAAACCCCATGATTCGTACAGTCCATTGGTACGAGAATGGGGTCCATGCGAGCCTAGTAGCAAGCCAGCGCTTGGCTAGGTTAACACTGACGGTTAAATAACGTTACTACCACCGTGTGAACCAGGCATTAGATTGAGTAGGTATCCTAGTCGAACAATTATTTTAAAAAAGGTTTAATAACTATCACTTCATCCTAGGTACTACTTCATCGAAGTACTTGATAAGTACTTGGATCAAGTTCCTTAGCCGTAACAACGTTCAGTGTCTACAGGTGGATTACACCGTTCAATCGAGAGGTAGAGATAGGTTTACTGATTGAAACACGGGTTTCTTTTTTATTTTTACAGGGCAACAAGGGTTAATTACTTTAAGGGTGACCGATGACTATGGCGCGGTCGCTGATGACGAAGACATTCGTATTAATGTACGTAATGTATAATATATATAATTTCGCTCACACAGTTGCCGTGAACTGCGTGTGACCGGCAACTGTGTGAGCGAGACGTATTAGATTTACGAGGGAGTGACAAAGACAGGTAATAACAGGTCATTGTACGAATTTCTTCGTGATCAGCGACCGTGCTATAGACGGGCTGGCTGGGCTAGCTGGACCGCTCGCTTCGACTAATCTCCCTCAGCTCATTAACATGGTCAAGTCGACGGTCACCTTAAAGATTGGTTATTATGGATACTTAAAATACACTTACTTGGTTATCATTAGCTTGCAAAATAAGGGCTAAAAGTATTATAATCACCAACTCCATTTGCAAGGTGAACGTCTTGCCTTAAGTCTAAAATAAATCCAAATCGAATTTATATTCAACGGAAGCTTTTAAGCTTTTTTAAAAGGTAAGTCAAATCCAAATTGCTAAGTATTATTCATTTAAGCCTTTTACTTTACATTTGTACGTGGTTTAAATATACATTTTAGGATGGGACTGCAATAGTAGTACCTAGTAGTAATATTAGACATATTAAGTGTTATAGTATGGACTCAACCTTATTTGCACTTCCTTGCCTGTATCTGGCTAAGACAAACGGTATTAAAGATTTATATTTTTCTTCCATCCATTTACGGGTATAAAATGTAGCAATGTATAAAAAAGAACGCAGCGGACTAATGTTAACATTGAATTCCTAAACCTGATATCAGAACTTACTAAAATCAGGACCGTTTCATATCAATCCAATAATAAATGTATCTTATTACAATCCGTTGTATAAAAACTATAATAAGTATTAATAAAGTTTTTGAACGTAGCACATATTTACATTACAAAGTGATACGTGACACGTCCAACGTGCACGTTTCGTTGTAGCAACCGTTTTTTTTATATATATCGCGACTCATGGATATGCATCCTGTACCTATTATAATTGATCAATCCGACAATACGTTCAGTCAGACAAAGGCACAGCTTTACCTAGCCTTTGTCCTTTATCGACAGCGTACCGATCGAGTTGACGAACGTAGGTTGGCGGCATGACCTTAATAAAGGCTACTTTTCTCAATACGTTCCTATTTTAAATACTTATATTGCGACTCTACATGACGTTTAAAGGCGGTAGAGCTAAGCTGTAGTCGTTTTACCACAGTTCATATACTCGCTGGTTTGGCAGAGGTATTAAGTATCTCTCATAGCTATTATTATTATTATTAGCTATTAGTAGCGAGAGAGCCGATAGCACGACCACTCCCTTGCACTCCCTTCCACTCCCTTCCACTCCCTTCCACTCCCTTCCACTCCCTTCCACTCCCTTCCACTCCCTTCCACTCCCTTCCACTCCCTTCCACTCCCTTCCACTCCATTCCACTCCCTTCCACTCCCTTTGTCCCACTCCCTTCGTCCTTCGTACGGTATTGCAAGCAAAAGGAGGAACTGCTTACCATCAGACGGGTACAGTAAAAAACGACAATTATATACCTACCTAGCAACAATGATAACAACATTTTGCGTAATTTTGTGCCGCCTCGTGTTCAAATGTTCTAGCCTCTAGTCCTTTATGTAGAAATACCTATAAATATTATTCTACACAGTATTCTACGAAATATTTTTCTGTTACACGCAAACCTCTATTAAATAGTTTTATTACTTAGTTAGTAAAAAAAATAAGATTCATTGGATTTTGTTATTTACCTTAATAAATTATTTCTAGTTGATACACTCAATAAGGCATGCTGTCAAGTCAAACAATGAGATGATTCTAGTTAGCACATTACACAATTAATGGTTACTCTATTGATTAAAACATTTCTGAAATATAAAGAAGATTGTAATAAATGAATAAAAGATTGTAATACATAATAAATAATTTATGAAAAATAATTGAAATAGGAATGTAATACAGCGGCCTATACAAATTGCTACAATTTTAATATGCATATGCTCTATTTTAAAACGATTAAAACAAGCCTTATGTTAGATCCAAAGTTGCGATGACCTCATTAATTTAATGCTTCATTTGTCGATCAATCAGCAGGCAAGTGAATCCGGTTAGATTTTTATTCAGATCACGAACGTACTGTAAGTCAGGATTATAGTATGTTCTGTTCATTAAAAATAATTATTGACAGTCGTTTTGTGTTCATGAAATCCCATGGGCCTTGCATATGCCACTTAAATAATTGCGTTTATTCTTTTCAAGTTACCGTAATAGGTATAAACAGGCTGAACCGTATTTACTGAGACAGACCGCATGTACTAGGAGTACACAAACAAAAGAAGGCCTGCTTAATTTTGACGTTTTAAATCTACAATGACTTTGATATTTCAGTAAAGTTTGAGTAGTTGGCCCCATGTATTATCTAGCAGCTTGCGTGTACGACGTTATTGAACACTCCTCGTGTTGTTTTTCTAATCTTAATCTTCGCTCAACAGATGATGATAGGTAGTAATTTAGTAACAAGGTAGCGTATTTAGCGTAACCGAAGAAGCCGTTTGCTGTCAGAGCTACACGAAAGTTGAAGGATGTTGATAGGTACTTGACTACTGGAATAAAATCATTGTATTATTATCATATACTATCAAGTAACAAAACCTCTGGACTTTTCGAATTCCATGTGCGAATAATAAATTCAATAGTACTACCAGTTTGCTTACGGTGCAGGATAGCATTGTGAGGAAACCTGCATGTCTTAGATAAATGCAACTAATATTCGAAAGACATGTCGAACCCTTCCTGGGCCAGTGTGGTGGGTGCGACCTGAATCCCCCTCGTTTTCAGGGGAGGAACGTGCCCAGCAGTGAAATGTCTAATGGGATAAATTATGATCATTGACAATTATTTCAAAGAGTATATTAGTTCTCAGAGTTTGTAAGTTATATGGGTTTTAGTGGGTGGTTTACGAGCATACTTACAACTATTGTCCATACATAAATCAACCACGTTATATAAACAAATAAAAATATATCGAGCAACATTTCCGTTTCCGGCTGATCAGTTGCAGTTTCCTGTTCCGAATCAGGTTTCATTCGTTTTCACGCTAATAGGACACCTATTCGGAAATGCAGTCAATATCGCATATCTACCTACCTATTGCCCACTATACTCAAATATATTCAAAACATACAACATAAAATATATAATATTCATAATAATTAAATCTATGCATACATGCATACATAATCGGCATCGGACATGACGTGTATACGTGACTTTACAGAAAAAAACGAGTATTCATGGAAACATGTAAGAAATATCAATTTTTAAAATAATCTGATTATAATAATCGACCAATCGTGTTTTTTTCGACCTCTAATGACCTGTACCTAACGATGAGAACACTACCTATTTGAGAGTAGGTATACCTAGGTACCTATAAGTCTGTTTTCTGGTGCTAAGCTTATCATAGGTACTGAAGTAATTCCAATAGAGCTGACTTTCTATTTGGTGTCGCCCGCAGTATTGCTGCGGCCACAGATATATATTTACATAGATAACGCAAATTTATGTACTTAGCGTGTCCGAAAACCCCGACCAAGCGTCAGGGTTGGTCGCCGATAACTTACAGTCCTCGCGACTATAGATATAAAAATATGAGTATGAGCGAGATAATCACTCGAGAGAATCGTAGCGGGCGGAGGGGCATCGGCGGCATCGGTGTCTTTGAATCGGTTTGGATTTCCCGCCATCTGTGACGTCACAGTAGGTGTTACAAATTCGGTGCGCTTGGTTTCAATACAAATCGTGATACTTTCGTTATCTATGTAAATCTATATATGTGGCTGCCTAAATAAATGCATTGTCCTGTTTTGAGTTATGAAAGGAACAAACCGGTAAATCGAGCGCATTGTTTCCTGGCGCTGCGGCGAGCCCGCGCCGCGCGCAGCGCGCTGCTGCCCATTGCTTGGGTCAAGGAGACTGACACGTTCGACTTTATTGTTAAATTGCAGCAATTTATATTATGTTTTGCTTTTTTACAATCGCGAATATTATATTAGATAAGGTTATATGCCTGTATTTTTTGCCGGCACGTTGAGGAATACCTACCTATAATTAACTGGTATGTTCTAGAAAATCTGAGGTATGAAGTCAGCGTTGTTTCTAATAATTGATTTAATACGTTCTTAAGCTTCGGTATTCTTTTCAATACCTGATAAGGTCGGTGTAATGCAACTACCCAGTCGACCGACTGCAGATCCTTATCTACAGAACAGCTGTGATGCGCGAAATCAAGGATCCTTTACATTAAGTCGCTGCTTTCAGCAGACTTCAAGTCCATCAATGTTTGTGAACGTCTGGTTATTGGCAATTATTAGATGTTATTTCATTGCCTACCTCATGGACTCAGTACTATAGGATTTGGATACAAGTCTCATCTCAGTTTCACCGCATAATTACTTAAGGAATAGCATTAATAATGTGTTAAATGTATTATATTTTTATCGTACAGAACTCTAATATAAAGGTGAAGGCGAACATTGTGCGCCCCAAATGAGGTTGCAGAAATATCGACACACAGTAATCTTTAATCTAAATCAACTGCAAATAAATAATATGCTGTAAACAAAATTAGTATAGGCTAACGTTTTAGTAACCGAGTATTACGAAATTAAATAAGCTATTATCGGGTTTGAGCGAAAACGCGCAATTGATCTATAAATTCGCCGGTGATTTGTAATAAACCGCTAGTGGTCTCCGTCGGAAATAAATTCGCTCCGTAACTTCGTGACCGGAAGGCACCGAGTCCTTGCTGTGGCCACGAGCTCAGCCTCTCCTCGGGCCACTGTCGTATGCGCCGGCTATTTCCTTCATCCATAAAACTTAATTATCAACACGCTAAATTTCAAATTCAAAAACATCGTCATTTTTGGTTTGCCAGATGATTTTTTACCACCCTTCATATTTACATTATAATGAATTATAATATATGAATATAAAGATCATATTAGTAATGGCCGGCACGGAGTTATAAATATTAACATCCGCGGTTTTTCAATACTAATTACTTATCGCAGTGCGACAAAGGCACGAGGCAGACTGATATATATATTTTGCAATTTGCCTTTAATGGTTTGCGTTTATTTAACGAAAGAATGTACATAATGGTTCGCCTGTCCAGGTGTCCGTATCAATGGTATTTCCCATATTTCAATCTTGCAGTGTCAACGACGCGGCACTCATGCCCTGTTTCAGCTAATTGGGTTCGAACAGTGGTTTTTACGGAAACTAACGCCGGTCTATGTACCTACTGCTTTCAGTATGGAATAACATGATTGTATACGACATAATAGCATTATTAGCTACGGCATAATGACATATAGTGGAATGTTTTTTTATTTACCTATACATTGGTTACTTGGTTATTTTTGTAGTAATATTACGATCGTAGAGTTGGATATAGAGCAGATGTATATTTTACTTTAAGTTACAAGAGTCACCAAGTTATTTATGGATCATGGGAAAATTTAATATCAATAGTACCATCAATACTTATTTCACAATTCTATTATTATTAAACGCTATAAAACGGGCCTCTAACGAAACAAGTACCTAATTCAAATATTATTAACATAAATGACATTGGTCTTTGCCAACTTTGTGCACTATATAATACGTAGTTGTTAGACAACCGGTTCACCTCGTCACCGTATCCGGGATATCCCGAATAATTCACTGCTTTCTTGCCTTTGGAATTTGAATCAATATGCATAAACTAAATCCTATTTAAAGTAGGTCATGATAACATCGTGCAGACGGGTAGATGGAAAATTGGAAAAGCCCTGAAAAGGTAACGGCGCTTTTTAGTAGTAAGTAGTTATGACCTACTCAGCTCTGACCTTTGATGGACAAACCAAGGCAATGATATCTGAGACATTCTAATGACGGAAGTCTCTGTCGAGCTATGTACCTATATTACCACAAACAGCCTCTTATTATTATATTTTAAAACCAGAATTTTATGATAATATTTTTATGACATACTTAACGGTGGAGCAAATAATCAATAAGTTTCCTATCACCAATTAATCGATCACCCATTCCGGGTGGTAATATGTACACTTCCAATTTTTTTTTTATATCCGTTCAAAGTCTTCTAAATATCAGATCGGATTTATTCCATACATATCCGGTTTTATAGAGCTGACTATTTCAAAATCCATCATAAAACCTTGACCATAATTGCCATGTTTGTTGACGGTCATAAAATCTTATATATCTCGGTTCTGGTTCTAATTTGAACGTCCGACCCGACTGTCAGATCGGATGTGTAAACAATATTCAAACAAATTAATGGCACAAGTGCCATCCGATTGTCTGATCAGTTAAACTATCGGAATAAATCGGACGTCTATTAGGTACGCAGCCGATGACCGATTTTAATTTGTGGTAATAAGACTGTAGTAAATAAAACATATTATATCCGGCGTCACAGACCTTACATGCAATTGATTACACACGTGACCCTGTTTTAAGCTGACTAGAAAACTTATAGACTATTATTATTATTATTTTATTTTTATAAATGGTTGTGTTTGATCATATGACAGGTGTACATACAATTTGGTTCGTTTCAGAACCGGATTAGAATATACTAACTGTTGAGATATGAGAGTGAAAGCAAAATTTAACATATCAATTCATAATTATACTAGTTAATTTAAACGAGGTCAATATCAAGCTATTAGTGAACGTACCCATCTGGGTGTGACACCGACGAAGTTGTACGAGTATATTGTAAGACAATATAATTTACCTGAAGGTTATAAGTTCGATGCGTGTTCCAGCCAGCTTTGAACCATTTGGTCAGTTTTTTAATTCTCGCCTAAGTTTAACTTATAGTGCTTCATTAAATACAATGTATAATCAAATGTCTGATACCTAATAACCCGGACCCGTATTAATAAATCAATCTTAGAGTCTTAAGTCTTAGAACGGACTTAAGAAAGCTTCTGAAATGTCATTTTGTACTGGCATGATATAAGACTGACATATCCAAGATCGCTCTCGATCGTGTGGCGAGCCCTGATCCCTATCTGGACAGTAACAACCTAACGTGATGACGGCTTTGACCGCGATGTACGCAACGGCGAGGAATAATACCAAATAGTTATTTAGCTAAACCTAGCTCTATTCATAATTTTGCGAACGAAAACCTTTTCAAACATCATGTGGCTCTACCATAGGTATTACGGTCGCTAGCTGTTATCATCTACTTAACACATTTGTATAGCAAATTGTTCAGCGCTATCCACCAACTGACAACTGACAATTTGCCAACAAATATTTTACGCGACGCTAGCAATTTGCAACTTGTAGAGAAACTAGCTGTGCCCGCGACTTCGTCCGCGTGTAATTTAACTTAACAAAAATTTCGGGAATATTCATCCCCTATTTTATCCCCTTGGGGATAGAATTAATCAAAATCCATTCTTAGCGGATGCCTACGTCATAACATCTACCTGCATGCCAAATTTCAGCCCGATCCGTCCAGTGGTTTGGGCTGTGCGTTGATAGATCACTATGTCAGTCAGTCACCTTTGAGTTATATATATTTAGATGTAAACAAAAAAAAACATAAAACTATACATTTGAGTGTTATATAGTGTACGAGCCCTCAAGTTCATAGCAACAGCAAATCGCGCTTGGCACCCACGAAGGGCGTGACTGAATCACAGAACAAACAACCGACTGAATTAATAACTGTTAACGAATGCATCCTGTACGCTTAAATTAACTCTATAATAAATAGTTCCGTATCCGTCTAAGCGATCGAGTTATAGCAACATTTTTTTTTATTTATGGACTTATAATTATTAATTTCCTAGTATCTATTACGGTAAGATGACTAGTTTTTTTATGGCCGAAATCCTTGTGGCATGGATTTCAATAATTTTGGCGACAAATTATTAAGACGATGTCCAAGGATGTTTATTGTTTGCCTAACCTGAGCTCGTAGGAGCCAACATATTCAAGTGAATCGCCAACACTTGAAAATGTTGACTTAGGACCTACCTATCATCTTATATAAAAAAATGTACACCGAAGAAATTCAAAACAAATGAAACCTTTCATCAAACAAAGTGATCCTATAAGGGTTCCGTTATTTTCCTTTTAAAGTATGGAACCTTAAAATGTCTAAAAAATCTCTATACGTACAGGTCTCAGATTTATTTTTTTTAATTAAAGTTTGCAACATCTTCCTTAACACGAAGGCCAGAGGAAAGACCAGTCAGTCATCCAACAAAAGAACTCGTTGGGCCTGCTTAACCACGCTAATCGATCGCTCCACATACAACAGCCTCATCAGCCTTGACGATATCCTTTCTAATATACTTAACAATGAAACTTTGTCTGTATGTTTGTCACTTTTTACCGTTCCACAAAGTGCGCAAATTTCCATGAATTTTTGCCAACTGTGACTAAGGTTACAAGTTACAAACGTTGTTTATTATATTTTCACGATCTAACAATAAAGTTCGAAATGAGAGTTTCGCTTATTGGGTATAGTGCAAGTAAAACTGCTAGTCTCTTAGGTCCGTAACAATAAATCTATCTTAAGTCTGGGAGTGGTGTTGAGTACGCGTTTGATACCAGGCATGCCTTTTAAGTTCTGTCGTTTCCATATTTCCCGGCAATTTTGAATTTGGAACTGTTCTATATTCGAATGTGTTTAAATTTCGAATCTCAAAACAATTGAAAGTTTTAGGATTAATGCTATTGTTTAGTCACAGCGTCGATTAGAATCTGTCAGGTTACGTATGAAAATGAATCTTCCTAAGGAAAATGTTCGTGCAATAATTTTCTACAACTTTAGAAGAGGCCTGACACGGCTTCAGTGTTTTGAAGAGCTAACATCTGTGTTCAGTGATGAAGCCCCATGTCTGCGAACTGTCGAACGCTGGTATTTATAATTCCAGCGTAAACATACTATTCTTAGTGACAAATCTCGCGAAGGACGGCCAAAATCCGCCTTCACTGAAGATAACATCATTGCTGTGAGACAACAAATTCTCGAAGATCGTCATGTGACGTATCAAGAGATAGAGGTTCTATTAGGCATCTCAGGGACAACCATTCAGAAAATCTTGCATGAAGCGCTTGGTGTAACAAAGCTAGTTTGCCGTTGGATACCGCATCTGCTTTCCGACGATCACAAGGCGGCCCGCGTCAGATGGTGTAAGAAAACTCTGCAAAGGTTCAACCAAGGAGAGTCAAATCACGTCTACAACATCATCAGTGGTGACGAATCTTGGATCTATGCCTACGATCCTGATTCCAAACAACAATCTACAATCTGGGTCTTTCAAGACGAGCCAAAACCGACTAAAGTTGTTCGTTCTTGAAGCACTTCAAAGAAGGTGGTGGCCACGTTCATTGGAAAAACCGGCCATATTGCGACTATTGCACTTGAAGATCGTAGAACGGTTAATGGAGAGTGGTATACCACAGTTTGTTTACCACAAGTCATCGCCAACTTCGAAAATCTAACTCAAAGCGACGCATCATCCTGCACCACGACAACGCAATCTCTCACAGCGCTCGTCAAACGATTGAGTATTTGAAGCAGGAAAAAGTAGAAATTCTTGAGCATCCTCCATGCAGTCCTGACCTAAGCCCTAACGATTTATTTACATTTCCTAAAATTAAGAAAAGTCTTCGTGGTCAAAGGTTCCAGTCCGGTGAAAAAGCAGTCGACGCTTTCAAGTGAGCCATTTTGAACACCCCCACTTTAGAGTGGTATAAATGTTATAATAACTGGTTTGAGCGAATGGAAAAGTGTATTAAGCTACGTGGTGAATACTTTGAAAAACAATAAAAATTACTATAAGGTTCTAGTTGTGTTTTTTTCTTCAAACGACAAAACTTAAAAGGCATCCCTCGTATGTAATTTTTTACTTGGATGACGTTAGGACGACATTTCCAAGATCACTCTCAGATTTAAAATCGGGTTATTAATATGGACCAAATTTAATAAATCAACAATTGGCAAAATAATCACGAAATTAAAATAATAAGTTGTAAACACCTTTTGATAATGTATTATAAATGCCCACATGCAACTTGCTACACTAAAAATTGGTTTATGCAATAACAAAAGACTAAAGCTTGTTTATGCAATAAAAATGAGGGGATCCTTTGCCCACTTTGACGAATTTACGTTACACCATAAAGAATTTCCATATTAAATTTGGAAGGCTTGTCCACAAATTTAAAGGAAACTTGCGGCCATTATATTGGGGTAATCCGCGCATTTTGGGTTTGTACGTTTTGTTTGGTAATTCTAACATCAAACACCACAAGATACAGTATTAGGAAGATTTTTAAAAAAATATTGTCGTATAACTGGTTACAGTGGGCGTCGACATTGCGGTCAGCAAGCTTCCAAGAAAATTTAAAAAGATTTTAATTACACGACGTAAATGTTCTGTAGTTGACATGAGTCATTTTCATGGTCAACAAACCGGGATTTCACCTATGAGAAAATCTTAGAATTATCTAATAGTATTATGACCACGTGGGTTTGACATGTGGGTTCCTGGCAAAGTTTCCGTCTTAATAACCTCGTCGCGCCGGCTTCCCCAGCGTCTAACAAAGTTAAGCCGTGGGTGACCGCGCCCTCTGCTGATACTTAGCTGACCTTGGCCCCAGCCCAGCGGCTTTCCCGCCTTATCAACCGCTACCGTTTCGATAATATATTCAATTAAACAAAACCCACTTATTGATCGATATGCGATTGCGCAATTCAAAAGTTGAATGTCGAAGGTTAATAAGGCGATACATGTTGCATTAATTTTATTATGAAAGTAGCCATGGTAAGTTCGGTCGTCTACTTGGCTCTGATATGAAGCGGCCCCGCCCCCTTTGACCGATAAGATCGCTTCATTTTCTGTCCACTTGAGCTAAGCCGAGTGAAGTTGAAGCGACGGGCGTGCTTCATAGTACAGCCAAGTGGACGGTCACCCTGAGATTTCACGCGGGTAGCTGTGTAGACTAATGAAATTTACGTTGATGTAGGTCTAGGCGTGATAATGTCCACACAAATGGATAAAACATAGCGGAAGGCAAAAAAATAATAATAGAGTCTCTATAAACATATTTTTAACAGCTGCGTAAACGATAAACACACATATACCGTTGCATTAGAGAGAATGGGATGCATAGAACATATTTCGTCTAACTTAGCACATCAACCGGCACCTATTATTGGTGCCAATGAAATTTAGTTTCAGTTCTTGGGGCAAATTAATTACATAAAATAACCGGAGTGAGTCTTATTTCGATATTTGATATGATGTGCTGTATTATTGTATGATTGCTGTTCTTTATAGGTACGCATTATTTTCTCTAAAGCACCATGGAAGATGACAATCATAAAGCATTAAGTAGCAAGGTAAGCATACATTTTAATCTGCAAATGGGGTAGGACTGTATGTTTCCCTGCCTGTACCTATTTCCTCTATCTTAAAGGTATCTGGGGTTTACATTTACGTGTGAGGTAAACCTACATTTCATACTATACGACACTTCTTCCTCGAGGAAAACTCTACTTTTCCTTTAAAATTTATTTGTTCTGGGTTCTTGTTAATACCCTTATAAACAATAATTATACGTGGGTATTTGGTACATTGTTAAAGTACCTTTAGCTTTTAAGCCTCATTAGCTTGGTGGTTTAGGAGGTGGATTAGGTTTAGGAGCCGTATAATATACTTGTTCTTTTATCGATAAAGGATGATTTATATTTATTTCTTACATATTTTTCGTAACTTATGTAGTTACCTGGTAAGTGTGACTTACCTACTTATTTTGTCAGACATCAAAATTTACCCAATGTTTGTATTTTTTGTGGTTATCATTAGAACCAGCATCAAAACTTACACAAGGTATTTCACAATTTTATCTAGGCATTAATATCGATATTTAAATTATTGATTGAATTATTATTATGCAATGCATTAGTACGTGGTAACTAGTTTCTGTTTTTGAATTTGTTATTGTTTATCTTTTAGTTTCTCTATTATTTAGTTTTTTTAGTATTGCTCCTTTATATCATATCACTTCATGTTTCTTTCTGAATAATTATTACCGTGATACTATGTAATCAAAGCTAGTGGTACAAGTGGTGTTTACCTTTAATTGTTTATTACATTTAGTTCTAAGTTTATCTGAATGTGTATTAGGAATGTAGTAATGTATATAAACGTTGGTAAACCAAATAAATAAATAATAAATAATTATAAATCTTATCTCTAATAGACAATCGCAACGGTAGGCCTGCATGCGTGCGTGTACGCAGTACGCACCTTCTAAATCAATAAATAAGTAAATCGAAGTAGTCCACGTCAGACCACTTTAGCGCGGCCGGAGGTCAGCAGTGCGCGCGACCTTGCCGTTAGTTGCAATTTGGATTTTATGTCCCCTTTTGTTCACTTACGTAATTATTACTTGTCCACCTTACGCTGGATAACCACACATGGCCGAGATAGAGCTCCGTTAACAATGACATAATAATACTAAATCGCTATATAATGTTGAATCTGAGAAGGCTGTGTGGATTTTAATTTTATGCGATTATTGTGCCAGTGATTATCGTACAAAAGGAAACGAATTTAGTAATTACTTGATTTGCCATCATCCGCCATACTATTGCCAAAACCGCCATAAAAATACCAAATCAAAAATTACACACGCCTCATTTTTACCAATTAGAAAAATACTAGCGACTGGCCCCGGCTTTTCCTACTATTTATAAATTGTAATTAATTCCGGCGGAATTTATCTAAATGATAGTGAAAACCGTATCAAAATCCGTTGCGTAGACTTTGCGCCGTAGAGAACTAAACGGAGAAACAGACGAACGTGGATATAGTGACTCTGTTTTATACTACATCAGAATATAGATGAATACCTGCCTTGCTTGCTATCTCCTGCTTGCTCCTGACCACCTTGCTCTTTGGTCTAAAGATGAACTGGTCAAGATAGAGTCACTGCAAGAAAATATCTGGCACATCTACTTACTTTGCTTCACTCCATCTTCACGACTTTTACCTTTATAAATCGTATAAGAGATATCTATCAAACATAAAGCACACTATAATAAATATATAAAGTTCTACATAGCCAGGAATTATATGAAACTAGCTGTGCCCACGGACTTCGTCCGCGTAGTATTTAACGTAACAAAAATTTCGGGATTATCGGGATAAAAGTATCCTATATGTTAATCCCGGTTATAAACTATCTGTGTTCCAAATTTCATTCAAATCCGTTCAGTAGTTTTTGCGTGAAGGAGTAACAAACATACATACATACATACATAGATACATACATACATCCACACTCACAAACTTTCACATTTATAATATTAGTAGGATTATTTATAAAATTGATAGATACGTTACTTAATTACCTAATTCAAATATCACACAAATAATCATTCATTTATAAATTTATAAAACAAATATTTATTAGCTTACTAGCTGTGCCCCACGACTCCGTCCGCGTTCTGTTGAAATTTTTCCTGAATTTTCTTTGCTATAAACCTCACGTAGCCCGAGACCTTTCCAACGAATGCAAAACGGTGGAAATCGGTTCGTGCGTTCTGAAGTTATAGCGTCAGGAAGGAAAACCCGACTTATTTTTATATAGTAGATATATAATATCTAAGCTTGGAAACAAATTAAAATGAAAATAAAAGAACATAAGGTCAATATACTTACATATGCTGTGAATCCCTAGAATGAATCATTTTGTTTAAGACGAAATCTTCCCCTTCTCGTCACATGAATAAGGTAAAGAAAATGGTTTATTACCGAGTACGCATGTTGTAAACTACAATATGAGTCAAAACAATTAAAAAGCCAAGAAGTACAATAGTTAGGTTGACCGTCAACCTGGCTGTGCAGCCCATTATATTAGGTCCTTACATATGAAATTGGCGTTATGTACGGGAGGAATATAATATTTTTTTTGTAAAATATATTTAACTAGCTGTGCCCACGGGCTTCGTCCGCGTAGTATTTAACGTAACAAAAATTTCGGGATTATCGGGATAAAAAGTATCCTATATGTTAATCCCGGTTATAAACTATCTGTGTTCCAAATTTCATTCAAATCCGTTCAGTAGTTTTTGCGTGAAGGAGTAACAAACATACATACATACATACATACATACATCCACACTCACAAACTTTCACATTTATAATATTAGTAGGATTCATCAAAGTATGCACCGTTGTTATCTATGCACTTTTGCCATCTCATAGGTAGTTCATTGACGCCTTTACTAAAAAAACCATGGAGGCGAGAATCAATAAACTCTTTGAAGGCGGTTTGGGTTGCCGCATCGGAGTTGTTTTTTTTCCTTGTAAGAAGTTGTCCAAATTCCGGAAAGAATGGTAATGTGTTGGAGCAAGATCCGGGGAGTGCGGTGGATGTCGCCTACATTCCAATTATTGCTCATCTAACTTAGTGGTTGTTTGTTGTGCAGTGTGTGGTCTTGCGTTGTCGTGGAAACCAAAAACGTACCGTGCTTTATTTTGCGACACCAGCGCCGTACACATCATTAATCCTTCGAGCTGTTTCTGCAGCACTGGTGCCACGGTAGAACTCGTAAATATACCGATATTAAATGTTTTCCATTGTGCGGTAATAAGCGACACCAAAGAAAAAAATAATGAGGAAAAAACAAATGAATGACTGTTTTCAAAACTCAAATGTACCGGATAAATGAATTTATAAATTTGAATTTGGAATTCTCAACCAAAGAGGAGATATTTCAGATCAAAGTGGTCAGTACGAGAAAACGCTAATTTCATAGGTAAGGAGTATAAAGCAGGCCCATTAGATCGCTTCAATTCCGCAGCTTCACCCAGCTCAGCTCAAGCTGTCAGAAAACGAAGCTTCGTCACTCTCATGATAATATGTACACAACAGTCACTGCTTTGTTTTTATACCTACTTAAATATTTTCCTCATAAAGTATACTAAGTAAATCTTAGTTGTCATGGTAAAACCATTGGTTTGTACATTTTCAATCTTCATACGACTTTAAACCCCGACGAATAATTCAGTAATTAATAATATCCACAGTATAATTTCTACATGCTGCTGCTGAGTTAGCAACTTGAGATGTCATGAACATGTAAATAACACGAATTATGTTAATCAGAGTCACGCGGTTAAAGATTGCCCTATAACATAAAGATCGAACATGCATGCATAATCATAGATTTGATCAAACCTAACAAACATATAAGAATAGAACATTTATCCTGCTATCTGCTAAAGTGTTGTTAAAGTATATAAAAACATAATATTTGAAAATCAAGAGCCAAATGGACGGAAACTGGTATACAACCGTCGATACACACCGTTTAATTATCTTCACCATACAATTGTTTTCTTATATTTACGTGAATACTACACATTGAAATAAAACAATTTTTACGGATTATGTCGCGTTTATTTACTTTTTATGTTCCCAACATAATCATAAAAAGTAAATAAACGCGATATAATCCGTAAAAAATGTTTTATTTCAATTCACCATACAATTTTAACGGCAGATAAAAAAAACAATTTTTTTCGTTCAATCTGCTTTAATTAAATTACCTATGTTATCAAAAAGTTATCAATGTTTATTTTATTGAAATCTTCCGTAGCACTAAAACACTATGACAAATATGTGGACAAGGACTGCTTATCACCTACCGAATGGCAAGGAGGGCTGCGGTCAATTGATTGTGCGCCTATTAATATTTTATGAGTGGATTCATCGATTCTCGTATGCAAATGGTATTTTAGATTGACCAATTACTTGGTTTTTTTGTTTATTTCCTTTTTTATATTTTAAGTTTGTTAAATCAAACCAGTATCGGATTTTGATTCGGATTTTTGTTTTATTACGTACATGTATATACCTAATAAATAGTGGTGTATAGGTAAGGTTTAAATATATTTGAGTTGCGATACCTCAAATATACCCTTGTGCGAGGGACATCAAAATCCGACCGGACTGTTCGGAGAAAAATAATACTTTTTATTTGTTATCGGGTTATTTCTGAGTACAGATATATAGGTACCTACTCAAAACTGTAGAGACAAATTTGATGCCCCATTGTACAAGAGCATAGTTCAGGTATCCCAACATAAATACGTACCACAAGCGTATTACTATTGATTCTGTTCGTAGACCACTTCCCATTTAAATTTGACCTGTCTCACATTGTGCGTTGATTCTAAATTTGTATGTTATGTATCTATAAGTACCTGCATACCTATATTCACAATGACCGGTTACACCGCTTCAGAAGCAGGCAAGTACTTGTTACAGTATCTTTTCTTTTCAACGAGACGTGCTAATAATTTACAACCGGACAATTATAAATGGGTTAGACTCGCAAAATTTTAATCACCGTAATATGTACGTTAACCTTGTTACCATACGTTTTTTATTGCTAATTTAACCGCAAGATTAATTGCACACTGGTTACACCGAGGGCTTATAATTCATTTAAATCGGAATGACTACGAGTATTATGAATAAATAAACAATTAAATTCGCTTGACATGTCATTTGTTGATGTTGACGGATGCCAATGTTGCTACTCAATTTTTGAGATCTCTGTGCGAAAACAATCTTGCATTCTTAAGCACTCTTTATAATGTTACGTTTGAGTGGTATATTGGTTATATTATAGTGGAATTTGTATGATTTCATTGAATATATCCATAACTCAAAAATTAAGACAGAATAAAATACATCATCAGATGATTTTTGTAGCTCCATGTATTATGTTAAATATTTATTTGCTAAAAGATTTTTTTTAATTCCAGCAAAGATTTATATGTTATGCCTCCTACGAATTAATTATTTGCTTTATTTACTTACACACATGTAAAAAACTCCAAAATTGAAACTAGGAAAAAAAATCAATTAATTGCAGTCGTTTTTGTCTCATTGTACCTACCTAGGGCTAAGGGCCTAGGATTTTGGGAATGTCATCCTGACGTCATGAAAAAATGACATGTCAAATCGTACTCAAGATCAAGACTACACCCAGACTTGAGATCACAGATATAAATTTACATAGATAACGCAAATGTATGTACTAAGCGTGTCCGAAAACCCCGACCAAGCGTCGAGGTTGGTCGCCGATAACTTACAGTCCTCGCGACTACAGATATAAAAATATGAGTATCAGCGTGATAATCACTCGAGGGAATCGTAGCAGGCGGAGGGGCATCGGCGGCATCGGTGTCTTTGAAGCGGTTTGGATTTCCCGTCACTGATGACGTCACAGTAGGTGTTAAAAATTCGGCACGCTTGCTTTCAATACAAATCATGATACTTGCGTTATCTATGTAAATCTATATCTGTGCTTGAGATAGATCTATGAATACGGACATTAGTCACGTGATTCTACCGCGTCGCGGTTTCTTAAATATTTTGACATTTATTCCACCCAGGGAACTCTAAAACCGCGTAAGTACCCAGGTAACCTGTTGTTACAGGTATCATGATGTGGGTAAGCATAGTTGTATGTACAAAAACTAGAACACTAATCTGTTACTGGTTGTCCTTGGCAGTCTGAACTTATTCTGTTCGGGCCACGTGCGTTAGCCAGAACATATGGACATATTTATAGATTGGAAAAGGCTGATAGAAATACAATTAAACGCCTTTCTGATTGCCGCCATGACAACATTATTTGTATCAACAGTGTTTCCTATTATCGAAAACGTTTCCTATTGTGGTACGTAGACCACCTTTTTTACTATACGACAGTTTTTAAGATTGCTTTCATTAGAATATATCTCCGGGATAAATGATAAACCAATGTTCATTAATAAGCATGTGTTAAAGAACTAAATAGCAATTTGGAAATGTTCTAAGGAATATAAAAAGGTTGCTGTAAGTTCAAAAAGGGTTTTGACAGACCGACAGGCAGACAGACGGACAGCAAAGTGATCTTTTAAGGGTTCTGTTTTGAACCCTAAAAATTAAGATATAGTTTACTTGCAGCCTGTCTTCACTAAACAATTGCATGTGAACTATGTACCTCATAAAGGCATTTATTATGTCGATTTCGCCTTTTTCAGGGTACAGTGTCTCTGAACATCCTGTAGATAGTATTTTTATCAATCCGCGGACTGGATGCCTACCTATCTAATAATAGCTGTGTCTCTACTTTTCTATTTGGTACATTAAACGAAAGACTTTTTGTCCAGATGCCGACCAAACAGGCGGATATGAATACGGATATTGATAGACTTGTTACGGCCACGAGTAGACGCTTGCATTATTTATCGCCGTGAAAACCCCATCTAAATCTGTCAAGTTGTTTTATGTCAATATGATCTTTGTCATAATAATTATTGGCATGCATTATACACCCAACACAGAATAATGTTAACAATTGATTAGACACTGAGAAGAAAAACTAACGATAACTTATGTTTTTTTCAGTTCCCACTACCTACTTAATATTGTTTTATTATTTTACAACACGTTTTGTAATTAAGTATAACAAAATAAATAATGTATGAACAGATTGCATATTTTTGTTGTTGTAGGTGAGTACTTAATTATGAAAACGGTTTGTAGAAAATACTAAAAATAATATTAGGAACTCCAAAAATAATTTGTTGTGAATAGTATTTTTTTCTCAGTGATATTTTCAAATAATTTTAAAATACGCGCTTTTTCAAATAATTTGAAAAAAAAAATTAAGTATTTTAAATCTTTATTATAAATTATATTGATATTGCATGCAAAAAAACTAAAAAATATTTTTTAAATTAATTATTTACACTTAAAAATTGATAGAATTTAAAAAAAGATCACGTGACTATAAACGCGCCATGCTTGGACACCATGGTTGTGACGTCATAATGTTATAGACCATTTTGCTGCTGTCTATTAATACTAGCAAAACCAAGTTTCTTCCTTTCTACAAAACAAATGTTTCGAAACCTGAAAAGGAACTCTCTTTCAAAATACACACCCATCCTTGTAACAGACACTTAGATGATCTACCCGATTGTAATTGTAGCACAATAGAATCCTTAGAATCTGCACAAAGCATAAAATACTTGGGAGTTATGATAGACAGTAGGTTGACGTGGTGTTCTCAGGTTGCACTGGTGGCTTCGAAGCTAAGGAAACTTGTTCTCGTTTTTAGAATTATCCGAGATAGTGTTCCGGAAGAATTGATCATGCATGTTTATAGGTCATTGGTGGAATGCATTGTAACGTACTGCATCTGTTGTTGGGGTGGGGCAGCAAAAACGCATCTCATCGATTCTGAACGTGCACAGAGGGCTCTACTCAAGGTGATTAAAAGACTACCCTATAGATACCCAACGAGCGATCTGTATAAAAAGTGTAAAGTTCTTTCTATTAGAAAATTATATATCCTGCAGTGCTTACGACGTTTTCATCGACTTAATGTTCCTCTGTTACCAGATACCAATAAACGAGTTGACTTCATTCAACTTCCAAAATGTAGAAGTGTTTTTGCAAAAATACACTACCAGTATAATGCTCCATTTCTCTACAGTAAAATTAAAATTGAGTCACTCTCTAAAAAGTTTTTAAAAACAAAGTAATAATCATGAATTTAAAACACTATTAAACATCTGGCTTAATAAGCTAAGCTACGATGAAACTGAAGGTATCTTTGTTAAGTTAAAATAGAAACATTATCACAAATTAGATTCACACACACTCACATACGGACACCCCCCCCCCCCCCCACACACATCCACCTCCACAAACTACCCACAAAGTCTCACATGATACACACACAAGCACACATACATATACTTTTCTATATGTTGGTACTCTCTACTATAATACTAACTACCACCGCCAGTTGAATTTATATTTTATTGTTTGTTCTTATTGTGTTTTGTGGATATTGTTAATATTTAGTAGTAATTATGGCTATACTAGTTATAGATGCATTTCGTCCGATGAGTGGTGAGAGAGCCGGAATCCCAATCCTCTGACCCTTCCAGTTCTACTGTTCTACTCCCTTCAGAATAACAGCGTGCGAGCAATTCTTTTGGTATTCTAGAATACAGTTTTTGTTTTCAGTCATTGTAATTCATGAATGATGTTTCACTATTATGTCAATTAGCTGTTTGGGCGTGCTCTACTCTTCAATAAAGGCTGTAGTACATACTGGAAACAATACAACTTTTGTTTCCTCTGCTACCGTTTGCAGTCAAAGCATGATGATTCCCAGACTCCAATGCTAGACATAGAACAGTCTAAGGGTCTTAAGGGTTTATACACATCATCGTATTCCCCTCGTATCTAGATTCTGACGTGCTTAAAGACATCTCTACTTTCCAATAATCATCTTCCACCTGACCTTGTACTCAAATTTCTTGACCTTTTTATAGCTATGTTTAAATAAACAATCGGTTCTAGGTTAGGTTCTAGATTTATAGAACACTAGTGACATGCCCTGGCTTCGCACGGCTCTAAAATTATAAGTATTGCTCTACTATATTGTGCATGTATACGTATAAAAATTCCTCTAGAATCACTCTATCTGTTAAAGAAACCGCATCAAAATCCGTTGCGTAGTTTTAAAGATATAAGCATACATAGGGACAGACAGTGGGAAGCGACTTTGTTTTATACTATGTAGTGATGTTATGTAGGTAGACTCAGTAATCAGCACCTACACGCTCTAATAATTACTGCATTCAGAAAAATTATGTTTTTAGCAGTCTTAAACATATCTGCTGGTATTCAACAACAAATAAATATTAAAATATGTGCTACCCAAATTGTTTTTAACTCTAACTCAACATTGTTTTTATTCATATAAGCCAACAAAGCATTTATGAATAGTCAGAATCTACCACCGGTTCGGAATGCTGCTTCCACTGAGAAGATCCGGCAAGAAACTCAATGGTTACTCTTTTTAACCCCCGACGAAAAAAGAGGGGTGTTATAAGTTTAACATGTGTATCTGTGTATCTGGGTGTCTGTCTGTGGCAACGTAGCGCCCAAGCTGATGAACCGATTTCTATTGTGTTTCTTTTGTTAGATAGGTATACTGATCGAGAGTGTTCTTAGCTATGTTTCATGAAAATCGGTTCAGCCGTTTGAAGATCATCAGCTCTTTTGTAGGTTAAAATGCCACATTCACGGCCAAAACCAACTTCCACGGCTCGAATCCAATCGAAATTTGAGATTATTGGATTTAGATTTATTATATTTTTAAATGATCGTAATAGTCGTAACTGGCTTTTTACAAAATTTGAAAAGTTTCCCTGATTCTGGAAAAAATGCATATTTTATCAATTTTTATGTGAGATTAGTGTATGAACTAAAGACGTTCCATAAGTCACGTGTCAAATGATGGATACGCGCATGCGTTAAATTTTGTTTGTTTTGTTAATTGTCATGGAATATTACGTTATAATAATTCTAGAGGGCGCTGCTCCGCCATTGAGAAAAAATATTAAAAAACAAATCTAATTTAAAATAATTTTAGCGTTATTGAAAATTCTTCCCCTGGGCTGCTCCCGTCCACCGCAACCAGAGTTATTACATGAAATTGAATCATAATTGATAACATTTTACTAGGAATTAAACCTCCGTGGCATCAATATTTAGATTCGTTGTCTATTCTAATGTCAATTATTATAATGTCTCAAACTTTTACACAGATTTTCTGTTGATTATTTATACATTTATACATTTGATGAAAAGGTCGTCGCATCGGAGGTTTTTAAATCTTCAATTTAGAGTTATCAATGAATAAAAGATGGTGTATATTCTCAGGAACAGCAACAGAACAGAGCAGGCAGCACCATTGTCACAAAATAAGTAAATATTAATCAAATCTCACTCAGAATAAGGAATTAAAATTTATTTGCACTATTTATATTTTTTATGCTGTTATATTTTTTTTTTAATCACATAGGTCAATGCATCATGAATGGAACGTTTTAGGTTACCTTAGCACATAAGAAAAACAGTCAAATTTACAAGGTTATGCCTTGAAACCAAAATTCATAACAATATAATAATCTTAACATAATAAGCGCAAAATACTATTTTAGAACAAATAATACAGTTAATGTATCATTCGTCACATAAGATAAATTCCCTTATCGATTTTATTCGATTTAATTGTAACAGCTATTATAAATTGTAAAGATCAAATTTTCCATGTGCAATCGAGAAGGGTATTAAATTGGTTATACGTAATTTTATTCTAATGCCAATTTTAAAGTACATTATGTGTATTACATAAATTATTATAATGTAATATTATTATGTACGTCTATGTAATGTGTTATTTATTTATATATACGGTGAAATAATAATGTATGTAAATATATGTGTCCATTATGTGACAGTTCTACTTCGTGGCAATTAGGAGATAATTTATTTTATTTTATTTTAAAGTTACTTTAACTAATGCTAATCATATTTTACAAGTAAATAGTTATGATAATAATTAAGTTTTGTTAATAATTAAGAGAAATTTGTATTATTTTTAGTTGGGATAAATAAATTATTATTATTATTATTATGATTGTTATCAATATCCTACAGCGCTTCACAACTTCGCCATGACCAACTAAAAGTGATACAAAAATTAATATATTATGATTTTATTAAACTCCTTTTATTTAATGTTCGCCACCATTTATTTTTAATAAGCATTACCTTTCTCCTACATCGCATGAACCTTGAATTTATAAAGTGGCTGCCTGAATTTTGGCCATCCCTTCAAAAATCGGGCCCCAACACCTTTGAGTACTTTTCGCAATTTCACGTTTCGTATTTAGCTATTCTTAGCGTATCTTCACCTACTTAATGAAAATTTCTCTGTATAATAATAATGCTACAAATAACCTAAAGTGCCGTCTTTTTGTACCATATTTCAAGAATTTAATTCAAGTGCCTAGTGTTTTTGATTTAAAACTGGATTTCGAACTGGATTTTTCTTTAAGAGAGTCAATGACCTCAGATTAAACTTCTAGTTTTCAGACAAGTATCTAAGTCATCATCCAATTCGAAATCATGGCTGATGATATGATCGGTATATTTACCAAATAAACACCTTAGGCCGATGGCTTACCATCAATCGGTATTTCTAAACAAACTATATTTGTGTGGTTCAAGTCATTTATGATGAGCTGTTAAGTTAAACAGTTTGATTACTCATTAAATTAAATCAGCGATTTGGAACAGACACCTAGGACTTAATAGAGTTTATTTTCAGTAAATTAAATTCTGTTGTCTAGTCTAATCATATAATTTTGTCTAAAACTATATAACCTACATTATTACCGCTAGTTCATTAGCAATATTCTAGAAGCTTAATTTGGATAATCAGTTTTTCTTTGTTTTCTAGTGTGTCTTTAAATTGGATGAACTGTTACAGGATCTAACCATACATACTTCTGCTAAGTGAAAACAACCTACAGCCACTCGAGCTAGGGTTAATTTTCGTCTGCAAGTGTACGCTTGGGTCGCGTCCATTCTGCAAAAATGCATCCAATTATTATGGCGACCAGTGTAGGAGTGAAGTCATCTGTTTGACGTGGACTTTCTTGTATTCAACAATTTTTGGATCATATTCCAAATACGAATTTATTTGTTATACCTACCTACACTGTTAACCTACCGAGACCTTTTGTTTCTGGTAAACTACAATATCGTTTTTGTTAGATCATTCCTATTAATGACGATTAGCAAGTATGAGTTACCTGCGTTACAGCCAACCAGGGACCTAACCACGCTAGCTACTCAAATCGAAATAGAAAAGCAAACGCCGCGATTACGTTTCAAACGCTCCGCTTTGGACGTTTTGCTGACACCATACCATATCAATGTCAGTAGAAATCGTGAAGCTCGTGTCAGCAAAACGTCAAAAGCGGAGCGTTTGAAACGTAATCGTGAGCGTTTGCTTTTCTATTACGATTTGAGTAGCTAGCGTGGTTAGGGCCATATGGTATGGTGTCAGCAAAACGTCAAAAGCGGAGCGTTTGAATCGCAATCGCGAGCGTTTGCTTTTCTATTACGATTTGAGTAGCTAGCGTGGTTAGGGCCCAGGTTGAAACAGCTGTGGTCTTATAAATACAAGAAATTAATTTTACAATTGTAGACATAATCTAAGCTATAGCCAATCGACTACCGCTTATATAAGGACTGGCTACAGGGTAGCACCACCCTCTCAGAGAAAATCTGCGCAAAGTAGTTAACAGTTTGACGACCGCTTGGCGCAGTGGTTCGAGCGTAGGCCGCTCGGCTCACTGCACATGGCGGTTGCGGGATCGTTACCCGCCGGGGAAAATTTCGGAAATAGCCTTTTCGTAATTTGCCCTGGTCTAGGTGTCACTGGGATCGCCCCCAGTCCATTGTACGATATCCTTAGTACAAGCGCCGCTTAGCTTGGGACCTTATAGTTGGTGTGTCAGTCTGGCGACATTTATTTATTTACTAGCTGTGCCCGCGACTTCGTCCGCGTAGAATTTAATTGACAAAGTTTTATACAAACTTTCATCCCTTATTTTATCCCCTTGGGGGTAGAATTAATCAAAATCCTTTCTTAGCGGATGCCTGTGTCATAACATCTACCTGCATGGCAAATTTCAGCCCGATCCGTCCAGTGGTTTGGGCTGTGCGTTGATAGATCACTATGTCAGTCAGTCACCTTTGAGTTATATATATTTAGATTTAGTTGTATGATAAGTGGGAGAGCCGGAAGCTTAAGCCTCCCTCCTCCCTTTCCGCCATCCCAATTCCCAATCCTGTTTAGGACGGCAACGAGAGACCAATGCCATTGGAATTGCAAGCATCTACAGGCTACGGTAACTACACAAAACATAACAAAACACTTAAAGGTAATATTTTATTTATACGGGACCAAAAAATTGAGGTACGATTAAAGTACAAGCGAACCCACATTCGATCAAGTTTATAATCGACGGATTATTCCGTTCATTCGAAAAATAAAGTTTCCAGGAATCGATCGTTACGTTATAAACAAACCGCAATAATAATGAATACGGCGAACAAAGGTACATGAATCAGCAGTGGAAGAAATTCCCACTGGCACTTCCTGGCGGCCTTATGCCCCCATGGCTAATTAGAACCAATTCACACCGAAACGTTTCAGTTCGACGATGACGACAAAAAATGTAGTTCAAATAGGTATCTACTTCAAAATAATAGGCTATATGCCAGTGAATGAATACCTGATGGAATTTTCTGTTTTTACAATCGGTTTAATTGGTAATAGAATAATAAATAAAGATCTGGCGACGTCACTTAGGTCCGTAATTAATGAATCGATCTCAAGTCTGAGAGCGATCTTGGAAATGTAATTCTAATGTCATGCCAGTACAAAATGACATGTCAAAATCGTACTCAAGATGACACTCAGACTTGACAATGATTTATTAATACGGGTCATGGAATACCAAACGAGAAGAGCTCATGACGTCATCCTTTGCAAAATGACATCTGGGCCCGTACCACGCTAGCTACTCAAATCGTAATAGAAAGGCAAAAGCTAGGCCCTGATTGTTTTACAAGGCACCGCCTTATTATAATATAACTAGCTGAGCCCGCGACTTCGCCCGCGTGGAATTTAACTTAACAATAAAGCCCGGTCCCGCGTTCTGAGCCCGCGCCACAGGACCCATTTTTTAATTTTGTTTTTCTAAAGTAAAAGTTGCCTCAGTTACTGCTTATAACATCAGCTATCTAACAGTGAAAGTCCCGTCAAAATCGGTCCAGCCGTTTCGGAGATACTCTTTGATTTCAAGTGTTTTTATTTTTTTACGCGGAACCCTAATTGTTTTTCTAAAATTAAAGTAGCCTAAGTTACCCGCTATAAGATCAGCTATCTGCCAGTGAAAGTCCCGTCGAAATCGGTCCAGCCGTTTCGGAGATTACCCGGAACAAACACACAGACAGACAGACAGACAGACAGACAGACAGACAAAAATTTTTTAATTCGCGTTTTTGCTATAGGTATCGTATGTACTTTCATATGCATTTTGTGAAAAGGTGTTATTTTGATATTACAAACAGACACTCCAATTTTATTTATTTGTATAGATTTAAGTAGTTGCTGCCCGCGACTTCGTCCGCGTAGACTTAAGTAAATTATTATATGTGTTAATCCAGCCTATAAACTATCTGTGTTCCAGATTTCATCCAAATCCGTTCAGTAGTTTTTGCGTGAAGGAGTAACAAACATACATCCACACTCACAAACATTCGCATTTATAATATTACGAGTAGTAGGATAATATGGGCCGCGATGTATGATATAAACGGGTCCTCAAAATCAGGCATCTAGCCTATTGTATCGATGTAAATTGGATCTCGTTTATGGTGGCTCCGTATTTCAGCATGACTAGATGACTGTGTGTTCTTAAGGTCGCTAATCGCTTGATTTCCTCTTCTTGCTAGCTTGCTTATTTGACAATTACTGCCTTTTTGGCTATATACTTACGGAGAACTCATTATGGTGATGTTTCGTACGATGAAAGAGAGAACTGGAAGGCCAACGCCTTTCCCCTCCCTCCCTGTCTCACTACCCTTCTTGTCTACAACGTGCGAGTTATGCCTTTGGTATTGCAACATACAGTAACTGCTTAACATTAGGCGGGTTGTATACCTTTGTTTGACGACCTCCTTATATACAAGGTGAAACATAAAGGGTATACATTTTTTTTCAAAACTTATCTTTGTAATTCTAAAACTATCAGCTTTGGAGGAAATTTGAAAAACAAAAGGTGTTATAGGAATACAGCTGTTGACAGATTTCACAAGTCTACAAAACCTTGTACTTCAACTGTCCCACAAAGCCGATAGTTTTAGATTTACAAAGTTAAGTTGCAAAAAAAATTGTATACCCTTTTTGTTTCACCTAGTAAAAAACAAAAACAATTTATTGTTCCGAATATTCAATTCTCCAATTTAAAGTCGTGTAATTATGTTGTTAATACCTACATTTTTTATTTATTTAACTCATGATGTGCGACGACAGTGCGGGCCATCCGGCCGATACTCAGGATAAGTACATTAAATCAACATTAACCACAGCAAAAAAAAGTTCTAGAACAATTGTGATAATTATACTTGCATGACGATCACAAGTTTACAACAAAAATAGCCATCGGCGGAGCGAAGCTTTGTTTTTGTTCCAGTGAAAAAACGAGCAGAGTTCATTTTCAAGGAGCAAACGCTAATTTAGCGAAGAGTACAATTCTAAAATATCGTGTGAAATGGGGCATTTCGTCGTAATCGGACTCTCCGCGGTCCATTGTTGCAGCTGCCGTTCGTGACAGCCCCTCCAACCTTGTGAATGCGACCATCTTCGTAATCCTAGGTAATTCATTAACTCCATTACCTAGTCTTTTAATTTCAATTTTAATTAACAGTGTATGGGTTTGACAAACTTGTGTATATTTTCATATTTAATGAAAATGCTATTAAATTTATTGCCACTCATAGTGATGGCGAAAATATACATCGATCTGTTTAATTTATAAATTTCATATTTTTACAACCCATTGTTTAGGTGAATCTGTAAGTAGCAAGAAACAACGTACTGTAAGGTCCATTTCGGCGCACTGGCCACTAGCGATAAACGTTCCTGGCTGATGAGAAAGTAATACATTAAAGAAAGGATTATTGTTTTGAAATTGAAAGAACTGCGGTGCGCTGGCAGTGACAACCGGGTTACCAATGTAATAAGTTGTTTTTATAAAATTATTATAATAAACCTAATATTACCAAGCAATATGATTTATTAATTAAAACCTAATTGTCACAGTACTATGTTCATAAATCAATCTCGAGTCGGATAGCGATCTTAAGTCCGCTTTTGATATACCATTTTGTAGGTACCGGTAGGACATGATAATTACATTTCCAAGATCGCTCTTAGACTTAAGATCGATATATCAATACCGTCCTAAGGATAAGTGTACAATTTTTAATTCCGCCTTTCTTTAATGAAGTAGCAGTTTTGTTGTTATTCAATATCAATATGATAATCTATTACATGCTTATGGTGAAGGAAAACATTGTGAGAAAACCTGAGTGTCGTAGAAAATCTAACCAATTTTAGATAGACAGTGATCTACGCCAACCCGCACCAGGCCAGGGTGGTGGACCATCTCGTATTGCGGTGAGGCCCAGGAGTGGTACTTTAAGGAGCGCTAAATTATTATTGTATTTTAAAACCAGGAAAGTTAATTATCATAATAATATGGTACCTGCACCTACACACTGCCCAACCCTCGATTCATTGACACACGACCCCTTCGTAGTACCTACTTATTATGTTGATGACGTATTGTAATAAATACTATGTCTACGGTGCCTACATCTTTTGTTTGATAATAAAACTTCCATTCATTTTACGCCAAAATTCTACGCATAATGACATCAGATTACACGTTTCGCTCGTAGACAACATTACTAATATATTAGTAATATTATGCAATAAAAAATAGCTTCAGTAGGTACTTAATATCGCGCAGCTGATTAAGTTGCTCATAATTATCTATTTTTAAACCAGCTACTTACCTATTCAATATTCACTCAAATATCAGCGGTTATGAGATATTTATTTCATACATATTTGTATATTAAGTACGATAAACTAATATTAAATTTTATAAGATTTTGCGTTTAGCGATTGATTCAAAAGGATTATGATAAGATTTTCGTACGAAACCAATTTAGAATTGGACTTGTTTAATTTGAAAGCAGCTATTATTGTTCAATTAATAATTACATACACGCCTTCATTGTATGAGATAGAGCGCGTTTGGAATTCTAAATATCGTTGCTTAAATTAGGCGATAGAATCTATAATGATAACCTCATTTTTGAAGTCGGTTTAAAAGTAAAATACTCTTTTTACCTATTCATATACTAAATTGATAAAGAATTGAATGGATTTTTTGTCTAGGTTTTTAAGATGTACCCTATATAACAAATTTGCAATTCGGTCGAGTTCGAACGACGCAACGACGATCACCATTCGGCGTATAGTTGTCCATAACTGTGCGGTTGTATCAAACTGGTATTAGTCTGACAAGGCGACTTGGTAATTTTATTGTACAGCGCACTGAACTCGCGAAAAAAACATGGAAGGGACAGAATAAAATACTTCTCAGTTCTCACACAACACTCACATGGATCATAACATCAGTTCACATCCACTGACGTCAGGCATATTTAAACAAAATATTGTAATTCGATGTAAATTGCTATGAATGTTATTTTTTTTATAATTTATCCTAAAATAATAGGAAAACATTGATGCTAATAATTAGAGATGCCACGATTAGTGATTTAGCCGAATACCGAATATTCGACTACGTACTCGGCCGAAGCGCCTTATATTTGGCGGCTGAATATTCGACAAAGTGGTGTCAAAAAAAACCTTACAAGTGGTGGTAAGCATACGCAAAAGTGTATCCAATTCTGACAAAATTTGTTAAGATTTATCTATCATCTCCTGGCAGTAGTGTATATAGTGGGAGACTATTCTCAGAAGCCGGTATTATTTATGAAGATAAGCGCAATCGTTTGCTATATACAAATGCTGAAAAACTTGTTTTCATTAACCATAACTTACCTTTGATAGTTTTTAAGTACTGAAGTATTATTTTATTTATGAAAATTAACCATTTGTGATTGAAATAATATATATTTTTGAATAATATGTGCTTTTTTACTATAAGTTGGTATTCGGTATTCGCCGAATACTGCATGCTATTCAGCCGAATACCGAATAGTAGCCGAATATTCGTGGCATCTCTACTAATAATGTTGGCTTCAAATTATGAGAAAAAGGATTTTGAAATATTCGAACGTATCTATGTCTTGCTCATATGATGCAATCACCGGCAATAAAGTTCGTTAAAAAGTTAGTTCTTTTTAATAAATTATGCCTTTTAATAGCCCTTTATGTGTAGTCGCTGAACTTTAGTACGTTTTAGAGGATAACTATTTAAAATAGCAAAATACATAACCTTTTAAAATACAGCAATCTGTACTGTATTACAAAAGATTTTTAAAAATTAAGTTTGGATACGAGTTACACACAAGTTACTTACAGTGAATACGAGTTGCAATAAACGGTCCAGAATGTCAGTCGAATGCTTATTGTTCGAAATTAAATGTGCATATTGTTTGTTATCTCCAAGTTACTCACGCTTTCGGCTATTGAATGCACTTCCTGCTCGGCCCACATTTGGCTCACAAGCTCGGTTATTGACCTACATTGCCTTTTGAACACATCACGAAAATCAAAATTGGATATCCTCTTGTAGAATGGAGCCAAACCACATATACTTTGCAGACCAAAAGAAACCCTATTACAAGTGATTGTAGGTTTTTTTCCGTTGGGAAGAAGTATGTGTGGGTTGGTTGCATTCTGCAAAACTGTATCCAATTAGTATTTGGAATTTACTAAAACTAACGTCGAATTTCTTTATTTTCTATGACGTCACGAGATGCTAATAATATTTATACAATTTAAAATTATTTAAGTATATTATTTATTGAGGCCTACCCCGGCTGTTTGTATTGTCTTATATATCATATAATATATTCGCCCTTTTCAACGTGTCTCTTCTTGGTCTCCCTCAATACTAGGAGGATCAATTCGACACCATGCTGGCTAGTCTTTATAAAATTGGTTAGATTTTCTGAGATATTTAGATTCCCTATAGGTGTTTAAATATTGTCATAATTTTTCATGAAATGATATGATAAGATCGCCTACCGCAGGAGTAGTAGAACCCTTGCTATCGATCGATACATCTATTTTCCAAGGATGTCAGCATCGAGGCTATGCTTGGATGTTTATTATACCTAAGAGCCGTCAAAAATTTATTCAATATGAAAATATGATTTGTACTATTATTACAACGTCTCAAATAAAAAACAACTATAATTTATAGGAAGATTTGTATATAAATCGCCGTCGTATTGCAATCGCCTTACACCGCAAATGCTAGACTCCATCTAATCAAAAGAATATATGATAGAGCATGCCGTATCTATAGCCTAATAAACTTGAGTTAGTAACAAGGAGCGCTTCGCCGCGAGCTAATAGTCAATTCATTAATAAAATAATTGCGTACAATAACTAACAACGTTAACATTTGTGTTGCATAACTTATTGTCATGAATTATTGATGAAATCAATTGCCCTTGTAAAGTATCCACCATGTGTAATTAACTATTAAAAGGGATAGGTACCTATTAAAAAGTAATCGTGTACTCGCGTACGAAAGCCAGACTTGACCTCAAAGTACACCGATTAAATAAATTACCACCACGCGTGTACTTTCCAAAGCAGGCGGCAGATGCATATTACCTGGATCACACGCAGAACGTCAAATACGCATTATGTCAAACACGCAAAATGTCAAGGCACTGAAAGCGTCAAGTTCTCCAAACGTCAAATACGCAAAAGGTCAATAACGCAAAATATCAATAACATGTACAAGCATTTTGAGTTTATGAGGTGATGCGTATAATCCGCTGGCGGTACTGTCTCTCTGTTCGCAATTCTAACACTACCCACCTTGAATTTTAAATAATAGCTATACCTAATATACAAAATATTCGGATATATTTGGGGACAGTATTAAGTCGAGGCTGGCCTATTTGACTCTACCAAGGACACTTAAAAGTTGCCAGTCGCTTACATCCAAATAACAACTTCGGACACAGTAATTGAATTTGAAAACTCTACCAGATGAGTCGCTAGCATCTACGAAAATATTCGTTTGTAATTTTTTGTTACTAATAGTGATGATTATTATAATAATTTACGTCAAAAATATTTTACCAGGGTCCTAACCACGCTAGCTACTCAATTCGTAATAGAAAAGCAAAAGCTAGCGCATGCGCTTCAAACGCTCCGCTTTTGACGTTTTGCTGACACCATACCATGTCAATGTCAGTAGAAATCGTGAAGCTCGTGTCAGCAAAACGTCAAAAGCGGGGCGTTTGAAACGTAATCGCGAGCGTTTGCTTTTCTATTACGATTTGAGTAGCTAGCGTGGTTAGGGCCCTGGACGCGAGTGGCTAGCAAGCTTACAATTAATAGTAGAGCTGCTGGACTTCATTCTTCAGGTACGCCGCTGCGCTACATTTGCGACCATTGCACCAATGTTACATCAACGGAAGTATGCAAATCTTAAGGTTAAGGTTCGAGTAGTAATAATATTCCCTTTATTGTATCGCCAGAGTTCCGAATCTCCATAATCCATTATATTTGTATAATTTTTTAATCACCTACTTCCTAAGTTTATTTCTTAAAATTATACTTATCTGATTATTTATTATTATTTTTATAGTCTACACCTAGGAAGTAGAGTCAGCCAATAATGTGTATAAATATAAAAAATGACTTGGCATTATTACATATTTCCCGAAGTCTTATTAAATAATTTAAATAAGTAGCTGTAGGTATAGTTTATTATATTTATGAATTTAATGAATAATTTGTTGGAACTTCCTTGGACTAGAGATACCTACAGTTAGTTTGTATATGCCTCTACAAAATTGGAAGTGTATGCACTGTATCAGTATCAGGGAGATTAAGGACGAAAACTCGGAGGCGAGGAATTTATATAAAAAACAAATAGATATAAGTACGTACTCAAACGCTCGTACAAACTACGCGTGGACTATGAAAACTTCGTACGTTCAACTAATCTGAGGCTCAAATCTGTTAAGCATCTTGACCGACTCGAAATAGTGACGTATCGCGTATGTGAATACGTCAGTTTTATCGAGACACTGACGTATTGCGAGTCAGTTACAGGGTCAGGGTAACAGAGTTGGGGCCCCTGTTCCTAGTATTTATTTTTCGTAACGCATTTAAAAGGACGGACGACGGATTCGATTCGAAAGCAGTGCTCACACACTCGAATAAAATTGTATGTATTTTATTGTAACCCACTTGCTGAGGCGAGGAGCAGTAACGCCGCGGCCGCACCGGCACGGGAATTCCGTACAAATATTTGCTTATGTTATACGGCCAACGTCATATGTTTATGGAGGTTTGACAGCTGGCACATTGAAATTGCTTTACCGGTTGCATCGCACTTCAAGCGTTTCAACGAGCAAGCGGAACCTTTATTCAACCGCCTTTCCTTTTAAACTGAGTTCAATAGTTTTTTTTTTTACGAAAGTAAAATATAAAATGACACAGCTGTACCCTACGGCTGAGACACGATGGTTGAAATACTGAAGTCATTGGTGAATTTATCATTTTATATCTCAGAACCTTGGCTCCGAAATTTATATAAATGTAAATTTTAAAAATATATATGCATGATAAATTTGTTAATAAATTACTTCATTTCCTTCTCATAAAACATTTATTGGCAATGCAATGGCTGGGGGGCAAGCCCCTTGCCAAAACAAGAGAGAACGGGTTGTAGCATTTAAGAAAAATACATAATGTATATTTTTTTTCATTTGCATATAATCAGGTGGGTTATTGATGACATATATTTAAATTAATTAATTTCACGTTTTCCACGATTCGTTGCCACGAAGTGAGTGAGGAGGATGGACTCATATAATAACATCTAAAATACTTATTAATTTTAAAAGTACATTTAAAACGTCCATGGGTATAATTTTAAGTTGGTAAGCATAAGTAACAGAGTTTAGGTACACAACCTCGTGAGTCGTGACGTAGATATGCCCTATCGCAACTGATAGGACCCTGATGCTCTCAGAATATGAATCAGATTCAGATCAGGGCATTAGCATATTGCGCAAGAGTATTCTTCTAGCAAAACGCAGCCGATGCCCTTTGAGTTAACTGTATACGGTCATCGTTGGAGCATGTCGTCTTATTGTACACTTTTTGTCACATTTTTTATCAATATAAAGGTGTTAAAAATGTCCGTTGTGGCCAATAATAATTTATCAGCATACCTACGTTGTTTTGATTTGTAAATGTTGTTGTGAATCGTGGCTTCATGCTCAAAACCCGAATGTAGCGATTGTATCAAAGATTTCCCAGATTTTGCGTCATTATAGTGACGTGAGCACTGCCCGATATTTTATATTTAACACTAACAATTACTAGCGACCCGGCACGCATGGAATTTGAGCTAATAATGGCCTGAATTTTTATTTCAGATTATAACCTATTTGTATATAAATCCATACCGACAGCCGTTCTTGAGCGATACTCAGTCAAAAACACAAACAAACGCACCTGCAAATTTACTTTACGTAGGGATTATTCATTCGTATTCACAGTTTAGGCTATGACGTAAAACCATAAATTAATTAACATTAATTTAGTAAAAAGAAATAACTCATTCGAGTCGATGAAGTTATCAGATTAAGATCACATGTTACATCAATAATTATGTAAATACGGTGGACTCCACATGGCGCTAAGCTCTCAATAACATATGATGACAATCGCGAGGCGAACTTTCACGGCGAGTGTCGTGTGGGCATCGCGGCGGGTGACTCACCGGCGACGTCCCCGGAACATTTGCCGACAATCGCGACCGCACGGCACTCCGCCACCTGACCGAAGGCGCGGAGGGAATCCCCAAGCTCTCTCAAACGCTCTCTGTTTAGATTTCTTTCACGAGGTCCGCGCGCTCAACGCCATGGGAAAACCGACATATTAACTGCTTGGATCATATTTTACCTCTTTTGGAATGATGTGGGTCTCGATAAGTCCGCAATATACCCGTTATGTGTATGTATAGTTATAGGTATAGTTTATAGGGGTGTAAATTCACACAATTTACCTTTATTCATTATTAATTAAATAATAGGCATTTGTAGTTTGTATAATGAATTATTACTTTGTATGTTTGAATTGATATTCCCCACGTGATGTGTTGATACAATTTGGCAATCTGGACTGCTGCCGAATGTGTAGGTTAATCAGACCAATGACCGCGGCACCAATTAAGGCATGTCAATTAACTGCACATTGGGAAATGTAAAGCATTTATTATAAAAAAAACTAAATTGAATTATGAATGTATTCTTTTTAGTTTCCCTTACCCGTCCTTCACACTATAGGGTGGTCTTGATATAACTCTAAATTTAACATTTAAATACCCCCGATGCAACGACCCTTTGATTAAATTTATACTTTACCTATTTCTTCCTAATAATCCGAGGAGATATCTGTAGAGAAAGAAAATTAAGTTACCACGATTTGCGTACCTACGAGTACGTACCTATTTGACATCATAACGAATTAAATAATCTATATATTGATTCCATCGAGGTTTAATTCTCATCAAAAGATTCTCAATTATGCTACAATTTAATGTAATAGCTCCGTCTCAGGTGGATGGGAGAAGCCCAGGGTATGAATTTTCAAATAGTTTTATTTTAATGTGTAGTATTCGCGTAAAATTAAGAAAACAATATCTTCAGTCAAGTTTTTGCCTGGTCGCGATTACAGCCCGCCGTGTTGTTCATTTAGAACTGGCTTGGGTTACGGCTAGATATTCTATTAAATTGTATTTTTTTCTGTTTTGTTGACGTGAAGGTGGAGTAGCGCCCTCTAGAATTAGAATTGCGTAATATTCCATGACCATAAACAATCCAAAAAAGAATTAAGAATGCGGATATCCATAATTTCAAACGTGACTTATGGCACGTCTGTAGTTCATACAAAATCCCATAGAAAATGTTAGATTTTTCCCGAATCCGGGCAACTTTTCAAATTTTTAATATCCCAAAAACCCAGTTCGGACTATTCCGATCATTTTAAAACAATAAAACGCCAAATCGGTTCAGCCGTTCTCAAGTGATGCAATAACAACGAACAGCATTTCATTTTTATAGATATTCCATTGAGCCCAAATTTCGAATTGATCAGAGCCATGGAAGTTGGCTTTGGCCGTAAATATGGCTTTTTAACCTACAAAAGAGTTGATAATCTTCAACCGGCTGAACCGATTTTTATGATACATAGCTAAGAACACGCTAGATCAGACTACATCTAAAACATAATTAAAATCGGCCCATCCGCTTGGGCGCTACGGTGCCACAGACAGTGTCCATCGGTGGTGCATTTTGGACACAGATGGACACATGTTAAACTTATAACACACCTCTTTTTTCGTCGGGGGTTGATAACAATCGCGAGCCTGAATGCGACCTTTTTGACATTGACATGATCGGTCTCATGAGTACGCTTTGAATATAACACAATGATCACTCAGACTGGAAATCGATTTACTGGCCTAATTGAATAGCAAGATAATTAAGATTGACGCAATTATAATAAAATCAAAATTTGTGTATTTTAACGAAGTTAATAGAGTGTTTAGAGTTCATAAGGATCTATAAAAGTAGCGGCAAATAATGCTATCTAATTACAGTAAGTATAAACATAAAGTATATCTCCTGATGAACATATAGGTACCTATCTACCTACATTTTTTTGCCAATGTGACGTACCTATTTGGATTATCCAAAATCATATTTCTCAAATTAAGTTTAGTAAGCAGGTAGTTTACAATACGTGGGTGCATAATTAGAATTATATCAATGGCCTTCTAATTCGAATAAACGGTAAGTCCATCGTGACGTGACGTCAACGCGCTCCGCGAGTTGTCACAATAATATGACGTATGGGACTTATGGTACTTTGGAGTGCTTTGGCGAAGTTGGTTTTTATAAAGTACGGTGGGTTTAAGTCATTAGCGTTGACTGGATTTGCGGCTATCAAGTGTTATTGTATGATGCACTCTGCGTGCATTTTGTTACGGAGGTGGGTACTTTGTTTACATCATGACAATGCTCCATTGCAGTGAAGTGTTTACGTTTGTGGTTACATTTAAATCATTAGGAAAAATTACAAAAAAATAATAATCTTTAGGTAGGTACCTGCATGGATCATACCTAAGACGTATATGTACTGTTCGGCCCTATTCTGAGAAACCCTGGGCACTTATTGAAACTTCGAAAGAGTAGGAAATTTAACAACCTAATTTCGCCCCCGTCTACAACAGACAAAGAATAAATAAAGAGTATACTACACGGTATTTTAAAACATTTTGGTCATCGATGGAGATGATGATGATGGGTAATACAACGTAATCACAGCTTGATAACTGCAATACATCAATGCCCAAGGGATTAGATTTAAGAGGCTCAAGAGTTTTGGAATGGTATGTTTAGTTCGTGAACCCGCTTTCGGACAGCGAAGTACCTAAGCCCCTCGCAGGAACCCGCCCACCCGTGGGTTGTTAAAGGAGTATTTCTTACGGTAAGATATTGCATACAAGTGGGATACAAGTGGGTAAATATGTAGTACTTAAATAAGTGCATAAGATTGTTATAAGTATGACTACCTACTTATATATTGAACATTGTGCGAGTCAGGAAAATGCTATATGGTTTTTCCGTTTTTCAAAAAATGTGTGTAGGTTATGAGATAAATATCAGGGAGAGTGGATAGAAATGTAATAGACGAATATATTATAAGGTGTATATTATAATATATACGATGAGGTAAATAAACGCACCAAGGAGTAGTTAGTTTTTTATACTCCACACTCTAATTACTTAGGTATTTATTGTGCTTCAAAAAACGGGTGATAACCTCTTGAGAAAAAAAAACATCTTATGTTATCTACTGGATTTCCGCTGGTATCAAATTTATAAAATGGCCTTTTCGTAATTTTCCCTAGTCTGGGTGTCACTCGGATCGGCCCTAGTTCATAACACGGGACCCATAGTAAAAGTGTTAATCAGTTTGGGATCATAGAATTAGTGTGTTAGTCTGGTGATATTCATTATTTTTTTGATTTCCGGGCTAAGGCTTTTCTGGAGGGGTATTCACAATTATTTTACACATGAATTAGAAGAAGGATAGAAGCTGTTATTCTGACACGGAAACTGTCCGTCAGTTGTGATTACCCCCACTGGACACAGCAAAGTTTATACATGATATTTATATCTATTAAGGGTTCCGTAATCAAACTAAGGAACAATATTTCGCCATGTCTGTTCGTCCGTCTATCCATTTGTCCGTCTGACCGTCTGTCCAAACGTTTTCTAAAGTCTCACTAACTGGCATTACATACAACACAGGTACAGAACGCTGAGAACGTGCATTGTTTGGAATTCTGAAAGACAGGTGAAAATGAACACTACACAGTCCTCATTTCCCAAATGATAATGATTTCCCACAACATCGGCAACAGCCACAAACTAACATAAACTCTACGTTTGGAGAGCTCGAATGGTCAGCTCTCTTATGTACTCTACACCAAGCTATTAAATAATATTCACGAGGCAATCATGACTGATTTACCTGCCTATGTCATGTGTATGTACGACACCCGTAGATAAACATGTAACTAACTGCCGTTTCTTTAGTTTTTCCTGTCATACGTTAAGCCATGTGCTTGATAACTGATATGGGAATCCCATTTTTATTATATGCTCCAAGCAACTAGACACCTATTATGTAAAAACATTCCAGCATTTTACCTGCCGTATAACCTGTAAAACATATCCTAAAAGCTAAATTTAATGGTCGTCAGTAATAGGTATATTCGACAGGTGGAATATCTTCCATAAAGTATGTGTATTAATTAATAAAAAACCCATTGAAATAATCGTAGAGCCCTTTTCATGTGACATCTGCCTCTATAAATAAATAAAAAATAATAGAATTTTGAGTGAACATCTACCTGGGGACGTTTGTTCTGCTTTGAATTAAAAATGTTGATATTCGTTATATTTGAGACCGAATTATCTCCTTAAAACCTACTTACTTCAATCTTTTGAAACCCACCCCACGAAGGAATTTTTTTACATAACTTTCCTGAGTACTATCTCTTCATAAAAATTCTAATAACAGCGCATATTATATCCGCTTAAAATAATTTAGTAATACCCTTTCATTATTTATCATTGTTATTTACTTGTTGTATTATTATTAGTACTAATGAGTTACTTCCGATACCTATTAAGCTATATCCCAAATAGGGTAAAGGGATAGAAAATTAGATTATAAAGTTTGAATTTCTGAGGATGGAGTTTAGCTGATGGTGAGATGGTCCTCCGTGGTGGTGGACTGGGGGATGGCAGTGGTGCGGAGGCAGCAGGCGCGGGCGGCGCGGGGGCCGCGGGGGGCGGATAATGACGCATGCGCGACGAAAGGCGCTGCGGGGTGGGAGGCGCGCGCCTAACACTATTTAAACTGTTCTTACGAACGGTCATCATGCATTGGTCTGTTTGCAATCCAAAGTTTAGTTAGCTATAGTAATACGACAGCTCGAGTCCGAGACAGACAGGCACAAAGCCCGTGGTCGAGACAAAAAGCTTTCGCAGACATACGCTAGCTAACGCGCAGTGAACCCCCGTTCAGGCCCTACAGATCCCAGTGGAGTGTCGTGAAGCCATGGCCGTCGCAGCTGCCCAGAAGAACCGCGAAATGTTCGCCATCAAGAAGTCCTACAGCATAGAGGTAAGGAGTTCGCCAGGACTTGCTCATTTACACCCTCAGCTTCGCCCCCGCAAATTTTAAAGCTTACTTAATTTAATTCTCAGTTTTTAAAATATTAAAATATTTTTCTGGCTTCAAAAAAAATTAAAATATATATATTTTTAATGATTAGTATTTTTTCCAATTTATATCGATGCAAATTTACAATATGCTTAATTAACAGTTATACCTGCCTGTAGAAAATAATTTATCGCTAATAAACATAATACTTAATTGAAACCATTTCGAAAATTAATAACTAACCTTCCACACTAGCGGAAAATCATTGCTAAGAAACGTATGTCCGATCTGATACAATAATGTTAATTAATTGAAAGATTTAAAACAAAGAAGTATTACTCGTACCGCTTTAATAAATTATTTATTGTTTGTTACAATGTAAAAGTGCTAATATGCACTGTTAGTAAATAAAAAGTACCAAACCTCCAGGTGAATATTTAAAGTTTCAATTTTTAAATATAAAATCTTATATCATGTATTAACAAAACTAAAGTGAACTATCATGTAACTGTCTACTCCTCCAGAAATAGAGGCGTGATAATGTGATCTGCATTATTTACCTAGTCTGATTTCGGGCTCATATTAATTTGCGCGACATCACGAATAATCTCCACGTCATTCTCGAATGCTAATTTATCAACAGCACAATAAACTTAAACCTTATTAAATTTACTTACTTACTTAAAATATATAAATCTAATAGATTTCTAAATTGCATAGGGACGTGACAATAATACCGCTTTGTTTACACTCGAGAAAACAATGCCCAAAACACTGAGTAATCGTGTGAAATAACGTGTGAAAGTTATGCGCGTAAGGAGATAAATTCGATACTAAATCCATGTTTTCACTTATAAATACCTACGTCGATTATTATTGTCCAAAAGCTTGTGACTGCAGCTGAGCCCATTACGTCGAGAGCAAGGCCTTCGCAACGCTATTATTCCGGCGGTAATTAAGTCAGATTTGACGCGACGAAACACTTTCACAACGATATCGCATCATCGTGTGACAAATTGTGTAATATTCCACACAACAATATGCTCTAAATAAGTCATTGTTCTAGTAAACGAGATACACCGTCCGTGAACGCCGACGGAATGTTCTCAACGATATCAATGGCGGTGTGACGGCAAAAAAATAAACGTTTCTAATCAGTGTTACAATTGTCAATGGCAGAATAATAACTATTACTTCACACAGGTGCATTTGATGCAATTAAGTAAATCGTTTGAAATCTTCCATTTACACAGTGGCTGTTTACCTACGCCAAGCTTTGCGAAATGTTGTTGCGAATTGTAGCAGAACCTATACGCATGGACCTTGATGATAACGCTCATAATATTTTTGTTTTTATTGTAATGCACTTTTAAAAGTCATCTCATGCGTGTACGGTCCGATATGCGATGCGATCGCACTTTATTATTTTCATTATGTTATGCTGTGCGATAACTAGGCCTGTTACAATCGTGTTCTAATTAACGTGTGTTTTATAATTGGTACCTGAATGATTGTATTTCCTTGACCGTAGAAGGTCGGAATGCGCAAAGTACAACGCTCACTAACGCCGCTGAGTTCGGTGTAGATCGTTAGGGTTCGATCATGTGGCATGATGTGCGTTCAATATCACCTCGAATTTACAAAAAGGCACATAAACACTGAATGGAAATCTAGTCTGTTTTAGATTACACCTCCGCAGAGTTCGCTTCACTATTAATATTAGGTGTATAATTAGACTCCGTCACGCAAATCGCGTAATAAAAGATATCGGTCAGCAACTAATGTGGGCTCATTAAAATATGCCCTTGACCGATAGATATTCCTCAATGTAAGTCGATCTAGTAGTTCAGGAAACTTGGGGACAATATTTAGGTAAGTAAAAGACCGTAGCTTCATTCTAAAAGTCTGTTTACCTGTAAATAAGTACGTAATTATAACCACTTCTTTTGTTCTCTACCATCTCATGATAATAAACATATTAATGTATAGCTACGGATAATTACAAAAGTATCGTGCACAAACAAAAATATAATCATGTTCTGCATGGGTAGTCAACAACGTAGCATCAATCGATCAAGTGGCTATAGGTGTAGGTAGTAGAGCAGGCCGAAGGGTGGACACAGGTCGACAGGCGGCACACTCTGGCTTGGCTTAATTACCCGTCGACCGATTGGAATGGTGAAGTGGCCACTCGGGCACACCAAGGCTATATCAACCGGATTCCGAGTCCTGTACGCTCCAGTTAGGCGGACCTTTAAATTGACAATACCGCCGCGACAATGTTTCCGCAATCTTGTCGGCGGCGCGCGTCGACTCGCACGCGAGTAAATAGCATATTTAGACCTCCAGAAAAAAGCTTTTAGGTCGCGTAATTACCATCTCCGTTGCATTTCAGGGGCTCGGCAACAATAGTGAGTGATTAGCACAACCCTTGACACACATAGTTAGGCCTGCGCGGCCACTCTAGTGGAAAACGCTAGTCGTCGGCGCCCGCGCGCCGCTAGCCACCGTGTCACCTCGTGCCTACACCGCGACGGAAATTACATTATCGTCGATTTAATCATGTCAACGCTGTGAAACTGCAGATAAACATATTACAATTTCCGCACACATCCATCATAACAAATTTGTAAATTTTATGAGAAGAGATCATTTAACACAAGACTTAAATTTTAAAACTTCAAATTGTCAGAGCATTTCACGAAACTGGTACTTTAATTGCATTGTAACAAAGAAGCTAAGTAAAGACTTTAACGGGGGAGCGTTCCGTTGACACTTAAATAAAGTTGTCTACGCGAAGTCTGTAGTAGCGGTAATTGGGTCTATTCGGGCGCATTGGTCCAGAAAGCCGAGCTCCTTTGTGAGATTTCAATCGCACAGCATCGCTTCGTAGCGGGTCGCGGGGGCGGGAATAATGGGAGCACTTTACACCCGGCCACACTCAGGAAATAAGCTTAGGAACTTCGTAAAAGCAATTCCTACTCGCACATAAAACATAATGCGATGTGACCGCTTTATATTTATAAGGATTTAGAAGATCAAACTGTTTTAGAGGCGTCCCCTTTGTGTTCTCTCGGTGAACGGAAGACATTCTCTTGCCCTCAGTATTACTCTTATTATACGATACTTTCTTGCTAATTCCCAAACACCTCCACTTAACTTTTAAAAATAACATTATTTCAACGGACGTATATACGAATATTACCTTCAACAACGATCTTCCGGTTCCTGCCTGCATGCTACCTGCATTAAACACTATTAATAAGCTCTAATCTAACTAAAACATGGTCAATTAAATTAAACCTCTAAATATTCAAAGCTCATTAATAAAATTTACGCTTAAATAATTGTCCTATTGCCTATGTCCAGCAGTGGACAAGCATAGGCTGATGTTGATGATGATGATGATGAATTGTAGCAATATTAACAATATTTAGTAGAGATTACTCTTCATAGAAAACCAACAATTACGATAATGAAATATAATTTTTGTTTCAGAACGGTTATCCGTCTCGCCGCCGGTCACTGGTAGACGACGCACGCTTCGAGACCCTTGTTGTCAAACAGACCAAACAAAGCGTATTGGAAGAGGCTCGCGCCCGCGCCAATGGTAAGCTATCATCAGTACATAACAACAGGCGGGTTATGCGCTTGTTTCTGACGTCGTCATATTTGCATTACATACGTGAGGCAGCACAAACAAAAGGTTCACTGGTAATCAACGACCGCATTTGAACCCAGAAGTGAACACACAAGAGGTCGACAAACCGTTTAATTTTCGACTTTTTTATGATGATAAATGTACTTTCCGATGAACATAAAAGGCAGTGCAGCCAAAACGAATTGTGAACGGTTTGAATACGAGTACACTTACTTTGCTTTTATTATTATTTTTGTTCATTTATTTTATTTCCTTTTAATTTAGACTCTGGCTTGGACTCCGAATTTATCCAAGATGGAATTCATATTGGCAATGGTGATAACTCCCCGACTGTTGAAGATGGAACTCAGCAAGATGATACTAAAAATGGTCACCTTGGTAATTTATCCTTTAGTTTTGTTTTTCTTTTTTCCTCATTGATACATCCACACATATGTAAATATTCAATTGATTGTTTTTATTCGTTTTCTTTTTTGTTATCATATTTTGTTTATTTTATTTTTTTAATTTCTTTTTAGCCGACGCCGATATCGGTGATGACGCCGGAAAGTCTGATGAGGGTCAGTATTTATAATTATTGCAGAGAAAAAACTAAATCATTGTACTTAATTAATAGGATGACTTGATTTAACAAAACCTTATTTACAGACTATACACTGACCGAGGAGGAAGTCATTCTGCAGAACGCTGCGAGTGAGTCTCCCGAAGCGGAGCAGGCCCTCCAGCAGGCCGCCCTGCTGTTGCGCATGCGCGACGGCATGGGCTCGCTCGCCCGCATCCTCAAGACCATTGACAACTACAAGGGATGCGTTCTGCACCTCGAAACTCGTCCTTCCCAAGTCTCCGGTATCCAGTTCGACGCTTTAATAAAAGTCAGCATGACCCGCACCAACCTGCTGCAGCTCATTCGATCTCTTCGCCAGTCAACCGCCTTCGCGGGAGTTAACCTCGTATCAGAAAACAACATCTCCAGCAAAACCCCATGGTTCCCTCGCCACGCTTCAGATCTCGACAACTGCAACCACTTGATGACCAAGTACGAGCCCGAGCTTGACATGAACCATCCCGGTTTTGCGGACAAAGAGTACAGGGAGCGCAGGAAGGAGATCGCAGAGATCGCTTTCGGGTACAAATACGGAGACCCGATCCCGCTCATCACGTACAAGGAGTCCGAGAACGCCACCTGGCAGCGAGTGTTCAACACGGTGCTCGATCTGATGCCCAAGCACGCGTGCCGGGAGTACAAGGCGGCGTTCGGCAAGCTACAGGCGGCCGACATATTCGTGCCCCAACACATTCCTCAGCTCGAGGACGTGAGCAACTTCCTGCGCAAGCACACCGGCTTCACCCTGCGCCCCGCCGCCGGCCTCCTCACCGCCCGGGACTTCCTCGCGTCCCTCGCCTTCCGCGTCTTCCAATCTACCCAATACGTACGTCACGCTAACTCGCCGTTCCACACACCTGAACCGTAAGTTTTCACCCTTATTTTCCCACATACTAATCGATCTCATGAATTGTAAGCGATTCATTTCACACCTACCTACTAATGAATTGAGATACATTTGTACCAACATAAGTCCACGCGGAAATCGCAAATATTTCAGTACCTACCTGTCAAACTAGCTATGGTCATGGTTAAGAACAAAATATTAATTACCGATAATTTAATTAGGTTCAGAATTATTGCCTTGACGAGTCTCTTTGCGGAAATATTACACAACAAGTTCTCGTTGATGTTATGTAAATGGGCCCGAAACAAATGTAGACCGGACTAATTACGTAATTTAAATAAAAATAATAATTTCAATGCCATTTTTTCTGATAGTTAGTTATAGCAAGGTGCGGGCGCTTGTAGGCTGTCCTTGAATACATAAACTCAGTTTGCTACTAATAGGAGAAGTATCGTGCCGTGATGGAACTGTAACTTTGTTAAATGCCTCGCTTATAATTTAGTTACACTTTAGAACGCGCTACAGCAAAGGCTACTGTTATTAAATTAATTGACGCTTTGCAACCTAGTGCAACGTAATTACGCTCTACAAAAGTAGAGGTGTAATACAAGACTGCATAGGTCGATAAAGGACTACTTTTATTTCGTTAAACGAGTCCCTTTGTTAAGTATAAGTACTTACCCGCATTATAAATGCCCGTTCTACAGTGATTGCATCCATGAGCTCCTCGGCCACATCCCGCTCCTGGCCGACCCCAGCTTCGCTCAGTTCTCACAAGAGATTGGATTGGCATCACTCGGCGCTTCGGACTCTGAAATCGAAAAGCTCTCCACTGTAAGTTCGAATCTGGAAACAAGTTTATATTATAAGTACTTATTTATTATTTTAATTAAACATAACTCCGCTATTGCGAATATGGAATGTATGTGAACGGGCCCAGCTATTGCGAAATGAATTTCTCCAGTGCCGCGGCATTAATTCGCCCAGTGGCGAGGTTTTATGAACGATGTTGTCTTTGCTCAGGTGTACTGGTTCACGGTCGAGTTCGGACTCTGCAAAGAGAACCAGCAGCTGAAGGTGTACGGCGCCGCGCTCCTGTCTGCCGTCGGCGAGCTGCTGCACGCGCTCAGCGACAAGCCCGAGCTGCGACCCTTCGACCCGGCCACCACCTCGGTGCAGCCCTACCAGGACCAGGAATACCAGCCCATTTACTACGTAGCGGAGAGCTTCGAAGATGCCAAAGATAAATTCAGGTAATAACCTCCATCGCTGCTTAGGACGGAAGAGGGATACATAACCTGAATAGAACATTGTTATTAATGTATTTGATGATTGTGTAGACGCTGGGTGTCGACCATGTCGCGACCCTTCGAGGTCCGCTTCAACCCGCACACGGAGCGCGTGGAGATGCTGGACTCCGTGGACAAGCTCGAGACCCTCATCTGGCAGCTGAACACAGAGATGCTGCATCTCACCAACGCCGTTAAGAAGCTCAAGGGCTCGCATTTCGAATGAATACCCTACGTGTCGTACTCTCCAATGGCTCAGTGCATGCGGCCTCGCCGCATTCTGTATAGCTAGTGATATTATAGATGTAAGACTGTTGTCGCGTGTGAAGCGTGTGTGTGAACGAGTGTGGAAACCATCCGATGGTACTTGGTTGAATTCCTTTTTGTACCTTATTGTATTATTTATTATGCCGAGCTCATTGCCCGGGTCTCGGAGACTACACGGAGCTCCCGATTGCCCATTTACGGAGGCCGTGTCGGTTTCACGAGTCCTATACTATTATTAGTATTAATTTATAACTTAAAGAGACACAAACAAATAAAAAATGGAGCACCAAAAAGATTAATTGAAAAAAAAAAAACAGAAAATATATGCGTTTGCGTGGATGACGATGTTTTATTTATACAACCTTGTGCTCTAGAGGAAGTACATACCTTAATAAAATATGTAAGTATTCAAACAAATAAATCTTTAATATCTAGGTACTTGCCTACATAATTCATTCAATTCTGAAACAATTGCTACCCTACTTTTTAAATGAACAGTGAAATTGATAGCTAAGTAGAGCTTTCTAGGAGATTTGAAGTACATTTAAATGACAAATGAAATAAAAGCGCCGATCAAAGCAATCAGTATAGCGAGGCGAGCTGGGCCAGTCCAACGGCGCACCTGTAATAAGATTTGCGCACCCCTAAGGAATACCATCGCTTCCATTCTCCGAGCCTAATCGGATTGTGAAAAGAAAATTAATCAAGTTTACAGATAGATATCTGGAATACCTATAAAATGCCGACGTACAAATTAATATTAATCGTCCTTAGGTTTATACTTCCTTGTTACACACTTAATTAACACAATTAAACCAGAGGTAGGTGGTGCAACGGTTTCTGGCTCATTGTTTTATGTTCATGAATCATTCATTCCCTCAATAACGAATGGTACGACTAATGACCATGATTCGAACCGATTTGTTTAAATGTTTTGTTTAATCCAACACAAAATACTCAGGAAACTTGCTATATTAACAAATTGATGCTTGTGTTTGGATCTATTATAATTTATTGGAATTGCTTCACTATCGGTCAGTTTTATGCAATTTTTAATTGGTCAAGTCCCTAATTATTGCAGTTGATTCACATATGGACGACGAACGAACTCGTGTCAAGAATCGGAAGCACTATCAAAGTTCGTAATGTGTTACTATTAGTAATGTATGTAGGTACCTACCTACCTAATTATTAAGTAAGAATATCCGTCTAATTAACCGAAGCAGTAAGTAATTTAGTACAAGTTACTACCTACTTATATTGTATATGCCAAATCTTTTAATTAACTGTGGGAACATACCAAAATGAATGTAGTTAGGTAGGTATTTTAAATAAACTAAAGGCGAAATAACAGTAAGTCGCAATAAAAAAGATTGTGCTGAAGCAGGTTTAGCAGGCTCGTGATCCAAACTGTAGCAGACTTCTGAAATGTAAAAAATTGTGGTTAAAAAAAGGTCGGCGTTGTGCGTTGGTTGACATTATGCGAGGCAAGCGGAGAGGCACGGCCTCAAGTCGGGCAAGGGCGCGCGCCGAGCACGAACAAAGCCGGACTGGGGACACAGCATCGGGCCGCATAATAAACAAAGTCCTGAGTATCGAATGCGACCCCTGATTGGTCGATTACCGATTAAGTCTCATAGTGGAGTGGAGTCTGCAAAATTGAGTTTGAGCCGACTAATAAACGCGCACCTAAGCCTGAGTAGAATTTCTGAGTTGTCATAAAAAATACGCCTGGGATTTCTGGGTGAAAGATTAGCTTTGTTAAGTCACTATGAGAGTTAGGCAACACGTCGACACCAATTAAATTTGTGGATTTTATAGACGAAGCCCACTATGAGAGTTTATCGACCAATTCGAGGTCGCATTCAAAACTCAGTTGATGAATTTTGCTTACATTTGCCGACCGTTCAGCATCAATCGGGCACTGTACGCAATCCGCACGTAGCTCGCACATTTGATGCAAGCGCATAAATAATACCTAATAACTTAAATAGGAAAACAATCATCAGCGGCCGGATAATCAAATAACGTTTCGTACAAGGCTCGATTAAATATTCTTTACAAGGCTCATTAGCCTAGTCTAATGGTTGCTATGCTAATGGTTGAAGACTTATTTATAGTTTTACCTCGTAAATAATGAATTACCTATATTATTACCTATCTAGTACCGTCTAGTTGCGAAAGCATACCTCAAACTCTTGAGTATGTTTACCTGGCGGGCACTAGCGTGCGTCTGGTTATTTAAATACCTATTTAATATTAAATAATATCAACATCATCACAACTTTGCCGTCGAAACAGTAATCACCGCTAAACCTCGAATTGTATTATTTAATTTAGATCCTAGATTTTGCTGGGAGCTTCGTTAGCGCAAGAGTTCATTTCCCGAAATTTTACATTTGGTTCCGCTGCTTGACCCCCAATGGTTGTAGCTTGATGATAGTAAGTACCTACCCTATTTTTAAGGTCTAGACTAGGTCTAGGTCTAGGTAGGTACATCATACTTAAACCATCTAATAGTTAAAACCCCTATGTAAATATAGGTGTTTTGCGGCGATGCGGGGCAACAGACAGACAATTCTAAAACAAAACACTGGATATGAACTCGAGACCTTCAAACAAGCCTGTTTTGCAGTAGCCACTGCACCCATTTTTTTAAATATCTTCCACGTACAAACACATCTCAGTTGCAGTTTAATAATAAAATGATATGTAAATTAAAAGATAATTATGTTTTCAATAATAACATAATACAACTAACATACTCGTTTAACCTCAATGAAGATTTACCCATGTTAACAAAAAATATACATTTAAAGTGGCTAACCAAACTGAACAACAATGTTTGCATCTGTTTACATGAATAAAGTGCAAACAAACTCGATATTAATTTTATTATTAAATAATAAAAACTGTAACAATTTGAAGGGCAACGTCACTATGCTCGCTGTCTCAGGTTGTGACGATCTTGTTCAGCTCCGGGTTGTCGTTCTCATCAGCCAGGATCACGGTGTAGCTGTTCTTGAGCGAAGTCACCTGGTTCTGAAGGGCCCGTAGCCGTATCTCAACTAGCTCGAAGTTCTCTTGCAAATCGTTGATTTGAATCTGCATTCGTTGACGAATCTGAGGATGGATATTACAAATGTTTTATGTATCGCAAATTAATTAAACAATATACTAAATGCAGGTGCATTCCTGCATCTGTTAATAGATCTTGTATTTTTGTAAATATAAAAAAGTTGGCATATAAGCGTATATACGACTCGCTTGATATGAAGTAGTTATCCGTAGCCTATAGATCCTTGCAGTACGAAACACATTGTTCGCACTTTGCCGACCTAAAGGGGCCGTTGGGAAAGCCCAAGTACGATGAGACGAAAGCGTCTCATCCACTCATCGTACGTGACGCAGATCTTATGTGGAAGGGTGGTACTACCCGGTCGAGCCAGCCTATATGTGAGCCGCACTCAATTGGCCACAGATACACACCCACAGATATAGATTTACATAGATAACGCAAGTATCACGATTTGTATTGAAACAAAGCGTGCCGAATTTTGAACACCTCCTGTGACGTCATTAGTGACGGCAAATCCAAACCGCTTCAAAGACACCGATGCCGCCGGTGCCCCTCCGCCCGCTATGATTCCCTCGAGTGATTATCACGCTCATACTCATATTTTTATATCTGTAGTCGCGAGGACTGTAAGTTATCGGCGACTAACCTCGACGCTTGGTCGGGGTTTTCGGACACGCTAAGTACATTACATTTGCGTTATCTATGTAAATCTATATCTGTGTACACACCCCAGCGCATAAGCGTACAAAATAAAGTACGATATTGTATTGTTTAACACATCATCTTGTCCTTCTTTTACCATCTCTTACATCTATTAAACTCCAGCGTTTTATGGACCTATCTAGGAGTCGATTTCCGTCAACAGGTGCCCAGTGGGTATCAAATGACAATCTAAATATATATAACTCAAAGGTGACTGACTGACAAAGTGATCTATCAACGCACAGCGCAAACCATTGGATGATTCGGGTTGAAATTTGGCATGCAGGTAGATGTTATGACGTAGGCATCCGCTAAGAAAGGATTTTGATTAATTCTACCCCCAAGGGGATAAAATAGGGGATGAATAATCCCGAATTTTTTGTTAAATTAAATTACACGCGGACGACGTCGCGGGCACAGCTAGTTATTATATAAACCTACCACCTTCCTTGGAATAGTTAATACATACTTCCAGGCTCCACTTCGGCCTTGCAAATTTCCAATAATACAAAATATACCTGACTTTTTACCTATAAGCGTTGTGACTTACCTCGTCCCTCTCTTTCTGACAAGCTCTACACTGCGCACGACTTTGTATCAATTGTCTCTCCATTTCCGATATTTGTGTTTGTAAGTATCTTCGCATAGAATCAGACCGGTCCTTGCTGCGGCCTAACGACCTGGTGCTTTCCGCCCGCAACTCTTCCATGTCTTTCAACAGTTGAGAGCACTCTGTAGCCTTTTCTTTTAACCTAATCTCGTTTTGATTCAACTTCTCTTCAAGCCTCGTTACTTTGCATCTGATGAATGATACATACAAACATTAAATCTTGAATGTGAACATCAGAGCTTGGCATAGGTATTTAGTTTTATTATATTTTAATACAGGTTTCTGTCTACACATTATTAAGCAGGTAAATAAAGCGAAGGTAAGTTAGTGATCGTATATTATAAGTAAACACGCGGTCTAAAATAATTGTTGGGTATCGTTGCCGATTTACTTGAAAATAAATCACGCCTATCCCTATCTTGTATTTTATGTTAGTGTGCCATTTTAAACTATGAATCAGCAGTATTTCAAATAAAATCAAGTGGCTTTATTTTCCTCATAATAGATTGTGTATCGATATAGGAAACTACTAAAACCCCACAATAAATATTACCCATAGGTAACTTACAAAGCATTGAAGATCTAAACCAAAAAAGTAAAAATGTTGTATCTAAGATACTAACGCCTTTTCCTCAATAAATATTTTATATACAGACACGCCTGCATAGTTTTGTTAAGCACGTGTGTCTCATATAGATATAAATATACATTGGATATTTACTTATCATCGTCTACGTTTTTGGTCAAATCGTCTATCTCCTTCTGTTTCTCATCCAGAGTTGATTTTAAAAATTTGATCTCTTCCATGTGTTTCACTTTTTCGGCTTTCTCTTGATTTAGATTATTCACAGCGATTACTAGCTGGAAAATAGTGAATTCGTTTATACCTAGCTAAAAAGTCTTAATTAAAACTTAATTGCCCTTGATTACGTTCTAAAAAGTCTGCCAAAAGCATTCGCATTCGCGTGGGTACCTATGGATTGAGACGTATAATAGGTGTTAGATTTCAAAAACCTTTTCCTTGACCCGGTGCATCTCATTGGAAAGGTGCTGAGAATTGTCTTCGGCAAGCCGTTGCAATTGTTTGGCTTCTTGCAACTGGATCTGGGCACCCTTTAACAAATCCGGCAGCGGCGCCAGCTCCTGGAGCTTCTCTTGGAACTGCATCTACGTTGTTTAGATTCATTACAAGCGACGACGCAGAAGTGATTAACAATACTACCTATAGCACATACTTACACTGTAGGTAACATTCCCAATAAAATTATATATCACACACACAAAATCAAGCATTTGAATTCGCGCCATCTGTGGCATAACAGTTTTACTAAATAAACTGTTTACCAACCTACTAGCAAAACAACAACTTTATGTCCGCGATTCAGCGCACGCAACCGAGATGGGTAATTATTCCCATGACATCTGGTGAATTCCATAAACATTATAGAATGTGGTTCTCAAAAAAAAACTTATTAAAAATTGTTGCGTACCTTCATCTTCTGTATTTCGATTTGTATTTGGTCAGAAACTTGTTTGTTGTCATATTCTATAATGTCCAATTGCCGTTTCAATTCTTCCACTTGTTGTTGCGCTTGGAGATACTGGAAAAGTGGATGCGGTTTTAGGCCTATTAGTTGTTGCTCCACTCATGTGATAATTGAATGTCTTGTATAGTCCGGCATAGATACATTTTCTTAAACATACAACTTATAAAAATACCTATACCCACAATTAGACACAATATTGTAAGTGCCATTTCTAACCCTATCTACAAACGGACCTATATTATATAACGTAACCTTTTGTGCACTTCCAATCATATGTTCTACAAACTAAGTTTCTCAACCCTATTACTTTAGGTATAAGTAATATAATTCCCCATCCGTGGGGCATCATATACGCGATGCTCCCTTAACCTTCCCTTAAACATCGCCGATTACCTTCATTCTATATTCCTGTAATTGTTCGTGCTTCTCCGTAACGGTCATCTTCATTTCCTCCATTTCCTCTTTCATGTCTCTAATTTGCGTTTTCATAGCGGCGACCTCTTCGTCGGAAAATTTCCGTGACTCCTATTGTTTAAACGCAAGCCAATTAATATCCTAACAACTACCTATTTAAGTGGTACTGGTATTTCAAATTGTAACTGTATTTACATTATATAAGCTATCTATGACCACCGTATAGATACACTACGATAATTAGGAATTACCATTAGTGGTCTCATAAGAATGCCTAATTAGAGAATTACGTGGGCCGAAATATCCTGAAAACGAAGATTAAGTTCAGAAAAAACATTTTATAAATAGCGGAATGTATTTTCTAAAGACATTTGCACCAGAATTCGCAAAGGATAGACCTCCTGTGAGAAACTGTACCTATTAGTAGACGTACTTTTTACTTGTCAGTAGGTATATCTACTATATAAAAATAAGTCGGGTTTTCCTTCCTGACGCTATAACTCCAGAACGCACGAACCGATTTCCACGGTTTTGCATTCGTTGGAAAGGTCTCGGGCTCCGTGAGGTTTATAGCAAAGAAAATTCAGGAAAAAATCAACAGAAAAGCGCATTCCACGCGGACGGAGTCGCGGGGCACAGCTAGTTAAGTATATATTTATAGACTTGCCTTCAAATCTGTTACCGTTCCTGTACAACAAATGTTGTTCAGTTTATGTTCCAACTCCTTTAGCTTCGATTCATACTTTTCTCTCTGGAACCTCTCCTCGTCTGCCGCGTTCTTCGCTCTGATCAACTCCTCGCGAAGTTTAGCAACCTTAATAAAACGAACTATGATCTCAACGATTCATATTTCCATCAGGCGCTCTGGTAAGTACTAAGACTTATACTGTACCTACCTCAGAAAATGTAACGACTTTGTCTTCGTGGCACAGTTTTAAAGACTCATTTGGAGAGCCAGAATCTGATACTGCGTCGTCTGTCACCTGAAATTGAATTTTAATAAGTACTTCTCATTGAATCTGCCTAATGAAACCGGCAATATGTCCCGGATTCAGTGGGACAGTCCCGAAAATATTAATTAAATTCTTTATTGTAAAAATGTTCGCATAGTGCGGGAATAGGCATTATAAGCCCGCTGTTCCTTAATTCTACATATTTATTACCCCATAGGTACACCTATAAAATAGACGTAATAGAATGCACACATCTAATGGGCTGAAAATCAGTGAGAACTGATTTATGAGTAGGAGCCAGCCATATTTGCAAAAATTTGCACAGCCGGTAGTAGGTACTGCTGATAGTACTTACTTGAGATAAAAATGTCATTTGTTTATAAATTTACGGATATTAAATACCTATTTAGATCAACATTTTAGAATTTGATTAATACTTTTACTAAAAAATGACCGTAATATTTTTTATAATAATGAATACCTACTTTTACTTTGTATAATACTTTTACTATTCAATTCTATAAACAGTTAGGTAGGTACTCGACACTCATCCAAATACCCAAATGTTACTAGGTATGTGCACATTATTGTAGGTACACAATTCTGATCGATCATCGATCAAGGGTCTACTGTTACACGTAGACCTACTATCCACAAAAACTTAAGTACCTACTTACTGAAATATTATATTCATGCACCTGTTTCCGCGTTAACAAGTCCAAGCGGTCCCGTTTGATTGCTGCCAATTCCATTTGAATTTCTTTAACCTCTCCTTCCATATCGCCCAGCTGTTTTTGCTTGAAAATACAGGTTTAACTAAGTACTTTGTTAGATAGACCTACTTTACATCCCCGCACAATTAGCTTTAGGTACTTTAGAGTTCGCGTGCATTTTATTTATAGGTTGAAACAGAAACGGTATACCTACTTTTTTTTTTTCAAAACATTTTTGTAATTCTAAAACTATCAGCTTTGGAGGAAACTTGAAAATCAAAAGGTATTATAGGAATACAGCTGTTGACAGATTTAACAAGTCTACAAAACCTTTTGTACTTCAACTGTCCCCCAAAGCCATAGTTTTAGATCTACAATCTAAGTTGCAAAAAAAATAGTATAGGTACCCTTTTTGTTTCACCTAGTATAATACCCCTTCATTTCCAAGGTGTTAAACTTTAGTAGGTACCTCCATCTTTAAATTCCTATTCAGGGATTCCTTTATAAGGGTGTTACCACACCATCGATCGATGGTTGAATGAGATGAGTCGACGTGTCGATCAAAATTCTATACATAGAGCGAAATTTCATTGATCCATTCATCGATCGTCAGGCGTCGGTTATTGGTGTATTAACCCTCCAACCTAAAATAGTGTCCTACCAGCTTACTTAGCAATTACCATTAGAAGGTAGCTACTTACCTACTAATTTCTGACTGCCGGGTGAGACCCACGTAAAACAAATAACTTAGGTACCTACTATTTATAAATAAGTGATAACGGCATTACGAGAATATCGACCTAAAGCCAGTGCAAAACTACATTACATAATAATTACATACTAATATCGAGGATTGCCCATCACACTTTTCCACTTGCAACTTGTTTCCAAACGGCCAAAAATCGGACTGAGGCATCAACGCAGCAATAGATTTATAAAAAATATTAATAAGACCTGATCCGCCGTTATAAAGTGAACAAAAATCAAAGAAATTAAATTAATAATTTATGTAAGTACAAAATAATCACAGCTACCAAGAATCTATGAGGAAAATGTCACCCAAAATGTCAGAATATTAAAAAAAAATTGCAGCTAGCCAGAACTGTTTTAATAAGTAAATAATATATTATTTATTGAAAAGAAACTGTTTTTAGATTAGATAGGTAGGAACATCTCTCTGTAGGTAAGTTATCTACAAAGACTTTTACTGCTTATCACTACATAGTATAAAACAAAGTCGCTTCCCGCTGTCCGTATGTCCCTATGTATGCTTAGCCAGCCAGTTTATTAAATGTTGTAACAGACGATACGGCTGAATATCGTTTAGGCCGTTAGTTGAACGGCGCTGTTTAATAAAGTGCCTAGGCTGTTAATTCAACGGCGAATTAAGCTAGTTGGCTGCGACATATACAAACAATTAAATTAAATTAAACAGTTAAATTATTTAATTTTTTTAAGTTGCAACAATATCCCATTGGGTCTAGCCTGTAAAGATATTTGTATGTATTGAGAAAATAAATAAATAAATATTAGGTAGGTATATGTGTTATCACATAGAAGTCTGTGATTGTTATAAGTTATAAGCTGAAAATAATTTATAGCTTTAAAAATATATTTAAAACCCGACTTGCTACTGAAAAGTCAGGCTCTACAAACAAAAAGTAGTAATAATAATTATAATTTTAGCCTTTGTCCCACTCCTGGGCACGGGCCTCCCCTCAACACGAGGGGGATTCAGGCCATAATCCACCACGCTGGCCCAGTGCGGGTTGGCGGATTTCAGATGTCTTTCGAAAATTGGTTAAATCTTCGAAGACACGCAGGTTTCCTCACGATGTTTTCCTTCACCGTAAGCAAGTGATAATCATATAGAAATTGATATGATTCGCACATAGATTTCGAAAAATCCAATGGTTCGAGCCGGGGTTTGAACCTGAGACCTGGTAGCCCGCAAGACGCGTGCTTAACCAATCGGCTATCACTGCTCTACTACAAATAAAAAGAAGTATGAAACAAAAATTATATTCTTATCTGAAATTGGTATGTAAGTAGGTACCTACAAACTAGCAAAATTGCTTATATTTATAATTATGATGTACTAGCTGTGCCCACGGACTTCGTCTGCGTAGTATTTAACGTAACAAAAATTTCGGGAATATCGGGATAAAAAGTATCCTATATGTTAATCCCGGTTATAAACTATCTGTGTTCCAAATTTCATCCAAATCCGTTCAGTAGTTTTTGCATACATACATACATACATCCACACTCACAAACTTTCACATTTATAATATTAGTAGGATTATAAGTCTGTGATTACTATACCCCAATACCCACATACCATCGAAATAATAAGTAGGTTAGGTAGGTACTTAGTAGATACCTACCTACGACGCGGCGACGTTACCACGGCCAACTAGATATAAATGATATAAGCACATGAGTAGATAAACAGAACAGGGACTAAGCTTCTTAAGAACGTGCAAAATTGTTACCTATTTTGGTAGGGTTGTCACAATATGTCAAGACAAATTAAACAAAACATTTGTTAAACATATTTATTATTCAGTATGATAGAATACTTTACAAATTACTTACAATAATAATCTTTGCTTTTTAATAATTTATTGTTTCTTTTAATAGTGTGGTAAATTCTGAATGTTTTTTCAAGTAATCTAACGGGAAACACTCGCATGGCATATCAAATTTACAATTTTTAATACGTATAAGTGCCCAGTTCGATGCCAACATTGACAATATTTATTTCAAGATCGAAATATTCGCGAAACTTTTGCTTATCTATTGTACTCCTTGGGATGGTTAAAGTATGAAATATCTTTATTTTTTCTAGTATTATTCATACACACAGTACAATAAACAACCATTGTTAACAATATTAAAATATTCAAACTTGCCACTAACAAAACAACGTGCGTCGCACAGACCCTGAGATTGTCAACTGGCTGCGCAAGCGTAAACCGGTTGTGTCCAGTCTCGCCGCGTACGCGACGAGCGGCCAGTGGTCACACACACATGCCCCCCATGCTTGTAGTAGTGCAATCGATTCGCGCGGTTGTTTGAAGCTTTGTCTCTGTTCCGTTTATCTACTCATGTAATATAATCCATCCACCACAATAGGGTTTAGGAGGGAGTTAGTGGATAGGTATATTAGGCCGGCTGGTTTATTTGGTGTTTTACCATAGATATATAACAATAGAGTAGGAGAGCCCAGGCTGTCATACAAGTGGAAATGTGGCCCCGCTCGAAAGAGAGAAGAGATGAAAAGTGGCTACCTTTCTCTCTACTGACGCATGCGCAGTTGCGTGCTTTCAAAAGTAGGGGAAGAGCGTCTGTTATACTTAGTTTTGCACAGCTTGTTTACCTACATACATGCAGTTCAGAAGGTTATGTTTGTGAAATGTTTTTGAAGCGAAGCTTCTTTACGGACGTTCGGGGCGCTCGCTACCCGGGCACTAAAACGGTGAAAAGCGTAACGCGTGACGCGTGACGCGTGACGCGTTACGCGTTAATATAATATATCTAATATCTACTGCAAAGCTTCGCTTCTTTCGGGCGTCCCTAGACGGCACAGATTTTTTTTTATTTACTGTGATTCAAATGGTACAAAATAAGGGTACCTTGTGACGTTTGCAAAAAGCGGCCCATACCGTCTGATAGGACTCGGAGTTTCCATCAGTATATTGATCGAAAACAAAAACATGTATGATATAGATTGATATTTATTGAAAAAATTGAAATTGAAATATCAATGTAGATTTCCTATCTCTATGCTTCCCATTCGCCAAAGCGCGCGACTGCGCATGCGCCAATAGAGAGAGAAAGGTAACCGGCTTTCATCTCCTCTGTCTTTCTATATTCCATTTATTATAACATTAGACATAAGAGGCTCGCAGAAGCAGGGATGCAAAACATTTTATTTCCAAGTCAAAACAACTTTTATTTAGTGTCATATAATAATCGTAATAACAAAGGAAAACAGTAACAATTAAATCACGAAAATTCGACAACAATAACAAACAAGGTATTCACAGGAACTTAGAGTGCAGGCGAATGACTCAATGACAAACACTGACAGCACATTATTTACGTCAATTTCATAGATAACATAGTCCGACAAAATAAGAAATACCCTGCTGTCATAACCTCTGAAGGGATTAGGTAATATTTTAGATTTGGTAGGATTATAATGAAGCGAAAAACGTTCCCGGTATGTTCACCCCTGCTTCTTTTAGGTTTTTAGCATCGACACTAATTTTAAATTGTAATGAAATAATAATTATTTAAATGAAAGGCAATATATTTCATAAGATAAATAATTAATATTATTACAGTTAGGTGTAACAAGCTGGTATATAAATAGATTATATTAAATACGACGTCAATCGTAACTGTAACTCGTTAATTGTACTTTTATTACAAAGTGGACATTAAAAATAACCTTTTTTAACTTCTGTCTAATGCTATAACAAATGGAGTATAGTACGGCCACACTCTCAGCGCCTTAGAATATACACTTATGTTCTAAGCTCAGCGCAGTCTGCCCTCCTCTATTCTTATACTAGTTTATTCATATACTAGTTGCTGCCCGCGACTTTGTCCGCGTAGACTTAAGTAAAGTATTCTATGTGTTAATCCAGCTTATAAACTATTTCATTCAAATATTTTCAACAGTTTTTGGGTGAAAGAGTAACAAACATATCCAGTAGTATCCACACTCACAAACTTTCACATTTATAATATTAGTAGGATAATTATATATATAAGTTGGATTATCACAGATAACAAAGAGAATATTATAATCACTACAGATAAGGGTAGCGGAGACCTAAGAGTGAGCAGAGACATAGACATAGGCGATGCACAAATAAAACTGGAAAATACCCACAGAAAATACCACAAAACTTTGAACTTTATAACTCTGTGGAAAATGCTGGAAAATGCATGTATTATCTTTGCTGTAAAATATTATTTTACTTTAACCTGGCTAAATGAAAAAAAATTAACAGGGTTCAAGATGTGAAAACGTTTTTAAGTGAAAACGCGTCCTTCATACTTCTAACTATAAAATTTTTGTTCTACCTCCATAAATCTGACATACTAATACGTCAAACGTCAAAATAAGTAAAAGTAAAAATTATGTTTATGGTGAAGCAGTGTTGCCAGAGCAAATCTTTTAGCCCGATTTTGTGTTTTTTTTTAATGGAGTTATTGGCATAGGAAATGTCAAACCCGGATGTGACGACAGTCATAACACGCTTGTGATGACTAAAGCCCCTATTAATAAATATATTCCAAGTCTGAGAGCGATCTTGAGTCAGCTTTGATACCTATGTCATTTTGGACTGGTATGGCGTTACAATGACATTTACAGAATACCATATACTTGCGATAGTTTTTTCAAAGGGTGTTATTTTTAAAGGTCCCTATTAAAGCTAAAGCGCCCATCTAGCCCGCGAAAGTCATTTTTTTGTGGTTTTTTAGAAAACTTTCAAAATCTGACAATAATAAAAGGCACATTTTGTAATTCGCAACAAATACCGTATGCAGTGCATTTATTAATATATCCAACTTACTCTAAAACATTTCAAGACCGACAGCTATCCAGATAATCTGGCAATTTTTGTATATTTAGTGATTTACTAGTATCATATCCACCGTGATAATATTTAGAGTAAAATAAATGTATTAATAAACGCACTGCATACTGTGTTTGTCGCAAATCACAAAATAAATGTTTTCAGTTTGTGGATAAACGATAAAAATACTCGAAAAATTTCAATTTCACGAGCGAGACAGGCGCCTTCACCTTAATAAATCAATCTCAAGTCTGAGAGCGATCTTGCAAATGAAATTTATGCCATATCAGTATAAAATGACATGTCCATAAGCGCTTACTCAAGACCATTCTCAGACTTGACATAAATTTATTCATACGGGCGTAAGTGACTTTATAATTAATAGTTTTTCCCAATAACTGTAAATTGTTGTAAGCCGTTTTGTAACTAAGTAAATGGTAATAAGCTTGCCATACCTATGTATCACTGCGTAAGTATAATATTATTTATTGAATGTTTATTTTCACAGGCCCCGGATTGATTTTTATGTGAGTACTAGCTGTGCCCGCGACTTCGTCCGCGTGGAATTCAATAAAAAAGTCGATGTTGCGTGGTTTATCTACTTACTATATAATACTATCTAGTTACTATCGCAAAAGCCCGATCGCGCGTTTTAAGCCCGCGCGACATTTGTGGCCTATTTTTTTATATAAAATAAGATAGTTACGGCTTATAATATCAGCTATCTGCCAGTGAAAATCCCGTCAAAATCGGTCCAACCATTTCGGAGATACTTTTGGATTTCATGTTTGTGTTTTATTTTTTTACACACGCACACAGACAGACGGACAGATAAAAAGTTTTTAGAATGCGTTTTTGGTATAAGTACTGTAATGTACTTTCATAATAATGCATTTAATGAAAAGGTGCTATTTTGATATTACAAACAGACATTCCAACCAATTTTATTTATTTGTATATAATACGTTGGTGCGGGTACGAGTTTATATTTTTGCCCCACGCCAAAAGTGGCAGAAAAAAATCAAGGTCAATGTATTTATTCCCACATCCATTTTGAATTTCCAAAGCCAAAAAATTACTAAGTTATATATGATAATTTTCTTGAAAAAAGATAATTTCGATAGTGAATGAAATGCGATAATTTCCGATTTTGGATCTGACAACACTGACTGGATGGTTTGTCTGTTGGTTGCTGTCACAGACCAATAAGAGAACAAGGTTGCTGTGCTGCAAGTGAGTGCTGTTGTAGGTTGTAGAATTTTATCTTGAGAATATTTTTAATTTGTAATTTTGTTGAATATTTAAGAATCAATCACGCGTGGTGAAATAGCAGCCTTTATATTTTCATATGATATGTAAGTAAATGTATATTCCCTGGTAAGTATATTTAGTAGGTGAAATTTATCGTGCTTATTCAATATCTACCTTCTTATTTTATAAATTATTTTTCATTCAAACCGAAGTATTGTCGTTGCGCTTGCAAATTCTTTTAAGTATGTGCGCTTGTTTGAGTTCATGTTGTTTTGCTAGATGTTGGTTGTAGTTTTTAGCGCTAGAAGCCGCATCTACAAAAACTACTAACTACTGAAACACGATTCGCAAGTTTAAGGTAGGTAGGTAGGTAGATTAGTAAGAACATTTTACCATTAGATACACTAGGGGTATATCAGTGTTCTATTTGGCGATAAAGTGGTCGGTACTGGTACATATTATGATGATTTTAACCTATTCTTTGTCCCAATTCTAGGAAAAAATATGCATACAATGAATCAATATTTTGGCCTAATATCGGCACAAATTTTTGATTGTAGTCATATTGTTGGATCTTGGTATAGGAACAAATCATTTAATATTACACTACCATTTTCAAAATATTTGCTTCTTTACAAATTCTTAAAATATCTACCCTCATCATCATCATTCAGCGTTTCCACAGCCGGTCCTGAACTACCCACATTATGGACAATATTTTTTGTGACTGAAAGTAGCTATATTTTGACATGAATTTGCAAACGCATTGACTTATTAAAATCAAAATTAGAACATTTTCAAGTTCTTATACTTACTTACCTACCTATAATGATATGAAGTAGCTACCTACCTAATTACTTAATAACCTAAAACTGCCAACCCACATTAGGCCTGTGTGGCACATTTTGGCCTGAAACAGCCTTGCATGGATGCAAAGCCTATGCAAAGAGTGGGATATTCTTTTGTTTTAATACCTTCTCTAACGGAATTATTATTTTCAGAAATGATGTCACTCATTATAAGTAAATCTATGGAATAATAAAATCCAATATGGACCTCCAGCTTAACGTGGATGAAGCCAGCCAGCAACCACCCGCCCCTCAAAATACCATAGACAAATGGAACCTTAAAAAAGAAACGTCCATTCTGATCACAGATCAGAGTCAAAATGTATCTCATAGGAAAATTATAAGGGTAAGAATCTACAAATAATAATAATAATACTAACAACATTAAGCATCAGAATTCCTTAAGGGGTAGGCCGAGTAGCACCATAATTCACTGAAGGTTTGGTGGAAACTGCAGTATTCAGTAACTATTGTTTTTTTTTACTTTTTTTATGTCATTTGATGTATTTCGAACTTTAGTGTGCAATAAAGAGTTATTCTATTCTATAGCATTAACCAGTTTTCTATAGGCACATCTGTGCTAGCATGGTGGACTAAGGCATAATAGAACCACACTTGCCCCCTGTAGCAATATGGATTCCTTATTCATAAATTATGTTCCAAGTGTGATATCATCTCTAGAGCTCTGCATTGTACACCTCTTAATTTCCATATTCCATGCAAACATTGACAGTTTTGCCAACAAAATAATACAATGCATAAATTTACACCAAACCTTAATAATTTATTCATTGCCTATATGGTTAGTTATGGAAATTAAAGAAACACATTGACATATTGTTCAATAAAACCAACTTAGTTACAACTTAGTTTGTAACTTAACTTAGTTTGGTACAGTAGTGGGAACATAATATGAGTGTTTGGTTAAAGAGTGGGGATCGCTTTGTGTACCTGTGGTGTGGTCACAGATCAGATCAGTCGTTGAATTTGTTGACCCCACCACATGCGTGCAGGCAACACATGCCGGCATGTAACAGACAAATAAGGCAGGTATGAATAAATCGATCTCAAGTCTGAGAATTTTTTGACTGATCGCAGATAGGCTAAGAAAAAAAAAAAAAAAAAAGGCTGAGAGTGATCTTGGAAATGTCAATCTTATGTTATACCAGTACAAAAGACATGTCAAAAGTGTACACAGATTTGAAATTGCTTTATTGATACGAAGCTTTTTTCACTCTCGACAGTGACAAATAGCACTCATGTTAATGTTCCTTCCTCTACCAGTCTAGTAAGTTATAGTCCTGTAAAAGCTTGAGTAGGTGCCAATCATAATCCATATTCAATGGTCACCCAGGACAATGTCTGACCGCATGATTTACTAGACAGTGTGTCTAATCATGGTATTGTTCATTATTTGAATAAAATAAGTGTTATTGCATTTATATTAATTAGCTTTTTGTCCACAGAGATGGAATCGTTTATCCCGACTTCAAAGGTCCATAGTTTACGCACTACTAATAATACTAGTGACTGTTTTAGTACTGACATATTCATCAAAAGTTACTGTCGGTGATGTAAATACTAATAATGATAGTGAATTAACTCAGGTAACTATTATTTATATCACATAGTAACAGATAGTCATGCAAAATAATATTATTATTTTTAAATATTATTAATGTGTTAGTTCAGTGTAACCAATGTATATCCGATTATGTTTATGTGTTTCCTTTGAATTTACGATCATTGTTATAGCCTGGCACAGTAAGTTACAGTAAATGTTTAGTATTCACAATCAGTTTCCTGTTACGGCAACAATGCATTTGGCTCCTAGATAATTCCGTACTTTTGTGATGACTATAACAATACCATGCTTGTAAATGTCAAAATAACTAGATAACATTCACAGAATATCAAATAGTAAATTGTGCGCTCCCATTTTGCGTGCCTCAAGGTAATAGGGGCTACGTAGACTAAAAGCGTTAACTGGGAACACTGCCAGACTGAGGAATCCTACTAATATTATAAATGTGAAAGTTTGTGAATGTGGATGTATGTATGTATGTTTGTTACTCCTTCACGCAAAAACTACTGAACGGATTTGGATGAAATTTGGAACACAGATAGTTTATAACCGGGATTAACATATAGGATACTTTTTATCCCGATAATCCCGAAATTTTTGTTACGTTAAATACTACGCGTACGATGTCGGGAGGCACAGCTAGTGTTACATAAAATGTTATGAATACTTGATGATGCGGCAATCATAAAAATCCAGGACGTATGCACTATAACTTTTAGACCAAAGAGGTTTTCAAAAACATATAAAAAAATTTGTTGAACTTCTTTTTACGTTTTCGCATCAAATACACTTTTGTGTTTAATTAAACATTGTTATTTCTTAATGGTAGATGTTATCAAAGGCATTTCAACTTACACAGCTGTTATCTTAATGAGAAAACAGGTTGGTTTTATGTCGCGCTATACCTACAGCCTGTTCATTCTTCGTTTTAGGAACTTTTAAGAAATGTGTCTCTAGTCATTGAGCCAGTAGCTGAAGGGGCGGTGCCCCAGAAGACCGTATTAGACATTGAATCTAATGAAAGACCTATATTTACAGGTAAAATCTATTTTCAATTATAATATAGGTAGTCCCGACTTGTCCCTTGGTCAATTCAGGCGGGTGTGACTAAATTCGTTTGTAAATACGTCGTGAGGATCTTATCCTCAAAACGACAGTATTTTTCTAGTGATAAAATAATTAACGCAATTGTTTTTCCAACCTTATTTAATGGTAGACCCAACCTTTTTCCAGTTTACATAGCCTCATGCTTGGTCAGCTGTATTGTGCTATATTGTATCATTTAAACACATGTGTATCATAATATGTACCTAATGTAAATTTTATATATTTTCCTTATCTCCCTCATTATCAGTCAAATGACTTTAATCGGATTATATTGAGATTGGCGATCTTAACTTCACGCAGTTCCATTGTGAGGAAGACAGATAACTAGGTACTTTATTTATTTATTTTCTCAATACATACAAATATCTTTACAGGCTAGACCCAATGCGATATTGTTGCAAACTTAAAAATAATTTAACTGTTTTTATTTAACATAGCAAATTATATATGTTGCTGTTCTTGTAAACCACCCAAAGTGCAACAGAATATAATCATAATGGAATAGACGCTCTAGGCCATGTCCATCAGTCTGGCTTTAATAACCATAAATAATTGTCTCCAGGGCCGAAAAATGCTCGGCAGTATGCCGTGGTGGAGAGTTTCAAGCACGCGTGGCGGGGCTACAAGGAACACGCCTGGGGCCACGACAACTTGAAGCCAGTCTCTGGCATGGCGTTCGATTGGTTTTCCCTTGGCCTCACGATTGTCGACAGCCTCGACACTGCTTACATTATGGGACTAAATGAAGGTGGGTAAGCTAATTTGTTAGTGTCACTTACGTTAGTTACGAGCCATTTATTAATGTAACAGTCTATGTTAGCTTGATATAGTGACTTACACCTTTCGCAACAAGTCGCTATAATGAGCTAAGAAAGTAGTTTAAAATTAAGGTAGGTAAGCTAATTCGTAAAGTTTACTTACGTAAGTTACGAGTCCTTTATTAATGTAAATAAACTTTATTAGTTTGATATAGTGACTTACTGCTTACGCAGCAAGTTGCTATAATGAGCTAACAAAGTTGTTTAAAATTAAAGTAGGTAAACTAATTTGTAAGGTTTACTTACGTAAGTTACGAGCCATTTATTAATGTAAAAAAAACCTTTATTAGCTTGATATAGTGACTTACTTCTTACGCAGCAAGTCGCTATAAAAAGCTAACAAAGCTGTTTAAAATAAAAGTAAGTAAGCTATTTGTAAGTTTTACTTACGTAAGTTACATAAGAGCGATTTATTAAAGTAAAAAAACTTTGTTAACTTTATATTAGCGACTTACAACTTTCGCAGTAATTTGCTATAACAAGCCAACAAAGTTGCCTAAAATAATAAATTGCTACACAAGATTGAGAAACATGAAGGTGCAGGAAGATATAATACCGTCAGATGAGAATGAGTCATTTGGCCTCGCATTTTGATTTCCAATGTGGACGCTCACCTTTTGTTTTGTATTGTAATTGTGCTTGTTACTGTTATTTCTTACCTAACACTGGCGCTATACATATTAAACTGGTTGAATAAATTTTAAAAATTAATAATAATGAGTCATTTTTGTGTAGCTCCGTTGAGTTGGACTTCAGATTGGGGAGGGTATTCACAGAAGATGGAAAGTTTCCGTGTCGGAAGTGACACCTTCCATCTTTCTTCTTCTTCTATTTCATTTGTAAAAAAGGATGGAAGCTGTCATTTCCGATATCGGAATCTTTCCGAAAACTGTGATAACACCCCAGTCCGGGTGAAAGGTGAGAAAAAAATAAAAATAGAAATAGTATAGTAGTTTCTATCACAACAATGTCAGGTTCTCTTAAATCATGCGCCTACGTTTATTGTTAGTGGAGGAAAACAATACTAATACTTAGGTGTCTCTGAATTTCACGTAGCAGGAGCCGCGGGTAAACTAGTCTAGTAATTAATAAATAAAATAAAACAATCATTTATTTTTCCTCATCTACAGAATTCGATGAAGGCAGACAGTGGATTAAAGAGGAACTCGTGTTTACAAAAAATAAGGATGTTAATTTCTTTGAAGTGACGATAAGAGTACTGGGCGCCCTTCTCTCCTGCTATCATTTCAGTCAAGATGAAATATTTCTGAGTAAAGCTGTGAGTATTGCCTGCTGTAGTTTCTTGTTGATTTTTTTGTATAATGTTTGGAATGGATTGGACGGAAGATTTACCAAATTGCACTCACAAAGGCTGAAACTAGGCTGTGAAAAGGCTGATGAGCGTGATAAGATGAACACACAATCATATTATATGAGTTCAGGGATGTGTATGCGTTAGCTATTGTTTGTTCAAGGTCCAAAGTTGGGTATGCGAATATCGCTGATGCCCTTTGAGAAGTGCTTATTATAATTTCGACTTTACAGACAGATTTAGGGGACCGTCTTATGGCGGGTTTCTCATCTCCTTCGGGCATACCGTACTCCGATGTTAACCTGAGCGCGAAGACCGCCCACGCCCCGGAGTGGTCCCACTACAGCACCACGGCAGAGGTCACCACTGTGCAATTGGAGTTCAGGGAACTGTCTCGGGTCACCAACAACCCTGCCTTTGAAGTGAGTGTTTCTTATTAATTACAAATGCGGAAGTGTATTTGTTGTTGTGCTAAAATTGTGACGTATTGACAAAAACGCATGAACAAAAAAATACCGGGGCAAAGTAAAGTATTAGTTATATTAGAAAGAATAAAGCGAGGAGGGAGATTCTTTCTTTTAAAGATTACTAGCAATGTAAGTTTAACACATAACTAGTATTCCCGTTAGCCCCTCCAGCTAAGCTAATGCTTGTGTTAGGAGTGGGCTCATGTCAATAGTTTAGTGGCCAGGATGGGGATCGAACCCGGAGCTTCTTAGCTACGATGGCGGCCTCTCTAATCACTAGACTTAGCCTTAAATATTTTGTATTTATATCTCAAAACACTATAACTACTAGATTCCTTATAAAATCATTAATTTCTAGGACGCTGCCGCAGCGGTTTCAGAGAAAATCCATCATCTACCGAAGAAGCACGGTCTCGTGCCCATATTTATAAATCCTAACACCGGCCAGTTTCTGCCGCACGCCACCATAACACTGGGCGCTCGAGGGGATAGCTACTACGAATATCTACTCAAACAATGGCTACAAACAGGAAAAACAATAAACTAGTAAGTGTTGTGTTGCCATGCGATTTACTACTCGGCTATAAATGACATAAAACTCTTTTTGCATAAAACGTTTTTATTCGTTTATTATAGGTATACTTACATCTGGGCAATGCGAAGTTTAAAGTGTATGAAATACATACCTATAATCACACGTTGCGTTGTGTATGTGTCATTGCTATGCGAATGTGATGCTTACTGAATTAGACCTCCCAACCCGCCGAACAATGCAATCGTGCGAAGTAATTAAGAGCAATTTCCTGCTTAAAGTCAATTGGACATGCTCATGTAGACACTGTAATCTGGTCCTGTTATATACCTAATGCCGGTGACACACGTGAGCCGTAAGACTAGCAAACTAACAAATATTCATTGAAAAATATCTGAAATTATTAATAAAATAAAATAAATAAATATCGCCAGACTGACACACCAACTGTATGGTCCCAAACTAAGCAACACTTGTACTATGGGTACCGTACAATGGCCTGGGGGTGGTCGCAGTAACACCCAGACCTGGGAAAATTACGAAAAGCCCATTTCCATAATTTTCCCCGGCGGGATACGAACCCGCAACCACCATGTGCAGTGAGCCGAGCGGCCTACGCTCGAACCACTGCGCCAAGCGGTCGTCATATACTATACCTACTTGAAGCTATTATTGCTACGATTTTTACTTGTTTCAAACACTTGAATTGTTTGTTTCATACTCAATGGTATACTACTCAGTATTTTTAGTTTTGAGTACTCCGTGACATGCGGTGCGTGCTCGCACGTATTTCTTTCTTTAATAATATGGCCCACCCAAGTTAATAGGTATTTCGCCAGTGTCAAGTAACAAATAATAATAACAAACACAATTAATAACAATATAATACAAAAATGTGACCGTCCACTTTGGAAAACCAAAATGGAGTCCTCTTACATGTTTTAATTTTCTTGAGTGTTGTGTTGTTGAGCGACTTTGTTTACCCTTTCCAGTCTCCTAGACGACTATCTGACAGCTATCGAGGGGGTCCGCGAGCACCTCGCGAAACGCTCGTCGCCTAACAAGCATTTGTTTATTGGAGAACTGACGGCGGGATCGGAGGTGGGTCACATTTTCGTGAAATGCTTTTTTTCTTTCATGTTAACCGTGGATAATAATTACATATTAATAAATATTATTGTCAGATGTATTCTGGAGCTAATTATTATTTTTATATAACGTTGATTTATTAGTCATCTAAAAAACTTGGCTCCGTTATTTCATAAAATGGGTTCCGTTGTAAATGCCACTCCCACATTAAGGACACTCCCGCTGGGAGATACAAAATGTAATATCGTAATTGTTTACTAACAAACAAGTATACGTTATGTATTTAGTTAGAAGTAATGAAATGGGTAACAACAATATTACACAAAATAAAAAAATCACGTGATCAATACTTCAGTGGTCGCATATTTTGCTTGTAGGTAATAGTCCGTCATACATTTCCAGGCATTCAATCCAAAGATGGATCACTTGACCTGCTTCCTGCCGGGCACGCTGGCGTTGGGCCATTCGAACGGCCTGCCCGATTGGCATATGACCATGGCCGAGGAACTCTTATACACGTGTTACTTGACTTACTCTGCTCATCCCACGTTTTTGGCACCTGAAATAACACATTACAATTTGGTTAGTACACAAAATTGAATTAATTGTTGGTTTCATTGTTATTACATTATTTACACTATGAAATAGTTGCTTTCGGGTAAGAATTAAATCATTTTATTCGATTTAAAAAAAAAAAACCTGCCATGGACTTACACTAAATTAGGATTTAAAATTATTGGTTCTAATTAAGATGGTTACAAATTCCGCTCGAATTAAATTTGATATCTCGAAAGTCCTTGTTAAACGTTTTGACCAGCAAAGGATAAAAATAAAGTTCGTTTAGACAAGTTTCACTGAAAAAAAAGCGATATTTAAAAGATAAGTTAAAGTATAAGTTACTAGATTACCCTATTGATATGTTTCAGGCGAGTACTACAGATGACATGTACACGAAGATCGCGGATGCTCACAGCCTCTTGCGGCCGGAATTTGTTGAGAGCCTCTGGTACATGTACCAAATCACTGGCAACACCACGTACCAAGACTGGGGCTGGCAAATCTTTCAAGTAAGTTAAATAGTCAGTTTCTTTGAATCTGTTGCATGGTGACCGACCTAATATGTGAAAAGGCGTTTCATTGATGTAAGAGACAACTAGACTTACTTCAGAGTCAATATTAACGTATATACAGGTTGAAACAGCAAGGGTATACTTTTTTTTCAAAACTTACCTTTGTAATGCTAAAACTATGCGCTTGAAAGCTAAAGGTGTTATAGGGATACAGCTGTTGACGGATTTCATAAGTCTATAAAACCTTCAGTACTTCAACTGTCCCACAAGGCTGATAGATTTAGATTTACGAAGTAAAGTTGCAATTAAAATAGTGTAGGCATACTATTTTACTTAGTATAATAACATCATAACTAACCATTTTGAACCTTTTACTTTCCAGGGGTTTGAGAAATATGCCAAAGTTCCGAACGGGTATACGTCTCTCGCCAACGTCAAATCTGATAAGCCCGCACCACGTGACATGATGGAGTCCTTCTTTCTCTCGGAGACGCTCAAGTATTTGTACTTACTGTTCAGTGATGACAGATTCATAATCGATTTGAATAAATACGTGATCAATACTGAAGCGCACCCGTTGCCTATACATAAGAACTAGATAACAATAGTGTGTGAGACAGCAGATTGTGTGTCAATTTTTTTACTGTAACCAATAAATGTAACTTATACCCCTAATAACGTTCCTATTATGTCTGATATTTTCTAGTATTCTTTTGCTACTGTGCCTCTAGTCCTTAATTCTATTCTACCACTCTTGAACATTTATGACTTATGTAAAAACCGATAATGACTTCATAATTTCACTACGCTACTGCAGTCTCACATACTTCTAAGTGTTTATTTTGAAATTCTATCGCACTCGTAATTAAACTAGTAGTTCAATTTTTATACTATTTAAAAGAATAGTAGATGCAATCGTCGGGAATCTCATATTTATTATCGTATCAGATATTATTATATCTGGAACTAGTAGAACTGATACTCCCAGTTATAACGCGATCGTTGTCGCACAATGTGTCCATTTAAGCCGCATCTGACATAAAAAGACAGCCAAATAAAATAACAGGCAGATGCCAATGTGCCCTGTCTATCAGTCATCAAAACAAAACTAAGGCTTAGTGAGAAATCTATAGGTGCGTAGAATTTTGTAGGGAATAATTACGTCACAATTCGCGCACGCATAAACCTATACCTGAATATAATCCCTAATAGCAATGAAAAGTACAGAGACTCATAACTCACTCAGGGATGCTTTTGCTCCTTGTTGTGATAGAGTCGATAGGTAATCAATTATTCAAGCGGTTGTTATTATTCGAAGTATCTTCATAGCACTACTTCTACTGTAATGGGTATCTACTAAATTTTTTATCCCGTACAAAATTATTTTGTATTTATAATAATTAAGTACATAGATTTATTTAGAGAACAGTACTTACGTATTATAATATCGAATTTATTCATGGTGTGTACCTTCTGTGTAATATATCGGTATATTTAGAAGGCTTACGTCAGTTACTTACGCAAAATTTACTAATTTAATTTAATTTATAATCTGGTTACAGAAATTTACTTATGCGGTGTGTCGCTGTAACCAGCTTGAAAAGTTTTAGTAATTACTTGTAAGTAACTTTTGTAATTCAAACTTACAAAATGCAATCCATGTCTTAGGAAATGTTTTGTATGATATTATTTTTGTTTTCTACTGTCTTTAAGGTATGACATACTGCATAAAGGTTGTAACTCTACAGATATATGCATTTTTAAGTTAATTTAATTTATATAAAAAGTTAATTTACAGTTAAGAGGTTCTTAACTATATATTATTTTTATGATTAAAATAACCCTATTGCCCATTTAAAATAAGCAAGTTAATAAAATAGCTGATTACCAGACAATGATTTAAAATAATGAATTAGCAGTATTTTTTATTTGCAGTACTTACTCATGAATGCTATTATCAGATGTATGTGAGCTGCAGTTTTTATCAGAATACATCATTCATTTAGTAGTAGAAAAGTGGAAATTAACAACACCCGATTTTGACGCTTGTTGCATGTATAATGTACCAATATTACCAGTGGTTAAAGGTTGCTTACCTATTTGGTACACACTATCGTACTATAATTGCAATATAATTCATAATTAATAAAAATATAAACTTGTAATTTTTTATGTCACTTACTAATAGAAAGAACACAAGTTTTGTAATAATTATGTTTACAATATTATTTTTAATTTAAAAAAGTATACCTTTAATATTTTATTTTTCTAAATACGAGAGGTTGTGATGTGAAATATAACTTGGGTATATGTTTTATATTAAATTATTTACTACTTAAGATTAAAGGACATTTAAAATTTGTATGGTATAACCGATTAAGGCTGATAATCTATTCGTACATACAATCAAGATTTATCATACTTAACCTGAGGATATTTCCAATCAACGGAAAGATTCCGTGTCGTAAACAACAGCTTTCTTTCTAATTCATATGTAAAAGGTGAATAGAAGCTATTGTTTCCGACATCGGAAACTTTCAACCCCCCCAGCAGTCCTTTTTATAATTGATACAAGCAAACCTATCAAAATAACTTTTGATAATGTTACAACTGATTAAGGTTGATTACCTAGTTTAACAAACATAGAAGATTCATCATACTTTACCTGCAGTACTTTTTATGATTGATACAAGTAAGAAAATCTTTTAACATGTCAAAACAAAGTTTGATAATGGTACAACCGTTCAAGGTTGATGACCTATTTGAACATAAATACAAGATTCATCATACCTTACTTGCAGTTCTATTTATAATTGATAAAAGTAAAAAAAAAACCTTTTAACATTTCAAAACAATGTTTCATAATGTTACAACCGATCAAGGTGGATTACCTTTTGTAACATACATACAAAATTAATCATAATATAACTACACTCCTATTTATAATTGATAGAAGTAAATAAACCTTTCAACATGTCAAAAGAACTTTTGATAATTTTACAACCAATCAAGGTTAATTACCTATTTGAACATACATACAAGATTAATGATACTTTACCTGCACTCCTATTTATAATTGATAAAAGTAAAAAAACCTTTTGACATGTCAAAACAACGACTGATAATGTTACAACCGATCAAGGTTAATTACCTTTTTGAACATACATACAAGATTCATCATACTTTACCTGCAGTTCTATTTATAATTGATAAAAGTAAAAACACCTTTTGAAATGTCAAATTAAAGTTTGATAATGTAACAATCAATGAAAGTTGATTACCTTTTGAACATATTCGTACACATACAAGATTCATCATGCTTTACCTGCATTTCTATTTATAATTGATAAAAGTAAAAACACCTTTTAAAATGTCAAAATAACGTCTCATAATGTAACAACCAATGAAGGTTGATTACCTTTTGAACATACATACAAGATTCATCATACTTTACCTGCACTCCTATTAATAATTGATAAAAGTAAAAAGACCTTTTGACATGTCAAAACAACATTTAATAATGTTACAACCGATCAAGGTTGATTACCTTTTTGAACATACCTACAAGATTCATCATACTTTACCTGCACTCCTATTTATAATGAATAAAAGTAAAAACACCTTTTAAAATGTAAAAATAACGTTTGATAATGTAACAACCAATGAAAGTTGATTACCTTTTGAACATACATACAAGATTCATCATACTTAACCTGCACTGCTATTTATAATTGATACAACTAAACATCCGTTAAACATGTCGATATAACTTGATAATGTGTATAAAATACACAATAGTTACTATGGTAATTGTGCAATATGCGAGAGCGCGCGGGAACAACCAATAAAACCCGTAGCTAGGAATGCACTGATGTATTCGCGGCATAATGTTTGGACACAATATTAGCGGCGGTGCGCAGCCCGCACGCGCATAAGCTTTCGCGCTATAACATAGGTACCTATGCATAGGTACCTTCGCTATATAGGTAGGTAAGTATAAATATAATTACCTACACATTATCTATATATACATATAGAACAATCCCTTCCCCTTATAGCTAAGAACAAAAATGCGTAACTCTAAAATAACAAAATCTTAAGGGGTATCAATCTGATCCGAAACCAGAGGCTCGTCGGAGGGTTCTTCCCAGGAAGGGGTCAACTCGCGCCGTCGAGGCCTTATGGGGCCCGCTGCCGATGGAGTCATAAAACAATCCTCCCCTGCATCCTCTTCCCTGACAGGCGGTGGTGTTGTCAACGTCCTGTCCGCGGAATCCGCCTCCACATCACTGACCTCATCGGTTATCGAATCATTATCTGGTTGAAAATCGGAGATTACGTCCGCGTCCCAACGAATGTTTCCTTTGTGTATGCCGTCTGCATCGAGCCTTGGCCTTATTTGGTTTATATGTGTCTTGTCACTTCCAAATCTAAACTCGGAATATACACAACATATAAAACTGTACCCAACTTCTTTTTTATAATACCCTCGATCCAGGTATATTTTTTATTTATAACATTTTTCATTATCCAAACATCCATATTAATATTAAATTCTGGTCTTTTTTGTCCGTTGTAGCGATTAGCCTGTGAGCACTTATTAAATTCTACAGTACGAGAGAGGTTCGTGGATAGAGGAGACGTTGGAGCTTTAAGCAGGTCTAACCTGGAGCGTAATTGCCTGCCGTAAACTATCTCGGCAGGTGATTGCTCTGTGGTACTATTTTTAGAGTTTCTATAGTCAAATAAAAATTTCGAAATCTGTTCCGGTAGTATTTTCTTATTTGTATTCTCTAAAATGACTGCTCTTAAACCTTGTTTCACCACTTTCACCATACTTTCAGCCTGGCCGTTACTGGACGGGTGGTATGCTGGTGAAAAAAGGTGCTTTATCCCATCCTCGTCGCCACTGTGCAATATGCGAGAGCGCGCGGGAACAACCAATAAAACCCGTAGCTAGGAATGCACTGATGTATTCGCGGCATAATGTTTGGACACAATATTAGCGGCGGTGCGCAGCCCGCACGCGCATAAGCTTTCGCGCTATAACATAGGTACCTATGCATAGGTACCTTCGCTATATAGGTAGGTAAGTATAAATATAATTACCTACACATTATCTATATATACATATAGAACAGTAATAAAGTATTTTTTATATTTACTTATTTCTTTTATGTTGCAAGGTTTTGTTGTAAACAAATTTAACATTTAATATACAAAGCAATTTTTAGAATTGTTGTGCAATAATTAGGTATTACAATGTATTAAGCAATGTTTTCTTAGGGTATTCACATGACGGAATTTTAAAAAAAGAAGAATAGAAGATGTCGTTTTTAATGAATTAGAAGAAGGATGGAAACTGATGTTTCCGATACGGAAACTTTCCGTCGACTGTGATTAGCCCTCCGGAACAGCGCACAATTTTAAAATGCGTTTCTAAAATATGATGAGTTGTTTAATATAATGCGTGATACTCTGCAGCGGCGCCACCATGATAAAAAGTGACCAATCATAGTGGGAAAAAATGTACGATTAACGTATATAATGTACGTATATCGTATTATAATGTACCTTTACCAGGTACCGAGATAATTGACATTTTTAGTGGCGCCGCTGGGGAGTATGCTCCCCAGCGGCGCCACCTGGTTCTCATACTTATGAATGATATTGGCTGCTAAATTTGATTGGAAATAAATGTACGGATGCAGTCTACTATGTACATGTCAAAAAACATCAATATTTTACATTAGTTTTATTTATTTTGATCATTTATTTTACCTTAAAAACGCCCGAACAGCTTAGGTTCACATACTTAGTACCGACAAAGCTAATGGTATTAGCAACTTTATTCTATTGAAAATAAATGTTTGAACGCTAAATGAGAAGTACATACAGTAAAAATATATAATTATTAGATGGTAGTTTATTTTTTGTCATTAATTTAAGTTTACCCTAAAAATGCCCATTTACAGTTGATGTTCACATGCCTAGTACCGACAAAGTATTATGGTTTTAGAAACTATATTATATTGGAAATATATATACGAATCCTGTATGTCATGTATAAGTTACAAATTATCATTATAAGACGATGGTTTAATTTTACAATGAAAACTCCCGTATACAGTTGAGGTTCACATACCTAGGTATGTGAACCTACTGTCTAATAGTTATATTTTTAACATATATATAACATACAGTAAATTTATTTCCAGCAGAATAAAGTCCTCAATACAATTATTCTTTGTCGGTACTGTACGTGAATTTCAACTGTAAACGAGCGTTTTCAAAGTAACTTAAAATTAAATTAAATTAATAAAAGTACCGTATAATAATAATATTTTGAAATGTACTTCTCATTCAGCGTTCAAACATTTATTTACAATAGAATATAGTTGTTAATACCACTTTCTCGGTGCTAGGCTAGGTATGTGAACCTCAACTGTATAAGGAAGTTTTCGAGATAAATTTAATTTATTGAAATAAATTAAACTATAGTCTTATAATGATAATTTTTAACTTATACATAACAAACAGGATTCGTATATATATTTCCAATAGAATATAGTTGCTAAATCCATAATACTTTTTCGGTACTAGGCATGTCAACATCATCTGTAAGCGGGCATTTTTAGCGTAACATTAAATTATTGAAAATATATAAACTACCATGTAATAATTATATATTTTTACATGTACTTCTTTTTGAGCATTCAATCATTTATTTCCAATGAAATATAGTTGCTAATACTATTAGCCTTGTTGGTGCTAGGTATGTGAACCTCAACAGTATACGGGAGTTTTCAAGGTAAAATTAATTTACTGAAATAAATTAAACCACCGTCTTATAATGATAATTTGTAACTTATACATGACATACAGGATTCGTATATATATTTCCAATATAATATAGTTGCTAAAACCATAATACTTTGTCGGTACTAGGCATGTGAACATCAACTTTAAATGGGCATTTTTAGGGTAAACTTAAATTAATGACAAAAAATAAACTACCATCTAATAATTATATATTTTTACTGTATGTACTTCTCATTTAGCGTTCAAACATTTATTTTCAATATAATAAAGTTGCTAATACCATTAGCTTTGTCGGTACTAAGTATGAGAACCTAAGCTGTTCGGGCGTTTTAAAGGTAAAATAAATGATCAAAATAAATTAAACTAATGTATAATATTGATGTTTTTTGACATGTACATAGTAGACTGCATCCGTACATTTATTTCCAATAAAATTTAGCAGCCAATATCATTCATAAGTATGAGAACCAGGTGGCGCCGCTGGGGAGCATACTCCCCAGCGGCGCCACTAAAAATGTCAATTATCTCGGTACCTGGTAAGGGTACATTAAAATACGATATACGTATATACGTTAATCGTACATTTTTTCCCACTATGATTGGTCACTTTTTATCATGGTGGCGCCGCTGCAGAGTATCACACAATATAATAGGTAGGTAATGATAATTTAGCTAAGTAATTACAATTTTACAACTTTAGCATATGTTTCGAGTGCTAACAAATGACTGTTAATAAAAAAAGAAGAGTTATTGTATTTTTTTGTTCCATAGATGTAATTATTTTAGAAATTTTGATAATTCCTTGAGTTTTACAAGGAAAGATTATAAATAAAATGTTTGTCGTTGTGTTTGCGCTAATTATACCAAAAATATGCGAGCTATTTAAAATGCACTGATTTTTATTCAACGACGAAGGTCGAGGCGTAATAACTAAGACTGTTCCATTTAGTAGGTCCATCCTATAATATGCGTGTTCCAACATGCACGTGGCCGCTTTTTATAATCTTTATGATACACTTAAACATGTTTTAAACAGTTAATTTTGGAAGGGAAGACAAGGACTTACTATGTAACCAATCCGTATCCGGCCGAATCCGACCGGATTGAAATTGGTGCAGAATTGCAATCCCTAGTTCCATTAGAACATCTCCGACTCGACTTGGCACACATTGTGACGCCAAGGTTGTTCATCTCATTTTTTCTCACATTATTGGTACCTGGAAACCAAAATGTAGAGAACGAAAATGAGATGCAGATCCGCATATTGGTGGTATATCTATATTGCATATTTATTTATATCTATGGTTTGATCTTTGATCACTATTGATATTGGCCGCAAATCAACGCTCGCAATTTTCCTTAGTCAATATTTAGTAAATGTTATATTCAGTCCAGCTTAGTTAATATTAATTAGTTACCAAGATACTAGTTTGGCAATAAGATCATGCGTTCGCATTGATTTGTATTATTTATATAAATAACTGTTGTAAATGTAAAGACACTAGGTAGGTTGCATTAGTTTAGAATGTTTGAAATATGTAAGACTAAATTTTGTTTTGGTAATATGGTTAGATCATGTATTTCCAAATAATTCCAGAAACGTTTTCATAATGTTTTATATTTAAAACCAGACTTATATACATACATATAAATATTGCATTTATATTTCATTGTAAGATAAATAAATACACCTTAAAGTGTGGTATTACATAGTGGTTGTAATAAATGTACAATTATTTAAAAGATTTTTATTCATCTCTGGATGTTAGTGAGTGACTGTGTAAATAACGATGATCGTATCGCATGTGATGATCATAAATAACTAGGTACTCTTGGTATCATAATTTGAAGTTTGTAATTTATTTATTACGTTTCCTACCCACATGCTGAACCTATTCCTGGATCCTCTTCGGGCTAATCAATATTTATGCCAATTCCAGTGTATAAAACGCGTTTTTATAAGCATTTCATCATATTTTATGGAAATAATGATCAAGTGTGGGCTTTAGTGGCCCAGATCATCCTGACATTAAGGGGAAGGCCGTGCCCAAGAGATTATTAATAGAGTAATTATAGTGATAGGGTATAAAAAATAATCTGCAAATAATACAAAATAAAGTTTATTTCTCATTGATTGTACAAATTACTGTAGTACAATCTTTTACAAATACACATTATAAACCTAGTCTATGTACTTATACCAAGTACAGACTCCTGTTTTGGACGGAGACTGATCACTCAGTAGAAGCTGACAAAATTTCATACAGTCAAAAATAAAGCTTTAATAAAGGTTTACACTGGATAAACGTATAAGTAATACTAATTTATTATAAATAGTGGCCAATGAAACGTTTGAACAGAAAGTGTTGTCCAATGATGAATACCACCACTGTGCAACGGACATCAAGAACAACTGAACGTATTGCTATGGCTACATTCAAAGTTGCGACGCATCTACTTATTACCTATTAATAAGAGATTGGCACATAGAAATATCAAAAATATATTATAGATTTAAATCTACATCGTATCACCAACGAACACGCTCGGGCGCAATGGTAGGTAGTCAGTTTTAATGGTAGGTAAGATCAGTGGGTCAATTGACCGTGTGCTTAACATAGAGAACTCATAGGAAACAAATGTAAGTTGGTACCATAACAGTCACAAAAAAAGGAAAGATAATGCACCATACATAGTAGATTTCTCATCATTGTGAGACTTGAACTGCTTTAATCAAGGTACACATGCTGCTTTCAACCACTCTAAAACTACAACTTGTGATACAAATGCAAGAGTGTAAATAACACACGTTTTTATCATATTTCATCCAGTAATAAGTGAGTACCTACAAAATATCACAAACATCATTATGTATATCAAAATGTAAAACTGTAACAAGAATATGTATATTTTATCACATATTATTATTCAATTGGAACAAATTGGAATGCTTTGTTTATGGTAAAGATGGTCCAGTTCATTATGATTTACAACTAAGTAGAAAATATTTTTTATGATAAAACAAAAGTTTTCTAAGTAATATCAGATCTTGGTAGCTCTTAAAAATACAATGAAAATTATTTTTTAGGTGTGTCCACCTACATAAGGACACAATCACAACATTGTAGAGTGTAATACAAACATTTGATGCCACAATCCTCTTCTTCTACGGTGGATGTAGTTGAGCGGGTCTTGTGTGCTGGTGGTGGTCGAAGGTAAACACTGTCTACGTTATCCCCAGCCTTTTCTTTATTTTGATTTTCGGACTTATTTCTGTCTTTGTCATTTTCAAGGTAGTCATCATCTTTATCGTTTTTGAAGGCCTTGTCATTGGTGTCCCCGGCTGCTTGCTGTAAAATTACAATTTTAATTGTAAAATTATGAGATAATAGCTGACCTGACAGACATTGTCCTGTCTTCACTTTGAATATTGAATTTGAATTGTTCCGCTCAACTTTCTTATTTTTTTTCTATCATAAGAAGGTTCTCCTGACAATAATAAACACAACAAATAAGAATTAGCAAAATCGTTCCATCCATTCATGCGTGATGCAATGACTAAGGAAATAGAGATTAATTTTTATAAATATAGATTATGGCTGATCTGGTGCACACAAACTCTCAAATATTATACAATAGACATAATGTATCTGCCCATTATTTTGGAATAGTTTTGGCAGCAGTTGAGTTTGATCCACAGAATGATTGCCTCCCATTCCATAATTTTCAGCAATTAACCTCAGACGATACCTGGCATAAAGTTAATCTTTTCGCAAAGAGTCTCTACACATAGTACACTTCAGCCCTTGCAAGCTATTCGACAGTCAAGATATAGCCTGTGTATTAGAAACATACTTTACAAATTACATTGATGCAGGTATTTACTAGCACTATAAATAGTTATTATGAATAGTTATCATACATTAAAAATAATAAAATATATAACTAAGAAAATCGCAATAAATGTGTTGTACAGTAGTGTGATGACACAGCAGGTACACCTACAAATACTTATCTACATTCCTGCTCTGTCTCAAGTTCTAATAAAAGTTGTCATATTGAGAACCATGTTGACATGTATTGGCAGCATTAAACAATTGTGTTCATTTTCCACTAACACTGATGTAGTGTAAGGTGATAACCATTCTCATGCACTGGTAGAATATCATCAAGCATCGCTCAAATTATATAAGGTAATAGGAGAATTTTTCACTTACTTTATTTTCTTCTTTGTCATATTGAATGAATCCCTGTTTTTCCTCCGGGTTGCTGGTTCCGCTACTGTCAGCAGGGCCCTCTGCCGTAGCCAGAGCAGGTCCTGCTGTTGCCACTGTTGCTACTGTTGCGATGGGTGCTTTACTCCTCTCTGGCACCAATAAATCCACCTCTTCTTCTTTCTTCTTGTGTGGAAACTCAGAGGAATCTCCGGACATACTAAGAAGAAGAATGATTGCTATTAATATGAGTACGCAACAAAACAATTCACTGCCAACTGCACCCAAACACATACTGGCACACACGGGAGTCGGCAGATTAAATTTCATTGCATGCATGACAATCGTGCACCGTCGGAAATACCCACCTACACCACTGGTCGCTACTCATTCACTATGTAAACAATATTCGAGTTTGAACGCAGCGAATGTTATCGACTGCATGTATCAAATTACCTCACTACTGCTTCTATTTGTTCACCAGACAAACGACGCCATGTGGTGATGATTGTTTCAAAATTATTGTTTTCTTGCATGTCGTCGGCGCGTCAAAAACATGAACCGACCAAAAAGTTTTCAAAGTTTGTTCACAAATAATAAATTAGGATGTTTCTGACTTGTTCAAAAGTATATTCTTTATTGCTCGGCTTACTACGATTTTTTCCTAATTAATTGAAACTTCGGAGATTATGCTTTTAGGAAACCTAAAGAGGATTATTTTTTTTAGAAAAGTTAGAAATAATGCGTTGACCTTTGTGATGTCATGTCAACAAATTGTCTGTCTGCCTGCTGTCACCTGTTCTGTCATACAGCAATCGGCATGTCACTGATTAGGGCTGTATACAATCAAGCTACTCATAGTATTTGTTGTATTTTCTGCTGAAGAACGGGTATACGCGTACACTATTTTCGCACATTTGGATAGGTACCTACAGAATGCTCAATTTATTTATTTAGATTATTACAAGAATCGATTACAAAATGTCTCATAATTGAATAATATTATATTATTATTTAACATGAGGCATGTCATGTTTGCTTTTTTAATTCTTAGTAACTCCCTTTCTCGTTTACAACCCACTCATATACCTGGTAAAAGGGAAATAGACGAATCAATTTATTAATTTAAGTATCATTAATCGTTATCTTGTAACAAATAATCGGCACCCCGTTACTTAAAAGTGGTATTAGTTAGGTACTGGGCCTGGTAACGAATACGCATACTTACTGATACTCTCCTTAGCTTACGTTTAGTTTTTCCTTCAGTCGATTATTTATGAAATAATTAAATTTATTTTTCTTGCTTAGAAACTAATCAATCAATACCTAATCCTTACTAATATTATATCCTTACTAATAAATAATGCGAAAGTAACTCTGTCTGTCTGTCTGTCGCTCTTTCACGCCAAAAGTACTGAACCGATTTCAATGAAAATTGATACACAGATAGTCTAGAGCCTGAGAAAGGACATAGGCTAGTTTTTAATGCGAAAAAAGAGTTTTAAGGGGTTGAAAGGGGGGATGAAAAGTTGTATGGAAGTATCGTAATTTTCACTATTTATGCTAATTTTTTAAACTTTTGATTCGATATAAATAAATATGACATTCAATGTTTGTAAAAGTTTTACCCTCAAGGGTGTAAAATAACAATAGGGAATATGGGATGAAAGTTTGTAGGAAAATATAGCTATTTGCAGTGAAACACTGCAAATAGCTCATTAATGTATTCATACGTATGTGTCTTATTTGTAAAATAATTAGCCTAAATAATTAAAAATGCTACCCAAAGACACTATTTCACGCGGACGAAGTCGAGGGCACAGCTAGTGAAAATTATAAATTAAAATCTGCGAAATTACCTTACTTACTCAAGTTATTTAAGTAACCACTATAATAGTTATTGTATAGACCCATATTTGTGATAATTTTCAATGATTACGTTTTATTTCAACATTATTATTTCTTATTAATTCTCTTATCTCTTAATCTCTTATTAATTCGACGCTGATCAATTTTAAAGCGCGGGAAATTGAAAGCATTTGTGTCGCACAAAGGGTGATCGATCTTATTTAGTGTTAGATATTTTGGAATTGTTTCGAAAATATATTAATACTTACCATTTTATTAATTAGGTATAGGTAGGTATGAGCTACATATCACATAGGTATCTACATCAAAAAAGTCGTAAAAGTATGATAAGTTAGTTAGACGTCGTTATCTTCCAGGAGGTTCCCAGGAGTTCATGGACACGGAAAAATTGAGGTATTTCTTCTTCAAAGGAAAGTCAGTGTTTAATAGGTAACTAGGTACCTACGTATTTTAGTGAAGTTATATAATTCAGTAAAAGGTACTCGTAGAACCTATCCTACAAAAGCCGGGTACCCGTATCAATAGGAAAATATCAAATAGGAAATAACTAAGCAATCAAAAATTATTCTAAACTGCGGAACAACTAAAATTAGTTATATACAAACTTACACCAGCCTGTAGCCTAATTTAATCCAGTTAGGTAGGTAGGTCGGTACTTACAATTTGTAGATAGATGGTGATCGTTCATATTTCTTATTATATTCGTAATTATGGGAACTGTAGACAGCCTCTTTCTTTTTATTACGCTTTTTAGTAGGTATCCATAATATACTGAAACTTGCTGAAGGCTTGCTGCTTTTGGGTGTAGTGTATGATGATACGGGATGGCTTTTGCTCGAGCTAGCACCAAATGTTGCTGATGATTTTCCACTAGAACTTGAGCCAAGACCCGTCGACACCTTCGGAGCTGGGCCACTGCTGGGCTTTCCTGAGGAACTCTTGCCGAGTATACCAGCCCCGCTCTTGCCTGCAGGGCCGGCACCCAGTTTTTTATTTATCGGCGCCAGTGTGATTTCTTTTAAAATTTTCTTGTTAAGTTATCTGTAAAGTAAGACGACAAAATAGGTAGGTATATCGTTATTCTTGTCATACTTCATAGGTAAGTAGGTATTCCTATGTTAGTTAGTTGTAAGTAAAATACGTACTAAGTAAGTAACTACATACTTAAAATAGACGAATTTGGTTTAGCATGGGAGAGAATCTGTGCAAAAATAGCTGAAACGCATCACGTTTTCCTGTTTCCTGACACGTGTGTGTACGTGATCTATCACGTTTTTGTCATAAGTTACCGTTTACAATGCTATCTGTAATATACCTAAGTGAGTTATTAACAAAGTAAGTCACTATAGATGTAGTAGGTAGGTAAAGTATTAGGTACCTATATTTAAAATTTGTTATGTAATAATAGCCAATGTTGGTATAGGTACGTAAGTAAATACGGCATTTAGAATACCTAAGTAATATGTAAGTCAAGCAAAAACGCCATTGTACTGTACAAAATTATTGAAAAGAAGTCTACACTGCGATCGTGGAAAAAAATGCTTATAGGCTGCCTGCCTAGTTTAGTAAACGTAAAGAACAACTATGAGCATAATCTACCTTAGCGACATGCTTTATATTTACCAGTAGGTAGGTAGCTCTACCTATCAGTTGTTATGTTATTGTTCTATCACGAATGAAGTCTACCATACTTTTTTCTAAGGATAATGGAGGCAAGCAAAGTAATAATCATTAGTTACCCACTTGCCCACCTCCTAAATTAATTTACCTTTGATTTGATCCCGACTCGTCAAAGAATTTCCAAATAAACAAATCCAATAGAAATGGTTATCTTGAAATGAAAACACATAATCACACTCACTACCACATTGTCTGCCTCACTCATAAAACCTGTCACAGCGGTCTCGAAACTAAATAATAATAAATATGTAATGATCTACAGCATACTTAACGGTAAACCATAGAGCTCTATATTATCTCGTATTATACCGTATGTGGCACACGGTATGTGAACACGAGTCCGTGCAGCCGTTTGGCCGGTCGCGCACTGTTGCGGTGTTGCAAGACTACTGGACTTCGAAACACACTCGGATACACTCAAAGCCGCAGGGCTTCCACGTAGAACAACGTGATTTGCGAAACCTTAATGCAGTTCATCGAATTGTATAGCTAAACAAATAGGTGTTGCTTCTTTTTTTAAATATAATAACATCTACTTACACGAACATCTGTGTTTGCAATAACTACTTACAAGAAGCATTCAAATTGTTAACGAATGATATGAGTTTTTCTAAAAATGCAAACGTTGCTTTTATGCTTGCATAATATTTTAATCATACATTGAACTAGAACTCCTGGTTCTGCCTACCTATTTGGTTAGACCTACTAAATGTTTTCAGGTCCATAGCTCTTTCACATCCCTTCTCAAAAAGGTGTTAAGTATATTTTATTCAAACACCTACCTATATACCTCCAGTGTATTCCCCAAAGCTATTATTTTTTTATGAATCACCTATCTCTATAAAGAAAGGGTTTTCTCTTCTTTAGGAAACACCCTTGTGTGTCATAGTTTCATAACAAATAGTGGGCCTTTTGATAAGCGTATTGCGAGAATGACCATAATCTGGTATCACTGCGGGTGACCACGACGATAAACTTTCGCAATAAATAATAACTAATGCTTGCGTCACCGTCCAACGCGCAAAATGACCGTGTTTGTAGGATCGAGCCAGGAATCGGTTCTTGACTCATGCATCCTTTCTAACAGGTATACCTACACAACAACTTCAGTGTGTGGGTGATGTCGGTCGAATAAAGGATCCATTGTCTGGCTTTGCAAAAAAAAACAAATTTCTATTTAAATAAATAAATAGAGGTTGTTGACTCTGAGTTTGAAGGGAGATTCCAAAATATCGAAGTAGTAGCCGATAGGGTAGTGTCTACCCTTTTTAATACTGTAGGATATTGTGCTCTGAGGTACTTTACTTATGAAGAGATCGACCACATAGGTAAATTTACTCTTTCGCAAGGATATACCTAATTCTCTTAGGTCAAGGAAGTTTATAATACATTTATGTAAATTATGTTACATAAATAATAACCATTGATAAAAGCAATAATCAATAACGTTCTTAGGTACCTGCTACCTCATTAAATAATTCCGGTAAATTTATAGAAATGTTAAACTGTATTTTCCAGTCTCCGGCGACGTAAAATCAAACATTAATTGAGTCTATTTGCTTATTTGCGCGAACATCAATGAACTTTTAAGCTCTTTTAGATAATTATTAGACTCATTAAAATATTCTCTTATCAATTAAACGTAAAGAAAGGAAATTTAAGGTAGCGCGCCATTGAGGCAGGCGGGCGGCCGTGTAACTCACTTGTGATTTTACTGGATTTTTAAGAAGTCCGAAATAATTGTGCCGACACTCATCCAAGTCCCAAGTATTATTTCGAACTATCTGTATTAATTTTGTGATAATGGTTTGTAAAAGTAACGAGTTGGCAACCAAAAAGTTTGGAAGCGTCAATAGCCTGTTAGTTGGAGGGGTCGTTTTCGGAGCTGACGGGTTCCGGGTTCAATATCCATCCTGGCCATTTAAGTACGACAAGATGCCAGTTCTATCACAAGTATTATATTAGCTGGAGGAGAACGGAATGCTAGTCTAAAGTAATGTGATAAAGTCATGTTTGTTAGTAATCTTTATGAAAATAAAACAGTCCTTTTAAATTACCAACTAAGAAGCTACTGTTTATTTTGTGTAGTTGTAACTACGGCTTTAGCACTAGGTTTTTCGCCGTAAATTGGATAATTCTTGATAAAAAGAATGCGGTCTGAATTGAGAATCTCCTTTTTGAAGTCACTGCCTACCCCTTTGAGAGAACAGGAGCAGGTACCCATAATATAATGTATTTAAAATTCTTCTTTAAAAAAGACGACGAAGCATCCAAGGTCTATTAAAACCATACATTTGACCGTACGTCTTTTTAAATCGTTCTCGAAAAACATGTCCGTCGTTTAACATGTGCCTAAATGTATTATTAAGTGGCAATGGTCATTTATTAAACGGTCACGAACTGTGGCCTGACAACCGTTAGCCCATTGTACAGATAGTTACACCACTTACTGGAATATTAGGTGGGTTTTGAGTACCCACAATGGGTTTGTACTTGGCAAAGGGTTTGTCGGTTTGCGTATTTATTCAGTTTAAACAATTAACAAATCTTACGCTCGCTTGATGAGCGTACTTATGCAGAATAGGGAGCACTAATTGTATTATTTTTAAGTAGGTCTTTATGACGTTGTCGTCGTCGACGGAAGTGGTGTACCCTAACTACTGTGATTTTATAGGTCTACTAGCTGAGCCCGCGACTTCGTCCGCGTGGAATTTAACTTAACAAAAAAGCCCGCTCCCGCGTGCTGAGACCGCGCGACAGGACCAATTAAAAAAAAATGTTTTTCTTATATAAAAGAAGCATACGTAACTCCTTATAACAACAGCTCTCTACCAGTGAAAGTCCCGTCAAAATCGGTCCAGCCGTTTCGGAGATTACCCGGAACAAACACACAGACAGACAGACAGACAGACAGACAGACAGACAGACAGAAAGACAGACACACAGTAAAAAATAGTCGCCTTTTTATACAAACAGACACTCAAATTTTATTTATTTTTATAGATGTATAGATAGGTTAGATGAAGTCAGCAGTACGCGCTTCTGCATATTATCGAGAAACTTAAAATTATCCACAAACTAGAAAATTATACCTATGTGTTGTGTGGACAAAGTGATATTTTTTACTAGCTGTGTCCGCGACTTCGTCCGCGTGGAATAGTGTCTTTGAGTAGCATATTTATTTATATCGAATCAATAGCCGAAAAAAAAAGTTTCAAGCTTCTACCTCTAAAAATGACGATACTTCCATATAAGCTTTCTTCCACCCTTTCAACGCCTTACAATGCTTTTTTCGCATTAAAAAGTACATCCTTTCCAAATTTTTATTTAAATCGGTTCAGTAGTTATGGCGTGAAAGCGCGACAGACAAACAAAGAGACAGATAGAGTTACTTTCGCATTTGTAATACTATTTTTTGATGTACCTAACATCGTAACAACTTCATCAAATTTGATATAACAAAAACCTGTCTTTATAGTTATGAATTGAAAACCTTTATTGTTGCAAAGTTTCAAGCGATTACAGATTGCGATGTGAGTCCTTTGTCCTTGATGTAAAACCACTATTTGCTCTTCGATAGCGATTATGGCCTTTACATTGATACTTATTTATTTTTTATTCAAAAGACTAGTAAATGAAATTATATAGAAGTAACCCAGCAAATTAAACTATAATTATTAAAGATCTCAACACAACCTAACATCACAAGATTTGTATACATTTTGGCTCTATTTGGGTCTCGAATACGGTAAAAATGTAGATGCCAACTATTTAGAAAACGTTGTCTTTGCCGTTTGAAAAAGGCATTAGGCAAATTTGTTTTTCGTCTGTCTATAGTGAGACACTCTGTCTTCAGACCAAATCACCAATGAATTTTAGCAAGGATTACTTACAAACTGCACCCGCGACATACCTACCTCACCTCGTCGACCGCATGACATTGGCATTCGTTTGGCCTTGCTCTCCCATTCTTCACATGAATTTCGATGTTGATATTTTTATTTGGTAAGTATACCATTTAATACTGCCGAAATTTGCCCCGGCGGGAATCGAACGCACAACCACCATGTGCAGTGGCCTACGCTCGGATCACTGCGCGAAGCGGTGGTCAAAACATGAACATTATTTTTCGTAATCCAAGGCGGTAAGTATATTGTGGATGACAAGCCACCTCTACCTTCTGTCTAAGAAGTCCCGCGAATGATTATAAGGATGACCTCCATTTTGGTTTTCCAAAGTGGATGGTTACATTTTTGTAGTGTATTTTTATTAAACGTGTTTGTTATTGCTATTTATTATTTGAAACTGGCGAAATACCTATTAAACTGGGTGGGCCATATTTTTAAAGAAAGAAAGAAGAAGAGTATAAGCATGAATTTCGTGTATCTTTGCGAGCGTGAGCATACATCCCGACCCGATAATATGTAATTCACGGCATGAATTCAATCTCAGTATATTAAAAAAAAAACCATAATATATTCCGAGTATTATCATCTGGTAGAGCACACCAATTGGGAGATGACGTCAAGTGACAACCGGTCGGCTGACCCGTACCCCATTACAAGCAATCAACATGAATACTCGTTTGTGACTGTGAGTGATAAACATTTGATCTAAGATTGCATTGAGTACTAAGTACTTGTTTCTATATCTGTCTATAAATGTACTATACTAATCGACCTAGGAGTAGGGTTGGCTTACTGGCACGCTTATGATTGTACCGTCAACCTCTAGATCATAGCACAGGTTATTAATTAAGTTAAATAAAGATGAAGGTTATTATTATCACTTCTGTATCCCCGCAATGATGAAAGGAGCGAGCCTATTGCTAGTTTAGTCCCTGCTAGATAATGTAGAATTTTGTGAAGTACGTATTCAATTGTATCAATATACCTATATCTAAATATAAATATAACTCTATAATAACTGTATGAATAGTTGTGGAGTTATTATCTAGGGAGGGCTGAATCATACGAGTTCTTGGGTCAATGAAGATCAATATGCAGTCTGCACTTTGTCTTATAACCATATCTTCATAACTATTAATAATATTGAACACATTTGAATGGTATACCATGCTATTGAAACTCTGGAACATTGGTGGAATTAAAGGAGGTAGGTAGGTAAATATGATGTAGATAATTAGATCCATCAACGAGAAGAAGGTAGGTTCTTGTGTGTCAACTAGTTATTTGTCATTGCAACGTAATTTCTTGCATACCTAAGACCGAAAACGTCAACAATAATTACTTGCTACCTAGCTGCGTTTAACAGGAGACTAGGTGACTGTGTTTTACTTACTATCTAAGGCCAAATAAGCCGCAGGTTGCTTTTTTAATTCGAGAAGTAGGTATATATGCACTACGTGTGTATTCATTATTAATAAAAATATTAGAAATTATTATATGCACCTATATAGAAACCGTGTTTGAGAGGATAGACGTAGAGTCGTTTTAGCTGCCAAAAAAGCCTCTACATTACTCATGAAAATAATCGAATTTGGCCTAAAATGAAGATATACACTTCCTGCACCTTCACGTATTTTATCGTTTTTTTTTGTATTTAGAATCACTATTTCGGCTACTTTCGCGAGGAACTTCAAAATCAAACTCGAAATTCAACTTGTTTTTATTCGTGTAAGCCAACAAAGCATTTATGAACAGTCAGAATCTACCACCGTTTCGGCATGCTGCTTCCACTGAGAAGATCCGGCAAGAAACTCAATGGTTACTGTTTTCAATTAATAAAAGATGGTGTACATTCTCAGGGACAGTGACAGAATGTGAGCAGGCAACGAGGCTTCGACGAGTGTAGACTAGATTTATGAGAATAAGTGTTAGATTATGTGGTGTCATCATAATTAAACTTATACCGCATTAAGCAAAATGCTATTGAAATCATAGTTCACAGGAGATAACTAGCGAGTGGCGACCATGAACTTTCTGCTCACGTTACGCAACGCAACCGTCCCAGCAGTGAGGTCGTTTGATATAGGTACCTTTTACATCTAGGTAAAGGCTGTATCAGAAGTCCGAAATTGAAAAAAAAACAATGACACTAAAGTTACGTATATATACGGTAGCTGATGTAAATGCTGAGTAAATAACCTTTGAACAGGTATTTGACCCAACGTTTGAGCTCTATTCCAGATAATCAATTTAAGTATTATTCTGAACTTCTGAAACACACTGTAAGTACCTCATACTGTAGTTACCTATATTTTTGGGACTAGTCCCGCCACACACTCCCACCACTGTAACTCCTATAAGCCGGGATCGACAATGGTAACCAATAATGAAGTCGAGGTTTGACCCTCGATGAGTCCCGGGGAAAAGTTAAATTGTCTGGGAACCTGCACGAATTTAATCGAAAGAAATAATAGGAGGGGTTGGAAGAAAAAAAACCATCAGTTACCTATATGATACGATGATAATAGGTAGATTTAAGTACGTTTTAGAATATGAAAAAGTACTTAAACTATGACATCACACTGGTTACCAGTATGGCTGACAATAATATGCGATATGTTGAGCAATAAGTGTTGATACACTTGTGTCAATAGATCACACTCTCTAATGTGCTTTAGTCTTTACCTTCCAGTATTAGAAAGTATTGGTGCACGTTCCAACGTTCCAATTTTCTGGATCTATTTTGAAAATTTATGCATAGAGGTAAGGTTTAACTTTAGTAAGGTCAAACTTTAGAAGAGAATCTACCTACATTAAAGACCACGACGATTTAGAATATTTGTCAACAAATCTTGTTTTCTTGTTAGGTATTTATTAGTATTTACGTACTAAGAATGTTGAGAGGTTAATTAACATCCCAAAAACGCGTTAGTATTTTTTTTTACGTAGGGAATTAGTAATAGGAAATCAATCCAAACCAACGACATGGTTTGTTGATAAACATGAAATGTCGAGTACAACTAAATATGTTATTTATTTAGATATAATTTAATTTACTTAGACGCAAGTTTTATAAACTTTAACTAATTATAACTTGCGTCTATGTACTTCAGCTATCCAATTACCCATAATGATGATAAAATGAAATAAAACTACAAAATTGATCAATCAGTAATTATTATAATTGAATTCAATAATAATTAATTTAATCATTATAAATGTAACAAAATTTACTTAACCGAACGTATAAACTATAGATGCAGTTAAATAACACAATTATCAGTCATTCAATCATTCAACGTCATTGTTTATTATTAAACACAATACTATATTATTATTATAGATATGCACAAAAAATAAACGACAGCATAAAAATTTTAAGCTCGTGATATTAATACAATGAGACTGTCAGCATCAGCCTTTAGTCCACCATTATTTCTATATCTTCTTATTTTTGTTGTACTGTAATAAAGATACACTATCTATTACAATTGTACTCTACAAGATTTTATTTATTCCCATACCTTTTTGGACATACCATATCTGATATATTTATGATCTTACAATAAGCCAGGTCGTGCTGACCGCCTCAGTGGAATATTGCTGATAAAAAAACATAAATCCCTTATTTTCACCTTAACGGGAACATCAAAAATGATAATGAGCATCACTGCATTAAGTAATTCGAAACAAAGAGTCTAAAGTTACCATTTAATTTTTATTCTAATACAAAAATATAAAACCCAAGTCTTGTAATTTTTTTAACTAATATTATTAGTGTAGGTTAAAACCGAAATCAGAAAATTATGGCACTGTATTTCTTTATAGTATATTAGGCACACATGACCCTTTCGACAACCCCGATTACACATGCTGACTCCGATAAAGTCTGCGGATCTCCAACAAGTTGTAACTTCTGCCTTGATAAATTTTGCCGGTTACGGTGTTCCACATTTTGTGGCAAATATTTGGTCGCTGTATGCAGTACACACTATCAAGTCTTACTTCTAATTAAACTCTATCAATTAGCGACCTAAGTAAACGTAGAAATGCAAAATTTTATGTCATACTACATACTTACCCTATTAACGACTAATTGCCTTCATCGTTAAATAATTTAGATACGTCTACACATTTTGTTCATCGGCTGCTACGAGGATACGACATAGTTCTAGATACAATTAATACTGCTACACAGTGTATAGTTAACATTAAACATAATTAAGTCCCATTAAAACAGAGTAAAAATTATAAAGCGTGTTACGTCGAGCACCTGATATTATTTTTAATTTATAAAAAATAAGCGCCATTCCAGTTAGTCTGTATTCTCTTGTTTGAGTGTCTTTTATAATAGGATAACAATATCACAATTAATTAGGAAAATAAAATGCAATAATTAACAAAATGTCATGTTACAGCGATAAAATAAAATTATAATTTCTACAATTAGGGCTTTGTTCAAATTACGTTTTTATTTTATGTTTTGACAGTTATTCTAAAGGTTATTTTCTATATAGAAAACATCATTGGATTTGATCGTAGATGAATGGTTGCACAAGCTGTTAAAAGGCTGAATCATATTTTATTTTTTTCACTAGTATATATATTATAGAGTAATATATAATATAATAATTATATACTGGTATAAAAGATCAATTTTTTCCTGTCTACCGCTTTGCAACGGAGAGAATTGAATCGTTTTCTTACATCTCCTCCTTTTCTTTATATTAGCTTTCCCTCGGGACTCGTTGAGGATCCAAATTCGGCGTCATCATTGGACACCATTGTTGATCCTTACAGATCCAGAAATATGTTAGTATTCATTTTGTATTAATCCTTTCGGACGAAAGAAGACGTTTACAAAGGTCCGGGTTCTTGAACACCGTATAATTAAACGAAGTGTTATTGTTTTCTATTAAAGAGATAGCTGAAACACTCGAGATGAGATCACTGAAACTAAATCACAACGTATTGTCTAACTAAATGTGCTAGCCGCTCGTTCGGCGCGCACCATAATTAACTATTAAAACGTAGGTACTTAGAATAGCTTAATCAACATAATTATTATATTAGAATAGAACACAAACTGTAAAGTTAACCTGTTCACTAAATATTGTATTGTTTCTTATGTTTTTACTTAATAAGGTATTTTTCTATACACATTGAAACAGAAAGAGTATACTTTTTTTCAAAACTTAAATTGAAATTTAATTTTTGAAATTTTATTAATTGAATTGAAATTCTAAAACTATTAGCTTTGGAGGAAACTTGAAAAACAAAAGGTGTTATAGGAATACAGCTCTTGACAGATTTCATAAGTCTACAAAACTTTCAGCACTTCAACTGTCCCACAAAGCCAATAGTTTTAGATTAACAAAGTTAAGTTGCAAAAAAATAGTATACCCTTTCTGTTTCACCTAGTATAAATTGCACCATGCAAAATGCGTGCTGCCCTAAATTATTTTTATTATAAGATGTCTTTAGAGCACATTATCCAGAAATAGGCATTTTTTGAAATCTAAAATCACTCAAACAGACTCTGACCATTTGAATAATTTTATTCAAAAGTTTTCCAGCGTTTCGGCTCGCGATCTAATGGTATTATCACGACTATGTCAAACGTGTCGGATTAGAGGATTTGTGGGGTTGACCTTCAACATTTAGATCAAACATTTACACTTGTCGACACATACATTGAACTGTAAATGACAAATAGTAGAATAGTTCCATCGTTAGTTGCGTTCGCTCAGTCTGTACTTAGCCGAAATAATTTTGACCTTATGATCACAATAGCTTTAATATATCCGAGTGTTATTAGACGAGAGATACCAGCGGTATTGTTAAAAAATACAAAGTAACGATCATGGGTTTCTCTGTACGGCTTAAAAGAAGTCTACCATTCGGTATCAGAAACACTTGTATATGTCGCCGCCAACTAGCTCAATTCGCCGTTCAATTAACAGCCTAGGCACTTAACTAAACGGCGCCGTTCAACTAGTGGCCTGAATGATATTCAGCCATTTGATCAAACAGCTAGGCAAATGACTTAGATCGATGCCGGGTGGGGTTTCTGTAGGGTCATAAAAAAATAACCCTAACCTAAACCCATCCAGGTCGTTATGCTTGGGTAGAATTTTGAAAAAGTTTTGTAGTACTTAAATGTCAACCAGTTGCCTAAGCATTAGCCAGCCAGTTTATTAAATGTTGTAATAGACGATACGGCTGAATATCATTTAGGCCGTTAGTTGAACGGCGCTGTTTAGTAAAGTGCCTAGGCTGTTAATTGAACGGCGAATTAAGCTATTTGGCTGCGACATATATATCACTTATAGGTATTTCTATTTTAATTTAGTTAAGCTGCTCGTCCACTATATGTAATATATTACGATGTGCTGATAGTCTTACGAGGTGATCTACATTTAGGTACCCATATCCATCCAGTACTTACGTTAGCGTAGGTACTTTGAACAGCGCACGATCAAACTAAATATTATAGCAACGTATGTTTATTAACTAGTACTTTCCGCCTAGTGAAGCGTATAGGTATGAGTCGCCGTTTTTTCTTAGCACCCAATTGCAGGAGCAAGTTCCTGGCCTCGGCCAGGGTGGCTGCGTCTGCGCCTTCTTCGACGCCGGACACGAACCCACTCTCGGGCCGCGAGAGCGCCGGCGCCGTCGTTGGCAGAAGCGAGAACCATCGGTCTATCTTTGCACTCGATGACAACTGGTGGAAACAAATTTTAGATTAGTACTTCATTTAAATCAAAGGGGGGCAAGAGACCCAGAAAAACAATGGAGGCGTTGTGTAGCTCACAATAATCAAATAATTGAATTTGACGTTTTAGTGGTTTTTATAAAATGGGCTAAAAATTATTTATTTTCAAAGTGTGGTTCCCAAACTTATTTTGTATACTGCCCAGTATACACAATAAGTTTGAGGATCACTGATTTAAATCATAGAGCGAGCCAATTGTATGCTAGAATCATCCTAGAGTGTGTGATTTGACTGAACTGTTAAAACCGAAACGGCCATACACGAGTCCACCAAAGAACATTATTATACACTTTTCAATAAATTCTGCCTTATCATTGCATCGGCTTACAATGTTAGTGAATTTAACTAATATTTTTAAACGACACTCATCACAGTATACCTTAACTAACCATCTAGCTAGATGTGCTTATATCAAATATTAAAGTGTTTTATTTGCGGTTACATAAAACGGACTACTCTCATTGTTATTTATTGAAACTGCATTTTTGCCAGAAGTGTGTGGATTGAGAGCCGTATGTTTCGAGTGGCCATGGCCATGGCATAAAATTTAGTGTACACTAATAAAAATGTCTGAGAAACATATACCTTACGCTGATAACCGGGTGCTGAAGCTAATATTTTATAATATTAACAAGTCTACGAGAATCGGCTAAACACGCCTCCAGTTTTCAACTGAATAGTTAATTTAATGGTAAACCACCAACGTCTGTTGAAATCTATACAAATAAATAAAATTGGAGTGTCTGTTTGTAATATCAAAATAACACCTTTTCACTAAATGCATATGAAAGTAAATACGACACCTATAGCAAAAACGCGATTTAAAAAAATTGTGTCTGTCTGTCTGTATGTTTGTTCCGGGTAATCTCCGAAACGGCTGGATCAATTTTGACGGGACTTTCACTGGCAGAAAGCTGATGTTATAAGCAGTAATTTAGGCTACTTTTAGTTTAGAAAAACCAATGGGTCCTGTCGCGCAGGCTCAGAACGCGGGAGCGGGAGCGGTTAAGTTAAATTCCACGCGGACGAAGTCGCGGGCTCAGCTAGTGTGTACATAAAAATGGTGTTATCTTTTATGCAACATACACAAACATGGAATCGCTAAAAGTAAGTATAAAAATTTGCTATATTCAGTCTGTTTGCCCAATTAGTTCTTCTAAATCTGCGCAGCTAATTTTGATGCAGTTTTCAGTTCGATGATTCAAGTGGTTTTAGGATGTTCACAATCATTTGGAGTATTTTTTTTCTAAAATAATATATGTATAAATAATTCTAAATAGTTTTATGAATTGTAGGGAAAGGCCATGCGAAACCGGGGCGGGTCGCTAGTCCCTATTGTATAATCAGAAATGTGTAAAAATAAATAGTAGCGGTCAAGATGGGTCTACTATGCACACCGAGCGAGATAGTTTAGGTCGAAATGCACCTAACCACTAATTATCAAAAGTTCGTATTTAATACGTTAAAAGTTTAATGATTGCATCTTGGAATTTTCCCTTTTAAAATTTGACAGACAACCCGTGTTTAACTCATTCGCGACACCGTATGTATTTGGCAGAGCCATATAAAAAAAAGGGTGAATTGAGTAGGCAAGTGTTACGCAACTGTCCATCTTGCAAGTGTCATACCAACCGTAATTCTATTAAAAATCCTGGACATCCTGTTTGCTACAATGTACCTAGGTTCCCATAATACCTATCTTAACAGTGGTTTTTGATGTTAGGTGTAAAAAAAATAAAAAACCCGTCACAAGTTTACAATTGGCTGAAAACTATAATTAACTCAACCGATTACTTAACTAAATCAACGATTATAACAAGATTTGTGTATAAGATGACGAAACTAAGTAGCTACTCCAGAGAAAATTAACGATCTCCGCGCTTAGTTATTCCATTTTAGAATCCATTAGCCTAATTCTGTGTGGAGTATAACCTGGGAAGCGTAGATTAGAGCCAGCTGTGATCCGCCCGGCACCTCATCCATATGATACAATTCTTATAGCTGCGTTTGGTACGACATGTAAGGGACCCGGAAGCCCAACCCCCCTTTCCTATTCCTCCTTTCATCCCACTCCCGTCCAGATCGGCGCAACGTGCGAGCAATGCCATTGGTATTCCAAGCATCTATAGGCTACGGTAACTGCTTAACATTGAGTGGGTTCACGTTGCTTGCCGATTTTGTTACAAAAAATCCTACTTATATTATATTACTAGCTGAGCCCGCGACTTCGCCCGCGTGGAGTTTAACTTAACAATAAAGCCCGGTCCCGCGTTCTGAGCCCGCGCGACAGGACTCATTTTTTTATTTTGTTTTTCTACAATAAAAGTAGCCTCAGTTACTGCTTATAACATCAGCTATCTAACAGTGAAAGTCCCGTCAAAATCGGTCCAGCCGTTTCGGAGATACTCTTTGATTTCAAGTGTTTTTATTTTTTTACGCGGAACCCTAATTGTTTTTCTAAAATCAAAGTAGCCTAAGTTACCCGCTATAAGATCAGCTATCTGCCAGTGAAAGTCCCGTCGAAATCGGTCCAGCCGTTTCGGAGATTACCCGGAACAAACACACAGACAGACAGACAGACAGACAGACAGACAGACAGACAGACAGACAGACAGACAGACAGACAGACAAAAATTTTTTAATTCGCGTTTTTGCTATAGGTATCGTATGTACTTTCATATGCATTTAGTGAAAAGGTGTTATTTTGATATTACAAACAGACACTCCAATTTTATTTATTTGTATAGATGTGTAGATATATCCTACTAATATTATAAATGCGAAAGTTTGTGAGTGTGGATGTATGTTTGTTACTCTTTCACGCAAAAACTACTGAACGGATTTGGATGAAATTTGGAACACAGATAGTTTATAACCGGGATTAACACTTAGGATACGTTTTATCTCGATAATCCTGTCATTTTTGTTAAGTTAAATACTACGCGGACGAAGTCGGTGCGCACAGCTAGTACACTAGAAGGGCGGCAATCCTTGATTTTAAAGTGTCAAAATTGTATTGGGACGTCGTAATAGACCAAGGGAATGAAGCAATTTCGCGACACCGTCCATTTTCATCCATTTTTTCTTAGATTTTACTATATTCTTGATATACTCGTATATATCGAAAAAATGGTGTCTTTATCCTGTGAACGATCGCTAACACAACTTCAGGCTTTGCTTTCGGTAGGTTTGGTTTGATTATTTATATAATACTTACGCATTAAACGTGATAATAAAGGAATATAATGAAATACGGAGATGACGAAAGAGAGATTTGACGAAATAAGTTTTGACCAAAGCAAGCCAAGAATATTGAAAGATTTGCTGTGCGCCCAGCTGCGTCGCCTAGTCGTCGTAATCAGTTAGATAACTATTGTAATACTTGTCCAATACAGCCAGATCCTACTAATATTCTAAATGCGAAAGTTTGTGAGTGTCGATGTTTGTTACTCTTTCAGGCAAAAACTACTGAACGGATTTGGATGAAATTTGGAACACAGATAGTTTATAATCGGGATTAATACATTGGATACTTTTTATCCCGATAATCCCGATTTTTTTGTAAAGTTAAATACTACGCGGACGCAGTCGCGGGCACTGCTAGTATTATATAAAGATAGGGTAGAAAATAAAACACAAGAAAATCTATTTACAAAATTACCTACATATTATATCATCAGTACTCTATGTCATCGGGGCAACACCAGTGGATTCGGAATGATACAAACAGATCACATGACTATGTTTTATTCAAGTCCAGCGCCTCTATTGTACTTTATGACATCGATAAGTGTGTGTCTGGTCACAATAACGTAGAATCGTACATACTATAGCCAGGAACAAACATTCAGGTATCCCAACTGTCTGCGATTACGTGTGCGTTCAACATTTCCAATGTCGCGTCTATTGACATAATTTTAGTGTAGATAACAATCTTGCGATTTTTCCTTTGTGTTGGTTCTGATATGAGGATTTGATTGTACATGCCTTTTTGGTCCTTAGATTGTATATCACTAAATGTTTGGATTACATTAGATACTATTATTGTAAACAGAATAAATACCTATTTGGCAAGGTCTTTGGCTTGAAAGCGGCAATCTTGGGACTATTGTATTACATAAAATACTCTATAACTCTGAAAACACGTAGTCAATAGGTATCATTTTTGCACGACTGTGCGAATACATAATCATAATCTTCATACTCAACAAGAAATTATAGCACATAATATTATAAGTTTAAGGTCTACTTCACCATTTCATCAGTAACGACATATACAATTTAGAAACACCTATATGTATTGAAGAAATTAATCGAGATAATCCTATACGTTTATCGTTCTTAGCCGGAATTATGCAACAGCCCAGGTTACTGACAGCGATTACAGATAAACGTGACTAGACAATAATTATAATATATGCAACATTGATATACTATTGAGTGATATATTGTAACGTGGAACACCGATCAAAGTTGTAACTATAACATATCTATTATTAGTGATAAGATATTATCATAAAAATGCAAAGGTAAGAATAATAAGTTGCCCGGTATAGAACGCTATTACGTTTTTATGATCCGTCGATATATCGTTGTGGCTTGCACTATATCCCATAATAATGTGGCTCATAAACCCGAAACCTATTTTAACGGCGATATGATAAAGGCTAGGATAAAGGATATGTTTCGATACATAAAGTTTTGGAAGTACATAAGTAATAATATCGCATTCGGGACAAAGATACAGGGACGTGATATGTAAACAAACTTTTAATAACTCTATCCTACTTTAACGCCGTACAATTATGTGGCATTTGGCACCTTTTTAAGTCTCCATCTCCAAACAAGTATTCTATCTATGCTAAAACAATAGTGTAAAATATTAAAATATAGCTACATATTTGTACAAAGATCACGAAAATTAGATTGTTTTTTTTTACTTTGAAGACACCTAATTATAATTAAAAGCTTTTAGGTAACTCGACTCAAAATCGGGGGATCTCTATATGCAGCGTCTATTTAGTTGTATGCCTCGTCCACTGTGAGCGCAGGGCCGTCATCATCTCGCTGCGATTCGGCACCTTTTCGCTGGTGGTGCGAGTGATCGGTGCCGCCGGCGCTAGCAGACGGTCCGACCCTGGGACTTTCAAAGTGGCTCCCGAAGCGGGTTGGGGCTCGGAGTGCACATCCACGACGTCCGAAGCGCTCTCCGAGGGACTCACGGGCACGATCAGCCGCACGCGGCCGTCCTGTCCCGTCGCCGTCAATGTACAATTATGTGACAACGGCATTATAAACGGCACTCCGTCGTCAGAACTGAAGGCCTCCGGGCTCGAGTCTTTCGACGTGGTCGGTTGGCTGTTGCTGTATAGGGAATTCTCGGATTGGCCAACGCTCATGGCCATGTTGCCCAGTTCGTCTGTCGAGCTGAACATGTCCTTATAGACTTTGTGGTTCATTAGGCTCGCCAGGTCCGAGTTGCTGTAGTGGTTAGTCAACGGCGGTATGTTCGGGAAGGCGTTGCAGTTTTGGTAGAACTGTTGGTTGCAGTTCACGTTGTTGGCTTTTGTTTCGTTCGGAAAGCCGCCCATGTCTTGGAATTTGGATATTAGGTAATTTTGAATCTGTTCATTGGTCATGCCGCCGAAGCCGGGTGCGGAGGCGGGGCCGTTGGTGGCGCTCGGGGCTGGAGACACGCAGAAGGGTGAGAGGCGCAGGTTGTTATTCTCGAGGTTCTGGTTCACGTTGCTGCTCTGTGAGATCAGGTTGTAGAGCGCCTCAGTGTTGTTTTGCAGTCGGTTGCCGTTGCACATCGGCAGGTTATCCGGTTGGATGACTTCAGGGACCGGGACGTTGGGTTTCGCCTGTATCCAGCAGCATTAACAAATTAATAAATCAAAATTAGTCAAGATACAACTAAGTCAATTTCACGTTAGGCCCAGAATTTACAATGCATCTAAATCCTTTAATTATCAAAACCCTCCAATATCCATCACTGAAGTATATAGCCAGAAATTTGTTAATGTTTATCAAGTTAAAATAAAGGGTTCTTCATAAAATTCGACACATATTGTAACAACACTAAAAGCCAAATAAAAATAAATTAATAACAAAGAAAATGTAGCTCTACTTACACGCAGTGAAAGGTTCCATGTTAAAAAGCTTCGAATAAAAAAACAGCATTCTAAATGAGACTGTAAGTAGGTACAACACTTCTACACACATTAATGTTCAACATGCTTTTTACGTGCGCATTCAAATGATTATTTACCTAGCTCTAGCGTATTTGTACAGAGTAAATGAACAAGAACGCCAAACAAATTAAGGACCCGAGAAGCGAACGCAAACTTTCGTGACGTACCTAAATAAAAAGGTAGGATTATTTTATTACGCATACCTACAATAGGTATTAATTTCGCAGCAGGAAAACAAATAGGTAGGTAAATAATATTCTAAGGAATTGATTGAACTGAGGTTGGATACTTATAGGAATTTAATGGTCCTTATTTGTGTACTCGCGTAGATTCTTTTATCGATACACATATTATGTTTATCTTCCCAGTAATATCCCCTTACTATACCTATAAGTTTAAGTAATATAAGGCAAAACAACGAAACGTACATACTGATGCAAATTAAATAAAAAAGAAAACAAAAGAGTATAATATGATTGGTGTCAAATGAGCGTTTATAAAAAAATGCCGAAGCACAACACTTTCAAACATTAAGGTGAAGGCGCCTGTCTAGCCCGCAAAATTCTAAATTTTTGAGTATTTTTATAGTTTATCCAAAATCTGAAAACATTTAAGACAACATTTTATGATTTGCGACAAACACAGTATGCAGTGCGTTTATTAATACATTTATTTTACTCTAAATATTATCACGTTGGATATTCACTAAAGAAAAAATATACAAAAATTGCCAGATTATCTGGATAGCTGTCGTCCTTGAAATGTTTTAGAGTAAGTTGGATAGATTAATAAATGCACTGCACACGGTCTTTGTCGCGAATTACAAAATGTGCCTTTTATTATTTACAGATTTTGAAAAAATCTAAAAAACCTCAATAAATTTGAACTTCGCGGGCTAGATGGCCGCTTTAGCCTTAAAAAGCTAATTCGTAATTCAAATTTTCAGCAGTTTGACGTACCTGGGGCAAGAGTGTCAGCTGCTGGGCGCTGATTGGCCGTGAGACGCCGCGTTCGCGCTCCTGCAGATGCGCCACCAGCGCGGCGATATGCTCGAGCAGCTCTTTATTGTGAACTAGCAGCTGATGTGTACGAGCCTGGAATGCGGTTAGCAAACACAAAAATGATAACCAGGTTCCCAAAATAATGCAGAACAATCCACGAATTAATATAATAAATTGTAGAGTCTTATTTTTATAATTTACAGTATGAAACAAGAGGAATCATAAATTACTAATTTATTTCAACCTTGAAGCCAGATAAAAAGATTCAGTGCCTCGAATCAGTGCTCCACTTAGGAAGGTGTTGAACAAATTGATTATCAACATCCAATATAGCTTTTGTAGCATTGTTTGCACGTTAGCGCACTTACTTCTCTGAAGTCTAGTGGATAGTTAGTGTACCTACTTTAAAACATTATTTCTAGATGTGTATCAAATATACAGGGATTAAGGGGCATCATAAAGAAAACTGATACCATGGATTCAACTCATGACCAAGAATTTTCCGTTGATATTTACGTGAATTGTGCAAAAATTTTTCATCATTTTTTTATTTAATTTAGCATGTAATCATTATACAAATATCTTAACGTGAATTTACATCAATAAATCAATCGTTTCTGTTTTAGACATAGAACTGCAATCCTACTAATATTATAAATGTGAAAGTTTGTGAGTGTGGATGTATGTTTATTACTTCTTCACGCAAAAACTACTGAACGGATTTGGATGAAATTTGGAACACAGATAGTTTATAAGCGAGATTAAAATATAGGATACTTTTTATCCCGATAATCCCGAATTTTTTGTTAAGTACGTTAAATACTAGGCGGACGAAGTCGGGGGGCACGCACAGCTAGTATAAATTAAAACTGAATGCGCACTCGAGCGTATTGAGTTTTAATTTACATTACAGTCATTTACAGTACAGTGAAAATATCGATGGTCCAGAATCTTGATTTGAATCCATGGTATCAATATTCGTTACGACGACCAAACACACTGTACATTTTCGACACCCACCTGTGCTTCGCATCGCGCCGCTTGCTCAGCCGCCAGCTGATCCCGCAACAGCAGCAGCTGTGCGACCGCCGCGCGCGTCTGTTGCGCCTGTTGCTCGAGCCGCTCGCGCAACAGTTGCAGCTGGTGTTGCGCGCTGAGCGGCGTGGACGCATCGCCCCCGACCTCCACGGCGGTCGATAGCTCCACTTTGGTTATGCACTCAGGGAGATCGGGGAGAGTGATACTCGGGGCCGGAGTAGTGCGCTGTAACAATTCAATCTTATAAATAACTGCGATGTAGATAACAATAATGGTATTGCCAACTAAATTGAGGTATCGATATTTATTCGCAAGGGTCAGTCTAACCAAAGATATACTAGGCCACATTATAGCGTGAACTGAGGTTTTATGATTTATATGGAAGATGCTCCTTGATACCTCGTAATTGACCTAGCAAACCAGTGACCCACTTAATCATAATATTATATTACGGAAGCTATCAAATAATGCAAGCTGGAATGTGTGAACTGCAGATACCTATTTGGCATGATTCCAATTCTACAAATAACAATAAAATGCCTACACAATACTAAAAAGTAATCGGACGGACAACGGGGGCAAACAAATATCTGCGATGCTTCAATCGCGTGAATTAAAATATGTTTGAAAGAGAGCAACGTCCACATACCTATTTGCGACGGTAGATCAAACACAAATGAAAGAATACAATAAATGTTTCCATACTAAAGCGACAGGCATAAATATAAGACGCAATTGATTTCGATTTCTATTCTGTCGGTGTTTGTCTAACATTTCAGTGCAAAGTATATATAAATATGGTCAACTAGAGCGGAAGGCACAACACTGCAGAGCTGCGGTCTCTACCGAGAACTGTCTGTTGCAAACAAGGGCGTGACCGGAATGGTAAGGGATGTTCGGCCTGCAGAATATCAACGTCATATACAACCGAACACGTATATGCTTCTTCTCAAGCCAAGCGGCGCGATTTGAAACTTAGCGTCGTAACGCCAGTACTTTACATAACGACTTCTTGGAAAATTCTAAGACTTGACGCGAAGTTTTGTTATAGTCTCGTTGGAAACTCTTACTAACCTCATGTGGTATTTGGACTAGCTAGACGCCGCGAGGAGACACATTACTGAGGTTTGCCACTTTAGTTTTGCGTGAACGACATTCTATTAACAAGATAGTAGGTAGGCATTGATTAATGAAAAAAAAAAGAAAACTTATAACGAAAAGAAAAAAAGAACATAAAAAGACAAGAAAAGAAAAAAGAAGAAAGAAAAAAAATGTAAAATTGACAATTTTTTAGTGCCCCCGTAGGCCTAATCAAAATAAACGAATTGAATTGTATGGTGGGCATAGAGCTGTGAGTATGTAGCTGATTCTATCAGTGCGAGCTTTAAAGAAACAGGCGGTTCTGTTCCTTGTGGAATAATGTGTATTATAAACTCTTCACGCGACGAAGATGACACCGTATTTTTCCTATTTTGTCAGCTAATGATCAGGTCAGATCAGATACAGGGTCATCATTTGTTCGCGATTGGGATACCTAATCTATAATGATCCACTCACTAACACATCTTACATATACATACATACATACAAATAAATAAAATTGGAGTGTCTGTTTGTAATATCAAAATAACACCTTTTCACTAAATATGAAAGTACATACGACACCTATAGCAAAAACGCGATTAAATTTTTTTTTGTCTGTCTGTATGTTTGTTCCGGGTAATCACCGAAACGGCTGGAACGATTTTAGCGGGACTTTCACTGGCAGATAGCTGATGTTATAAGGAGTAACTTAGGCTACTTTAATGGTCGAAAAACAGTTAGGGTTCCGAAATTAGGGTTCAAATTTATTACTGAGATTGTTATTTCCTAATGTAACGCAGAAATTTACGTCACTAGCGAGATAAGCAATACGAAAACCGCCGCCGGTCGAAGTTGGATCCGAGACATTCGCGTGCCGATGGTATTATTATAGCTTTGATTTATTATAACGCTTCTCGGATTCGTAGTGGGAGGGCGATTATCGGGAGTAGTGTTACTATTTTCGCTACGTATAATAATGTAACTATTTTTAACAGATTTGTTAGAATAATGCTGATCAAGATATACAAAGGTCAAATATTTCATTCATAACTGAAACGGTGCGGTCGTAAATAGCAGAGGCGTATGTTAGCTTTGAAGAATATGGTTCACGTATACCTAACTGGAATTTGTTTGAGGTTCATTACAATTTCAAGGTAGATTCATTATGTAATTCTCAATGATTTTAGTTAGTCCATTATATTATGTTTTACTGAAAAGGTCGATAGGCAATTTGAATATCTTGTTACAGCAACACATAGCAATAATATAATAAATAAATATCGCCAGACGTACACACCAACTGTATGGTCCCAAACTAAGCAACTCTTCCTCCCAACGGGTACCGTACAATAGACTGCGCGCGATCCCAGTGACACCCACACACATCCCAGACCAGGGCAAATTTCGAAAAGGCCATTACCGAAATTTTCCGCGGCGGGAATCGAACCCGCAACCACCATGTGCAGTAAGCCGAGCGGCCTACGCTCGAACCACTGCGCCAAGCGGTCGTCAGATAGAGCTATATTTGATGAATTTGTATAGGTATGTTTCTTACACAGTTACAAAGATGATTTTTAAATTAACTAGTTACATCAATGTCAACAAATTACAGATTGGCATATAAATGTCAGGTTGGCATATAATGATTTAAAGACAGATTGGCATATAATGTCACTTTAAAACATGCCTCCATTTTGGTATTCCAAAATGGACGGTCACATTTTTGTATTTTATTGTTATTAATTGTGTGTGTTATTGCTATTCAGTACTCGACATTGGCAGAACCATATTGGGCTTGACCCAATTGTAAGAGGCCATTAATCTAAATATATATAACTCAAAGGTGACTGACCGACTGACTGACTGACTCCCATAGTGATCTATCAACGCACAGCCCAAACCACTGGACGGATCGGGCTGAAATTTGGCATGCAGATAGATGTTATGACGTAGGCATCCGCTAAGAAAGGATTTTGATTAATTCTACCCCCAAGGGGATAAAATAGGGGATGAAAGTTTGTATGAAACTTTGACAATAAAATTCCACGCGGGCGAAGTCGCGGGCACAGCTAGTATATATATATAAATACTAGCTGAGCCCGCCCCTTCGTCCGCGTGGAATTTTGATCCTTGCTTAGGGGATGTCTACGTCATAGTAGCTTTATGAATGCAAAGTCTCAGCCCGATCGGTTTAAAATTGACAAAGGTTCTTATTGTTCCCTTATTCTATTACTTTTGAGAGAAGTGTACAAGAAATATTACATAAGTGCGAAATTGTTCAATTAATTGTATTATTCAACATGCTATCAGAGCTTCCAAAGCATCTCATGAACCGAAATCTCAAGCAGCTCGCGAGACTGCTGCGCTACGATTAAGGACAATCGCTATTGAGTACAAGTGGTTGAAGCGGGTAGCGCTATAAATCCCAGTCAGCCGTTACACCTAGTTGATTAATCACCAGGCAATAACACTAAAATTAACAATTGTCGTGACGCGAGCGGTGACGTAAATGCCACTATAATGCTTGTAAAACCTTATCTCCCGACGGGAGACATCGCTGTTTGAATTCAAGGCATAAGCCTCATAAGAAAACTTTTAGAATTTGCAGACTGAAATAGATTGCGTTGTCTAATTAGCCCTCCCATGTTTGATTCCGTTTTATTCTGCTGTAGATCTTGTCCAGAGCAAGTCTACAGGTATTTTTACAAATCGGTACTTTAAATAAATGGATGATATTTTTCAAATTCTTTGCATGAGACATGATCTATTGACATCCAGAAATATATGATTATATTTATATTGTATCAATCTGACTTTATATTCAGTAAAATGCAATATTCGCAAAACAGTATAGAACAAAGGTTATTGCGAAACCAAATGAACCACAAAACGTTTTACGATTTCTCGTCGAAAATTAATAGATTCTAGCTTCATTTCAGATAAACGAAACGTAAACAAAAGAAATTGTATTGTTTTAATTCAAATAAAAAGAGTATATCGCGGGATTAGGAGGTATCCCTCGAGACTGGCCCTAAAAGTATTACTCGTGCCGGAGTACGAAGCGAAACACAAAAAGTTCAAAGGTTGGCTCAGATCGACTCCGTTATATGATTATAACATGATACAATCTTTTTGTTGGAGCACGTTTCGGTACATCATTATCCCTGAATCTTGTTCTGATTAAGCTTGCGACTCTTGCGTGAAGTCAAACATCCTCTTTATTGTGTACTAGCTGTGCCCACCGACTTCGTTCGCTTAGTATTTAACTTAACAAAAATTTCGGGATTATCGGGATAAAAAGTATCATATGTGTTAATCCCGGTTATAAACTATCTATGTTCCAAATTTCATCCAAATCCGTTGAGTAGTTTTTGCATCAAATAGTAACAAACATACATCCACACTCACAAACTTTCGCATTTATAATATTAGTAGTATGTAGGTATAACATTCCTACATATTATTATAATAATGTTTAAATCCTCAATTTTCTACGGCTAATATTAATTAAATAATGAGGTCGTATTTAAATATCCGTAAAAAATAGAAAAATGTGCCAGAAAGCTCAGGAAGAAGGCGAAGAAGTAGGTGCGTTTCCTTTATGTTAAGTCAAATCCCTAACCGGTGATAAATGTAAAAGTTTTTATGTATGTAGAGTCAGCTGAACGGATTGCAATAAAACTTGGTACAAAGGTATATTACGCTCTCGAATGATAGGCTAGTATTCTCCTTGAAGCCTACGCGAGGGTGGGTAAGTGTAGTCGTAAGTAATAATAATGTGGACGAACAAGTAAAAAGTTAATTTAACAAGAAGTTACTGAGATTAAGTACTTCGTGGCTCATAAATACCAATTCTATTAAGTATGAGTCTACTCATAAGGTCACCTGGACCTCTCAGGGAACTTATTCAGCATAAGCTGAGATCACTTTTTCACTGGCGCCAATAATGAAGAGAGCTCAACTGATGCTGGAAATGGGCCCTTACCTTTAAGTCTTAGCGTAAACAGCCCGCAAAACAATTTGAATTATACAACTAGAACTTCAAGTGTAGAAATAGAAAATAGTTGTTGAAAGTGGGCGTTCGTTAGGAATGCTAATTAGGTAACAATGCGAGCATTGGACGACCTCCAGATGCGCTGTGTCTAGTCTAGCTAGACAACTGGAACTTTATTAGGCAATATGCTACCACATATCTGTCATGAAGGGTTTACTGCGATGACAAATTTTATGTCAAAATCCGAGAACAATTGTATACATATTATTATTTGATGATTATTATTCTGAAGACGATATCGTTAGGAAATTCTTAAAGTTCCTACTTATGATTCAACATTTTGACTCATGGATATTCAAAATTTGTTCAAGTAGGTATGTGAACGAAATGTTTGATCACCCTTTCAGTGATTACGTGTATGACGAAGTCTGACTATGGAGTGGATAAGTCAGAAGAATCTTCCTTAACTTTATGTCAAAAAGTAACCTTTATTTGACCCGGAGCCCAACTCTGTTAACCACTGCCATCAAAATCGACTCGCAATACGTCAAAACTGACGTATCGCGTATCTGATTGCGTAAGTTTTGACAGATGTGACAAAAAAAATTGTTATGATAGAGATGCCAGCGGTTCACAGATTTGGGCCGCAGATCGTATATCAGGATACTAGATTGAGTGACAATGAAGGTAGAAAGATGAAGAACCACAGACGTCGTATAAATAATTTAAATCCACAGCCGTCGTGTGAATCCCTGTGTATGGCGAGACATCAAATTGAATAGAAAAATTGTATATGATAATTTTTCTCATGCATAACAATTTCGAGAGCATAACTTTACTCGACTTTTAAGCCTCCTTCTCACAGTATAATATAACAGAGTATCTTTTCGCATCTGTCTGCTTACTTCTTTTAAACTACTCAACGGACTTTGGCCCGTATTAATAATAGATTTATCTGAGAGCGGTATTGGGAATGTCATTCTTATGTAATACCGGTACAAAATGACAAATCAAAAGCATACTCAAGATCACTCTCATTGCGATACGGGCCTTAATGCGGTTATCACTATCATTTGGATACTTAGTTACTTTGGGAAGGTTCATTTGTATTACACACTCAAATTAAATTTTGTAAATAGTAGAGAACAGCCAGGCAAAGCAGGGGCGGGTCATTTTTTTTTTTTTTCAGAGTGCTCAGTCTGCCGCTTCTCCCCTCGCATTATCAGGGACCTTGGTAGGATAATAATTTTTTCAGGCATATTTTTTAATTCAAATTCAAATCATTTATTTTGTTTAGGCCTACGGGGGCACTTACAAATTGTCAATTTACATATTTTTTTCCTTATATAATTTACATAATTTTCATATGTGCAAATACAGTTGCGTTCTTATGTAAGAGCATTTTACATTTTTAGTATATAAACACATGTACACAATAGTGTATTACTGTAGTATCATTTTGTTTAGTTGCGGCATATTGTTAAGCAAAAATCATCAGTATTGTTACTAGTAATAGTAAGTATCTTAATAAATCATTAACGGTCGCTAGTTAGAACATAAGTACCTACCTGTGGTGATCGCTTCCCTTCTTTCCTGGGTGGAGGTGGTAGCAGGTCCAGATGCTTGGGCCTAGCTGCGTCCTCCCGTCCGGCGGTAGCGCCCTCTTCCAATGCCATTTTGGATGTGGAAGCACCTCCGCACTCCGAAGCACCACACTCTGAAGCCGCTTCTGTGGATAGAACATCACTAGCTACTTACCAGGAATCAGAGTGAGTAATTGAAAGATCATACGACAGACGGACTATACGAAGCGATATTTTGTCAGTGGCAACGTTTACGGCACTGTTCGAAATGATTTATTAACCAGTATTCCGGAGAAGATAAATTTTGTTCATCGTATCTACCTACTACTGATTCGACGTACCTACTTTTCTTGGCAGCGCGTTACGTACTGTTTCTATGCTGTTTTGCGTATGTTGAATTTGGTAAAAAAAGTTTAATATTCACACCAAGGATCAGAATAGAACGCTAGTAAATTGCTGCTATTTTGTAGGCGTTTTAAGCTGAGTAATTGATAATCTATAGTGTTAATTGAGATGGTGAGTAATTCATTTAAAATATTTTTTGCTATAGGTATTAGAACCTGGATCTATATTTCCTATCTATATAAACTAGTAGTCGCCCGTGGTCGAAATTAAACGATAATTCATTTTTTTTAGTTTGAACATTATTAAGGTTATATTGTATTACAGTATTGTATTATTAACAATTTGTACTAATAGAATGAATTTGCAATTATATTAGCTCCCCACTTCCCTTCACTTGAAGAATTCCCACACATACCACGAATCTGACCTAGAGTCATGTTGTCTAAACACACGCAAATCGGGATAAATTGCAAAAAATGTATTCCACAATCGAAAAAAGTAACATAATAGGCAGGAAATTTGCAAAACTATGAAAACAAAATAAGCTATGACCTAAGAGACGAGGTTGTTGACCAATGGCAGTGGACAAAATTATGTAGATTAAGGTAAAAGCAATAAAATTATGACGTGGCCCGTTAAAACAGCTGTTAGGTACCTACACGCAGCGTCGGATGTCATAAAACGATACATAAAAGCTAATTATAAGCCGTGCACAGAAACAGTGAAAAAAGAAAATACGTATTACGTAACGTGCGGTTGTGTAGCGTAAACAACTTTGACTGACAAGTGTATCAACAGCAACACGTAGGTATTATGGACTTCTCAAACAAAAGATTTCACTCGCGAAAAATATAGGTACCTATCTACAGTTTAAGGGACTGTTGTTCTCCTCGCGCGATTGATTATTTACCTAATCTTTTTGACAACGTAGATAGGGCGATTTGTAAACAAAATTATAAGTTAATCACTAGCCGCCCACAGCTAGATGAAATAATGATATTAGCTGCGGTATATCTACAAGTAGCCGGTGGCTGGTTGCCACAACGCGTCTTTGGCTTTATGGCTTTCCGCTCAATGACTGAAGTTCCGTTGGTGTAAAGTAATTCTTAAACAAACCTATATCGCTTCATTTTCGGCACGGCCACGAGGAGGCAACGCACGATTAAAATTGTAAGGACGTGTGCGAGATTTGTTACGACGAACGAGGCAAGCTTCGTAAACTAAAAAATAATAATGAAAAACCGATTTACAGAAGGAATTATTTCCGGTCCACTCATAGTACCTAGCTACTTAAATAATTTCAGTTTTCCATGCAGGCGAAATTAATTCTTATAAACACGAGTGTATGTACTAATTTTATTTAAGAACAGGACGGAAAAAATATGAATAAGACACGTCTTCCTCCATCGGTCCGTTCATAAAAATACCTACCTACTCATTAAAGTAATTTTGGCCGTTAATAAAATAAATTGCAAAATATGAAAAAATATAGTCCATCTGACGTCTTTATAAATCTTGTAGCGTATAAATAAATTCAAGTGAGCGATATATTTCCGTGACACATAATATTTTATTCGCCGTGCAAATAATATGGGTTTAAAAGTCGCAATTGCAAATGAATTCGCCATAAGGTTCAATTAATCGCTGAGTGAGACTCGTAATGGACGGATACAGGATATTCGCTAGCAGACGATTGCGTTCGATAAACGTCAGTTTCTGGATATTTCTGCGTATACACTTGATAGATTAATTGAATTATTCAACATCATTAATTAAACTATCAAAGGTAGAGGAAGCAGTAAGCGAAAATTTTGCGAGACGGCAGCTCGGCGTGGATTCTCTAGTTGAAATCTCATTTCATTTATAGTATACTCGTATATAGATATAGGTTTGATTCCCCCTCGTATCGAGGGGAGGCCCGTGCCCAGGAGCGGGAAGTTAAAAGGGCTATTTTATATATAGGTATACAGTATATTGATGTTATACTACCATCATATTTAAAAGCCCTAATCCTTCTCCTCAATGTTGGTATCAAACCTTTGGAATGCGCGGTGTCGCTGGCTCGGTCGGCGGCGACTGGCTCGTCGGGCGCCGACGACGTCGACGGTGCTGGCTGGTCCGGCGAATTGGACTGCATCTTGTGGCACACCTCGAACGCTTGCCCCACAGTGCGAACTATTCGCATGGCTTGGCTCTGCTTTTCAGAAAGGAACATATTAGTAGGTAAAATAGGTACAGCTTTCATCGCTGCGAAAACTTATAAAGAAGAAGAGTTGGTTCATAACTTTTAATATAATAGGTAGGTTACAAAAAAGGCGCAAGGGTACAAAAAAGTCGCTTTATAAAATGTTTGTCTCAAGAGAGTTTCGTTATGTAGACACGTGTAACTTTGTATTCATGATGTGATATTTATGTTCTCCTTCAAGAATAATAAGTTATAAGTAAAGGCATGACACAATTTTCATATTTATTTTAATTTTCTCGACAATTTCATCCATCAAAATTCATAGTATTCAGTCTTGTTTTAAAGATGAATAGAATATTTATGCACGTTCGCAGACACTAGTTACTTATCTCACTCTACTTTCCTAAACTCATTATTTTTGTTAAGAGTATTTGTCGGGAGTCCCTAGGTGTGCATGGTTTATTTATTACTAGCGGCCCGCCCCGGCTTCGCACGGGTACATTGCGGTTACATTATTCGGGTTTTAGTAAGGATCCCTAATTTTTTGTGGGATAGTGGGGTAGTGTAGCTTCCCAACAGTGAAATAATTTTTCAAATCGGTTCAGTAGTTTCGGAGCCTATTCATTACAATCAAACAAACAAAATTTTCCTCTTTATAATATTAGTATGAAGTATGATTAACAAATTCGGCAAACACGCTTACGACCCGCCTGATGTTAAGCAGTTACCTTAACCTATAGCTGCTTGCAATACCAATGGCATAACTCGCACGTTGCCAACATAAATGGAAGTGCGAATTGAAATAGAGGGAACGGGGAGAGTGTTCACTGCTGGCACTCTCACCCATCGTACGTGACGCAGAGCTTGATCTCTGCGACAGCTGTCAGTAAAATCAAGCCTATGAAGTCCTGAATTCTATAATAGTACAGACAGTACCTGTCAATGTTACACTTTATGGGCATGCCGACCTAATTAGTGATGGGCGATGAATCATCGTCACATGGTGACGATATTTTAAGTAAAGCTTAATTTATATTTTAATTTTATTGTTTATTTTAATATCATAACATTATTGACATACTTGATCTAAAATAATAGTGAGTAAATAAAATCCAATTTCGGGAGCGGGACGTCCGATTTCATAATATTTGCGAACAAGAGTTTATAATAAATTTATAAGATTGTTCTAGCGATTCAGAAACTGATCCAGATATGGATTTGGGGTGTGTACTCCTTTAAGAGAATAAATGTCATTTTATATTAAAATATTCGTTTTTAGCATCGATGATAGCATGAAAACTCAATAATTTCTATCGACAATTTTTTATATCCTGACCCTATAAATGTCAGTTTTCCGTCTGTCAAAAATGTCAAGCTAACTTGTACAGAATAAAGCTACTTTACGCTGATCTTCTGTGAGCTGGCGGTACTACCCTAGTCGAGCGAGCCCCTATATGAGCTGCAGACAATTGGTACCTACCATTATTACCATAGGTATTATTGGATATTATTATGGTTCAAGATATCTAAATATATACAACTCAAAGGTGACCGACTGACTGATATGGTGATCTATCAACGCACAGCCCAAACCACTGGACGGATCGGGCTGAAATTTGGCATGCAGATAGATGTTATGACGTAGGCATCCGCTAAGAAAGGATTTTGATTAATTCTACCCCCAAGGGGATAAAATAGGGGATGAAAGTTTGTGTGAAACTTTGTCAATTAAATTCCACGCGGACGAAGTCGCGGGCACAGCTAGTATATATATAATAGACTAATAGCCAGTTGTTTGGCGACAGTCCGTGACATTCTAGTGTTTTTGATCGTATTCAACATTGTTACTCGGCTGTTAACGCGACCGGCGACAAACAGTTTAATCAGTGTCGAAGCTTTAAATAAATAAATTAATTTCGCCAAACTGACATATCAACTGTATGGTCCTAAACTAAGCAACGCTTGAACTATGGGTACCGTACAATGGATTGGGGGCAATCCCAATGACACCCAGACCTGGGAAAGTTACGAAAAGGTCATTTCAGAATTCGGGAATCGAACCTGCAACCACCCGATGCAGTGAGCCGAACCACTGCGCCAAGCGGTCGTTTATAATGTAAGAATATTATTAATGCGTTGTTGGTCCAGCTGCTCCGAATTTGGAGTACACTGCGAGTTCGTCATGAATATTTAGAAGTTGAATGCCAGAACTTTGTATGCAACGTAGACAGAACCAGGAGTGGTGTCTGCCTAAGGTTTGCAGAACTCTCTAAGGCGCTCTACAAATTACATTCGCTTAGCAACGCTGGACTGGTTTGTGGAAATAAGTGTAAATTGTGTTTTTCAAGTTAACTTTGAACCTAAAAAATATATTATGACATTGTTATTGACATGAATTTACTGTAGCTCATGCACAGCTCTACCACAGAACACCGGGGTAAAGTAGCTGTAGTAGATGCATTTCGTACGGTTAAGGAGAGAGCCGGAAGGTCAATCCCCACTCCTTTGTCCTCCTTCTGTATCATTACACTTAAGTCGACTACGTGCAAGCAATGCCTTCGTTGGTATTACAAGCACCTATAGGCTATGGTAAGGGCCCTAACCACGCTAGCTACTCAAATCGTAATAGAAAAGCAAACGCTCGCGATTACGTTTCAACGCTCCGCTTTTGACGTTTTACTGACGCGAGCTTCACGATTTCTACTGACATTGATATGGGATGGTGTCAGCAAAACGTCAAAAGCGGAGCGTTTGAAACGTAATCGCGAGCGTTTGCTTTTCTATTACGATTTGAGTAGCCAGCGTGGTTAGGGCCCAGGTGTAAGGTACGCTTGTCAACTTTATTGTATAAAAAATAAAATGATTACGGCATACAATGGAGATAAAAGGGAACAACGGCGAATGATGTTTTACAAAAGCAAAGGGCCTGGGTGATCCGAGCGTGGGAGATGACGTATGTTTCATTAATGCCCCGCTTATTCAAGCCGTGTAACGGGTACGGAAAGAGATTATTCAGGTTGGACGCCTATGTTGCTAACGGGTAATGAAAATAAAATCGTTCCTCGATGGAAACCTATCTAGCGATCAATGTAAAGTGTTGTCTTTCCCGATCGCGGATGAAACTGAAGAAATAAAACATGTTAAAATAGAGGTCGACAAACAATTGATATTTAATTACTACCTGGATTTAACACTACGCACATACATACATGATGTCCATTGAAATTCAGGAGATCTAAAGATAGGCAAAAGTAGGTTTACCTAGCAAGAAGACGTGCCCTATTATACTATTCTGTGGTGCCGTAAAAAAACGTGCAAAGTTCTTGACTTGTAATAAGTTACGAACTTTGCAAGAAAGTTTTTCTTTGTGTATCACAAAATTATCTTGGGAATGGACTGAGGTTATATTGAATGATACCATATACTTTTAGTGAAAGGAATCAATTAAAGTCCCGACTAAACATTTTTTTTACGCCGCAATCAAAATGATAACGTATAAACACGTCTGGCCTGCAGACAGACTACCGTCACAGACAAATGGATTCTGAAAATATTCTTTGGAAACATCGCGTTCACAATCACTAGTGTACTTTTGTTTGGAAAGTTCGAGACACCGTACACTTAATCACAAAAAGCTTACCCACATAAATATTGCTAAAAACGTTGTCAAACGTCCACGTAGCCAATTTAAATTTTATTTTATAAATGCGATTTCAATGGAATGATTAGGGAGTTATATTTAAATTTGCAAATGTACTGGAATCTTAATAATAAGCGTAATGGAGTGGCCGGTGGACACGGAGTTTAGAGTGGTAGGTAGTCCTTGGAAAGCGGCCAGAGATTCAAACGATATTACGCTACTCGAGCACTCGAGAAAGAGATACGACACTACTATTTGTCACAACTCGTGATTCTACATAAATTGACGCTAATATGACAGTAGGTAGGTACAGACGGACAAGAAAACATGTTCTTTTTGCAGACGAATGGACTTAATTAATATAATTTGGACGTGGGATCGCCGCGAGCGGTGCGGACCACAGATATAGATTTACATAGATAACGCAAATGCATGTACTTCGCGTGTACGAAACCCCGACCAAGCGTCAAGGTTGGTCGCCGTTAACTTGCAATCCACGCGACTACAGAAATAAAAACATGAGTATGAGCGAGATAATCACTCGAGAGAATCGTAGCGGGCGGAGGGCATCGGCGGCATCAGTGTCTTTGAAGCGGTTTGGTTTTCCCGTCACTAATGACGTCACAGGAGGTGTTAAAAATTCGGCACGCTTGGTTTCAATACAAATCGTGATACTTGCGTTATCTATGTAAATCTATATCTGTGGTGCGGACTGTGGATATCTCGAATCCACGGCCGGGTCCGGTCCCGGCCATATTATTACAACATTTCAACAAACCCTGCTTCGGGGAAAACCCTGATTTAAATAAAATCTTTTAATAAAAAATGTAAAAGGAATATTTACTTTATTAAGGGTCGAAAGATCAACCCTCCAAACTGTTAAAGCCCGAAACTAATAAATTGAAGTTACTTCGATATCCCTGATAATGTCTGGGGTGTTTCAAACGCCCGAAGTAATATTTAGGGGTTCAGAATGTACCTATCGGCCATAAAATTTAATGGCTTCAGAATTTAAATGAAAATTAGCAATTATAATTCAAATAATTATTTACCGTCAATAACAAATCGCAAATAGTTAATAATAATAATATAATAATAGTATTTCTTTATTTTTAAATAATAAGCTGTATTTAAAGGTTTCAGCCAGCACTCATAATAGTATGTATACTTAGTAGGTATGTAATTTTTAAAAACAGTTTTTTTAATGGTTTTAATCGCTGCCACTCACAATATTCAAATGCCCGTTAATCAGAAAATATGATAGTTTTACGTATAGCCTGTCTCCACTTAACATCTAATATACATATCAGATTTCGGGCTTATGAAACAGCCTGTAAAAAGCGTTCGAGGCCCGTTTGTCTGAATAATGGCGAAGTTTGACACTGATCGATGATCGAAACACCCAATATTTGTGCGCGGATTACTGATCGATCACTAATACGTCCATCAGCTACCTGCTTCGAAGGTTAGCTGCTCTCGCCTCCCGGGCTGTGGTGGCCAGGGAGTTAGTTGACGATATCTCCCACAACCAAGGTGGGCACAGACCTACGTTACATAAGGTACCTAAGGTCCTTATGTAACGTAGGTACCTTATATACCTAAGGTCTTATTTACTAATGCAATGCATAATATTGCGCTTTTTAAGACCCTTTATAACATAGAGTTCATCTAAATAGATAGGTAATAAGTATTGATAAATACTTTTTGCTTCTTGATTCAATATCGATACAGGAATATAAACAGGAAACGATAAAGGTACGCTATAGAATGAAAGTGAAATGCGAAATCGTTTCCATATAGTCGTACCTATATGTATACTCAAATTCTGTAGGTATATCGCGAAAACAGATTAAATAATGATTATTTATATTAGTGTTGAGTATTGTGATTTAGTTTAGTACTAAAAGAAAAATAGAAATTGATACAAAACATATAAATAAACTCGTTGATTGCAGCTACTCTACAAATTGCAATTCTTCTTCTTCTGATAGTGCCTCTCCAACTGGTGAAGGTTAGCAGTCAGCTCCGCATATATCTCTCGGTCTTTGGCGAGGTTGAAATTGCAATTACAATGTATTTTTCCAAACAAAATTTTTCAAAATCAAACGTTTTCACAATTCCTTATCGTTAACTAAATTGTTCAACCAAGAAAGTTGATTAAATAATGTTATAAGGAGCGGCAGATCCGTCACCGGCAAGCTTGGACAGCTGGCGGAATATCACACAACTCGCGGCCGTTATTTATAGAAAAAATTGGGACAAAAATCGGTTAGGCCAAGACAATGACCTTTAGGCCGATCATAATTTTTATCCACCTCACTGCCGTGAACACGTCAGACGGCTATTTTGGTTGCGTCGTCAGTACCGAAGTGAGGTCAAAGAAATGCGGTTGGTTTAGGATAAAAGCTTTCGTACGTGCCGCCCGCCGCGCACTTACCTACTCTGCTTACCCTTAATAAAAGCGCAGCCCCCTGTTTACGACCCCTTCCTGCACCCTATATAATACAGCTGCTGAAAGGCAGCACGATGACGGAAAGTTTCCGATGTCGGAAACACTTCCATACTTGTTTTACCAATGTATTAGAAGAGGGGTGGAAGCTGTGGTTTCCGACACGGAAACTTTATTTCGTTTGTGAATAACCGCCCAGATCGCTATTTTATTGAATAGTTACTTATGCGCCAATTACCCAATTAGCTATGTTCCTAGGTTATAATATACTTAGTATGTATGGACCGACATACTAAAGTTACCCAACAATGTGCATAGGTACCCATTGATTACTATTCAATTCAGGGCAGGCGTTTATTGAAACTTATTGAAATGGGACTCTACGGTATTTAATTAATTCAGGTGGCAGGTAATTATAACAATGCTTGATGTAAAGATGAACCAAAATAATAAATAGGTGCTTTTGTTTAAATAATAATGATTACTACAGGTGTACTTAGTTGAGTTCCTCCATTTTGTAAAATATTTCATGTATTAAATTAGAGATAATTGTACCTAATGACGTTACGTAAAATTGTTTAGTCATAATTACGTTTTTTTCTGCTTTACATAAAATTTTATCATATCAAAAGGAATGCGGAACAATATGTGATTTCAGATACAGCAATCGTTAATGAAATCCAAGCATATCGTATATAGCCGGATTCGATGAAGCGTAGGCCTATGTTATACTAAACATTTACAAAAGGCAATGAAAGTGGCTCTGTGGCAATGGCAACACGCCGGCATTCGGCTTTGTTTCTGATAAGCTTTAGTTTTCATTTCATGTTTGTTTACAGAAACATAATTGTTGAGGTACATGCTTTAGTTAGGACGTTAATTGGCACTGTACTAAGGTAAGACATCAAATCGACATGTAGAGTTTAAGTATATTTTAATTATTTCAATTGTGTGTTTGAGTCCTACTAATATTAAAATGCGAAAGTTTGTAAGTGTGTATTATGTTTGTTACTCTTTCACGCAAAAAGTACTGAACGGATTTGGATGGCATTTGGAACACAGATAGTTTATAACCTGGATTAATTCATAGAATACTTTACTTAAGTCTACGCGGACGAAGTCGCGGGAAGAAACAAGTAAAATATCATTATTATGTTTTATATTAACTCCTACCAATTGTTTATAGACATAGGAACGTATTGTGGAATACTTTTTCAAAGTTATTGAATGATTTCAAAGATATTCGCTATTAAACTTTTCTAAAACTAAGTTATGACCTATTAACAATTTGGAAGTTATTTTATGAATTGTGTGAGTAACTCTTAGTGATCTTGAGACAGTATTTATATAGGCAATAATAAAAAAGTTAAATTATACCGTATTAGGTTTACAAAGCCTCTAGGTATCTATTCGTTTATAAAGTCGCACGCGTCTACATAATTTTGTATAGTTTTTTTTAGTTTTTCAATAACTGATTGGGGTGTTGTATAACTGACACTACAAATATTTCCCTTAGGTGCTGATGACTAGTAGGCGTAAATTATGAAATCTTGATACCCCTAGGTTTTATCAAATCCAGGGTCTGCTGGGTTATTTAGGGCAGGAATATCAATGTAAAAATTATCCTAATAGCAAGTAGGTACATACTCGACGTAAGATACTAAAGTGGAGTTCTTGTTTGTACCGTTTGTTTTCAATCGCTCGAGCTTTCAATGAATTAGTTAATCGGTGGTTTGTAAAACACCTGTTAAATAAATTCAATTTATGATTGGGTTCGTTTAGGTATATTCAAGGAAAATTCACGTAAGAGATACCCTAGATATTTATTACGTGAAGGTATTTGCATCACTGTTTCATCTATTTTTCTCATCGATGATGTTTGTACGTGGGGTATGCATGCAATCTAGCGTCTATTGTATTTATTAATAAAGTGTAAAATCTATTAACCACATGTTCGTGATAAATAACGTTATTATTTATACTGGATTACATTCAAAAATGAATATTACAAAGTGTACCTATTTTTTTATAACAATTCAATATACCTACCTATCTACAGTATGTTCCACGTGAAGCCGTTACGTATGTTTATTGTATTCGGTAAATGTTAGTACATCTTATGCTTCATTTCGCTCCATTAGCACTTGCATGTTGATTTATAACGTAAACTAAACGCACCGAGAGAATTAATGACAGCAAGACTATGTTTTAGTAACTATTCCAGTGCGTAATTCATACGTTGGCGGCAGTTCCAAAATATCTCACGTACAAACATAACCCGTTACTGAAGTTTTCTAAATAACAAATGGAGCCGACGACGGAAGTATCGCCCTTGACGTAAGTCCACGCGCCCGGCGAAATAATACGCAAATAAATGTCACTGAGGATTTCGATTTATAAAGAATCGCCGCTTCCGCGAGTGGCGGTCCTTGGCCGCGGCACCAATCAAAATAAACATGAAACAATCCGGCTGATAGAGCGCCCGCGCCCGCGCCGCCGTCGCGCTTACGTTCGCGCTCTCCATTCTGATGGCCCTCCATCACTACTCTATCGACTGCGAGCTGTCGCTCTTCAAAACAAGTGAACCTACTTACCTGCTAATATAATGTAGAGTTCACGTAATTGTACAATTTCGAAGTTTCATGAACAAGCTTTGTATTACAAATTGTACTATCCTCTTTCGGCGGTCGTTATAATTTCATGAAGTCATACAACTTAGCTAATTTAGAGTCAACAATAATCGGCTTGACAAGCGGATGACAGTTTCGATGTATTTAATTAGTTACCTCCAAACTAACAAACACAGCGGAGACTATCTTTACCACGATTTTGACACACCGCTTGATGTGGTAGACTCTAATGTTTCTCAGAAAACAAGTTCTGGGTAATAATCAAAGCCGGGTATATAATTCAAACAGGTGAACGTTCGGTAATAATTTGTGGGCAGCAAACATTCCCAAATTAACTTATCGCGGTGAAGTTGCACGTACCTCTAAATCGGAATCCAAGCCGTCTAAACTGGAAGAGTGTGGCTCGGAGCGTACTGATACCCTGTTCGGTCTCTTCGTGAGGCTATTGACACCCATCAGCTTGTGCGAGCGGCCCAGTGTCGCGCTGCCGCTCGTTATAATCTCCGGTTCACGGAAGGACAGCTTCTTCCGTGGTCTTTCGGTGACATCCTGCATTTGGACATCATTCAGTCTTTCTGTAACGGGTATGACGAGCCTCGACTGCACGCAGACCTCTTCCGCGGAATCGAACTGCCGATGCTGTGGAGACGACTCCTTCGGAAAATTCCCACTGAGGAACTCGTCCATTTCTTTTTCGTACCGTTTATTGGCTCCTACTGATAGGGGTCTAGGTCTCCCTCCACCCATATATTCGCGGCAAACACCATCGTCGATTCGACTTCTGTGCTTGTTTTTCCGCACTTCACTGAACTCGGGCTCCGACCGACTGCTCTTTAGTCTCTCGTGGTTTTTCTTGTCTTTCGTCTCCGGCTTAATCGATTTGGCTCTTTGCTGCTGCTCATTTTTAGGCTTGAGAGCTCCGCTCAAAGAGAAGAGAGTGCGAAAGCGCGACGCTTTTATCAGAACTTCTGTCGGCAAGTTTTTAAGTAGATGATCGTTTTTCCTCGGTTTATTGTGGTCCCTCTGGCTAGACATTTTCACAGAATCACTCAGTTTCCCGACTACATGTATTTATTCTTAAAGTCACGTTACACACGGAACTCTCATGATAGTGCGCGCGTCTGTGCGGCTTCCTACGAAACAACTGAAGTGGCGAAGGCATGGTCTGCGCGTGCGTCGCGCGTCGCTACAAGTACCACAAATAAACATATTCGCGTGTTCCTAAGCGGTACACTTCTTTGTACAGATTTATCAAATATACTATGTTGTAAATAAAGGTAAACTATACTTAATTAATGTTAGGTATTTATAAGAGTTTATATTTATTATGGTTCTAAAAATAAGCAATTGACACCTAAGAGTACCGAGATAAATCCTGGATTGCTACTTGATATGCTCTTCTTGGTAGGTAGGTATCAAAAAGTTACGACTGTTGCAGAAGTTTATCTTATCCCAAAATCAATGGACCGCTTTAATAGATATTTTTAAAGTGTAATATATACGAATTATGTATTATTTTAAATTCTTTGCGAGAATACATAAAGTACATACTTTGCAGCTAGCACAGAAATTCGGCAGACAAGGCACTGTTTATCAAACTACGTATTTTTCAATCTACTGTGAGAAAAATATTTTTTTAGCAAACGCCGTTGATAAAGATATAAATAGGTATTTTCCAGTGTGAATATTTAAAAATAAAAAAGGCATGTCTGCTGAAACTTTGTGGTACCCAGGTACCCACCCGTTAGTTAATAAAATTATCCTTATTCGTCAATTTAGTAGGGGCTTAAAGTAGGTCATATTCAGGTTTACTTGCTTCCCATTTAAAGTAAATTATTATTCTTAGATAGGACGTAGCTTTATTGTGGAGGTCTGTAGACCTCTTACATACATACAAACATAGTATAATCCAACTTTCCTCCTGAACAAATTTGGTGACGGCGGCCAATACCAACGAAGACTATAATATATATTAGAGTGCACATATGGATGCGCAGGATCGACAGCTTTATGTGCTCTCTGAGACCTCTAAATAGTCACACATCTCTCACTGGACCTCTCGAAGCGTTGCTTGACCCCCGATCGATTACCGATCAGTTATTATTTGGCCATGAGCGCCTCTCCCCAACCCCACCATATTGGATACTGTCACACCACCATATAATAAATTACACCAATCAATTGGGGGTAATTAAAAGGCGGCCGCAAACGGTTCAACGCAAACAACTCAGTCACTTGTTGAATATTTATGGCGTTCGGGAACGAGTGATCGGAGACGGTAATTGATTATAAAAGTCGAGTAGCTTGCGGACTGGAAGATTTATGCTGTCTATAAAAAGGAGGTGTGCGCATTGCTCTCAAATTAGATACCTAATAGAATATAAATTTGTATTCACTTGAAATGGCATTAAAATCATTTTATGCAGCAAAAGTGCATTGTAAATCGATTGTTGGTTTTATATTTCGTCGTAACCTAGATATTTTTAAAAAAATATTGAAACTTTGCAGGTTGATATAACGCTAAAAACGTTCGAACATCACGGGAAAACAGCTGAACCGATTTCAACAAGGTTTTCACTATTAGATAACTCAAAGTTAGGTTACGTATAATCACGAATATCTGCATCAGCGAACCTGACGGGAGATCCTAGATTTAATTTTCTAAATTTGAAGTCAAACAACCGTGACTCCCATAATACAGAATAACCAATATGAAAGTTACGCCATTAGCAAAACTAAATAAAAACATATTCATTTCATTTAATAAAACTGAAATTGTTGTTGTTTGACTTTCACTATAATAATGATCCATAATACTTTTAGCGAGAGTAGGTACTTACACAACTTTTGCTTTCAAAGCTTTTTGTGCTTTAAAGACTTTTAGTGCATGGTTGCAGTGAGTACATTATGTAGGTATGTACATAATCACAACTAGGTACCTACATTACAGTGTCGCGGCCGGAGTTGGTCTGTGTGTTGTTAAGGTTGTTCTAATCTTAGCAGTAACATTAAAATATTATATGAGCAATAGACGGGACAAGGTGAACAAAATTGTGATCCACTATATTGTCACCTATGGCCAACAAGTCGTCTAAACTGGTGTTATATCCCCGCATAAAAGTTCGTATTCGTATGCTGACATTTTATTATTACTTATTAAGTATTCTAATTATTTTGGTTCATATTCATTAGCAAAGCTAGAAAAAGCTTTGAAAGGATACATTCTGACGTTCGACATCAAAGTTTTTGTATGGAAATGTTCCCAATGGGCGCTCTATCACCCTACAAAAGATGAACATGCACAATGGAACCAACCCACAAACAAAACAAGTTTTGCAGGCCATAATCAACCCTATTGCTGGAAGTCGTAAGTTCGTTTCAGTTTGCAGAAGTATGCGTGGGTTAGGTTCCATTCTGCAAAACGATATCCAACTATTTTGTTCCGGTCTCCACCTGTGTGTAGGTAGATACTTCGGAAGAGCTTTACCGATACTAATTTTGGGGGATTGCTAAAGTACTAAAGAATGTTACCACCAAGTGTACTTACCCACATATTTGAGGAACTTCCTGTTCAAAATACGGTACATACTACGAACTGCCTACGTATTCTTACGGGTTAATAGATTAATGGCTAGTTGTGATAAAACGTAGGTGAAATACGTGTAGGGCGGAACTCGCACGTAAATAAATGTAAGCCCAGTACTTATAAATTATTTATTCAGGTACACTTGTTTATAATTAAAATAAAAATGGTGTGTAAGTCGTTATCGTTTGTTTAAATAAAATCTCGGTTCGACATATTTCTAAACAAATATTTTAATGAAATTCTTACGTAGTACCTACGTGGTGTGTTACCAACGCAATTGCTTATGTTATTAAAGAAATAAGAGATCGATCTAGGAAACAAGGGAAAACACGCAATAATGTCCCTAGAAATTGAGAAGATACCTATGCAGATTTTTTTGTTAGATCAATTTAGTGAGTAGCGCTCTAACTCAAATTTGGCAAAATGTCACATAACGGTATTTTAATAATCTGAAGGCATTGATGAGGTCGTTCTTATACGCCTGCATTGTCCATTATGTGATAGAGTTCCTGATGGGATGCTATCAATACGGGTATAGGAAGGGGCTAATCAATTTCAGTACCTACAAAGATAAGATTTCACATATGAGATATCTATATTACAACAAGAAAGTATAACAAAACGAAATGTAATTTGACCCTAATCTGTTTACAGTTCATAATAGAGTAGGTATGAAATGAACAAAAAAAAACAATGCCTCAAGTGGGGATGAGCGAGTCATGCAAATAGAACGAAGCCAGCAAACAGGCGAAGATTTCATCTGAATGGTTCTTGAAGATAGAAAACGGTGCGCGGTAGGTCTAGATAAAGCCTAGTCTAGATAAAGGTCTAGATATGCACTGACAAAAAGTCTCCGAGAAAATATATTAAAGAAGGCAAAATAAATAAAAGTTGAAACCAATCTATGCACTAAGAACCACTAAATATTTAGCGTAGTATCTGTTGAAAAACGAACAACGAAACGTAAGTCCCTGGGGTGTTTCAAAATTCTAATTTCAATACAGGCACCATAAATAGGGGTTTAAATATTTGGTAATTAAGTAGGTAATTGTCGTATTTTTTATCAAATTGTTAAACCATATTCTTTGAGCTATAAAGAAAGAAAGCTCCATAAGAAGAAGAAAAGAAACCAAGTAGATACCTCAAATAGGCTCATTAATTACTACGGAACCCTTTACGCGCATCTCCTACTTGTGATACTGTCTCAGCGTAATTATGGTGTGTCTGTCTGGCGATATTTATTTATTATCTTCATATCCCTCGTCACAATTTACGTTGTCGTCACAGGTACTAACTACCCTTTCACTTTTAAACCGTCACGTACCTCGCCATATCCGAAACCGAACGCCATTAGTTTTTGTGTGCGAAAGAGCTTACCCTGTGAAGTGGTAATTCGCACATACTGCCGCGCCGTCGAGTGATACCCACGGCAGCTGTGGTTTATTGCTGGGTCGTTTACGACCTTCTGCGATCTTAATAAACATCACGCTCTTTGAGACTGTACACACTGCGCCGGCTTGATATGTTCCAGTCATTAAATCACCTTAACACCTGTGCATTAAAATTGAGAATCGCCTTTCCTTGTTCGTCCACTTAACATATGATTCAATGCATGGAATTCCGCTATCCAGCTTGATCTCGTTAAACGCGGGCGTCATAAAAGTACGGTTAAAATTAGACTCGCTGACATTTTCATTATGAAGGTGATGATAGTGAGTGGGGAACACGAAGTACCAATTTTGTACATGGATATTTTTTATACGTTAATGTATGATGACACTACGTTCTGCTTGTAGTGATGAGTACATTGACTTAATAGAAACTCACAAAAATAGTGCTAAATGACATTAAAACATTGCACGCTCAATCAAGCGATTTTCTTTCTAAGCGATTGGTTTTGTGTTAGCCATCAATTAACACAGAGAAAAAAAAACTACAACAAATTATTTTCAAAAAAAAATTTAGGTCTTAGTAGGTTAGGTATCCTTCTTAATATTGTTTACAAAATGTTTGGTAATAAGAGCTAATGAATTAATGATTACGACGCATCACATGATTCCTGTATGTAATTACAAAACATCAAGTAAATAATACAAAAAACAATAAGCACTATGAACTACAAAAATTATTTGGTGTCGAATTTTTGAGATGTTACTGACTATATTATTATCTTGTCAGTTGCTGAGCTTATTGCTTTCAGAAAAATGCAATTTTATACTCCTCTTGTAGAACAAGACCTGTTTACAGCACCGTGCAATATAATATCAATTTTTCTAGTACCCATGCGACGCGGGCTCTTCACGTCTTGTGATACATATTCTTTAATCATTTTATTTTGATCGAGCCAGGTATAAGGGCCGCCGAGGCAGAGGAAATTCATATTACATGAGAGATCCGTATATACATAGTGTACCTACTTGTTGAGCACACTTAATAAATGTTGAGCTTCAGACGAGCTTGTTCGCACAGCTGCCAGTTGTAAAACCTACCAATATAAAGCTACAACCAAGATTTGAGATGTGTGGAAACTAAATCTATACAAATAAATAAAATTGGAGTGTCTGTTAGTAATATCACAATAACACCTTTTCACTAAATGCATATGAAAGTACATAGGACACCTACAGCAAAAACGCGATTTTTTTTTTGTCCGTCTGTCTGTCTGTCTGTGTGTTGTTCCGGGTAATCTCCGAAACGGCTGGACAGATTTTGACGGGACTTTTACTGGCAGATAGCTGATGTTATAGGGAGTAACTTAGGCTACTTAAATTTAAGAAAAAAATATTCAAAAAAATGGGTCCCGTCGCGCGGCCTCAGCACGCGGGAGCGGGCTTTTTTGTTAGGTAAAATTCCACGGGGACGAAGTCGCGGGCTCAGCTAGTTTGAATTAAAAAACCAGTGCACATTTTGTAATCAAACTGTTTTTTGTCTGCTTATTCGAGTATCGCACGAAAGCGGCTATATCGGAACGGAACCCACTAGGCCAGTATAAATAAATAATAATAAATAAATATCGCCAGACTGACATACCGGCTGTATGGTCCCAAACTAAGCAACGCTTGTACTATGGGTACCGTATAATGGACTGGGGGCGATCCCAGAGACACCCAGACAACGGCAAATTACGAAATGGCCATTTCCGAAATTTGCCCCGGCGGGAATCGAACCCGCAACCACCTTGGGCAATAAGCCGAGCGGCCTACGCTTGAATCACTGTGCCAAGCGGTCGTCAAGCATACCACTGTATTAGTTTTTTTTCCTTATAAGTGCAGGTTGAAATAGAAAGGGTATACTTTTTTTTTCAAAACTTCACTATGTAATTCTAATCTATCAGCTTTTGAGAAAATTTGAAAAACAAAAGGTGTATAGGGATACACTGTAACCTTTAGTAATTCAACTGTCCCACAAAGCCGATAGTTGTAGATTTACAAAGTAAAGTTGCAATTCAATTCAAATCGTTTATTTTGTTTAGGCCTACGGGGGCACTTACAAATTGTCAATTTTACATTATTTTTTTCTTATATCTACAACCGGATCGGAACGCGACCTCGACTGAGAAGATCCGGCAAGAAACTCAGCGGGCTTGTCTTTTTACATGTGATATTTTTTTTTTTTTTATATACATGGTACACCCTTTCTGTTTCACCTAGTATAGCTGTGCCACGAAATGATGCAGGTAGGCTATTTACTGAAGCTTACACATGGGCTCGCTTGACTGGGGTAGCACTACTCACTCATAGAAGATCTGCGTAAAGTACCTATCACAGCTGCCTTTCATACGATAAAATGAGAGGACCGGAAGCCCCCTTCCCTCTCTCTGTCGCACTCCTCTTCAGGTCGGCGACATGCGAGTAATACCTGCTGTATTGCCAGCATCTATATGCCACGGTAACTACTTAACATTAGGCTGGTTGGACGCTTGGTTTTCGACTATGTTACATATTATGACAAAATAGTACATTGTTACACGAGTGCTGAAAGTGACTTATTTAGTCCCGAGACGGGGTTTGGCGCCCGAGCGTAGCGAGGGCGCTAATAGTTCGAGGGACAAAATAAGTCTTTCACCCGAGGTAAACACTGTGCTTTTCATTACGAATACAAGGAAACTAAAAATAAAAACAGGAATTGGATAAAGAAATAATACAAGGAAGTATGAACAATACTCTACAACTCGAAAAAAAAAAAGGTCGGATTGCCGCCTATTTTGTTTTATTTTCGTTGGCCGGCCAACTTCATTATTTAGCCATAATTTTTAATTTTCATCTTTAAATATTTTGCCCAAATCTATGTTATTTTAAAGAAATTGTTGAAATTATAATTATAATTAAGTAAATGAATGAATGAAATTATAATTAAGTAATTTAAAAATATATATTCTTTAATACATACTCAACTTTATGTTATTTAAATTTTACACTGTGCTGTAATTGAGTGACTGTAGAAAAAGTTTGAACATGGTTCCATAGAAATGTGAAAATGGAACTAGTTTTTAAATCTGACAGCTGTCAGTTGAAAGCGATTCTCCCGGGCCGGAAAATTATTACTTTCAACCCGCTCCTCAGGCAACTTCAGACCTACTTTCAGAGTACGAGTAATGAAAAGTAACTTTATTTTACTTTAGCTTCGTCTCCCTCGCAACACTGACCTTTCTGTTGCTTTTGAAGACGTTGCATTTGAAGACATTGGTGGCGCCATCTCTGGCGATGTACGAGAATATTTTCAAGTCGGAGCTGTCGTGTGACACGTAGAATATGCGGTATATGGGGTGGTGCATTAGCTCCGTGCCCTCGCTGCTGCAGTTGGACCTGTTACTGCGACCGAACAGTTTTGATCCGGGACTTTTCTGAAACAAATAATGTATAATTTCAAATAAGTAGGTACATATTCATGACGTATTTTAAATTATTTATGTCTAGTTATGATAGTTTAGAATGAATTAGAGATAATATAGTATAACAGGTGCAGCGGAATACCTTTGAAAAAGCAATTGAAAGCCTAATTATGAGGATCAAACTAGGATCAAACTTTCTAGACAGTGTCAGTAGGGTAGACGCCAAATAAAATGGAACAAAAAAGAGCTTGTGCTCAAAACATTATCGCATATTTTCAACCGACTTCAAAAAGGAGGTTCTCAATTCGTGTGTAAGTTTTTTTAAATGTTTGTTGGCTTAGAACTTCGTCATTTATACAACGATTCGAAAAATTGCATTCAAACTTGTTTCTGCATTTTTAAGGATGCCCTTCCAGATTGGCCCCATAAAAAATCATAAAATCGGTGCAGAATTTTGGAAATGAAATCAAAATAACTGGAAAAATACATCATTCGAGTAAACGAAATTGCGTAATTTGCTTTCCTGTGACTTTTCTGTGGTGTTTACGGTCACTAGAACAGTCTCAATAAACTGCCTTCAACTGAAAATTGTTACTACCATGTATAAGGAAATACTAACTCAATTACGAGTACCTACTAAACCTCTCTACTGGCGGCGGTGAAATCTTTCTACACTGTAATGCCCACGGCAAGCTCATAAAGCCCTACAAAGTCATTTAATCCTGGTTGGGGGGGGGGGGGGGGGGGGGGGGGGGGGGGGGGTAACTAGTTGTTTTAGGTATACCTCCCTATAACTAGAAGCTGCTTCTTCCCCGAATAATGGGATGAGTGGGTAAGAAATAGCTCTCAATTAAGGTGCTTACACACTTAATGTTCTCGCTAATAAGTGTTTATACAAAATACATACATACACACACACACAAATATCTGAGAAAATTAATAATTTCCAAATGCGAAGTCCCCGCGAGCATTCGACCCAGTTTTAACAAATACATGTGACCATTTATAAACTTTTACATTCCTTCGAACGCGGTACATTTTTTTCCGTCTGCATATATTATTTATTTATTGATATATATAGGAATAACAAACATTTGCACATTACATTGTAACAAATAGTAGGTAATGATAATATATGAGTAAAAGTGCAACCCATTACGTTATCCTCATGTTACTAAAAAGATAAGCTATAGACAGGTGGTAACTGTGCAGAGACGTGCTTCATTATAATTTACTATGAAATAAAATCACATGAAAAATAAGAACAAACAAAAAATGAGATTAATGTAGTGAGTTTCCCAATATTTCTTTAACGTTTATAAGCACTTCATTTCATTCGTGCGCTCGTCTTTCACTTTACTGACATATTTAGAAGTTAGAATGTAAAATCTACAGCGAACCATTTGTTCACTCATTTTCGGTTCGACAAGCTGTACGCGTAGAGCGGTGGTATCGGAGCGGCTCTGTCACAAGTGTGTGCTCAAGTTTGTGCGCACCCTTAGCTCCGAGCCAGTGAAACGTAATTAGAAGCCATCGTTTTGGAAAACCGATAGCAACAGCAGGGTTATTAAACGGCACCATTCCATGAATTCGGTGCTATTAAGCCCAGGGGATTGTTCTAGGGATCATTTTATTTGAGCTATGTGTTGACTTCAAATTATATTTTTATTGTATTTTATTAATTTATTTCAGGTAACGAAATGAAAAAAGGCTTACTTAGCTACATAGACTGGTGTATCAAATTGTCTACCATATTTCCAAGTCGTCAAGTCTCAAAATGTCTTCAGTGTCCTATTCGATAGCGTCTCTAAAGTATAAAATAGGTTACTGCCTCAAATTGTCTCAATCACTAGTGTCCTAATATGATTAATGACTAATTTATCACACGTTTACTTTTCTGGCTATCAAAGGAATTTAGGTTATCCCGAAAGAAACGGAGGTTGATTCCTCGGACCCAATAATCGATCGGGATGACAATGGCAATTCTGTGCCGGCTCCGGCAGACAGCCAGTTGACACGTGCCTATTATAGCCCAACATGATTAACGATGCCCGCACGAAAATCTGTAACGCCGCTTTCTTATACACCATTTAGTTGCAGTCCAAAGAAGCAGGACCCATTCACAAATACATAGAATAGATAACTCTTTATTGTACACAAATATTACAAATTCATCATAAAATAGACAAAAACACTAAATGGCAGAAGTGTACAATGGGCGGTCTTATCGCAGGCTGCGATCTCTTCCAGACAACCTTTGAATGGAGAGGATTTGGTCAAACTACACGGCGGTAGTCAGCAATGTACATACATACTATATTAATATATAGGTAAATAATAATACACGTAATATATCAATACATACGTTCTATTAATTTATAGTGAAAGGACATACTCAAAAATATATAATAGGTACAATAAACCTACCAACTTATGAAGCCAAATGGTGGATATTTTCTTTTTAAACGGCTCGGTCTCAGCACGTAAAGCATTATTTACATACAGCGTAATGTAATAAATGATTCAATATAGACAGAATGGCATAGGTAATATAGTGTTTATTGCTCTCTATTTTTCACAATAGAGAGACTATAAGTACGCACCTAAATCAATGGAAAAATGTACAAAATATATTTTTTCCACTGATGGATTATTTATCAGTAAGTACATAATATTTTCAGTACATTTTGTTCGATAGTCTCGGCTGAAATCAACCCTTGACATAAATAATTTCGTAGTAAATACGGATCGACCCATCCGACGGGAATTCATCTAAGTTTTCAATTTAACTTGGGTTCGCGCTCAAGAGCGTCGATGTAAATTCTCGGAATTTCATGAATAAAAAGGCTAGTGCATTCGAGTGCCGAATATTATTTTCCAAACCTTTACCATCGTACCCGAGAGTTGCTTGCCGCGTTGATAGAGAAAATAAAAAAAACTATCCTGCAGTTTCAATAAAAAGAGTACCTACATAATTCATCATTCCAATTTTAACTGCGAAACTGTGGAAGGATTACGAATTCATTGGTTCCTTTCTTTCTCTCTTTAGCTGGCCTTAGCTATTACACTGATCGATATAGCAACTCACCTTGGTCTTGCCTTTTTTCTTCCGAGCAGTAACACGAACTCCGTCCGTAGAGACATCGACGGTAACTTTCCGTTTCTTCACACCCCTCGCTTTGAATTCGTACTGCAAAGAAATGCTATATCAGCACTGTAATCAATATAAATAACAAGATTATTTTGAAGCAGTTCTAATTCAAATTCTTCACGTGAATATAAGCCTACTGTCAGGTCCAGATACAAATAAAATATAAAATTGTAGTGTCTGTTTGTAATGTCAAAATGTAGTACACAGTTTAGTAGAGGAATAGGTTCATTTAGATGTGTACCTACATCGCGATTTGATGCCAACCAAATTGACATAATTGATGGCCGAATATGAAAACGCTCTAGTCCCGCTAGCAGCTTAAGGCTGCAATTAGTTGTGGCCACTGGCCAGTGTCTTATAGGTACGGATCGTCACACATATTTGAAGAATTCTTTAAATCAGGCACTTATCAATAATACCTTTATATGTTTAAGCTTCTAACATCTGCACAGATGGCGGGTTTATTATGAAAATTAAGACCTTAACCGAATTATATGAGATTAACCAAGCATCTCATTATGTAAAGGCAGGGATAACATTATAAACGGCGGTAACAGTAAGGGAACTTAATTAGTTAAGAGGATTTTGATTATTGTTAGATGGATATCGCGTGTAGGTAAGTACTGTTATTGCGACATATTTCACTTCAAGTGTAATTAATTTATTTTATAATAGTGGCCCGCCCCGGCTTCGCACGGGTACATTGCGGTTACATTATTCGAGTTTTAGTAAGGATCCCTAATTTTTTTGAAAATATATTATAGCCTATGTCACCCGGGGCTAGTGTAGCTTCCCAACAGTGAAAGAATTTTTCATATCGGTTCAGTAGTTTCGGAGCCTATTCATTACAACCAAACAAACAAAGTTTTCCTCTTTTTAATATTAGTATGACTAAAAAAGGCAATAAAGGAATACAATTGGTGCCTATTCCTTTCTCTCGACTAATACCTATGTTCCTATGTTACAAGGAAACGGAACTATTGTGTAAGTACTTGAATTACATGTTCATCACATGTAAGTATTTTAATGTTAAGTGACAGAAGGTAATTACATTAGATAACATACAGATTGAGTTCAATCAAAACCTTACGACATCACTGCTGTCGTTTTTATGATCGCCGTCTGACGTCATGGGAGCGAAATAATGTGCGTTTTGCTCCGTTGCGTGAAACACAACTCATGATTGGTGTTGATGAGTAAATCTCCGGGGGACGCTATTGCAAACTATTCTCATCCACAATTCCTCTCAATTTTCTAAATTGGAATACATACTTGCAAATATCTAGAACTATCCCAGTCGTCGGACGTTAGCAACCGTTATCGAGTTTGCTCCGGATTCGAACGTAGCCATAGTTTCAAAATGGCGAAGTTTGCACTATGTAGTTCCAAGTTGATATTGCACGCGATCAATAAAGTTAAATTTAAAATATAATCAGATGCTGCCCCGGCCGCAGTAAGAACTTAATTAAATTACTTACATTTTCTATACAAATAAATAAGATACGAGTGTCTGTTTGTAATATTAAAATAACACCTTTTCACTAAATGCATATGAAATTACAAAGGACACCTATAACAAAAACGCTATTAAAAAAAATTGTCTGTCTGTCTGTCTGTGTGTTTGTTCCGGGTAATCTCCGAAACGGCTGGACCGATTTTGACGAGACTTTCACTGGCAGATAGCTGTTGTTACAAGCAGTAACTTAGGCTACTTTTATTTTAGTGAAACAAAACTTTAAAAAATTTGGTGCTGTCGCGCGGGCTCAAAACGCGGGAGCGGGTTTTTTTTCCACGCCGACGAAGTCGCGGGCTCAGCCAGTTGTTAATAGTTATCTGCACATTTTTTATTTTGTTATCAATTTTTTATAAATAAATATCGTCAATCTTTACACACCACACCACGATCCTGATGGGTTTATTTCTAATAGCTGACGTTTCATTAAATCACTCGCTACAACCAGCCTTAGTAACCAACAGTAAGAATTATAATATAATCAGATTATAATATTTTTGTGCAAGGTAGGTAGTACTTACGTCATCTACGAAAAATATTGTGCACTCGCTGACTCGACAGACGTTGTCCTGTCCTAACTTTGAATATTCAATTCGAATTGTTACGCTCAAATTCCTTTTTATTTTTTTATTTCATAAGTACTCATGATAATAATAAACACAAAAAATAAGTTGCGAAATTGTTCCATCCTTTCACGCGTGATGCGATGACCAAGGAAATAGAGATTCATTTTTATATTTATGTATATTATAGTTTATCCAAATATATATATACTATAAACTGTCACGTTTCAACGCAGCATATTCCTTAAGTCGTGAAAATATAAGGAGATTTACATCCCTCGCGATTTTTCAATGCTTTTATAAACAAGTTCGTTTATATTCAGACGAGTCCGGCGTCAGGTGGCGTGTCATATTTATATTTCAGTGTAACACGATAGGTCCCATCTCGCGCACGGCACGCTCCTATATTGATAACTTACCCCCCGCCATATCCTCGTCAGTTCCATCTTTTATTGGGCGTCTTCCCTCCAAATATTCAGAGAGAATTGTTGAAGATCCCGAAGCGGGATTGGTTACAAGTCAAACGATGTATTGGCTTTCTAGCTTAATTCAAGTGAATGGCTTTCACAAGTTGCGAAATTCAGTGCTTACAAAGATTTTTAAGAAAGAAAATTATCCACTCGAACCTTTCGGGATTATTTTACGGTAAATCGGTTATTTCACAGACGATAAAACTGTGATTGTTTGAATCGTTTGTTCAAATGGTATTTCTTTTAAGTAATTGTATTTATCTTCAGAGATACTCTGTCCAGTTTTTTTATATATTTATGCCTTCAATGATAAATATTGAAGGCACTTTCCCCTACATAGAAGTGGGGACATTTTTATTTATTTTATGAACCCCATCATGTGGGGTATCATGTTATCAGCCGGGATGTTTGCAAGATTTATGACTCTGAAAGTTTAAACAATGTGTCTTGTGTTATCCTGACCAGAAAAAAAGCTTTCGTTCTTGAAATGGCTACGGAAACTTACATTTGACCGGTGTTTCCTTATTTTTCCAACTAAGTACAACTAATCAAAACTTTCACCGTTTTATTCAGTCACTACTGGCTGGGGATTAAGAAAAAAGTGGAAAAGATCTGTGTACCCACCGGACACTTCGGCGCAAGTTTCCACGGGTTGGGCATTTGCAAATTAGTTTATCTGAGGAACATCGGCGGATCGGTGTTTGCCTGGAATATTTAACTTTTTTACTTTACCCGAGAGTATCGCAATTTGTTATTCAGATTAACAGTTAAGTGTATTAGAAAAGTGATTTGCCTTTTGCTTATTGCCCACTCTAAAACATTGCCGAAATGTGGCGGAATGAAGAAGGAACACTTTTTCTATTAATTTTATTTTTTTATTCTCTTGTCTCCAATAAATATATTTTAATTACCAAATGGTGATTATTATTAAAAAATAATATATAATATACTTACCTAACCTAATCTAGACCATCGATTACCGATCAAAAATTACAGACAAATTGCTCTCATCTAAATCAATTTTATGACCGCACTGTGAGCAGTAACGGCTGGGTTGGCGTTTGCTAAATGTGCCACAGGAGACAATTATTATTAACTAGCTGTGCCCCCCGATTTCGTTCGCGTAGTATTTAACGTAACAAAAATTTCGGGATTATCGGGATAAAAAGTATCCTATATGTTAATCCCGGTTATAAACTATCTGTGTTCCAAATTTCATCCAAATCCGTTCAGTAGTTTTTGCGTGAAGGAGTAACAAACATACATACATACATACATCCACACTCACAAACTTTCACATTTATAATATTAAGTAGGATTGTAGATTACTTTGTTGTAATTGCTGGTAGCGATTAAAAAAGCTATTCTAGGTGTAATCTATAGCTACAGGATGTAAGAGGCACCGTAAAGAAAGCTGATACCATGGATTCAACTCATAATTCTGGACCCCACAGAGTGAGAATTTCCGCTCGATTTTTCTACCGATTTAGTAGGTGGATTGATGGTACATGTGGACTAATCAACAACGTATTCAGTTACATTTCTAGGTATTATGAAGGGGAAGGAAACCAGATGCAGTGGGGCCATTTTCCAAATTTTATTGCCGCAGGTTATATTGAATATTGAAATTTGGACAGGACAACGTCTGTCAGGTCAGCTTGTGCCACATAAAATAATGTTCATAATAATTAAAAAAAGCAGATATGGATACACTTACGGTGAAGGAAAACATCGCGAGGAAACCTGCATGACTTAGAAAATCTCACCAATTTTCAAAAGACATGTTGAATCCGCCAACCCGCACTGGGCCAGCGTGGTGGATTATGGCCTGAATCCCCCTCGTAGTGAGAGGAGGCCTGTGCCCAGGAGTGGAACGTCAAAAGGGCTAAATTATTATTATTTCACTTATTCATTTTATATCATTTTATATTTTAAAATTTAAATAAATTAAAAAAAAATATTATTAAGGGTACACTTACACGGACTCGGCGCATCGCTGCGACTATCTCGACCCGGCTCGTCGGCCGCGGAACGTCCATTGTGCCGATGTACTGAAAAAAAATATAGAAATTGAACAATCTATGAATGTTTAAGACTTAAGCACTCATCAATTCGCTGTTTTAGTTGGGAATAAACTTGAAGACACGCATCAGCTCAAGCTTCAACATGATGTTACTCAGTCTACCAAACAATTTATATAATTTCAATTCTGAAAAGTAAGACATTCACGTGTAACATTACTTAATAGTCCGATGCCCGATCTAATACAAGTTAAAAGGTAAAATAATGTAATTTCTATAGGGCCGATTATGAAATTGAGTCTTGGTAAGCAATCACAATAAGTTTATTTTTATAACCATGTGTAATATTATGTACTTACTCACTCACAAAGATACCTAATCTCGAAAATACTTGAACAGAAAATTATTTGTAAGGTTACTGTAAATGGATTAGAATATCTGCGATTTTGCGGTGATTATTTTATATATACTATATACCTATTTTTGTTATATTTATTGAATTGAAAATGAATTAATACTATAATTTTGAAATTAATCAATAATTCATAATACATAAAGAATGTATTATGTAATGCACTAATTATTTTGGTACCTACTATGTGGAAATATCTATTAATATAGGTACATAGATAAAGAGCGGTATCTATCATAGTAAAGAAGAACTAATTTGTGTACGATTTGTTCATTGATATTCTTTAAATTTTTAACTATAGTTATTGGAGTAAATTTACTTTTTTCCCAGTACCAAGACGACCAAGGTAGGAGACTGCCATAATGAAAACGTTTAGCTACTTTTGTGTTAGGATTAGGCTAAATGCAGATTATTGTGCTTTTGTATATATACCTACGCTTTTCTTTGTATGTAGACGCCCATAGGGCGGGAAAAAGATTATTGAACCTTTTCTGTCTACGGTAGAACAGCAACGACTCTATTGGCGACTAAGTACATATGTGCACCGTTGTTTACCTTACTCAGCTTAGTAAAACCTTTTCAGTTTAAGTGACTCAAGCGGATTTTTTCTGTAAAAGCTCATGCTATCCCATTTTGAAATCTCACGGTGGAAATTAAAATTGAATTATGTGCTCAGAACTCAACACTTTACGAGCTACCGCGCTGCGCTAATGAATTAATTGAAAGAATTATGAATTCTCTTTTAGTCAGCCAAGCGCTGTCACGCTTCGCAATGCTTGTTTACGTAGGTACTGCTCCCCATAACAAAATCTTCCAACGTAATCGTATCGTTATCGAGCAATCATGCTGTCACTGTCATCATTGTGAGAATGTCTTATAAGCTGGACGGAACATGATTACGACAACGAAATTAATATTACGCCTATAACGTTTAGATTACTAATACTAATTAGGTTTATGTTTATTACATGCAGGCATTACCAGATTTTGTAAAAGATAATTGTGCCATAATTTTGACATTGTGAAAGTACTATTAAAATACTTTACATCTCCCCGTGACAAAATGTAATCCACTCCCATATTTCTGAGTTAAGTTACGGCTTTAAAGCCAAATAATCTCCGAGAGGCTGTATAATTTATAACGTTAACATCTTAACGTCGAGCTTTCCTCTCCACCTTTCATCTACATAATTCTGGAGGCGACAATTTGTCTTTTCATCCCAGTGATTTGCTCTCCCGAGATACGAGTAAGACACAACTTGATAACCACAAAAAAAGATAATATTTATACATTATTAACTATTATATAGTGGTATAGCGAGCGAATAGTTACACACCGGATTGTCTCCTTCTGTAATCATTAATTTGACATTCGATAGAAGAAGACAAAACATAGTGTAACTATACGACTGCTGAACCACTTTTGTTAATTAAGCCGGCTACATTATTTCGATTTGAATGCGGCTTTAGTGCCACTTGATATAACTGCACCAAAACTGACAATCTTTGATAGTCCTAGACGTAATAAAATGTCAATGGCACATAAATTTAAAACCTCGCACTTATTGTCAAACCATTAACATGAGAAAGATTTAACATATCATCAGTAAATCAATAAGTGTCCGATGCCGAGATGCGGGGAAGCGTAAAAATCTCCTAAAAGAAAATACATTTCACGCTCGCGTCCTATAACATCGCATACCAAGAGCAATTCCACATGATTTCCGCCCAAAGGAAGCTCCTCCGCGCCGCCGCGCTGTAATGTAATGTTAAAACGACTTCGTAAGACTACACTGTAATTATGATTTATTGTGTAGTCCTTTTGTGTACTTGTTACAATATTTCAACAGTTGTTTAGACTAGATATTATGGTTAGGTTATTAGACGTGATGACTACAGGATTAGCATCGTGACGATAGTTACAAAAAAAATATCGCCAGATGCACTCACCAACTGTATGGTCCCAAACTAAGCAACGCTTGTACTATGGGTACCGTACAATTTACTGGGGGCGATCCCAGTGATACCCAAACCAGTGCAAATTAGAAAAAGGTAGTTTCCTAAATTTCCTGACGGAAATCGAACCCGAAACTACCCGATGTAGTGAACCGAGGCCTACGCTCGAACCATATTTAAAATGTATACGATATAATGTAATTATTGTCCATGACCTTTATGTTTTTAAAATGTCAATTACCATCACATTACTAACTAAATAATTATAGGCTGATACCTTTGATAATCTTTTATCAAAGGCTGATACTTACCTACTAAACCAATCAGCTTTTGTGCGATATTTTTGTGTGTATTTTTTCTGCATTACTTCTTCCTATCTAACTTATGTGGTCAAGTAGTATTTTAACTGTACTATTGCATTATTTGTATTCATAAGAGTACTAGTAGAGTAGGTAGAGTACACCGCGCATTTGGTGGAGTGGTGTAGCGTCCGAGGATATTCCCAGGCCATCCGGTGGCACGTTTTGAGATGTACCTAGTGAGCTGTGTTGAAATAAATTCTTACATAACGGTTGCAATTTCATTTTAGTCCGTAATTTATATCAATTTATTTTCAGTTCTTACGTGTTATATAACTTACTAGCTGTGCCCCCGACTTCGTCCGCGTAGTATTTAACGTAACAAAAAATTCGGGATTATCGGGATAAAAAGTATCCTATATGTTAATCCCGGTTATAAACTATCTGTGTTCCAAATTTCATCCAAATCCGTTCAGTAGTTTTTGCGTGAAGGAGTAACAAACATACATACATACATCCACACTCACAAACTTTCACATTTATAATATTAGTAGGATTCTTATAGCAGTGGTAGCCGACTGGTTAAGCACGAGTCTTGGCGCAGGTCCTGGGTTCTAACCCTGGCTCGCACCTCTCGGATTTTTGAAATCTATGTGCGAAGCTTAATGTCTATTATGATTATCACTAGCTTGCGGTGATGGAAAACATTGTTAGGAAATCTGCATGTCAAAGAAAATCTAACCAGTTTTAGAAACGCATTATAAATCCGCTAACCCGCACTTGGCTAGCGTGGTGGACTTTGGCATGAATCCCCTCGTAGTGAGATGAGGCCCGTGCCCAGGAGTGGGACGTCATAAAGGGCTATATTACTAGAGGCAACTAAATTAAAATTAGATATACTGTGCTATGTGAAATAGAATTTAGCTAGCATGTAATATAATAAAATTTTGCGTGCGAAATGTTGTCAGCGGTTGAATCGCATTAGCCTTGAACTAAGCTGTGGCTTGCTACACCACCAGAACAAGGTCAAGAGGCGCTTTAAGTAGATAGTAGCAGAATGAATATGTAGTTCTCTAGCTTACATCGAAGGATCTATTATTTAACTCGGCAATTGAGCTTTATAGCCATCTCCAATAATGTTGAAAACTTTCGAAACTTCCGCGCGAAATAACTTTAGCACGAGGATTGACAACAGCCTTTATGCGATCAATGTGTGTTACAAATTGATAGGGTAAACTTTGTTAGTCATGTCTGTGGTGTGATACTTCATGTTACTGGTATATACTTAATAATAAAATAACCAATTAATTATAAGAAAACTTTCAGTGACTTAAAATAGGTATCGTTATTTCGAGTTCTGTGTGGATATATAGGTACTTTTAAACTTTGAAGCGAGTACACAGCGAGTATATAAACTTGACTGTGACATTTGATCAGTACATAAAGTTAAAATGATAATCTAAGTGTTCGGGATCAAGCTGTGCAGTGGCACGTACGCTCGTGGGGCCTCGTCCTTGAGTCAGGACCGGTTGCGCGCAGCCTACGAACCTGGCTATAACGATTGGACCTAGATCGTATCCGCATCACTCGGTTACACTAGACTGGCCCCCGACTTCACATTCGAAATGATGTAACTTTAATTATTGACGACCGCTTGGCGCAGTGTTTCGAGCTAGAGCCGCTCGGCTCACTGCACATGGCGGTTGCAGGTTCGATTACAAATTTTGGAAATGGCATTTCGGTAATTTGCCCAGGTCTGGGTGTCCCTGAGAACGCGTTGCTTAGTTTGGGGCCATACAGTCTCAGTCTGGCGATATTTATTATCATCAATTTATTACCACCATCACTAAGGCCGGCATCGCACTGGGTAGGCGATTGGTATGCAACATCGATTTCGTTAAAAAACCTCAATAAACATATTATAGTGGCCTTATTACATAAACGAAAATTTATGGAGAATTTTGTAGTGCGACTCCGGCCTAAAAGTTCTGCACATGCTAAAACGTAAAAGGTAAATATCCCAAAACAATTTAGCGTAGTCAAGCAACTTATTGCAAAATGTAATATTACGAAATTTATTCTTGTGTAGGTATATTATCTTGGGGTTATTTTGCATCTTGCACCGACTCTTCGGCTCATCATACCTACGTATTAAGACAAAGTACACAATCGATAGCTCCCACCTTTAAGATTGTCATTTTAGGAAGGCGCTTACATTGTACAAACCCCTCACACCAGTTCCACCCTCCGTTACAGATCCGTGGTAATAACGCCAGGTGTAACACACGAATCGGTGGTTATCCCTCCATTGAACGCTTAAATAAATCGAAAAAGCCTCTCGACGAAATATTACAAATCGCTGGGCGAATACTTAAGAGTGATTTCATTACCGATACGCTTCGAATGTTCGATTTCAGGACCCCACATACTGTGACGTACCTATCTCGTTTGAATCAATATTTAACAGTGTCTGTGGCAGTACACGATAACGCTTTTGTTCTGTTGTTTTAATAGAGAGCGGATTCACAATGAAATCAATAATTATTGTATTCAGACGTACGAATAACAAATACGTTTATAGATACTAAAATAGTTCATGGGCAAGGTAGTATAGTTCGTAAAATGAAATGAACGTGAAATGTGGTGCAGAAGTAGGTCATGCGTGCATCAAAGGGTGTTTGCAACGAGACCCAAACTCAATTACTTATCGGTAACTGACGGTAACATTAGTTACTGGCTATGGAATTGTTTTCCGAGAACTTTACATATATTTTCTAAGTTAGGCCTTTGAATATTTGTCACAACTTTCGTTACATGGCGGTAGAACACATCCAATGGCCTAGAAAACAGTGTAACAGTGTAAATATTGAAGAGAAAGTTCGTAAAGAACATGCATAGTATTTGATATATAAGACATTTTTTATGGCGTGTAAATATTATAAAATCTTGTTTTAATTTCGATTAAATGTTATACCATTCAATTCTAAACCCATCACTCATCAGAACCCTCTGTATCATTGGAATAGATAGGTCTTTTCGAATTTATGAAGGTAAGCCACAGTGAATTTCACACAACCGCCTCTGTTTCTATCGGTTCATTGATTTCTAAGTGTTACGAGCTATTGTCTTGCCCCTGCATAGTGGGCAGGCGACATCTCATCTCATCAGGTGAAGATCTCATTTGACAGTGAAATGGAATTGCCGCTTCGTTCAATACAACGCTTTTGTTGTTCATCATTTTCTCAACATAGATACTTTTTATCTCTTTTTGTAACGTATTAAGTACTATTTAACTTACATAATCTTAACTTCGAGTGTTTTAAAAGTTCCAAAATACATTTCACGAATTAATTTATAAACGTAACGTTATCTTTAAATTAGACACTTACCGTAGCAAGATGTAACGTCTTTTCGAAGCGGAAACGGAAACTTAACGGGCAAAATGTGTGTACCAACTAACAAAAAGAACGTAATTGCTTGCAGAGTTTTCGTATTTAAACAAAAGGTTTCAGGGGATTTGTCGGGAATCCGTGAAAAAATGTTCCCTCTGTGACTGGAGCCAAAATACCGGAGCTTCTTTCACTAAACTGTTCCCATTGAGACGTCACGATAGATTTTTGCAACGATGAATGTGTCGTGACATGTAATAATACCAAATCATTGTATTACGTTAATATAATCAAAGATCATTTTATCTTGCAATTTTAGATGGTTTATTTTTCTTTCTTATAGCACTCTTACTTATATTTACCGTGACGACACTATGGCAAACTGGCAGAGTTTGGCAATAAATAAAACAGGTACAGCAATTCTGTGTAATGGCACAAGTATTGTTACTTAATGGGAATAGGTAGAGACAACTACCGACCGCAATAAAAGTATCGTATCGTCGTTCACGACTCAATGGGAACCAGCTCTACCGCTGTAACTTCAGTAAGCAAAGTAATTGTCTACAGAAAATAATCAGACTGTAAAGTTTGTCTCTGTTAAATCGTGTAAAACACTTTTAAGACTGAGAGTTCGGACGGAAGGTATCACGTTTGTAATGAACTAAGGAAGACATGCAAACGCGTACCTATTCAAGCATAACTCGAGAATATTCTCTCCCGTAGACATGTTCCCCTTTTACACACATAAATGTCGTCAAAGAAAGGGTGTTTCAAAGGACCCATGCATAATTCAAACTAGGTTTACATTAAGGTTCCGTCTCTCGTATTGCAATGAATACCTACCTGCCTGTGTGAAAAAGGAGCGTCAAAGCGAGTCGACAATAGGATCCTCTGTGCCCACGTGTGAGCCGTGAGTACACAACACACAACAGCCAAGGCTGTAAAGGTGGAACTATGTGTGTTTAACCCTAGGGAATGCGAACTGAAATACACCTATCCGTAAGCCTTCAAACGGAGTAGGCAGGTAGACTGTGAAATCCAATTAGAGTATCTTTATAATTTATGGGATTATACCCTCAAGTGATTAAAATTTTTCCGAATAATTTAGTCTCCATGTCGCCGTGTCAGCCGTAAATCTTCTCTGAAGGTATTACCTCCCCGAATCTCCGGGAAATGGGGCAAGGATTATGAAATTTGAATTACATAGAGCTTAAATTAATATGCAACTTATTTCCTCTAATACGGTTTGAAGGATTAGGAGATAATAATATATATTGATCTTGGCATTATTGGAAGAAGAATTAAGTGGGTATCTAATAGTAATCATTATCTAAATATATATAACTCAAAGGTGACTGACTGACTGACTGACATAGTGATCTATCAACGCACAGCCCAAACCACTGGACGGATCGGGCTGAAATTTGGCATGCAGGTAAATGTTATGACGTAGGCATCCGCTAAAAAAGGATTTTGATTAATTCTACCCTCAAGGGGATAAAATAGGGGATAAATAATCCCGAAATTTTTGTAAAGTTAAATTACACGCGGACGAAGTCGCGGGCACAGCTAGTATTAATATAAATATACAAACTTACCATCTCTTACGAACGAGTTACTACAACCTACATACCTACGACTCAAGAATAAATTTAGTAACCTTTCAGCCAGCCAATGGGTAATCAATTAATATAAGGCTGAGTTAGATGTGATCTAAGTTCAATATAGTTTAGACCTATTGGGTTAGATAAGTAGGTATGTTATACTTGTGCGATGTACCTATTTTAACTAAAATTGAATGGGTAGGTACTTAATTATCTCGATAAATTTCGATCAATACTAACTAGCGCCATCCATAGGTTGAAACATATACTATTCAGTTGGCCAAGCATGCGCGGTCACTAGATGGCGTTGTCAGTATCACTATAGGATCAGGGTTACATCTACTTAACCCTATTAAAATTAAAATTCGGGCAATATTTATGTAGAAATAAAAAAATAATAATATTCAGTGTACGCGAATTGGTACTTATAGTTTATATTACCTAAATTCGTTTCTACGAATCCACCCACTCGCCGATCTGCATTTGACACAAATATAAATTGCAAAAACATAAATCTGAGCGAGAAATTCGATATTTAATTGAAACGTTAAAATCAACCGCGGTTGAAAGCCTGTTTCAGCCTAGTTCCCATTTAATTATTGGAGGATTTGGCGTACCTATCTGGGAGCGTAGGTCCTTTGTTTGCTTTGGAACAAAACAATCAAGTGGATGATTGGAACTTGAGCCGCTGTGGGGCAGCGCTGTTGCACTAAATACACCTATCATATAAAAGGCCCTCTGCATCGTATCATGCGATATTTATATTTATGAAGACAGAAATTTCCTCCTTTTTCATTTGACATCCAATTCCTAATCAATACGATACTATCCAAAAAGAAATTCAGTGTCAAATTTTAATGTAGCCTATGCCACCCGGACCATGATAACTAATTAATTGCCACCTCATTCATTAAAATCGAATGAGTAGTTTAGGCGCTACGGAGGAACATGTAAATAATACAAACATACATACATTATATATATATTATAGATTGTTAAATACGCCCTTAGGCCTTTCCTTTAGGCTGTGCCGTATAAAAATAAGTGGGTAGGTACATGTGGTCTATTATAAAATAAGTCTTGATTTATTAAATATAATACAGTAAATTCATTCTTCTACACTTAGTACGAGATTGTCCTTTTATTTCTCAGAAAGCTCTGTAATCTTCAGGTATGCTAAACAATTTAAATAATAATTTCTACGATTTCAGATTTATTTTGGCTATTTTGTCAAAATCGTCCCCGATATCTCAAGGTACAGTATACCTTCGAATGTGACAGCAACGCGGGAAATTTCATTTATTGAAGCGAAGCTTCTTTACGGACGTTCGGGGCGCTCGCTACCCGGGGACTAAAACGGCGAAAAGCGTAACGCGTTACGCGTTAATATATCTAATATCTACTGCAAAGCTTCGCTTCTTTCGGGCGTCCCAAGACGGCACTGTTTTTTTTTATCCTTTTTCTACTCTTCAGAACATTGTGACCGTTCTCGTAGTCGTCAAGAATAGTATTGTCGAACTAGATACCTAGCTACCGATGTAATCCTTCGCTGGTCTCATTTCTTTTAGATCAGTCAATGTCAGATTTATAAAACGAAGACTTGTATTTACAAGTCTACGTTTTATAAATCTAACTAGTACATATATTTATACTTCATTTTTATAGCTTAGCTTGTTAATAGTGAGTCTGCGACTTATCTAAAATTTTGGAGAGTAAGAAAAAAATCGACGGTAAAAAAAGCCTTGTCTGTAGTAGGCCTTTGATAAATGAAGTCGGTACACTATTCATTTCTTCGGATTTTATTGTTTTTCAATTCCAGCAAAGGATTACCTCACTCCTCGTTTCGTATAAAATACCGATAGTCATTTTGGGAACCATAAAAATAATATTCTATATTTTTTTTCGTAACAGGTCACCTTATAGGAATCTACATATACTTAAAAGTAATGAAGACCCTTTTTCTGAGGTTCTCCTAAAATGCGAATAAAGACTGCACAGCAGATTTTATACATTTCCCCGCCACCGACACTTAAGGTATTAATTCGTCGGTTCTCCCGTTACCTACTTACAAACAAATGGCAATTAAGTAATGTACAGTAGGTGTTTTCATTCAATTACTGTCAAAGAATTACTGTAACTAAGAGTTTCGGATTAATTTGACATTTTTGCGAGCTAAAAGTAAGTAGACGGGAGCAATTTAGCGGCTGCTGGTGATGTGTCGGATAGTTATACGACTTCTAACAGTAATGGGTCTATCGAGAGGTTTACTTAATTTAACGAAATTAAGATTAAGGCCGAGTTGAAGCCTCGTACATGATTATGTATGAGGCTTCAATTCGAACATGCTAAACAATCAAATGAGAGACATTTATAATAAAAATAAAAATAGATGTTGACCGTTTCTCAGAACTACTCGATATGCACACAAAATTTCGTGAAAATCGGTCGAGCCATTTCGGCGGAGTTTGGCAACAAACACCGCGACACGAGAATTTTATATAGGTACATATTCTAAATATATAATAATATCAACTACCTACCATACCCGGTTGAGCCTACCGTCTCGTTGATTTTGCGAATTATTAAAATAATTAATCTTTAATTATACGAGTGTGCACATCACTGCTACTGCATTAGATACGCGACGAGTCGACAAATAGGGACGTGCATTTATATTTTGATAGCACAATAAATAATAAAGCACGTCGCATAATACTTACGTAAAGTTTTGTAAATATTACTAAGTATCTATTGATATGAGGTGATAAGTATTTAATTAGAGAATAAGTATCATTGTATTATAAAAAAACCTATTTTCCAATATGTAAAAAAAAAGATTTATGAGTAAACTTATCTATTATAAAGTATACTGAATTCAATATCAGCACACACGCCTATTGTAGATCTACATCAGACATAATTATAGGGACGTGTCTCTGAGGTTTCAGATTCCGTGCCTCGTTAATTATAAAGGCTTTAGAGACTGCTAAATTATCCAGTGGGAGCTCAGGTACGAATATCAAGGCGTAACTTATGACGACACGATATTAATTACGTGACGATGTTAACGCACTTATGGAACACGAAAATTATCTAGACAATTTGTCTCTTGCTTGAATTCGCAATTTGAATGGCGCTTAAGGTGAAGGCGCCTGTCTAGCCCGCGAAATTCAAAATTTTCAAGTATTTTTATAGTTTATCCAAAATCTGAAAACATTTAAGACAACATTTTGTGATTTGCGACAAACACAGTATGCAGTGCGTTTATTAATACATTTATTTTACTCTAAATATCATCACGGTGGATATGATACTAGTTAATCACTAAATATACAAAAATTGCCAGGTTATCTGGATAGCTGTCGTACTTGAAATGTTTTAGAGTAAGTTGGATATATTAATAAATGCACTTCACACGGTCTTTGTCGAGAATTACAAAATGTGCCTTTTATTATGGTCAGATTTTGAAAAAAACTAAAAAACCTCAAAAAAAAATTATCTTCGCGGTCTAGATGGCCGCTTTAGCCTTAATACCATAGCGGAGAGTTTTTATAAAGGAAAGAACGCTCTACAAACGCGGTGCATTGGTTAGTCACTCTACTAGGAGTGTGTACGTCTAATAGACGTCTAAGTTAACGTTACGGTTTAATTCCTCAAGTGGCCGATATGCGCGTACAACATGCTAAAACGTGGAATAATCTAGGTTTGAGCTTATTAGTTATACTAAAGCTATTTATATAAACGCTAACGTGTTCTTGAGTGGAGACCTCGACTCGGCAAGCGTAGTGTAGGAAGCCCTCCGACCAGGTGGGGTGACGATCTACGAAAGACTGCAGGCAGATGCTGGATGCGGCAAGCTGAAGACAGGGCGCTATGGCGCTCATTAGGGGAGGCCTATGTCCAGCAGTGGACAAGTATAGGCTGATGATGATTTATATAAATAATTCGGACTACTTAGCTGATTCCTGTTAGAGAGTGATAAAGCGTATTCAAAGTATCCTTTATACTCCGCTATAGAAATAACTTGCATCTAGTCCTTGTTCCTAGCTTGCATCAAAATAATTGCGAAGAATGTGGCCTGGCAAGAGAGGACGCAAATACACTGCGATTGGCCCATCAAAACTAATAATGTATTGTGATTGGTCGTTAGTAAATAGAAATAAGAAAAAATAGGATACAAGAACTTGTCCTGGGTTGTGTCCGTGGATAAAACAATACTACTGAAATATAACACACTAAAGGCTGCCTGATTTTTTGAAAAGTAGGTGACTGATGACTCTCTTTTTCGGGAATTACCTATTCCAAGTGTAGGGTGTTCATACTAGATGTTAAAGCGACTAAAAATAAAATCTATTTTCTAAAAATTAATAAAAAAAACTAACCTGTGATAAATTTTTCTTTTTAAATAGAAATGAAACGATATAAGTACTTAAGTATTTGTATAACGTTGAATTTGTATCAATCCAAATATTTGTTAGACTGGCACATAATTTCATAAAATATATTTGAATCTTCAAAAACCCAACACGGTTAAAAACTAAAAAAATATTTATTATATTCAATAATAATTCGGAGTCAGGAATCGAGACCTACCAAGGCAAATTTTGCGTAGACATTCTTATACCAATAATAGATTGAATTGGTAACAAACTTTCATTTACATTGACAGTTTCGAACGAGATATCCTGCGGAGTTTCGTTCAATATTGTCGACGGTACCGCGGGTAAATCCTGTACTTACATATGTCGTTTCATTTTTTAACCGACTTCCAAAAAGGAGGAGCTTAAACTGAAACTGAAAGTCAATTATTTTTATTTCAAATAGGCCAGATTAACTGGCACTTTTAAAAAGTCAAGAGCTAGGTGCATGTTCCAAAACAAAATCCTATCGAGAAGAACTTGCAAGAAACTCCATGGATCATTTTTCTTTTCTCTTTTTTAGGTACGTGTTCCTGGGCAGGTAGTCTTAGGTATTCCCATATACATTTTATAAAAATCAGTACCTATTTTATTTATTTCGGTATTTTATTAATTGCGCTTTGAGAGATATGGACGATTTTACGATCAACAGGAATTCAATTCTACCTAGAACTTGGGTGCATTAAAAAGTTAGAAATAACTTTCTAGCATTTTAGTGCACCCAGTTTTATGCAGTCAGTTTAAATGATTTATTAAAATATTTATGTCCGTTTGTAAAAATACTTGCCTTGTCACGTAAGGATGGCTTTCAGCTATCTCACGCATAGTACAAAATGCAACTATAATACTTTACGAAGCACTTCTGTGAGAGAGTCGTACTACCCGGGTTGGGTCAATTGTTGCTATAGTAAATTGGTTACAGCTTGCTAAAGCAGGGTCGCTGAGCACGAAGAATTTCGTACAATGACCTGTCTCTGTCACTCCCGCGTAAATCTAATACGTGTCGCTCACACAGTTGCCGGTCACTCGCAGTTCACGGCAACTGTGTGAGCGGTAATAACAGGTCATAGTACGAAATTCTTCGTGCTCAGCGACCCTGCTTTACCACCGTTAAATTGACTCTACCTCCTACCGTTGGCGGTAGGCAATATACAAATCGTTCTCCAAATACAAGTAGTCGCAGGTACCGAGTTAGTTTTATTACTAATCCCTCTTAAAATTCCAAGCACGTCGCTAGTGTTGGCGGAAATTAAACTACAGAAGGGCCACTAGTGCGCAAACACGACATACGAGTAACGACTAGAATAAATGTACTTTGAACTGTGCCATTTGTAGCTTTAATCCTATAATCATATTACCTACTAGCTGAGCCCGCGACTTCGTCCGCGTAGAATTTAACTTAACAAAAAAGCCCGTTCCCGCGATCTGAGCACGTTAATTTTTGTTTTTCTAAATAAGAGTAGCCTAAGTAACTGATTATAACATCAGCTATCTACAAGTGAAAGTCCCGTCAAAATCGGTCCAGCAGTTTTGGAGATTACCCGGAACAAACATACAGACAGACAGACAGACAAACAGACTATAGACAGACTGACAGTGCTATAGATGTCGTATGTACTTTCATATTATGCATTTAGTGAAAAGGTGTTATTTTGATATTACAAACAGACACTCCAGTTTTATTTATTTGTATAGATTAATAGCCCAGAATAGGAATTCAAAGGGTTTTGGGGCTAGATAAGAAGGTAGACCTTTATAACTATTTTAACCAATGAACACAGCTAGCTGGTGTTTCAAACGTCCGAAATGGCAATTTATGTAGTTGATACCTGAGGCCTAGACCGACTGTAGGTAACTATCAATTTTGAGTGACGCGCCTTTGAATATTTGCCACAACTTTCGTGTTAGACAGTATAAACTGTATTTTCGAATAACAACCACCAGTATTCAAGAACAAGAAGATTAGTAAAGATATTTTAAAGTGGCGGGAAATAAGATAAGTAAAAATATTATGTAGGATGTTTTTTCGATTTTTTTTTATACCGTATGGCTGATCCTCATCACGTGAAGACAGACTAATTATGTAGCTATCACAGGTATTTTGTTACGATAGGAGTGATATGTACCTACGTTTGAATATTTATAACAACATTCGTATTGCGGCTTTAGATCACATCAAATGGCCCAGTAAAAACTGCGCCACCTGCATTTACGTGCTTAGCTGCCAATATCCATAAATATATTTTATACATAGGTATATATAACGTTTTTTTTAGTGTTCCAATTTTAAATGCATTTTATCCCTTTTAATTCTAAATCCGTTACATACTCATATAAACCCCAGGTATTATTTCGGACTTTTGAAACACCTTCTCACGAAATCATATTTCATAGTAGATAAGTATACTTAGTAGGAACCTAAGTGAAGCATCAATTGGTAAATGGTTTGAAAAAAAAAGATGGAGAAAATTCCTGAACTAACGTTGTCCATTCAAAATAACTAAGCGTTAACTACCATTGGTGTCACCGAGCAAACCATTTCAAACGATCTAAATCATTTCAAATAGCAGAATTTAACACAGACAACTGTACTTACTACTAGTTGCTACGGCTATCTTCCGAGATAAACGTGACAAGAACGATTTCACACGGTGTACAGGTTTTAAAAAAGTGTGGCCGCGACTGCCATTACGCAGTTTGAATTTTGTTAGTAAAAATATGCAGGTTGAATTGAATGTAGTTTTGAGAATATAATCGCCCCCACATACTCCTGCAAACTGAAACCAACCTACAACCACTTGCACTAGGGGTGGTTTTAGTCAAACCATATCCAATTGAGAACCTTCTCCTGCTCCAAAAATAAATCTTTGAGCCTCTTTATTATTTTTAAAATGGAACCTCACTGACTAAGCTTTTGACACCTAGTTATTAATTTTAATGAGGTGTTTAACTACGATCTAATGTTTAGTGGTGGCGGTGACCGCGAGCGCTGTTAATGGCCGAAAAGTGAAGACAACTATTCAACAATAAATGTAACATTAAACCCTTGAAGTTTGTTCTATCTAAAGTTCTTGTTTAATTTAATTGTTGTTGATGTTTAGATGGGTGTTCCTTCAAACATGATAAGTAACACTAGCGGAAGTAATTAAAGGGGATTGTTTGGTCGTACCGTCGAATTTGAGCATGCTCAGGAAAATGAGCCGCGCAGAGAAGCGTTCCGAGCAATAACAAACATCCGAAATGCGAAAAAAATAACAATGTAAGTACCTACTTAGGTGAAAAAAAAACCAAGCTATAGAACGGCCAACGAGAAACGATACCTAATCGTAATGTTTGAGTTGATTTCTCTCACCGCCGGGCTTGCAAACATTTGAGCGTCCCTTTTATAAATACGTAATTCTGTGTTGGAAACCGGAATCTTCTACAAAATCAATGAAGGCTATAAATGAACATTAAAACAATTAATTAAATTTTATGATTGTTTTTAACTTTCGTATTGCTTCTTGAACCGTGTTATAAGTAATGAAATACACACAGATTAAAACGTATTGTTGGTGATTGATATGTCACTAACATAACCTCATATATAAATTATATTACTATTATAATACATGAAGGAAAAACTTTCAAACGCTCAAGCAGAAAAGTGCGCGGACTGAGGAGTATGAAATTTGGCACACTTATAGTTTATAGTTATACGTTATAGTTTGAGTGTGAAGATCACCTTAGAGTAGCTATTATATCTGCGTTTCATACAATGAGTGAGAGAGCCGGAAGCGCAACCCTCCCTCACTTCCCCACCCTAATTCCCTTAAGATCGGCTTAAGAAAGTGCTTAACATCAGACGGATAATAATATCCCCAGACTGTTACACCAACTGTATGGTTGTACTATGGGTACCGTGGACTGGGGGCGATCCCAGTGACACCCAGACCTGGGAAAAGTACAAAAATACCATTTCCGATGGATGCCCCGGCGGGAATCGAACCCGCAACCATCATGTGCAGTGAACCGAGCGGCCTACACTCGATCCACTGCGATTACGGATCTTACGCTTGTTTGCCGAAAATGTTATGTCAAAAAAAAATGTTTAGTTGGGACTCGCTGTGTAAATTCGGCGCTGTTCTGTGATCATGCTGGCCACAATCTATATATATATAACTCAAAGGTGACTGACTGACTGACTGACCGACTGACTGACATAGTGATCTATCAACGCACAGCCCAAACCACTGGACGGATCGGGCTGAAATTTGGCATGCAGGTAGATGTGATGACGTAGGCATCCGATAAGAAAGGATTTTGATTAATTCTACCCCCAAGGGGATAAAATAGGGGATGAAAGTTTGTATGAAACTTTGTCAATTTTAAACCGATCGGGCTGAGACTTTGCATGCATAAAGCTACTATGACGTAGACATTCCCTAAGAAAGAATCAAAATTCCACGCGGTCGCGGGCTCAGCTAGTTGTAGATATGGTTTGAAACGATTGTGGTTATTGCGGGTGGCTATGCGCATATAGATACGAATGTCGTTGCACGAGTGGTCACCCGCGATGGTATCGCTGGAACAATTGGTACACATTCCTATAATCCGTAAAGTAGCATAATTATTTGAAACGTGCTCGTGGTTAGTTAGGTTGTAATTATATCAGTTTTAATTATGTGATACTTAGTACAATCTATGAGTAAAATATTCCCATAAAAAAGCATACAAATAAAATAAGATACCATTAAATTAACTATAGTCAAACATAAATTGAAACAAAACAACAAATAAAATACATAGCGGAAATATTTCACAATCGCACTTGCACTGAAATAAAACGGACATTTTCAACGGGTACAAATAAGTAATTATGTGTTCGCAAGCCTCGTTGTGAACAAATAAGTTCCCATTTTGTCCCTCATTTAAAACAACGCCCCCGGGAAAGCAGCGGCGATCGCCCCCGTCCCAACTTGAACGATAAATACTGGTTAGGATATTAACCATACAATACCCGCCTGGAGCCTCCCCTGGGACGTCTTAATAACTAATAAAATTCTGCCTCCGTTTCTGGAAATCTCGCCCAGCCTATCCCGACAACGACCGACCCAGGGAAATTCAATAAACTGACCTTTTAAAAAGAATTTGGTTTTTATTAAAAACACTTTGTCTAATTTTTCAGTGTCTTTAAAATAATATACCCTTTTACACAGAAAACAAAACGATTTTCTTCACCCAAACTTTTGTCCTATTTAAATTAATTAATTCAGAGATATTAATTTTCATGCTGCGCTGTCTTGTCGTAAGGTAGTTCGCAAGCCGGATCGTAAATAATAAGAATAGAAACGAGAGTATACAACATTCGCGTAGCGACTTTAAACAAATTATTAAATTACCTTCTTAGTACTCGTATAGGGTAACTTTTTGCTTCAATTACCTGTGGAGAAGATTAAATGACAATTAGTAAAGAAATCGTTAACGATGAGAAAAAATAAAGCCTATACTTATGATAATAGATTCTAAATGTGCAAAACAAGTACGATAGTTTTAGTACTTGTCCATAAATATGTGTCGTGTACATGAAGCGGCTAATGGTACCTACATGGGTGCGCGCTCCGGGCGCCGGCAGGGCTTCAACGAGGCAAGCTCATTTGCCCCCGGGCGCGCGCCCTCAAAGCGGTCTGACTCACCAGCCTGGAATTTATTTGAGTCCGTCCGGCTCTTTTTGACCGTGTTTGCCAAGCCTAGTGGTATCGCTATTTGAATGCGCTTCCGGGTGTATAAAATCACACTGAAATTTTACAATGAAAAATAAAGGTAGGAGAGTTGGTTGGTTTTTAACAAAAATATCGCAGTTTTGTATATCCAAACTAAACATTTTAAGAACTGAATCAAGTCTATTAAGCTACATACGATTGGCATCTTACAACTAAAAGTTCTTATTTACAAAATATTCGATATTTTGAATGACTCCTTAATAAATATTTCTAATCACTTGCTACAAGCCAGCTGCACTAATCATCAAATAACATTTTTCACCAATAAATTATCTTTCATTCTGGTAGGTATCTACGTCACTTTTAACAGCGAAAATTATTATGCCTTATTAAAATAAGACCGTTTGTACATCGTCGCAAGCCGACTGAGCGCTGTTCCGGTTGCGTCCAAAATTAGACTAAACTTTCTTAACTAATTCGCAAGGGGCTCGAGCTCGTTAAAGTATAGAAGACAAATATTTTGAGGACAAGAGTGCTAAGTAGGTAAGACGTTTGACAAAACGTTGCCACTTGGGCCACAAGGGCCTCTTGTGACGTGTAAACGGATTACAAGGGTTCGCGGAGCTCTTGTTAAAATCAAAGCGTTGACTGCGTACCTAATGGCTGTCAAAGTGTACCGTAAGTCTGTCGTCATTTGCCCAACAATTATTTATTAACCAGTTCTAGTACCATTCGATTGGGTTCCTTGTAAACTAGCCAGGACCCCGAATCTGGGTTTAAAAACCAATTGAAAATCTTTGGTCATAAATATTTTCGTCATGAATTATTCGTCGTAAATCGTAAATTCTTAGCATTCTACATATTGTCGACCATCTCTAGCATCTTTCAATTGGTTTTAAATGAAAAGACTTAGAGCTAGCAGAAATGTAATGTTCATAAGGAATAGGTGCCTATCTTGAATATTTTTGGAAATATTCATGAAAACATGCTAAAAAGCAACAAGATTTCCATACGATTGGATTCAGGGACAACATTTTAATTGAAACTGTCAACCACATGTTTTCGTGTCATCGATGATGTCGGCTACGAGCCACAGTCTCCAAAAAATTTAAACAGAATTACAAAAGCCGTTTTTAAACAGATTAAATATATATAATGCTGCATAATAAGTAAATCCAAGTTAATCCAATATAGAAACTCATAAATAAACTCGCTGTGTTGATGAATGTGCACCAACAAGTTGGGGATAAATTTCGAGTTTCAGAATACCACTTAAGCAGTCTTATTGAAAGTCGAAAAAATAATCTCGAGTGACTTCTTTTCCTACTTTATGAGTTTCTGTCAGGCGCAGGTGGTGGCAGCTCGCGCGGTTACTTCCATTTTGCCTATAAGTAAGTATCTTTATTTTAAATCTTTCACGATAATTAGCTTTCTGTCCATATATAGTTAGAAGTATCAATATCAAAGAATTTGTAATAATAAGACATTATTATTACAAATTCTTTGGTCAATATGGTCCTCCTTCCTTGAATTAAAGAATGAAAAAAGCTCTGTTCGGCTTATATCTGAAGAGGTCTAAAAATTTGTTAAATATTTATAAACTAAACTAATTTCTGATGAATTAATTATGACGACAAAGTAAGAAATAAATGTAATACTGCTTATAAATAATCGCCCGCAAAGATAATCACTGTGGAAGTATAATAAATGAATCATGCTGAAAAAGTTACCTACCCTTTTATTGTTAATTTTTTCTGCTGTTATCTGCACAAACGGCTTAATCACAAATGTGTGCATATATTAACCCCGTAGACATAAATTAACGTCAACGTAACCATTTTACAAGCTGTGCAAAAATACCGCCAGGCGTTCGCTCCTGTGTTCAGCGTTATTTGAGAGTAATAAATGAGTCGTGGCGGGAGATAGCGCCGCTGGCGGATTGGGTTTTGAATTGGAGTGACAGAATGATGAAGGGAAGGGTTCGGTTCCGTAACACAACCTTTTAGCTGGCTGTCGGAGCATTTTAGATAAAACTATTTTTAATAAATATACGTTGACATTCCACACCCACTGAGGAGTTTGGATCGGCCCCTATTATATTGGGATCAAAATGCCATCCGGGCAAATGAGGGTTCACTGCAGCATAGGCAGAGGTGGGTATCCCTGCGGGGAATATGAGGGTGGTTATTATATTTACCTACAGAGACAAAGAAAGCTGTATCATACAGAGACTATATTAAATACGTCATATATTTTTGTTTATACCTACTTACATCTCTAATTTACTAATTTCGTCGACATTACTGCTTTCGTTTCACAATCTATTCATCAAATTAATCGATGATCAAGATCGTTGTAGGTTAGCAACGTGTTCTTCGGGTACGCGGTAATTTAGGGCGGAAGCTGCCGCGTGCACGCGCCGATAACGCTACGTAACCGCGACGATATTACTGCACATAGTCTGCGAACCGGATCATCAAACGCCTGGCTGAGAATACGCTAGATAACCGCTAGTAGGATAACGCCCATCTGTAGCACCCCTACTGATACTTCAGATCAGATGCAAGCTTTGCTTCTTCTTCCAACGATAGGATCAGATATAAGGTTGTCCGCGAAACTACCTACTAAAGTACATACCAAGCGTGTAGAATCAGCAAATTGAAGTGGCTGGAAATGGATGTTGTAGGACTGAGCCGTTGTAGTAGATAAGTCCTGGAGTAAAGTCCGTATACCGTCTAACACTACGGATGCCCTCCAGCCCCCTGGACCGACAATTTTCCCAGAGTTGCCGATGGAGGCTGGATGAGCAAAGCGGAGGATCGGGATGAATGGCGCAAGTGAGGGGAGGTTCATATCCTGCTGTGGATAGCTACATCCTGATGTATATGAGCAGGAGGTGATCCGACAGGAGATCCCATAGACCCTCTGACATGAATGCGCCCACCGGAGACCTTTTAGTGGGTACGACACCCACATACCGCCGGTTGCTCTCATAAGAGTTCTGGGGATCTTTAGAAGATTTTATCATCATAATATAAAAAAAAAATTGGTGTACCTAAAGCCGCTAACAAACCTGAGCACAACCTGGACCTGACAGAAAAATACAGTTTTTTTTCCTGATTTTGATATGTTTTTCTGTGGAGATACGATGTTTTTTTTCTCGTGGATCGGCGGCTCAAGTCTGTCACTGCTGTAAGGATAAAGGAAATTTGATTTCCATTACTTCTGAATATTATTTTCTTTCTTCTTGTTCACTCATCTTCTAATGTTTTGTGAGATTATCTGAGATTTTATTTCGTAAGTCACACAAATCCTCGAGCGTACCATCCCGTGTATTGTATTGGGAATCTCCTTCAGGTATTTTTTCATGAAGATTTTTAAGCAAACAACTTCAATGATATTTCTGTATAGATTCTAATATTTTTTTTACATTGTTTGTATGCCATAGTTATTTATTTTTATTTCCTTAAATATTAAATCCAAAAAAAATGCATCTACGTAAAAAAAAAAAATATTTTATAAACAAATTTTTAACGGTTACCTATCGTAGGGTAAATTTAATTTAATTTCCTATTTAAGACCAACAAGTTCTTACATCGGTCCCAGTCTTTCATTTTTGGTGAAATTTGGTACGTAAAGACATTAATAATTAATTAATCTCAATTCCAAAATATGAAATGTTATCAAATTAGTTTTTTGAGTTAAACACCTCCCGGTCTAGAACGGTCTTAGCTCTCGGTACATGGAAGTTAAGGACGTTTTGTTTAAGTACCCGTTACGTGGGGTATCATCATAGGAGTTTCCATGAAACAATTTATCATCAGCAGAACCGTTTGTGAAATTTTAACCTCTAAACGTATAAACAATGTATAGGTATGGTTGTTACGTACCTACTTATGTCGTTTAGTTTGTTGTTTTTTATGACAGCCCAGAAACAAGCTAGCCAAAAACAAGCTTTTTTATCCAAATGACTACGGAACCCTACATTTTGTGTGGTCATACACACACTTTGGCAGTTTTTTAAATATTCAAATAGAAATATCAAACAGAACTATTAAGTGTAACGACACTATTATTACACGTATTTCGAAGGCATTTTGTAATTTAAGTCCCACGGGAATTAGACTTTATTATTAGTTTTTTTACGAAAAACATTTATTATTTCGTGTCGCGCACAGTCCCGACTCCTAAGGTTAGCTATTTACATTGTCTGATATTTTTTAATCTGAGTTATAACTCCCCAGGTCCCAAACCAAATGAATTCTATGCTAACTACCACTATAAAAGTGCCTAAACCCAATATTTATAAGCACGTTTGAAGTTTCAGAAAGGTTCTTGTTGTCTTACTTATTTCGAGTAAAATTAATTAAGATTTCTAGACATTTGAATCCTTAAACTAAAGGGACTGTTTGCCTGTAAGCCGCCGGGATTATCTTGGGATATTTAGTGTGACTGAGTTATAGATGTACACAATAACACAATAATTTATTCAGTGTTTATGGTTTTTATTCTTAAGACTTTATTTAAAGTAATTTGTGAGAACATCTATACATACACTATTCTGCTAGTAATACTATGTTTTAATAGATATAAACAAGGTATTCGTTTTTAGGGATCCGGAAAACGAAAAACGGAACTCTTATAGGATCACTTTGTAGTCCGTCTGTCTGTCTGTTTTATTGTATGATGTAAGTAAGTACAGTTAATTTCCATATTTCACACGCTTTACGATTTCATTACGAGTATTACCCTCGTCATTTCAAAACAAATTAAATAAATAGCAATTTGAAGAGCACACACAGAAATACAGGAAAGAAGACAAATTGTATTTATGCCCTAGTGAAGATAAAAAAGTATAAATGAGGAATTCAGGAACAAGTTAAACTATAGAAAGCTGCAAAGAACATGCCCTCATGCAAGTAAGTATTTATTAAGTACATATAACTCTAGGGCTTCATAAAATTTCACTCTACAAAAGTAATACCTACCGCAGGGAAATAAAAGTAGGCATTTTTCGGTAAACATTCTTGGCATCCGTCTCAGCCAGCTTCTTTCAGCCAGATATGCTAGTTGTACTTCATACAAAAGGACGCAATTTCAATTTGAAACTGCAAGAGGCTTCTGCACTCTAAGCCTTCACTAGGCAGCGGACTGCCGTGACCTTTTATTGTTGAGTAAAAGTTATTTCTATACCGTTGATATAAGACTCATTTTTCGGTACTACCACCTATAGGTAGAGCCTGGCTATAGCTATGGCACGGTCGCTGATCACGAAGAAATTCGTACAATGAGTTGTTATTACCTGTCTTTGTCACTCCCGCGTAAATCTAATACGTCTCGCTCACACAGTTGCCGGTCACACGCAGTTCACGGCGACTACGTCTAGGCTACGTTTACTGATTAGAATTAAGCAGGTCGTAAGCTTGTTTGCCAACCAAGTCCTATAAAAAATACAACCGAATTGAGAAGCTACTATTTTTGAAGTCGGTTAAAAAAATAAAAAGCCCGCAGACCTCGTCCTTGTGCCGTGTAAAAGTAACCTACATTATTATTATGTTATTCCAGAGTTTCATTAATATCCGTTTAGCCGTTCTTGCGTGATGCTCAGTCAAACTTACAAATTAACAATTAAGTTATTGTTGTGAAAACCTTTTGCATAGGTACCGTCAATTTCGGTATGTACCTTTATTGTTTTCGTTGCTTGAAACGGGTACTTTAAAATACAAATGTTCGAAGCCGATATTGAAGACAATGGTCTTTCTACATATTAAATCAATTACTTACTGACCAACAACAAGAGACATAGTTTTGCAAAATGGAACCAATCCACACATACATCTGGAAACTGAGACCAACCTAGAACAACTAACGCAAGGTTGGTATTGGTCTACAGCAGTGTATGTGGGTTGACTCCGTTCTGCAAAACGATATCCAATTGAGAGTCAAGTTTTTAAAAGAGACTTGGAACTTAACTAACGGTAACAAGACCAACATATAATATAAGCACAGATATAGATTTACATAGATAACGCAAATGCATGTACTTCGCCTGTCCGGAACCCCGACCAATCGTCAAGGTTGGTCACCGTTAACTTGCAGTCCACGTGACTACCGATATCAAAAATATGAGTATGAGCGAGATAATCACTCGAGAGAATTGTAGCGTGCGGAGGGGCATCGGCGGCATCGGTGTCTTTGAATCGCTTTGGATTTCCCGTCACTAATGACGTCACAGTAGGTTAAAATTTCGGCACGCTTTTTTTCAATACAAAACGTGATACTTGCGTTATCTATGTAAATCTTAATGTAATAATAATACAAATTCTTAGATTGCAAACTAAGTTTCTCAAGGCCCCTATTAATAAATCTATCTCAAATTTAAGAGCGATATTAAGTACGCTTTCGTCATGTTGTACTGGTATGACACAAGAATGAAATTTCCAAGATCAATCTCAGATTTGAGATCGATTTACTAATACGGACCTAATACTTTGTCCACCTGACTTAAATTTTGTCAGTTAACAGAAAGGCTCTGAGAATATTTGACTATTTGTAGTCTGTTAATTTATAGTTTAAAAATTTCTTGTTGAATTAGGTGGCTCTTTTAATCGTCGGCATTTAATTAAAAGATCAGATTTAGAATTATTTTTTAATTCTTCTTGTTAGCTTGTATTGAGTTGAATTAATTGGAACTAAATGTAGGTACCATTTCTGAAGAAAGTTCAATTAAAAGCGAACGGAAAGACAATTTACGATCACCGGCAGTACTCGTAATACTAAATGAGAACGGTTCAGAATTCGATTTCTTTGTTAAAACAACTGTAATTGTATTTACGTAGACCGAAGCGAGGTGGAAAATAATGATATAAATGGAACAAATTCAAAATAATTTATGATAAAAGCGGCCAAGTACGTGTCGGTGTGTTGGGCTACGCTTAATTTAGGGTCCCGTAGCTATTCAATTAACAAAACTGATCGTATCTGTTCGTAACAAAGTTGTAGTTGTGGTTAATTTTTGATTCGCACTTTTAAGTTTCTTCAGAAACGACAGAGAATCAATTTTGCTTTAACTTGATTGGCTATAGTTCATGATTCAGTGAAGCTTTATCTCTTATTGTAATTTGGATAGTAACTTCATACTATGGGCAAGCCTCCTGATTTTGATTGCAAATTGCTTTAGGTTTTTGAGCAAGATCTGCCTAAAGCCACTTTAGAGCTTAAAATTAGTAATTTATTTTGAAAAATTGTCTAATATACCTCAAAATGGTTTTAAATTATCTATTCAACGATTCAGAGTAAAAAAATTCTCCCGACTTTCCATGTAGAGGAAGTACCCTAGAATAATATGATCCAAAGATCTGCGTACATATTATTATCGTTGTAGCAGTAATAAGTATGTTTGTGCAAAAGTCAGAATAATAAATCTGTGACATACAGAATTCTGATAGTCCACAAACAGATAGTCTGACGGACGGACGGAAAGACGAACAGACGGACGTGACGAACCTCTAAACGTGCCTTAGATAAACTGGGGAACCCTACAAAATAAGAAAAAGGACGTTATTTAGACACTAAAATTTTGGTAATTATTTAAAAGTACCTATCCATTTATAAATACAATTTACTTGAATCATTTTGTGTCTTTAGAAATAAAATATAAAAAATTGTAATTTATCATGCTCACTGAACCCAATTTGAATAAAAGGGGCCGTTCATCTCAATTACAAAAGCAGACTAGGCAAGAGAAACATAAACTTCGAGCCATCAAATATTATTACTCGATATTGAATATAAACAAAGCGGTTATAGTAACCTATGATTGAATGAAGCTTATATTATTGTTGCAAGGTTCAGAAATCATAAATCAATTATGAAAATACGTGGTATAGGTTTTTTAATTGCTATTAGAGCAAACTTAGTTTAATATGTTATGTTTATAGGTACCTACTAAATCTATGCTCTCATACTAACATAACATAGGGGTCAGTTTAGTTATGAATTTATCATTATTCAATCTTCTATATTAATAAACTAGCTGTGCCCGCGACTTCGTCCGCGTGGAATTAAATTGACAAAGTTTCATACAAACTTTCATCGCCTATTTTATCCCGTTGGGGGTAAAAATAATCAAAATCCTTTCTTAGCGGATGCCTACGTCATAACATCTCCCTGCATGCCAAATTTCAGCCCGAATCGTTCGGTGGTTTGGGCTGTGCGTTGATAGATCACTATGAAGTCAGTCAGTCACCTTTGAGTTAGATATATATGTATATAGAAATACAATTATAATAATAAGGTAAAATTTCACTCCATTAAATATAATTAGTACCTAATACGGTTGTTACTATTTGGGACCGATGTCACTAACAGAAAATTTTCGTGGGGTGGACAAAAAGAGGTTAAACAAGTAGATATATAAACGCGTATATACATGCCTATATACACTGCGTAAATGAAATCTACGCAAATTAAATTAAATTATTAAATGAATTAAAATAATAGAATGACAAAAACAACGGTTCTGTACCGTTCTCAAACAATTGAAAACCTTATTTGTATTTATTATTTTCACAGAGTCACAATCAACTGAACATTGTGTTAGGGGATGCTGAAGGGTGACTTCGGAAAGGGTGGCTCTTAAAGAAGTGGGGTGAGTGCGTTCAATTCAAAAGCAGACGTGCTGTATCAGGACGGGGATAACGTCGTGAAAGCTATTTAATTTGACTTTAAAAAAATCGAAGTGTCGCGATTCTGCGGTAAATTCACAAAAGTTGTTACCTCCCGCGGTTACGCTGTGAAAGTACCTACGCTATTTTTAAGAAAAAATCACAGGCGTAATGTGGGCTTAACTTAGGTGCGCTACTAACATTCTCCGAAGGGGAAGATAGATTTGCACTTGTTCTAGATATAAAGTCAAATATACAGGTTTCAACTCCTTTAACTCGGTATCGCGTATCTGAATCGCGTATCTGACACGAGTTACGTCAGTTTTGACGCCAGCGGTAAATAGAGCTGGGCCCCTAGTCAGCAATATGTAATAGTAAACAAGGCCACCGGCTGACCTAATACCGCGCCAGTTACAAATATCAATTTATGGTAATCCCGCAGATTTGGTCACCCCGACCGCAGCAAGCTTATGCTCGGAGATTAGACTGAAGTGACGAGGCATAGAGCATCCTAAACAATATTTCACCGCACTAATCGTTTTTAGTTCACTATTTATTAAGGCAAAAATAATAGATTGTATCACAAAGGAGCAAAGTAATATTCTCACGGCGAGGGCGCTATATTGAATCCTGGGCGCAGCGAGCGACTCGAAGCATGACGCCCGAGGAAAAATAATTTTGCGACCGAGTGATACACTCTACTTTACATCCGGCTCTACGAGAAAAATAACAAACACAGCGCATTTTTTTTAAATCTAGCCGCCGGCCGCCTGGCCACCGGCCAGTTACATTATTCATACAATATTTTCGTTTGGTCCCATTGGTTGATAGGTAATATTCGTGTTCTAAATCTAAAACTCATTACTAAAATATGTCTACTTGGGCACTAATTGAGTAGCAAAACGTTGTTTTAGCATAGATGCAATGAAATGATAAATTATAATATCATCAGCTCTTACGGTCGTGAGTCAAAGTGAACATGCGGACCCACGGTCAAAAGTTAGTTCTCACTAAAGGTGAGCTACCATTGTAGGTGGTAGCTATCAGCTAAAACGCTAATGAATACCCAGACGTGATGGTCATCATCAAAATACACGGTCGTGGGCGGTCGCACCTTTCTGCTACCTTCCTTATATGACGAACACATTTCGCATACTGCATAAAATAATAGTCCAAAAAACATACATTTAGACGAACATAGAATCTCCGCCTTTTTTGGAAGTCGGTTAAACATTTTTTTTTTTAGTTTTTTTTTTATCTTAACATCACTAGAAATATATGTTAATGCTTCAGGAGTGTGCCCACGTCAATAGTTTAATGGCCAGGATAGGGATAGAACCCGCAAAATATATTAATACATAAATACGCGCAAAAATATCCAGATATCATGGCAATAAGAGCTACAACAAAGCGAGTTGAGAATCGGAAAATACATCCACTGAGTGTGCCAAGAACGCAATGCCGACGGTCGCACAAACAGCGCGCCAATTTAAATGGGCGCGTCTACATTGTACCTTGCAGTCGCACTTTTACCTGATGCTGAGTTTGATGACTCACGCGAAACAAAAGTTTTGCGCTATCTATGACGTAGAAGCGCGCGGTATGTGCCCGCGGCAGCCTCGCGAGGCTGCTCATTATATCTGGACGCTTCTAATGACGTCGAAAAGCAATCCGTTGTCCTTACAACGAAACCCTGAGAGTTGTACACGACTCGCAGCTCGCGCTCCGTATGCGAGCGGCGTTTCGCCCACACATAATCCTTTATAGAAAGGATGTTTCGCGTTGACGTAAATTCAAATGTATGCTTCGATTAGTAAGAATGCTGCTGCGCCAAAAGCTTGTGTGGCTAAAGGACCGCATATACGGTGCGATCCGTGGTATCGATAAATCTGAAGCAAATTGTAACGATCTATCGCTTCAATTTTGCCGCTCGTACACGAAGCGACCAAACGTTGCGATGGAGTGATAAAGACGGAACGATAATTAATCGTGGCGTCATAGATCCCAAATAATTACATGCCTTCGTGGTCAGACTGAGACAAAAATCAAATCGACGATCGTAAAGAACCATACACTGTCGATTTATCGTTACGATGTTCAAGATTTGGTGTGTTGTGATCTCCGATATCGTCTTCAATTAAGTAAATCGTTAACTATATTTACAAACAGTATCGATTTGTCGATTCGATTAGTTTGATACGACGGATCGCACCGTATATGGGGCCGTTAAGTGGCTTTGTCCGGCAACTTGGAACAGCAACGCTCTTGGTCCATAGAGGAGTTAGACAGATATGAGAACCGGACGGCCCGCTTGAAATACGGTCACCCATCTATGGTTTAACCTAGTTCGAATTCTATACTGATTAGTTACTACGAGTGTCCATGGAACGTTATTCTTAATGGCATGACACACAGCCCAGGTGTACGAGATTGCGCAATTATTTCGTGCTAATAAGGGAATTTATAAGGTGGCGGAAGCAGGTGTTCTCGGATCTATCGGAAGCTAACAAAGAGGGGTCAGAGGGTCCAAGTATGGCATGGCATTTGGTTACGTGGACTGTGATAAAGTGCTTATGTGGCTGTTGATTCATTATCAACGTATTTTCTGTAATTGTATTAATATAATTGTTATGCGCAATCATGAATGGATGTCCTTCTGTCCACCTGCATATAGATATAAAATACGTAAATAAGATATTTATTATGTACTAATGCCAACCGATCAATGTTGACGTGTGATTAATAATTATGTGCCTGCAATTGAATCGTACTGGCAAAATGTTTATCCGCGTAAAATACTATGATACGATACTTCATAGTGGCACCCCTACCTCTCCTTCTGTTGTACTATTAGGTCAGCAGTGTTCGAGCAATAGCTTTGATATTGCAAGCACTTAATAGGTAGGGTAGCTGCGATAGCTGGTTAATATCAGGCGGGTCGTAGGTACGCTTGCTTGTCAACTTTGATTTATAAAAAGAATAGAATACTTACTACTACTCAATTCAAACCAAATTTTATATTTGATTTAACGGAATCTATAGGTACTCATTGCAGTCCAAAATACCGTCAAGAGTACGTACCTGCTTCAAGATTTATCGACTTTGTATTGTACATTCAAATCACGCAATAGTCACTCCAAAATTAGCATTTGATTTCCTGTAAGCGACTTCCAGGGCGCGTGTTAAAAAACAACTGCTGAGTAGATACTTTCATCATTCAGTAATATTAAGATTTATAATTCAAATATTACAGTTCAAACAATGAAATCTGAAGCATTCTAATTGTGAGAAAAAAAGTTATGTGGTCTTAATACAATTTATAACACACAAAACTAATACCATTTATAATTTATTTTGAATGAACTGTTTCAAGTGATTCATATTTAATTTAATTGCAAACCGTGTAAAAAGGGATTGTTGGAAACAGAGCTAAAGCTAAAAGCATTTGAGCGTTTCCCTGGAGTAGATTAAGTATTTACTTATGTATTCTAAATAAATTTAACGGTACTTTTTGTAAAAAAAAATCAGACAGATACTTATCTGTTTCATTTTCTTGTGAAAATTAGATGGAACCCTTTTGATAAGATTATAGCCTGCAGAATAAACTCTACATACTCGTATTACAAAAAGTTTAATAAACAATAGGCACGAGTTATGTCAAATTGACAAATTTAATTTGTGAAATTTGACACCGCTCGAGTGTAACTTTTTTAATAACACTGTATGTGTTATAAACCATTGTAAGTTATATAAGGAGATAGTAATTATATTGAAACCATCTGGTAGGTACTGAAATAAAACCAGGCACTGTAATCCAAAAGCCTACATATAGGTACTTATAGCTGTACGATCAACGAGATTAACAGTGTACCTAGTATACCACCAAGATACGACTAGGTATATTTATGTATTGTAAGCAAGATGACGGAGAATTAAACGACACGGTTACTTTTTTCACATTTCAAATCTAGATTCTTTCTGCAGGTGAATAGCAATATAATAACAAGGATAATAAGGCAGCCAGTGCTTTACTTGACTCGAAGTGTTCACGAATGGGTGCTTTTCTGTTGCTTGCGTGAATAATGATCCTGCATTGTTTCTATATACAGGCAGTGTTGCGGACAAGACATAGGGCTTGTGTTACAATCGTCAGATCTTTTATTAGAATAGGTATCTTTCAGTCTTTTGGAACAGCCTGTCTGTAGATAAAAATCTATAGGAATTTCAAATATGTTCAACTGGTCTAAATATCTCTGACCAATCATCGAGCGGATCGTTATTTGTGTGTCCTTTTACTGGTCATAAATGTTTCATACAAAGATTAAATAAACTGTCCGTATGTTGGCCTTTGCGCGCAGTACGACACTGCTCAGTATTCCGTGCCCGTGGCTAGGACTGCGTTGTTTTAGATTTGTAAAACGTGAAGCCAAGATACTTACGAGTATAAGCTTGGAGAAAACTTGTGAAGATCATTTCAACCTTGACGTTTGATGTAAGTTAAGACTGTTACTCCCTTATCTATATACGATTGTTAAACTTAAGTCACTAATTATATTTCATACTTTTCAAAATGACAAAAGTAAGAGCAGTCAGAAGTAAGAAATGTTTACCGCCATTGTCTGTGATCGTGCTTCGAAGCGAGCTCGCCCGCTTCAATCAAGGGATAACTTCATTTCCTCGGGACTAAGGGTTAGCTTCATTGCACCCCACTTAGCTCAAGTTGACAGGATACAATCAATATTGACTCTCGTTATGACAGTTGCGTTACTTTTCTATAAATTACGATTAATTTATTAAGAATTAATCCGTTAAGAAAATATAAATAAACTTTTTTATAAGTACGGTTGTAAGCTGAGCAATAAACGCAAGAATAATTAAAACATTCACGCAAAACCTTATTAAATTATTTAATCCCGAAAATGTAACCTGTGCCCTTTGTTTAACATACAACAACCCATTATGCCTGGATACGCCGTACTTTTTCTGTTAAATTGCCATGACTTGCCCACGGCATCGACCTCCGGGAAGCTATTGGATTTTCATCCGCCATCCTCCGTTTTTATCCGACCCAATATTTACCCTTTGTTACACAAACATTTATATTACCTAGCCTTACTTATTTAACTCACTATTTATGTATTTGATTAGTTTATAATATACCTAGTGAAAGTTAGGTACCTATTAAGGAAATCTGATTTCATTAGTAGGTACCTAGTTAGGTATACCGATGCTGCTATCCTTCGTTGTAAGTCATCTAACTTAAGATACAATTTTTTAAGTAAGTTCTTCTCCATTTCCTTACATTTTTTTAAAAAATGGGATGAAAAAGTAATTCGAAAAAAAAGTCCTACATCATTTAATTATAATTTATGTTATCTATAAAACATACTGTCCGATATTCATACCAACCACCAAACATTCTGTATAACTTTCACAAAGACTACTGAAAAGGTGCGCTTTTGCAGTAAATAAGCCTCGGACAATAAATAAGCTTATTATTTCGTTCCTCGTCGTGCTGTAGCAAAAATCTTCAAAGGAAATGTACTTATTGTGATTCAAGTAAGTAACTGTAGGGTAAAATACCTTTACAAGAAAATGAACTTGTGATCGAAACGATAAAAAAACCGCTAGAATGAAGCGAGCTTATCTTAATAAAAAAAATGTTAATATGGTTAACGATGAGGAACGACTGTTTTATCCGTAGTTTTTACCCTGCTATAAAATCTATAATCCGCTTGTGTCCTGGGCCCTAACCACGCTAGCTACTCAAACCGTAATAGAAAAGCAAACGCTCGCGATTCACGAGCTTCACGATTTCTACTGACATTGATATGGTATGGTGTCAGCAAAACGTCAAAAGCGGAGCGTTTGAAACGTAATCGCGAGCGTTTGCTTTTCTATTACGATTTGAGTAGCTAGCGTGGTTAGGGCCCTGATCAGTCTTTTCTATGCAAACACCACTTTCCTATATAGGCAATATTAGGTACGTAATTTGTTCGCGCCAGTTTGTGTAGTGATACTAAAGTATGCAAACCCTCGTTTGCACTGACAAAATATTTACACCGATTTATGTAGTCGTCTCAATTTTGTGCTAGCAAAGAAAAGAGAAAAAAATCATTATTCGGTGCAAATATTTCGTCAGTGCAAACCGAGGGGAACGAACAAAAAAATAATAGGCATGCCATTGCCATAATGTAATATTATCCTCCGAATTTGCTCCTGATTTATTCATTTTATGATTATAGCAACTTTGTTTAATTTTATTAATTAATTTAAAATGTTCATAAGATATAATCGTAATAATCGGAATAAATTAATCTCAAACTGCAAGCGTTACTGTAAGTTAATACCTATTGTTGTTCTTTCATACTGTAGGTACAATAACTAAACTAAGCGACGGTGCCTAATATAGCAGTAAGCTAATGTCACGGCCACGCGGTGAGAATCGAACCCAAAACAGCTCGGCAGACGACCTATTTTCTCCCTGGCTGTGTAAGATAGCCACTATGAACCATAAAATATTTAATAAGCACGTAGGAGAACATAAAATAACCTTATAATGCTACATTCTAATCTTATTCGGTCGTAAAATCACACTAGCGAGTATATTCTCTATTCAAAGGCACAACAAATTTAAAAAAGTCGAGGAAATACGCTATTCCATAGCCCTCAATGCAGAATGTATTGAACTATCGGTCCAAATACGAGTATGTATTGAATATTATGTAAATATTATGTGACGCTAACGATTTGCGAATTGTTTGCGAGCCCGCTTCCCTCGAGAGGAAATGTGGATATAACAAGGTAACGACAAATGAAAGTTGAACAGAAAAATTCTGCCATAAAACAGAGACAAAATACCGGTTCGCAAAAAAGCATCTCTGAAAGGCTCTAGTCGGAAAGCCATGTCGCGGTTTAGTTCTTTTCCCATTTTTTTTTGTGTGTAGGTATGTAAATTATAATGCACATACTTAAGTTAATAGTAATACTCTCTTATACATGTTGTACTATTGAGATAGAAGATTAAGCTTTTAATCGTGTAAATATAATGCATGGGACTGCAATGGAGCGTCTTATTTATAAACTAGCTGTGCCCGCGACTTGGAATGGAATTTAATTGACTAAGTTTCATACAAACTTTCATCCCCTATTTTATCCCCTTGGGGGAAGAATTAATCAAAATTCTTTCTTAGCGGATGCCTACGTCATAACATTTACCTGCATGCCAAATTTCAGCCCGATCCGTCCGGTGGTTTGGGCTGTGCGTTGATAGATCACTATGTCAGTCAGTCAGTCAGTCAGTCACCTTTGAGTTATATATATTTAGATAGCTTTTTGTATATGACTTGTTGTCGTTCGAAGAACACTATTTCGAACTTTTTATAACCAACGTACCCAGGCCGATATCGCATGTTTACGCTCATAAAACTCCTGCCCATGTGGGTGGAGTAAATAGAGGGTGCTAGAGCTGTGGGTAGCTACTCAACAGCTAGGTATGTTGGCCAGTGTAGTACAAAGGCCGTTCCGGTGGCGAGGGCGAATGGTTAACGGCTGTACGACCATCGGAGTGGAATTGACTGCCCATCCACTAAGTTGTGCGACGTCAAAGCTCTGTAGCTGTAGTTTAACGATACATGCGGGTTCAGATATAGTTCTTTTTCAAATTGGAGTGTCGGTCTATTAGAGGTACATCAATCAATACTCACAAGCGACACACGATCAGAAAACCTATTTCACAGAGGCTTAACAAGCTCCCTTTGAATTTGGCACAGTAACATGTTACATCTACAGAATAGTTTGTTTGATAAAAGAGTACAACCAATGTCCTTTAACAAGATATTCTATAGAGAGGAATATAATAATGATAATATAATATTGCTCAGTATAATACAGTAAGTAGCAGCGAATTGAAAACATACCGGCAGATAAATTTCTAAGTTTAAAAAAATATTCGGTGGTAAGTAAACTGATAAGTTAATTTTGGAATCAATTAAAAAGGTGCATTATAGTGAGGATATCCAGTTCAATTCTCAACCTAGAAACATTCGTAGGTAATCATAACGCGACACGAGGATACAACCGCCCAGTAACAACGGTGGTTAGAAACTTTTCTAGTCATGTAATATAAAAGTTCAGGAGAGACGCGGGATAAGTGAAAAACTACCGCGGAGAGAATCTCTTCGAGTAAGTTCGGGAAGTGAAAAACTTATCCTTCACCCGAAAAAAAATCATTTTGTACAGGGCGATTATTAGCTGCTGGATATATTGAGACGGGGAATTTAATTCATTGGAGCACATCAAGTGTTATTAATACCAATCTTGTAGTCGCCAAATCATACTGAACTTCGAAACACCTGAAAGTAGTTATGTCCTCCTTTATAAGTTTGCAATACAATTTTTTTTTCTGAGAGCGGGTCATCCGTAGTGTATTCTGCGTGCCAGTATCAAATAGTCTTTAACAATAGAACCTGAATGACGTTAAAAATTTAAATTTAAATTAATTATGGTTGAATTTCGACCACGAGCGACCACTAGTAAATATTAAATGACGTAACATATAAGTACAGTATTGAAAGTCTCACTATACTGATGAGTATAACTATAGAAGTAACTATAGAAGGTGATGACCTTGTCTCAATATTGAGACACGTTTATTAGAAACTAATGCAATTTACTCCGTATAAGAAAGAATATAAATTATACGAGGAAACTGGAGTAAACGAAATAAATCCGTTTTTACTCACAATGTTAATGGGCAACTGTCTACACACGAAACAAAAGAATTTAATTCGTGTCTTCAACAACGGAGCGCCACCACGAAAGAGAAATTAAACAAGTTAGAGCTTAATTCAAAACACTGCAAAATAGTTTTCCGATAACATTGTACAGCTGCAAATGCCGAGCCGTGTTGGAGTGATGGGAGCTGTCAGCGGCAAAAGACAAATCGCAGTTTGTGTCACTGCGGTATGGAATTTCAGTGGCGCGCAGATTCCGCAGCCAACAACACTTTGTAATGGATCCGCATTCTACTGTTTCACGTTAGCGAGATGAAATTGAAATATCAGTTATTTACCTATATCAATATGTAAATAAATAAATATCGCCAGACGAACACACCAACTGTATGGTTATAAAATAAGCAACGCTTGTACTATGGGTCCATTAACTGAGGGGTGAACCCAGTGACACCTAAACCAGGGAAAATCACGAAGAGGCCATTTCCGAAATTTACCCTGACAGGAATCGAACCCGCAGCCACCCGGTGCAGTGAGCTGAGCAGCCTACGCTCGAACCACTGTGTCAAGCCGTCGTTAAAAATTGTAAATAAAATAGATATTGTTATAAACGGGGAAAAAGGTTACACCTACTGCCGTTAATAAAGCGTTGATCCCTTGACTCCCGCCTTGTAAAACATGAATAAGTCAGTACCACTGAAACAGTGCGAGCACTAAGGTGGAGAGATCCCCGCCCGCCGCGTTGTTGTAAGCGCAATTCAATGAATAGACGCTTTTGTGACCGTCTTATTGTGTACCCTCTCTTGAATCAAGCCCCTCCATAAAGCCGCGAACCTCTTTACATAGGCCTTAATTTTTTTCAATGCTCCGCGAATAAAAGGACTTTATTGTCTCGATAGACAAACTAGATAGGCAGGTATCCCGACCCCAGTACGACATCTTTTATTAAATGTTTGATTCGGGTAATTGCTTTCCTGAATAGAGATTCTGTTGAGATAACCTTTTGTCGCGCAATGAAGACATAGAGAGCGCGGGGAGCAACTCGGCAAAGCCAGGGTAATCCTGGCTTAGGAAGCCGCTTCGGCCGCTTGGCCTGAGTAGGTAGGTACGAGGGATGCCTTTTAAGTTTTGTCGTTTGAAGAAAAAAACACAACTAGAACCTTATAGTACTTTTTATTGTTTTTCAAAGTATTCACCACGTAGCTTAATACACTTTTCCATTCGCTCAAACCAGTTATTATAACATTTATACCTCTCTAAAGTGGGGGTGTTCAAAATGGCTGACTTGAAAGCGTCGACTGCTTTTTCACCGGACTGGAACCTTTGACCACGAAGACTTTTCTTAATTTTAGGAAATGTAAATAAATCGTTAGTGCTTAGGTCAGGACTGTATGGAGGATGGTCAAGAATTTCTACTTTTTTCTGCTTCAAACACTCAATCGTTTGACGAGCGCTGTGTGAGATTGCGTTGTCGTGGTGCAGGATGATGCGTCGCTTTGAGTTAGATTTTCGAAGTTGGCGATGACTTGTGGTAAACAAACTGTGGTATACCACTCTCCATTAACCGTTCTACGATCTTCAAGTGCAATAGTCGCAATATGGCCGGTTTTTCCAATGAACGTGGCCACCACCTTCTTTGAAGTGCTTCGAGAACGAACAACTTTAGTCGGTTTTGGCTTGTCTTGAAAGACCCAGATTGTAGATTGTTGTTTGGAATCAGGATCGTAGGCATAGATCCAAGATTCGTCACCACTGATGATGTCGTAGACGTGATTTGACTCTCCTTGGTTGAACCTTTGCAGAGTTTTCTTACACCATCTGACGCGGGCCGCCTTGTGATCGTCGGAAAGCAGATGCGGTATCCAACGGCAAACTAGCTTTCTTACACCAAGCGCTTCATGCAAGATTTTCTGAATGGTTGTCCCTGAGATGCCTAATAGAACCTCTATCTCTTGATACGTCACATGACGATCTTCGAGAATTTGTTGTCTCACAGCAATGATGTTATCTTCAGTGAAGGCGGATTTTGGCCGTCCTTCGCGAGATTTGTCACTAAGAATAGTATGTTTACGCTGGAATTATAAATACCAGCGTTCGACTGTCCGCAGACATGGGGCTTCATCACTGAACACAGATGTTAGCTCTTCAAAACACTGAAGCCGTGTCAGGCCTCTTCTAAAGTTGTAGAAAATTATTGCACGAACATTTTCCTTAGGAAGATTCATTTTCGTACGTAACCTGACAGATTCTAATCGACGCTGTGACTAAACAATAGCATTAATCCTAAAACTTTCAATTGTTTTGAGATTCGAAATTTAAACACATTCGAATATAGAACAGTTCCAAATTCAAAATTGCCGGGAAATATGGAAACGACAGAACTTAAAAGGCATGCCTGGTATAGGTTACCTTCCCACATAAATAAGTTATTGTAACCGAAGAACGGAGGCGCGGTCGATGCCATGTGCACGCAGGTTATTGTACTACTTATAAAGTGCTTAGTGCATTAGCTAAAGCTTACTGTGCTGCTGTGAGCTGTCACTATTTCCACTTGAGAAAATACGTTTAAAAGAGAAAATTACAAAGCGTTGGTACATAATTTGCAGAACATATTATTTTGCAAGCAGCACCTCTGCGTAGCTTGCAAAATAATATTCTGCAAATTATCCAATAGAGATGTGGTATCCAATTATTATGTGCATGCATGACTACTTTAATGTATTCCGTTTTACGCTTAATAACAATTTTAACACAGTCCGAGTAGTGAAGCTTCAAAAGCAAAGGCTCCCAACAATTTTAATAGTATCCTGGAATTAATCAAAATTGCTCAATCGTCACAAATAACAAAGGCGTCGGACCGACTCAAAATTTATTGTCCCCATTAGGATATTGTTAAGAGTAAAACAAAATTTTGTGACTCGACGGAGTGGAAACATTACTAATTGAGTTTAGGGGGCTGCGCCCAGAATACGGTGACTTTGGGTTACTTACCACGTCGTTTCCAACACTCCTACTACTTTCAATATAAAATGTATATAATATTGTCTTCGTTTTATTTTAATACTGACGTTAGGTTCTCACTGGTTGCCCGCGGCATGAGGCAGCTTATAATTACATTCGAATGGGGTACACGGTAACATAAAAATAATTAGTTAATCTGGATTAAATCTGGAGTTAAAAAACGTTTTTAATTATTTTCCGGCAGTTTAGTCAACATGTCTGTTAGAAGCCGAAAGAAGTAGCGATGCGCCGATAAAAAATTGGTTTATCATTTTGTTCGTTTCGAATAGATTTCAAACATTGACTTATGTCCTTATAATATCGTAATAGATCATAAACATAAAGGACGATACATAAAGAGGAGTATAGCTCAGACTGAGTTATTAGTTTAATAATACAACTTTTAGTTTGAAATGTGTGAAACATTTATTTTCAATGAAAGGCATTCGTTGGTACCGTTTCCATCCCGATTGCTGATTGCTTAACCATTTATATTCAATGGAGCTTTAAAATCGCACTGATGTCCATTAATCGCAATCCATTTTTCAGCAGGGTTAATTCCCGGACTATGGCTATCTCTGAATCGATCTTGATGAACTTTTGTGTCATTCGCAGCGGTCAATGATGCAGATTGAAAATGAATTACTGTTATGTGTGAGTAGGTACGCACACCTCACTATGCTTGCTTTCTAAATTAAATACCTAAATTGATATTTAATTAGCTAGGTAACACTGAATTATTAGTGAATTACTTTCTAGTATTTTTTGTGGTGTTTCCTGCTCACATTGTTTTGTTGTTCCTGAGAATATACACCATCTTTCATTGAAAAGAGTTGTAACTATTGAGTTCTGTGCCGGATCATCTCAGTGGAAGTAGTATTCCGAACCGGTGGTAGATTCCAATTATTCATAAGAGCAGCTATAATATAAAATTCACTGACGTGTAGCAACATCTTGATATATAATGAGGATTATAGCAAAATTGCCATCTCAATAATCAAATAGATGTTAATATAAAGATAGAAGCTAGTTAGAACTAAGATAATTTCAATTTTTACCGCAAAGAACGCACATGATTCTCACGTTAAAAAGAACTTCGATTTGGGCGTAATATTCGTAGGCATAGTAGTAGTATTGCGTATAGAGAAGTCTTGAAAATATATTTTTAAATTCAATAACTTCATCTAATCTCTCATCATCATCTTCAACATTTGAACCTGATTCATTAAAGAGGTAAGTAGGTACTTTACAAATATCCGATTATTCGAAAGTCCTTATGTCCTCGTGATTTCTGAATTTGTAGGTTTTCTAGGAACCCATAGCAATACATCGTTTAACTCGTCCACAGTTTCTGACGAAACTTAAAAGGGACCGAAATAACTCACTGGAACTTACCTTAGCTTGAAAGGTGATCCCGTAATGGAACGCCTCGTCGGGATGCAGCGGTATCCTCGTGTCGAACTCGTCGTTGGGTACCAGGTTGTACTGCTTGGTGGACGGCATCTTCCGGCTCCACTTTAGCAACTTCATCGGCACCCGCTTCCAAGACCGGGCCTTGAGCACCACGCGGAAGTAACGAGCCTTATAGCCCCTTCTAAACATCGAGGCTCATGCTCGGATTCCGTTTACCACGAAAACTTTCCTTTTGATCGGAAAGACGGCTCTAAATTACAATCTGTGAACAAAATAAAATCCTATTATATTTAAAATTAAGGTTCATTTTGTTATATGTCTTCTTCTACAGATCCCGCCGATTTGGTTTGACGCCCGCTTGGCGCAGTGGTTCGAACGTAGGCCGCTCTGCTCAATGCACATGGTGGTTGCGGGTTCGATTCCCGCCGCGGTAAATTTAGAAAATGGCCTTTTCGTAATTGGCACTGGTCTGAGTGTGACTGGGATCGCCTCCAGTCCATTGTACGGTACCCATAGTACAAGCGTTGCTTAGTTTGGGACCATACTGATGGTGTGCCAGTCTGGCGATATTTATTAATTAATTTATTATATCAATGAATTTTAAGCATCCTAGGGGTGACCGTCATGGCTAAGCGGACTCGCCTGCTTCCTGAAGGATGCCGGATGAAATTGAGGAAATAAATCGATCTTATTGGTAAAGGCGGGTGGGCCGCTTCATAGCACCACCAAGTGAGCGATCACCCTTATGGTCAATATAATTCATCAAATTGCCTACTGGGAGTGAGCTGGTTCTTCCCAACAATAAGGTACCTAAGTACCTACAATACTAATTGAGACCAAAAAAAAACCATGAAATCTTTTTGCAAACAGGACAATGAACATTTGTTACGTCTCGCCGCAAACGGATTACTAATTCATTGTGCAAGATATGTTGACATAACGCCCCGACTCGTACATCCCTTTTGTGTTTTTTTTACGTAGATACAGCTTCGCCTAATGGCCTCTATTAGGGTCAACGATGTGGACGGGCTTGCAGTGAGCCAATCAATGTGAACTGACGACGGGGAACGCTCTAATCCAATTCCAGTCACTCGGGAAATGGTGTCTTACGTCGTTGTGTCATACGCTCTATACGTTTCCTCTTCATATAAATTTAGTTTTAGGACTTTGAATTGATTAAATCAATAACTACTAAAGACTTCCGTATTAGTGTGTTCCTCGAATTCATACATTATTTACTGTAATTACAAAACGTATCGTAACTACTTAAAATAAAAGAATACGTCATTATTTATGGTTTTTAACCCCCGACAAAAAGAGGGGTGTTATTAGTTTAACATGTGTATTTGTGTATCTTTATGTCTGTCTGTGGCATCGTATCGCCCAAGCGGATGAACCGATTTCAATTTTGTTTTTTCGTTAGATTGGTATTCTGATCGAGAGTCTTCTTAGCTATGTTTCATGAAAATTGGTTCAGCCGTTTGAAAACTATCAGATCTTTTGTAGTTTAAAAAGCCGTCTCATCGGGGGTTTAAACATTTTTCTACTTTAGTTATTCTCAAAAAAGTGATCCTTAACCTTTAATCGGTAGATCATATGAGGAAACACGAATCGAGACTATTATTGAATGTTATCTAGGACTGACTCATAGCTGTTTCCGACCAATTTTAACCAAACTATCCCGAACTGAAATGTCAGTGGTTAATTGTGTCACCGCTGCCGATAAATTTAAGGAGACAGCGGAGTAGTAGGAAAGTTGTCGGTGGCCGAAGTGTCGAACATTCAACTAACTGGAACGTCGATTGAGAAGTTAAAGCTACGTCCTCAATCATGGTCGGGGAATATTAATTAGTTTTGCTTTGGTTTGCTGCTCGCAAATTGAGGCACAACCTACGGGCTGCCGGGGACTTGTAAACATAGGCAGTATTTAGTTCAGCGTAGTTTAGTTTAGTTTTGTTTTTGCACGTACAAGGAACCTCTGATTTAGACGTGTTTGGCATACGAAGTGAAAGTGTTGTGATTGTGGCTTTATAATTCAATCCATGGTATAGTCATGACGCTTTTAGGGAAATGATGTTGTTGACATTGAACTTTAGGCTAACACTTTCAAATACCTAGGCGTGACGGTATTTTATATCTACGGTGGTAAAGCTAATGGTCTCTGTAATGAATTTTAATGCGATTTCAAGTCACCGCTAAATGACAAAGTTTATAGTGGATCAGACAGGAATTAAAACAAAATAATAACCAGCAGTGGATCAGATCCCCCGATCTGACTGGAAGGACTCGAAATAATTGAATTGTAAAACAACTTTAAAGCCCCCTGTATCTAGGCAAACAAATTTACAACGCCGCTACGTTCGCGTCAAGGGCTAATCAAACTCAAAAACGTATCAATGTCACGACCAAATTGATGAACAGTGTTTGCATATGAGTTTAGCCGGTCCATTAAACCGTAAATATTTCCGCTCCGATGGATAATCCAATACAACTTTTCGATAAACTCTTCTCAAAGTGAATGGAAGAAACAATTGGATTATTATAAATAGGTAGGTTACGTTCAAAAGAATAGACGTTATGTTTTTAAATAGTGAAGTTATTTTTATCTGTGAAGATGACAATAATAAAACAATCATTGTAAAAATAACGAAGATGAAATTATTATTATTTAGACTAAAATTATAAAAATTACCGCATACCTAATCTTCGGGGAAAGTAAATAGATTGAGATCAGTAAGATGTTATTATTATTTAAAACTATGGTTATATTATAAACAGAATAGATATCTACTTTGTTTGATTGACATAAAAACTTATTATAATTAAAATAATCCATATTCCATTTTTACCTACATAGCGAAAACAAACATAGAAGGGACTGGATGAATAATCGATCAGTGGAATAGTTCAAATGGAAAAAAACAGGCAATCCCGGTGATCGTTTTCTGTTTAACTTGTACATTTAGCTGGAATGGAAGGAAAGCGTGTGAGTGAGGAACATACGTATAGGTATCCTTGTGTCTTTTACTGTGCAAATCGTTAAGCTACATTTTTATAAATTGAGTACTCTGCTGTACGTTATATAGCTCTCGCATACCAAAGCACATCTGGACGGATGAGATACGCTAATCATCATAATCATCATCATCATGATCATCTCAGCTGAAAGTCGTCTAATCTGGACAAAGGCTCCCCAAGGCTCGTCACAATGACCGGTCCAGAAGATTCCCGTGACTATCGCCAGGTCGTCGGTCCTCCTTCTGTTTTAATTAAAATATGTCACCATATATTATCCAAACTCTTCTATAATGACACTTCAGCGATTCGCGTCGTGGGGGCGAAAAAACGAAGTACCCAACCGATTCAACATGACAACCGAAAAGATAATTTTAGACTTTTTAACCGAAAAGAGAACCAATTTACCACACTTAGGTGGAGTTTAGGTGGATTTTTAGCGAGTGCAAGTGCAATTTGTCTCTTGCTTCAGTGAGCTGTTACCGCTGAGGCTAAATGAAACTTTAATTGCACTTCTTTAACGTTGGCTTGTTGCGAAAACTTTGCACCCAACGCTGCACTGCAATCTCGCACGTAAGCAATCACATCCTACTAATATTATAAATGTGAAAGGTTGTATATGTGGATGTATGTTTGTTACTCTTTCACGCAAAAACTACTGAACAGATTTGGATGAAATTGGGCATACAGTTGTTTATAACCTGGATGAACACATATAGTACTTTACTTAAATCTACGCGGACGAAGTCGCGGGCAGAAACTAGTATAAGAATACAATAAAATAAAATAAATCACTAAAAATTTTACTCATCGTCGGCTCGATAATGCCCACGTCAATCTTCGTCCCCAAAAAAATGGTGAGACATTTTTATACCTTGCGGAGCCTACAGAAATATAAACTTTTAGTAAATCATTTTAATACCATCGTACGTTCCGAAACTTTTCTCATTTATGTTTGGGAGCTTGAGCAGTTAAACAAAAGTGAATGCAACTAAAAAGTTAAACAAACGGTTTTCGTTAATGGAACGGAAGAGATACCCTAAAGTTAACTTATTAGAGGATCCATAATGAAAGTCAAATATTGTCTAACTCAATTAAAATATGATTTATATGATTTCAATTCGCGAATGACCTGTGAACTTTGGAATATTCAAACCACGAAGCTTTACTAAGTAAAGGCATTTGTGTACGTATTTGTCGGTTATCTCATTTTGTACCGTTCAATGACGCGTGATTCACGCGGAGCTATGCATGAATTGCACCTTGGGCTATCTTGGTGTTATATACCTATTCGTCGTATATAGACTTAAGCTAATATCACAGCTAGAATCGTCAAGTATTAGGAATTTCAAAAAGTAAATTGTTGTTTTTATGTATAAGTTTCATTCTTGATTAGATAAAATAGGTAAGATAAAAAAATATTATTTCCACACATCACATAATAAAGCTATATTTGATGACCGCTTGGCGCAGTGGTTCAAGCGTAGGCCGCTCGGCTCACTGGTGCACATGGTGGTTGCGGGTTCGATTCCCGCAAGGCAAATTTCGGAAACGGCGTTTTCGTAATTTGCCCTGGTCTGGGCGTCACTGGGATCGCCCCCAGTCAATGGTAGGTACCCATAGTACAAGCATTACGTAGTTTGGGACCACACAGTTGTTGTGTGAGTCTGGCGATATTTATTATTATTATTTATACTTTAGACAAACAAATACCGCGTGAAAGTTTATTTAAAACTCACGACTTCATCACAAAATATTGCAAGTCGGTCGAAGGACTGGATGCTAATATTTTTTACAACTGAGAAGGGCAGCCTCGTTATGGCTCGTAGAAAATACGATTTCCCTAAATTCTTATAACAGGTTTTATGGATGCTACATTTCAGAAAAATATAGGCTGTCGGCAGGTGTGGTGTACTATGTACAGACCCTAACCAAGTTTATGAACAAAATAAAAGTAAAATTTTGTACACAATTTTAAAACGCTTATTCTTATTATAGATTAATGTGACGTACATAGATAGCGCAAATGCATGTACTTCGCGTGTCCGAACCCCGACCAAGCGTCAAGGTTTGGTCACCGCTAACTTGTGAGCGAGCGAGACCACAGATATAAAAAATATCAGTATGAGCGAAATAATCACTCGAGAGAATCGTAGCGGGCGGAGAGGAATTGGGGGCATCGGTGTCTTTGAATCGGTTTGGATTTCCCGTCACTAAATTTCGGCTGTGACGTCAAAGTAGCTGTTAAACATTCATTAAAAATTCGGCTCGCTCGGTTTCAATACAAATCGTGATACTTACGTTATCTATGTAAATCTATATCTGTGATTTTACCATTCTACAATTATAATCAAGATCATTAGCCACCGAGACTAAAATAAAAATTGAATAGAGTCGTGGCCAGACATGTTATTAACGTAACAGTCCAAACTGCGGCCAAGGGGATGAGATGGCTCATTATTGCGAGATTGGACTAACTTTTAACGAGACTGCGACCACATAAGACAATCTAGTGCACTAACTAGATAACGAGGGGCCTCGCAATTCACATTAATGAAGAAAATACAGTCCTGCTGGCTGGGTAGACATTATAGTCATCAGGCATTTGATGGGCAAAGTACATAGTAGGATTAATACGGTGATCAAAATGAACAGGTCGTTAAATAATACATAGAGTGAAGAATGTTTAACCAAACAAGACAAGAATTTATGATTGTACTGTACATTAACATAAAAATATTTTATGAAATAAATAAATTATACACGAACTTATTTATTTTGAAACAAATTGATGTAATTTTGATTAATAACTCTAAATTGAAAATTTAAAAACCCCCGATGCGACGACCTTTTCATCAAATGTATACAATAATCAACAGGAAATCTGTGTAAAAGTATGAGACATTATTTTGTTATGACATTATAATAATTGATATTAGAATAAACAACGAATCTTAATATTGATGCCACGGAGGTTTCATTCCTAGTAAAATATTATCAATTATGATTCAATTTGATGTAATAACTCTGGTTGAGGTGGACGGGAGCAGCCCAACGCTAAATATATTTTAAATTATATTTGTTCTTTTATATTTTTTCGCAATGGCGGAACAGCGCCCTCTAGAATTATTATAGCGTAATATTCCATGACCATTAACAAAATTTTACGCATGCGCGTATCCATCATTTGAAACGTGACTTATGGAACGTCTTTAGTTCATACACAAATCTCATTATAAAAATATATAAAATATACTTTTTTCCAGAAACAGGGAATCTTTTCAAATTTATAATATTGTAAAAAGCCAAGAACACTCTCGATCAGAATACCTATCTAACAAATTAAACTAAATTGAAATCGGTTCATCAGCTTGGGCGCTACGTTGCCACAGACAGACACACAGATACACAGATACACAGATACACAGATACACAGATACACAGACACACAGACACACAGATACACATGTTAAACTTATAACACCCCTCGTTTTTCGTCGGGGGTTAAAAAATGATACTGCGTAGATAATGTAGAAGCAGTCGCTTTGGCTGTAAAATACTGTAAGGCATCAATCAGTTAACCGCGTAGATATTAATATATTCTCAAATTCTATTAAATAGAGTCATGATAGATAGATCGCTGAAAATAATAATCCGACTACCTTTTTGAGGTCAGAAACTTCGGTTTATACAAAGACAAAGCGACGTCGAATTTCAAAATAGGTATGGAAAATCAACACCTAGAAAACCTTTTGATACTGAAATAAATTTGAAACTTATTATATTTATACTAGCTGAGCCCGCGACTTCGTCCGCGAGAAATTTAACTTAACAAAAATTTAATTATATAAAAAATATTATTAATTTCGCAGAGTTTACTAAAATAATTAAGTTGATAAAGAAACACCTATGCTAAGTTAAATAAAAATTTTCTTTATATCGCAAAAGCCCGTTCCCGTTTTCTGAGCCCCCGCGACAGGACACATTTGTATTTTTTCTAAAATAAAAGTAGTCTAAGTTACTGCTTATAACATGAGCTATCTGCTAGTGAAAATCCCGTCAAAATCGGTCCAGCCGTTTCGGAGATACTCTTGGATTTCACGTGTTTTTTTTTTTTACGCGGAAGCCAATTTTTTTTCTTAAATTAAAGTAGCCTAAGTTACTCCTTATAACATCAGCTATCTGCCAGTGAAAGTCCTGTCAAAATCGGTCCAGCCGTTCCGGAGAATACCCGGAACAAACATACAGACAGACAGACAGACAAAAAAAACATTAAATCGCGTTTTTGTTATAGGTGCCGTATGTACTTTCATGTGCATTTACTAAAAAGGTGTTATTTTGATATTACAAACAGACACTCCAATTTTGTTTATTTGTATAGACGTAAACGTACGTACCTACCAATGATTGTTCAATGTGTTAATTACCGTCGATTTTAAAAATAGGAACATCTTGACAGAACTAAATAATAAAAATATCGTTTCCGAAATCAGCCTAGCGCGGTATCAACTCGAAATAGACTAGTCTCAGTCACAAACCTGCCATAGGCAATTAAAGTACAAAATAAGAGTGCCTCTGTCTGTTAGAGTTTTGATGACTTTACTTCGCGGGGCTACCTGCAGCGCGTGGCTTTAATATTCAAACGGTGAGTAGTGTGATAACGATTTCAGCATGACTAGTATGTAGTATGACGTTTGTGTGTGTCATTCTACCTCTCCCTTCCCTGACGGCACCAGCAAACGTGCGTAGTCGTCGATGACTTGACCGCTTGCCCACGCATTGTTAGATTACTTCTGCCTCGTATTTTTTTGGTACGAAGTTCCTTTAGGCGGCTGGCGGTAGGAGTTAAATGGTCGAAATTAGTGATGGAACATTTCACAGGTAGCATATGAAAAATCATATTATTTAGGTTTTCATAAGTAGCACCTGTTAGATAGAAAAAACAAAAAAATATCGCATTCATTACAAATAAATTTCAAAGCATTCGGTACTGTCACGGGTTTTTATGATAAATCATCGACCAGTGTCTTCATAGGATTACGTCTCATAGTGAAAATTCACTCTGAATAAAATCATTGACTGGGAAAAATCACAGGTGAAATAAAGTGAAAGAAAATATAATTTCACGTAATTAAAATCAATTAAAAGTAGCCATCTTTTCCATGCCTAGTCGAAATCGCCGCGCTTGAAAAGTAAAACCTAATACGTAACTTAGTAACCACAAAATTTCCTTTTTTTATATAACTAATTCGGCAAGCAAGCATGCGATCCGCCGGATGTTAAGCAGTTACAGTAGGCTAGACATCTTGCAATACCAAAGGCAATGCTCGCACGATGTCGATCTTTTTTTTTTTAAATCTCCAGACAGACACCACCTGTATGGTCCCGAACTAAGCAAAGCTTGTACTATCAAATTCTTTGATGGGTACCGTACAATGGATTGGGGGCGATTCCAGTGACACCCAGACCTGGGCAAATTACGAAAAGGCCAGTTCCGAAACTTGCCCCAGCGGGAATAGTACTCGCAACCACCATCTGCAATGGGGCGAGCGGCCTACGCTCGAACCACTGCGCCAAGCGGTCGTCAACGAGGGTCACCTAAAGAGGAGTGGTACAGAGGGGTGGGTAGTGAATGGGGTTGGACTTCCAGACTTTATCAGGGTCCTAACCACGCTAGCTACTCAAATCGTAATAGAAAAGCAAACGCTCGCGATTACGTTTCAAACGCTCCGCTTTTGACGTTTTGCTGACACCATACCATATCAATGTCAGTAGCAATCGTGAAGCTCGTGTCAGCAAAACGTCAAAAGCGGAGCGTTTAAAAACGCAATCGCTAGTTTTTGCTTTTCTATTACGATTTGAGTAGCTAGCGTGGTTAGGGCCTAGTTTGAATACTATTATGAGTGCTGGCTGCATCCTTTAGAGACAGCTTATTATTTAAAAATAAATAAATATTATTATTATACGAAATTCTTTTTAGTCAATTGGTTACAGCTCGGTACTACTGTATAATATAATGACAGTCATAATAGTCAATATCCTCCAATACAAAATGTACGCCAATAAATATCCATGTTATTATTGCATGCACGTTGCAAAAAATCGCTGATTGCGCGGATATAATGCGATCCGTTCGCTCATTGTGGCTAAAAGCCTTAAAGCGAAACGAGTACTAAAGTAGAAACAATTTTTTTCACATTTAAACAGGCTTTATGGCTGACATAATAACCGTCAAGACGTTTAAGCATTTTACGTTTCGTGAACCCGTAGTATAAGAACAAAACGAGTCGCGTAATGGATTCAGATACATTTTCGTGTTAATTTGCATCTAGACACGATATTTGTAAATTCTAATTGAAGTTTTTCTCACTGCTACGCTCAAGTAGCGACTTTAAGTTAATATTTTTTTGTTTATTTCAGTAGAGCCACTAGACGTTTACACTTAAAAAATATAGATAGAATAATAAACATTTTTTAATCCATACATACATTATGTATTGATATTTTAAAAGTTAATTATTAACCGCACTTTTAGTTATAGTTTACTAGTGTCGATCCATGATGACTCTAACGTTGCTCTATATAGACTCTATCAATCTATATCGTAGGCTGGATCGGCCATCGATCAATAAGTGTAGTAACGCCCTTATCTAGACCAAATTGGTCAAGATGAAGAAAAATGTAGCTCTACAGTATCTCTAGAGAAAGATAGCTCTAGGGAAAGATAATTCGGTCCATAGTACCGTAGCTCTAGAGATTGAGAAAGATACTTCGGGCACATAGTATTCGAGACTCTACCATGAGTTTTACGCCTGTTTTATGCTCGGTAGAGGCTGACGTCGACATAAATATGAGTTTGGATTGTTCATAGGAACCGAGGAACTAAAGTCACATGAAGTTGAATAGAAAGCTACCGTCAGTAGTTCAAAGGTACTTTAGGGATCCACCTACTATAGCCATTATATTAATTCAAGCAATGACAGGGTTTAAGCAAATATTGTAACAATATTAAAGGTATTTCTGACTGCTCGTTGGACCCGTTATTTGAAGACCATTATAATTTCATTCATTTTGATACTAAAAGTACCTACTACGTCATAATCTAGGGAACCATATCTCACAATTCAAACTCCATGTAATTTAAAGCAAATTTAACTTTTAATTAAAATAGTTGACCGCCCTGAACAGGAAAGGAAATTAAAATCTTACGTAAGATTTATTAAAACAAAATTGATTTGTAAATAACCTATTGACTACGGAGGTTTTTATATGTGGCTCAAATCATGACACGGTCCTCCTCTTAAGGCTAAAGCGCCCATCTAGCCCGCGAAGTTCAAATTTTTTGAGGAGTTTTAGAATTTTTTCAAAATCTGACAATAATAAAAGAAACATTTTGTAATTCACGACATAGACCGTATGCAGTGCATTTATTAATATATCCAACTTACTCTAAAACATTTAAAGAATGACAGCTATCCAGAAAATCTGGCAATTTTTGTATATTTAGTGATTAACTAGTGTCATATCCACCGTGATAATATTTAGAGTAAAATAAATGTATTAATAAACGCACTGCATACTGTGTTTGTCGCAAATCACAAAATGTTGTCTTAAATATTTTCACATTTTGGATAAACTATAAAAATACTCGAAAATTTTGAATTTCGCGGGCTAGACGGGCGCCTTCACCTTAACCTTCTTCAGATCAGGCTATAATCCACCGCGCTGGCCTAGAACACTGGTTACCTAGAAAATTGGTCCCATTTTCAAAGACATGCACTTGCATGTCTCCCCGCAATGTTTTCCTTCTTCGTTACTATACACGTTAATGGTTATAGAATTATATGTATAATATATATACAATGCATCGAAATATTTTTTCATTGGTATAGCCTGGGAATGGTAATGTAAAACGTCACATTGAAATCCGTTCTATTCTGATTAAAGTCTGTCAAATAATAAGAATGGAGGGTGGCAGCTGCGTTGTGTGATAATGAGGCGATAGCACATGAGAAAGCCAGTTAAAAGCCTTATGAATATATAATATTATGTAATAAGACGACAATGTGTCATCTTTTACGGGACGATTGGTGCTTTGTATGCACATATAAATCGGCTTCCGAGCTCCGCCACTCAGCCAATGACCTTCAACTTGACTATTTTAGATTCAACTGCCGCCGGACGAACTTGGCTTTGAATATTGTAAACCATCTCGTCGTCTCGCGCCGAAAGGCTATTTTTCACTTTTGAATTCGTTACGTGCGATATTTTTGATAATAAATGAGGTCAATGAAAGAGGTTCCGTACGAACGATGTAGCAAGATGTTTTGTTTTCACTACTTACTTAATTGCCCTGTCTTGGTCATATTAGATTTTAGCTTTAGCTATGGGGCAAAAACGCTCGATATCCTTCACAATGAAGGAAATAAAATGCAACTGATTTCTTCAACATAAACAGAAGATCTTTTTAGGTGAGATATTTTCACACGCCTATTTAAACTATCAAACTGTGAAAGCATAAAACGATGTATATAATTACTATCTAACCGAATCCAGAAAAAGGCTGTTATTTTAACATACAGGCGTTAATGTTTAATTGATTCCTACCTATATTAATATAAAAATTCTATTTTATACTTTGAACCATAGGACAAACAATAAATTCTAGAAATAAATTGAGAGACAATGTAAAATAATATAAATAATATGCAATGTTCGTTCCGTGAAATAAGATTTGCTTGTTTAACAACTTTCGGTAACTAACTTTCGGGAGCTTTCTAAACAATAGATTTGTGCGAGAACCTCTCGAAATGAGTTATTTTATATATTACTAGCCGAGCCCGCGACTTCGTCCGCGTGGAATTTAATTTAACAAAAAAGCCCGCTCCCACGTCCTGAGCCCGCGCGACCGGACCCATTTTTTAATGTTGTATTTCTAAAATTAAAGTAGTAATTCGCGTCGCGTGGGGCGTACAGTGCAGACGTGTCGCAAACTATTTCCTTTCATAACTCAATATTTAAATAAAAGTGGCCAGGAAGTGAAATTCATACTTATATTATCATAAACTGGCAAACATTTGATATATATGTGTGTTGTTACGGCGTTCTATCGGCATCTTAGCGAGGTAACAACAGAAAATTTAATATTATTGCAAGTAAACGTACCACAGAACTATGAACGTGTTACGCTCACCTACTGGAAGTGGCCGCATTACGATGCGCAGCGACTCGCAACCAAACTTATCAACTGCCGAGACGCCAGGAGAGTTTTTAGATGTGCCTAATGTTACCAATCGAAATAAACGGAAGCGAACTGATGACAGCGAACATATCAAAGTTGAACTGAACGAAATGAGCATACAAATCACCCAAATGATGAATATGATGAAATCTTTTGACTCCAACCAAAAAGAATTCATGGCAAAAATATCTGTTGATATTGCATCAATCAAGGAGCAAGTTAACGATATAAAAACAACGATCAACAACATCACAACCGAACAAAATACGATTAAATCTGATATAACAACATTACAAAAAAATGAAATAGTTTTACAGAGAACCGTTAAGGCCATGCAAACTGAAGTTACACAATTAAAGCAGACTCCTCCAGCAACTACTTCACTTTCTCTTGCTACTATCGAATCATCTGAAGCTATATTAACAGAAATTAAGGAGCGCGAAATACGAAGCAAGAATGTTGTATTAATTGGAGTACCTGAGTCAGTACTATCGAACAAAGAAACAAGAAAGGATCAGGAAAATAATGAAGTTAACAGGATAATAAAAAGTATCATCAGTGACTGCCCAGAACCCAACACTATCATTCGACTTGGAAAATATAATCGCAATAAAAACCGTCCCATAAAAGTATGTTTTGGATCCTCAGACGTTGCCAGGAACATATTGCGCAATAAAAAAGAATTAAACGATAAACACATCAAAATTTATTCCGATCAGACTAAACAACAGCAACAATACTTGAACGAGCTTAAAGAAGAACTGACGCGTCTGAACAAAAATGGAAATACCAACTCAACAATAAAATATGTTAAAGGAATACCCAAAATAATCGAAGTAAATACATTATCAAAAAACTAAGCGCTACCGACACTTCCATAAACAAAAAGAAACACCCTACATCTGGCAATGATGTCTCCTATCAAGTGGTTGACCAGCTCGACAAGATTATGACTAGTAAGAAATCAATAAGATTTTTATATTTAAATGTGCGCAGTATCGTAAAACCTCAGAAATTAGATGAACTCAAATGTATAGTGAAATCTTTCCATGAACCCCTACATGTGATAATTTTAACAGAAACCTGGATAAAAAATGAAGACGATGCTAAAATAGTACAAATTCCTGGTTATAAACACTACTACAACTTCCAAAATGATACAAGGGGAGGCGGAGTCTCAATATTCGCACTCAACGACCTACAGCATTACATAACTGAGGAACAGTATTTGAATGGCAACCACTATCTTTGGGTTCATTTGAAAAATTATTGTCTTGACATCGGAGCAATATATAGAAAACCAGAATGCACAAACTTTAAACCTTTTCTGGACACGTACAACCAGTATCTGAATAAAAGTAAAAGAGGTATAATATTTGGTGATTTTAACCTAAATTTATTATGTGATAATAGTACAACCGCCGCATATAAAGACATTCTATCAGAAAACGCATATAGAATTATGAACAAAATTGATGAATTCCATTGCACGCGAGAAACAACCACCTCTAAAACAATAATAGATCACGTGTGTTCTGACTTGATAGACAATGAATTCCACTTCGCTATAATTGAGACACCAATTTCAGATCATAAACAGATATACTTTGAAATTAAAAGGCACCAACCGCAACCCCCTAGGAAAATAAAATACGAAGCAATCGACTATGATAAGTTATACACCATCATGTTGGAAGATAAAAACAATAGCGAAGAGCACTCGTACCAACTACTGGAGGAAAAGCTAATATCTTGCATTAAAAAGAGTAAAATAACAAAGCACAAAGTACAGAACCTCCCCAGGCAGGATTGGATAAGCAAAGAAATCTTACAAGAAATAAATGAAAGGAATATACTATGGAGAAAATATAAGAGTAGTCCAAATCATTTAACAAACAAAGAAAAATTTATAGAGAAACGAAATAAAGTCACTGAAAAAATACAGGAAAGGAAATCACAATACTACCACGCAGCCTTCAATAAGTGCAAGAACAAACCCAAAAAAATGTGGGGTCTCATAAATAATCTATACAATAATAGAATAAAAGATGCTGCAACCCCTAGTAAACTTCTTACGCAAGCAGGGTACATTACAAACGAGGAAGAAATCTGTAATCACTTCAATGACTATTTCTCTAATATTGGCTCGACATTGGCTAATCAAATTCCCAGCCAATATCACAACAATTTCGTATATACTGGCTTGACTAAAGCAGGTGTATCTAGTGGCAATACTTACACACTTAAACAATTTACACCTACCAGCGAGAAAGAGATTGCGAAAATAATTAACCACCTAGATAATAACACGAGCATGGGACTAGACGGCATAAATACTAAATCTCTTAAGTGCGTGGCCCCCCTAATACTAGTAAAACTAACTAACTGTATTAATACATGCTTAAAACGAGGAATCTTCCCCGATCACCTCAAATTGGCTAAAGTAACACCTATCTATAAAGCCGGAAGTAAAACTGACGCCAGTAATTACCGTCCGATCTCGGTTCTCCCAATTATATCCAAAGTCTTTGAAAGGGTGTTGTATCGTCGCATAGAAGTATTTCTAACTAAACAGAATTATCTTTATCCAAAGCAATATGGTTTTAGGCCCAAGTATGGTACTCTCTCGGCTGCGATTGATTTAGTAACTGCAATAAAAAATAATATTGATAATAAAAAAATTGCGTTAGGTATTTTCATAGATTTAAAAAAGGCGTTTGACACAATTAGTCATGATATCCTACTAAAAAAGCTTGAAAACATTGGTATCCAGGGTACTGCACATGCTATGTTGAGGTCTTACTTGTCCAATCGCCTTCAGGTTGTTAAATTGGGACAAACGCAAAGTAGCCAACGAACCGTCACCTTTGGAATACCACAAGGTTCAATACTTGGTCCCCTTTTATTCCTTATCTATATAAACAATGTACATACACTTGGACTGAAAGGTGACTTAACTTTGTATGCAGATGATACATCTTTATTCTATTTCGGCAACTCAGTTGACACAGTCATGGCAGATGCACAAAGTGACTTGGATCGATTGAATGTGTGGTTTCTATGTAACTTACTAACAATAAATGTATCCAAAACTAAATATATTATTTTCTCAGCTAAAAATAAAAGAATATCTCACATCCCAACCTTAGTAATAAATAATCAAACAATATCAAAAGTAGACGATGAAAAATATCTTGGACTAACTTTAGACAGCCACCTCACATGGAAACCTCACATCCAAAGAATAAAAAATAAGTTAACTTCCCTAACAAGCATATTGAAAGGTTTTGTTAAATTTATTCCGTGGCAAATACGATATGTTGTTTATAATTCCCTAGTTAAGCCACACATAGATTATCTAATAGAAATATGGGGGACAGCTGCTAAAACCAATTTAGATATTCTCCAAATAGCGCAAAACAAATTAATAAAAAAATTATTCCATCTAGATTTTCTTACACCTACACAAAATATTTACAAGAACACAAAACTAATGAGCGTTATACAGACGTACAAATATTATAATTGCGTACTAGTACAGAAAATATTAAATAAAGATATAAATACCCAGATTAAATTCACTAAAAATCATCAAATACATAAAATCCGTCTAAGAAACTCAAATAATATATGTTTACGCAAACCACGTACCAACTACGGAAAAAAATCTCTAATATACGAGGGTGCACAAATATATAATCAGTTACCAAAACCCATTAAAGAGACAAGAAATATAAAATTGTATAAAAAAATGCTAAAGCTTCACATACTTAACAACATGAACATACTAAATAAGTAGGCTCAAACTTGATATATACCGACACGAACCATAGCCACATCCAGGTACGCTTGCTCTGTGTTATTTTCTATCACAAATGGTCACAAGGAATGCAAGTCGAGACAATATTCACAACTACCCACAAATTTTATTTATTTTGGTTTTTTATTTATAATTGTATTGATGTTTTGCTGTGTTGTTTTTTGCTTTTTTTATTTTGTTTTCAAGTATTGTAATCGTCCCATATTGTTTTAGCCGTAGTTACATTACGTAACTTAGTTTTTAATTTCTCATATAAGCGAATGTAATTCTTTTGAGAAATAAAGTTATCTAACCTGAACCTGAAAGTAGCCTAAGTTACTCCTTAAAACATCAGCTATATGCCAGTGAAATTCCCGTCAAAATTGGTCAAGTCGTTTCGGAGATTACCCGGAACAAACACACAGACAGACAGACAGACAGACAGACAAAAAAAAAAAATATCGCGTTTTTGCTATAGGTGTCGTATGTACTTTCATATGCATTTAGTGAAAAGGTGTTATTTTGATATTACAAACAGACACTCCAATTTTATTTATTTGTATAGAAGATGTTATTTTATAACTAGCGACCCGTCCCGGCTTCGCACGGGTATTTTTCATCAGTGTTTCTCTACTATATTATCCATGTATTCAACATATAAACCTTCCTCTTGAATCACTCGTAACTATTTAAAAAACCGCATCAAAATCCGTTGCGTAGTTCTAAAGATCTAAGCATACATAGGGACATACAGACAGCGGCATGCGACTTCGTTTTATACTATGTGGTGATAATAGTAATATACAATGTATGAACTGAGATATATTGTACATGAACTGAGGCTTTCATTAGATAATGGATATTATTATGATGAAAAATAAATATGTAAGGCGACTAATTCTTATAGACGAAAACGACATAAAGCAATGGTTTCCAAAGAAGTAACACATAACGGTAACTAATACGTTACAATCACACAGCGTATTAATTATATCGAATTATTTTCCAAATGCCAACATTGGCAAGCACAATACTTCAGTCTCTATTCGATTCGCCTTGTGGGTTCAACATCGTGGCTTTAAATATTCAAGATGCACTAACGTCATCGTGAGGAGGTTTTGTTTGCCTTCTAATTAGTAACAAAGTAGGCTTTGTTAAGGTGAAGGCGCCTGTCTAGCCCGCGAAATTCAAAATTATCGAGTATTTTTATAGTTTATCCAAAATCTGAAAACATTTAAGACATCATTTTGTGATTTGCGACAACCACAGTATGCAGTGCGTTTATTCATTTATTTATTTTACTCTAAATCATAGCACGGTGGATATGATACTAGTTAATCACTAAATATACAAAAATTGCCAGATTATCTGGATAGCTGTCGTTCTTGAAATGTTTTAGAGTAAGTTGGAAATATTAATAAAGGCACTGCACACAGTATTTGTCGCGAATTATAAAATGTGCCTTTTATTACAGCTTTTGAAAAATTTCTAAAAACCTCAAAAAATTTGAACTTCGCGGGCTAGATGGGTGCTTTAGCCCTAAGCGCATGTAAGAGGCGTCAAAGACGGTGCGTGTGCGTTGCGTAATTGCCGTTGAGTCGGCGTCCCGGCGCACGCGCACTTATACGCATGAAGTCCACGAAATTACACGTATCCACTTTCACCGCACCACTAATTTCAGTTAAGACCTGCTTAATGTAGAAAATATTATGAAACCATTTGTATTTTTGTATTATGGATACTTACTAACCTACCGTTATGAATAAATAAATAAACAAAAAGCTACAATTAAAGTAACGTATTTAAGCTAATTACATTGAGCTACATAGACAAATATTTACAACATAAGTAAGTAGTAGCGATCTAAAATAAATATGTAAAAACATTGCGGTGTTGTCATTCCGGAAAATTAGTTTTTTATTCGTTAAATGAGGCGTGATGACAAAGTTTGTTTTCTTTTTAATAAAAAAAGAAGGCAGAGTAGAGGCAGCAGGTGTCTGTGTTTGAAGGGTCACTCACCTTCGCCAGTGAAGGTCAAACATGAAAGGCTCACCGTTGCACCATTCACAAACTCACAGTCAAAGAATGGGTATAATCTGTGGACGTGCTCTCAAAACGTGCTTGCTGTAAGCATTCTCATTTGCATTTTATGTTTGCACTTTTCATAAGCACTCGCTAAATGTTCGTAAGTACGTACACCATTTTTACGAAAGTAGTTCAGTACATTTCACGTTGCTGGTGATAATTACTTGGAATATTGTGTACTTTTTTTGTTTATTCTTTGAGGAATTAATTTCCGCATAATACCATTTTACATAGGGTAGTGTTATCACTTTATTGTGTAAGAATACGATAATTCAGATAGCTATTAAAATAAATGTATCTACTCTGTGCTAACCTAAATCTAAACTAATATGAATACTCCTTCGCAGCCTTTTGTTACAAAAAAATGTATAGGTAAGTACTGAAATTTTAAATAAGGATGACTATCCACTTTACGAGCATGCGGTTCGCTAGTCTGTGTGTTTGTTCCGGGTAATCTCCGAAACAGCTGGACCGATTTTGACGGGATTTTCACTGACAGATAGCTGATGTTATAGGGAGTAACTTAAGCTACCTTATGTTAGAAAAAAAAAATGATAGTAAATGTTGCCTGTTGCGGGGGGTCAGAACGCGCGAGCGGGCTTTAGCGATAGTAGGTATACATATAAAACACGAAACATAGACTCACGTATGTTAATTTTCATTTTTGTTAAGTTAAATTCCACGCGGACGAAGTCGCGGGCACAGCTAGTTTAATCTAAATTTGAAAAGGATTACTGGCAAAAATCCGTTGTAGGCCAGCGTTTATACTTGGAGTAAAAATAATAAATCATTATAAAATGGTGGAGGGGGGTTTCATGACTGATGAAGGGAAGTTAGCCTGATTAGCGGTACTCAACCCGGCACTCGCTCAGCGGAAGAGACGATTTGTAAAGGAAACGACTCTATGGGCGTGGTGCGATTAGATTGAGCTAACTTATGATATCAAGGACTGAATTAATGCCACTTAACAATTAAACTTATTAACACAAAGAATCAAACTTCAATAAACTAAACATATTTGGTACCATATCTCTCAAATTTGCTTTATGGTTTTAACAAACACAACAATGTTTTGGAGCATTTATTTTTTGTAATGGTTGAAAGGGACAGCAATGTACTTATTCAATTTTACTTTATCATATCAAATTTAGTTTTGTAGTCATCAGGATCATAAGAGAAATATTAGACAGTATTACGCATATCTACTTTCACGTAACCCGCAATTTTCTTGGAACGAAGCCAAAACGGAAACAAGATAAGACGTAAAAGATAAGTAGGAAATAACCTGTTGTCATTACCCGTAAATTCCCGTAATTTCAAAAACATTATGTTTACACAAAACACGGAACGTTTTCTGAACGTTCGCGAGAAATATCCGAGAATTAGGCGAACTGACATCGCACGTATGACATAAAAAACGTCGAGATATCCGAGCCTTGGGGCATTTCGGGTGCGTGACCCTCGCTTCCCCTGTCAATTAAGCCTGTCATATCAAAAGAGAATAGGTAATGAATAAGTCATCGTCGTGTCCCGCATCGTCGAGACACGTACTGCGTGAAATTACACACACTCTGCAAGAGGTTTACAGATGGGTTCGTGCAAATTAACTTAACAAATCTCAAAGTTGATCCGCAGCTGAAACTTTTTCATATTCAACTCGTGATAGGTACCTGAAAAGTTTTTAATTTTATAGAACCACTCGGCGCTTATTAAATAATTGGATAAGCTTTGCAGAATGGAAGCAACACCACACATACTTCAGCAAACAAAAACCAACTCTAGCGCTGGTGGTTGTAGGTTAGTTTCAGTTCACAGAAGTTTATTGGATCGTTGGTTGGACCCATTCTGCAAAACTATACATGCAATTATAAACCTCTAATTTATTTTTGTTGTTTATAAATCCCTCGGGTCGCTACGAATAGCAACACTGGTGTAAACAAATGATTTAAATTTATTAGCTGTTTTAAATTAAATACGGAATGATACAAGAGTGCACCAAAACAACCTGTAAAAAAATTACAGCGTTTTTTAGCCACTCCATGTATTACAAAAATATTAAACAGGCAATAAACACGAGATATGTCAAATTTACAGGGTAATATTTCACAGAATTAATTTTAACTATTTTATATTTATTTATTAATAATATCGTTACCTATTGTTAATCTTTGAAATGATAGTTAGTTTCTAAGTTTATTTTGAGTCTCATAATAAGTAACCTAAGTCAGAAATTATATTGCCTATCTATCTTGACTGCTCTGTAAAGCACCAATGGTACTTCGACTGGCTTGGAGTCCATTTTCCGATATTACGACCTTAGCTTTGAACGCGTGACGAAGCGCGCACACTTCCTCTTTATGTAACGCGCGTGCTTAGCGCCGGCGGTGGCGGCGACCGCGATAGGGCACGTGGGCCCCCGCCTTTAAGGTAAGCGTACACTGTAGCCGAGACCACACCGGTAAGGCAACTGCGATGAGACAGCCATTTCGACCCAAACCCATATAAACCTACATACAGCGGTAGCCGCATCACATTCTTTTTTAATTGCCGCCGAATGCAATAACCGCACACTGGTGCAAGTTAGGCTTAAGATTCAAACCGCTCAACGTTTCGCAACACAGACTCAGCACCGACGTGTAGGTACAGCACAGATTTGGGAATAACATGATGAGTAGCACAGACAACCCACATTCAAAAAATTGTTGTGAAGACAAAATTGGACGCATCGTTATGTTAGCGATCACAACATGTGTCATGGATTTGTCACATCGAGTTTATTGAATGCATTATTCAGACGGCGAATTTCTATGTATTTGACTGTATTCGGCACACGAATACTGCAGTCAAAATTGTGTTTTATTTATCCATATTAAGCGGACATTAATTTAATCAAATTCTCAGATTGTGCATGTAACTGTTGGCACGTGCTAAGAGCGCTGTGCAGATACATTATCTGCGAAGTACACGTCTGCTTCTCCGCTTACTTTAATTTGTATTGTTGGTAGGTACATACTCTGTGCTAACTCAGTATACGCTCCGCCTTGCAGCCCGTAATACAATACTCTGCCAATGAACCGACGACTCAACTTTAATGGTCGCACTGATTTTATAATTTCAACTACGTTCAATTATTTATAAGACTTATTTTATTGTGTAATAGATTAATATGTGAGTGTTGTTCTATGAGTAGGTAAGTGTGATTATCTGTGATTATTCCCGTTCATGTAGTGAGTATATTTCTTTGTCATTCGTGTACTAAGCACTTCCTGTATCCTCTATGAGCAGCTCGGCATGTTACATCTGTTTGAAAATGTACACAATAAAATTTTAGAATACCACTCCCGCGAGTGAATACCCTTTAACAAGTAATGTCACTTTTTAATTTAAAATACAAATTTCGTAAACGGCTGACATGTCAAACATTTATTATGTTATAAACAAAGACCTCTATGTAAATAGAAAATTCTTATCACGCGTAAATTAGACGGTTAGGACCTACCCAGTCCCAAGACTAAAGAAGGACAAAGTTTACGAGACACAATGTACGCTACGAACATTCGGTGTTGAACTTGTAGTAATTCTTTAGGCGCCTACATTAGCACCAAACCTTTACGAATGTTAGGGAACTTTTAACGATATCGTTAAGCGTTACAATATCGGTTTTATGTCACCGTGCAGGCTTTATATCGCGCATAACGTTTTAGAATATCGTTTTACGCAACGCAATCAAATTATTCTATGAATCATTACTGACGGCAAATAGGAAGATCGATGGATATTTATTACCGATTATTGTAAATTATTGTGATGGTGTTCAAATATCTTACAGCTCCGTTAGTACCCTATTGAGGTTAGTATCTTATTAAGTTCCTACAAAGTAGTGACATCAAGATTGACACATAAACATTAAGCCCTTGTTTTGTATATCAGCTTCTTGGGCACAGGCTTAATGACATAGATATCAATCAAAATAAATTCTGCTATACGGGTAAGTACATGGGTATTTTATTATGTGAAGTAATAAGTAAGAGCATAATTCATATTCATATTTTTAACGCATTTCTTGAGTAAGTAAGACATAAATATTTTAGATATACCTATATCTAATTAGGTTAGTCGTGATTTGAAGATAACAGAATTGGCATCAATTGTTTTGACTATAAACAAATTCGGCACAAATAAAAATATTGTTGCCTGGCTGACATATTGCGACTAAACCACCGCTGACGATACACGATAAGCCATACGAAAATGAATAGATATAATAGACCTTCAGTAAATTTCCTATATTAACAATGTGTCTTCATTTATTTTTAGTAAGCATTACTGTTTCCGATACAGAATACTTATATACCACAAATTTATAAAATGACTCACGACAGTGTCCGACTTGAACTCAAACATTATTACGATGTCGTTTCTCGTTATCCGTGGTGGACCACGGATCAATACAGTTAGTTTCGTTATTTTAGTTACTTGGTACCAAGAAAATTAGCACCTAATTATTTGAATACATTGAATTAGAAACTGTCGGGCTTAACTTAAAAAAGGGCCTCGTATTTTGTTTGGTAACAATGGTTCAAATGTCGATAGAGTCCCGTTAAAGCCATTAATTCCTTAACAACTCACTCCGTACACCTGCCGCCGTCGGTGTCAGATTTCACATTCCGCCAATTTCCTGGTAACAACGTGGCTTTAATACAAACAAACGCGCTTATTGTGTTTTAGACGCAATTCCGACAGATTTTCTCGTTTGAAGGGAATAATAATAGAAGCATTGTAGATAGGTACCTCTTGCTTGTATTTACGTACTGGGTACCTATATTATCTTAATTAAGGCCAAAGCGCCCATCTAGCCCGCGAATTTCAAAATTTTCGAGTATTTTTATAGTTTATCCAAAATCTGAAAACATTTAAGACAACATTTTGAAATTTGCGACAAACACAGTATGCAGTGCGTTTATTAATACATTTATTTTACTCTAAATATTATCACGGTGGATATGAAACTAGTAAATCACTTAATATACAAAAATTGCCAGTTTAATTGGTTATCTGTCGTCCTTGAAATGTTTTAGCGTAAAATAAATGTATTAATAAACGCACTGCATACTGTGTTTGTCGCAAATCACAAAATGTTATCTTAAATGTTTTTAGATTTTGGATAAACTATAAAGATACTCGAAAATTTTGAATTTCGCGGGCTAGACAGGCGCCTTCACCTTAAGCATTTGCCTGAGTGAAATAGATATAGGCTTGAACATAAATTAACCACCAGTTTTGTGATTGAGAATGTCGCTTGAATAGTTTTTTTTTACGACAATCGGCCTATTTGTTTTATCTTGACATTCCATTGCAAAACCAATAACACATCTTTAACAATACATCCAGGATTTGTACTACCTGTTTTAGTTATTAGGATAGTGTCGGCAAGACACCTTAGTTGAACCTTTGAACTCTGAATGATTCACTTTGTAAGTTCACACACGGCACGGTGCTTTCGAAACGAAACGCGAGGAAAAGCTGGTCTTGAAGTTTCTAGACGATCACGTCCGGAAATATTGAATTGACAAGCTAAATCATATTCTGACTTGGAAATGGTGTTAGGTTTATATTTTGCCTTCAATAAAATAGCCTCACGTACTATATAAGTTACGAGTCGATGTTTTAGCTACAGTGACAAATATCGCTAAGAGTGAACGACGACTTAGCTGTGCTATGAAGCGGGCATACTTTCTGTCAACTTGAGCGATCCTATTGGTCGAAGCCGGCGAGCACGCTTTATAGCCCAGCCATGTGAACGGTCACCCTAATACTGCTGTACAACATAGGGTAGATAACAGCACACGGCATTAAAAGACTCCTTGGAAACATTTTGTATTTTTTATGGGCTTTTATAGAAGCTGCAGAAACTATGTAGTACTTGGATTAATTGCTGCTTATATTTAAAAAAATACCATAGTGACCTTTTAAATTCAATTCGAGACATAGAGAAAAAATAAAAAAATAAGTGAGGCTCGAATAGATTAACTTTAAATTAAATCCTTTGTGAGCATTTTACTTAATCAAAGAATTCGGTTTCATGGCCGTCACTCTCGGATTATTGTATTCGAAAATGTTTTGAACCAAACGCTCCAAGCTCCCTGACCTCATAGGCATTCACTAAATGCGCTCAACTATGCATTTTGTAGGGATTTCTCGCTTTATCCGGTGGAGCCAGACCATTCTCATCAATTATTATCTCCTGTTTTCTGCTCGTTATTAATAGTAACAAGGTAATACAAAGTTTGGATTTAATAAAATATAAAGTGGTGAGTTCATCATGATTTTTGTAGAATCAATCACCCCCTTATTAATAAACGTGATTTACTGTTTGTGTAGTTAAACCATGCCTTGTCTTCTTCTTTAAAATTTCTGATCACAGAACGACATAATTCGGTGTGTAATTATTCACCCGCTATACCACGTTTGTGTTTAATAAGCCATCTAATCCTGTGGTCCATCCATCAATACATTTGAGACCGAATCAAAGAAAAACATTATATTAAAATTCTGGTCTTCGGTTTGTGTACCTACCCGAAATATTTGTAGATATAAGTAATATTTCGAACTGGATACGATGGTGGCTCAGAATAATAATCAGACATTTGTTTTCCAATACACAATTAATCTACGGAGTTACTAAGCCTTGCCTATTAAAATCCACTTTGCGTAGGATCCCAACTTGGAGTCGATAATCCCAACGGTCGCCATGATTTGAGAGACCTCGTTATAGAAAAGCTATCATTTGGACAGCCCGAACGAAGGTAGGTTATGAAAAAGATTTTCCAATTTAAATCAAAGGTTTGCTCTCGGAAAGGAACGCATCAGATTATGAGCATCGTGCATTATTGAAATAAGACTTTTTAGTAAGTACTTCCCGTCGCAATATCAAATAGCAATCCAGCATTTTTATGAAAAAAAGTTGTCAGAACATATTTTCTAGCTTGCACTCAGAAACTGCGACAACCTCTGCGACAACCTAGTCCAGAATATCAAATGAAATAGAAAGCAATACTGCGAAATGCGCGTGAATTTTATCAATCGCGGTCAACAATGATTGACCCCGCTGCGGCGCTTCACAGACTCGATCACGACTCAACGAAAGTACTATGAGGTCCCACACGGCTTCATTATTTCTCTGTTACATCGTGGCTAACAATTTCGATTTTATTTGCTCCACTATCTGATGCCGAAGCTTCCTCACAAATAGATGAGTTTCAGGTGACTGGCTGATGCGAGAAATCTTCTAGATCAAAAGTGACTCAGACCGTGCGGTCTGAACCATTCTATCTCTGCATATCCGTGCGGAAATTAACGTTTTACTGTCTCTTTTATTCATATACGTATACATAATGTCATCATAACCATAAGAGTTTTCGTAAATTTAATAATAAATACATTGTATATTACGATTGAGTACCGATATTTTGAAAAAGTTTGGTGTTAGCTGTTTTACGAAGTTCCAATGCGGGATGTTATGATAATTTATGTAATATACAAGCTGACTTATTAGGTGCATACACATGTATCAGGCACGCACTCGAGCAATCGAACAAATTACGTTATATCCAATCATCGTAGCGTTATACCTACGTGGTCGTCAAATTCAATTGCCCGATAGTGTTGCTCGGTATCTGGACGTTGTTATTCAGTTTGCTAGGTAAATGCTCAATTTATAAAAATCTAAGTATACAACGGAGGTTTTATTACGTTAAGAATGGTTTCAGTTTCAAATATTTGAACTGAGAACCTGTAGTTTATCATGGATGAAATAAATGTCACTAAGACGATATTGTTCTCACAAGCATTGTGCAACCAACAGAAAGTATTAAACTAGAAATGCAATTCCTAACATACTCCGAAGGACTGCACCAAGTGGTGGTTCTACACTAAGCCTGATAGAGCGTCAATATCGACGAAAATTAATGTACGCATGAACGAATAATAATAATATAAGTATTGCCGAAATGTCTACAAAGATAAAAGCTATGCAAAGATCCTAATAAGAGGAGTTGTGTTATCTAAATTCAGACGGTAGTTGCATTGACATAATATATCTCGCAAGAAATTATAGAGATTGAACAAACTTATTTCCAATCCAAAAATCACATTAAATCTTTATCAGTATAACTTCCCGGAGCGTCATTAAAATTAAATAGTCCCGTTACGGGTGGAGGGTGGGCTGGAGCTTCGTACCAAGGTCGATGAAACCCGACGGCGCAAGCGATGGCCGTCCAGCTGTAGCGATGGCCATGGTACATAGAAATTACATCGGGCCATCGCTCTCGATTAGTGCCGCTCACGTTCGGTTGGCCAGTCCGATGCCCGTTCGGTAAGTGCAGCTTCGCTCGTAGCCCGTGACTTGACACTTTGTGAGTAGGTACACGTGCACTCACGAAACCGGTCCGGTGGGCTCCGGAGTCCCTGGGAAGACGCGGCCCGCGCTCGGCCCTGAGTATGTGGTCTTGTGATGACTAAGCGAGCTCCTACATCCGATAATGCAGTGAATTCCATTCCATTCCATCTCCGTATTTTTGAATGTAGAAAAAATGAGAATGATTAAAATAAAAACTGGCTTTCCATGACTGCTTGGTACTGTGCATTGTGGATTTTGAAAATAAATTACTAGTGGGTATTCGATTTCATACGGTTGCTAATCTGCCTGTCATTTTCAATTCTGGGTTTAAGATTACAATTCCTATACTATATAAGGACAAACGTGTGTCAGATTATTGTGTGTGTGATTCATAAAACAGAATTTCATAATAACAAAGCTTCCTGTTCAACAATTTGTCAAAAAGTAGCACAGGTCTGTCCCATATGAAAGGAATTTAATTAGTTTTACAAAAGTTCCAATACTTTGCAACAATAATGTATTATACAATTTGAATTCTATGTTATAATCCACAGAAGCAATTATTGTACTCGCGCGAGGTTCAGATTCAGTTTAAAATAATTCCAGCTTGAAAACCTGTGACTACGACAGTTTTGCAACGCAGCACCAGGGAGTTTTTGTTTTATTGGAGGCTTTAAATAACATCAAATTGAATATCGAGTACGAATTTTGGTCAAACCATACGCCATGACCGAGTTTCATTAGGCTTGCCTAATGAAATACCGAACACTATTAATAGGATTTTATATACAAGTTCGACGATTTTTTTAACAGCTGTCTAAGGTATTCAGTATAACTAGGTTCAACTAGACAACTAAAAAGGGGTTCTAACTTAAAAACGGGTTTTAACTGTAACACCACTACTCACCTACAATCTTCCTATTCAACAATTTTTACGCGCTATTACCTAAGCCCTATCCTAAATAGACAAGTTGACCGATTATATATTTCTCATGACTCCGGAGCGCTAAATAATGTAGTAAGTTTGTGTTAATCTCGGCGAGAAAAAGTCTTGGCTACTCCAGAATAAATGAAATTAGTCAATTCGTCCCTTTTCGTTTCGTAGTTAAGACGAAATAGCCTGAGAAGGGTGTCCTGTAATCTTATCTCGAGAATATAATGCCGTGAAAAGTGGATAATATTACGCTATATTGTATAAACAAGAGAAATGACATACTAATGGAAACCAAAGACGAAAATGGGGAAGTATATCCATCTGTTTCAAGATAAACTTAGAGCTATAGCCTCTGATCAGGCCTTATTAGTTAGGATGTGCTTTGCCTAAGACGCTAGAGCAATTTTGTATCCACAGAGTGAACCACTAGAGCCTTAAATTTACACTTATTCAGAAGCTCTATTTGGCGAACCTATGTCCAGCAGTGGACGTATTCCGGCTGATGATGATGATGATTTGGTGAACTAATAGGGCATTAAGTATGGTAACTGGGAAGAGATCTGAAGAACATCCAAGATTGTGTTCTTTTCAGTACCATACGGCTATTGAAAAAGCTCGCGACCGATAATGAAGGCAACGATATATTATGCGTTAGTAAGTATTTGTTAGATAATACACTACATTTTGAAACAGAAAATAGAACAGTTTACAAAATGTATGCAACCGATATATAAGTTTACTTTGGAGTGAAAACTCAATGCAAAAATTACATTATATTATGCGGGCATCATAAATGTCAACTACTTAAGTTTACATTTTATGATGCCCGCAGATTTCGTATTCTAGATGAATACCGGCATTACTTTAAAATCAACAAGCGAGTGAGGTCAGACTAAGGTGTTAAAGTAGTTCGACGTAGTTTTGCAGAATGGATCCAACCACACATACTTCTCCAAACTGAAACCAACCTATAACCACTCGCACTAGGGATAGTTTTGGTGTGAGGTTCCATTCTGCAAAACTATATCCAATTTTTGATGAAAAGCGTAGCGTTGTTGTATCGGTAAATTCCAGCCTGCTTTCAAACATTTTCTACGGATAGAAACTTTACGCTTGGCGTTTTTGCATCACTTGCTTGCGCTTGCACATTGTTGATGCTTTCACATCAAAGTTCTAGTTCAAGCAAAGAATTTGTAATAAATTGTTTCAAATTCTTTGAGTTCAAGCTATATATCGGCTCACTTCTACTATAGGTATTATAGTACAATACACGTTATAGCCGTGTTCGTTACAATATATCATTTTAAAATTAATGTGTTTTTTGTATTATTAATATCGCCATACCAACTGTATGGTACAAAACTTAGCAACACGTGTTATAGAATAACCCATAAGGGTACCGTACAATGGTCCAGGGCCATAACCACGCTAGCTACTCAAATCGTAATAGAAAAGCAAACGCTCTCGATTACGTTTTAAACGCTCCCCTTTTGACGTTTTGCTGACACCAGCTTCACGATTTCTACTGACATTGATATGGTATGGTGATAGCAACACGTCAAAAGCGGAGCGTTTGAAACGTAATCGCGAGCGTTTGTTTTTCTATTACGATTTGAGTAGCTAGCGCGGTTAGGGCCCAGGGGCGTTCTCAGTGACACCCAGACCAGGGCAAATTACGAAAAGGATTTTTCTGAATATTACTCCGACGGAAATCGACCCCGCAACCACCATGTGAAGTACTCGAACTCGAAACTACGAAAACTCCTCGCATTTCGGTATCCACGACACATAACTATAACACAACCTTTATAATATCACTTCGTAATGAAAAGATAGCCGTTCTACACCTCGAGTGCACCTTCAATACACCATAACTAGTGGCTGTGAACCAGTTTTGTTGAATCTATTATCCACGTTACGTGATTAACTAGTTTGGTAGGTACCTACATATCTTCATTGTCAGTGTCAAGGGTTAAGCTATACGCAAGTATGGTAAGCTTTATATTACGTAAGTATGGAGATCCATGGTAATAACTTGACCTTAACTGGTATTATTACCATACAATTGGGTGGCGCTATGATGTTAGGTATAGGTAGGTATTAGAAAAATATCCGATAACTAGCTAGTTCTGGATTTACTTTGCAACATAACTTTGTACAGAGTCAATTCAATCGATTGAATTGTCAATGAAGCCGTGAATGCTATACCATTGCTGTTGTTATATATTACTAGCGACCCGCCCCGGTTTCGCACGGTTATTTTTATGAGTGTTTCTCTATTATATTATACAAGTATTATACATAAAAACCTTCCTCTTGAATCACTCTATCTATTAAAAAAACCGCATCAATATCCGTTGCGTAGTTTTAAAGATCTAAGCATACATAGGGACATACAGACAGCGGGAAGCGACTTTGTTTTATACTATGTATTGATGTATTGCAAGAATACTGAAATTCCCAAAGGTCTTGGTCACCAGCTGGTCACTACAGTTGGAAAAACCTGTCTTTCACCTATGTCTATGTATAGGAACTAAGTATATATTTTTTTTTAATGTATGTCGAGCTCAAGTAGGCAAAACAAAAGGGGGCCCTTAACTTGGCTGTGCTATGAAGCAGGCCGGCCCGCCCGCTACGACCAATAGAATCGTTCCATTTCCTCAGCTTCACTCGGCTTAGCTCAAGTTGACAGGACCCATGACGTTCATCATCATCATCAGCCTATATCAGTCTACTGCTGGAGATAGGCCTCCCCTAATGAGCGCCATAGCACCCTGTCTTTAGCTTGCCGCATCCAGCATCTGCCTGCAGTCTTTCGCAGATCGTCATCCCAACTGGTCGGAGGGCGTTCTACACTACGCTTGCCGAGTCGAGGTCTCCACTCAAGAACACGTTTACCCCAGCGGTTGTCCGTTCTTCGCGAGATATGGCCAGCCCACTGCCACTTCAGCTTGCTAATTCTTTGAGCTATGTCGATAACTTTGGTTACGTTCTAACCCATGACGTTAGACCCTTAATAATAACACGCGTGCTCCATGCTTGTCAAACCTCTTTGGAAGCAAGCGAACCCATGCGTCTTGTCTTTGGTCTTTATAACGGTACTCATCCGCTCATTACGCATGCGCGGCCCACACGTAAATGCACACACGCCGAAATGCAACCGGCGGACCACGTTTATTCAACTCTCAGTGTTAGATCTGACCGGTAAAAGTGTTAATTTCGCATGAGCCTGCCTCTAGGTCATCGATAAACTGCGTCGTGAAAGTTGCTATATTGGCGAAGTATGTCGAAGCATCCGTTGAGATTACAAAAAAAAATCTTTAATTCCTGCACAATCTTGCCGGAAAAAATGGAGGTCTCGCATTCGCTTTGTTTCGAAGCAATCTTAGTAGAGTCGACGTCTTGCAATTTACACCGGCTATCTTTAGCGCTGATACGATTTTGCACCTACCCACAGACTCTTATCGTCTTTGAATATAAAGGACTGAATAGAAAACGATTTCATAAACGCCATTTCAGCGGCACATTTTAGTTTTAATATATAACAGATAGATCCTTAATAAACGCAGTCAGCAGTCAGCAGCATTAATTTAAATTTTAAAAGTAATAATTTGCACGAGCCCGGCTAATTTATATCATAATACTGACAGGTTAAGGGTTATAACTTGTTCATAAGTTTATCCTTGGAATGCAAATGTAACGGCATCGAGTTACTCGTGCGCATATTTATTGTAGATTTCTGATTATGCACAAATGTTTTAAATGGCCGCAGTATATTATTTATTAATTTTATTACTACAATTAAAAACACTGCAAAAATACGACGGAAAATTATTTTGTAGTTGCTAGTTTTTACTAAACTAATTTACCAAGCATTTTATAATTACAACAAATAATTAATAAATATTTGCTGCAATAACAAAACATTTGGTAAGCATACTAAAAAGGATACTAGGACCTATTAAAATAATTGGTCGTCGTTTATTTACTTTATTGACTAGTTTCTTAGTTCTCAATTAATATAAATTTCAAACATAATTCAGTAAGCACAACTATAATTAAGTTTACATCATTCATAGTTGACACAACAAGTTGTTGCTCGGTCGCCTGTTAATTGCTTATTAGGCCGGGTCCAAACTACCCACATCGCCCGTACAAATGAACTTGACGCTTCACCATGACGAGGGGCGACATCGACCCTTAAATTTCAACCCAACAAACTAAAACTGTAAGGTGAGATAAGATGCAAAGGTTTCAACATAATGAACCATTGCATAATTCATTAAAGCAAGTGATCAAGAATTAATCAACCTTAAAACCATATCTATCACTACATAGTATAAAACAAAGTCGCTTCTAGCTGTCTGTCTGTCCCTATGTATGCTTAGATCTTTAAAACTACGCAACGGATTTTGATGCGGTTTTTTAATAGATAGAGTGATTCAAGAGAAAGGTTTATATGTATAACTAGCTGAGCCCGCGACTTCGTCCGCGTGGAATTTAACTTAACCAAAAAGCCCGCTCCCGCGTTCTGAGACCGCGCGACAGGGCCCATTTTTTAATTTTGTTTTTCTAAAATAAAAGTTGCCTCAGTTACTGCTTATAACATCAGCTATCTGCCAGTGAAAGTCCCGTCAAAATCGGTCCAGCCGTTTCGGAGATTACCCGCAACAAACACACAGACAGACAGACAGACGACAAATTTTTTTTAAACCACGTTTTTGCTATAGGTGTCGTATGTACTTTCCTATGCATTTAGTGAAAAAGTGTTATTTGATATTACAAACTACAAACAAACACTCCAATTTTATTTATTTGTATAGATACGCATAATATAGTAGAGAAACACTGATAGTTTTAGCGGTTTCTTGCACCCTGCGAAGACGGGGCGGGTCGCTAGTAAGTTATAAAAAAAATACTGACATACCTAAAAAAATATAATTTATAACCCAACAACGGTATTATTTTTTACATGATATTGTAAGGTTGTGTTATCTACACAGCAGCGGCAGATGATCCGCAGGTAAAGAATTCTTTATTGTACAGTTCAAGGATGGCTATAAAAAAGTGAACCATTCTAAATTAATGATCTAATGTTATTGCACAATGCAGGCAAGTTATCATAGCTTATTGACGGCTGGGACATTACGCTAGCTTTGATCTATAAAAGTTATCTCTGTGTGACTTTTGCAACGACTACTTATATTGTAATACATTAAGATTGAACGAGATTTATTAATTGACAAGGATTACTTGGTATCGAATATAATGCTGTCACGGAATTAAATTGCACGACTGTTGAAGACTGAGAATTCAATGATGTGAATATATTTATAAACGGAAAATGAACATACGTGACCTATTTTGTAGTACTATGAAATGCTCGGTTCTATGAAATGAGTCTTAGGTACTTTTTAGAACGTTAAATTGGTAGGAATGAATGTTTCCCACGTAAAATCTCACAGGTTAAGAATCAATAATTATTTAATACCAAAGATTTACCCGGACTTTGCAAGCTTACTTATTGAGGCTTTTGAGATAGTTTTAATATATTACAGTTTTGTTTAAAGCTGTGATAGCCGATTGGTTAAAGCACGCGTCTTGCGGGCACCAGGTCTTGGGTTCAATGTGCGTATCATAATTTCTATATGATTATCACTAGCTTACGGTGAAGGAAAACATCGTGAGGAATCCTGTACGTGTGGACGCCAAAAGGGCTAAATTATTTATTATTTTATTTTATATTTTTGTTTACCACTACACAGTAATAGAATATGATTGTATCATTAAGAGTGACCGTTGAATTAAGCTGGCGGGCGGGCTGAGCTAGCTGCTGGCCCGCTCGCTTCGATCAAGAAGATCGCTTCATTTTAATTAGCTGAGGAAAATGAATCTAGCCCAGCCAGCCTGCCCGGCTCAAGTCGATGGTCACCCTAATCTGTATCGGTCTGCTTCAGACAAATCTTGCATTTTTGTACCACTTTATAGTGACAAAACTAACTATGAATATGTATTACGTTATAGTTAGATAGAGTAACTAAAAACAGCCCATTAACTGCAGGTTAAATAATTTTAATAAGGATTCCATCACAATATCTATACAGCGTAAACACAAACTTAATTATCAGTTCATCATGGCTCGATTAATTACTTGTTCAGTTCGCATTCAGAGTTCCGACCAGATACTATCGTTGGCCACGCTACGTCATTAATTAAAAGAGATTATTATAGAAAATACCAACCTAGCAATATTAGCTATCTACTTGAGTATCCCGTCGCGACGGCAACGCTAGCGCAACGGAATCAATTGAACATTACTTAGAAGATTTTCTGGTTATAGGCATTAGAACATTTTGTCTGAACAAATGGAACTTTTAAAGATTGGCAGATGCCGCTAATTGTAAAATTTATTCATTCTTTGACTTTCTTCAAATCATTACGAAACATTTTGATGAATTATGGAATACCTACCTATATCTATGTACCTACCACCTACCTACTATAGCGACCATACCTACCTAGCCCACCATAGCTCACACTAAGTCCCTAGGTTTCAGTCAGTAGAATCACTTTTAGTATTTTAACGAGACATCTTGTAATTTTAAGAAATAATTTATGAATTAGTAAAAACATATTTGAAGTCTTATTTTTATCTCAGTTAAGGAAATACTGATCCTTACATACCTACCTAATTTCTATACTTTTGGGAATTACGTTAAATTTGTAATAGACAGAAAAAAGGAGAAGAAACATGATAGTAATATTTTACTGCATGGAATAGGTACTAACGATTCGTTTCTAGCAAGTGAGGTCATGTAGGTACCTACTAGAGTGCAAAGTACTAAATAGTAGCTCTTCTTAGCGTATGAACTAGTGGCCACATTGTGGCCGAGACCGACAGTTGGAAACGCCACTAGCCTATCCAGCCCCCCTAGCCAAGTGGCTGCGTCTACAAGCGTTTCTACAAAACGCTACGCTTAAATGTATGAAAATGACATTACAAGTCGATAAGTAGATCACGTGACTTATGCCATCTCATACATGAAGCGTAGCGATTTGTAGAAACGAATGTAGACGAAGCAACTTGGCTAGGGGGGCAGGTGTTTACCGCCTTCGCTTTTGTTTTGGGAACGTCGTTTGCGCCTATAAATAAAAAGGACTAAAATGACTAAAGTGCAGATGTTTAGTTCCTTCTAGGCTCAGTTCTTTGTTCTTGACCAGAACGCTACTTAAGAAGTAACGTAGTTCGATCACTGTTGTTTTCAGTAGAATAAAGACCGACGCTCATTAAGCAGCACGGCACGGCAAAGGCTTTTGTAAGCGCAAATGATTTGGGATCCTATTTTAATAACTTTAGAACTCATAGTTCATAAGAAGCTTGAGTATGTCGCGGGCGTCTGCGGTTACCCAAAGTATGCTGCAATACCTATTCTCGAAATGTGAGTACTATAATCTATTTATATATAAAAATGAATGTTTCTGAGTTGGTACGACCAATCTTTGACAGCGTAGCAACGCGCGCAGGGTACAATAAGATTCAAAGTCATTTGCGCCGCCTAGTGCAGCCAAAGATTACCTACCTAAACCGATTGGTTTGTTGAATGCCTACCCATTTAGGACTAGAAATTCCGCCCTTTATCTTCAAAGATGGGCAATTAAAGTTAATTGAAAAAGGTCATGGGCCAACTTAATATCCTATCTTAAGACGATTAAAAGCCTTCGCTAAATATTTAAGTGTAACCTAAAAACTGCTTTAAAATACTCTATCCACCCCAAACTTCAGTACCCATTCATAACAATTTCGACATCGCAGAAACATCAAACTAGAAATCTAGTCAATAGTAACTTAAGTCATTGTTTATTCTCGAATATCTTGCTTGTTAGCTACGAACGGAACGGTTATCCTTTGTTCCACTCCGGGAAACAGCGAGCTTCAAACAACTCTTAATTGATGACTAATTCTATTAATCTTAATAGGGCATATTTTGAATTTGATCCAATTTAATATAGGCACTAAACTGCGGACGTCAAAGATCCATTTTAATTACAGCTGGATCTTCTTACAAGAGGGATTGTACGCAACGCGATACTGAGAAAGCAATAAAGGCGGACAATAAGTCGGTGCTGTTTTATCAACATGAGCAATTCTCAGAAATTAAACGGTAACAACTGTTTGTTTGACAAAGGTCCTGTGACCTTTGTCAGGCCGATGTCATCTCGCCCTCGTGGGAGCCGAAATGTTGAGAGTGCAACCCGTGGAGCCGCCCACATCGAGAATTCCCTACAGCCACATTAGACAACCCAGACCCTCCGACAAAAATCTGACAAATTACCAACACTCAACATGCGACTTAACAATAAACTTGGTACACGCACCGCGATTCGTCGATTCAAACACATATTATCCAGTAAAGTTCGTTTTACTTACCGGTTTATCGAGAACTACGTCCAGCCATGACTTTAAAAGCTAACAACACACGCACGCCGCGCCCGAACGCAGCTTATAAACAAACTTATGAAGTTTCCCAAGTTGCTGCCAGAACATGCGTTAGAGTTCACAGATAAGTATGCCGGAATATGTTGATGGTGGCCGGGAGGGAATTGTGTGATGGTTATTACGACATAGCGTTTTTTGGTTGATGAAACAGGTTTCCGGCGGCGGAAAGTGAGTTTGTAAGTTTGTTTGAGACGGGTGCGCGGAGCGGGCGCGCGGTCGCACGCGGTCGCCCTGGGGAAGGTAGCACGCGGTATGAAGCGGCTGCGAGCGACTGAGCCTTGCATGCCGCGCGGCTCGGCGCGCGCGGAGCGGCAACGTCGCGCGCCGCCGCTACCCCGCGAGGGGGGCTCATGCCTCCATGGCCCACCTAACATGATGGCGTCATTGTTTCATCATTTGTTATCTCACAGCTCCCGAAGGCACAGGAATTATCTGTGTACAAGTATCCAAAGTACGAAGGGAGCAGGTGCTAAAATTGAGCCCTTTAGAGACGCGAGTTTGAGCTTTGAAAGCTTTTGTATTTATAATTAAGTTTTATCCAAGGAACGAAGGAGGTGATTAATTGGTATCTTGGATCGTTAGAATATATTGAAGTTCGACAGTACCAGAAAAAAATTACTTCCAGCCCTACAAAGAAGGTCTGAGCCCTTTGAATCCGATGCGGTATGCATAAGTCTTTAAAAATGTTTGGCCTGATAAACGTTGCGGCCACTAGGGGGTCAGAAACATTCACGAGGGCATTCATTCAGTTCCGGTGAGTCACGCCGGGCGTAATGCATGCAAGCTTGTTGGCCAATAGACCAGCCAACAGGTGACCGCTCAAATAACTGCCGCGTTTTACGTAGTAAGCTGTGCGTCTGTATCATAATTGTAGTAAGCGGTCATTCACACGGTGAAGACGACATCGTTTTGTCTATGCATTTGTGACAGATCATGACTGTAGGTGTTTCATGAGACTAGCTACATTTTAGCTAACACTAAAGTGTACCAAAGTGTATGAATAAGAGAATACCTAGGTAGTTATAGAATTTCGATTTTTGTCATAGATATTAATGCCTGCAATTTGCAAATTAGGTACCTATTTCGTCAAATCAGATGAAATCAAAAACGTATGTCTGCCTAGTTAAAACCCCATCGATATTCCATATTGTCAATCGCTTGCCTTTGGGCTTTGCTGAAAGGAAACTACTTATCAAAAATTGTAATCTTATCACATATTACTTAGCTTAACGAAAAACTTAGCTTATATTTACGCCATCCGTCATTCGGGATCATTAAAAAAGCTAATTTTAAAGTTATTACAAATCAATGAAGAGCTTTAATAAAACATTAGAATTATATTTCGAAGTGTTGATATCGATTTATAATTTTTTGGCACGCCATTCCAGATTTGCAAGTAGTCAATTAAAATCTGATCCCCTCAATTAAATGAAATTACGTGTGACCCCGGAGTTTCTGGATGCATGGCGGAACTGCGACATTTGACCTTACCTGCTATGTACAAAATCAAGTTGCAATTTCTCCTCGATATTTTTATCAGATTTCGTTTTTATTCCCCTTACATCCTGTATACATGGGGATCTGATACCATGACCTAATGACTGAGTTGAGTTAGGTGATACTCGTAAGTCAAACAGCCAATTGAGTGAATTTTACATGTATGTATCTATGTTTAGTGCTTCAAGAAGACCGGTGTTGAAAATAATAGTGAGCTTAGCAATTCGAACAGTGGATCTAATTGTGTTGGCACACAAACTGAACTGAACATTTTTTTAAATCCTAATATTTTATAGCTATACAAATAAATAAAATTGGAGTGTCTGTTTGTAATATCAAAATAACACATTTTCACTAAATGCATATGAAAGTACATACAACACCTATAGCAAAAACGCGATTAAAAAATTTTTGTCTGTCTGTCTGTCTGTGTGTTTGTTCCGTTTAATCTCCGAAACGGCTGGACCGATTTTGACGGGACTTTCACTGGTAGATAGCTGATGTTGTAAGCAGTAACTTAGGCTACTTTAATTTTAGATAAACAAGATTAAAAAAAATGGGTTTTGCCGCGCCGGCTCAGTACGCGTGATGGATGAACCAATTTTAGATAAATCCTAAAAAAAACGTCGTTACATTCGCTTCAAAAAAAGTCAAGCATCTGGGTTTTTTTGCATTTTTATTCATTATAACAACTTTTAGTTAGAAACATGAAAACTCAACATAATCATAATTATAATTCATTGCTAATTCTATTCGTTAAAAGTTGTGACTGAATTAAAATAGACACAACTATTAGGATAAAAAAATATTAGGAACTAGCTGTGCCCGCGAGTTCGTCCGCGTGTAATTTAACTTAACAAAAATTTCTGGATTATTCATAACCTTATTTTATCCCCTTGGGGGTAGAATTAATCAAAATCCTTTCTTAGCGGATGCCTACGTCATAACATCTACCGGCATGCCAAATTTCAGCCCGATCCGTCCAGTGGTTTGGGCTGTGCGTTGATAGATCACTATGTCAGTCAGTCACCTTTGAGTTATTTATATATTTAGATAAAGCGTGGGGCGCCTCAGCTCCCCCTTGTATACCTTGTATGACGTCATCATGTTACGCTACTGACGCTTAGCACGAATAGAGTGGCCGTGCAGCGAACGCCCTAAACGTCCGTATAGAAGCTTCGCTTCAAAACATAATCTCCTTCAACTCGGTAAAAAACAAACTTCAATTAAATGGGATCTTTCTGTGTGAGGTAGGGCGTACACCAAACAGGCTGTCTCGAATCTCACGCGTGTATTGTGGGACGCTCTCCTTGCACACAATACATAATGACAGTGAACACCCCGCGCGGGTCCTTTCTACGTATTTTATATTATGTGCGGCCACAAAGAAAGACCGCAATCTCAAAAACTGCTGATCCCGACCGAGCTTTAATTTCAGCTGAAGTGAAATCGACTGAAGTGTACATGCTTTCGCTTTTACCCCCGCGACCCTTCTTTATAGGGACCAAAAAATACGCTTCTAAAGTTTATTTTATACTTTGGAAAAGTTTGAAGCATGAATATTTAGGGCCGTCTCTGCTGAAGTACCTGCGTATCGAATACGTTTTAGATCTCGGAATATTAATCTTAACATTTTAAACTCAACCAGTGATAGCAGAGTGGTAGACATCCTGTTTTGGAAACGTGGCACGTTCAAACTACGGTTCGCTCCTCTGAGAATTTCGTATTTCATGTGCAAATGTAATAAAGATTACCGCTTGCTGCATATCTGCCTGCCCCTTCGGTTAGCACATTCGTAATGGTTTGAAGGGTCTATAGGGTAGTGGTTAGAGGGGCCGTCCTCGTAGCTGAGAGGTTCCGGGTTCAATCCCCATCCTGGTCATTAAACTATTGACGTGAGCCCACTCCTAGCACAAGCATTAGCTTAGTTGGAGGAGCTAAAGGGAATTCTAGTAATGTAATAAACACACATTGTACTTTGATTATTAGGATATTTTAAACTGAATTAAAAAGTACTTATCGTCTCTCTCTTCAAGTAGGTATACAAACAAGATATCTTTGATTTTGTCTAGGTACCCATGGATTAAGTCGTCTCAAAATGTATGAACAATATAAAGGAGGGCTTTACGGGCATAATGTATTGTATTATCTCCTAAAGTGAAAGGATTGTATTAAATTAGTTTATTTATTTTCATAGTAAATAACATTTTATAAGGATAATGAAAATGAAAAGTTGAAAAAAATAAATTTCATTACTCATTTTTCATTAAGGTAGGCAATTTGAATAGGAACTAAGGTATGCATGCATAAAATAAATGTTTGCGGACGGACCTACTTAATAATTCAATGTGAAAAACTGAAAAGCTCCAGCATAGACATAAAATATATTTTACTACCTCTCCAACATGCAATTATTAAGTACTTGCTCTCTTCCTGGCTTGCCCTCCACTATGATACCTACTTAAAACTTCCTTGTTCTCCACATGTAGAACCATTATACATTAGACATTAATAAGTTTTCCTCTTAAATTTATGAGACGTCAACTTGGAGACATACTCGTATAATGAAATGTGACACTAGAAATGTGTCTAGTTGAGAAAATCAAGTTATATCTGTGCCATTTAGGCCCATATTAATAAATCAATCTCAAATCTGAGAACGGTCTTGAGTACGCTTTTGACATTTCATTTTGCTCTGTATGACATTTCCAAGATCGTTCTCAAACTTGAAATCGATACGGTCCTGAGCCGCATTGATGGTTCAACCTGTGGTTGCAGCCATAACTAAAATTTCTAAAAGGTATTTTGTTGCAGCAGACGCTTGTGAGCTGTGACTGCATTATGACGGCTCTGCTATTTTTTTTTATGATAGGCCTCTTGCCATTGCTTCAGCTTGCTAATGTTGTACCTACCTGTCAGCATACACTTAGCCTTACGAAGTTACGAAGACGGTTGGTGCTTATGACATCTTGTCGTTTCTTTTGACACGTAAAAAGTCGCTGGATGAAAAAGTCGGAAATTCAAAAGTCGTAATGCGGTCCGTGAATACAATCGGAAGTACCGCACCTAGCGCCGCTGTCGCCGGCCGCAAATTCCTTTGTTAGGAATGCCTTCCTTTCTTCCGAAGTACTGTAGCTGTAGCGAAATGTCCCAGGGCTCAATTTATGCATGAACTTGGCGAAACCGTTCTATAACCGCGCCTAACTAGCGCACTTCATTATAAAGTACACGAAGCCGGATTTGTTTGGGCGGTTGTTGCTTCACGGATCTTTGATCCCTTTGTAGCGTGCCGAAAATATGGCAAATTGACGGGGAAAAGCTCATATTTAATGAAGTCCCTCGTCTACGGCTCTCCCCTATTAGGGAAAAATAAAAAAGTTGTGTGAATATCGTGTTTAATTTTGATTTATCCATTGAATGTAGACATTTTTTGATCTCGGAAATTTGACAAATCTCCCTGGTTTCGAGGGCAGATATGTACTCAGCATATCGTGTCATTAGTTTATTACATATTTATTTTAACTTAGTTAAATAAGGTGATTTTTTATATTTATTGCCCCTTATTAATAAACGAGAATTAGCGGTTGTGTAGTTGCACCATACTCGTACTTTGTCTTCTTCATTCGAATGTCAAATTACGGTTGACAGAAAGAGATAGTTTGGTGTGCAACTATTCGCCCGCTAATCCATTCATTCCTTTATTAATAAGGGGGTATCATTTTGTAACAACGACTGATTCCTTTTAAATGTATAGGTACGTCACCCAGAGCTTCTGAATATGTTTTAAGTGTTAACTATTTAAGCTTAGTCAACCTAAGCCTTTGTACGTGATATTCTTACTTCACTGGCTATCATATACAAATCAGAAGTTATTTGCCAGTTGCTAGTACGTGTGTAATTAAAGTATTACATAATCCTTTCTAAATCATTACAACGGATATTATTTTTAAAGAAAGTACCTATCCGATGAGTTGAAAATAAAATATCATGTATTTTCAATATTGAGTGAAAACTTCAAGTACTGCGCTTCATAATTGTTACGAGTAGGTAAACCATGTCTCAGGGGCACTGGCGTTGCTCTGTAACTAAGGGCCCCGGAACAAAATAGAAATCGGGACCCTATCTATACAAATAAATAAAATTGGAGTGTCTGTTTGTAATATCAAAATAACACCTTTTCACAAAATGCATATGAAAGTACATACGATACCTATAGCAAAAACGCGAATTAAAAAATTTTTGTCTGTCTGTCTGTCTGTCTGTCTGTCTGTCTGTGTGTTTGTTCCGGGTAATCTCCGAAACGGCTGGACCGATTTCTACGGGACTTTCACTGGCAGATAGCTGATCTTATAGCGGGTAACTTAGGCTACTTTAATTTTAGAAAAACAATTAGGGTTCCGCGTAAAAAAATAAAAACACTTGAAATCAAAGAGTATCTCCGAAACGGCTGGACCGATTTTGACGGGACTTTCACTGTTAGATAGCTGATGTTATAAGCAGTAACTGAGGCAACTTTTACTTTAGAAAAACAAAATTATAAAAATGGGTCCTGTGGCGCGGGCTCAGAACGCGGGACCGGGCTTTATTGTTAAGTTAAATTCCACGCGGGCGAAGTCGCGGGCTCAGCTAGTCTAAACTAAACTAAATACTTTAAAGTTGTAAAACCACTTCATCATCAGCTCTTTGTCGCCCAAACCATGGCATATACACTATATAACTTTTCGAATATTATTCATTGAGTGCCCCTTGAGCTTGAGGGCCCCCGGGCTCTGCTTCGCCTAGCCCCACGGTGGCTACTGCTCACAGGATTAGATTGGATAAGAGTAATTCCAACTGGTTCTACAACTTTATTTGATACTGATATGACTCTTATGACACTGGTATATGGGTCAATTTGCAATAATTTACGCGTGTTTGATGAATGAACTGACTCTCGTAAATATCACCGGCACCGGCCCTGACACTTGTATGGCTAACTTGATCAACCTCTGACGCATGCAGCAAGGTATCTAAGCAATGGAGTACATCTATATTTATGTGCGTAAGCAAGTACCTACTTCAAAAAAAGTGCAGAGACAATCGTTGGACTGAAATTCGATAGACTTGAATGTTCTCCATGTTTATGAATGGCTTTTTAAGTAGTTAGATAAGGTATTACTTCAATAATGCACACGCGAAAGGTACAGTTAGGTACCTACTTTAGTTGTAGTAATATCTTTGAAAGTTAATATTTATGTTGGAGCTTTGATAGTCAATTTTACGAAAACATAATTTAATCTTCTATTCATGGAGAACTCCTAAATAATTTATATAAAGAACGAAAAAAATAGATAAGATCTACTAAATAAAAATGTGTTTTACGAGTTTTGTGTCCCAAATGTTCACTGCTTTTTTAAAAAGATCGCTGGATCCTTTTATACCTGAAAATTTCAAAAGTATCTATCACTAATCTTTCATTTCAAGGTGGTTCTCAACTGTGTTGCTCTTTTCAAACCTCTTTTATACATTATTTTAGAACTTTACATTACGATACTGTAAGTAAAACTACTTTGAACAGCTAGTATCTGATAGATACTTTGATTACAACATTATAATGACGTCATGACTTTAAAAATATTTCAAGGTAATTAATACGCCCATAATTACAAACTACACTATGAGTTCTCACAGTGCACGTGAACGCTCAGTCCATTGAGAAATGACAAATTTCTATAGAGGTCTCTTAGTTGCCTTATTTATACGAATATTTTTTTTTGAATACGGATGAGTCAATAACTGTCTAGACGCACAACCAATACCTAGGTAGAGATGTTTCTTCATACAAAAAGAAAAGTGCATAGATCTCTTGAGCGAACACTTAAATCCTCTCACCGAATGCCAATTCTTAAAAGGCATGCAAACAAAAGGTGTAGCTAAAACATAAATACCTACTCCGTGGTGTTTGCCCACACTTTTTCAGCGGCGAATTCTCTGGGCTGCTGAAAAAAATGCGAAAGGTAGAAAGCCACTCGGTTTTTATGTTTTTATTAAAAGGTTTCCATTTTTCGACCACTCCAGCCCGTATTATGGAGTTTCCCGTACATACAGAGTTACTATACCTACCTATTCTATGGATGTGAATGGCTACGGAACCTTTCATTGTTTATGGCTCCACATGCATTTGGCCTCATTTTCTTTTTGCTTAATTTCGTTTTCATTGTTCGTAATAGGAGCGAAGTATTCTAAAACTACATCTAAGTACACTTATGTAGATGTACCGCAGAGTAAGTTGACCTACCGAAAAACAGGCGTGATAATAGTGTATTTAACGGCAGCGATGCACTTCAATATGGAAATCAGTAAATGTTTTTAAAATACAGTCATTGAAAGCGTTCTATTTTTAATTACATCAAATAAAGGTTGAAAGTTTTAAATGTACATAAATATTAAAGCTAAAACTTGTTGCTTTGTAAACATTATGTTGGAAATATAAACCTGAGCTCACCACTCCAAACAGATTAACTTTGACGGACCTTTTTTGCTCATACAATGTTGGTTAAAAATAAGTTACAGTGTAGCCAAGGAGCGAGGAAATGAATTATTTTTTACCCGTGACACCTTTTGTGTGGTAACTTGCTATGGGAATTACAAGGGAAGTTAGTAATTACCTCATAGAATTATTGTTTCTATTCGTTGGCAATTGAAAACATAAATTTAAACTTATTGAGTGAAAATATATTATTATGTAATTTGACGACCGCTTGACACAGTAGTTCGAGCGTAGGCCACTCGTCTCACTGGACCGGGCGGGTTCGATTCCCGTCAGAGTACATTTCTGAAATGGCCTTTTCGTAAGTTGCCCTGATCTGGGTGTCGCTGGGATCGCCCCCAGACCATTGTACGGTATCCATACTACAAGCGTTGCTTAGTTTGGGACCATAAAATTAATGTCTTCGTCGAGCGATATTTATTTCGTTTATTTACTAGCTATGCCCACGGATTTCGTCCGCGTAGTATTTAACTTAACAACAATTTCGGGATTATCGGGTAAAAAGTATCGTATGTGTTAATCCCGGTTATAAACTATCTGTGTTCCAAATTTCATCCAAATCCGTTCAGTAGTTTTGGCGTGAAAGAGTAACAAACATACATCCACACTCACAAACTTTGGCATTTATAATATTAGTAGGATTTATTACAGTGGACACCAACTTCATACAGATAGACACTTTATGAACATACCTGCATCCGTGTTTCATTTTATATTATAATTCTGGAATACTCTAAAAGGGCTTAAGGGCTTTTAGTCTGATAGCTAATGAAGGAAACCCTTCATTAGAGAAACGAGGGGTGACAATATTCGTCGCCCTTATCCCGCGGCCTTAACGCATGGACGGAGGCTGTAATTACATAATCTGTAATATTGAGCTAAATGGAAACTGGATTAGGGATTTGCATGACGTTGTTATACGTAACTATATTAGTTAGTCTAAGTAGTAGGTACTAAGGGAATTGTAATTATTTGGTAGATACTAAATTCTACCTAAAATAGAAACATTTATTTTTGATCACAAATTTATCCTACTAATATTATAAATGTGAAAGTTTGTGAGTGTGGATGTATGTATGTATGTATGTATGTATGTATGTTTGTTACTCCTTCACGCAAAAACTACTGAACGGATTTGAATGAAATTTGGAACACAGATAGTTTATAACCGGGATTAACATATAGGATACTTTTTATCCCGATAATCCCGAAATTTTTGTTACGTTAAATACTACGCGGACGAAGTCCGTGGGCACAGCTAGTATATATATATAATCATAAATCACAAATTTGGTAGGCACCTTATGTCACGAAAATTACTAAATTTTTGCGATATCAGCCCCTCTAGCCAAGCGGCTTCGTCTACATTCGTTTCTACAAATCGCTACGCTTCATGTATGGAAATGACATAAGTCACGTGATCTACTTATCGACTTGTAATGCCATTTCCATACATTTAAGCGTAGCGTTTTGTAGAAACGCTTGTAGACGAAGCCACTTGGCTAGGGGGCTAGGTCGGTTTCTGTTATTAAGACGGCGCCTGAACATTTAATATATACTTATTCATACCCACACAAAATCGTTAAGAAGCAATTGCTGCTTCAAAAAGTATAGGAGCAAGAAGCCTTTGACTATAAGACTTATCTACTTACAACAAAACTCATACAAGAATAATCCATCTTTCCCGAGACTGCCGGGACAATAGGTAACTTTCTTTTTTGTGAACTTAAAAATATCAACGTCATTCTCTTCAAGAGTTGAAGCCTAATTTTTCGCTCAACAATACCGGACTTTGAATAAAGCAAAATAATAAATGACGCTTCAAAGGCGACATTACGGTGATAGCGCCTGTCTAGCCCGCGAAATTCAAAATTTTCGAGTATTTTTATAGTATATCCAAAATCTGAAAGCATTTAAAACAAAATTTTGTGATTTGCGACAAACACAGTATGCAGTGCGTTTATTAATACATTTATTTTACTCTAAATATTATCACGGTGGATATGATACTAGTAAATCACTAAATATACAAAAACAAACAGTTTTCTGGTTATCCGTCGTTCTTGGAATGTTTTAGAGTAAGTTGGATGTATCAATAAATGCATTGCATACGCTCTTTGTCACCAATTACAAAATGTGCTCGTTACTATTTTCAGATTTTGAAAATTACCAAAAAAACCTAAAAAAATTGAATTTCGGGGGCTAGGTGGGCGCTTTAGCCTTAAAATAGTATTATAGATACCAGTATCTGATCACGAAAGAAATTCAATTTTAATTATGTTTACTCCTTAAGAGACGGCTTTATCGTATTATGAAAAAACGGTAAATACCGCAGCACGTGTCGAATATAATTGAATTCCACGAAAATTATTTGAGTTGGCCGCCGTCCCTTGATAACGACAAAATGTTCTGCCCCTCTAATTATGAAAAGGTACTTACTTACAGCTGTTTTGCCTGTTAATCTTTGAGGTCACAAGGGAGCTGAATATCAGAGGTCTTCTTTTCATTATTCTTAATTAAGTTTTTACGATATGGCAGTAGAAGCTAGTGTTTGAGTGTGTTATTTGGAGTTTGATAATGTGGAACCAGAACGATTTCGTTCTAGATGTAGAAGCTCTAAATAATAACTTAAAATATAAAATAACTAGTTAACCGGATAGACGTCGTTCTGTCCTACCTTTGAATATTGAATTCGAATTGTTTCGCTAAACTTTCTTATTTTTTTCATTCATAAGAATCTCTCCTGACAAAAATAAACACAACAAAAAATAAAATTAGCGAAATCGTTCCACCCGATCACGCGTGTTGCGATGACCAAGGAATCATCAGAATCATTTTATATTATAAACAGATTACCTAAGACTTCAGGATTTTGTACCTACTCACGTACCTACGTGTAAAAATTTCATTAATTAAGCTGTTTTTTAAAAAAATATTTTGGTAGGCACACTGGCTGAAGGTCCATTTGATGGTTAGGAGTAGATAATCATCGCGTAAGAGATCTGCAATCTCCGGGGAGAAGACACCGTGCCGGGCTTTTAGTGGAACAAAGGAATACTTCATACCTACTTATTCTGTTTTTGAAAGGCTGATACTTGATTGTAATCTGAAGCCACTAGAGGCCGCTTTCAGGGATATACTATTAGCATACACATTAACAGTGCCTACTTGTATACTCGAGTGCCTGTAAGTAGACTAGTACAAGCACTTAGAACTGAGAGTTTCTACTTAGTACTTGGAACTGTTAATAAGGCTGGAGTCACAACTATGCTTCTACTAGAGCAATTTCCTCGGCGATTGCCGGATGTGTTAAGAATATGCATTTAAATAAGCTATTAGTGTGAGCGTATGCTGTCACGCAGGTGACGCAGTTCACGCAGCGCAGGGTAGAGCAGATTTTGTAATGCATGATGAATCACAGAGCTGCGTACACTACGACTACGACGCAAGGACGTGCAGTGCAGACCTGTCTGTCCAGGGGCCGCTGGCATCTCGATCTCTACTCGACTCTCGATCTCGACTCGCACTCAAGCCACAAACGTCAAAACTGACGTATCACGTATCTGTATACGTTAATGGTTCCATTTTGGTTTTCCGAAATGGACGGTCGCGTTTTTGTATTGTATTGTTATTAATTGTTTGAAATTGCTATTTTTTACTTGACACTGGCGAAATCATCGATAACCGATGGAAGCCATAAACTTAATAATGTAAACGTCAATTTTGACAGATTTACATCCGTCAGTTTTGACAGATTTGCATACGTCAGTTTCGGCGTTTGTGAGTCGAGTGCGAGTAGATCGAGATGCCAGCGGTTAACGGCGTTGGGCCACTGCTCTGCAGCTTGTTGAGGGCGAGTTTCAGCATACCACTCTGCACCCGAATTGAATTCCGATGCGTATTTTCCAACCATCATCCGTAATTGTCCACCACGAGTGTAATTACCGCGGCAACGTGGATGCCTCTTGAACTAATTATGTGAACGTTAGCGGAACAACGCTTCACGCTCCAGATGCATGCTGCTCCACTGAATATTTCAGCCGAACTCGATGACACTTTGCCTCGCTAAGTATGGTAACGAGATTGCGGGTAAAATATCTTCAATATTATTAGTTCTAGGTACCTACTTATAAAATATAACAACAGAGGTACTTAATAGTTTGAGATTTACGTACCTACCTAACTTCGATTGGGTACTGAAATTAGTACTTAAGTATTGGAAAAATAATCTTTTTACACACTTTGATACGAGATAGGTATCTACAATTCAAAACTGAATAATGAAAATAATACGTGACGATTACCCAAAAAAGATTAACAAAACAGCGTTTTCCATCATTCCTATGATACCTACCTGCCAGAGCCCGTAAGCTTAATTCTTCGTGTAGTTCAGGTCATCGCTAGATCGATCAATTAGGTACCTGACAGGATGGACTTAGGATAAGTTTCTCAACAAATTGTGACTTATCTACGTCATTGAAATATCGACCCTGAAATTGGACCCTTGACGGATAAAAGGTGCTCTAAAAGTAAATTGGGACAGGCCGGCGGCGGAGGTCGATCGCCCTATAATGGAAATATTTATATGCTCAGATCTAAGACCGTGGAAACTAAGGACGACTCAAATATAGGCTGGCGTGGTGATGAGAGACTCTCCAAAGCTTGACTTATGAATTCGATATTTCAAACTGTAGGTTCGTACTAAATTGGTTGTACAATTTATACAAATAAAAGTCTTGCGGTTTTGCTCATAATTAATGCCGATGTTAAGGACGGCGATATATTTGCATAAGTCAAGTTTAGTGTAGGTTCTATATACATCTATATAGATTATATAGTTATACATTAAGGAAAACCTTTCAAACGCTTAATACAAAAATTGCGGGGCCGGAGGAGTATAAATATTGGCATACTTAGAGTTTAAATAGAGAAGGAGTGCAGAATGCTAATATTTTTATATTATAATACTTAGAAATACATTAAAATCAATAAATAAATCATATACACACACTACCATAAATTAACACACACAAATTTGTAATCTCCACACCGACTGACTGTCTGACTGACAAACGGTGTCAGTTTTTAGAGGGCGGGACTTCCATAGTGCATTCTGTGTGTCAGTATCAATTTAGGTCGAATTTCGACCATTACAACGGATATACTAGTGTATATTAATTGGGGGACCTATGCAATTATACTCTACTGGCAAAGCTACTGGATAAGCCCGCTGAGTTTTTTTTCCAGATACACTCAGTTGAGGTCGCGTTCCGATCCACCCCGCTGTCTTACTTGGCCAGCCCAAGCCGCGGCCGTGCCCTATGTGGCGCCCTTGATCAAGCTCCCCCCTGCCCCTTTGGTTCGCTCTGTCTCCGGGTCAAGTTATTATGGCCACCTTAGCCGACAAAATTAATAGTCAATATAAAACAAACTATATGCAATAACAGCAAATGATCGGGCTGGCACAGCATGAACTCAATAAAAGGGCGCGTGCACATACACCGAGCAGCAGCCTATTTATTATGACAGCTCAGTTATGACGACGTGGTCAGCGGTGCAAACCAATTGCTCAGGCGCGCCATTCGGGACAAGAGAACACGCCTATACCTAAATAATAATAAAAAACGAAGATTTAAACTACTATACCTATGTATGTATAAAAATAATAGTAAATTATTATCCCAGGGGTGAAGGTAACGCGAATAATATAAGGAAGTATGAACAATAAAAACAAATGAAGATCGAATAGCCGCCTATTTAGATTTTTTCCGTTGGCCAGCCTGGTTCAATAGAAATAGTTTCTTTTTAATAATTTGACAGCTGTCAGTTGAAAGCGATTATCCCTAGGGCGGAAAAGTATTACTTTCAACCCGCTCCTCAGACAAGTTCAGACCTACTTTCCGAGTATGAGTACTGAAAAAGTATATAATCTTCTTTAGAACATCGCATTTCTATATTGTGAGATTAGTCAAAATTAAAGAAACAAAGCCATTAGATCACCGCGATAGAAATTGTAATACCTAAAAGGCATATTCCTCCCCTGGAGTTATAAAAAGATAAACTAAAGCAAGCTGGAGCAATAGGTATACAAACTCAATGAATATGAAATTACTTACATTGCATAAAAAATATATTATTCTCTCGTATTCTCAGCAATACTGTAAGTCATTTTAATTTTCGGAGAAAAATATAAACGAAAAGGCAAATATTCTTGAGCTGAGGCTGTAATTTTGCAACACAAGCAAACTCCAATATGGAACAAACAAAAGATGAAAAGAAAATTAATATTATCGTCCGAAAGTTAAATTAAACGAAATGAATTCCGTTACTTATGCGACAAGGCTACCCGATCCCCGCCCACAAAATTTAATTTCGCTTATCAAAATCTTGAGGTACTTATCATCATATTTTTTAATGTTAAGGCTAAAGCGCCCATCTAGCCCGCGAAGTTCAAATTTTTTGAGGTTTTTTTTGAAATTTTTCAAAATCTGACAATAATAAAAGGCACATTTTGTAATTCGCGACAAAGACCGTGTGCAGTGCATTTATTAAAATATCCAACTTACTCTAAAACATTTCAAGAACGACAGCTATCCAGATAATCTGGCAATTTTTGTATATTTAGTGATTAACTAGTATCATTCCACTGTGATAATATTTAGACTAAAATAAATGTATTCATAAACGCACTGCATACTGTGTTTATCGCAAATCACAAAATGTTGTCTTAAATGTTTTCAGATTTTGGATAAACTATAAACGTAGTCGAAAATTTTGAATTTCGCGGGCTAGACAGGCGCCTTCACCTTAAACCATTTTCAGTTCGTAGGTATTGGATAACAAAATAGGTAGTACTAGATTTATAAAGAAACCATTTAAATATGGCCAAACTGACACACCGACTGTATGGTCCCAAATATGGGTACCGTAAAATTAACTGGGACCAGGGAAAATTACGCACAGAATATTTCCGAAATGTAACCTACGCTATTAAGATTATATTATTCTAGATAAATCGCATATACCTATTGCACATTACTATAGAGTCTAACTATAGTATAGATTCATTAATAGATCGTAGTCGTTCATGAAATGCCACTCTGGTGAATCTACAAGGTGACACATAATGGGTATACTTTTTTTTTCAAAACTTAACTTTGTAATTCTAAAACCATCAGCTTTGGAGGGAACTTGAAAAACAAAAGGTGTTATAGGAATACAGCTGTTGACCGATTTCACAAGTGTACAAAACCTTTAGTACTTCAACTGTCCCACAAAGCCGATAGTTTGAGATTTACAAAGTTAAGTTGCAAAAAAAATAGTATACCCTTTTTGTATCACCTAGTATAGGTATTATTGGTGCATGAAACATCAAAATCGCACAAAGAGTTTCAACTCTCAGATGTTATGATATAAGTAGGAAACTTACAGGTACTTATGTGCAACCATAATAATATTGATTATTACATTGATTACCTACCCCACTCGCTTTGCGCAGTGGGCTAAAAATATCCAAGTAATAACTATCGTTAACGAAAATATGGCTGCTCTTATGAGAGGGTTGAATTATCATAAACGGCGGGCTGAGCGGAATATCGATAGGACCAGGAAGACGGAGAGCTTTATTTTAAGAGCAAATACCAAATGTTATATTGTCAGCGATCCCCTCGAGATTTGTAAGGGAACTCCCGCTCGGTATTTATGGCGTTAACAAAGAGATTGCATCTGTATGTGTAAAATTATGAATGTACCTATACAAAGTGACTTTTAGAACTCAGTTTATGTATAATGTAATTAATTATCGCACACCAAGAAAAGTGCTTGAAGAAATCTATAGATTTTTTAGGAGTAAAACTTGGATTAAGTATAGTGCTGATACGTTGTTATTTTCTTTTATGAAAAAAATGTTAATCAAGTTAAGTATCAGTGTGTTTAACGTCTCGTGTACTTGCGAGGTTTATAGGTCGAAAACATCGTTGGTTTGATACTTGATTACTTCAAAAAAGACGTTAACGAGTGTACACAATTGTCATCGCGATAATAATTTAACTAACGCTTCTTAATTATGCTTTAATTTACAATGCAATTTATATAAAAAGCCTGTATCCGGCCGCTGCCGTACGTAATGTAAAAATAAACTTTAACCTATGAATTATAGAGACAATTTTACAATGGTATTTTTATTTAGGGGACTTCGTAACTATTTACTTACTAGAATCTTCTGAGCCTTGGAGGAGAGATCAATAGGTAGGTACCTGTACCCATGATAAAAATTCGCAGCGAAGGCCTCAGGGCCTGTGGACAACACGTTTTTTAAAGGAGCCGTCGACCCGCGTGCTAGTGGTATAGACGCGATACGCACGCGAGTCAGACGCAGCCTGTAGACCTTTGTAGGATAAAATCGCGCTGTCGGCGCACGTTTCTAAAAATCGTCGTCAGCATAATTAAAAAACGTGGTGTGCACAGGCCCTTAAGGCTTTTGACAAACTTTCAGGAAAATATTACAGGCACAATACTAGTTAGACGCGTCCCCATGTACCGACCATCCGCTCCCGAGCAATCAGTTTTGTAAAATGTTACGTCTGTGGTCAGACGTCAACACTGATTTCTCGGGCGGGCGGCTCGGTACATTTTGACGGGCTTATTTATTACAAAACACAGAAGGAGGTAAGTAATAAAACTAATTTGACACAATTAATATGTACTGTTTGTTGTAACGTTCAAATTGATTGGTTTAACTGTTTTATGTATGATTCGGAAGCCACCACAGACTGCCATGCAGCTCTCATAAGTGAGAAACCTATTGATGTTGCCGCCGCATCCACTATACGAGAACCCCCTGCACGTATGTTGCGATATATCATAGTACCACCTGTGGATCAATCAGACACTATAGTTTTCTTTCTAGCCTATTTGAAATCCCATCTCCAGGGATTCCTCGCGGCCTTTTTTTGCCTCGTATTAAATGTAATACAAAAGTGTCATATGCGTTTTTGAATCAATCTGATACAGCTTATATTTTTTACGTCTTAAATTTTTTTACGATTCGTGTGGCACCGAGACTATTAGCTTCTCCCCGAGACTCGTCGAGGATGAGCCAAACCTGAGCGTTATCATTGGACACTGTTGTATATCCGAGCTTACAGATAATAATTTGAATAATAATAATTTAGCCCTTTTGATGTCCCACTCCTGGGCACGGGCCTCCCCCCAACAAGAGGGGGATTCAGACCGTAATCCACCACTTTGGCCCAGTGAGGGTTGGCGGATTTCAAGTGTCTTTCGAAAATTGGTTAGTTTTTCTATGACTTGCAGGTTTCCTCAATATGTCTTTCCTTCCCGTGATCAAATAGTAGGTAATTATGATTCGCACATAGATTTCGAAATACTCAGAGGTGCGAGCCGGGGTTTGAACCCAGGACCTGGTGCCAATCGCCTATCACTGCTTACAGAAATAACGAAAACATAATGTGCTTATATAGTTATTTTGTAGGCGAGCCTCTTTAAAATATACTTACAAAGGATGGTACTCCTGGCAATGCCCAAAATCAGGTTGGAAACGGCAAAATACGTTGGATGACACATTAACAGTTACTGGGTGCAGGCCCTTATCTGGGGAACATTAATAATACTGTAGAGTAAAGTATCTTGTTATAACTAAATAAATAAATATCGCCAGACTGATACACCCACTGTATGGTCCCAAACTAAGAAACCCTTGTACTATGGACTGGGGACGATCCCAGTGACATCCAGACCAGGGGAAATTACGAAAATGCAATTTCCGAAATTTACTCCAGCGGGAATCGAACCCGAAACTACCATGTGCAGTGAGCCGAGCGGCCCACGCTCAGACCACTTCGCCACGCGGCCGTCCCTTGACGCAGTGGTTAAATTTAACTATTACAGTATCATTTGAAATATTATTTACCTCTGCATGCGTCACGACAAAGTGCCATTGTTCGATACATGTTAAAATCCGGCATACAACCCCCGTGAAGAAATGGTTTACAATCTTCCATTTTTAAGTCGAAATAGAATCTATAAAAGTCATTAATGTTATTAAAATGTATCTACCAGTAAAGTAGGTAAGTACATCTATATTGTGTGTTGCTATGTACAGGCCCATGGACACTTATGGCCATGCCACATAGAATGCTGATAGGAAACGATGCAAATAAGGAGCGCCACGTTTCCTTGCCTAGATGGCAGGTATCTTTAATCGGCATGTGGGGATAGGCATTTTGCCTATTGCTTTTAAGGTCAAGAGTATCACAAAAAGCAAAAATAACCCTACTTTGGTCTAAACCATCACAGCCTAGGTGAGCTTGCTACGTACTCCCAAAAGTTTATTGCCATTATTCTATTTCTTCACTTACCTATTCGATGCAACATCTTCGCAATTGAACATATCGGCCTGGAACTTGCAATATACACTATGATCTAACCTATCCATTTCAGCTGAAAAAAGAAAAACAGAAATAGTTTTAAAAATAAACTAGGAAAACTGGCAATTTTAATACTACTTCGTTATTACTTCCCATCATAGTATTTATGAACGTTCTCACAATTCGCAGTAGAAATTTGACCTTAATTAAAATAAGAATGTTACGCCTGTAAAGGTAAAAAAGCATAGCAACGTGTTAAACAATATTTTTCTCGTGTTGCTCTATCGTCGCACCACTGTCTCTAGGTAGTTTACCATATTACTTTACCTTTAAACTACAAGATAATAATTAATTATCTTACGTCTTGTATCGATGTGGGAAGCTGAAATATTTCAAAATTTCATTTAATAATTTATTTATTTATTTATTTATTAGGACATCCAACAGCTTATTAATTACAAGGACATAGAGTGTGCACATACAATATTACTTCGCCAATTACAGGATATCACTAAATTTATAATGTATAGCCATCATAATAAAATTTAATGACTGGAAATTATTTAGAACTCAGGTAAATGAACTCAGGTAAATTAAAAATAAAATTCTTACATGATGCTGTAAACAATAATTGCGGAAATATATTATTATCATAGAGATACTATGTGATGACTTTGTGATGATATTCAATAGGTAGGAGGTAAAAAATTTGATATATTAAACTGATTTCTTACATGTAACAGAGTCGCCGGCTGGAATAAAAGCAGATAAATAATATTTAATGACTTCAGCATACATGAAACCAACGTTAGATTTTAAATAAAAAATATAAATACTTACATGAGCTTTCGTTCGCTGAAATAGAATAGATATGTTTTCATCAATCAATAGAAGATAATGCAATTTTTAATTAAAAACACCTTTGTTAGACATCATAAAAATGATGGAGAGTTCTCCATGCCCACTTTACCAATACGGTAACAGTAGCTCTACTAAGCTCTATCTTGAATTATTGTACAGTGCCGAGTACAAGAACTTCAATATAATTGCCATTCCTATCAATGTTTAAGTAAACAAGAAGAATCGACTACCTACGAACGGAAGTACTTCAATCACGTATCAACTTCTGGTAGCGCTAAACAGCTAATTACTTAAGTATTTTCAAGCAAAAGTGGCCTATACAGAGTGTAAGGGGCATCGTAATGAACACTGGTCCTATGGATTTAACTCATGATTCTAGACTCCCATGGAGATAGAAGTACACTCTGTATTAGGGGTCTTAATTTTTCTGCGCACCTTGTAGGCACTTAGAATAATCTTGGCATGTCTTTTGATGTTTAATTTTAAATAACCATATAGGGAAAATAAAGATTGTGTTTCAAAAGTCCGACAAAATAATGATAATACACGGCACCGTTGATGAAATTTCAACTTACTTGTCTTTACGTGACGTGTACCACCACAAACCCCCATACACATTTGCTGGGAGATAAACCTATTGTGATTACCACCACAACCGCTGTAAGAGAATCCTCTGCACCGATGGTGGACGATATCGTAGTACCATCTGTGAACAATTTTCGTCAACAATAAATAATATCAATTCATATGCTCAACCCTTTCCGCTTCAGATCGGCATCGTGCAAGCAATGCCTTTGTCCTTTAAGGCTAAAGCGGCCATCTAGCCCGCGAAGTTCAATTTTTTTGAGATTTTTTAGATTTTTTTTTAAATCTGACAATAATAAAAGGCACATTTTGTAATTCGCGACAAAGACCGTGTGCAGTGCATTTATTAATATATCCAACTTACTCTAAAACATTTCAAGAACGACAGCTATACAGATAATCTGGCAATTTTTGTATATTTAGTGATTTACTAGTATCATATCCACCGTGATAATATTTAGAATAAAATAAATGTATTAATACTGTGTTTGTCGCAAATCACAAAATGTTGTCTTAAATGTTTTCAGATTTTGGATAAACTATAAAAAGACTCGAAAATTTTGAATTTCGCGGGCTAAACTGGCCAAGTGCGTGTCCGCGCGGGCGTGCAAATAATCTTGGGCTCCCAGAACAACTGAAGTAAGTAGGTACCTACTTATGTCGTTCGGTTTTGTTTTTTACTGATAACCGACAAAACATAGCTAGCCAAAAATATTATATAAATTCCTTATTGAAATGGCTTCGGAACCCTTCATTTTGCATGGTCCGACATGCATTTGTCGGGTTTTTTATTTTTAGTTTGACACTGATAAAGGATTAAACGCCTGACCTGTGGAGCGCGTAACAACAGTAACAGTGTACTTACAAAGGATGGTAGCTATTACAATCTCCAAAATCAGGTTGAAAACGACAGTAAACTGGAGCGGTTATGTTAATATCTTTTAACGGCAGAAGCGCAGTATCTGTAAAAAAAAAAATCAATAACTTTATTCATCCGAGTTTATGCTGAATAGCTGACCCGGCAAGATGATTTGTACACCTTTGCGAAAACATCGTGGCAAAATCTAGCCCATGACAGAGACGTGTGGAGAAGTGGAGGAGGCCCCGGCATGCTTAGTAAAGCTGACTGTGATATGACATAACGTGAGGTAAATCGATTTTGTCTGATTCTCTTCTATAAATTAAGAACGAACGGGAGCAATTCGAGGAGACGTAATGAATGACATAAGTCTGGTCCCGGCGCGCGTGCTCGCCTTAACCCTTCTGGGGTGAAGACACTGTTAGCAACTAACTATACGAAATGGATATATTTCATTTCAAAATCCCACAACATAAAATATTTCTGCTTATAAAGAAAATATGCTAATACAATTAGCTAAGTCTTATTGAATATGTGTAGTTACCAACAGAATTATATTACCTATTAATTAATAATTACTTCGCTGTCATAGGAAATTGCCGCCGTCATCACCAATAGTTAAGTGTTAGTGTTAGTTATACTAAATATGTGTTTTACTTTATAAAGTTTAGGTATGTCTTCGGGCCTGGGACGCCTGAATATATTATTAAGACATTATAAAAATATTACTGGTGATATTATTATAACAAAAACCGACCAAGTGCACGTCAGGCCATGCACAATGAAGGCTTCCGGACCCATTTCAATAGAGAATATTTTCGTATCTATAACCAAAGTTGTGAAATACAAGAAAAAATGGTGTTTTTGCCGTTGATTTTTGACTCTCAGAATTAAGTTTTCAAAAACGGGTTAGCAACTTTGCTTTAACTTGCTCGGCTCTAGCTCTTGATTTAGTGAACCCATTTCTCCTGTTATAATTTTAATTGCAATTATTTCGTATCATACAAAGTTTCAACCCCAATTTTATACACTTAGGGATGGAATTTTTCAAAATCCTTCATTAGTGAATATTAACGGTATAAAAAATATCCAAATATGTGACAATCTTTTGATTGCGTAGACTTGGAAGCCTAATTTTTTTACACCTCCAAGGGACTATAGCATTTGATTTTTGATATTCATTTCAACTTGATATCTCTACTCGGTTCTGAGAAAAAGGGTATTGACAGACAGACAGACAACAAAGTGATCCTATAAGGGTTCCGTTTTTTCCTTTTGAGATACGGAACCCTAAAAATGTGTATTTACCTCGACAAGACTCACGGCACATGGCCTTTGTGGTGAAGGTGTTGTAACTATACAGGCATCCACCGAACAGGAATGTCTTGCAGTCTTGCATTTTGAGGTCGTAATAGAATCTGTTGACAAATTAATAACAGCAATAAATAGGGCAAAATTTTACAGAATAGAACCCATACATATTTCTGCAAACAGAAACCGACCTACAAACACTTTCACTATGGTCTTGTTTAGAATGATGTGTGAGTTGGTTACATTGTGCAAAACTATATCCAATCATGAGTGAAATAAAGATCCTGGCGAGGGTAGTTCATGCTTTTTATTCTGCGGCTAAGGTGACAAGTCGGAGAAAATAGTGAGGACGAATCGTTAGATATTAGGTATGTGGGAAAGAGATAGGTAAAAAAATCCGTCTACTCTACCTGCGTCGTGCCCGGACTTTTAGAGGGCTTGCATGGGAACATTATCATACTAATATTATAAAGAGGAAAACTTTGTTTGTTTGATTGTAATGAATAGGCTCCAAAACTACTGAACCGATTTGAAAAAATATTTCACTGTTGGGAAGCTACACTATCCCCGGGTGACATAGACTAGACTATAATATATTTTCAAAAATTAGGGATCCTTACTAAAACTCGAATAATGTAACCGCAATGTACCCGTGCGAAGCCGGGGCGGGCCGCTAGTATATAATAAATAAATATCGCTATACTGACACACCGACTGTATGGTTGCTTAGTTTGGGAGTACAAGTACTATGGTTACCGTACAATGCACTGGGGGCGATCCCAATGACACCCAGACCAGGGAAAATTACTAAAAGGCTGTTTCCCAAATTTATCCTGACGGGAATTGAGCCCGCAACCACGCGGTCGTCCGGATATAATAGGAAAGGTTTGGAGTCGCATACTTGTCATTTATTATACGTATTTTGTTTACCTTGAGTCCATGCGCGTTCCTTCCCTACAATTGTGAGAATCTGCTTGAAACTTACAATAGACTCGCCATTCTAACCCGTCTATTTCAGCTGCAAAAAGACATGACTCTAGTTACAATTATTAGTCCAACTTATTAGTCCACTTAGCTGAGTCCGTTTCGATCCGCTTCAAATTTTAGGATCGCTTTATTTCCTGTCAACTAGAGCTTATTTGCATAAGCCGAGTGAAGGTGAGAAAATGAAGCGATCCTATTGGTCGAAGCGGATGAGCTGCTTCATACAACAGCCAAGTGGACGTTCACTCTAGATGCCTACCTATAGCAGCGATGCTTGCTCATAGAGATCCCGTAGCACCCCGATAAAAGCGCTAGATGGAACATCCCGGGCTACTAGTAGGTACACCTCTCGCCCGGGACTCCCGCATAACCCTCTCGCCTCCCCCAAGACGAGAGGGAATCCGTAAAGGATTTTCTAACGAAAAAAAGGCTACCTATATATACGTGGTATATAAGTGAAATATCGACAAGTAAATACTTACATTTTTGACTATTTGTAAGACTATTATAAAACATCAAAATGCAAAAGAGAAATCTGTAATATAAAACTTGGCTGAACATTATTTCTATCAATGCTCACATGTGTTACTGTAAAACGTATTATTTTTTCAGCTATAAACCTAAATATTAGGTAGGTGGTAGTTTCATGCTTTTAAAATCGATTTTCTATGATGGTGTTTATTTCAAATAAACGAATGTACGTACAATTGTACAGTTGCCTGTAACATCGTAATAATAATATATATGAAAATTTAAATTTGAATAAAATAATGATCTATCTCCTGCTATAAGAGAGGCAGCAAATTTTAAAATTAACGGTAGCAGTTAATAGAAATTTTAAATTGAATTTAAAATAATTAATAATTATAAAATTTTATACGTTAATTTTATAATTTGTGTACATACATACTCACTTACGACATCCAACGATACCCCTACCATGAGTTTATTCGTTCACGAGTCTCTTTTTTCTACCGTCTACGTAAAATATTTGTATTGTAGTTATAACATATTTATATTGACTGATAAATCACGGACCAACCGCTCTTTAGACTCCGCACTTCAGGACAAAAGTTTTCAAATCCATTAATATTTTCGATACTTATACCAATCACAATCCGTTACCTTCGCCCCGACCAATCAGAACAGCGTAACCTCCGCGCCCGCCATGCAACTTTTTCAGAATTAATTTTTGTGCAAGTCATTCCTATAACGGAGTCGAAGGGGAGATGCTCCAATTGGCCTTATATTTTTTTATGTAGACGCTGACGACTAGCGAGTCAAAAATACGGGTAAAAGTTATGGTAGAGATACGGATCTCGGTTAGTTTGACAAGGTGGTAAGTAGGTACCTACATATTCTTGAACCTACATACAATTATTAATATGCTGTAGTACTCACACCGTATGGCAGTATGTATGATCAAAGCAAATTTACTAAGTCCGTTGCGTTCAATTTGTAGGTACCAAGGTCAATAAATTTGTGATACATATTAGGCACTGTCAATAGGATCAACAAGATACTAAAACAGGATTATTTTTAAAACATAAATTCCCTATAACCTTTGTAACTGGAGCCCCGGCATGGCAGGGTTAGCATGCGTGGTAAGAAAAACTTTGTCACAGATTATGTATAGTATTAGACAAAATCGAGTTATCCTGTTTTATCTTGACACAGTCAGCTTTGAACTAGACACATTATCGCAGCCGGTGGTTTCCACAAGAAACCCTTACATTACGAGGAATAAAAAAATTAAAAATTAAAGCCCGATTTAATTTAATTGCTTTTATTTAAATTAAAATATAATTACTAATACTCAACAAGGGGTATGCAAACCGCTTTACATACTTGAGCGTTCTCGAATCTGTTGTAGTTGCCGCCACAGCCGCTGAAGGAAAACCCTATGCATTGGCGTTGCGACACATCGTAGTAAAACCTGAAGAAGCAAGAGAGATTATTATAATGGAGATATGTTCGGTTGTCGTTATCGTTGCTCGGCACGGCACGGCACGGCACGGCAAAGCAATCCCCGTTGCCCTCGCCGCGCCGTGCTGGCTAGTGGAAAAAAGGTTAATAAGCCCTCCCGATCGTGAGTTTATTGCGCCGCCTAAAGGCTACTTCACGCTCTGTATATTCGATTCCGTATTTTGTCGCGGGTCTTCTCATTCTCATGTTGAGAATACTGATTTTACAATTTTACGCAATAAACTATAAGTAACATACATGGGTTTGTAACCGTCGCACTTCCCAAAGTCTGGCTGCAGGCGGCAAAATATATTTGCTGTTAGATTGGTCGGCATATGCAAGTTGGGGTTCGGAATCTTAAAAAACGGGCTTTCCGACACGCCGTCCCAGCCACCCTCTGTAAACATAAAATTAAAAAAAACTTAAAAATGTAGACAAACATGCGTAAATTCCACCTGATTTTAAGCAGTAATCGTAGCCTATATGGCTGACCTGAAGGGCTGTGGCATAAAGGGTGGGCTATGGACAGGGGTTTGATTTTCCGGCTCTAATCGCACGAAACACAGCTCTAATATAAACTAGTTTACGCTGATCTTCTGTGAGAGGGGTGGGTACCGTACAATGGACCGGGGGAAATCCCAGTGACATCCAGACCTGGGCAAATTACGAAAAGGCCATTTCCGAAATTTGTCCCGGCGGGAACCGAACCCGCAACCACTGTGTGCAGTGAGCTGAGCGGCCTACGCTCGAAACACTGCGCCAAGCGGTCATTAACGGTGTGAGCGGTGTCTGTAGTCTATTGGATTAGCTTGGCTCCACAACCATTAATAATAATATCGTCCAAATATAATTACCTAATCCTACTAATATTATAAATGTGAGGGTTCGTGAGTGTGGATGTATGTTTGTTACTCTTTCACGCAAAAACTACTGAACGAATTTGGATGAAGTTTGGAATACAGTCAGTTTATAACCTTTTTTTTTTTTTTTTATTGTGGGGAAATTTTCATGGATACCCGCACGCCCCGGGGGAGACGTGCGGGTTATGCCGGACTCCTACCGGCTAAAACCCCACGTGAACTTGCTCCCGCCTTGCGATAGGGCCGCAGGCAAGCTTTCGCATACATCTGTGAAGTCAGTTTATAACCTGGATTAACACAGACAACTTTACTTAAGTCTATGCGGACGAAGTCGCGGGCAGCAACTAGTCATATATAAGGTTCAAGTAAATAACAGTGAGGTCACTACATTATTCACACTCATTATAATTTTAGGTTGTTTATTATAATTCTATCTTACCCGTGCATTTATTATGACATTCGTCCAATGTTGGAAATGCGTTGTAATTGTATTTGCATCCGCCGTCGACAGTCGTTCTACAATGACTCAACTTTATATCATAGTAAAATCTAAAATAAATTAATAAAATTACCATCCTCCTATATTATAAACTAGCTGTGCCCACGGACTTTGTCCGCGTAGTATTTAACGTAACAAAAATTTCGGGATTATCGGGATAAAAAGTATCCTATATGTTAATCCCGGTTATAAACTATCTGTGTTCCAAACTTCATTCAAATCTGTTCAGTAGTTTTTGCGTGAAGGAGTAACAAACATACAGACATACATCCACACTCACAAACTTTCACATTTATAATATTAGTAGGATGCGAAAGTTTGTGAGTGTGGATGTTTGTTACTCTTTCAGGCAAAAACTACTGAAGGCAAGTTGATGAAATTTGGAATCCAGATAGTTTATAACCGGGATTAACACATAGGATACTTTTATCCCGATAATCCCGAAATGTTTGTTAAGTTAAATACTACGCGGACGAAGTCGGTGGCCACAGCTAGTGGTACATAAATATTAAAACTCAGTCAGAGTTGCGGCTGAGTCCTGAAGCCCTTTAAATGTTCAAGTCCCACTGCTGCACCTAAAGGAAATTAGGAAAGAGAGAGAGAGAGAGGAAGGGTTGGGGTACCGGCTCTCTCGCTCATCGTATGAAAAGCAGCTATAAAAGTTACTATACCGACGACCGCTTGGCGCAGTGGTTCGAGCGTAGGCCGCTCGGCTCAATACACCAGGTGGTTGCGGGTTCGATTCCCGTCAGGGAAATATCGGAAATGGCCTTTTCGTAAGTTTCCCTGGTCTGGGTGACACTGGGATCGCTCCCAGTCCATTGTACGGTACCCATAGTAGAAACGTTCCTTAGTTTGGGCCCGTACAGATGGTGTGTTCGTCTGGCCATATTTATTGTATTTATTTATACGTGGATAGTCTGTGAGTAGTATCACTGGCGGAGCCAGCCCGTACATGAGGTAAGTATAGTCTGGCTCTATTACAGAATCATCCATGTTTGTTGGATACACACATCAATATTCAATTTTCTTCCCTTGTGTTTTTATAAGTACAATGTCAGTCGATTTAGAGATTTGATATCTGTTCAAAATACAGTATAAATGTAAGATATGTATTAACTTAAACAGAATGTTTCAATAGTCCGAAATAGTCATTTAAGTACATAACATACGGCAGCTTATAATGAGTTTACTAGGCATCTGAATAAGTACAAATACTATTATATTCTTATTTCTAAATATTCTTATCTCCTTAACTTTTACTATTTATCATAACTTTCGTATTACCGCCTTAGAACACATCGAATGGCCTAGAAAACAAGATGTAAGCTGTATTCACGAGTAGTAGCCAACAATATTCAAGAGGAATGTTATAAAAAACTTACATAGTTTGTAGTAAGTATGTTTGATTACTACGGCATAGCCAAAAAGAAAGGTTTTGTTTTTATGCAGTCTATGTATGTACCTAACTTAAAGAACAGAATTTTCTGCAGTGCGTAGAGTTTTTAAACGTGTGTTTACTTGTTTATTAGGCGGGTTTTTGTAGTGTTCTAATTTCGAAAAAACCATTTATATCTATGGCTGATACTCCAAGCCCCTAAGTGTTGTTTCAGACTTTTGCAACATCCTGTATATTATGTATGAATAATTACTTTGGTGTGATGGTCCCATTTTTGGCACAGTCGTAACTATTTGATTGAAGCCTGCAGTAAACATTGTAAGCAAACTGCGTTATGTTATCTAAAATATAAAACATGGATGTATAACTGTATATTATGTGTAAAGCAAGTAGTTGACCCGACAGACGTCGTCCTGTCTTAACTTTGAATATTGAATTCAAATTGTTCGGCTCAACTTTCTTATATTTTTCTTTCATAAGAACCTTCTCCTGACAATAATAAACACAACAAAAAAGAATTAGCAAAATCGTTCCATCCATTCACACGTGATGCGATGACCACGGAAATAGAGATTCATTTTTATATATACAGATAGACAGCCCGTAAATGCCGGTAAATGGTTATGCGCGCATGTGGCGGGCACACAGTCCTGTAAGTTAAAATCCCGGCTCGCATCTCTGATTTTTAGAAATATATGTGCGAATCATAATTTCAAGATTGTTATAATTATAACTTGCTTACGGTGGAGGACAATATCGTAAAGAAACCTCTAGCAAATTTTCGAACGATTTATGAAATTATGCCCTGAATCCTCTCGTACCCCTGAATCTCGTATTGAAGGGAAGCCAAATCAATTGTTTAATATATATGTATAACTATGGTTTAATTAATGGCATAATAGGTATTACGCTGCTTTTCTTACCCATTTTACATTCCACAACAGTCATTAGTCCAGCAATATAGAAAAATACTGAGAAAAATAAATATTTCTCACATTTGGCGAACATTTTTAAAATATGTATTATCGCTACCACATGTACAGCAATATTATTGTTATAAAATGAAATTACAATTGCTTGCAAAATGTACCTTGCACAGTTTTATTTTATAACCTTAAGCCCATTTCAGTCAGTAGGTACGTGTGAAATATCTATCTACACACTTTCTGGTTTATTTCTTGCTTTGACTTGCCGCCGCTGTCAAGTCTCTGATAGCGCTAGCCAAAGCCTGCTGTTGAAACTCGGGAGTTATCGATTTGTTAACATTCTCCAAAATCCATCCAATCATCCATTTCTGCTGTACACGTGCCTCGGCTCTATACTTCTTCACGTGGTAGTCCATCCGGCCCCTGACGGAGCGGTAGACCCTCATCGACCTATCCCTATACTCTGCCTCAAGCTGCATAGCGATATTTTCTTTCTTCGCATTCATCAAGTCCTTCTGCCCTTCTGCTCTCCATTGCTTGTCTTTAGCGTCTTTAATTATATTCTCATTGCCCGCTATCTCATCTTTCCTCGACTGTTCAAACTCGTTTGCTACAGCATCAACTTCTTTATCCAGCGAGGCCCCGATCTGTGGACCTAGCCTGGTGACAACCAGGTATAGTACTACAACCGCTGAAAGACCCAAATAATATTCATGTTCCATGATGAAGATTTCTTTGCTTACCATGTAGTTTATTATCCCTAAACCGAGTAGGTACGGTCCTGACACGCCAGTTTTTGAATGGAAGAAGAGGAACCACTCTTCTGGGACAAAACATATGCGACATGGTCCACTTTTTAGTGCTCTTTGCAACTGATTTTTGCCGGCTCCTGGAGAAGCAGAGCCTTTGCCTTTTGAGCCGGGGCAAACATCCTTAGATATGTAGACAGCTGGGTAAATGAGCAAGGGTTTGCATTGCAAGGCGGGCGCGAGGAGAGCTGATTTTGAGATGCCTAGTTGTGTTATTCGAGTGATTAACATTTTGGTTGCGTAACAATTTTGATGACCAAGTGATATCTGACAGTTTCAATGTGTAAATTTTTTTTGTACAATCATTTAATTTGTTGATAGGCAAATAAAGAGGTTGTTCAACATTGTTTAGCAATTGACAATAATTGGGTTAAAAATAAAACATTCTTGCAAATAAAACATTTTCGGTGTTATAATTATTTATTTAATAGTAAAATTTTCGTGTATTTGTATTTTGTATATGGTTATTAACACGTACGACGTCCTCCGGGATCGTAAAATGCACATGATAGAATATGTAAGGCGGCATTGCGTTCGTACGGCTTGCAATGGTCATAATACACCCTATAATGACGTAGTATCATTATATATTATAATTTTAGTGGGTTTTTAAAGCCTGTACTTGGCAGCTCTGAGTATGGGGTACTTGTCCCCGGTGCACAGGCCGCGGAAGTCGTCCATGGAGAGGTCGACGATGGACACTCCGCCGAGGTTCTTGGATCTGGAAAAGATACAGCCTTTGTAATTTTTCCTGGTCTAGATGACACTGGGATCACCCCAGTTGTAGGGTACCCATATTGCAAGTGTTGCTTAGAGCGCAGGACCATACAGGTGGTATTTGTATGGCAATAAAAAAAAAATATCACCCTCTTTTTTGTGACATCACACGACTCTTACGCCCTACGCTTAGGTTTTCGTAATCGTCTGTCGGATAGTGTCCACTGGACTTAAAGATGTACACACATCGCAGCCCTTCATCATCACGAACACCATCTAGTTTGGACTCCGCCGTAAGAATAACTTGCATCATAATTTCGAAAAAAATTCTGGGCGGGAGCAGAGGTAACGCATTGTGATTGGTCTACCGAAAATAATAATCGATTTTGATTGGTCAATTGTAAATCTTATACACTTTATGAAGCGTATGTATTTCGGAAACGTTTTTCCTAGACTACGGAATACAAACAGTGATTGAACCGTGATCATTGTAGATATATAAAAGCATGCATGTAGCTAGTAAATGTGTACTAAGGTTTTTTTTAAAGAAAAAAAGATTACTAGCAATGTATGTTTATTACATTACTAGTATTCCCTTTAGCCCCTTCATCTAAGCTAATGCTTGTGCTAGGAGTGGGCTCACGTCTAAAGTTAAGTGGCCAGGATGGGGATCGAACCCGGAACCTCTCAGCTACGAGGACGGCCCCTCTAACCACTAGGCTATTGACGCTTCAAAATTCACGATTATGTACAGAATATAAAGCTTACTTCACGTAGATCGCCCTTTGGCCGGCGGTGTCGGGATCTTCGTAGGACACCCACAAACCACCCTCGCCGCTGTCGTCAGGCAGGCGGAAAGCGTATGTTCCTGAAAGAGTAATCAATTAACATCTTCAAGTCAAAGAACAATTAAATTGGGTAAGTACCCCAACATCTATATTAATGTTAGATAGCTACCTATAGGTAGGTATTTTCTAGGGTTTATTCTGTACCTACTTCTCACATTAAAGAATTCAGAAATTACAATATCAGTGACAGTATAATGTCTTGATTAAGATACGATTACGATATACTAGTTCGATTATATTGCGAGATTTATAATTCCCTCTGAAAAGTTTGGAAAAAATGACGTTCGTCAAAATATTATTTTTTTTAGATTTGCATGTAACCTTTTCAAAAGGTGTCAGAGCAGAGAATCTAGAATAAGACAAATCATAATTTTAATAATATAATGAAACCCTTTTCATCCAAACAACACAAACAGTACAAATCACCATTCTCTTTGCAAATCACATGTAATCTTAAAACACACAAAGACGCAGGCGGTAGGAACATCACATTAGCAACAACGTGAGATTGTTAAGTACACGTGCCGCCCAGGAAAAGCCCGTAAGAATTAACCAAATACATCTAATTCAATATTTTTACAAGTTTTTTTTTATAAAGTTTGTCAGATATATAGGTAGGCACCTATTACTAACAGTAGTCAAGTGGTTTGCCTAGTAGCAAAGGCAAGCAATTCACTAAAATAGTTAATTAATAGCATAGATCAGTGCTTAGTGGAATAAATCTTCAGTATTTAACATTCTAAGTATTTTCTCTACCGAATGAGCTTGTGTCCTAATGTCAGAGTTTCCAGGCCGGCTGAAAGCTTCCGACATGGCTTAACGGCTGCAATAACCGGGACCGAAAGCTTACATGCACTGCGCAACACGAACGGAAGCGTTCAGATGTAAATGTCACTAGCGGCCTCCCATCTATGTTTACCGCGACTGCTTCCCGAATAATAGTGAAATTAGTATAATGGTCTACGTATGAAACGAAAATCAAACTGCCTTAAATAAAATGTAGGGCACACAAACTAACCATTTTGAACATAAAAAACGTTTACAAAATAGCTACTGCATGTGAAAATGTGTTATTACGTGTCACATCTTTTACGTTTACTGCCGTGGAAGCCATTAATATTTGTTATTAAAGCAAAAGCCTGCTATGAGTATGAGTACCAACCAAATATATGGCTTATATCTTGATCCTTTGATAAGGGTCTTTCTGAAAAGTTAAATTAGCCCGCTGATATCTTGTGGTAAAAGTTATTAAAGCATTTGTACAGCAAATATTAGTTCTAATAGTAATATTTAAAATTTATAGAGGAGAGAGATGTGGGATTGATGATAATTAAAGGAATTCGTGAAATAAAATGAGTTAAATAACCATTCATTATAATTCAGAGACAAGCTCAAAGTAAATATTGACTAGATTTGTATCCCTTTTGTTTCACGATTCCATCATCCGGAAAGTACATCTATTATATACATACTTTTAGCTCTAGGTATAAGAGTGGAACAATTATAAAAAAATCCAAATAAGCCCTAAAAGCTGTTCCCAAAATATCAAACCAATTTTAACAACTTACCGAAACGTTTGCTGGGGTCAGTCACCTTCCTGAGATGGGGGCGCATTCCCTTCTGATGGTTGGGGTTGATCAATTTAGCGCATACTTCAGGGTAGCTGAGGATACCCTCGACCTTGGTGTATGGACCTTAACATAATAAAATAAAAATTAAGCCACGAGGCCTAATCGAATCACAAACGGTGGGCAACTGGCAAGGATGCAAGTTGCCCACTATCTGTGATTCAGTCGGTCTAACGAATGCACTTTTACTTGCAAATGTACAGACACAAAGCTATATATTCTAGACTGTGATAAATATTCATCAACGATGTGAATATTTAGCAAGATCAACGACATTTAGTCTTGTTTAGCAAGTCGTGCGATTTCAAAATCTCTACTCCATCTCTACCCTACATAATATAGGAATAAATCGTTTAACCTATTTTATTATAAATATTTAGACTTTGACGACAAGTTAACATTCGCAAAATGTATTCTTGTAATTATCTATAGTAAATATCTATCTTAATTACCTATATTTGTGGTAAATAAGTTTAAAACATTATTTTCATGGAGCAATTATAGCTGTTTGATCACATCCACCTTCTCAGAATAAAATACTGGCTCTCTCCATACAAAGCTCCAAACAAACATGTCTAAAATATCTATCTCTAAAATGTTTGCGGTCTCGCCATTAACATTTACGGTTTTAAGCTACTGACGGATCCCAGATTGTAAAGGCGCCTAAATCACGACCTCTGGCTCAGCCTTTAGTGCACTATAATATTCCTTTGCCTGAGGCATAAGCGACCTCTCGGAATCATAAAGAGCCCGTTGAAAGACGCAAGTTATTTTAGGACCTGAGTTGACATACAGCGAATGGTGAGAAAAGTTAATGTAGATTGCGTGAATAGAGTAGGTACCCCTTCGAGGGAAAGAACAGGTTGCTATTTTAGCAATTACATATTCAGACCGCTTAACTATGACTTTGCCTACTACTCCTGTTGCCTAGGACTGCAAAATGTTGTCTGACATATTTTAAAGCTTAATCAGTCATTGTGATGTGACTACCAAATTGATAAACAAACATTCAAAACGAGTCTGTACATCAGCATGATGAACTTTCATATATCAAAATCTTACCGGCTTCACCAGGTCCATCGGCGTGCAGGGGAGGAACGCCAGCGATCTCGCTATCAGCATCCAGCTTCCAGGTGCGGCCGAACGTGGGGACGCCCACGATGAGTTTCTGGCTAGGAGCACCACCTGTGAGCCTATCATACAAAGAGGATTATAGAAACACTGAGTTTGAGCAAAAAAAACAGTGGTTGTAAGGGGAATCGTAACGAAAACTGATACAATGGACTCAACTCATGATTCTGGAACCCTCAGAGTTGGAATTTTCCGGCGGTATATTCATGAATGAAGCTGAAATTTTTCAGAAATATTTAATTTATTTTAGCCAGAAATGAGCGCTGTAGCGTTTTGATCTTTAATTCACATTGCAGTTAATATGTAAAATATAAATTATTTATATAAAATAACTTGAAATAGATTTGTATAATGACTTCATGCAAGCAGTCGTAAAAATAAAATAAATGTGCTAACTTCATCGATCTCAAGTCTGAGAGTGATCTTGGAAATGTCATATTTATTTCATTCCAGTATAAAATGACATGTCAAAAGCATACATAAGACCGGTCTCAGACTTGAGATCGATTTATTAATAAGGGCCTTATGTTTCTGAGAAAGGTTACTAACCAGTAGGTAACAAGAGCGTCTACGTTGAGTAGGGGGTTGCGGTTCTGGGGAGTGTAGATGGGGGTTGAGTAGTCAGCCTCCTTAGGGTTACGCTCGGGAGTGTTGTAGTCGTACGCGCCGAGGTTCACGATGTCCACCAGGTTGATGATGGACGGCACGTCGTAGTAGACTAGAAAAGGAGGTCGCATTCTGATTTATTTTGAACTCAAACTCAAAATTGTTTTTATTCATGTAAACCAACAAAGCATTTATGAATAGTCAGAATCTTCCACCGGTTCGGAATGCTGCTTCTACTAAGAAGATCCGGCAAGAAACTCAATGGTTAGTCTTTTCAATTAATAAAAGATGGTGTACATTCTCAGGAACAGCAACATAATATGAACAAGGAACACCATTGTCACTAAATAATTACTAGTAAAGAATAATCTAAAAAGAATAAATCTCACTCAGATTTAGGTATTAAATAAAATGAAAATGCTAGTTTAGTGGGGAGTGCATACCTACTCATACTTACATCAAATTAAACGTTTGCCTTATCAATTTGTAATAGACTGATCATCAGCATGATAACTACAAAATACCTAATGTTTGCCAATCTATTTTCACCCTAGTTGAACAACAACACGTTCGGCAGAGCGAGGTCATAGTGGCAAAACTCGTCTAGGCGTATGTTTGGTTAGCTGATTCATTGCAGTATAATTCAATATGAAACAATAGAGCATCAAACATTTGGCTAGCAAACAATTCAAAGGGTTATTTGAAGAGTTTTCGGGATTAAAAAAAAACAAGTTTTAATTTCTAAATGTTTGCTGCTGGAGTAAGCCATGGCCGACTTTGGGATTCGCTGTAACCCCAATCCTGGACATTTAACTTTATAATTATGTGATTTTGGATATATGCCGTCACAAGAGTAATAAATTCGGTTAAACTACTTTTAAAACTGCACTTAACATTAATAAAGTCCAGCCAGCGAAATATAAAATGGCCATGTTGTTTTCGTGCTCCGTTTTGCAGAATTAATAAACAATGATGTCCTCAATATTATGACCTTGGGCATATAGTCACCTTCTGAGGAAGGTGACTAGGTTGGTGACTTTATAACATTTTAATATGATTCACAGGTGACATTTTGCTTGATCTGTACTTGTTGTGAGCGAATGATGCAATAGATAGGTATTAAACGTATAAACTATTAAAAGGTCAATCTCACAGTTACGTGGTTTCTGTCACAATACATATGGATATCGTTGAGCAGAACGGAATCCACCCACATGCACTGCTGTAGACCAAAACCAACCTTGTGCTAGTGGTTCTAGGTTGGTTTTAGTTTGCAGAAGTGTGTGTGGGTTGGTTCTATTTTGAAAAATAACGTTCATTTTAAGTGGATACCAAGAGCATTTCAATACTATTCATTGACTACAAAGAACAAGACCTTAAGGCAATAACTGTGAATAGCTAGGCTTCAAATAGCTAGGTACATTACTTACAATAACAACAAGGATATTATGCTCTAGAGACGACAGAACAATACAATAATAGGTACAATTTACATCAGACGACACAAGGTCATATCAATATCCTAAAAGTGAACGGTTGTAATAAAAGGGTTGTATAATGTAGGTAGCTACTCACAATAGATTTGGTATATCCAAAAGTTCGATTATAAATATTGAATTTTGTATTTAACTTTTTAAGCAAAATTTTAAATGAATCTAGCTAATCATAATTATGTTAACAGAACAAACAAAACATAGATTTGAATGTAGCTCTACAAGCTGTCTAGAACTAAGCCAGTGGAAAATCCCTGAAAAGTTTAACACAGTGTAAAGTCGAGCTTTGTTGTTGTGGCTGGATCGAAACTTCGATACCAAATACCTAGCGAGGGAAAGAGAATAAAACTCTAACATAGCAAATAGTATAATATATTACAATACTAGCTGATGCCCGCAGCTCCACCCACGTGGTACATCGATGAAATTAAAGTAAGCCTAAATTACTCCTCATAACAGCAGCTATCTGCCAGTGAAAGTCCCGTCAAAATCGGTCCCGCTGTTACCGAGATTAGCCGGAACAAACAAAGAGACAGACAAAAATTATAAAAAATAACCTTTTTTGTTATTTTGATATTACCAACAGACACTTCAATTTTAGTAATTTGTATGGATAACTAATGATTGCCTGACTCACCTGACTGATATGATTTCTGACTGTGTTGCTCTATAACTTGGACGTATTTGGCATATTCAAGATTCTCTTTCCAAATTATTTGTCTTTTAGAAACATAATTATATTATAATATATATATTATTACGCATTATATATTAGACATATTATTACATAGTTCGGATTATAAATTAGACGACCGCTTGGCGCAGTGGTTCGAGCGTAGGCCGCTCGGCTCACTGCACATGGTGGTTGCGGGTTCGACTCTAGCCGGGGCGAATTTCGGAAATGGCCTTTTCGTAATTTGCCCAGGTCTAACTGTGATCGCCCCCAGTCCATTGTACGATACCCATAGTGCAGGCGTTGCTTAGTTTGGGACTTAGTGTGCCAGTCTGGCGATTATTATTATCCTACTAATATTATAAATGCGAAAGTTTGTGAGTGTGGATGTATGTATGTATGTATGTATGTATGTATGTATGTATGTATGTTTGTTACTCCTTCACGCAAAAACTACTGAACGGATTTGGATGAAATTTGGAACACAGATAGTTTATAACCTGGATTAACATATAGGATACTTTTTATCCCGATAGTATGTTCCCGTGGGACAATTATCGATAATACCGAACGGATTTGGATGAAATTTGGAAACCAGATAGTTCAAAACCTGTATTATAACATGGGATACTTTTTATCCCGAATACTTTATAACCCGATAGTATGTTCCCGTGGGACAATTATCGATCCTACTGAACGGATTTGGATGAAATTTGGAACACAGATAGTTCAAAACCTGTATTAAAACATGGGATACTTTTTATCCCGATAGTATGTTCCCGTGGGACAATTATCGATAATACTGAACGGGTTTGGATGAAATTTGGAACACAGATAGTTCAAAACCTGTATTAAAACATGGGATACTTTTTATCCCGAATACTTTTTATCCCGTATGCTCCCGTGGGACAATTATTGATCCTACTGAACGCATTTGGAACACAAATAATTCGTAACCTATAGAATACTTTTCATCCCGATAGTATGTTCCCGTGGGGCAATTATCGAAAACCACGAAGGCGATGCTGTGAGATTTTCGTGTTTTTTCATGTGCAAGCCATTATCGCCAAAATAGTGAACCTCAAATACAATAAAAATTGATAATTTATTTCGAACTAACTGGTGGCCGAGTCTTATTACCTACTACCACTTACTATTAGGATGTACATTTAGTAGTAACAAATTAATCCTTAAATCAAAATAAATACTTTTATCACTTCTGGTATTTAAAGTACTGGCCGGACCGATTTTGACGGGACTTTTACTGGCAGCTAGCTTATGTTATAAGAAGTAACGTGAGCTACTTTTATTAAAAAATACTTTCCGTAAACTCTGCGAACTAGACAAATATTGTTTGTTAAATATTTTTTTTGTTAAGTTAAATTCAACGCGGACGAAGTCGCGGGCACAGCTAGTAATTATATAAATGTAATTGATGAGACTTGAACTTTTTATTTACTTACCGGTAGCGTTAACATTGGGCAGAACGGTGATCGACAGCTGCTTGTTTGGTTTCACGTTCAGGGCCTGTCTGATCTCACGGACGAGGGCAGTGAAGCCTTCACGGTGCTCGGTTTCCTTCTCATCGACCAGAGTGGTGCCGAAGGTCTTCTTGATGCCGTGCCAGATGGAACCTTATGGATGAAGCGAGGTTTATTTACACTGTTGCAATAAAACTGATAGCTGCTTGCAATTCTACCCCGACCAACGAGAAGCGACACGAAATGGTAATAATTTTTGAGTTCAAGTCGGTCACCGCCGGGCTTACCAACATTTAGACGGCGATTTTGTAATTACCTACGTGGTAAATTATATTATATAATTATATATTAAATAATATATTTATTTAGTATCGCTTCTCGTTGACCGTTGTGTAGTTATTTTTCTTTGTATTTTTCCCATTTCTTGTAAATGGTTTGTTGTCAGGTGATTCCACCCTGATTTTGACTTATAACTAGATCCTACTTCCATGCTTATTATCACCATTAAGACGGAATGCCTTCTGACCCCAAATAGTCGGATGCCTTGAAAACCATTTATCAGTTATTCTGACTTCCGACTATAAAAGAGGTAAGAATATATACCGGGACTGCCAGCTTACAGTGTCCTCAGAATGACAGACGGTAATATAAATCCTTACTATAGGTACCCAATTAACTGTTACGGTATTACCATACAATCGATCGACCGTCGATCGATCCATCGAACGATGGTAGAATGAAACGAGTCAACTTCGACGACAGTTGCTAAATGGAGCGAGATTAGAGCGATTATTAATCGATAATTTCTCGATTGGCGTAGTAAAACCCTTAGCCCGGGATCACTCACCCCATGTGGAACGGATCTTCTTGGGCTTGAACTTGGCGAACTGCCAGGCCAGGTCGATGCCATCGAAGCCGTGCTGATCGGCTAGCAGTACTGCAGAGTTCACGAACGCGGTACGCGCTTGCGGGGACTCCAACTACAATGGAATAATATTTTTTCAGACTATATAGGACGCTTTTTACATAATTGAGGTACGATAGATGATATGTAGATGCCTAGTAGATAATTTAAGACGTACCTATAATTATTCTGAGTTACAGGACTTACAGGCCTTTTAATATTTATCACAACTTTCCTGATGTAGTCTTCGAATACATCCAAAGGTCTATAGATATCAGTATAATCTGCGTTTACCAGTAGCAGCTACTAATATAAAAATAGGTACCCACTTGAGATATTTATTATATTTTTAAATTGTCAGAAAAAATAATACTGAAAAATGTGTTCTAATATTCTCTAATTTCAATAATTTTCTGTGTTCAAAGATTATGTCGAACTTTTCAAACAACCTGTGTGGGATCTGGGATCAAAGATTTTTTCTTTTGAAAAACACTATTAGGTACTATAATTTGAATCAAGATGTAGATAAGCGGTATAAGAAAGGAAAATATATAAATAAATATTTTAAATGGTGATTAACACACTATTCAATAAATTATTTTTTCCAAATCCGTTAATGATGTTAACTCGGTTGGTTAGATTACTGCCAATACGATCTCATGTGTTAATTTACATTAACTGGAATCGCTTGTAGTATCTAATTATAGCAAATTTCAATCGCCTTGGGCTAGGCAACATAAATTATATCCAATTTAAATCTACTCGCATTTATGACTATTATAATATTATGAGTTATTGGCTTGCTCAATCAGGTCTTGTTAAGCTTTTCTCTAAACCTATTTCAACAGTCTTTAGGTATACTATAATCCTCCATGTAAACTTTATCCATCAAAGGAATTTTTAAACTTATTACATATCCCCTTATTAATAAAAGTGGATTAGTGGGCGAATTGTTAGTTATTTTCATTTATCAAAGATTGTTACACCCCGAACTATCTCTTTCTTGTCATCGGTAATTTGACATTTGAAAGAAGAAGACTAAGCGTGATTTAACGCTTATTTGTAAGGGGGATAATATCTAGCAGAATTATTATTAAAATCGAATGAAATCTTAACGAAAGTATTTTCGACCACACTTGCTGTTACATGGAATAGCATGTTACCACACGAGTAGCATTTTTATGGATTTTAGGATCTATTCAAACATACTGGATCCGGACGGCAGGCCGACTACAGAATTGCAGTTTGGATGCAGTTGCACTCTAACTGCAAGCGCACAACGACTACATTCTACAGTCCGCATGAAAGTTGGCAGTTTTGGTACCAACTTCACCAATATTGTATGCAAACTTCAACTTTGCAGTCTGCAGTCTTCATGCAGCTCGTAACAAAAGACAGTATGAAATGATAGATAACATTTTAAAAAGCTCACCAATAGATTGTACTTCTGTGGTTCTTCAGAGTCGGCATCACCGCCGACAGACAGCAGGACCTTCAAGCCGGGGTATTTAGCCCTGAAGTTGGTGATTGTTCGGTAGTTTTGGTGAGCATTGTCCACATCCAGGTTCTCGTTGAGGGCGACCATCTTGTAGGTGTCGGGCTGGATGCCGGCATAGCCGTAGACGAGATGAGTGCAGAAAGAGAGCGCTGGGTCCAGGTCCGTTGGCAGCATACGGGCTTGAGCTGGGTAAATGCATCCTTCGACTAAATTTTGATGTTGCAATTGAATCAGGCAAGAATTTGCAGGCAAGCTTTTGATGGGAGCACTTTGTTAGGTGTTTAAACTTGTAATACTCATTTATAGAGGGTGTAAGGGGCATCGTGACGAAAACTGATACCGTGGATTGAACTCATGATTCTAGACCCCCCAGAGTTGGAATTATCCTGCAATATTTTTATGAATTATGCTAATATTAATTATACAAATCTATCTCAAGTGATATTACATAAATAAATTAATAATGAAGTACTATTTTAGATATCAACTGAAATGTAAATTAACACTCAATACGCTCATTTCATGCTAAAATCAAATTAAAAAACTGAAAAATTTTAGCATCATTCATGAAAATATCGACGAAAAATTCTAACTCTGGAGCCTAGAATCATGAGTTGAATCCATGGTATCAGTTTTCGTTACAATGCCCCATACACTCTGAATAACGAAGTAAAAGTCACCTGCACCTCTCAAGGAATATTTCCAGCATAACATGAGCTCTCTTTATCATGGGTGTTAATAAATGTTCTCGAAATATCTGAGATGTGCAGCCGCTTTATAATAGGCTCTATTTATAAATCGATTTCAAGTCTCAGACCGGTCTTGAGTACGCTTATGACATGTCATTTTCTACCGGAATGACATAATAATGATATTTCGAAAATCTTTTCCAGTCTTGAGATCGATTTTTTAATTTATACAAGCTTAGAGTGGTCGCTAGGTGGGTGACCTGCGATTTCTAATAGGTAGGCAAGTAAGAATAATAATGAAGAAGAAATCACAACGTAGCTCAAGCATTTGTTTATTGCCTACTTTTAACCTACTTAACTCAAGTGACAACCAGTTATAATCGCATTATTTCACAACTCTTATTCGCCTCTCATACATCGTATCAATAGCAATTTGCAACACATACCCAACATAATCATGTTACAGGCCTTAACCTGGTAACAACCCGCTGTTAATCTATTATCGAACCAGTATATGTCGGCAATCGGCGCTAGACGACAATCAGAAGATTGTCGAATGCTGGTTCTGTTATATCTGTATATAAGATTAAACTAAACTACAAAACCTTATGGTCGTATGTTTAGGCATGTGTAATATAGTTAATCCAAAATTGACAACAAAATGACATTGAAGTGAATGAAGTGTACCCATTATCCAAAATTAAAGATGTCTTAAAAATCCCAACAATTTTCGAAAGACAGTGTTTGTGTTCCGATCTTGTTGTAGATATAAGTAAGAAAAAAATATGTAAAATTGTCAATTTGTTAGTGCCCCGTAGGCCTAAACAAAATAAACGATTTGAATTTGTGTCTATATATCTATTACAAAATCGGCTAACAAGCGTACGATCCGCCTCATGTTAAGCAGTTATCGTAACCTATAGATGCTTGAAATACCAAAGGCATTGCTGGCACGTTGTACCTATATATATGAGCTGTAGTAGTAGCTGCCGGTGCCCAGAAGTGGGGCATTAAAAGGGCTAATTGTTATTTTACTATCTGGCAGGTACATAGGTACCTACTTACACGAAATAATGAATCCATTTGTATTTGAATTCCTTAGTGATCTACCAGGACCGTCGTGGTGGATGTCGCTTATAAATTACGCGTGGGCGGCAGACGTTGATGTTTATTGTACTAACTCAGAACGCCTCATTGTTTCCGTTACATTTACCACTTAACGTCTTGTACCTAGGTACGTTAAATGACGTGATCATACGCTGGCAATCGCGTAGGGCTGCCAACTGTCTACCTTGCACGCGACCCCTATAAGATCTGTCGTTGTTTATAGTTTCTTGTATTTTTTTTGTATCAACTTTGAATTATGGATACTCTTCAACTAGTTACGTAAGTATCTAAATAGCTACATCATATTGTAAGTACCTATTACGAATATAAGTACATTTCTGCTTATTAGTAGGTAACCTACATTAAGCTATAATAGCCTGAACTTCAGGCTAATACAGTCTGTAAAACAAGCACTCTTAAAAATCCCCGATGCGACGATTTTTTAAACTACAAAAGAGATACATGGCTCATCAGATTTTCATGAAACATAGCTAAGAAAACTCTCGATCAGAATACCTTCCTATCAGAAAAAAATTAAATTAAAATCGGTTCATCCACTTGATGATGCCACAGATCTACATACAGATACACAGATACACATGTTAAACTTATAACACCCACCCCTCTTTTTTCGTCGGCGGTTAAAAGGGATATTTACAAGCGCACCGTAAACCTGCACAATTATGTGACGCCTTGAAACCAACTCCGGAGAGGAGGTAGGTATTATATAAATTACACTTTCCTTATTGACTCATGTTGCGCTTTCAAGAAGGTAAACATGTTTTGTGGACGCAACGACTTGCTTATATAAGCGACTTATATATATTACAGGATTCTAATACAATTATGTACCTACTGAAAGAGACACACAATAATACAATAGATAACACACACAAGACAAAGACCTAACCGCATCTACAATATCCTACTAATATTATAAATGCGAGAGATTGTGAGTGTGGATGTATGTTTGTTACTCTTTGACGCAAAAACTACTAAACGGATTCTGATGAAATTTGGAACACAGATAGTTTATAACCTGGATTAACACATATAATACTTTGCTTAAGTCTACGCGGACGAAGTCGCGGGCAAAAACTAGTCATCTATAATACAAATGGAGAATGTATTTCCAGCTTACGGCGTAATAACTAAATACACGTACACACACACAGATATAAATAATTTATTAGTATTTTATATACTAAGTTATTCGAGAGTTATATAAGAAATATTCCAAACTTTTTATTTTAGTGTAGTGTATTCCTACTAGACGCAAAAACATTCAAACATATAATAAAAAATAGCTAGCATGGTCGATGAACTCCGTAAAGAATTGCATTTACAATGGAATTTTTGCAGTTGAGATGTGGATAGACAATGATTAGTATTCATTATTCAATCACGAGGCGAGTCAATATTTTACTGACACATGACGTAACTACAATTAGAATACGGATGATTTTGTATTCATAGAGACGTTGACCTTTGATTGTTTTACCGCAGTCTGGATCTTTCATATGCTTGTCTATGATCCCTATAATTTACCTCTATAGGTACATTGTATCTACTACCGATCAGAATGATTTAATTGCAATTTTTACTGGTCTCCAAATACCCGGAATTTAAGTATGTACTTTAATATGTAATTTTTATCTTTCCATCCATAAAATTATAAGACCTAATTAGGACCTAAGATCTTTAAGTATATATTATATCTATCTCACCAACGATTTCCATTTAAAAAGCTCATATTACCCACCTATGTTCAACCATTTTGTTGTTTACTATCGTATTCAAAAACAACTGAATAAAACGCTTTGCAAAAATAAATACTAACATAATAAAAAATAGACGAGAAAGATACGTCACCTTCATCTCGTTCTTTGTGATCAAAAGGACCCATTATCTACGTAAGTGAGCACTTCATCAAATAGTTTAGGAGCTAGCGGATAAATAATAGAAAGGTGTACGAAATATGCAATGTTTTTTTCTCAGAGTATTTACACTCGGCTACTTATAAATTGAATGTCCTGTCAGTAAGTAGCTCCATCTAAAACTCTATATTTTTACTGTACCAGGTTTGATGGAGAGTACCGACGTTAATTCCTGGCCTGTCGTAAGAAAAGGTGTTTCCATGGTGATACAATCAGCGTAGTGTCCTTTAACACATGGAGTAATATTACGGAACAAAACATTCTACGAATAGCAAATTTTCCGGCTAGCTCTTGTTCTGAAATGTTTGCTTATTCGATTCCGAGTATTTCTAGAATAACATTGTTTGTCGTTGCGGTTATCATATTATTCTGCTCCGGTGTTGACACCCCGATAGGCGAGGTCACGTCATTCCCCTCGGTAGGCGATCGTAATAATTGCCTGTTATCGCCTGTTGTTACAGCTACAATGATGAATATAATAAGCTAATTAATCTTATCGAAAGCTGTTAGATCACCTCGTGCCTCGTTATTCTGGTGCCAAAGGTTATCAATACCGGCTGGTATTAATAATGTTAATGTGTGATACTTACTATCTTTCTTCTTTCGTTATTTTGTCAGTATTAAAGCACCAACAATTCCAATTATTGGTAATACAACGAATACTTTCATTGGATTCATAGATATTTGATATATAGGAGACTATCACCAATAAAAATGGTTTAGTTACACAGCAGTTTTCAGAATACATATTATGATTCATATCCATAATAAGGAGAATTTTTGTAGCTTTTCCTTTGTTTTGGAATTTACTTTTCGCTTTTGGTTAGCCTCTATTATAGGTACGCTATGAAACAATGGATTTTTCTTGCTCTAATAATGGTAAGGACACCAAAACTTGTATCACGTAGGTATTCAAAAGCAAGAAAGTGTAAATTTACGCTATCCATCTAATTAAGTAAACATATTAAATTGTTAGGTTGTCTATAAGTTTTCCTAAAAATAAAAAAGTAAATGCAGTTAATTGACGAATTGGGTAGTTACCTACCCACTTTTCCTTTACCTACGGTTCCATTTTTTTATGTATGATATGATACATTTTCTAGTATGAAGCCTAGTGTAACATCAATTAGGTATAAGATCAAGTATCAAAATAAATAACAAATCTAACGTAACAACATGTATATGAAAATGATCAGATTACTACCTCCGAAACCAAGGCCCCGCGTAACAGAACAATTAGTTTAATGTTAGAAAAAGCCTTGATTATTTGGCCTTTAACGTACCTAGAAACATAACTATATTCAAATTAAAAAAAAGGATTCGTGTATACATTTTTTTTTTAACATTACATGCTAAGCCTGTCTTGAAATTTACTGTATTGTCGTATGATGAAAGACAATGGCATAGCTTTCCGTAACTTAAAAACGTAGTGTCGGGTGTAAAGTCATGAAGTGTTCTACTGCCTACCTATGTGCTTGTGCACTAACCCTGCTACCCTGCATTTTAAGTACGCTGGAGAATGGCTCCCGCGCATCTGTTCAATTCGGTGCTACTTAAATTCAATCAGCAAATCATTCACTTGCTCGCCTCAGTTTACTCAATCCATTTATCTTAATTTAAAATCAGTTTTTTATTTGTACAAAAAGTCGGCATACAATCGTCCGACGCATCTGATGTTAAGTGGTTACCATAGCCTATCTGACGCATACAATACCATAGGCATTGATGGCACGTTGCCACCCTGAATGGGAGTGCGATAGAGGAATGGAAAGGGAGAGTGGGGTGTCTCTCCTGCATTATCACATGAGCCAGGTTTAAAATACAAGTAAGTACCTACCTAGGTTCAAAAGTAAAATTATTATAATAATCTGATACGTGCAACCTAAATTAAATCCTAAGTAAGTAATCTTACGAAACACAATGGTTTATTTTTGTTTATTGATTTTTTTGTTATTGTGTTTTGTAATGTTCATTTTAATTTTAATTTAATTTTATATGGGTATTATCCTGAAATAAATGGATTTATTTATTATTTATTTATTTATACTTATCAGCGCTTCAATTTCTTATCAAGCATGGCCAATTAGTTTGAAGATATCACAGTATAAATAATTCAGTGGCACAATAAACTTCGATTATTCCCAATTTGTATTGGCGTTACTTATGACAGTAGGTATTGTAATAAATAACTGGATACTACCTGCTGTGCATAATTAAAATGGTTTTGGTAAGCGGATAGGAGTGAATTCTGGGAGAACAAAGAGATACCTACTTACCTACCTCTACCTATGAATGTTTCGGCCACAGGATTTATATTATATTACCTAACGGTAATACCTATGGGTACAACATATTTATTATTTAAATGTAATTAGTAGACATAGACAAGGCTTAGTTGCATGTATTAATAATAGTACCTACTTACTTAAATAAATAAATATCGCCACACCGACACACCAACTGTATGGTCCCAAACTAAGCAACGCTTTTACAATGGGTACCGTACAATGGACTGGGGGCGATCCCAGTGACACCCAGACCACGGCAAATTACGAAAAGGCCATTTCCGAAATTTACCCCAGCGGGAATCGAACCTGCAATCACCAAGCGGTCGTATGTACTTAGGTAAGTAGATAAGTGCTTACCTACTTAGCAGCTTTGTTTTCTAAAATACTTAATTCAAATCCGAAAATCAATTGAAATAGGTAGCGACAATTCAAAAGAATGGAATAATAATCATGAATCATTGTTTGGTTAAACAAAATGAACCAGTGCGGTTGGCAAAACAAAAGGTACGTAATAGCCTACGTACTTACGTGTGCCATTGTGTGAAAAAGGTTTAGGTATAGTAACTAGTGTTCTAGGATCAAATGCGATAACCATGGACCTACAGTGAGCAACATAAGTAGCTGAACATTCTCACTTTTCCGTTTGCAGTGCACTTTTGTTCTACATTATTTTACTTGATCTATAATAATAATTTAGCCCTTTTGACGACCCACTCCAGGGCACGGGCCTCCCCTCAACATGAGGGGGATTCAGGCCATAATCCACCACGCTGGCCCAGTGCGGGTTGGCGGATTTCACATGTCTTTCGAAAAGCGGTTAGATCTTCTAAGATATGTAGGTATCCTCACGATGTTTTCCTTCACCGTCAGCAAGTGATAATCATAGAAATTATGATATATTATATACTTAAGTACTTGATCTAAACAGTATTACAATAGGTGTGTTGCTAAAATCATTTCACATAGGAAGTCCCGCGGAAGAATAAAAATAATAATAATTTAGCCCTTTTAACGTCCCACTCCTGGGCACGGGCCTCCCCTCAACACGAGGGGGATTCAGGCCATAATCCACCACGCTGGCCCAGTGCGGGTTGGCGGATTTCACATGTCTTTCGAAAATTGGTTGAATCTTCTAAGACATGCAGGTTTCCTCACGATGTTTTCCTTCACCGTAAGCAAGTGATAATCATAGAAATTATGATATATTATATAAGTACTTGATCTAAACAGTATTACAATAGGTGTGTTGCTAAAGTCATTTCACATAGGAAGTCCCGCGGAAAAATACTGAACTAAATTGTACACAGTGCAAATTGTATTGCCGAGACGCGACTTTAGCGCCGCGTCTACCGGACTTCGTCTTTGAAATAGACTCTTAATAAGTACCTATTTTGGTTTCCACAATGTTTCCGCAAAAGCAAGATTAAGCCCCGTATTTAATAAATCGATCTCAATTCTGAGAGCGATCTTAAGTAGGTACGCTTTTTACATGTAGTATTTTGGTACTGGTGGATGTACTTGTGACTGGATGACATTTACAAGATCGCTCTCAGACTTGAGATCGACTTATTAATACGTGCCTATATTCCATTTATTATAACATTAGACATAAGAGGCTCGCAGAAGCAGGGATGCCAAACATTTTATTTCCAAGTCAAAACAACTGTTATTTAGAGTAATTACATTAAAATTGTTTGAACATAACTTTTGATAGGAAAACAGTAACAAGTAACAATTAAATCACGAAAATTCGACAACAATAACAAACAAGGTATTCACAGGACTCAATGACAAACACTGACAGCACATTATTTACGTCAATTTCATAGATAACATAGTCCGACAAAATTAGAAATACCCTGCTGTCATAACCTCTGAAGGGATTAGGTAACATTTTAGATTTGGTAGGATTATAGTGAAACGAAAAACGTTCCCGGTATGTTCACCCCTGCTTCTTTTAGGTTTTTAGCATCGACACTAATTTTAAATTGTAATGAAATAATAATTATTTAAATGAAAGGCAATATATTTAATAAGATAAATAATTAATATTATTACAGTTAGGTGTGACAAGCTGGTATATAAATAGATTATAATAAATTCGACGTCAATCGTAACGGTTACTCGTTAATTGTACTTTTATTACAAAGTGGACACTAAAAATAACCTTTTTTAACTTCTGTCTAATGCTATAAAATGCTAACAAATGGAGTATAAGTATTACCGATTTTAAAGCTTAAGAATGTTTAGCTACTATAATTGCTGACCGTACCTACATAGAATATTTCGTCATTGTGGTCACGGTTTCTTAAACAACATGAGTCACTTAACCTGAAGTCCAAACAAACAATCTAAAGAGCTAAATGAAAGAACAGATTAGCCTAAATATCATTACGACGGTATGTGACGTAGGATTCTAGTGTAACTAGGTAGGTATAGTACTCCTTACATAAACTTTTCGCTGATGAATTCTAAAATGCATCAACCTATCGTGGATATTTTTAATATCGCCAGTGTAATGATATAAACTATACTTCACAATGTAAGATGCGACGAAATATTCAGGTGAGGGTAGGGACCTATTGTGTGACTTGGTGCCTGGGCCTCTTCTATTATTTATCATCCCGCCTACAACTCGAACACTGGCAGACCGCGAACTTATGTACCTACCTACATAAGAACAGCGATTGTGAATTTCACGCGTGTAAATTGGTAGGTAGGCACATATATGTACTTCAGTCGATGCGGGCGTTTTCACGGCCGAAATGAAAATACAAATGATAATAGTTAACTACACCGAAAAAAGCACAACATAGGTTTTGGAAATGATTACGCCAAAGGCCAGAGCGGTTAAGGAAACGAGTCGGCATTACATACAATCTCGCAAATATAACTACTGAAATTCTGATAGCACTAGGTCACCAACTGCCCCTCTAGCCAAGTGGCTTCGTCTACATTCGTTTCTACAAATCGCTACGCTTCATGCATGGAAATGACATAAGTCACGTGATCTACTTATCGACTTGTAATGTCATTTCCATACATTGAAGCGTAGCGTTTTGTAAAAACGCTTGTAGACGAAAACACTTGGCTAGGGGCGCAGGTCACCGTAGTAGGTACTAAAACCCAGCTTCACAACGTTCAACATCATCGTTTCGTTGTACAATAGCTACCTAATCTCTTAATACCCGATTATGGCAAAGCCAAATTTGATTAAATTGACACAGACTCCAAATTACATAAATTACGTAGGTATTAAGGTCGATTTTTAGTGTTATGAAGTCTGTTTATTTTTAGCAATACTCGTAGGTTAATAAATACTGTAAATGTATTAATCTTTAATCTAAATATTTATAACTCAAAGGTGACTGACTGACATAGTGATCTATCAACGTACAGCCCAAACCATTGGACGGATCGGGCTGAAATTTGGCATGCAGGTAGATGTAATGACGTAGGCATCCGCTAAGAAAGGATTTTGATTAATTCTACCCCAAAGGGGATAAAATAGGGATTGAATAATGCCGAAATTTTTGTTAAGTTAAATTACACGCGGACGAAGTCGCGGGCACAGCTAGTCTTTTATATTATTATAATGTACCCCTCATTAGGTGCGCGTAAAGTAGGGCCTTATTGGAAAAACATACAGGTATAACGAATTGTAAGAAACTTTAATACACTTATGCTCGAACCCTTTCTACTTCTACAAGAGGTACCTACTACACTCAAATTAAAGTAAGTCCCCACTTATATACCCAACCATGAATTCTAACAAATGATCGAACCGAATGTCGCAAATAAAATACGTTTCGCCACAAATGTTATAATTAATTAAATGTAAAATAAATGTCGCCGGACTGACAGGTGATGAACAAGCGTTGCTTAGTTTGGGACCATGTAGTATGGGTACCATACGACTGGAGGGAATCCTAAGATGTTTCAGGCGATCCCAGTGTAACCCAGACCTGGGTAAATTACGAAAAGGCCAGTTCCGAAATTCGTCCCAACGGGAATCGGAAACACAACCACCCGTCGCAGATGTAATAACCAAACAAAATAAACAACTATAGGTAATTTTAAAAATAAATCTTCGCGAGTTATTATTTCGTCTGACACGTTGTTAACATTATTAATCATTTATTTATTTTGAGCGTTAGATTACATAAGTAAACTAATCAATCACGACCTACAAGTACCGCACTTATAACTTAAGCATGGCAACTTATTTTCATAGTGGGTTAAACGATATTTTGAATTTCCCTGCCTACCTACTTTTTCATATACTTTTGTGTAACTAGGCGCACAGGGAAGTCATTGTGGATGAAATGGACGGGTAGGTAAATTGGTTTCTGTAATTAGCCATTTACAGATAAGTTCCTATACCTCATTTGCAACTTTGTTTTGTAGGTAGCTTATATATAAGTAGGTTTTAAAGTTTGAAAGAGTTGCTATTATGTAGAGAAAGTATTCCTACTAGGTAGTAAGTATACAACAGTTTGTATGAGTCCCGAAGATTGAATAATTTAAAGATAAATTTTCCTGCAACCCAGACCAGGCGAGGTCAATGCTTTTGTCAAGGTACTTACTCACAAGATCAATTCGATCTTCTCATACGATAATAACGTTTTATACAGTAATTTACGACAAGGTCGTAACATAAATAGTGTTAGTCAGTCTGACTGAATGGTATTATTTCCTATTAGAGGGGTGAGTAAGTATCTACGACAAAAAAATCTATTATGTGTTTGTACAAGGCCTGACTGCATTGCTACGCTACGTCGACGCGGTCGAGTAAAACTTTTGTTATTCTTGTATTTCAAGTTTCTTTAGAAATAGGTTTCTAGGGCTACAGAGTACAGAGTATCCAGAATGTACTGAATAGCAGCTCGTGTCAATATACTCTCGATCATTCTGTCGATACTAAGGTACGACTACGATACGACTCGTCGAAATTAGGTGATCCGGCACCTATGCTCTCTTAGTACACCCTATACTCTTGGAAATACGAGTATGTGTAAGTACCAAAATATCGCAAGTCTACCATACCAATTGCAAAGTCCCAAACTAAGTAACGCTTGTACTATCGGTACCGTACAAACACGGTGGGCGATCCCAGTGACGACCAGACCATGGAAAAATTTGACGAAAATATCATTTCATACATACTACATTTTTACCATTGCATTTCACCCTCCCTCATTTACCAATCCCAAGTCCTATTTAACCACAGTCTACTCCTCCCGCCTCCACTAAACCATAAAGGCGATGGACATTGCTGAATACATCAGACTAAAGAGCAATGTCTGTAAAGTAGGTAACGTAAATATTTTTTTCTAAATAAATAAACCAATGTAGTAAGTTGGTATGAACCTTTAAAAACATAACGGTAAAAATACCACGTCAGTATTATTTAAAAAGCATAAAATAAATTAACAAATTGATACACACTTAATTTAAAAACAAAATGAAATGTCACGGAGCCACTCATCCATCAACTACGCCCATCAATCAAAATAAGAATTGCGAAATTTTATTTTTCGAATTCGCTGCTGATTGTCAACAAAATTCGCTTAGCAAAAAGGAAAATAAACTCACATTCCCTGACATAGCTCCTGCTGTCGTAGTAGCAGACCACTTTGCTGGGCGAAGACGTGGGGGAGGCAGCCGCTAGGGCCAGGAAGGCCAGGGCGAGCAAGATCTTCATGACTAAAATTTTTAACGCTATATGACTGATCACCACGGAGCGTTAGTGGCGAATGAGCTACTAACAGCAGCCGGCTAACAAGATGCTGAAAGGTCAAAGAATAGCGATGACCGCATCGACTGGTTTCGCCGAATGTTATCTGTTGTTGTTGCCTCTGCGCCTATTATCTACGTTGGTGGACAATATTATTTAATGAGTTTTAATTGCTTATGTAGTTAAATGGGTACTTATCTAATTGTTCATAAGTACCCGTAATTGTAATTAGTGATCTTTCCCCACGTACCTACTTCTTAGGGTAACAAAATCTGTTCTTATTCTCAGATTAACGAATACGCAGATGACGCGCCTAGAACACAAAAGTGTGTCCACCAAAGCAAATACAAATTACAAAGCGAATACAATCTCGCGTCAGTACTGAACTTCGCGTCACAGCGCTTACACGTCAAAGGTGGTTAGTTGTTTTATTTTGAAAATGCCGTCTTGCGTAATTAAAAAATGTAAAAGTTGTTCACAAAAACAAAAGAAAGCAGATGGCATATCTTTCCACAGGTAACTATTGTTTATTTTATAGTTTTGTAATTTATTTACCCACAATTTGATATTGCTTACTCGGAACACAAAATTTTGATAGTAATTGGTTGGTGTTGCCAATTTACATCGAAATAAGTTTCCTTGAATTAGGGAAATGTGCATGGGGTGTAGAAAGATGATTAATTTATACATTTATATATTATGGAAATAATATATGGGAATAACTTTTAATTTGTAATAAATATTTTAAATTACTAACTTTTTTCAATTTAATGTACCTAATTATGCTTATAAAGACATCCAAAAATCTTTAATGTTATAATGTTCTTGAGTGATAATGCAGAGATCTTCAAATATCGATTTGCAGTAAAAATAAATACTAAGTTTATTTTATTTTATTAGTATTATTCTGTTCAAATACCTACTACTTAAGTACCTAAATTGCGAAAGACCATGTCCAATTTGTAACATTAGTACTACTGAGAACAATCGGAAAAATTATGGGAGTTCCGTTTCCCAATATCTGGCAACTTTACACGCACACAGATGTACGTGTCCCTACAGTGCCGCTCCTAGTTGTCACGCACACATTTAATGCTATGTGGCTTCACATCGTTTGTTGCGTTTGCTCCATCTGCGTTAATCTGAGTTCTTATTATGTTCGTATCTAGATAACAATAGGTACCTAATAATTTAACTAGTTTTCTAATTTTAATAGGTATTTATTTATTTACCTAAATTTGAGTGAGTGAGATTTTATTAGCTTGGTAATTTTTTGTGTATTATTTTCTATATATATTTTTTTTAAAGTTGTTTTATTATTTTCTATTGATCATGGTGTTGACTGTTTAGGTCGATTGCGTTGCTTTTTCTGATAATAAAAAAATCAGATAATAAAACCTACCTATACCAACTTTTATAATCTATCGAGAAACCAAATGGATCAGTAACAAAAATTTGTTACCGGAGTTGTGGTAGATTTTAACTATTCATAATTGTTTTACTTCCATGAATAAATATAAGTCCTATATCTTGATTTTTTAAGACTGTAGGTATATAAGTAGGTACTTATTTATTATATTTAAGAATTTCAATTATTAGGTTCGCAATAGGACATTATGTCTAAGAAAACCAACCCACCCACATATTTCCCTAGATCCAGAATCAATTCTGATATTGTCCAATAGGCATCCTACTAAAAAAAAACTTAATCTATGACCAAAATCACGGTGATGATGTCATTCGCGCCGCGTTGAAAAGATTTCATACGTACAAAGTAGGTATTTACATAGCTTCCGGCGCATACGCTGCCTAGCAAGCAGCCAGACCGGTTATTCATGAGGTCCCAAAACGGCCACATTAGCTCATGGATTACACAAACTCAACTGTATCGAAGTCATTCCAGAGCCATAAACTACCCCCAAATACGCCACAGTTCAAGTTACCAAATAAAAAATATTAACTTTCTGATTATGACGTAGTTATTTGGCAAATAATAGTTAATTATAAACCAATCTGTTGCTGAATAACAAGCTTTGTATGACATCATCAGAAATAAGTGAAGGTGACGAAATTGAGATAGACCTTCCATCGCATTGCAATCGCCCGCATCGCATGGCCGCACCAGTAAGGCGATTTCTATACATGTTCGCTTAATGGGACGCGGCCACCGCCATGTTTTTATAGGCATTTGATCGGCCTTACTGATTGATACGGCCGCAGGCCCCAGCCTACGGGCCCGCGTTCACCATCATAATAACGGTCCGTTACAGCGACAGTAAACGATTGGAGCATATCAAAATAAGTAAGCACGGTTACGCTCCAGCGATCCGTTAGTGGATTGGTGAACCCTCCCTTAAGAAATATAACGAAATATACCTATGCACTATAAAACAACAAGGATTCCATAAATAAACACATTGAATAAACTTCGCAGATAATCGAGCCAATGTTTTCATAATTAATTAGGAAAGCAATTGTTTGAACGCATTATCTGTAGTCCTTTTTACTATATATACTTTATTTACGACTTATTTGGACTAAATAACAAAGTGTTTACAAATAAAGAATACAGTAAGTAGTGTAGGTACCTACACTAAACCTACCTACTTACCTACAATATAATACAATAATAAATAATTATAATCCTACAAACACACCTATGTTTGTACCCAAAAATCACTCACACCTACTATAGGAATAGTGTACTAGAGTCGACCCCAGTTACACCCAAGACGAATTTCACGACGGGAATCGAATCCGCGACGACCCAATGCACTGTGCAAAGCGGTCCAGGGTCATACCTTCGGTTGATAAGTATCGATCATATAAGTAGGACCAACGTGCAATCTACCACTCGTCACGTAATAATCTTCTAATGAAGTCACCACCTGTTGATTATAATAAAAATACCAGGATACCATATTGTTATGATTGTATGACTAAACTGCATCACTTGCGTGTGTGGCCTTATTCATCATTCGCCAAGGGGCGACTCATGCGCAGCATACAAAGACGACTCGATGAATCTGACTCAATCCCGCATGATAATGTCCTTGTTATTTACACCAACAGAAATGTTATGAGGAAAATCTTCAATAATCTCATTTTGGTAGGTAGCCTCTATGCTATTTGAATAAGAGGTGACTACACAGTGGAGGGGAAAAACATACCGCTTAATGATAACAAAGTTCAATAAAGTTATCAGACTCGGTACCTACTTATTACTTATGTTGTTATCAAAGTGAGATTTTATTAGCTTGGTAATACTAAATTACACATATTATTATAAACCTGTTTGGTACTTTTTATTATTATAGTTAGTTTAATAACAGCCCTGGGTACGTGGCCCTTTTGAGCCGATCAGTTTAATGTTTATTTCATCACTTCAATTTGGTACTTTACTTTGTTGGCCTACATTAATAAATATTTTTTTTTTATATTATTTTTGTTAAATTATCTGTAGGTACCTACTTACCCTCTAGAACTTAGCAAGTAAGTAGGTACTTACCTATACATACCTAAAGATTTTTTTTGTAATGGTCTCTGTCTTTTTGGTCAATTCTGCCAATCTGCCAAATGAGGCAAATAAACTCTACTATGTACCTCCTGGAGAATTGTCTTTTATTTTTCTATTTGACTTCGCTTTTCTGTCACTGTGAAGTGAAATAATATTTGCATGCACATAAAGGTCTCTAGCTATGCCTAGTATACCTAGGTCCCAGAAAACCAGACTTCTTGCGGGAAACCGAAACATACTCGTTCCTACCTACCTACTGTCTTACCACTTTTGTTTACATTGCCCACGTTCACGCTTCATTTATAGATGCGTTCGTTTATAAACATCTAGGTATTATAGGTATATATTATAGCGTAGTGTAGGACGCCCTCCGACCAGGTGGGATGACGATCTGCGAAAGACTGCAGGCAGATGCTGGATGCGGCAAGCTGAAGACAGGGCGCTATGGCGCACATTAGAGGAGGCCTATGTCCAGCAGTGGACAAGCATAGGCTGATGATGATGATGATGAGGTATTATAATAATTGTTAGTGTTCAAAGAATATTACATCGGTACGTAAGTACCTACCTACACATTATAATTCAAAGCAACACAAGTTTTGGAAATTAAAATAACAATGACAACATCATAAGTACTTTTCCATTTACCGCCAAATAGTTCTACTGAATTAGCTTTTATCTGAAACTCTATAGTTCTTTTACCATAGGTTTGAGGCTCGCTACTCGAAAGCGTAGCTACGTTAATATTCAAATGCATGGAATGTGCAGCGCCTCTATCGACCACTCGGGTACCAAACTAAGAATTCATGATTCATCCTACTAATATTATAAATGTGAAAGTTTGTGAGTATGGATGTATGTATGTATGTTTGTTACTCCTTCACGCAAAAACTTCTGAACGGATTCGGATGAAATTTGGAACACAGATAGTTTATAACCGGCATTAACATATAGGATACTTTTTATCCCGATAATCCCGAAATTTTTGTTACGTTAAATACTACGCGGACGAAGTCCGTGGGCACAGCTAGTAATAAATAAAGGTAAGTACTTCACGGCAGAAAAGCGTGTAAAATTGCAATAATTCTAGGCACGTCAATTATTAGCTCCGTGATTAGCCTACACGGCACACCTCAGACGAAAATAATAACGTAGACGGAACGCCTAGAACTAGTCAGCGAAGTAAAGCTATCCAGATAACTTTTTAAGATTTTCCGATCGCTGCTCTACTATATCACGTCGTCAAAAATATTAAAAACAAATGACGAGAGATTTTTTAAGGAATCTTGATTGATGCTACTATTATAGCATTCTTTCTAGCTTCACTCGCACTAGTTCTACATCTTCTTTATTATTTGCGTCTGAGGCCCACACGTATTTAAGTACTTATCGAAATTGGCATTGTTTATTTGATTTATTTTTTCCAACACATAAGTAAACACTATTTGTTCAAAGATTTCCATCGACCATAGGTAAGCGAAACTATATTATTTAGTTACCAATTTTCTCAATCCAAATTAGTTGCAAACCCGAAAGTGAAGCCACGTACGACCAACAAAGAGAAACGCAACCAACGCACGTCGCCTTGATATTTCTTCTTTAATCTTGAACTCAGTGTGAAAGGATTGCTACTAGGTGACTAAGTTACTGTAAACAATTACTAGAAAACTGACGTCATCCTCTATGTTTGCCGCCATCTTTGTTCACAAAGCTTAGTTTTGTCCACTTCCATATCAAGGAAATAGTTTATGTAGAACATACATGACTTCAGATCAATTCCCTGCACTTTACAAAACCCAGCTGTTTCGTAAATCAGCTGATTATACCATCCATCTTCACCATATAGATAAAACCATCTGGTTATATAATGGTTGCAGGATAGGTATCCAAAAAATATTTGGAAGTAGGTAGGTCTTTCTATCTATCCGGGGCCGCACCGACGAGGCGATAACGATGCGACGCGTTTGTTCAACGAAATCGCTGTCCGCAATCACCTTACCCGGGGCGGCCGAACCACGGTTTAACCAATAAAATATTGTATTGTATGTGAGCCTAGTGTGTAAGTGTAGACGTATATTGTTATAAGAAAGTAATTTAAAACAAACTGCTTGCTAATATTTGTTTAATTTCACTTTCTAAATTTCTAAATTACCCTGTCCTACGTCAGAACAGCCACAAATAATTTAAAAACGATACACTATGCTTATGACAATAAAATATAAAACAGTGAGAAATTTGGCACTCCTCTGTGAAAAGTATAAAATGATAAATATAATAAATAATTTCAAAAATGTAAATAGTCTGAATGTTAAGATTCAACAGTACATCTAATGAGTGGCCCCGACATTGGCCGGCGGGTTCTGGTTTTGCGTTTGAGCTGGAACTTGTTGGGGCACTTGGTTGCTACCCTGCTGAACTTGACCCTGTGCTTGCTGCGGCTGTCCTTGAGCCTGCTGCGCTTGCCCCTGACCTTGCGGGCTAGGGACAGCTTGCGCCTGCGACACAGGCGGAGCTTGAGCCTGATTTACATTATTCTGGGCCGGTTGAGATTGCGCTTGCCCCTGGAACTGTCCCTGGGGAGGTTGTTGACCTTGAGTAGGTTGCTGCCCTTGGAAACTTCCTTGAGGTTGTTGCCCTTGAGGTGGTTGCTGTCCCTGGAATTGACCTTGAGGGGATTGTTGGCCTTGAGGTGACGGTTGTCCTTGGAATTGGCCTTGAGGTGACGGTTGCCCTTGGAATTGGCCTTGAGGTGGATATTGACCTTGGAATTGACCTTGAGACGGATGTTGACCTTGTGGTTGCCCTTGGAATTGACCTTGTGGTTGACCTTGGAATTGCCCTTGAGGCGCTTGGTATTGAGGAATCTGTCCTGGTTGTTGATAGACTTGCTGGGGCTGTTGTTGGTACTGCGGTACATGTCCCTGAGGTGGTTGCCCCTGAGGATAGTACTGCTGTTGCCCTGGGTGCGGCGGCTGGTGTTGGAACTGTTGTTGGTAAGCTTGTTGTTCATAAGCCCTGTACTGCATGATTGCTTCGCTTATCTGATGTTCAGCACCGGGTACCGGATGGCCACGGGCATCAAGCTGGAAACCATCATAGTCGTGTGTTATTAGTTACTTAATTGATGATTTTAGGATGAAAGAACTAGGCATGCTGTTAGAAATTAAATGCTATCACTTAGCTGGTATTTTGTTTTACTATAATATTAAAATTCTGTTAAATAGAGGCTCACATAAAGCACCATGTGATAGTGATGCGCCTATGACAGTTGCTTTACCAGTAATTACAATAACAAAGGGCGTCTTCGGAATTATTTTAATAATGTAAGTCCTTCGTAGTGCAAAGACAAAAGGCGGGTTGGTCCGTAATTATTGTACCAGAAGCAAGTGAAATTAATTATGAGTGTCCAATAATTACAATTACAATACTAACCAAGCCACGTTGCTGCAAATATTTCATCTCTCCAAGCCTCCTCTTTTCATACTGTTCATACTCGTTTTGAGTGTAAATCTCGTTATCTTCAAGTGTCTTCCAGCCTGAAACTCAAAAAAATCAATGGAGATACTTTACAACTAGTATATAAAAATGAATCTCCATTTCCTAGGTTATCGCATCACGCGTGAACGGATGCAACAATATCACTATTTTTTTTGTTGCTAATATTATTGCCCGGAGAAGGCTCTTATTTATAAAAGAATAAAATAAGAAAGTTGAGCGGAACAATTCGAATTCAATATTCAAAGTTAAGACAGGTCTGTTCTTAACATTATTGCGACTATACTATCCCTTTGTAAATTGAACTTTAGACTCCAATACTTAACGTTTAAATTTGAATTTCATACCCTCATCTTTGTTGAACTGATCTTTCTGTGTTGCAGCCAAGAATTCGCCGATCTCAATCAAACCGTCGCGGTTGTGATCGTACTCCTGGAACACGTGTTCCCGCATTCTCTCCATCTCCTCAGCCCTCTCGTGGAGATCCTTGTTGGGTCCATTCGGTGCATACAACTTATCCAACTCCTTGATGAACAAAGCTTTAACTTCATCCGCGTCCCACACACCGTTGCCATCAACGTCTGGAATTCAAAAAGGAATATGTGATAAGTATTAACATACTAGTTTCTGCCCGCGACTTCGTCCGCGTAGACTTATGTAAAGTATTCTATGTGTTAATCCAGGCTATAAACAATCTGTGTTCCAAATTTCATCCGAATCCGTTCTGTAGTTTTGGCGTGAAAGAGAAACAAACATCATGCACACTTACAATCTTTCGCATTTATAATATAAGTAGGACTAAATATTACTTAAAATTGAACAAATTGTTCGATTATGACGTTGGCGTATCTGAACCACTCAATTATAAGAAACTCGGACCATTTTGGACGTACCTGCCATAATCGATGCACTTTATTTTTAATGCAATGAAAAATATCTTAATTCATAGTAGCATCTGTATAAGACGCTTTAAATTAGTAATCACTAATGCAAAAATAAGTGTTTTATAAATAATGTAAAAGCTACTTATGGGTTGGAGATACGAGATTAATAAAAAATAGATAATTGTATTCAAATGTACTCAACCATTTTTAATACAATTATTTCAAGATATATTGTAACAATCCATTGTAGTTCCATTTTGCAAAACTAAATCCAATTGAGATAATAACGTGTTTCAGTGTGAATGTTTTGTCGGCATAAATGAGGGGAAGCCATACTGAGAAACACTACACAAATAATTCTTTAGACATTAGATAGAATAAATAAGAAACAAAAATGAAAACTAAAAATTCTGCTTCCCACAAAATTCTACTAGATGATAAAACTAAAATATGTAATTTGAAATCAATCAATACATACCAATCTAGTTTAATCTTTGACGCGATAATTTATCTATTTATCATCGTTATACACTAGTCGTCAAGCAGATAACCAACAAATACGTGATTAATAATTACTTAATTTCCCCATACACAGTTTCCAATTGTATGCATTGTGAATTGTGTGCATTGGAAATGAACAAAACAAATATTAAACAACTTTACATGCACAGCGCCAACACAATAGTATAGGTACAGAAGTTAAATTCCACACAGAACATGCAAGCAGGCGAGTTATAATAAAAAACGGATCTAATAGGTGAAACAGAAAGGGTCTATTTTTTGCAAGTTTACTTTGTAAATCTATAACTATCGGCTTTGTGGAAGAGTTGAAGGTTTTGTAGACCTATGAAATCTGTCAACAGCTGTATCCCTAAACATCTTTTGTTCTTCAAGTTTCCTCCAAAGCTGATAGTTTTAGAATTACAAAGTTTAGTTTTGAATTAAAAAGTATACGCTTTCTGTTTCAACCTGTATAATCCTAAGAACGAATTTTCTGTACGTTTTCTATATTGCGGCGCAAAATCGCACGCGAGGCAGGTACCAATCACCACTGACCTCGGTTAAATTAAATTCTACCAAGTACAATGATAACTCTCTATCAATACTACATACATTTGCACGATGCGGATCTTACCATGCATCATGAAAAACACTTTTGGGTTGAAATCTTTTGAATCCATTTTATCAGCTTTTTTCCATACATCTAACAACTGTTCCTTTGTGACGGGGTGATGCAGCTGTCACAGATAATGGAGTATTATTAAATAGCTTTACAAACGTGACTCACCATGCATCATGAAGAATGCTTTTGGGTTAAATCCCTGGTCCATATGATCCTGTTCCTCCCAGACCTCCTCCAGTTGTTGTTTAGAACCGGGGTGGTGGAGCTGTGATTCAAACAACTGATGTATAACATGAACAGGTAGCTTATCACCCTTATTACCCAGGCCATTAAAATCAAATTGATTTAATTGTGTTGTGGTGATGACGTGGGTGGAAATTGCCCTAGAAAATGATATGAAAGAGAATTGGGGCGGCCGATGCCCAGCAGTAAGACAATCTCATATTAACTTGCCATTTGCCTAGAAAACAGAGAGTATCCTGCATTTGTATAAATTTTACATTGTACTCGCGATGTTATCATTTGCAGAATTGATGGGAACAAGTTTTTTGATAAATATATTTGAAATAAATATTCGAATTTCGTTTATATTTTTATTCAATTTAATTCTATATCCTTATCCAAACCCTTCAAGTATTATTGTTTTCTTATATTTACGCGTTGGTTGCTGTAAAGCAGCCGTAACGTCGGGAACATAAAAGTAAATAAACGCCATAGAATCTGTAAAATAATTCCTTCAAGTATTATTTCGGACTATAGAAACAACCTGTATAGGAAGAAAATTAAGTTTCAAGGAAACTTACTAATACAATCCCCGCTAAAGAGTAAGTACCAAGTTACCAAATTGAAAAGTTAAAAGTACAAATTTAATTTGTAAAGTCAATACGATATTATCAAGGACACCACCACATTTGCAACATAAGCAATAACGCTTATCGACGCAGTCATAGCGAGAGGCATGTTTATGAGCGACTTTCAAAACAAACCTCAGTAAATAATACGGAAGGTACACGTATTTGAAAATTACTTTTGAATTTTTCCGTGTTGATTCACCTTATGAGCATGTAGGGATATATAGGCCTTAGTTATCTTATAAATAGGAATTGTTACAGCCTCCTTAATCCCATATAATTATATGAGGCAACTAGCTGAGCCCACGACTTCGTCCGCGTGGAATTTTGATCCTTTCTTAGGGGATGTCTACGTCATAGTAGCTTTATGCATGCAAAGTCTCAGCCCGATCGGTTTAAAATTGACAAAGTTTCATACAAACTTTCATCCCCTATTTTATTCCCTTGGGGGAGAATTAATCAAAATCCTTTCTTAGCGGATGCCTACGTCATAACTACGTCCAGTGGTTTGGGCTGTGCGTTGATAGATCACTATGTAAGTCAGTCACCTTTGAGTTATATATATATAGATGTTTGCAATGCCGGCCTAATAAGTCTCTGTTTTCCTGTAACTAGTACAATTCCGATAAGCTGGTTTTATTTAGGAATACCTATTGAAATGTTTCACTACCACACCAACGACAATAGGGAGTGTAGTGTGACAACCTCAGTTTAAGTAATAAAATAGAATGGAAATATTCTGTCTTACTGGCTGATGATGTTTAAGTGCTTCCTCTTCCTTTTTAGCAGTCTCCATGTATTCCTTCTTCTGAGTTTCATCCATATTCTCAACCTTCTGATGTTCATCGTATTTCTTCTGCATTTCATATTCCTGCAAAAACATAGTTAAGTTAGTATAGCATAGCATGCGGTGCATTAGTCTCAATAGTATAGTAATTAGTGTATTTCAATATATTATGTAGTACATGGAACTTTAAAAACACAATTGACAAAGTCCAATTGATGCATAGGGCTTTTAAACCAGGTTTCATTTGGTTTAAAATGTTCCATCGTCTCATTTTGCTTACGGTAATCGACAAGTTGCAATATCAATTTCTATTAGCAACACTAATTATGGAAATACTAGCTGTGCCCCCCGACTTCGTCCGCGTAGTATTTAACGTAACAAAAATTTCGGGATTATCGGGATAAAAAGTATCCTATATGTTAATCCCGGTTAAAAACTATCTGTGTTCCAAATTTCATCCAAATCCGTTCAGTAGTTTTTGCGTGAAGGAGTAACAAACATACATACATACATACATCCACACTCACAAACTTTCACATTTATAATATTAGTAGGATTTTAATTTTATTAAAGCCAAACTCAATAATATTGAATGTCATGTTGTCAAACCATGTTTGGGGTTTTGTTAAATAAGATATTCTATTTTATATTGTAATAACCAATTAACTAGTTATACTTATGTTTATTCTCCAATGTTTAACTGGAACATATTATATTAACCAGCAACCAAACATGTACCTATTTACTAAGAAATACCTAAAAACAAGGAAAAACCTTAATCTACATATATAAAAATGAATGTTTGTCTGTATGTCCTTTATATAATCGTAAAATATGCATTTGATCATGTCATGATCTTCAGCAGTGTTGTGCATGATCCCACAAAAGTTTCTGAGTTGGTACGACCAATCTTTGACAGTATAGCAACGCGCGTATGGTACGGCCATTTGTTGATAAATTCCATATCAAGTTCAACTTAAGTATTGTTACTTCATTAATCTTACCTTGAATTCCTCTCTTCTCTTCTTGTCAAGTGCTTCTAAATCCGCAGTCGCCTTAAATATGAGTTTTTTCAAGTCCTCAATCTCAAAAGTGTGGGGGTTGGCGTGATCCAAATGCTCATTCGTTGGCACTTTGCCGGTGTCATCAAGTTCATTCATTAATTCAAATTTCTGTAAATTATGTAAATATTTTTATATACCTAATTACTATTTGTTTTGTCAATTTATTAAATCAAATAAAATAATTAATTGGTACTTCATTTGCTGGAATGACAGACTTCACAGAATTTACATGCACATTCTCTATTACTTGCCAACAAACCACCTATTAATAGATCTTTGAACTGTCTACAAGATAAATATAGTAATAGTTGCGAGGTTTGATACTTCATGCAGGATAGTTTTTCTCTGAAATCTAAATTCTTAAAGCTTTTCTTAGTGGTCACATCAGCCCAAATACCTATTACTTCTCTTCTGGAAATATTTACTTAACCATAGTAATTAATTACCTAACAAAAAACTTGTTACAACAATTTTAGTTGGTAAAAAATGGTGTAAATGTTTTGTGTGGTATGTATGTAGTCATATTTCCTCCTTATCCGCCTATTATATATATTCTTACAGCAACACCTTTTATAAATAAACAGGATAAAAAAGATGACGTCAACATCAAATTAGTGCTATAGTTATTTCATGTCATGCAAACGCGTGCTGTGACTCTTATGAATCTGTAATATGGTTCAATTTGGAAGAACACACGCGTCTTCGGAAAATAAACTGACTATACATATACATAATAAGTTATTTTTACCTTTGTCGCCAAATGTCGGAGCCTATCCAGCTCACGTCGCTTGATTTCGTCCAATTTAGTTCTCACATTGTGATTCACAAAGTCCAATTGATCAGCTAGCTTCCCAGACTAAAATTAAAGTAAACTTTTATTAAATGTCAACCTGTAGGGTATAAATGGCAAATAATCCTGATCTGTGACACATAAAGAATGGCTAGCCTTGGTAATGAGGTCAAAGTCTTACATCTGGCGTGCATTGGGTACAGATGCATGGAAACGAATAATAATCTCGCGATCATTCGCAATAGCAGTTTTCTATTAAAAAATATGCCACGGCAATAAGTATTAAGTATACATAGGTGAGGGAATTAATAATTTTTCACAAATGCTAACAATATTAAAACAATACATATATGTATTTATTGATTAAAGTTTGTTTAAACTACTCGGTTATAATTGATCATACTGTGTACATTACATGTTTACGAAACTTAAAACATCTGTATTATTGCTATTATTTCAGTTGTTTTGTTAATTATATCACTGGAAGTAAACATAAGAAACGCCTTAAGTATATAATTATGAAATTAATGCAAGACACATACCCATTCACGGGATACAGTAAGTTTGATGATGAAATATAACGTTTTGTTATATAGTTAAATACTCACTTTAATATCGTCATCGGAAGCTTTATTCAAATGCTCCCTGAAGTCAGGATCACTCTCCAGTGCATCGACAACTTCCTTCAAGTATCTGTGATACTCCATGTATTCAGTCTAAATAGAAATACATAACTATGTTGGTGAAACAAACAAAATTTATGAGCTTATGTCACCAAACTGTTTATAAAATTGATTAACAAGTAAATGAGAGCAAGAGTTTTCAATTGGTTACAAAAACATACTTTCAAGTGTCTAGGGGCCGCTAACTGGATGAATAATATACCACAATTAAATTGCCACCCATAAAACCGATAGGTTATAGTTTAGTACATTTTTATCAATCAATAATATTCCAATAAGCATATAAATAACAATATATTGATTCATCTAGTTAACAAGTGGCTAAATTATTTACCCATCCAGGATCATCTGGGGACTTTGTTGTCTCCCCCACAGGTGGAGCATAGGAACAGTGCAGTATCGCCAAGAAACATAAAAAATTCGCCAACAGCCTCATTTTATCTAAGAGAAACAAATAGGAAAGTGTTTTTGGTTTGATTTTGTTCACAGCAAAGCTTCCTGATATCAGTTGACTGATAAATGAATTCTGCTTAGATTTATAATAAAGTTGATTGCTATATAAATCTATAAATTCATTCGCACTCAAGTTTATAATTAAAATTATCTTCCTACCGTAAAGCGATAGCCAGTTGGTAGCAAAATATAAAATAGAATATCAGAGACACAACAACTTTTAAAAATTAAGTAAATAAACAGCGGTACAAAATCGATAAAAACGAATCAATTAAAGTTCAGGGAAATAAAACAGGTTGGTATGGAATTTACAGTCCTACTTGCATAAAGCTATAATTTAACAATGAAAAGATTATTTGTCTTACTTTCTAAAAATGTATGTAACTGACCAACAAACTAATTATCAGCCAAAATGATGTATCACTCAGAGTATCACTGCTGTTAAGGATTTAAAACTGAAGTAATATTGCAGATATCGTCACATTTGTAGAAAATGAAATCGACAAACTTATTTTGATTTGACGTGTCCCAATCAAACCAATGCGCAACCAAAGAGTATTGTTCAGTATAGTAAAGTAATACATCGGGTAAAGAGTGCCCTCTTGCGGCGTTTACGTGCATATAGAATTATAGTGCCTCTATATTTCTGAACAGGAACTAATGCTATATCTACGTGCGTACGTATCACTAAATAGTAGGTAGGTATACAACAAAGTCGCTTCCCGCTGTCTGTATGTCCCTATGTAAGCTTAGATCTTTAAAACTACGCAACGGATTTTGATGCGGGTTTTTGTTAATAGATAGAGTGATTCAAGAGGAAGGTTTATATATTATGTATAATACATGCATAATAAAATAGAGAAACACAGATCATTTTAGAGCCGTGCGAAGCCGGGGCGGGTCGCTAGTACCTAATAAAATGGTTTCTGGGATGTTATCACAACTCAGGACGGTGGTGGTGGAGTAATCTCAACTAATCTCTACATCAACGAAAGCATAAAAACCGAAATTATCACATTATGTAAATACAACCAAGCAAAAGTTACTAAGTGACGGCTATATAACTCATATTCGCCCAAAGTGGCGTTTAAGGCTAAAGCACCCATCTAGCCCGCCAAGTTCAAATTTTTTGAGGTTTTTTAGAAATTTTTCAAAATCTGACAATATTAAAAGGCACTTTTTTATTTATAACACGACCACAAATCTGTGGGCTTGTGTAATCACACATCAAGACTTTAAGGTGCGTTAAGGTAAGATAGATTGATTTTTGATAAATTGAAGGAGTCTGAGAAGATAATTTAAAAACGGTGCTAATTGTTAATGAAAATACGTATTTTAGCCCTGAATTTTGCTGTGTTTCCGACTTACACGTGAGCCAAGACGAGACAATTTTTTGATGAGCATTATGAAAAATTTAGCGTCGGAGGGCAAAACCGGACACCAACTTAAAGTTTCTTCTAGTGCTTGGAGAATAATAGCGGCGTTTTCCCTGAAAGAAAACGCATATTAAACTACTTACCTTATTCGAAGCTTATACAGTGAGATAGGCATTTCCGTTTCCCGTCTTCTTTGTTCCTATTGGCCTACGTTTGTGGTATGATCGGATGTGACGTCACCATCACCAGGCAGTGGAGTGAGTGCGGTTGAGCTCACTTCATTTCTGCTCATTGTGTCGAAACACCAGGCAGATTTAAAAAATAAGCTTCGAATAAGGTAAGTAGTTTAATATGCGTTTTCTTTCAGGGAAAACGCCGCTATTAAACCACTAGACCGTTATTCGAAGCTTATACAGTGAGACGTGTTTGTTATCGCCTGGTGATGTCCATTTTTCTAGGTCGCCAATGGGAATAGACGCCAATGTGATAAAGACTTCATACTAGAGTGTATTGTATTGTAAATAAAAATAACTTGAATATATGACAAATATAATAAAATATAAATAATGCATTTCTATAAGCTTATCGCCAATATTATGCCATAATATCAATATGCATATGCATCAAGTAAATCATAATATTAATTATAATCAATAATAATCAACGAACGGGTCTGAATAATTTGGGAATAGTATAGTTCTGAGTGAGAGATGTACTTTTAACTTCCCGCTTATAAAAATTTTTGAACGTATTAACTGATCTCCAGTTGCCACGTGCTAGGATATCGTCCAGTGGAAAATTGTTGACCCAATTACTTGACGCTACTGCAGATCTTACACTACCAGGTGTCGCTATAATGCCGGCCTCTTTAAAAATAGTCTTAATCCACCCAGCAATTACAGTACGAGAAGCAGGCTTCGGCTGACCTCGAGTGTTGACAAATAAATTTGATGAGTTAGAAATTTGTCTCCTCTCGTTTAATAAAGAGATTGTGCGTTTAACCCAATAAACGGGATCAAGATTTTGATTTGTACGATTGATTAATAATTTCCAACCAGATTGTCGAATATCAAAATTATCAGTTTTTGAACCGAATTCCGGCCAAAAAACTATAGAATCGCCAGATCTAGTACAATGTGCGTCATCTACTCTTAACAATGTTAAATCGTGTATACGTCGCCCTGAACATAATAAAAGCAAAATAGCCGTATGACGCTGTATCTGAAAAAAGTTATTGCTTTGAATACTATAAGTAGATAGGAACTGCACCAAATCATCTATATTCCAAATAGGAGGTTTCGGTTCCTTAGGGTGGCTAAGTGAAATTGATTTCAAAACATGTTTTACTAAAACATGGGAACTTAAATAACTAGATTGATCAGTATTGCACAATGTAGAAACAACCGATTTATGCAACATAATGGTATTATATGATAATTTATATGTAAGGTGTAAATCCGCTATAAACCTCGCCAAGTCCGATGGAGAGGGCTTATCTGGGTTTATTTTCGATTTAACAGACCAGGAAATCCAGCGATTCCAGGCCACCTTGTATGTTTTTAGTGTGGTGGGCCGCCAAGATGATTTTAGTAATGCCAATTGGTTTGGATTCCATGAAGTCAAATCTTTCGACCACCCCCACATTTCCAGATCGCCAGGGTCATCTTGTCTACCATCGGGGGAGGCAGCCCTGGCCTTATGTCCACTAGCACTCTCCGTAGGTTCCGGATCGTGAAGGGGGGCGCTAATGCTCGGTTCTTGAGGTCGGCTCTCCAGAACACTCGCTCCCAGCGAGGGACCACGATTCGGTATGTTCCCGCTGCCGTGTTTAGGTGTGCCAGAATTTTGGGGACTAAAAAGAGTGGTGGAAATATCCATGCCAGGGGATAGTTCCATTGAATGCTGAAAGGATCGTGGATTACTGCTTTGTCGTCGTTCTAATCCAAAGTCCCGTAATTGTGGACTACATGTGCCCTCTCCGAGGCAAAAAGATCTACTACGGGCCAACCCCACTTGGCGAATACTCTTTTGGCGCAATCGGGTAGAATGTGCCACTCCGGGGCTAGACGATGTCTCGAAAGGTGATCCGCATGAGTGTTGTACAGTCCCGGTAAGTAATGAATCTTGAATTGTATCTGATGCTTGTCTAGTAGGGATAGAATCTGGTAGGTGATGTCCATCAACATCTGAGAGTGAGTGCCCCCCTCCTTGCGGAGATAAGACACAACTGTTTGTTGTCGCCTTGTATTAAAAGCGAAATGCCACATAAGTCCGTCGCATAGCTTTCCAGAAACCTCAAGATTGCTAGCATTTATTTTTGGTTGCAATGCAACCGTTGCTCTGTCTCTTCCCATACACCCGATACTGACAGGTTGTTGAGCTGCGCACCCCAAGCCACGTCGGATGCGTCTGTCGTCAAAAACTGTGTAGGGGCTGGATTGTGCAACATTCCCGGTTGTTGACAATTCTGTATCCACCATCTCATCTCGGTTAGCACCTCCAGAGGCAGGGGGTGCAGCTTCGCCATTTCTTTGGGTAACGAATTCATTAAACGAAGGACCTTGCGATGGTTTAGTCTTCCTCTTGGAACGACAAAACTTGCAAAGCTCAACAAACCTACCACTTGTTGTAGGTCTTTCAGGGTAACAACTGCTTTTTCTATTATCATAGAAACTCTTTTGATGAGCTGATCCAATTTCTTTTGCGGGAGTGACATCTGATTGCACCAAGGGTCCCATAAAATTCCCAAGAAAACTATACTCTTTTGTGGCACTGTTATCGACTTTTGAGTGTTGATTTGCCAACCTAAATACCGGAGGGTTACTTACAGTGTTTTTACATGATTCTGTAAAACGATGGGGTCTTGATGCGCTAAAAGAAAATCGTTTTAGACGACTAATCTCATCGCTTTCTCTCGCATGATCTGAGCAATCCAATTGGTAAGCATTGCAAAGGTCTTTGGAGCAGAACTCAGACCGAATGGAAGACAGGTCATCTCGAGAAGCTCTCCATCGTATATGAGGCGTAGGAACCTCCTGTGTGCTTTTGCTATTGGTAAATGAAAGCATGCTTGGGATAGATCCACTTTGCACACCCAATCGTGAGGTTGCAGAAAATCGGGAATTTTGCGCATGTTTATGAGACGAAAGTGATCGATTACTACGTAATAGTTCAGAATTTTTAAATTGAATATTGGACGGGAGGTCTCTTCGTCTTTCGGTACCCAGAACAGGGGAGAGATGAAGCTGGGAGAGGGGTCCACTTTCTTTAAGATGCGTTGAATCCTCATTTTTCCAATAGTCAAAGACATTTCTTTTGATATTGGGGTTTGCGGATAATGGTACATATTTGGAATGAGCAATGGTGGTTTCTGAACAAAGGGTATGCGATACCCCTTTATTAAACGAAGAATGGTCTTCGGTGCGCCCATTTTCATCCAATGATTGTGAAAACGTGCCAACCGACCTGCTCGAAACTGGGTTCAGTCATTGTTTTTGATGCTTGGCGGACCCTCTATTGAAAGAAGGGGAATGCCCTCTTTTTCTATTACCTCGCTGGGAGGTGTGAGATATACGCCCTGGTCGCGAACCATGGTTATGAAACGATCCTCTCTGTTGAGGATCGTTCCGAAACTGATTTCTAAGATCAGGTATATGCTCTCGCGAAGAGCAATTATGTGTATATCCTCCCCGCGAGGGAGGATAGTAATGTGTGAACCCTCCCCGCGAGGGAGGGTAATTATGTGAGCATCCACCCCGCGAAGGTGGGTAGTTGTAAGATGAAGCACCACGCGATGGCGCTTTATTTTGATGTTTGCTCTGTGAGGGCTGTGAAACAGAGGTATTTTGTTTCGCAAGCGGCCAGAAAGACTTACGCACGCCGCCAGCTTTCTCCAAAGCTAACGTAAATTTTTCCGCATCGAATAAGTTCGCACACGACGGTGGAATTCTGTTTAGAGCGGCCTTAACTAAAGGATCTTTAACAGATTTTAATATAGCGTCCCTACGTAACTCAATACTCTCTGCACGATGTCCACAGACTAGTTGTAAAAGATCGGCAGAAACTTTGTGAAATTCGCCATTAATAAATATTTCTTCGACTTTTGCACACATAGACTCATGATTGCAATCAGTCGACTTAGCCCACATAAGAAGATTACGCAGACCATTCTGTATGCTTTCTTTTTGTTTTAATACACAAAATGTTATGGCCGCAAATGCTTTGTCCGTATAAGTAAGGTGACGAGAGCTATCATAAGATTTAATCTCTTCATTTGTGTCAAGGTTTGTAAATCCCGGACTATGGTTGTATAATTTCTGTGTCTCTGCATAACGCACTTCAGACCAGGATGAGGTTTCGAAACGTTGTATATCCGAGAGAATTTTCAATAACGGATCAGGTGTTTTAGGAACTGCGGGCTCCTTTAATTTTGTTTCAATATCAAATGTAATGTCCGGTTGTGCGATTTCATCGTGGTATAAATCTCCAATCACACATGAACTAACAGACACGTTGTCACAGCAGGGTGCTGCATCATTAGCAGTAGCGAATTCATTAGCAGTGATATATTTACTTAGTTCACTTACTTGTCTACTTAATTTGTCTATCCGCTTATTCTTTCTGCGGCGGCGACGGCGTGAGTGCTTTCGCTTCGCGCCCGAAGATGAACTGGAACTGGAACTGGAGTCACTGCTGCTGCTGCTTGTCACTTTCCGATCTCTTACAGCCGTAGCTATATTACTCACGGGACAATTAACATCCGTTCTGAAATAAGCTTAAAGGTTATCGAAAGAAATATTTTAATTATTACTAATGCGGGTAGGTATTTAAAATGTGTATCTAAATTATTTAGTTGTGAATAAAATATACATTAAGCATGTTTATTTCATACTTTCGTTACGAATTTACACGCTCAAGCATTATTACCCACATCTGATTACCTAATTTGAACCACGTTCTAAAACATTACGTTTAAAGTAGGACACTACTATTCTAGGAACACAATTTTAACAAATCGAACGGCAAAAACCGTTATATATTTAATGTACTTACTGGTCCATATTCTTATCCAGCAACTATTCAATATGAATTAATATTTTAAGTTAAGTACAAAATATCACACGATATTCTATTTTTATTAATTTTCAAAAGATTTGTGCGCAGATGTGATCGCACAAGTGATCTTGACGGAAAACAAAACGCCAATGAGCAGAAATGAAGTGAGCTCAACCGCACTCACTCCACTGCCTGGTGATGGTGACGTCACATCCGATCATACCACAAACGTAGGCCAATAGGAACAAAGAAGACGGGAAACGGAAATGCCTATCTCACTGTATAAGCTTCGAATAACGGTCTAGTGGTTTAATGCCCATAAATGAATATATACGAAATTTATCGTTCTAACGAATATTTAAAAAACAATCCATTATTCCAATAAACATACATGTCCTGATCAATTGTGCGAATTTCATTTGGGCATCTACTCTTGCCTCTGATGCAAAAATTGGGTGATTATCTGATCCTCAAACTTTGTAATGTGTCAAGATCAGTCACGAAGGTATAATAACCTAGATAGGATTTTTTTATTATGGGTGCGTTCCACTTAGCATTCACAACGATCAAAATGCTCCTTTGGCCGTTCCATATAACAACCGCGGTCGTTGTGGTCGCGGTGAAAACGTCACTCAGGAGTGATTTTTTCACCGCAACCACACGCGTCGTCATGACTTACGCTCATGTGAAGCTCACGATGACCCATTTAAAAATGTGGGTCGTAGTGATCGTTAAGAAATTTAAGCGGGATTTTCAAAACTCAAAGCATCAATGATGGCGAGCGTAAAACTACGTTATTTCATGCGGAAGTAGATATTTTAGTAGAAGTGAATGTTAAAGACATTTTAGTTACATTAGAACGTAAATTAATTAAATACACCTCTAATATGAAAAAAAAAAACTATAAATCGATTTAAACAATAATTATTTAAGTTTATTTTCAAGGCTTATAGATTATATCCTTTTGCTTTCTTTTTACTAACCGCTGTTTTTTATTATTTACCTCCACGCTCAAAACGCTCTATAATCCATTCCACTTGAGTTTACGACAGTAACGCTCACAAGCAATTGGAGCGGGAAAAACTGCGGTCGTGAGCGTGATCGTTGTGATCGCTAAGTGGAACGCACCCTATTTAACCTAAATTGGTTATATAAAGGAAATTAACCTGGTTCTGATTTATATTATACTAACGGTGCAATGCGAACCAAAACATCTAATTTTAATAGCTTACAAGATGATATAGAATAAAAGTTTGACAACCACTACCCGTTTTTGAACGGGTAAAGATTATCCGATCTTGACCGGTGAGGGGGAACATCGGATCTTTGCCTACAATGACGCTAGGCTAGCTTGGATCAGTTCTGTCCAGCTAGCAGTCCATAAAACACAGTATTTTGACAAAATAATATCCAAACGAGGTACTTGCCAGCCAAAATATACAAACAAAAGTCAAAGTGGCAAGACCGGATGGCCAAAAAATATAAAAAATACGTTATTTTTTATGGCGAGTAGCACATGTTAAACTTGCCGAAGCGACTGGCGGGAACTATTAGTAGCGCCAGGATAAAATTGCCTCGTGTAAAAAGTTCCAACATAAGAAAACATGGCCAAATTCGCCGGTAATTAATCTCATACGGTCTTGCCCCACCGCCGATCTTACCTGAACGCACCATATAGAGACATCTTCCGTACTTATTAGAACTATAGTTTCTTACTCAATTATGTAGATGGCGTGACTGTCTTTCAATATAAACCAATGTCCTACCTGTCACCCCCTGTGCGCAACGCACGCATAGAGAATATAATCCCGATATAATTATTACTGAGCGAAACCACAGACTTAATAATATGGAACGAATCACACTAAACACCGCACCGTACAGCGAGAACTGTCAAGTCTCTGATATTGACAGCTCCAAAATCCGTCTATAGTTAGCCTCGGCCGAAAATTTGATTTCTAAAAGTTCTTTGGTAAAAGTGTTGTATATTTTAGTGAATTTGCCAGAAATAATACAAAATCAACCAATAATGGATTTTAAAATGCACGAATACACACATGCTTTAGTTGGGAGAGTAACCCCGGGTTCCCAACACGGTGATAACATTGATTTTGACGATGTGCGGCGCCAGCACGACTGCTATCTGAGACTTCTTCGTGAATTGAACGTAGAAGTGGTTGAAGTAGACTTGCACGGCTCGCTGTCTGAGAAATTGTTTTTAGAAGACCTGGCGATTGTATGCCACGGGATAGCCTTGCTACCCAAGCCCAGTACGTCGGTAGGAGACCAAAATGTAAGTAGATGTACCATAATTGTCCCTTCTTTCATACTGGCGGCGTTGATGTCATTCATTTGAACAAAACCAACACAACTACATACCTATTATATCTATACATTACAAATAAATAAATAAAATTGAGTGTCTGTTTCTAATATCAAAATCATAGAGCATTTTAGTAAATGCCCATAATTGTTAATATGTCAAATACATTTTTAAACCTATCATTTTTATAATTGTGTGGAAGGTCATATCCGAAATTTGACTGGAATGGAACCCGCAACCACTATATTGTGCAGTGAGCTGAGCGGCCTATGCTCAAACCACTGTGCCAAGAGGTTGCCATGTAAATGTAATCAATTGGATTGTATTCTCTAGGCGGCCCAATTGTATATTGGAATTCTAAACAAGTCTCTAATGCTATTGTTATTGCATGCACAGGTACAATGCAATTCAGGTAGGTACATAATATAATATGATGTAGCTCAGCAATCTATGTATTACTAGCTGTGCCCGCGACTTCGCCCGCGTGGAATTTAATTGATTTCATACAAACTTTCATCCCCTATTTTATGACCTTGGGGGGTAGAATTAATCAAAATCCTTTCTTAGCGGATGCCTACATCATAACATCTACCTGCATGCCAAATTTCAGCCCGAACCGTCCAGTGGTTTGGGCTGTGCGTTGATAGATCACTATGTCAGTCAATCAGTCAGTCAGTCACCTTTGAGTTATATATATTTAGATTGTGATGTCAAATCAATCTGACCTTATAATTGTTTGCAAAGTGGCACCCAGCCAAGCCCGCTCATTAGGCAGGATGATGTCATTCTATGGCAACATTCATACATACTTTATTAAACTTGTTATGAAGCAGATACTCCAATGGGCTCAATTTACACCAAACATGTCTGTTACAGTGTAGATAAAGCTTAAAATGCTTTGCGATTTTCACTTCACTGCTGGGCGCAGCCATTCAGGTATGCGGTGACTATTTCTGGTGGGGCATTTTATACATTTTCCAATCAGTATTGGGTCTGATACCTATATTAGGATTAATTAAAAAAATACCATATGCATATAGAAATACAGTTGATTGTAGTAAGTAAATTGGCACTTTGTTAACTGCAGTCTTTTCTTTATGCATGTGGCAAAAGTTGGTGAGTATAGCAAGCTGAAAGCTAGGTGTGAGAAACTGATTTGTATTCACTACTATGAGAACTCAGTGTGTGCGAAAGCACAGCACATTGAGAAATGTCAAACTTTCTTTAGTGTTGGATCCTGACTTAGATAAGTATTGTTTATGAATACAGCCTTCAATTTTTTTTTTATGAAATATATACTTTTTACATTTCGTGTTTAGTTTTTATGATATGCGTGTATTTGCTTGCGTACTTGTAAATGCAAATAGCGAAAATATTATAAACACTACCTAACACCTGGTTTATATTATACGGCAACATTTTCATGTGCCGTATTGGCGTTCTTTACGTTACGGCATATGGTATGACGATCTCTGATGCCATCATGCCTTCTCTACACCACTGATCTCAAGCTGTGATAATTATTTTTTTTTTTTTTTTTTTTTAAATTAAAGATTACTAGCAATGTATGTTTATCACATTACTAGTATTCCCTTTAGCCCCTCCAAGTAAGCTAATGCTTGTGCTAGGAGTGGGCTCACGTCAATAGTTTAATGGCCAGGATGGGGATCGAACCCGGAACCTCTCAGCTACGAGGACGACCCCTCTAACCACTAGGCTATTGACGCTTATGTTCCTTTAATGTGTATAATTATGTTCCCTTACTTCCTTAAGTTGCATAAAGTCTCTGTATCTAAAGTGTATGATTTAACATCTTGATGTTAAAAAAGAATAACTTGTTACAGACAAAGATCCTTAAAGAAATTTTGCAGAAAAAGCTTGGGCAGACAGTGATTGAACAAGTGGATCCTGAAGCTAACATCTCGTGTGCGGATGTGCTGTTTACAGGTGCGAATAAGGTTCTCATTTCTAACGAATTAGCATAGGATTACCCCTCTTACTCTTCTTCTTCTACTAGACGGTGTCTATAAATTCAATGTCTAAGCTGTTTGTGTAGGAGGGGAGAAGTGACCAGCTATTCAGGCAGCCAGGAAGTTCCTCAGGAATAACCAAATTATCTGCCAACGTATTTGACCGTGCAGACATGTATATTATTTAGTATTCATTTATAGAAGAATATATATCGCCACCCACAAACTTTAGGGTCCCAAACTAAGCAACGCTTGTACTACAGGTATCATACAAAAGACTGGGGGCCATCCCAGTGACACCCAGACCTGGAGAAATAACGAGCGGCCTTTGCTCAAACTACTACGCCAAGCTACTCGTCATTTATGTTGTATATGTGTTGCAAATTGTGTTTGGAGCATGTTCATAGGCCCAAGATTAGTTTCACGCATATGTGTGTATATTTGTGAATGTGTGCAATTTAGACTTTATAGGTACCTCCACCCGATCTCCGCGTCAAAAGAGACATAAAAATTTAAAAGGATTTATTGCTAGCCATTCCCACCTCAATTGTTTATATGACTTAGTTCATTATTTGTTCGTTGTGCTGCAGTATACAGTCTAATTTGATACCAATTCCATTGCTTTTAGGTCGAGAGTTCTTTGTCGGAATATCTGACAACACCAATGAAGCAGGGGCTAGTGCGGTGGCTGAAGCATTTCCGGAGTTCCCGTGCACTCCTATTAAGGTATTAACATGAATTAGAGGGTAGCTATTTTAAACAAATCACCCTTCAACGGACAAAGGAGCATGTTGGAGAACGGGGAAATGACGAGCGAGAAAGGGATCTAAGCTCATGCCCGATGGCCCAGAGCCGATTAAACCACTCCCTAACAGCTGGTTCAGAAAGCATAGCGACAGTATATATACTTATATATTCAGTGGGTTGGCGCCGTTTTGAAACTCGTAAAGTGTCTTAAATTATTGTGCTTAAAAGTGTTGAATTGGACCAGTTGGTTACATTTGATGGTAAATAATATTATTCTTTTAGAAGTTATAAAGGTTGATTTACCTAAAATAATGTTGCAGGTTTCAAAGGGGGCTCGTGATATAAAGAAATACATCACCGTAGCAGGCTCGGATATACTCTGCGTGAGTGCCAGCAAAGAAGCAAAAGAGCTGCTTAAAAGAATTGAGAGGGAAGCCAACTTCTCCTACCAGACCCTCACAGTTCCAGAAGACGAGGCTGCCAACTGCCTCTATGTTAATGGCACTTTAATACATAGGGCTATTGAGGAGATACCTGAATCGTTTAAGGTAAGGATCATAAAATAGGATTTGGGAGGTTGTAAATGTTTAACAACATGAAGTTATTTTAAAAATTCAATGTTTGGGATTTGATGACGCTAATGCGGAACCCTTCATGAACTTGGCCAGTTTTCTTTTTAATTTCTTTTTGATCGAACTACCTATTACAAAACTATACATCTTAAAGAATTATATCTACTAACTAGCTGAGCCCGCGACTTCGTCCGCGTGGAATTTAACTTAACCGCTCCCGCTCCCGCGTTCTGAACCCGCGCGACAGGACACATATGTTTTTTTTGTTTTTCTAAAATGAAAGGTACTGCTTATAACATTAGCTATCTGCCAGTGAAAGTCCCGGCAAAATCGATCCAGCCGTTACGGAGATACTCTTTGATGTCGTGTGTTTTTATTTTATTACGTGGAACCCTAATTGTTTTCTAAAATTAAAGTAGCCTAAATTAATCCTTATAACATCAGCTATCTGCCAGTGAAAGTCCCGTCAAAATCGGTCCAGCCGTTTCGGAGATTACCCGGAACAAACACACAGACAGATAGACAAAAAAAATTTAAATCGCGTTTTTGCTATAGGTGTCGTAATGTACTCTCATATGCATATAGTGAAACGGTATTATTTTGATATTACAAACAGACACTCCAATTTTATTTATTTGTATAGATTTAAAGCCCATAATAAAACAAATATAAAAATATATAATAATATCTAATGTATAAAATTCTCGTGTCACAATGTTAGTTACCATAGTCCTCCGAAACGGCTCGACCAATTTTCATAAAATTTTGTGTGCATATTTAATATAATAAAAACCTTAAAATAACGATATCCCACCTGATGTTACCTGATGTCACCTGACCCAGCAGATACCGTAGAACCACGGTACTGCTTGCAATACCAAAAGTATTACTCGCAGGGATGGGAAGGGAAAGACTTCCAGCTCTCTTACTCATAGTATAATAAATAATAATAGTATAATAAAAGTCGGTCGTCTTTTAAGGTGAAGGCACGAGAGCACATTCGCAAAAAGTTGGTAGAATTGTCACAGCGGTAATTCGTTGGACATTTTTTTTTTCTTAACAATTTTGTATTATATGTATCTATGTATTTATCAAGATATGTATATTGGTATAAATTTCTCTCGTTTAAGTTGCACCCGCCATGTTGTTTCTGCACCACCCTAAGGTCGACTGGTAGAAAATGCCTAGGGCATTAAGTCCGCCTTTGTACATTGTGTTTTTTACATGTGCATATAGTTTAAATAAATAAATATAATAGCGATTTTACGCTGATTTTCTGTGAGATGGTGGTACTACCCTGGTCAAGCGAGCCCGTATATGAGTCTTAGTTAATAAGCTACTGGTTTTTTTTCTTTTTTGTTTTAACTAGTATTCCCCTGATGTGGTAGTCAGGGACTTTGTTATGTATTTTTAAATCCTACTAATATTATAAATGTGAAAGTTTGTGAGTGTGGATGTATGTATGTATGTATGTATGTTTGTTTGTTACTCCTTCACGCAAAAACTACTGAACGGATTTGGATGAAATTTGGAACACAGATAGTTTATAACCGGGATTAACATATAGGATACTTTTTATCCCGATAATCCTGAAATTTTTGTTACGTTAAATACTACGCGGACGAAGTCCGTGGGCACAGCTAGTTTGTTAATAATTAAGTGTATTAAAATTATAGTCGTCGTTTTACAAATAATGTTTATATTCCTATTACAATTTCACATAATATTATAGTCATTTCCGGAACACTTCAAATGTTTGAAATCGATAACGCTCATAAATAAACGACCATCACATCAAATTTTAGGCTACTGCTTAGCTCTACTTCTCTTTCAACTAAGGTGGTGACTAAAACTCTTCTGTCGTAAATTCCAGGTGTTCTGTGAGAAAATTGACTTCGCTAGAAGATCCATCTGCTTCACCGAGCTCGCTAAGATGCCGGCGGGTCTCAGTTCGTGCTGCCTGCTCGTCAGGAAGTCTTAAGTTCACAACAAGCATTCACGTTGACGAATCTCGGTAAACAGGCAAGGCCAATGTGTTTAACAATTAAAACACATGCTATATATGTATAATTAAGTATTTTTTTTGGTTTGTTTTTTGTAGTTGTTTGAAAGGGTACGCCGATGGTTCCATAGAAATTTCTTAAAATAGTTCAGTAGTGTGAGAGATAATATAGAATATTTATGTATAACAGTACGTAGTTTAACACAAAAAATCTGGAAAAATATATTGTTAACCATGTACTATCAACAAAGTTGACGCTTGATCAGTTTTTAACACTTTTCGCTTGCAGGCAGTAGTCATAGGATGCCTCGCCCATTATGTTGTTGTCCAATGAGACGAAAGGAGTCCGATGAGACAAAAGCCCTTTTTTTGGAAAGCCATTTGTTTTAATTGTTTTTATGACCATGCTAGCCGCAGGTGGCTGCTGGTCACTACACACAATATGCAACCTTAAGGTGATCAGGCGTCAAGTTTGTTGACTGTACACTTCTTCGCATTATTCGTATACATTTTTTGTAAAAATGTGCTTTTGTTCTTAACTTCTGTAGTACTCTTACAGCGGTTATGCTGTGATGGTTGGATCTGAATAGTTGGAAGTTGGTTTCTAATTATTCGAGGCGGGTTTCGACATATGGTATGGTTATTCTCGCCGTTGGAGACTGCGTAATTTTGATGAGATTTGACGATACTTTCAAAATGTACTGCTTGAGCATTTATTTGTTTTTGAATTTGTTTCGAATCCATTTTTATCCCACGAAACGAAGGACCAGTTTGGCCTTTCCAATGTCTTCACCATATTTCACATACAATATAAACACGTGTAGACGTTTTAAAACTGCCCACCTGTTCGAACGGAGGCTTATTGTCCCGCTCTGATTTAGTGTTGGCATGTTATGCTGTTGCATTTAACACATAATTTAGTTATTATATTACATTTTATAAGTTGACAGTGACCATATTTTTCAGTATCATATATCTATGTTTACTCCTCTATAATTTTATCGTACCTTTGTTAAACATTTCCTTGTTTAATCTTTATCTGGTATCAAACCTCAATAGTATCATTCTAAGGCTTTTATACCACGGCTTATATTCGTATTTCTGATTTTATTGGTGACCTATGGGTCGCATCAGTCGTGAGCCATTTGTGAATATCTCCGTGGGAGAGAGGAAATATGAAACTGTGCACGCAGTATAAAATTGGCTACCAAGGTAACGTCTAAGGGAAATTCGACCTTATAGAATTCCACTACTTTTAATTCGAATTTCTCTTTCTAGGAATACTGATTCCGTGGCAAAATTTGCCTTATGGTGGGATACCAATCCCTTTTTACCAAAAGTCGTTTGCGACACTGACTTTTAAACCAACTAGAGATTAATGATGTCTTCTACCTTAAATATAGTTAACAATGTACAAGAATCTAATGCTCTAAAGATAAATAAACAAATGTACCTACAACCTGATATTTATATTCATAAGAAATTGTGTATCTCTTCTCTTATATATACAATAACAACATGAAAGTACAATTTTTATAATTCATAATTTTATCTTTGTGGTGGAAACGATTTATCATTTGCGTCGTAAGTATAATTAATTATATGGTGACGGTTGTTTAATTATAATAATCTGTTATTGATGTTTCTAATTATTATAACATTTCTATTGAAGTATTAAGCAAATGTTGAACGTTTATTTATTAACTTGTCAACATACATTTATAATTATAATCGTCGTTTGTAATAATAATTTTTATATTCCTATTACAATTTCACATAAGATTATAGTCATTTCCGGTACAATTCAAATGTATAAAATCGATACCTTCATAAATATTACCTCAAGTTCTTAGGATTCCGTAGTCTCTTCGTGGAACCCTTATAAGAACATTTATGTATTCCCCAATATCCAAGACTGAATTATAAATTATGTATACCTAAGTACTCTAAAAATATTTTGGGTAAAACATGTGGTTGACAAAAACAATGGGAATCTATATAACCGCACTAAAGATACGCACCTTAAACATGTCTTATAAAATCTAACCAATTTTCGATAGATATGTGAAATCCACCAACCATATTGAATCCTCCTCGTATTGAGGAAGGGCCAAGGCCCAGGATTGAGACTTGAACTAGCTAAATTGTTATTAATATCATCATCCGATGTAAAGACCCCTTTAAATGTCTAATTCAAGTGCAACCCATAATAAAATATGTATGTAATTGTAAATCCTATTATTCCATACGCCTTGTATCTTAAGGAAGCTTGTGCCCCATACATTCCCCGTTTAGTTATTAAGACTTTTAATTAAGTGTAATAAATAAAATGTAATGCACCTACTATCGTTTTATAAAACAATAAGTTCGAAATATTAAACTTATGCTTTTTCTAAGCGTTAATATTTAATTGTCTAGGACAGTTTCACACGATGCCGTCGTGACCAATTTTAGTATTTATCATTGGACATTTTCATTATCGCTCTTGTCTAGTGGTCATGAAACTTATTTACTGAATTAAAGGATACCTAGCCTACGTAATAGTAAAGCTATACCTTATAGTACAAGATCCGGTCTAAGGAATATATACTATTTCATATTATTCCGGCGCAATTTAACTAGGCAACCTATTTGCAATGTGTTAATGTGAATATTATCTATCATTTATTTCTTATCATTAATAAATAACACTTCTTATAAATTCTTAGACCGCATCTTAGACTATTAGTGACACACACCAACCGTCTGAGATAGGCATTGGTAACTCGAAATTTGTTAATCCATCGTGGTTGTCTTTACTTTTACTTTGTGTTTGTACTTTGGTACATGTCTCGTGGATCTTTGGTGTCTGCTTAAGGCTAAAGCGCCCATCTAGCACGCGAAGTTCACATTTTTTGTGGTTTTTTAGATTTTTTTCAAAATCTGTCAATAATAAAAGGCACATTTTGTAATTCGCGACAAAGACCGTGTGCAGTGCATTTATTAATATATCCAACTTACTCTAAAACATTTCAAGAACGACAGCTATCCAGATAACCTGGCAATTTTTGTATATTTAGTGATTAAATAGTATCATATCCACCGTGATAATATTTAGAGTAAAATAAATGTAGGTATTAATAAACGCACTGCATACTGTGTTTGTGGCAAATCACAAAATGTTGTCTTAAATGTTTTCAGATTTTGGATAAACTATAAAAATACTCGAATATTTTGAATTTCGCGGGGTAGACAGGCGCTTTCACCTTAAAATGAATTATCTAATAGAATCTTCTTACTCTATGGTATCTGCTACGAATCGATTCTCTAATAGAATCTCACTTTTCTTCACATTACTCAGGTACTTTATATAACACTAGCGGCCCGCCCCGGCTTCGCACAGAAACATTGCGGTTACATTATTCAAGATTTAGTAAGGATCCCTAATTTTTTTGAAAATATATTATAGCCTATGTCACCCGGGGATAGTGTACCTTCCCAACAGTGAAACAATTTTTCAAATCGGTTCAGTAGTTTCGGAGCCTATTCATTACAATCAAACAAACAAAGTTTTCCTCTTTATAATATTAGTATGACAAATGTATAAGATAATATTCGCAATTAAAATGTGAAAGAGTTTTCGTGGATTTAATATTAAATATGAACACAGCCGTAAGTATTTAAGTACAACTTAATTTATTATTGTTGTTACATGTTTAAAACACATCTCAATTGTTTATCTGGAACGTTTATGTTATTGATATTAAAAAAAAAAACTGTTGTAACTTATTGGATATTTTTTAGGAATACTTACCTACCTATTTATTACTACTTCCTAAGATTTTTGTTTAATTCCATAAAATTGGTTTTGTGTTGTTCAATACCTTAAATGAGTAACAATAAAATATTATGCGTAAGTCAGTGACTGTGTTAAAATTCATAAAAAAAATCCTTATTTTATAAAGTTTATCGGTGTTATAATAATTTTACTGTAATCGCACAAAATGCTTTAAGCTCACGTGTTATGTATAAATCGATGCACAAGCATTCCCCTGCCTCTCTAGTATTATTAAAATAATTATTTAGATCTGACATTGTGATTATGGCGTTATTGTATTAGTATTATGGCAAAAGCGAAATAATTGATTATGAATAAAGGGCAAGACAAATCTTGCGATTACGCGTATGCATTGTGCTAAATACAATTTCCGGCGTGTGCGGTTTCGCAATTTGTATATGTTGAGTAGAGCGTAATAGGGCTTAGAATAAGGTAGGGATTTTTGATACGCGCAGTGTGGCTCGGCACAAAAGATCTAGAGATGACTGAAGCCGGCTCTACGTCATTAGCTAGCAAACTTAAAGTGTGACCCCATTCCCCGAACAAACCCCTCGAACGCGAAGGTCCAGATAGATCATTCACAATCCATTTTTTTTTGTACTTCGCGGCTCATTGATGACAATATATCTAAGTATAAATGTATGGACACAACTTCTGTAGTGCTACAAAAACATGGGACCGTCTTCATAAATCGATCTCAAGTCAGAGCGGTCTTAAGTTCGCTTTTGACATGCCATTTTGTTCGGGTATGACATAAGAATGTCATTTCCGAGATCACCCTCAGGCTTGAGATCGATTTATTAATGCCTATGACAATTATGGTGGACAACCCATCACATAACGATAGGCAAGGAGGGAGTGCGGGTTTATGGCGCGCTAATTAATGTTTACGAATGGATTTATTGATTCTTAGCGCATGTGCAAATGGTAGTTTTGTGTGACCAATAGTTCGAATTTTTCATAAATTAAATTGGCTCGCAGTCTGATTAACCGTTTTTATGTATGGTGAATAAAAAAATAGTAATGTAATACAAGTATTTCGCTCCAAGTTCGTTGTAAGTCTTGCAATGTATACCCATCATGTGTACGATATTGTATTTGATGTATTTTACACCTCCGACGTGAATAATTATGTTATGCATGTTTGTAGGAAATAAATGATGTATCGCGATCCGTTTTATTATTGTGATAATGTGTTATCCTTTTTCCAAATTTATATTGTGATCGGGTATTTACCGTATATTTTATGGTCTCAATAATCACAGATATAGATTTACATAGATAACGCAAATGCATGTACTTCGCGAGTACGAAACCCCGACGAAGCATCCAGGTTGGTCGCGCGACTGCGCGCGCGACTACAGATTTAAAAAATATGAGTATTAGCGAGATAATCACTCAAGAGAATCCTAGCGGGCGGAGGGGCATCGGCGACATCGGTGTCTTTGGATGGCGGTTTGGATTTCCCGTCACTAATGACGTCACAGTATGTGTTAAAAAACCGGCACGCATGGTTTCAATACAAATCGTGATACTTGCGTTATCTACGTAAATCAATATCTGTGGTCTCAATGCATTTTGGAAGGCAACAATAAATGCCTTGACGGCAAATGAAAAAGTGATGAATGAAACATTCAGACATCTAGGAAATGTCATTCTTATGTACCAGTACTAAATTATATGTCAAAGGGCTCCCCTCCAAATCGCTCTCAGACTTGAGATGGGTGAAGTAAACAGTCTATAGTAAGGTATAGTAGGCAAGTAGGTGTATTAGATATTATTTTAATGATGCACAATATCTTGCAGCACACCTTAATAAATAGTAATTATTAAAAGTGGCCAATTGCATGTCGGGTCATGCACAATGAAGGGTTCCGTAGCCAGTTCAATAAAGAAAAATGTGTATTTTGCTATGACGTTTGGTCGTTTATCAGAAAAAAATAATATGTGCCTACCACAAAAAAATATAGATGGTATAAATCATAATTATGGCTGGTAGTTTTAATCTACAGCTGGTTGATAGCAGCTCCCCTAGCCAAGTGGCTTCGTCTATATGCGTTTCTACAAAACGCTACGCTTAAATATACGGAAATGACATTTCACATCGATAAGTAGATCACGTGACTTATGTCATTTCCATACATGAAGCGTAGCGATTTGTAGAAACGAATGTCAACGAATCCACTTGGCTAGAGGGGCAGATCAGATAGGTACATTTTTTGTGGTAGGTACCTACTTATATCAATATACGCTATGACTATCATGTATTATTCAAATAACACCTTTTACTACCATCATCTATCTACTTGTCTACTGTGTGTATACAGTTAACTTCGCCACAAGGCAGGGGACTAAATAAATAGGTTTACGGAAAAATAGAAGATGCGTTGCAAAATGGAGCCGAGTTTTCACCCATTCCATTAAGTTTTTCGTATTGTATGTGGACAGTTACAGCCACGGCAATGTCCGTGCGTGCCTCCGTTTTTTTCTCCCCCAACCATGCTCGGCGCACATTCACAATAGATCGTTGTTACAAAGACTCGTAATGAATTTAATCATTATGTATGCAGGATTTTCGGAAGCGGTCCGCGGTGTCCCTTCTAGCATTAAGGAGTTTTATTATCCTCAACTACCTACCCTGTGAAATATTAGTTTGTTTTAAATAACCTTTTAATTATCTTAAAAAAGTACACCTTGAATGAACTATGGATTCTAATGGTGAAGGAAAACATTATAAGGAAACCGGCATGCATGCCTTAGAAAATCTAACCTATTTTCAAAAGATATGTGAATTCCGCCAACCCGTACTGGGTCAGCATGGTGGACAGCATTATGCCCTGAATTCTTCTCGTATTGAGGAGAGGCCTGTGCCCAGGAGTGAGACTTTAATGGTACCTTTAACCTAGGTAACAGAAATACTACCTGGACCCTGTATCCATTCGCAGGAAAGAAATATGAAAAGCAAGTACCCAAAACAGGAATAACACGTAACTAAAATACAACTAAAAATCGCAACTGAAGTTAGTATATTATATAAAAAATATACAACCTGGGTACCTCTTTAAAATTACAGGTGCTCCAGTACCGTAAGCCTATTATGCGCCCGGTGTGAGCTCTTATAACTGCGCCGAGGGGTATTCAGAGTTGATGGAGTCTGAAAAGACGGCTTCCATCCTTCTTTTACGAATGAATTAGAAGACGAATGGAAGGTGTATTTTCTAACACGGAAACTTTCCATCGACTGTGAATACTCCCCTGGGCTAGTCATTTCTGCGCCCCTCCAGGGTCTGTCCCCTGTGGCACCGCAGGCACCGGCACCCTAGTTACGGCACTGGGGCGTAAGGATTTTTTTCATACCAAAGTTGAAATATGTATCTACCAACAATATACTAGATGGTCAAAATCTCTCAAGTACTTACCTACCTACGTTTACTAATATAATTTTATAGTAAACTAAAAGATAATATGCCAGGTAGTGTATGTATGTCAATTTCGCTCGGCCATGATCCTCAGGGGCCGATTGTAACTATCCGTCGGGCCACGAGTTTGAAGTGAGAACAGAGGTTGCTGAATATTAGACGAGGTATGGGTGAACAAAAGTTATTTGGACCGATTAGGGACGGAACTGTTCATTTATTATTAACACGCGCTGATCGCCCCTGTATTTTCTTGAGAACGGTAGTATGTGATGGAACAGTGACACGGCAATGTCTTATAATATAGGTACCTACTTATAAGCTCCTTCGATTTCAGGAGTAGGTAGGTATCAGCTGCTGGTTTTATTGAAACAAGAACTTAGGTAATTTGGGTATTATACCTACATAAGTAAGTACTCGTAACTATGTACCTACCTCCTTACATACCTATCTGCTATGACAAATTGTATTTAGGTGTTATGCAACAATTTCAGCAGGATATCTTCAATCTGCCGATACCTATTTTATTCAATTCCATGTGCGTCGGTGTCGCGATAACAAGTAATAGGTAGGTACTTGGTACCTACATTGTACATTTCCAATAACATCCCTATATCACGTCATCGAATGCCAAGCTTTCAAGTATTAATGAGGTATGTCCCAAAAGTGGGTCTGCGTCTGACGCGCATCGCCGCCACTCGCGCGTAATAAGCTTCTTACCTCGTTACACTGTCAACGAAAAAAGGTGAAATTCTCTCCCAAGACTATCATGTACATAGCATTATCCATTAAAAGTGTCGCGAAACGATCATTAGGTGTCTACAACGCTATACCTAGAGTGCACATAAATTTATGTAAAACTAGCTGAGCCCGCGACTTCGTCCGCGTGGAATTTAACTTAACAAAAAAGCCCGCTCCCGCGTGCTGAGCCCGCGCGACAGGACCCATTTTTTAAAATTTTGTTTTTCTAAAATAAGCGTAGCCTAAGTTACTGCTTATAACATCAGCTATCTACCAGTGAAAGTCCCGTCAAAATTCATCCACCCGTTTCGGAGATACTCTTTGATTTCATGTGTTTTAATTTTTTTACGCGGAACCCTAATTGTTTTTCTAAAATTAAAGTAGCCTTAGTTACTCCTTATAACATCAGCTATCTGCCAGTGAAAGTCCCGTCAAAATCGGTCCAGCCGTTTCGGAGATTACCCGGAACAAACACACAGACAGACAGACAGACAAAAATGTTTTAAATAGCGTTTTTGTTATAGGTGCCGTATGTACTTTCATATGCATTTAGTGAAAAGGTGTTATTTTGATATTACACACTCGATAAGACACTCCAATTTTATTTATTTGTATAGATGTGTAGACGCGTAGCAGGCGTAGCGTAGCGCTACAAATATTTTCAAACTTCAAACAGATAGATATTTACAAGATAGCGCACATATAAAACGAAGTTAGGTATTCAAATTGTGACTAAGGCCACATGGGAGAGGTGATTGCGATAATTAAAAAGTATTTGTTATGTATACCTAAGCAGGTATACATTTGAATTTATGTCGCTAACCTAATTAGTAGGTAGGTACGCTACTATCTAATTGAAAATTACTTTCACGTGTTAACGCTTCAATTCCGAATAATAAAATATTATTATAGTTAGGAGATTCCATACCGGCGACAACTTTTTGTAGGTAATATAGTTTCAATTAGCTAGACCAATAAAACAGAATTGCTTCTAAGGCCGTTGTTACCTATTTGCTCTGATATTGTTAACACCTCTACTCTGGAAGCTAATCGACGACGCGTTATTACATTTTATCGGCAGCCGAGAAAGGAAGCACTTCCGTATAAAAACATATACCTAAAATATTATCACGTAGAATACAATAACCCTTTGTAGCTATAGCCGTGTAGAGAATCGTTGGCAAAATTGGTGGTAGAAGCGGCCGGGGTAAAATTGAATTGTAAGAAAAATCTGAGGATGGAGAAAAAATTGGGACACGAATTGTACGAAACTTGCTATATGAGGAAGTCTCGGTGTAATTATGTTTGTAGTGTAGGTGGATGTTTATGTGCTACAAATTTTACTTTATTAATGTTATAGTATGATGCCTACCAAAGAATTTGTAATAATAGACATTATTATAAATTGTTTGATGCCTACCTAAATCTAGATACTTCGGATGCGTGAAATTAACTAAAGAGAACAGTATAATTTCACACAACGTTCATGTTTAAAATTTTGGTGTTAATAAAAAAAAAAACTTTAAAAGAGCGATCTTTGAAATGTTATTCTTATGTCTTACCAGTAGGTAGTAGGTATAAAATGTCATTTTTATAGCGTTCTCAAGATCGACTTAAGATTTAAAATGAATCTGCCGGCTTAGGCCCGTATTAATAAATCGATCTCATCTCTGAGAGCAATCTTGAGTACACTTTTATCTAACATACCATTTTGTACTGCCAAGGAAGTTTTAGGAAAGCACTATGTGTTTGAAATAACAATGACATGTCCGAGACCGCTCTCAGACTTGAGATTGGTTTATTAATACTGGCCTTCGTTGTTTGAGAGGTAAGTGCCAGTCAGATGGCGCATTAAAAAAAAATCAGCTTTCAAATTCGAACTGCGTTCGCGTATTCGGCGGCTTTAGTAGCCTGAGATATTAAGTTTCCCATTTTGCCCGATTTCCCCAAAACTCATGCCAATCTTATTTGAAATAAGCGACATAATATCAAGGTACAAGGTACCTTATGACAAAGTTACTTACCTATTGGATCGTCACTCATCTACAGGTCAAGCACAATTATCTGCAGTACCTACGCGCACTTAAGTAAAAGCACTTTGGTTTCTAATGTAATTATAAATCCCCTTCGAATAACGCCATTGTGCACTTCAAATTTAGTTCGTTAATATGCCCGGCCCACAGACCTTTGTATAGTTATAGTCGCCGGTGTTATTAGACGAACTTTTCAATTTACCTACCGTCTCAGCTTCATTCTAAAGTCTGAGGAGAAGCCAATGAAAAGGGTAGGTAAGTAACTCTTAATTATACCGATATGCAAGTACACGGCCTTTGCGGAGTTCTTTCAATTTGACTTAAGGTGAAGGCGCCTGTCTAGCCCGCGAAATTCAAAATTTTCGAGTATTTTTATAGTTTCTCCAAAATCTGCAAACATTTAAGACAACATTTAATGATTTGCGACAAACACAGTATGCAGTGCGTTTATTAATAGATTTGTTTTACTCTAAATATTATCACGGTGGATATGATACTAAGTAGTAACTAAATATACAAAAACTGCCAGATTATCTGGATAGCTGTCGTTCTTGAAAGGTTTTAGAGTAAGTTGGATATATTCATAAATGCACTGCACACGGTCTTTGTCGCGAATTACAAAATATGGCTTTTATTATTGACAGAACTTGAAAAAATTCTAAAAAACCTCAAAAAATTTGAACTTCGCGGGCTAGATGGGCGCTTTAGCCTTAAGGTGTCTAAAGTTTGCCCAGTTAACTGACATCAAGAATACGGTCGGATTTTTCTATGAATCTGGCCATTTAAAAATAAATAGTAATATTTATATTCACGTGACTTTTTCGCGGAAATCGTGTAAAAACAATAGTGATTACCTATAAATTATTAACACTGCGGTTCGAAAGTCCTAACGCGCTCATTTAGGGCCGCGTTGATAAATCTTGAGTATGATTTTCACATGTTTTTTTTACTGGTATGCCATAAGGATCACACTTCCAAGATCGCTCTCATACCTGAGCTCGATTTATGAATACTCTGCTAAGCGGTTACATTATATTGATATACCTAGTCAAATTAAAAATTCAAAGCATTTATTTTGTTTAGGCCTACGGGGGCACTTACAAATTGTCAATTTTCCATTTTTTTTTTCTTATATCTACTACCCGATCGGAACGCGACCTCGACTGAGAAGATCCGGCAAGAAACTCAGCGGGCTTGTCTTTTTACATGTCATTTTTTTTTTATCGCCCGTTGCTTATATTCAATAATTACAAAGGGTAGTAGATATTAACATAAATATTATAATAGCTAAAGTCATGACTCTTGTATCCAACCGTTTTATAATGCATCGTTTGATTTATCACGCTCATGCCTACCAACAGATATTGGTAATTAAAATAAGTGGGATAAAACAGCGAATTTATTTCGATCAATGGATAAAAACTTTCCGAGCGAACAACATTTCGGAGTTATGTTTAATGCATGCCTCGGTACTTCGCGGAATCGTCGGATGGCTTGTAAACTTTCTTATCGTGCTTTAGAGTTTTTCTGTTTATATATACATTAAACGGTAGTTATGTACTAGGCGGCTTGGTAGACCCGAGCTCAGTCTCGCAACGTCGACGACAGTGTTGACAATAGAGGCGATGTTGAGGAGAGTGTTTAAAAAAAAACCAAAAGCTTCTTCACTAATAATGCCAGAAAGATTTCTAGAATTTCCCCCGTATTACTTTTGAAACATTCAATCACCATTCGAATGTTTTAATTTTTAATTTTAATATAGTGACATTCTTCTTCTGCCTTTTATTGGAAATATTATATTGTACAGGTTTTTAGGGGAGCGCATTTTGAACGCCATAATTCCACGTGTATAGGGTAGTTTGGGGTAATTTTAAAGTTGTTGGTGGTACTTATGCAGTTTTAAAGTGAAATATGATTCCCGTGATCTGTTCCTCGAGTAGTATGCAAACGCGCATTTAAAACTATCCTTTTCATTAGCCATGCTAGTACCATTGCTAATAACCCTGGTTATTAGAAAGTTTCCAGTAGGTATGCTTGATTTGAAACCTTATTAACCATGGGAAACATTTAATAACATTTTATTACTCAAACCATACATTTTTTTATTATAAAAGTAATATAAATTAATTATGTAGGAATTTACTTAAAGACACATTTTTTCTTCTAACATTAATGATAAGCATACTTAAATATAACCTACATGTAAAAACATACGCCAAACATTGTTTACTTAACTTCTTTTTGCAGCACAAAATGGGATTTCCCTCCAGTGTGAAATTTTTAGACGACTCCGTTTGCTTTTAGTATACGTTTATTGAATTTCCAAAAGGGTTAACCGCCCCTAATTGCTTAATTGAGGGAAAGGTCCATCTTCGGACCTTTTGCTAAATTTGTCTTAGTTAGCGAGTTACATGGGACGGCAGTAAGTTGCTCGGTGCTCGTTCTATACACTACCTAGACTCGAAATATACAAAAAGGATCCACACCTTTCTTCTTGTTTCATTGTTGAGAATTTCTTAAAAGGATTGTGTTTTACGCTCGGCGGAGTAAATACACAGATTTTGCTTCGGGATGAATTGTGTCGAGTAATTTTACTTACTTACCTACTGTGTGCTACAACATTCAACTTGTGTCTTTGTTGATTATGTTGATCCTGTGACTGTTATGATATCTTGTTGGAATTGTATGAAGCTTGTAATGGATTTAACTTTGTACCCACTATCAAGTTGGAACCTTTATTATTTCGGTCTGGCTGCAATATTTTAAATATTATTTTTGTAGAATGTGCCTTTTATTCTAAAGCTCTGACGCAGACTGCAGCACGTTGTAAAACCACTCTGAAAAACAAGTTGAAGAGATATCATCCGACGTAAAACATAATTGTAGGGTAAATAGGAGAAATTTTATGGTCATTTGATCATACTTGAGAAATATCACATTCGAGACAACAAAGAAAGTTTTTCTGTTAAGTAAGTACCTAAAAATTTGGACCACTTCCGTAATCACTATCATCATCATCATCATCATCATCAGCCTATGCTTGTCCACTGCTGGACATAGGCCTCCTCTAATGAGCGCCATAGCGCCCTGTCTTCAGCTTGCCGCATCCAGCATCTGTCTGCAGTCTTTCGCAGATCGTCACTTTCACTATCATGAGAATAATAATCGATATACCTACCTACATTCAAATATTTGCCAGTATATCTACAATATAGTAACAGTTGTTATAAAAAACAATAGAGACACAAATTCAAACGTCAAAACTAGAAACCACTCGACGTGTCCCTCGTATTCGGTTGCACCGAGCGGTTAAAAATTCTCACTCCAGCCATTTTTATTTCGCCGCTGTTTCTGATTTGTTCCTATTAAGTTTTCCGGAACGTACAACGTTTATCTTGCTTCGTACCTACAGTTTGCTGAACATTGGAGGTAAAATGTTGCATCTCCCACCGAGTTGTCACGTCGCCAGTGTCAAATAAAATAACAGATTATCGAGCTGGGGCCCGTGCGTGGAATAACAAATCCCTAATGGCTAAAAGCGATTTCGGCTAAGAAGGCACGTTGTTCGACTCGGGAACTTGACAAAGTATGTTAATTCCGTAATATGCTTTTACATTTTAAGTTTGGGGAAATACAAATTTAAATGATTCGTACTAAAAACATTTCAAAATATTTTTTAATGTAAATTTAAATGTTATTAATTTATCTATTGTTTATTCTAGCATCATTATGTTCACGGTAGGTAAATACATAATAATGCACTGAGTCGATTCCTAAGTAGGAATTACTAAGACAAAATTGACTTTTATCACATTTTATTTTTTCACGGACGACAGTTTCCAGGCCTAAATTCTAATATTTATTTGTTGAAGTACAGTTTTATTTACATATACCAACAACCTTATGTAATACAATTTCAGCAAAAAGGAAATAGTAAGCCTCCGGGGCTAATGACTCTCTCTTTTCAGCGTACAAATCCGGCGGGAAGGGCCGGCCAGTTTTATGTATCCGTTGCTTGTTCCGACGCGGCTTTTCAGCGAAATGTACATTTTAAATTTTTTGAATAAAAAACATTCCGCGCCGCTTTACCATACGTTTCAGTTAACGGCTACGTATTGACTGGTATCCCGTATTAATACCGCTTTCAGTTGCCGGCAGGCTTGCGAATGAAACCATTGGTTGTTTATACTTTGCTGTGATTCATTTTCGATGCCCTAATTGAGATCTTTAATAAAACATGATGCTATTTTGTTTATTGTTTGCCGTAAATTACAAAACGTTTCGTGAAAAATAATAAAAGGGATACTAAAAACAACATAAATAATTTATGTTAATGGTTTTCCCATCGTCAGATTACACATTTAGAAGACACTAGCTGTGCCCACCGTCTTCGTCCGCGTAGTATTTAACTTAACAAAAATTTCGGGAATATCGGTATAAAAAGTATCCTATACAAGGTGACACATAATGGGTATACTTTTTTTTTTCAAAACTTAACTTTGTAATTCTAAAACCATCAGCTTTGGAGGGAACTTGAAAAACAAAAGGTGTTATAGGAATACAGCTGTTGACCGATTTCACAAGCCTACAAAACCTTTAGTACTTCAACTGTCCCACAAAGCCGATAGTTTGAGATTTACAAAGTTAAGTTGCAAAAAAAATAGTATACCCATTTTGTATCACCTAGTATGTTAATGCCGGTTATCTGTGTTCCAAATTTCATCCAAATCCGTTCAGTAGTTTTTGCGCGAAAGAGTAACAAAGTACACCCACACTCACAAACTTTCGCATTTATAATATTAGTAGGATTGTCTCCGATGAAACCTTAGCCTATGACTCCCAAAGGTACGGTTATTAAAATCAATCAAGATTGCAAGGCGACATAGAACTTAAGCATGATCAATCACTTAGATCTGACCGCGAAATTCCAACTTTCTACCAAATTCATCCATTCTAGGAAGACGAACATACCAGTTGATATAAATATACCTACCTACCTAATATCCTACATCTAACAATGATCGAACTTAAGCCTCCGTTTGGATCGTAACGAGGACGAAAAAGCACTGGATAAAATTCGATTTGCCGTAGAGGCTCGCCTTTTGTCACATGTATGATGATAGATACCAATGTGTGGAAGCACTAGACCGTCATTGAACGCTTTTCCATTATTTTCTTTGACGCACCCCGAGTAAAATTTCCAAACATATTTCTATTTTACCCAATTTCAATCATAGGCATGTATTAATAAATCGATATCAGAGAGCGGTCTTAATAGTAAGCTTCTGATATTATGCTCAGGGACTACCAGGTAATAATGTGAATAAAATATGGCACTATGACAGACTGGGATGGACGGACGCGGACGGACGCATGGACGGATTATATGGTACGGGTTTCGCGAGGGACTACGAGCCCCTTAATAAAAGTGGTTAAATAAGTAGCTAGCTTTAAATCAAACATGGATTTTAAGACAAATCAATGTTTATAATGTTTGTGTTTTCATACTAATGTGTATTAGGAGTGAACTGGCAAGCCTAAACGTAATGCTACTGATTTGGTATGGTGGTGCTTGAGGACATAGCATAGAGGAGCTGTAACAGATGCGTTGGGGATTAGCTCTACACTAGTACCTATATTGTCTATGACATTTATCATCGAAAACAGATTGACACGGCATTATGTGTACAGCTAGCATCAAAAACATAGTTTCTTTATTTAAAAACTAGCTGAGTTCGCGACTTCTTCCGCGTGGAAATTTGATCCTTTCTTAGGGGATGTTTACGTCATAGTAGCTTTATGCATACAAAGTCTCAGCCCGATTGGTTTAAAATTGACAAAGTTTCATACAAACTTTCATCCCCTTTTTTATCCCCTTGGGGGTAGAATTAATCAAAATCCTTTCTTAGCGGATGCCTACGTCATAACATCTACCTGCATGCCAAATTTCAGCCCGATCCGTCCAGTGGTTTGGGCTGTGTGTTGATAGATCACTATTTCAGTCAGTCAGTCACTTTTGACTTATATATAATACTTACCGATGAGGCGTATCAAGCCAGTGTCCAAATTAAGTGGCAGCCCAGCCATCCAATCTGGCCACATACATGAGACCATCTACAAGTGTTTCTATAAATGCTTGTGTTAAAATGTATGGAAATAGCTGTAATACGAGTATTAGTATTAAACTAATCTGTAATTTTAAATAAAGAATATTTAAAAAAACCCGTATATTTTGTTTTCATTTACCATCCTCTGATGATAATTTTTTTTTACAACAAAATAGCATAGGTATTTATATCATATACAGCTGCCAGGAGGGTTTTTATTAGGTACCTACTTATATGGCTAAGTCCAAGCGTCCGACCTGGCACTTACCACGTTAGCTACTTAAAACACAATAGAAATGCTTTCAAACGCTAGCATTCGAGCGTTTGAAAGCTAATTTGCGTTTGAACGCTAGCGTTTGATTTTCTATTGCGTTTTAAGTAGCTAACGTGGTAAGGGCCCTGAGGTGAAGGCGCCTGTCTAGCCCGCGAAATTCAAAATTTTCGAGTATTTTTATAGTTTATCCAAAACCTAAAAACATTTAAGACAACATTTTATGATTAATACATTTATTTTACTCTAAATATTATCACGGTGGATATGATACTAGTTAATCACTAAAAATTGTCAGATTATCTGGATAGCTGTCGTACTTGAAACGTTTTAGAGTAAGTTGGATATATTAATAAATGCACTGCACACGGTCTTTGTCGCGAATTACAAAATGTGCCTTTTATTATTGACAGATTTTGAAAAATTTCTAAAAAACCTCAATAAATTTTAACTTCGCGGGCTAGATGGGCGCTTTAGCCTTAAGCAGTTACTGTACCCTGTGGATTGCTTTCAAATACTAAAGGCATTGTTTGCATATTGTCGACCTGGAGGGAGTGGGGTAGAGGGAGGGGAAGGGTTCGTACATAATTACATATCCTTCTGTGAGAGTGTGGTACTACCCCGAGCCAGCCCGTATAGCTGTAGTCCATTGCTCATAGAACGTAAGTATCCCTTCCTACTAATATTATAAATGCGAAAGTTTGTGAGTGTGGATGTTTGTTACTCTTTCAGGCAAAAACTACTGAACGGATTTGGATGAAATTTGGAACACAGATAGTTTATAACCGGGATCAACACATAGGATACTTTTTATCCCGATAATCCCGAAATTTTTCTAAGTTAAATACTACCCGGACGAAGTCGCGGGCAGAAACTAGTAATATTATAAATGCGAAAGTTTGTGAGTGTGGATGTTTGTTACTCTTTCAGGAAAAAACTACTGAACGGATTTGGATGAAATTTGGAACACAGTTTATAACCTGGATTAACACATAGTATATCTACTTTTTATCCTGATAATCCCGAATTTTTTGTTAAGTTAAATACTACGCGGACGAAGTCGGTGGGCACAGCTAGTCCTACTAATATTATAAATACGAAAGTTTGTGAGTGTGGATGTTTGTTACTCTTTCAGGAAAAAACTACTGAACGGATTTGGATGAAATTTGGAACACAGATAGTTTATAACCTGGATTAACACATAGAATACTTTACTGTCTACGCGGACGAAGTCGCGGGCATAAACTAGGTATCCATAACAATAACCATAAACTAATGTAATTGTTGCTACTACCAAAATGTACTATCGCTTCTCACTGGTTGTTGCGGACTGTACTAAGACATACATAGTTAGAGGTCGGTATACAGAATGCAGGTGTGTTGTATGGACACGGTGGAAACTGGATGTCGAGCGGCGGCCATCAATAACTCTCGATCGACGGAGCCAGGTCAACAGGCGAGGCTGGTTTCGATGCTATAGATGTGTAATGAGAAGAAAACAATTGGACATTATTTACTTTGGAGTTATAAATTCATCACTACATAGTTTAAAACAAAGTCGCTTCCCGCTGTCTGTATGATCCTATGTACACTTAGATCTTTAAAACTACGCAACGGATTTTGATGCGGTTTTTTTTAATAGATAGAGTGATTTAAGGGGAAGGTTTATACGTATAATACATGTTTAATAAAGTAGAGAAACACTGAATAAAATACCCGTGCGAAGCCGGGGCGGGTCGCTAGTAATAATATAAAATTCATACCGCCAGACTGACACACCAACTGTATGGTAACAAAGCAATTTTTTTTAATGAACCAAGTGTTTCTTTAGGAAACCTCGTTAATCACGCATGTTTTATAACTTATGTCAACTTTATTTTATCCTATTTGTCGTATTTTATTGGTAGTAGAGTCACGCTCTAACCAAATGACTACAAATTCTAATTCATATCGTTTATTTTGTTTTGGCCTACGGGGGCACTTACAAATTGTCAATTTTACATTTATTTTTTTATATCTACAACCGGATCGGAACGCGACCTCGACTGAGAAGATCTGGCAAGAAACTCAGCGAGCTTGTCTTTTAAATCCTACTAATATTACAAATGCGAAAGTTTGTGAGTGTGGATGTTTGTTACTCTTTCAGACAAAAACTACTGAACGGATTTGTATGAAATTTGGAACACAGATAGTTTATAACCGGGATTAACACATGGGATACGTTTTATCCCGATAATTCCGAAATTTTTGTTAAGTTAAATACTACGCGGACGAAGTCGGTGGGCACAGCTAGTTTTGTCGAGTCGGCATGGGGCATCGAAAGACAGGCGAATGCCGCTCTCGCGCACGTCCGGGCGTGGGGTATCAGAAATAAACTCTCATTCGCCCCGCACAAAACCTGTGCGATGGTAATAACACGGCGGGTAAATTATGTTACACCACGTCTGAGCATGGGCGGGGTCGACATTGACATGTCCCAAGAAATCAAGATCCTAGGACTTGTAATAGATGCAAAATTGACCTTCAATAGCCATTTAGTTAGCGTCTGCAAAAAGGCAATAAATATTTACAAGCAACTAGCTAGAACGGCGCGTGTGAGCTGGGGATTGCATCCGGAGGTAATTAGAACCATATACACAGCAGCAGTCGAACCGATCGTGTTGTATGCGGCTAGCTCATGGTCGCTGGCTGCAAACAAACTAGGAGTCCGAAAACAACTGGCTATAATCCAAAGAGGATTTGCCCAAAAACTCTGTAGAGCGTACCGCACAGTTTCATTAAACTCGGCCCTAGTGCTTGCTGGGATGCTCCCACTCGACCTACGAATTCACGAACTGTACGAGATCAAGAGGGGGGCGTCCCATCGGGCGCTAGGAAACCGGGAGGTAGAGCAAATGACCTCAGCTATGGAGGCCCTACACCCTGCAGAGCAAACTGGCCTAGAGTTCAAAACCCTGGTAGACGAGGAACAACTTAACAACCAAAGCAATTTCGCTGTGCGCATTTTCACAGATGGTAGCAAGATTGAGGGAGGGGTTGGTGCGGCGCTGTCGATATGGAATAGCGTCGCAGAAATCAAGGCCCTCAAGCTTGCGCTACCATCATGCTGTACCGTCTACCAGGCAGAACTCCTGGCACTCAACAAGGCAACCATCGAAGCCTTGAAGGATCCAGAATCAAACTTCGGCATCTACAGCGACTCCATGGCGGCTCTACAGACCATAGTCGACCCTCGTTCCTCCCATCCCTTAGCCGTAGAAGCGCGAGACACCATAAGACGCTGCGAGCTCCAAAATAAGAGTGTCTCCCTATTCTGGATCAAGGCCCACGCAGGACTAACTGGGAACGAGAGAGCCGACCAGCTAGCCAAAGAAGCCGCCCTGAAACTAAAGAGAAGGCCAGATTATAACCGGTGTCCTGTCTCATTCGTCAAGCGACAAATCTGACTGGAGTCGCTTGACGAATGGAACAGTCGCTACAAGACCGGAGAAACAGCGTCGGTAACTAAGGTGTTTTTCCCCGATGCGATAGACGCTTACAGTATTGTGAGGAAGATGGAGATTGACCCAGTGATGACACAAGTGTTGACAGAACACGGCGGGTTCTCCGAATACTTGCATCGCATCAAGCGCAAAGAGAGCCCGGCGTGCATCTGCGACCCGGAGGTAGAAGAAAGCGTGTTGCACTGCACATCATCGTGGAATGTCCGGTCCACTGCAAAGAAAGATCAGAACTGGAAACAATCATTGGAATTAAATTAACAATACCCGATATCAAGAATTTCATACAAGACAATAACACTAGAAACCATTTTATAAAATTTTGCAAAGAAATAGCAATTAAAGTAGCATACCGTAATAAATAGCACACATTAACAAAATTTAACTCAATAACAACTATTCAACAAATAAAAAAAAAAAAAAAAGATATAACAAAGTCCCTGACTACCACATCAGGGGAATACAACTTAGAAAAAAAAAAAAAAAAAACGCCAGTTAACAGCTCATATACCACCGGGTAGATATCACCCTCTCACAAAAGATCACCGTGAAGTAGTTAAATATGAAGCTCAAAATAAGATTGTAGACAGTCAGGCCTTGGGCAGTTAGGTGTTGTCTCAAAAGGCAACACACTGGAGCTGTTATATTTTCATTAATATACATATTATATATATTATTTTTAAAGATTACTAGCAATGTGTGGTTATCACATTTCTAGTATTCCATTTAGCCCCTCCAACTAAGCTAATGCTTGTGCTAGGAGTGGGCTCACGTCAATAGTTTAGTGGCCAGGATGGGGATCGATCCCGGAACCTCTCAGCTACGAGGACGGCGCCTCTAACCACTAGGCTATTGACGCTTCCGAACAATGTACTACATTATTTACATAAAAATAATATATATTACAAAATGTAAAAAGACAAGCCCGCTGAGTTTCTTGTCGGATCTTCTCAGTCGAGGTCGCATTCCGATCCGGAAGTAGCTATGAGAAAGGGGCCCGTAGACCTAAACAAAATAAACACTTTGACTTTGTCTAGGCATATCGCATACATATTATTGTAAAAAGTAAATAAAAACAAACTAGTTTTCTTTGAGAGCGTAATGGGAGGGCGTAAAGAAATAAAACGAGTTCATTTGTATTAAGGTTTTTCCTTTGGGGACTCTCTCGGTAATCGCCATTAAGCCGGGACCTTTGTTGGTCGATGCGCCAGTGCTCAGGTGGCGTTTTCTCGCAAATTAGCTATTCACTCAAAAACAAGTCACTCCGCCGAAATTACTCCGGTTATTATGTTCTCGTAGGTACTCATAGATACATTATTGTCTGCTACCCTCCGATCGACGTATGGAGACTTGGTACGTACAGTCAACGAATTCAAACGCTGGACCTTGAACACGGTATTCTCATTGCAACAGTTTGGTATCAAGGATGCATAGAGATTTTCGACATGATGAAATCAGAATTGTTACGATCGTCAGCCTTATCAGGAGCGACTGAAGATTACAGTTAGACTGTACCTGTAACTTTTCACTGATATACGTAAAATAACACCACTTCTTTTAAAATAATGTAAGCGTAGCAAATGAAAACTGGACTGCATAAGTAAGTAAGTACATGAATATATTAATTTGAAAACACAAAATTTCAGCTGTAAAGCAAGGTTTGCCTGAAACTCCTTGGAAGAATAAATACAGCTTAAGTTGAGCACCAAAAATTTTGCAAACGCGAATAAAATGCACTTTAATTTTATTTTAAGTTTAATACAAGCTCTCCTGAACTTTGCAGGCGTTCAAATCCTGTGACGTCTCAACGTAAACTTTAGAACAAAAAGCGGATTAACTTCTGTGAAGTTCACAGATAGGTGCGAGGCGTGAGTCTGCTGCACCCGTGTTGAGTGAAATTATTCAGCGGGGCTCGGTGTGTCTCGGGGCGACTTGGTGCGGCTCAGGATGACGCGTTACAAATTGTAGTTATTTGCAATAATACTTCGGAAGCATAACTTGATTTATAACATTTGACGATCGCTTGGCGCAGTGGTTCGAGCGTAGGCCGTTCGGCTCACTGTACATGGTGGTTGCGGGTTTGATTGCTGCTGGGGCAAATTTCGGAATGGCCTTTTCGTAAATTGCCCTGGTCTGGGTGTCACTGGGATCGCCCCCAGTCCATTGTCCGGTATCTAACCATAGTAAAAGCGTCGCTTAGTTTAGGACCATACAGTTGGTGTGTCCGTCTGGCGATATTTATTTATTTACGACCGGTTGCGACTGTTGCGCAGGTGGTAAATTAAGGAAGAGTTTAAAAAAAATGTAGTCAAATTAATTATTAAATGTTAAATTAAAGTTGTGGGTATGCAATTACAGCATCACAGTCACGCAGATGAAGGACGCCTTTTCCGTGCCTCTATACAGGCTACGAAATACACGAACGGATGGCGCCAAAGCAGACGATGTAGGTACAGTCAGAACATCGTGTTATTTTTATGTAAAAAATCAGGTAGAAGGAAAAATTATTTCATCATACTGGCTAATGTTTCTATAATGATGTGTTTTTCTACAATAGGCACCTCCTACACGTTTTAAATATCCTTGGTCTCCTTCGGTATTACCTGTTTTGCCCCAAAAACAAGTATAATGTAAATGTGTCCAAAATAAAAATTGAACTTTTATTGAAAACTCGTAGGTTCTTTGAACGACAATCGTAATTTATTACCTACCTGTTGGTACCCTCTGTTTTTCATTTTTTAAATACCTACTTTATAATATTAACTTTGGTTTGGTTGCTTTTATGAGTAGTTAACTGTACTTAGGTAATCGAAATTGTTCCTTCAACTCTTGCACGCAACTTGGACAACAACGGCGCCGCGTCAGTTTCAAAATAATAAAATATGTTGCCAGTATACAAAGGAAACTTTATGAAAAATCTTCAGTTGGATTACTTTGTGAAACTGGTATGTTATCAGTAGATAACCAATCAACTGGTTTCAGTACACGGAATTTTAAATAGATGACCATTCGAACTGAAACGGTATCCGTATAATATAATATTTATTCCGTTATATTCTGTTATTTATTATTAAAATATTCGGTTTGTATGGCTTGAAGCGGATTAGGAATATAAGTATATTATTATTCCTACTTATATATATTCATGCTGTGATAGCCGATTGGTTGAAGTACGCGTATTGCGGGCACCAGGTCTTGGGTTCAAACCCCGGCTCGCACCTCTGGATCTTTCGAAATCTATGTGCGAATCATAATTTCTATATGATTATCACTTGTTTACGGTGAAGGAAAACATCGTGAGGAAACCTGCATGTCTTAGAACGACATGTGAAATCCGCCAACCCGCACTGGTCCAGCGTGGTGGATAATGGCCTGAATCGCCCTCGTGTTGAGGGTAGGCCCGTGCCCAGGAGTGGGACGTCAACAGGGCTAAATTATTATTTTTTATTATTATATATATTTATGACGGTTTTATAGCCAAGCGGCTTACAGCTTGGCTATAAATTGACTACAGATCATAATTATTATTAACCGCGCAAGCTCGATTGGGGTATCGCCCCCTCAGAAGATGGGTGTACAGTAGCCACCTATAATATCTAAATATTTATGTTCTTTATGTAAATATGAGTGAACCTATCTATACAAATAAATAAAATTGGAGTGTCTGTTTGTAATATCAAAATAACACCTTTTCACTAATTGCATATGAAAGTACATACGACACCTATAACAAAAACGCGATTTAAAAAAAAAAGTCTGTGTGTCTGTGTGTTTGTTCCGGGTGATCTCCGAAACGGCTGAACCGATTTTGACGGGACTTTCCAGTGAAGTTAAGTTACTCCTTAAAACATCAGCTATTTGCCAGTGCAAATAGCTGATGTTTTAAGGAGTAACTTAGGCTACATTTATTTTAGAATAACAAAATTTAAAAAATGGGTCCTGACGCGCGGGCTCTGAACGCGGGAGCTTTTTTGTTAAGTTAAATTCCACGCGGACGAAGTCGCGGGCTCAGCAAGTCACAAATATAAACTAACATTTTACGTTAAATACCATAAAAATATTTTTCATCACATTTTAGTTACCATAATGAGGCCCGTAGTCATAAATCGATCTCAAGTCTGAGAGCGATCTTAAGAACGTTTTTGACAAGTCATTGTGTACCGGTTTGACATAAGAATGACATTTCCAAGATCGGTATTAGACTTATTAAAGAAATCGATTGATTACTTTTTTAGAAGAAACTTTATCATCGTGTTGGGACGGTATACAAAAAGAGGTTTTGAGCACATATGGCTAATATAGGTCGAGAATCCAGTAGCACGTAGCGGAAAGACTCAATTAAACTTAAAATTGTGCGATAATAAAGACGGTAAATAAAAAATCTGCGGATCCGCTTCGGGGCACGACGTGAAACACCCACTTCCCCTGAAGGCGATATGCAAATAAGTTGCCTGCGAAAGAGGGTAGGTTATAATTTCGGCCACGTTCTTTAAATTTACCTTTTAACAGCCTCTTGATATTTTTACTACGTGTCGCTTTTAAAATGTTCTGTACAAGGTGTAAGAAAATGAGATAAAAAAGAGATAAAATTCGCGGAGTTCATTCGGGATTGTTGATGCGGGGCACGCCATGAATTTATCACAGGTCTACCTAAGGCACTCGGCGCGTAATTGACTGGAACACAGGGCCTCTGGTTTCGAGGTGCGGATCGGAGTCGTTTTGTCTCTCTCCCACCATCGTGACACCATGGCGGACGAGTTTTCAAAACCATCTTGAAGTCTGATTTGGAGATATTTATACTACGTTGGTTGCTTAAAGAAGTACGACCCGACGTCACCAGCCGTAAAAGACGGCCTTTGCGTTGTATAGTTATCTCTTTTTCTTAACACGTTTTCCGTAGACTATGAAGGGTGAAGAATACACTTTTAAACTTCAATTAGGTTACACGGACTCATCTAAGGATGAGTCGGTCACCGGCTGTTCGCATTCAAGTCGCACCGATCTAAGAAAAATTGCTGATGATAATGATCGCAGCGCCTATCTGGGCTGTTATCCGTGGCCAGCTATGATCCGTATAATCAAGCCATTGAGCTCGTGATAATTGCGTACGTTCACTGCATTTGAGCGTGTTCGGTTGGCAGGACATTTGTTATACAAACCACTAGGCGTGCTGTGTTTGCAATATTCTGAATGTACCTACTTACTCCTTACTAATCTATGTAAGTAACTGCCTTTCTGTTTGTACTAAAATTAAATACGTTAAATAAAATACGTAACCTTAGGGGATTATCTTGTTACTTATCACATAAATAGCTTGGTCATGAATATCTATGGTAACGTATTGTAATGAAATACTATACGACCAATCAAATTAAGTAATAGGTAAATACTTACTAAGATAACCGTAGATAACCCCTATTCAATTTATGTCATAGGTAGGTAACTTATAATCAAAGAGCAATTAATATAACAGATGAGTATAATTAATTAGTGCTGGCCGAGCCGGCTCAGTCAATACGATTCTAAACACGCGGCGATGATACGGTCTCCAATGAATAATAATGCATCCAGCACGTGCGGCGCCTCCATGACGGGATACATTCATTTGCATTTTAGAGCCAAATCAACGGGGACACCCGATCACATAATCATTAAGTTCCATGTGATACCACCTCATGTGGCCATGATCGGCCCCCGAAAATTGAATCTCGGAATACGTGATACTCTATAGGTTTTGGCTACTGGCCGCCCGGTCTTGTTTCTCGCGTATCTGTACCCCAATGCAGTGCCGGATTAAGCAAGGGCGGGGCCCGTAGTCGGTTACTGAGTGCCTGACATGGATTGTCTTAGTAGGAAAAGTTGTAACGTTTCACGTTTTTGTGACATCAAGTAAATTCAATATACCACATCTTAATTAGTTTCACTCAAAAAAATACGCTCAGGCAGAGATGAGTGGGTTTAAATATGCGGGCCCCCTTTCGCGCGGGGCCCGTAGCAATTGCTACTCTTGCTACTATGGTTAATCCGGCACTGCCCCAATGGCCGCGCACCGAGAAACCTTAGCTTTTCTCATTGTTACGCTATTAATCTAGCATGAAGCGCTGTCACTATTTAATGGGTGTTAGACAATGAAAGCGCTTCATGCGAGAATAGTGTAACAACTATAGTCCTCACCCTACGAAAGTTGCTTGAACTTGTTTTTATACTTTATAGAGTACATCTCGCGTTCAGTTTTTAAATAATCGTCCACCATGTTTATTATATATTATATTATAGAAAAAATACATTGCAGTTTCAAACTACGGAGCCACGATTATCAAAAAGAAAAATAAAAGCGGCTTTCTAATAAACATAAATCAACAATTACCTGAGCGTTTATTAGTTTTCAGACGTTACTGAACAGTTGGCGGAGTTGAAAAAGTTCTTAATTTCAGAATAAGTACGTAACGCCGTTTCTATTGGAAGAGAAAAAAACACTAGATTCATCGTAAGTCGTAAATTCATTTGCTTTCCGACAAGGAATAAAGCTATTGCAAAGTTTTCCTGCATTCAAATTGAGGCAAAAGCTTTTCAATCCAACTTTTGTAAAGAACAATTCGCGGCAGAACGACTGTGGCTGTACATATTAACAATATTTTAGTTTTCTTTTACACTCCAATGTGGAAATCGTATCGGCGGTTGAGAGCGAAAAGCTCGGGCGAGGATTAACTTGTTTTCTAGTGAATTCGACTTTGTAGGAAAGAATATTGTTACTAAATAATCATAGCATATTGTGCTTAATATAGACACTATCCTTGGGGTATGACGTAAACGACAGTTTTGCAGTTACTACAAAACACGTTACAGGTATTACATGAAAATTTTTAACGTTCAAAAGTATCCGTATAGAATGAATTGCAAACAACAGTAACTGCTGAAACAAAACGTGTCTCCGCGTGCGTTTAGGTATTTAAGCGCTCAAAAGAACGCTTGCAACTCGAATGTCGGATGACAATATCCACTTTTACATCCGTTCTTTTTTCAGCGACGGGTTGAGATGGAAATTTTGTAATTCAAATCCATGAGCGAACTAATAAAAATAGCATACTAAAACAAATAACAAAATTGCCATACAGCAAACTTGTTATGTGTTTTATGTTGAAAACTAGCTGAGCCCGCAACTTCGTCCGCGTGGAATTTAACTTCACAAAAAAGCCCGCTCCCGCGTTCTGAGCCCGCGCGACAGGACCCATTTTAAAAATTAAATTAGCTTAAGTTACTGCTCATAACATCAGCTATCTACCAGTGAAAGTCCCGTCAAAATCGGTCCAGCCGTTTCGGAGATACTCTTTGATTTCATGTGTTTTATTTTTTTTATGCGGAACCCTAATTGTTTTTCCAAAATTAAAGTAGCCTAAGTTACTCCTTATAACATCAGCTATCTGTCAGTGAAAATCCTGTCAAAATCAGTCCAGCCGTTTCGGAGATTACCCGGAACAAACACACAGACAGACAAAAATGTTCTAAATCGCGTTTTTGCTATGTGTCGTATGCATTTGCATACGACACATAGCAAAAATGAATGTGCATTATTTCATATGCATTTAGTGAAAAGGTGTACTTTTGATATTCCAATTTTATTTATTTGTATATCTATATAGATTTGTATATCTATATCATCATACTAATATTATAAAGAGGAAAACTTTGTTTGTTTGATTGTAATGAATAGGCTCCGAAACTATTGAACCGATTTGAAAAATTCTTTCACTGTTGGGAAGCTACACTATCCCCGGGTGACATAGGCTATAATATATTTTCAAAAAAATTTGGGATCCTTACTAAATCTAGAATAATGTAATCGCAATGTACCCGTGCGAAGCCGGGGCGGGCCTCTATATATCTATATAGATAACCAAATGTATGGTCCCAAACTAAGCAACGCTTGACTAGGGGTACCGTACAATGGACTGGGGGCGGTCCCAGTGACACCCAGACCTGGGCAACTTACGAAAAGTACATTTCCGTAATTTGCCCCGGCGGAAATCGAACCCGCAACCACCATGTGCACTGAGCCGAGCGGCCTAGGCTCGAACCGCTGCGCCAAGCCGTTTAAGATGTTCATCTTAAACCGTTTGGCGCAGTGTGTTCACACTGCCTTATTTCTACAGATAACATTATTATAGAGATGCGGCGCGCCGCTCGACGCTCGAGCGCCCGAACCTTGACGCCACCTCGATAGAGCGTGTGAGCGAGACTCTTTAGTTATTGTTTTTCGGCTCAATTTCTACAATATTCTCGGCAGGATATAGGATAGACAGGCGTTGCAGCAATATTATCCGGCTTGAGTTCCGTTCTGGGTATAGGTATTCCTTCCCAGCATCTCCAATAAATTTGTAATTGTGAAATGCTTCACAAGATAATATAAGCTAAAAAAACATCTTCAATCTATGGCTATAACAGTAAAATAAAGTGACAGGCCATCGAATCGCATTGTGCATTTTTACCTACAGTTTTGTCAATTATTAGGTACGTATTTAAAGTAAACGTCCATCATTATAAAATAAACGATCGTTATTTGAAACTTATGAAACCGTAACCCGCATGAGTTACATGCAGAATTATCTCTGTCTGTCATCAGTAATTTGACATTCGAAAGAAGAAGACTAAACATGATTTAAGTATACCACCGCTAATCCACGTTTATTAATAAGGTGGTTATGGACCGGTAAATATGGCGTGGTAAAGCTGTTTTAGGAAATGCAGGTGTGATGATGTATTATTATAAATTTTTTTTAGGAGCCAATAGTTGCTATCCTGTTTGCAATAAATAATAATAATTGCCCTTTTGACGCCCCACTCCTGGGCACGGGCCTTCCCTCACTACGAGGGGGATTCAGGCCGTAATCCACCACGCTGGTCCAGTGCGGGTTGGCGGATTTCACATGTATTTTCGAAAATTGGCTAGATTTTCTAAGACATGGAGGACTTTCATACCTCTACATTGTGCTGTGACTGTGGCTGTGTGGACTGTCCATACTCGTACTATAGTGGAAAATAACAATTTTGTTGTCATGTTAGTTAGTTGCTGGTTGCTGGATACATTTTTGACTGCTGCGGAATATGCATATTATTATGATGATAATAATGCAAGTATAATATATTAGTGATGTAACGAATGTTGGATTTTTGACATTCGCGAATGCGAATATTTGGCTCCAACATTGGCGATTGCGAATGCGAATGTTGACTTTCAAATAACACTAAATTGAAAATTTAAAGGTCCCGATGCGACGACTTTTTAAACTACAAAAGAGCTGATGATTTTTAAACGGCTGAATCGATTTTCATGAAACATAACTAATAACACTCTTGATCTCGAAACCCTTTAGAATAAACAAAACAAAATTAAAATCGGATACTCGGATATTATTATGTGCGGTAACGAATTATTTTTACACTGCGACGTCTCTTCAATTAACTTTCATGTAGCCAAGTAGGTACAAAAAATCAAGTTTATTTAGTTCATAATATCTGCAAAAGATGTGTGCATGAATTAAAAAGTATCTTTCATCAAGCGCTCGAAGCGCTAAGTTGTGAACATTGCATGATTATTTCGCGGGTAAAGCGCGGCGGGCGGGCCGCCGGGTCGGCTAGGTAACCTCGTCATCTGTGACGACGCTTTCATCTTGATTGCATGCCCACGACCTCGTAAATTTTCAGCTTTAATTCGATAGTCCTCACACTTTGTATAATTATAATCTGGCCGTCACAAAATTGCTTTGTTTAAAACGTGTCGTTACGCCGACTCATATAACTTTTGTCCGCGGATAACGAGGGTGTAATCGGGGATGTAATCGTTGATATGTTTATCTATGTTACGGCCAACTGTAATGTTAAAATAGATGGTTGATTGAAGAAATCGTTAGTAAAAGCATAGTACCTATTAGCGCTAATATGGTGATTAAGAGCTTAATTTTGGAAACTGTATAATAAGCATACATACCTACAGATCATTAGGCTGACAAGGAAGCAAACAGTTTATTTTTATCAATTAAAATAAAATATTTGTTAATTTTTCGAAGACATCATTGCATCCAATTTAATCAGTTTTGGAAAGAAAAGTGAATTCCGCCGACCCGTACTGACTAAGTCATGGTGGATATGGCCTGAATTTCCCTTGCATTGAGGGGAAGCCCGTTCCCGGGAGTAAGTCTTCATGGGCTAATTATTATTGTTATATCCTTGCAGTATATAGATATACTAGCTGTGCCCGCGACTTCGTCCGCGTGGAATTTATTTGACAAAGTTTCATACAAACTTTCATCCCCTTGGGGGTAGAATTAATCAAAATCCTTTCTTAGCGGATGCCTACGTCATAACATCTACCTGCATGCCAAATTTCAGCCCGATCCGTCCAGTGGTTTGGGCTGTGCGTTGATAGATCACTATGTCAGTCAGTCAGTCACCTTTGAGTTACATATATTTATATTACCAACCTCTTTCCAAAAGTTGTTAAATAGGTAAGAAAATGACGTAATAATGTAAAGTTTCTTACTTCATTTTCTAGACATATAATAAAACTCTATGGTTATGAGAAACGGCTTCCATTTACTGGCAGTGCATACATTTGAAATATAATTGTTTTAGCGTGTTTGCACCGAGCCGGGTACTGTCTCCGTGGCCGTGATTAATGAGCGCATTACCCCGCAGTTCATAATTTAACACTGCAAAAAGTACAAGCAAGACAGCTCACTCAGTTCAGCAATTCATTTTGGGAGTGTTGCAGCTTGCAACACTTATTTTTAATTAAGTAAGACAACAAATATATTAAGAACTACTGTGCTGTAATATTGAATTTATTAACATCCCTATTTCAACCCCACTAACGATGATTTCCAGTAATGTTGAATTTATATTTTATCAATTATTTTAAAGAGTCTTCACACCAAATTTCACACAAAGTTTGAGTCCCTATGAGACCCCCTCAGGGGTGGAATTTTGAAATATCCGCTCTTATCTCTTATCTAGACACCAAAAGGATCACATGTACCAAATTTCATGTAAGTATACCTTAAGTATACAGGTTGAAACAGAGAGGGTATACCTTTTTTTTCAAAACTCAACTTTGTAAGTCTAAAACTATCTAACTAGCTTTGGAGGAAACTTGAAAAACAAAAGGTGTTATAGGAATACAGTTGTTGACAGATTTCACAAACCTACAAAACCTTTAGTACTTCAACTGTCCCACAAAGCCGATAGTTTTAGATTTACAAAATAAAGTTGCAATAAAAAATACCCTTTTTGTTTCACCTAGTATACCTGGCAGTTTTGGAGAATCCTTGAATAGTAGGATTTGGGGTCTCCTTTATAAACATTTATAAATAAAAATATAGAACAGATTATGATAAGTACGTTCATGATTACCTAGTCATTGGAGAGGCCTATATCCAGCAGTGCACGTCTTTCGGCTCATTGATGAATGTCAAGAGATTTAGGTACCTCAAAATATATTGTTTTCTTTGAGAGAACTAGGCACTACTTTTCTCAGAGACAGGAGATAGTTCCCAGGCTTGATGCCGAATGTAAAGGATTAATAATGCCAGCATGTATTTCGTTTATACTCACAATTGAATGCAACTGAGCTACAATAACTAGCTGTAACATTATTTAGAGGCTCGTAAAACTTTCACATTGTCAAACATTAAAAAAGTTCGCTACAAGCAGCGGGCATCTAGGTATTATAATATGGACTGAGTTGAATTCCGGGGCGGTTTAAGTTGTTTATTTCATTACGTTCAAGTGCACAGAAAACTGTATGGAATATTCTTAAATTCCCGCATGTAACAATTTAAAAGTTACGTTTGATTACCATGTCGATGCGTTTGGTGTTGTTCGCATTTTATTCGGTGATGTTTATTAATAAAGGGAATTACACGTTCATAACATAGTAGTTACAAAGAGTATTTTTTATAATATTTTAACATAATTACAATGTTAAGAACAAGTTGATTTACAAAAACATCCTACACTAGGCTGAGCCTGTATCGCAGAACGTTTTTATATTAACTTAATTTATTAACTTAAAATATTATTGGCGATTATAAAATAAGTGGATAAATAATAGAAAGATGATGATGACATGAAATGAAGTAAGAAATGATGGTACCTTTGAAATAATAAAAACATAGTCAATTAAATAATAAAAATATATAAAAGTCGAATTCAAATTTAAATTTGGTAACGTTAAAATAGAGAGTCTATTTTAACGTCACCAAATTTTTTTTAGGAATTGTTCTGTTTTTTCATAAGACCATGCAATGAATTATCTGTGTATTTTAAGTTTGACTTCAAATACAAAAAAAAAAATACACATTTGTTTGGTTGACTATAAATACTTTAGGTTACATATTTTGTAAATGAAAGGTTTCATAATTCCCACGTAATATTTCCACCGTAGTTACGGACCCGCCATTTCTCAATGTTCTCAACGTTCAAAATTGAATAATAATAATGATATTATCACTCCAGCCTGTCACACAGCTCATACATGGCTACCACAGACTGCAGTACTCCATTGTAATTGTACGATGCCCTTTTTATGAAATAAACAATATTCTATTCTATTCTAATATTGAATGGCTATATAATAGCTATTATACTCTAATAAGTAGGTACGTTCCTTAAGGTGAAGGCGCCTGTCTAGCCCGCGAAGTTCAAATTTTTTGAGTTCTTTTAGAAATTTTTCAAAATCTGACAATAATAAAAGACAAATTTTGTAATTCGCGAAAAAGACCGTGTGCAGTGCATTTATTAATACATTTTTTTTACTCTAAATATTATCACGGTGGATATGATACTAGTAAATCTCTAAATATACAAAAATTGCCAGATTATCTGTATAGCTGTCGTTCTTGAAATGTTTTAGAGTATGTTGGATATATTAATAAATGCACTGCACACGGTCTTTTTCGCGAATTACAAAATTTGTCTTTTATTATAGTCAGATTTTGAAAAATTTCTAAAAGAACTCAAAAAATTTGAACTTCGCGGGCTAGATGGGCGCTTTAGCCTTAATAAAATATGGTTTACAATAAACTTTTTTTATGGTTGTTATTTGCGTTCACGGGAAACAAAAAGTATCTTATCGAATACTTCATTGCGCTTAAAAAAAAACTTGAAATTTCTTAATTCATTTCAAGGAATGGACGAATCCAAGTTGCCTTTCCACACGAAATCCCAATAAAGTAAGGTCTAATGGCTACCACAAATAAATTCTAGCATCAAGTAGGTACGTATCTGTTTTATTACAAATCTAGAGAGGCTCGAGACTTTGTTCACCCAACTTTATCCGCTACGGTAATGAAATATATTATGCAAATAGGGTATAAAGTCCCTACCACCGACGCACTCTAGTAACTTGTCACTCCCCATCGCTAGGGTTATTGACGATAATTGACAAAATTTCAAAATGAATTTCAGTTTGACCAATTTGCGTTTGGAAGTTTAAATTGGTTTTGTTGGCGAGTGCAAGTCACGGGTGTCATTACTTATATCTCATACCCAAGGTCGAGGCTCGTTATTGTGCTTACTTTTTGAGGGTGAATTTTGATTTTGTGCTTGAGTTAGTATAGGTATATATGAAGCAACTATTAATGTTAATAGGATATCCGCTGACGCTGAATCAGTACTAAGCCCATATCAAGTATTTGCATAGTGCAAGGAGTTGTCCGCTGTGTATTGTATTGTATTGTATTTATGTAGTAATTTATGCAAACGAATTGTATATTCTATGTAAAGCATTGGGGATCTAACTTAATGCTCATTTATGCGACTGCCCGAGATGCACAGAGCGTGCAGATTAAAATACATAAGATGAAGTTTTTAATATGTGTACCTACCTACCTATACGAATATACTTAATTCTATACAGGGTCCAAAACACGATCGAATCTGGAACTTTTTAAGACTTTTAAACGCTTTTTCATGTGTACTTAGAAGTTTTGATACACAAAGCTCAGAAGACATAAATAAATCAGGAGCCTGATTTTCTTGTCATGTGACAGAATCTTGATCAAACTAATATATTGGATAGAGGCACATTGGCTGCATCGTTTACTCCAACTGTTTTTGTGCTCAATTGTGTAGCAATCGGTTACTTATAGTATACCAGTTTATGCCCGCGACTTCGTCCGCGTAGTGTTTAACTTAGCAAAAAAATCGGGATTATCGGGATAAAAAGTATCCTATGTGTTAATCCCGGTTATAAACTATCTGTGTTCCAAATTTCATCCAAATCTGTTCAGTAGTTTTTGCGTGAAAGAGTAACAAATATACATCCACACTTACAAACTTTCGCATTTATAATATTAGTAGGATTATATTTTACAAAGCAATTAAACTCTCATGGAATAATATTTATTGCGGATATTCACCAGAATATATATAAGATTAAAAAATATTTAAAAATGTTAATGTAATAAGTACCGACGTCAAAGAATAAAAAATTTGGTAACGACCTTCTCAGCTGAAATTTCGTTTAAATTAACAAAAGAGGCAACGTTCCGCAAAAGTTTTCGGACGAAAATTATTTGTTGTGGCTTACGGTATAAAGAAGAAGTAATCATTTTAATTTAAATGAAGCTCGTTCTGTAGTCATTTAAGTATTTATTATACTTAAAAAAAGAACGAAACAATATGCCAGATGACGATCTAAGGTACTTACTTAGTTCGTCATCAGGCATATTGTTTAACCTACCTAGGTACTTTGTTATTTAAATTGTAAATAAATTAGACACCTTTGCTTTTCATTGTAATAATATAGAGACTGGAAGACGGTTTCAAGGAGTTAACTTACATTCTAAACAGTATTAAAATCTGCGACTCTATCGTAACTCTATCATAAAGAGTCGCTTGTTTCTAAAGTCAACGTAAGAACTATTTGTATGGCAAATGGTTAGTTCCTCGGGTATCTGATAGAGGGGCTAGAAAATTTGCCCTGAAAATGTTTTACGCAGAGGTTAGCCTCTAGCGAGCGTTAACACGTCTAAAGCTCATGCGAGAGCTACTGTAGTCCGGCGGCTGGAATTTTACGTGTGGCGCCTTGTGACTCTTTACTTTAATTGAATAATCATAAATCAGAATTACACTAAATTGTGACCGTTTTGCGACTAGCTCAGCTTTGATGTATTTTATATTTTTTGCTGTTCTAAGTACTATACTTCTCGCAATAAAGCTTTTTAGGGTTCCGTAGTCCCTACGAGGAACCCTTATGAGATCATCCGGTCCGTTCGTCCGTCCGACCCAGTCTGTCACCGTACCATAACTTCAACAGTTTTTGTCAGAAGTACAAGAAATTTGGTACAGATATATCTTAAGGATAGACCGCATTTTCGAAAATATAAACTGTAGCAAAATTACTTTTTTGAGGTACCTCCCCGAGCATGGAAAGATAGGATATTTTATTTTAGCTGTGGGGTATCGTTGAAAAGTTATTTTCAAATGAAATTGTGTTTCCATACAACATTTTATCATTAGAAATTCCGTTTGCCAGGATTTAATCAATATTTATGTAATGAATTCCAACATTTCCCACATGTTTATAAATGATAATCGACAAAACTAGTAAGCCAAAGATATCATTTTGTTATTGAAATGGCTACACAACCCTACATTGTGCGTGACACGACACGCACTTGGCCAGTCTTTTTATCTTGATGTTAAGAAATCATTTAGAGGTAGGTACCAAATAACCATAATGAACAGAAAAATTGCATCAACACAATAATCTGTATCGGCGAAAGCAATATAGAAAATTTGCGCCATTTAAGTCTGATCACACATTGGCGTAAGTAGCCTCGGTCCGTGGATTGGACGCAATTATCCAATATGTTGGGGCCGGTTTGCAATTACAGTGTTGGCATCGATAAGAGAGGGTGCCATATTACATGTTCACATAAAGACGGGTGGTCATTATGTATCTTTTATTGTGCAAATACCTACATTCTGTTTTAGATTTTATTTTCTTAGCAGTTATAGCCTATTGGTTAAGCACGCTTCCAGGGCCCGTACCACGCTAGCTACTCAAATCGTAATAGAAAGGCAAAAGCTAGCGATTACGTTTCAAACGCTTGGCCAATATTTGGTACCACGCTAGCGTCTCATTTGCGAGTGGCTTATGTCATCGAACGCTTTGTAGTTTTTTTTATTTGGATCTGCGTTGGTAATTACTTTTGGCTTTATGCCAATGTTCATAAAAAAATATCTGTGAGTGGGGGCAATTGGACGAATAGTAGTGAAATATAATTATTCGAGTTCCCCCAATAAGTCTGGTAATATTAGGCCTAGACAAAGACCTTCATATAAAACTTAAAAATTATATTTACTCGACATTGGCTAAATGCGTAAAGCAAATCATCGCAAATAAACTTTACTTTAAAAAAAACGAAGTCAGTCGCAACCTCAAGGTCAAACGCTAAGAATCGCGAGTGTGGTACCAAATCAATGTCAGTATAAATCGTGAAGCTTGTGTCAGCAAAACGTCAAAAGCGGAGCGTTTGAAACGTAATCGCTAGCTTTTGTCTTTCTATTACGATTTGAGTAGCTAGCGTGGTTAGGGCCCTAGTCTCGGGTTCAAACCCTGGCTTGAACCTCTAGATTTTTCTAAATCTATGTGCGAATCATAATTTCTATATGATTATCACTTGCTTACGGTGAAGGAAAACACCGTGAGGAAACCTGCATGTCTTAGAAGATTGAACCAATTTTCGAAAGACATGTGAAATCCGCCAACCCGCACTGGGCCAGCGTGGTGGATTATGGCCTGAATCCTCCTGGTGTTGAGGGGAGGCCCGTCAGGAGTGGGACGTCAAAAAAGGGCTAAAATTATATTATTTTATTTCTATAAGAGTTATAATTTCGTTCATTTCGCGAAGACGCGTGCCGTGACAATTTTCTGTTGTTTATAGAAGATCTACAATTCAGAATGATTTATTTCTAAATTTTTAAACTGACAACAAAATAATTTAGAAAACAATGTCACTGAACATTATTACTTTTTTAATTTTTACACTTGCACACTCAGTTTTGCATCAAATCCATTAGTTGGAATGATCTAACTAAACAATATTTAAGTATGTTGCCATAGTTGTATTTTGGTTTTAACAAAGTTCACTAACGTATGTAATGGAGAGTGTTTACCGATATGAAAAAGTCAGAGTATTCAGCGTCTTATTCCGCTGACTGTACTTAGTCAAACTGCGTAACTAGTGTCGGCATCACAGATATAGATTTACATAACGCAAGTATCACGATTTGTATTGAAACCAAGCGTGCCGAATTTTTAACACCTACCGTGAAGTCATTAGTGACAGGAAATCCAAACCGCTTCAAAGACACCGATGCCGCCGATGCCCCTCCGCCTTATACGATTCTCTCGAGTGATTATCTCGCTCATACTCATATTTTTATATCTGTAGTCGCGAGGTGGTCGGGTTTTTCGGACACGCTAAGTACATACATTTGCGTTATCTATGTCAATCTATATCTGTGGTCGGCATACACCTACCTACTGACATATTATATAAACGGGTTTTGAAAGCGTCCCGCAGCCGGATGACATTTCCCAATTTACGACGCCCAAAGCCCAATAGTTCAGCTTAGCTTAGCTTATTGAACGGATTTAATAAACCACTCACAGTGAATTTAACTAGAGTCATAGAGTTAAAAGATATCATGACTATCGTTCAGTTTCTAGTAGAGTTCTAAGAACGGTTAGACTATTTTGTTCTAAACGAAATACATACCTATTCTGCGGATCTACGTCCGTATTAAGTTAGTATAAAAAGACTTGCTGGTGGCTCATATACAACCTGGCTCCGTACCATCCTCTCACGTAAGATCAACGTAAATAAGTCCCCTTCAGGTCTTCAGCGCGCGAGGGATACTTTTCTATAGGCTACTCAAGTCGCACGCTTATTGTCCGGCTTTGCTTTATGAAAATGAATAACTCCTGTAGGTACATCATTTTGTAGTCAATAACTCGTTGGATGACCGTCTAAATACAGTCGACCCGGGCTTGGAATACTAAACCGATCGCCAACAATGACCCGACAAAAATGCGTAGGTAACTAAAATATTTCACGGCTCGTAATAAAAAAGGAACTTTTTCAAAAGGTGGCCCTTATATTAATAATGGATTCGGCTTCTTGAACTTTCACGGTTGGTTGTGCGTGAAAAGGAGGTTACGTGGAAACAGGGGGGGAGGCATTGACGTGGTATAAATCACGGCCGCAAATGACCCGCGTTTATCTGTGAACTCATCTACTCCCCGCTCTCAGAAGGTCCCAGAGATTGACTGCTAATAGTACATCGTCATGATAAAACATATATTTTTTGAGATTTTTACTACACAAATCATTTCTACATTTCGTTAGCGTTCAATTTTGAGTAAAAGATACAGTGTCTCGGTGATTATAATGAAAGATTAAAGAATTGCCATAATTAACTCTACTAAACTTATTGAGATCAATTGTTTAAAAACATTTAATGATATATTTTATTGTAAAATAAAATTAGAATTAAAAAAATTACTGTACCCATAGAAATAATATTAATTACTGAAAGCAGGCGTTTCCTCAATGTAAGGCGGATTCAGGCTTCCGCCACTGTGGTCCGGTGCAGGATGCCGAATTTCACATAAAAATAGAAACATCGATAAAAATAAAGTTACGTAGTTGGTAAACTCGAACGCAATTGGCCAATCATTATTTCTTAAGTGCTGGATTTCCTCTTTTTACATTTCTAATTTTGCCATTAGACAATAATGCTAACAAAATTACCTCTTTCTAAACTAATATCAACATCATCATCATCATCATCATCAGCCTATGCTTGTCCACTGCTGGACATAGGCCTCCTCTAATGAGCGCCATAGCGCCCTGTCTTCAGCTTGCCGCATCCAGCGTCTGCCTGCAGTCCTTCGCAGATCGTCATCCCACCTGATCGGAGGGCGTCCTACACTACGCTTGCCGAATCGAGGTCTCCACTCAAGAACACGTATGACTAAACTAATATGACACACCTAAAAAGCTGTCTCAAACACAAATCACGGTGAATGGAAATACGACATACCGTAAGTTTAGTCCAAAAGTTTGAGCACCACCAGAATTGGCAGCAGTCTAGAACCAGTAAGAATTTGTTAGTTAGAACTAATCCCATGTCCTTTAAACAGATGAATGAGGTTGATCCCACACAGAAGTAAAGTACAAAAGTACCAGGGTGGCATGAGTCACAGGAGATCCTGAGGATAAAAAGCAAACAAAGGGCGTGCGGAATAAATGCACGCCCCGCTATCACGTTATTGACCCACCAAATGGCCTTCCTCTGATTAACATCTTATTTATTACCGTATTCAGTGTGCCTACACTTTTGTAATCAAGATGGATTTCTCGTCTTACTAGGAGGTATCATAACGTGATCGCATTCACTTGTTAATTATTAGGGTGGTGTTTACATTTTGAAGGAGTCCAGGCCAGGTAATGCTACCGTAAGTACGCACTGGACGAAACGTGTTCACGAAACATTTGTTATCTCTATTTCATGACAGCAAAAAATGGAGACAACAACAGGTTTCGTGCACATGTTTCGTCCAGTGAGAGCTCAAGGTAATGTTACACGATTAAACAAACAACAAACAAATGAGCATCAAGTGATTCACTTTTATTTCCGCTTCGGTTGCTTCATCCGAATGAAACGGCAGCAGTGAATTGTGTGATGTTGCCATACACAGAGGGGGACACCTGTGGACTCTCTGCTCGTCAGTTTTAATACCATTGTGCTACGTATTACGGATTTTTTTATGTGTATCGATGTATGGTTCTCGTCCCAGTTGATGAATTGATAAGGAAATCTCAAAGAAATTGCAAAAAAAATATATCTATTTGGTATTGTTTTTGCTTATGTCACTCGCTAGTTCTTTGCGCTCTGTCAACGTTATTATTTTCGTCTGAGGGTTTGAAAAATAAGCATCGATTAATTAACTAATGGTGTTCGCGACAGACTGCTAGGGTAAATATTGATAAAGAAATTTTTAAGTTATTGAGGATACTAAATAGAGTTATTTAATATTGGTGCTAGTTAATTCAATTTAATTGAAATAATAAATCGATCTCAAGTCTGAGAGCAATCTTAGAAATGTGATTCTTACAAAATTCCATATCCAGCGGAAAGCAGTACCATCCCTATGTATAATAGTTTTTCTTTAGCACTTATCTTGTTTTATACCTTTGTCTTTGGCAGAATCATTGGTAAAATAGGGCTGTAAATTTTTATTGGAATTTAAAAATGACGCGTGTAAATGTAGGTACTCAAGACCGCTCAGATTTGAGATTGATTTATTAAAACGAGCCGTATAATTCATACATAGAGCAGTCAGCAACACTGTGGCGATTATCGCTCATTTATTAGATTACCCACTCATTATTATCACTTGAAAATGTTCCGCGAGATCCCCGTCAATCCGCCGCCGGAGTTCTAAAGAATTATAATAAAACGCCGTCGCAGAAGCGAGAGCAATAATAATTCTTAGCTAGAAACATGGCAATAATGGTGTAGGTCAACACCATCTGCCGCCATCTGATTTATGATATCTCGAGGAAAAAACCTCTCCACCAGTCGCGCGGTTCGTTTCTTGCCTTCTCAGAAATGACGAAAAAAGATTTTAGCACATTTCAGCCGATCTTACGGCCGCTTTGACAGTTGGGTACTCTGGTACTCTATAATATATACTTATTATAGATTACACAGCACCAACCTATCCATGTTACGGAACATAATGTAGACTCTATATTATGTCCCGTAACATTATAGATGTTTGTGACGCCGGTGATTCTTGTGGTTTATATCAACAGTAAGTAAACAAGTTAAGTTTGTGATTTGTCATCACGAATTACTGGATACCGTACGACCGTTTTGAATGGTCTCTGGATCTAGAATTACGATACTAAGAGCCTTTTGAAATGGTCTGCCATTTGTGACCTGACTAAATAGAAGAATATAGGTTTATAAATTAAATAATTAATTGTAATTTTCCTCATAAACTTGAGATGGAGGTGGTATTTAAGAGTGTACCACACTGCGGTTTGAAAAAGACTCTACTTATTTTGATTCTAGTTATGACCTATTATAATAATACCACCAATACTTGATCAAAATTAATTGTCACTTGTTTTTGTACTATTACACCATTTGTACACCAAAAGTATTATCATTATTATCTATATACTAGGGTTTGGATTTCTTGTTCATAATGCAATCGGTAATCTGAGCCCTTATCGCTACTGTGCTTAGCTAAGCGGCAAATGATAACAAGCCCATTGCCCACTGTTTTGGTGGGCGGTCTCACATACGAGTATACAATGCTCTAGATGTAACATATTGCGGATGAGCAAACAACCGCTTCAGATCAAAATTAAATTCTGTTGGCCTTTTTGTAACATTTATAATGTTGAAAAACAAGCGTCTACCTCGTATTACCTGTCTAATGTTAAGCAGTAACATAGTCTATAAATACTTGCAGTGCCAAAGGCGTTGCTCGCGCATCACCGACTAGAAGGGGTGATTTCTGTGTGTTTATTATATACTAGCTGAGCCCGCGACTGGGTCCGCGTGGAATTTAACTTAACTAAAAAGCCCGCTCCCGCGTTCTGAGCGCGCGCGATAGAACCCAATTTTTAAATTTTGTTTTTCTAAAATAAAAGTAGCCTCAGTTACTGCTTATAACATCAGCTATCTACCAATGAAAGTACCGTCAAAATCGGTCTAGCCGTTTCGGATATACTCTTTGATTTCTTGTGTTTTAATTTTTTTACGCGGAATGTAAGTTACTCCTTATAACATCAGCTATCTGCCAGTGAAAGTCCCGTCAAAATCGGTCCAGCCGTTTCGGAGTTTACCCGGAACAAACATACAGACAGACAGACAGACAGACAGACAGACAGACAGACAGACAGACAGACAAACAGACATACAGACAGACAATTTTTTTTTAAATCGCGTTTTTGCTCTAGGTGTCGTATGTACTTTGATATGCACTTAGTGAAAAGGTGTTATTTTGATATTACAAACAGACACTCCAATTTTATTTATTTGTATAAATTTACATCAGTTTTGACGTAATGTGAGTCGAATCGAGTGACTGTCGTTAACACTTCCTTGCGTTAACAGAGTTAGGCTTGTGAAGGAAAGTGGGATGGAGGTAGGGGGAGGTGTGATTGGACTTTCGACTCTGTCGAGGGAAAAATAAAACCTATTTTCCGTTTCCAATAATTTATTATGCTTCATTATAACAAACATTTATATTACATAGTCTTCACATACGAATATTTTACGACAACACTATTTAAATTATGTTGTAATCAACACCTAGGATCATGTTTAGGGTTTAAAATGGGAGGTGAGGCATGTAGTTATAGCGAATGTAGGGTAGTAACACTCTCTTGCCTAAACTAAGCGACGGACTGATGACCTATGTCTTCCATCTCAATTCTCGAGGCTTCAAGATAAGATGGTGTAACTGAGACTTAATTTTTTGTTAATTATGAGTTACGTTAATGATATGGCCTGAAAGTTGAGGTAATGAACTTAATTATTGTCAAATTATATAATAACTAGCTGTGCCCGCGACTTCGTCCGCGTGGAATTTAATTGACAAAGTTTCATACGAACTTTCATCCCCTATTTTATCCCCTTGGGGGTAGAATTATTCAAAATCCTTTCTTAGCGAATGCCTACGTCATAACATCTACCTGCATGCCAAATTTCAGCCCGATCCGTCCAGTGGTTTGGGCTGTGCGTTGATAGATCACTATGTCAGTCAGTCAGTCAGTCAGTCACCTTTGAGTTATATAATTATATTTAGATTAAGAAATGCTATAAAATCAGTTTTTAAGAGGTGTGTTCGTCTGGCGATATTTATTTATTGCAGAACAAAGGTTAGTCTTAACTTAATTAATTATTTTTGTTACAGAATTGATATTGTACATTATGTTGTTAATTTCTTCCCCATGACTACATTCCTCCACCACAACATATTAAGTTGTACAACTATCGTCTGCCAGGTGCCTGGTAGACGTTCATTTAATTTGATATTCAATTACATTAACGATTTACATATTAAAATGTCTTAACCTAAACTCTACGCTCATTGAAACGATTATGTAAATCAGTCGTTTGAAGAATAACATTAACTTATAATACTTATATATACCTACATAATATGCACTATAATATAATAATAGTCAGTATAGCTAGGAATATAATTTTAGTACTCATTAAATAAATAAATTAAATAGATAATGTAAAAATAAAACTGTATTATGATCGCGAATTCATTGCGCCGTTTTAAAGGGAAACATGGCGATCTTTTATAAGTATGTTCACCTATTATGATGAAAACCGACCGCCATTAGCTGAAAATGGTGAATCTTTTAAAATTTATTTTTAATTAAACGCATTTACACCCGGCCGAGAGTGAACTCGGCCTTTCGCGGATGGACGGTTGTAACCGCACATTTCATTTAATTTGCTTCACAATTACTGGCGTCAATTATTACACGAATGCTGTAAAAGTCATCCCAGTTTTTGGTTTTGGTACAAAATTTCGTATAAAGTTGTGTTTGTACGTCGTGAATTTGCCTACATTGAAGTTTAAAGTTTTAGTCATGTGCGCAAAATTATTTAATGTCAAATCAACACTATATTAAATTAGACTGCCGCCTGTTTGTCTATTGATTTTGTTCCGTGAACCTTTTCAGGTTTTGGTTGGACTAGGTTAGGTCAGTTTAATTCTTCTGTTTAAAAAATGGGACCGATGTCGTTAGGTAACCAATAACAACCATGTTGTTCTAGGTACTGTACTTCATTTCGGTTTTCGTTATTTTCCATAGGAATTAAAAGGAATGTGAGCGTAGTTTTTATAGGACGGAAGCATAATTAACTTGAAAAGCTTTACCATAAAATAATTTATGCATTTATGTACTTAGAATCAAACCGAGATACAGTTTCACAATATACAATACGAAGTGACGACTAAATTTTGATTGATATGGTTCTAAAATCGCCTTTGGCAAAACTTAGCTTACTTTATCGATAACAACATTTATTATTTAAATTAAATACTCATAAAATTATATAAACTTAAGTACTTATATATTTAATATAAGAATTTTAACAGAGTACTTACATAACTTGGATATTCAATACGAAATGTAGAGTTAAATAAGTGCTATCTTTTGTGAACAATTAATTAATTTGTAATTAAATTATTTTGGCATATTTTAAAGGTAATCTACATAAATTTGAATTTATTTTTACATTACCATAATTGTCCATAATTATTTTCTTCAGGTTTAATTTGTTAATCTACAGTTAATTTGATACGGCTCTACCAGAAAAATATTAAACCTGTCACCCACTTTTGTATAATCCGTACTAATGTCAATGATATTATCCTTGCTGCGTGATACTTTCTCTTTCTGGGAAAGGAGGGGTTCTTTATTTTTCTGATCGGGTCTTTTTAATATTGAGAATGCGACAGACATTACGACATATAGACCTATATATATTGTAGCTACAGTGATCATATGGTGGTGAATTATAATTTTAATCCTTGTCACTTTTTGATCATTGCAACCAGTTAAATACTGATTTCTATAAAATTACACCGAGAATGACACCGAATATTATTAACATTGTGAATTATTAATTAGTGACACTGACTAGGTATTGTTTGAAAGTTTAATAGCTCTATTCATTAAGGTTTATATTTGAAGAATTTACCACATATTACGACGGGATGTACCTATGTGTAATCCTAAGATGCGGAAGGATCAAAATTGTGATTCTATGTTTAATAAACTTTTTATTTTATAAAAAAGTTATTCTTATAGTGTGTTCAAATTTATGAATGTTGACTAAAGCAATCTAAATGAGAATTTGAATGGCATAATGTTGGGATTTGAATTTGAATTTACCGTTATTTAACGTTCGTTACGCTATTGTGTTTGGTGGCAGTAAAATAACGTAATTAATAGGGTTAAGTAATCAAAATTATTCGTAGGTATCGAATGAATGTAAGGTCTCTAGTATTTTTCTTGGTAACATTTTAATTGTGAATATTAAGTGTGTTCTACAGTAGAGTCCGTTAATTACAACGGATAGAGCCACCGCCGCTGCCCGAGAGCGGTAAGTTCGCCATAATTAACATTTATCTTTACCTAACTACCTGGTATAACTTTTGGAATTACAGAATTTTAAATTATGTTACCTAATTGAAAAAGTTTTACTTGCTAAACACGTATTAAATAAGACCCTGATATTCATCTACATAGTAAAATACATCAGGCATTTTTTATCATCCGATCTACACTAGTTATCGTGAAGTGATAAATAATAATAATGACATTATTTTGACTATTATAATAACATTAAAATGATTATTAATACTATTATAGTTAATAGGGCTGCGAGTGAATTGCGTCAGCAACCAAGCAATGCTCAGTTCACGCTTCTAAATTAAATAAATAAAAATTAAAAGTGCAATAGAAATGTCCGACGTAAAATCCTTTCTTATATTTTTGTAAAATTACTTTTTATTTACATTTCGTTCTACGAATAATCTATCCTAATCCCAAACCGGGATTCCGTCTTTTGCCTATCAGAAGTCTTCCATTACATTAAGTACTTTTTACTAAAAATATTAAACTAAAATACGAGTAAATGACGAATTCATGAAATTCATATTCAAAAAGAGATTAGCATTAAATTAAGCTGAGCGTTCCTCGCTTCATTACTATAGGGAAAAGAGCGGTTTATTTACGGTTTTATCAGTACGTTATAACGCCACGCAATGAATTTCAGCTCTACCTTCGAGAATATATGACCGCTCGTAGTCGCTAGCATGTACATACAATATTATAGTATGACAAATTGTCAGTTCCTTAGGTGACCGACAGGGGGCGCTTCAAATGCCAGACAAATATTTAACTAAAAAAAAACCCAAATTGTTTTCATTCATGTAAGCCAACAAATTATTTATGAATAGTCAGAATCTACCACCGGTTAGGAATGCTGCTTCCATTGCGAAGATCTAGCAAGAAACTCAATAGTTACTCTTTTCAATGAATAAAATATGGTGCACATTCTCAGGAATAGCAACAGAATGTGAGTAGGCAACACCATTGTCACTAAAAAGTAAACAGTAATCAAATCTCACTCAGATTAAGGTATTTGAATTAGAAAGCTAGTTTAATGAGGTCTGTTACGTAGGTGATAGCGACTAGCGAGCGGAGAACACGAATGAAAATTCAGGTAGAGCTACAAATAATTCATATAAGATATGTGATTTCCATAGAAATGTGTCTACTAAGGCAACATACGTGACAGTCAGACGTTTGAAGCAAAACGAATTCGATGAATCGAGATAATTGCGTGTCGTGACAACGTAGTGACAGGCTGACGTGAACAACTTCGCTCCTCAGACGGTGTAAGGTTCAAAGTCGTTCAGAAGTCTTATAGAATTAGGTGTCGTTATATGATGTTAGTCCGACGATTTAAGAGCTAGATACGTATTAGATTCAGTGTCGGTGGATCAAATGGTGGTGCGCTTCCGATGCGATACTCGAGAACAGTCGTAAGCACAGTGGTGGATGTTACTATTTGCCTAGAAACATATGAAAATATTTAATATTGGTAAAAACAATACAAATTCGTGCCTGCATTTCCAGGGGATAGGCATTTCCACCGATAAAAGGTATATATTATATTATTATTTTAGCCCTTTTAACGTCCCACTCCTGGGCACGGGCCTCCCTTCAACACGAGGGGGATTTAGGCCAAAATCCACCACGCTGGCCCAGTGCGGGTTGGCGGATTTCACATGTCTTTCGAAAATTGGTTAAATCTTCTAAGATATGCAGGTTTCATCACGATGTTTTTACTTCACCGTAAGCAAGTGATAATCATATAGAAATTATGATTCGCACATAGATTTCGGAAAAAACAAAGCTTCAAGCCGGGGTTTGAACCCGAGACCTGGTAGCCCGCAAGACGCGTGCTTAACCAATCGGCTATCACGGCTATCACTGCGATAAAAGGTATAGTTTGAATATTCGTAGATTTGTGCAACACTTTGGATGCAGAAACATAAGTTCCTGTTCTCTTCAAAGATCAGAAGGATCGTTTCATATCCTCAGATCACTCATAAGATCGCTTTTATCCGTTTAAGTGGGCGGACCGGCTTCATAGCATAGCTAATTAAATGGTTACCATAATGATTGCCAATCTCCAGTAGGAGACGGCACTAAAAGAATAAGAAGAATAACTTACTAGACCGCTGCCACCATTAGTCGGAACTCTTTACAGTTGATACAGGTCCATGGAGGTGGACATGTTGGAGTGGGACGGCCGGCGCAGGGTGCCCGCCTCCCGGGCCGAGGATCACACTTGCGTGAAGCTGGCATGCAAGGCCGTCTCCTCTTGCCCGATCTGGTTGCCTGGCGTGTAGTACTGTCAGCAAAACAAAAAAATATGCAATCATTTTCTTCGTCTTTCTGCAATATTGACATCCAATAAAAATATTTCAAAAAACTTGGGTGCACTAAAAGCTATACATAACTAGGGTCCTTATAATTTATTATGTTGGCAGTCCTGTATTCAAAAAATGTGCATTTGATTGTATATGTCGTTTCGTAGCAAACGTTCGGTCGTAGCATATTTCGTAGCGACGCGTCGCGGCACCTTATCAAAGATACATCGATCCATTCATTTTAATTATCTGGCCAATTAAGAAAAAAAATTTCCCCTAACTGGTGCTCACAATCGGGCATTGTGATTGCGCACGCGCTGAAATGCGAACAGTTGATTAGTTCGCACGTGCCATCTTGCCCCCGCCTCCCGTCCACCCTACACTGCAGTATGGGAAGGACATCGACGGCCGATGCACGTTCGGATCTAGTCTAAACTTATTTACGTTAATTGCCGCTTATTTATCTCACGATACTGTCACCGGTATATTTTATTTTGTTTGAAATGTTTAAACCAGCATAGTTAGAAGTGACACAATATTAAGAAAGCTACCGTAAAAGCCAGATACAATGATAATAATTGAAAATGAGTTCTATGTTAGTCAAAATTGAATACCAAAATCAACTAACTCCACTTACACCAGCGAAAGCGCCTCCATTCCATCCCATGCGGTCGTGTTCGCGTTGCGGTGTCCGTTGCGGTGGGGTCTTCCTCTCAGCGTGCGAAGCGAGGTGAGCTTTAGCTCGCAACGCAGCCCGCAGCGGCACATTAGCCCTGGCTGCTTCAGCCCGTCCGTGTTGGCAGAATTCGATCAATGCGACCCCCAGAGCGCAGGCTAGTCCGCCCATCAGAACGTAGAATAGACCCGCCACTTGGCTTAGAGTCAGTTCAGAACCGTGAATCTCCTGCGGCAAAGCAGACTAAATAATATTTATGCTTGTGACAATAAATAAAATTGGCATTATTTCGACACCGATTTCAATGGATTATTGTAAAAAAATGCTTGTGTTGAAAACCATTCCACTTACCGGATCAGTGAGGTCACATTCAGATTTTGTAAACCATTTGCGCACGAGTTTTGACAATTCACCATCGTTCTTCAGTGATTGCAACGCAAGATTGACACCATCCCTAAAAAATACTCACTAATTTTACTCTGGAACCACTACAAAAACTTTGACACATCAATTCGCAGAGCATTCGCGAAGATAATGGGGTTCAAATTCGCATGGCATGCTCGCAAGGGCTTGAAATGAGAAGAAAGATGCTCACCGAAGCTTGGATCCTTTGGGCAGCGCGACGGCAAAGTCCTTTATTCCGGAGTTGGTGATGGTTACCAGCATTTCGCAGGGTTTAGGTTGACCAGGGGTTGTGGATCGGTCCAGGAGGAAAGCCAGCCAGCCGTGTTCATCTGCAGCCGCATCTTGGGGATAAGCGATGGCGCGAGGAGAATCTACTGTATCCTGTGTAAATAAAATTCAGTTTCATATATGTAGCATGAGCGTATTCCGTGGTTTTTAGGAAACTCATTTGGTCATCCTTTGTTGTCTTTGAAAGAATATTAACCAATACTTGGTAAACAAAAAAAAGGAAGGGACTCTTATTAATAAATAATAATAAAGTAACTATAGCATATCAATAGAGACGATAAAATATACTTGGTGAAACAGAAATCGTGTACAATTTTTTTTGCAACTTTACTTTGTATATCGTAAACTATCGGCTTTGTGGGGTCAGTTGAAGTACTAAAGGTTTTGTAGTCTTATGAAATCTGTCAACTGCTGTATCCCTGTCACACCTTTTGTTTTTCAAGTTACCTCAGAAGCTGAAAGTTTTAGACTTACAAAGTTAATTTTTGAAAAATGTATAATTTTACTGTTTCAACCTATATAGGTAGGTACCAAACTAAAATGTTATTGAGTCATAAAAATAAATTTATTTAACGTTACCTCAGGACACGTAGCTAATTTGCTGTACGATTGACTGGGCTCCGTAATACGCGCCAGAGTGAGATAGGAAGCCAAATTCGCCGTATATGAAGATATAACTATCAGAGTAAAGAACCACCACACCGAACCCACGATCCTTCCGGAGACAGACCTGCAAACAATTACAATTAAATAAGTACTTACCTACTAATGGTATCAATAATTTATATTAATGCTTTACACATTTTATTTTAATATGTCTTTTAATTTTTTTTTAAATAAACGATTGGTTAAGCGTGCGTCTTGCGGGCTACCAGGTCTCAGGTTCAAACCCCGGCTTGAACCTCTGGATTTCTCTCGAAATCTATGTGCGAATCATAATTTCTATATGGTTATCACATGCCTACGGTGAAGGAAAAACATCCTGAGAAAACCTGTATGTCTTAGAAGATTTAACCAATTTTCGAAAGCAATGGAAATCCGCCAAGCCGCACTGGGCCAGGGTGGTGGATTATGGCCTGAATCCCCCTCGTGTTGAGGGGAGCCCCGTGCCCAGGAGTGGGACGTCAAAACGGCAATTTTTTTTTTTTATAAATATCGCCAGACTGACATACTAACCTGTATGGTCCCAAACTAAGCAACACTTGTACTATGGGTACCATAAAGTGGACTGGGGGCGATCCCAGTCATACCCAGACCTAGGCAAATTACGAAAAGACCATTTCCGAAATGTGCAGTGAGCCGAGCGGCCTACGCTCGAACCACTGCACCAAGCGGTCGTCAAATGCGTAATAAATTTTAATTTCACATGTCTGCACACATAATCTCCTTAAGGTGAAGGCGCCTGTCTAGCCCGCGAAATTCAAAATTTTCGAGTATTTTTATAGTTTATCCAATATCTGAAAACATTTAAGACAAAATTTTGTGATTTGCGACAAACACAGTATGCAGTGCGTTTATTAATACATTTATTTTACTCTAAATATTATCACGGTGGATATGATACTAGTTAATCACTAAATATACAAAAATTGTCAGATTATCTGGATAGCTGTCGTTCTTGAAATGTTTTAGAGTAAGTTGGATATATTAATAAATGCACACGGTCTTTGTCGCGAATTACAAAATGTGCCTTTTATTATTGGCAGATTTTGAAAAAAATCTAAAAAACCTCAAAAAATTTAAAGTTCGCGGGCAAGATGGGCGCTTTAGCCTTAAAGTTATATACTTACATTAAATTAACAAAAGGCGAGCAAAAAAGGTCTACCAACTTAAAATAGCCTGAAAATGACGCAATGAATTCCCGACGCTAAGTGTGTTATATAAGAACTAATATACTTTAGACAATCAAATATTAAAATATACACTGACCTCGGCGTAATGTCGCTACCCTGCTGCATGAACGAGCCCAGGGAGAACCACATTGAATTCCAAAAGCTAAATTCGTTGACGACAGTGGTCTGAAACACAGTGTGCCATTTTAATAAAAGTTCCGGTGGAGACGTTTTCATTAAAACTTGGCCCTAACCACGCTACCTACTCAAATCGTAATAGAAAAGCAAACGCTCGCGATTACGTTTCAAACGCTCCGCTTTTGACGTTTTGCTGACACGGGCTTCACGATTTCTACTGACATTGATATGGTACGGTGTCAGCAAAACGTCAAAAGCGGAGCGTTAAGTTAAGTTAACTAGAAATGAAGCGAGCGGACTCGCTTAATAATAGCACTGCCAAGTGGAGCGTTACACTTAAGAGTCAAAAGCACAATAAATAAATAAAAATCAGTACTGATTTTCATGTATCTTAACAATGAACGAAATCTTCGTAAATCTTCAAGTAATAAGTTATTTTTAATGCAAATTTTGCGGTAGCGAAGCCTCGTCTAAAGCTATATTTAATAACAAAATGGTTTCAATAGTCACCTTTGTGGTCGCGACTTCAGAGTGCTCGGAAGATTGCGTGTCGGTAAAGGAAACCACTCGCCACTCATAAGGCGAGAATCTCGAAACGAGAAATAGAACCACGCTGACAGCGAACAGGCTGAATATAATGCACAGCTGAAATAAACACTGAATTTAATTTTCCACCTCGACGTTGGTACTTACTGGCTGTCGTCCTCTGCTACGGCTTTAAAGGTAGTGTCTGAGCCCGCTATTTATTATATGAAAACAAGTATGAAGTTGCTTATCCGGCGACAGTTGGCTTAGACCAGCAACATAGAAAAAACTGTTATAATGTTTTGACAATGCAAACTCAACTTGTGGTTTCAATACATACTTAATCTATTACTCTGGTGGGATTTCCAATTGTCTTTAATAAGTATAGGTATATTCGAATCAGCCTCGGTGATTTATTTTAACTGAACCAATAGGGTGCCCGTCCACTTGAGTCGGGTGGGCTGGCTGGGCGAGCCCGCTCGCTTCGAGCAATGGGATCGCTTCATTTTCCTCCGCTCGTTAGCGATCCTATTCGCCGAAGCGAGCGGGCTAGCTAGCCCAGCCAGTCCACCAATTCAGGTGGACGAGCACCGTCTGAGAAACGAATACCTATTCAGTATCATTTTTTTTATTTATACTCCTGGGCCCTAACCACGCTAGCTACTCAAATCGTAATAGAAAAGCAAACGCTCGCGATTACGTTTCAAACGCTCTGCTTTTGACGTTTTGCTGACACGAGCATCACGATTCCCACTGATATTGATATGGTATGACATTGAAATCGCGAGCGTTTGCTTTTCTATTACGATTCGAGTAGCTAGCGTGGTTAGGGCCCTGGTCAAATGCCTCCTCAAAGTTCTTAGTGTATGCGTGATGTTTATTTTAATATTCCTCAAAACCTGATAATGAAGCTACAATGACACCAAATTGCGTAACTTGTATGTCGGCATGAATTTAGTTAAAAAGTTAATTCCTTACCCATATTTCTTTGGAGAGTGGATGTAGGAAACTGAATATAGCGCCTGTTTCGGTACCCTTATCGTTTTTGTTGGGCTTAACGTCAAAAGACAAGAAAGGTTTGCTAAAGTCAATCACAGTTTCTCTCTCCAGGGTCACCGTGAGAGGTCCGATCGCTAAATCGGCTTCCTGAAATTATATAAAATGTTGGAAACGACAAGATAATGTTAAGAACATTATTAAGGTGTATACTTCGAATATAAATCATAAAACAACAAAAAATTGCAAAAGAGTAATAAAAAAATCATTTCAAATGTTGAAATGATTGACATCACTCGGTGTTAATCTATCATCTAAGTAATAAGAGATAGTAGAACACCCTCGGAGGCTGCCGGCAACGTAAAATATACCTTTATAATATACTAGCTGTGCCCCCCGACGTCGTCCGCGTAGTATTTAACGTAACATAAATTTCGGGATTATCGGGATAAAAACTATCTGTGTTCCAAATTTCATCCAAATCCGTTCAGTAGTTTTTGCGTGAAGGAGTAACAAACATACATCCACACTCCCAAACTTTCACATTTACAATATTAGTAGGATTTTTTCACCAACATCACATCTCATATAAGTATAACTTACAGATGAGTGTGATAAGGGAGCGACATTCGAGATTTATGCGCCGCGAGAACCCATGAAAAGGGTTACCGTTTAAGTGGCGACATTATAGGAAACTTCATTTTTTCGGACGTGTTTGATGCCGATGACGTCAAATCATCCAGCGAGATAGATGTATTTGTTGTTACTTGTCTAGACGTTAACCGATTACTACTGTATTAGTATTTCATCTAGAAATAATAATACTCCAGTTGAACGAAACAAACAAATCAAAACAAAAGAACATCCTACTTATCCTACTAATATTATAAATGCGAATGTTTGTGAGTGCAGATATATGTTTGTTACTATTTCACGCAAAAACTACTGAACGGATTTGGATGAAATTTGGAACACAGATAGTTTATAACCTGGATTAACACATAGAATACTTTACTGAAGTCTACGCGGACGAAGTCGCGGGTAGCAACTAATGTCTTATACATCTACGTGTGTGCATTTGACATCCGATCCTATCCAATGCCTGTATATTGACTGCACAAATCATTGAACTTAACGAATTAAATTACTTATGTGTTTTCGATGTTAAAATAAGATCCGTGAAAAATACGCGTAGACTGCCTATAGGTACCTCAGTATAAAGCTGTAAAATATTTGCAAAAAAACCTTTTCAAAGTTATTTGTGGCGAAACGATTCCCTTTACTCCGTAAAGTAAATGTTACCAAGACCGTTAAATGACAAGTTAATTAGGTAACTTTAAACTCGAAATAAACTGTGTGTAGTTGTAGCTAACCCAAGCCAGCTATCCAACACTAAGATATCGCAAAAGCTTATTTAAAAACTTATTTAAAAACTCAGTGAACGAGACATTGGCTGATAAGTCGTTAACTATTTAACTTGATGTAAGCTGTAAGCGAAGTAGATAAACATGTTCCAGGTGTAATACCTCAGGAAAAGAAAAATGGACTTCGCGATTTATTTCCTGAGTAACACACAGATCATGGGGTACACGTAAGCTTCTGTACTAGTCTAGTCTATTCGGTCGCAATTTGCAATAGTTTGCGGAATTTAATATTCTACCTTCCAACTTGCTTCTGATGGCATTCAGGAAGGTATTCTTAATATTATTAAAAATATAAACCCGAATTCTACAATAGCCTATATATAACAATAGATTCCTAAGAGTTACGGTCCACTTGGCCGTGTTAAAAAGTGGGCGCGACCAATGGGGTCGCTTAATTTCGTGTCAACTTGAGAAAATGAAGCGATTCTATTGGTCGAACAGGGCGCGGGCAGGCCCGCTTCATAGCACAGCCAAGTGGACGGTCACCCTAATAGTTATCGATGGGCAGTCGGGGTTACTCCGTTTACACCATTGGTAATCACAATAAGTTGAAAGCCGAATCCAATGCAATATTACCGGTAATATTTACTGTTGATGGAGTTTATTTTTATGCATGTTAAAACAACCAGATATTTGATATTTGTATAGTATTGATCATAAAAACTAGCCGAGTAGCAGATGGGATTTTAATACAGTTTCATCGTATAATAAAAGTCCCACAAATGTTCAATAATCTCTTCTTAGTGCTCATCTACTGAACTACCGTTAAAATTGTCATGCTTCTTAACTCACAGATTTTGGGTGCGCGTCGTTTTTGACGGTCGTTGCGTACGGCTACGTACGTATTCACAAACAATTACTGTTCTGTAAGAGACTTAATCTGCAGAAAGTTCGATATTTCTCAATGGACCGTGATTTCGCGCGCACTGTGAAACCTCACAGTATTGATAGTTCCGGCCGGTAGTGTGTTCGAATTTTAATTAATTAAGTACTCGTAGTGGAAGAACTTGATCTTAACTAATTGTAAAAGGTAATTTCAAGATTAATTTCATTCAAACTTAAAATCTTATATCAAAGTTACCCCGCACAAGCTCGCACACAAACTATGAAAAGCGAAGTGCTTCTGAATTAAAGCAACTAGTTCACATCACCTATTTACAGTTGCCCACTAAAAACTTTGCTTCTGATATAATTTAAAACTTCTTCTCGACTTTGATGTGCTTTGGAGCAGTTAATCTACAGGTGCGGTTGAGACTTTGCTGACTAGTAGTATATAAGTATTTGTGATCACTCACCGCGCGATTGATCGCGTCTGCAATGGAGACACACAAGCGTGATCTTTTAAACAGACTTAAAAAAGGATAAGGTTCTAAGTTCGTCTACATGTATGTATTGCTTTTTTATATAAGTTCATGGCTTTCTACGCCAATTGTTGCCGATTTTGAAATGTTTGCAATATGTTTGGACCACTTTTTAGGTACAATCAACAAACTCGACGCTTGATCACCTTAAGGTTGCATTTTGTATGCAGTGACCAGCAGCCGCATGCAACTAGCATGGTCATAAAAACAATTTAAACTAATGGATTTCTAAAAAAGGGGTTTTGTCTCATCGGACGCTTTTCATCTCATTGGACAACAACATAATGGGCGAGGCATCTTATGATTACTGCCTGCAAGGGAAAAGTGTTAAAAATGTGTCAAGCGTCAACTTTGTTGATGGTACCTACCTCTGCTTACTAGAATTAGTCCCTAGTTATTTCTAGCCTTTTAGAGCAGCCAAGTTTTTTAAGTCACTCAATTGTTTTTTTATTAAATCGTTTTTATTACCTAATTATTTTTATTTTACTTTGATAAGTAAGAATAAAGAAAATTCGGTGTTGGATTTGTTTTATAAAGTATTTTATTCCATGCACCTAGTCATTGGGAACTATTGCAGGTTTTTCAAGGTCTTAGGTCTAGCTGTAGGTACATGCCCCATTTGAACGGCATAGTTTGGTTTTTAACTACGCTTTAGTGCGTAAACTCACACGTAGCGTTACTAATGAGAACTCGATTGATTAGTTACCTCTACCCTCTACCTTTTCATTTGACTAGTATAATATAACAACACATTGTATAATCAAAACACTTAAAAATAAATAAGTTACTCATTGATATAGATACGAGTATAGAAAAGTCTTTATTTGACCGGATGTTCTACGCGTTACCTTTCGCACAAGTTCTCCGACCATGCCATCCCATCCTCCAATGATTTTTGGATTTTCATTCCCATATTTACCATCACGAACCAGGCGTATTTCGTCTGTATAAGAAAATGATTTATTTACACAATTTAATTTTGGTACACAAGTGTTATGTGCAAAATGGGATCGAAATTGAATCAAATCGATAAAAATCGAATTCAATGATCACTCAGATTGAGGAGGAATGATCGTTGGAAGTGTGGAAGTCATTGAGTCAGGCTCCAGTGGACCTCTTTAGACTGATGGATGGATCTGATCGATATTTTAGACAATCCTTGACAAATACTATGAAGCCATCAGAAACTCTACTTACATCTAATTTCCAGCTTATCAGAGATCAATTGAGCGAGTTCCACACAGAACCCTTTGAAGGGTTCATTGGCCTTGTTCCCAGGGCTCTCGGGAGTATTCCTCACGATGTACGGTGGTTCCTCAATAGTGGTGATGATGTAGGTCTTGTTACGGTCGTAGATTCCGGGGGTGTTCAGAGGAGCCAGTTTCGGGACGACCGGGACGAGACCAATTTGTTCGTACCAGGTTGCGATCTGGTTTACAAAAATAAAACATTAGCCACCTTCATTGTCAAGTCAAACGATGCAACAATTATATATTTTGAAATAAAACTCGTTCTCACCTTAATCATATCTCCGTCAACTGTCACTTCCATGACTTGCAAAGAGAAGTTTTTACGGTGGCCTTGCTCATTGAACTTGATGGTGCCGGTCAGCCCGTTAATCTCAGTCTGAAGCAAACGTGTATCTCTTGCGTTTCAATTAAATAGCACCAATTTAAATTAAGCTCGTAATTCGCAGGGCACAAGGACCAAAGTTGAAAAAAAAATGCAATAGAGATGACTTCTCACATTGACCGTGGATACACAGTTGTCAAGCGCGACGGTTAATTACGCTTCACCCAACTAAAGCTAATTAATCGCCAGAGCCTTCGAAGCTTCGCCATGCCCACACTCGATATAAAAGCCGTCCTGCCGTATCCACCACCTGTGTTCTTGTTCACCTCGGTTTAAATTTTCGGCCAACATTATCAAGTGATAACACAATGGAACTCTTCATTAGAGATAACATAAAATGTAAAGATGTTACGTCACGGCCAGCCGCCGAATTTGATGTGGGGTAAGTGGGGCAGGATCGCACTCCGCTGCCGGCCTCGAGAAATAAAACTACGTCCCGAGTGCAAGTGTACCCATGGCAAGCACTACAACTTGAGACCTCCTTTAACAATTTATGTTCTCACAAAGCCAGAGGACACTTTTATACCCGATGTCTTTCTTTCTGGGAGAGTTTTCACGAATTACGGAAATTTTCGAAAACGACAGCATTCGTCCTTCTTTTACATAATATGAATGAGAAGAAGGGCGGAAGATGTCGTTTTCGACACGGAAACTTTCCGTCGAAAGTGAATACCATCCCTGCTCAGGCATTTCGAGCTCGCTTTTTACTGAAAATCTATCTTAATTTATTACGAGAATCTTTATTTATTAAACACCTCTTCAGAATTCCACACCGGATATAATTTATAATTCATTTGGCAATAACCTACCGGTTAATAACTTAGTTGGCTCCAAAATTCAATTTAGATTGAACTCATTACCAGGAGTAATGCAAATACAACGTTAAACTGGCGTGGGAATAACATTTTAATTACCTACTCACTTATATTAATTAACTAACAAATGACTAACTAACAGCAATATTAGCGGCTGCCACGGTGAAGCACGATTCGGTATTTGTTTCGGCATAATTATGACGTCAAATTACATAGAGCGCGTACATAAATAATATCAGTATTTTCCTTGCTTCGTTATCATTGAACAATTTAACATATTCACAGTGACATAATATACCCTACTCCAGGCAACCGGCCCGCATCAATAACGAACCATTCGCTCGCATTCGTAATTGAATATGTGAATTGGCATCAATCATTCGCATCGGCAGGAGGGTTTTATAATGACCCCAAAGAATAGAACCTTATTACGGCGGGATAGAGATAACTATATTTTTTTGCGGCTCGGATAATTACCGACGGACCAGCGCGCACGTAATTATGAAGTGAGCTAGAAACACTAGACTAAGTGTGAGCGTATGCTGAGACGCACGCGACGTAGTTCACGCAGCGCAGGGTAGAGAAGATTTTGCAACGTATGACCAAACACAGAGTTGCGTACGCTGCGTCGCAGGAACGTGTCAAACATACATATGTCTGTTCTGCTCGTTCTAATAACAACGCAGATTGTGCCTAACGCAAGCATGTAGAGACAATTTTTTTTCATTTTAATAACGCGTGAGTTGCTCTGTGTGTCTGCGTTAATATTACCGAGTTGCCAATTCTGAACTATCCTGAGTACGGCATAGTACGCAGCAGCGTCGCCTGCCTTTCAGCATACGCTTAGCCTAAAAAAGCGGTTCATAATACCGTGGCGACGGTCCCTTGCGAGCATTAAGGACGCATCTCTTGTTTAAGTACGTACCTTTTTAATCATCCTGGATATCTTGTCGCCGTGTTCGTACGGCGAGACTTTGCCTTTAGGATTGCAATCCATTAATCGACTATTGTTTTGGCTCGCTATGCGCCGCATGGTCGCCCGCATAATATCGGGCTTCTTCCGTAACAGGCGGAGTATAGCGTCGATTAGGACTTGTACCGCATCGTACATGAGAGCAGCTTGAGCCTGTTTAAAATTCAGAGAATAAAGTCATACGATAGAAGACGAGAACATATTTTCATACATTTTCGATAGATACATAGTACTTATACGGAAAATTCGTTGTCGCGTTAGCCGTGACAATTACCGCTTACGGTGTCATCTGTTAAAGGTGGTATCTTCAAAGTATGAAATACCTTTTTATTTCTTATATCGCCGTATAAGAGTTAATATAAAACTTAAACAGCATTTAGCCCTCATTGGTTCAGTTAATATGTAGGTATAAAGAAATGTAAGAAAAACAAGAGCTTAATTTTTTACAACATTTCTAAGAACTCGGATAAAGCAATCCATTTCGATTGAGCGTCCCCAAACAAGATGTTTTTATTAAAAAAGGGAAGATTTAACAAGTTCGCCGGCTGAATTTATAATTAGAAATTCATTATTTGTAAGTGCTGAAGTAGAAAATTGTTCCCTCCCTCTCTTACGATTAAATATTTCTTTCACGTAATGCAATACTCACGTATTTGCTGGATACTTCTCGTTAGCAACTAGCCGCATTGATTATTGCAAAGTACTCGCAACTACTTAAACGCGACCTCGACTTTAATCCGCAACTCCAAGTTCCTCGAGTAAGGTAACAATCATAATCGTATTATGAGCCGAGATCCTTAATTAACGTACGCTAATTAGTTTCGTGCTTTGATAACAAAACTCCGCCCAACGTACATGGAACGTGTATTAACTCTAGGAATAGTTTGTTGCCAATGTTATATCGAAACTATCACGGTTACGCGGTAGTGTCTGGCGGCAAGTACCTTCGTACAGAGTTCTAGGCCATAACTTACCGAAATAGAGTCCTTTTTCCATACATCAATAAAGTCGCGCACCACTTTTCTGGAAAAATCCAGTACTCTGAATCCAGTTATGTTAATGGCGCCGAACTCCGTGACCTCTTTCTCCCAGCGATCGTCCATCACCTGGATCAACGTATACATTTCCACTGTCTAAACTCTGTCTGAATAAATTATGTACCTACCCCCTAAAAGGGGACACTACATATTACAATATTTTACCAATGTCCTCGGATGACACTGAACGGTGAACACTTAACGGTTTCTTTGAATGGCTCGATATACAGGCCTATTTACATTGGAGTTCATGACTTTAATATTGAAAATTGATTTCAAATGTATTGAAAAACTACTTATACAGTTTAATTAAACCCCACTAGGGTAAAACGACTATTTCTCGGAACGCTGCTATAATTAACATACCCCATACAAATTGACAATATTTTGCTCATAATTGATATCTCAATCTAATCATACTAATATTATAAAGAGGAAACCTTTGTTTGTTTGATTGTAATGAAAAATTTCATTAAAAGGCTCCGAAACTACTGAACCGATTTGAATAGTACATTGTTACATGAGTGGTGAAAGTTACTTATTTTGTCCCGAGACGGGGTTTGGCGCCCGAGCGTAGCGAGGGCGCTAATAGTTCGAGGGACAAAATAAGTCTTTCGCCCGAGGTAAACACTGTGCTTTTCATTACGATTACAAGGAAAATAAAAATAAAAACAGGAATTGGCTAAAGAAATAATACAAGGAAGTATAAACAATACTCTAAAACTCGAAAAAAATAAATCGGACTGCCGCCTATTTTGTTTTTTTTTCGTTGGCCGGCCAACTTCATTATTTAGCCATTATTTTTCATTTTCATCTTTAAATATTTTGCCCAAATCTATGTTATTTTAAAGAAATTGTTGAAACTAAATTATAATTAAGTCATTTAAAAAATATATTCTTGAATTAATACTTAACTTTATGTTATTTCAATTTTACATCGTGCTGTAATTGAGTGACTGTAGAAAAAGTTTGAACATGGTTCCATAGAAATGTGAAAATGGAACTAGTTTTTTTTTAATAATTTGACAGCTGTCAGTTGAAAGCGAAACTCCCGGGCCTGAAAAGTAGTACTTTCAACCCGCTTCTCAGGCAACTTCAGACCTACTTTCAGAGTATGAGTAATGAAAAAATTATTTCACTGTTGGGAAGCTACACTATCCCCGGGTGACATAGGCTATAATATATTTTCAAAAAAATTAGGGATCCTTACTAAAACTCGAATAATGTAACCGCAATGTACCCGTGCGAAGCCGGGGCGGGCCGCTAGTGACTTATACATTAGACGTGATACCTTCATCCCAACGCTAGTAGGTATTTATAAATTTATTTCAAATCTGAGATCGATCTTGAGTACGATTTTGACATGTAATTTTGTATTGACGTTTACAAGATCGCTCTCAATACGGCCACCTAAACACTTGTCAACTGCACTATCAAGGCTTTTGTCGGCGACGGGAGACTGAGCTCGGGTTTGCCAATTAACCTAGTTTTAACGTACCACTTCTCATGGAGCGCGTTTACGTGTCTACTAATTATATTTCTTCAATGCACCAATATGCGTTTTTCCACTTGCCGACGCCGGGACAACAAGCTTCCCGCTGGCCGGCCAAACTGCATAACATGTATTGTGTACGTACAGCCGTACGTATTATAGTATTATAGCCGCTTGCATGTGTGCGTGCGCGGGGCGGGGGAGGAAGGACGCGGTCACTCAAACTTGCTGTGCTAGTGCCGCAGCACCGGAGTAGTGGAAAAACGCAGCAAAGGCACGGCACTGGCCGGCTGGTGGAAAAACGCCCAACCTATTCTTGAACGACCTAAGAATTACTTACCAGTCCGCTCAAGAAGTAGTGGTAGTTCCTGCGACCAAGTTGTACGTCACGCACGTGCAGTATCAGCGAAGCCTTGGCCAGCTGCGTCGTGGAGTCGAGGACCACATACTTGCTGCTCCATCGGTCCAGTTTCTCGACGGCGCGGAGGTATTCCACGACATCCGAAGCGTTACTGACTCTCTTTACGTTTGAAATGCGGAACGTCGCGTTGCCAGGCTGGAGGCTTTGGTACAATTGCTGCAGGCGCAGCAAGCCTGGAAACAAAAAAAAAATATTAGTGAAGTCACCTAGAAATATAGCTGTTCTGAGTAATTAATCCTTCATTGGTAGGGATTTATCGGTCAAAAAGTGACTTCGGTTTGTTTAGGGTAAGGAAAAATGGACCGTTTATTTTTTTATCTGGCATATATGTTGTTGGCCAGAGTGGCCATAACAACTTCACCCGGACAGAGGGCGAGCGCAAGTGCGCTCCAGCCAGAGGGGCCACAAGGGACACGACCTCGGCTTGGGCCGCTGCCCGGAGAGGTGGCGAGGGTAAATCTACCACCGGATCGGAACGCGACCTCGACTGAGAAGATCCTGCAAGAAACTCAGCGGGCTTGTCGGGTGTCAAGGTGCGTCTAGGTAAGTAGACGCACCTTCTAGCGGAAGCAGGGGTTCGTCGACCTCGCCGGCGAGGTCGGTGTCTGGTGGGGAGTGTGCGTGTGTCGTTCTTCTCGACATCTGAGTCTAGGAGAGCGGTGAGTGGGTCGGGGGGGTCCAGCAACACATGCCGCGGCCTGCGGCGGCATGCATCTGGCGCGTAAAAAAAGAATGGACCGGACGCTACGCTAGTTCCTACATATACCTTTTGAAGGGAAATCCTTAGTCTTGGGTATTATGATAAATTCTCTGTTTTAGTGGCATAAGTTTTAATAATTAAATCAAAACAATTTGTAATAAATAAATAATTAAACTAAACGATGCCTTATTTATTTATCGCAACAGACCTTAACGTTAATTACTGTCCATCCGCGATGAAAGAGTAAACACAAATATTCTGTTAATTGACTGCAAATAAACAAATATTTATACAAACAATTTTATTGTTGTTTTATTTGTGCTACCCGATCGGTTAGCTAACCAACCCAATGTCCGTACAATGCTCAATAAATGGGTCATCGAATGTGGAAATTAATCTTTTAATAATAAAATATTATCACATTCCGGTAATAAATTTGGTAAAACTAATTATAACGACGGTAATATTTCGGTATCAATAGGATTTGTTGTAAACGCCCGGTTAATGCCTGTAATTTTAATCAGGGTGTTTTTAACGAGCTTAAGCCCTTAAGCGTGTTAAGGGGTGGAAAATGGGCCAACTATTATGGAAGTTCCCTTTCGAGTTGAAGGGCTTGCAAAAATTACAAGTGATATTAAAGGCAGATGTCCTAGTTGGCTTGGTGACTAGATCAGGTCATTACCCTCAATTTACACTCGCAAAGGTATATCGCATGCTGCTATCGATGGGAGTTTATCCGTGTACTTTTGTAGGCTCAAAAGGAAATGGAATTGCCTGAAAGATATTGACACGAATTCTATTGCAATACGGGGTTCGCGGAATTAGATTTGCGCCTCTGCTGTTTGTCCTTATAGGTCTTAACAAATTTTAGCTGCAAGTATTTCTTACCCGTCGTTTACACTGATGTAATAGTTGAATATTTGTCTCTATTTTTGAATTGCCAAAATATTGAGACAGCAACATAAATTACTATAAGTATACCGTGAGTTTAAACGAGAGGTTATACATAATGTTTCAAAAGCCGGGCATAGAATTAAATAATATAAAATGTTTGATATCAAAAATTTTCAAATATGGTTTTAATTATTCGTTTAAAAATATTTTTATTTCCGACAGTTAAACATAATATAAACTGTAAATGTAAATGTCATATTACAATAAGTAGGTATATTAAATATCCTCCCTCGGCGGCTACTCATAAATGTGGGGTACACTATTTTTTAGGCCATTCTATGTGTTTAAGGGTGAAAGTTGTGACATATACGCCAATAATAGGTACCTCAATAAATATGATAGCGGCTACCATTGAATTAACTATTCAGTCTTTTGAAACATTTTATATTGACTACTTATTCAAGTAACTATAATTTCCGTTGATATTTCTAAATAAACAAATTTTATTAGTCACCGTCCTGTTTCTAATAAAGAGTGCCCTTAAAAATATTGTACTAAATGTAAACAAATTGCCGAATCACTGAAGTTTTCTTAAGGCCTGCCGCCGGGGCGGACATTATTCCAACTCGTGAACATTTCACTGGAGTTATAAACCTTGTTATGATTCGCACCAAATTTTTTATGGCCTACTATCTTTTCAAATATCGGCGCAAGCTTCTGCTTTAATATCCTTTCAACTTTCATTTCAGATTTTATTGTTTGCCGTCACACAAATAATATTTCTACGCTTAAAATTGTAGCGTGTCGTTGTATTATGGGTTTTCCATTAATTGTGTGTCTTGCCTGAGGCCGCTTGGCTCAGTGGTTCGAGCATAGACCGCTAGGATCATTGCGGGTTCGATTCCCGTCTGGCTAAATTTCGGAAATGGCCTTTTCGTAATTTACCCAGGTCTGGGTGTCACTGGGATCGCCCCCAGTCCATTGTAAGGTACCCATAGTACAAGTGTTGCTTAGTTTGGGATCATTTAGTTGGTGTGTTCGTCTGGCGATATTATTATTATTTATTAACCGCACCACACCCTATAACGCAGTCCTGGGCCAATCACGTGACCAAGTTGTCACGGGAAAGCATTATTATTGTACATACCATGGCACGGTGTAAGTTTAGGGGTACATAGGGTAATATACAAACAGTAATGGTAGCAAGTGCACAAACTCGAAAAGTAACTGACTAGTACTTGATGATTAAAGAACCTTTAGTTTACACTTGTGTGTAAAATGTGGCTCTTGCGATACTGGCTGAGACCTTACATTATTATTACTTAACAAGTGAGGCCCGATTGCGTGGTAATAATAAATATCAACTTACCACTGGTATTTGGGTAAGGGTAATTATTTGCGGAATTGTGGTCATAATTACCCATCATTGGGGTTGACGTTGATTTATAGGCCGACGTTGCTTATTGCCTGTTATTAATGCATACAGTCAATAAGCGGGCCTATTCACAACAAGACGACGAATTTGTGGTATGATAATTATTTAAGCCTCTAATTATTTTTATGTATTACGTCACTTGCGGGTGCGTGTGTTTATATAACCTTGGATGTCTTTTCTAAGTAAGTATAATTGAATGTAGTTATGCAAAAGAATCCAACACACTTACTTCTGAAGATCAAAACCAACCCTAGTACAAGGTTGTAGGTTGGTTTCAGTTTGCAGGAGTAGGGCTGTTTGGATACCTATATTCTGCATAACTATATGAAATGTTTAACATGCATAATTTCATAAAACCTATGTTGGTACACAGTAGATATATTTTATATACAGTTAAACGCTATGGACAATATCCATAATATATACATCAAAGCTTCACGAGTACATATTGTTATTTCGTTTCCATTCGAAACAAATCTACAAAAACGAAAATAAAGTGGACGCAGCCAGCATTAGTTGAGTAAAAAGGCAATTTTGATCATAATGCCGAAGAGAGATGAAACACGCCATTCATCACTAGCCGGGATTCATTATGCAGCTCCCGATCTGGTGCTTTTGTCATAATTTAAGGGTAATATCCGCGAAAAGATTGAAGCGGTGACGAAGACGCGCCGAGAAGAGGGTTGACGTGTGGGTAATGAAGGCGTTATCGTAGGATTTGTCGAGACGCGGCCGGGGTCGGCAGGAAGCCGCGCATTGCAATTTCATACCGAGTCATAATGCTCCCTTTTTTGAACACCTTGAAAGAGCTAGTGTTTCTCCACAGGCATTACTAGTTAAGCAGGTGAGTACGTTTGCTTTCGACTATTAAGTATATAATGTTAATTCGTTTTTGTACTCTTTATTAGGTATTTATTTATTTATATAGCTGAAACGGCAAACGTTGTTTTGCCATAGGTATAAAAAAGAATAGATGTTGATCGATTCTCAGACCTACCCGATATGCACACAAAATTTCATGAAAATCGATCGAGCCATTTCGGAGGAGTCTGATAACTAACATTGTGTGTAAAACGGTGTATTTAGGACTAATTACACTAATAATATAGAATAACAACAATTATAAACGAATAAAAAATTGAAATCGAACACGCCTATCGTAGAACTTCGAGCATACCAACAGAATCTTCACCTATTCAGCCGCAAACAAATCTATACTTGCGTCTGAATCCATTAGGTCGTTAGGCGCTGTAAGGGTACAAGGTACAGGGGACATCGCTTGGGCAACGGTCCGGCAAGCAGGGGCAGCAAAAAACTTACGTTTCTTAGCTCTAGCAATACCGAGGACATTGTTGCATGTTGCAGACTTGTAGGGTAGTGAGACAAAGGGAGGCGAAGGGAGGAGGAGTTAGGCTTCCGGCTCTCTCACTATACGTACGAAACTTTACGAAGGTCTTTTGTGAGCGGGTGGTACTGCCCCAGTCAAGCTAACCCAATTATAAGCTGTAGTCTATTAAGGCTAAAGCGGCCATCTAGCCCGCGAAGTTCAAATTTTTTGAGGTTTTTTAGAAATTTTTCAAAATCTGACAATAGTAAAAGGCACATTTTGTAAGTCGCGACAAAGACCGTGTGCAGTGCATTTATTAATATATCCAACTTACTCTAAAACATTTCAAGAACGACAGCTATCCAGATAATCTGGCAATTTTTGTATATTTAGTGATTAACTAGTATCATGTCCACCGTGATAATAGTTAGAGTAAAATAAATGTATTAATCAACGCACTGCATACTGTGTTTGTCGCAAATCACAAAAATAAACTATAATAATAGCTAGACAGGCGCCTTCACCTTAACTACTAATGCTGACAAGTAATATGTCGCCATCAATAGAGTGCAGTTTCCTTAAATTTGTTTGGAGTTCATGATGCTTTCCCAGTATCGCGCTCATCGCGAATTGCACTAACTTTCCAAAGGTCTCTTTGCAACATCTGCCGAATTCGAATCGAAAAGTTTTTCTTTATCTTTTAAAGTCCAGCTCAGTAACGACTTGAGCTTATCTACTCCCGGTATCGAGACTTAAGTTTGCGAGTCGTCTCAAGGGAGCACCCGGGAAATGTTCAACTAGTAGATTTTTTATAGCCGGACGTAGTTTTGAATAATGAGTGTAATTTATCCCGCAGTTAGAGTAATGCAATAAACAAGGGAAGTTTTGATTATTGTTGGAATGTAGATACTTTAATATTGTTCGAAATAATATTGTTGGAAACTAACTTTGGGCCGAGCAAAAAACAGTGCGCAACCGCTGGCCAAGACAATTTCATACTGAAGCCACGCTGGGAAGTTTTGTTGAATAATTGAATTGTTACGAGGTCATTTTAATCCTATTTATGATTTCAGGAATGGGTTATTTTATTATGAATGCATTCAGATGTGTCATTGTGTACACAAAGCTAAAATTATCTTGACATAAATTATTTCTTTAAAATCTACTAGTTTAATCATCAAGTTATAAGACATTATTAAGTTTTGATGTCGCACTTCTAGGCACGGGCCTCGACTCACTACGAGGGGGATTCAAGCCATAATCCACCACGCGGGCCCAGAACGGGTCGGCGGATTTCACACGTCTTTTGAAAATGGGTTAGTTTTTTTTAAGACATGCAGGTTTCCTCATGATGTTTTCCTTCACCTTACTTACAACTTAGTAAATCTTAGTAACATATAAAAAAACATACTACCTAGCTTTTGCTATGCTATAACCTGGGCGGGGCGTTAACAACAGTGCCACCTACCGACTATATAGTAATTAACAGTCGAGGCGACCCCATAATTTAAAAAAACGTCAAATTCGTTAAGGAGGATATATGGTTACGAACACACACAAACACCCGAAATTTATATATTAATTAAAACTAGAGTTATAGAAGTCGTTAAACATACCCACCCATAGATTAACGCCTTGAAATAACGTGACCTATTTTTTAATACTGGCAAATTGGGATGACGAAAAAAGTGATGAACGTCGACCCTAATTTAAGAAAAAAAACGCTGTGAGCCAAAAAAATACGTTTCTGTTTGTGAAGAAAATAATCTACAGCGAGAACTGCGCGGGATGTCGGTCCAGACGGAATTCCGGAGCTGTCGCTCGTTGGACGTGATTCCTCTCCAGACATGATTACGTCTTTTCTTATATTGTGTGAGATGAATGGAGCCTCTGACGCTGGCCAAGAAGTCAATTGCTCACAGTTCGTGACCGAGGGGATGAAGCGACGCGGCCCATCGTGCAATCTTTAGTTAAACTCACTCAACGGTGATAAACTTAGACACTAAGACAGGAAACAATCGATTTGCGACCCTCGCGGCGTTTGTGCCATTTGTTGGGAATGAGGGACCGGGCATTCTTTGCGGGACATATTTGAGGAGAAATATTTTAGGTTTTTCCTTACGCTGTACATAATATTGATGTATTTTATGAAAAGGGGGAAATAATCTGGTACTATAAATTATTAACGTTATAAATGGTACAGTTGTTTGTAGCCTTTTCTAGTACATTGTGTGACAAAGAAGTATTCTATTTCATTCCGCACCTATGTAGTGAAGTTTAGCACCTATTTTTATCACAGACTGTTACTCCGACAAGCTGGCTGTAATCTAAATCCTACATAAACTAGTCAGTCTTATTAATATGAAGATGACTGATTTATCAACCGTGATGTATTCATGTCCACTTACAAAATTTAACACGCGCGCGGAGGCCGTAAACATGGACAAAGCCAATGAAAATATTCATTACAGCCACGCTACAGTGGATATTTCACATTCGCAAAAATATGAAAATGTTAATCACTGATGTATTTTACAATATATAATGGCCTCAATTGAACTGAAATTTAACCGAATTCGTGCAGTGTTCGGTCGTAATGAAACCGGAAACATTAAGATGTAGGTATTTTAGTAATAATTAGGGGCTGATTCTTAGAATGGATATTAGTTACCAAGTACTTACTTAGGTACTTGAAAACTTTTACAATTAAAATTAGTTCTGAAACATTCCAATAACCTCTGATACCTACCTTTCTCAAAATCGATAGGTATTACTAGACTTAATCTATAAGGAGGAACATAATCCAATATGAAGAAAAGTAGGTACCTACTGTACATAAACTCATGTCTCAGTCCTAAAATTAAATAGGTGGGTACTTAAAATTAAATAATATTTTTCTTTTCAACATTAGGCACCTATTCTATAAATTGGTCCCAGGCAGACACATATCGTGTTTCCGCGAGAATTATACTATGTAAGACCGTATTTATAGTGACCACAGTATAATAAAAATATACTATACTAGCTGAGCCCGCGACTTCGTCCGCGTGGAATTTTGATCCTTTCTTAGGGGATGTCTACGTCATAGTAGCTTTATGCATGCAAAGTCTCAGCCCGATCGGCTTAAAATTGAAAAAGTTTCATACAAACTTTCATCCCCTACTTTATCCACTTGGGGGTTGAATTAATCAAAATCCTTTCTTAGCGGTTGCCTACGTCATAACATCTACCTGCATGCCAAATTTCAGCCCGATCCGTCCAGTGGTTTGGGCTGTGCGTTGATAGATCACTATGTCAGTCAGTCAGTCAGTCACCTTTGAGTTATATATATTTAGACTAGCTGAGCCCGCGACTTCGCCCGCGTGGAATTTAACTTAACAATAAAGCCCGGTCCCGCGTTCTGAGCCCGCCCGACAGGACCCATTTTTTTAATTTTGTTTTTCTACAATAAAAGTAGCCTCAGTCACTGCTTATAACATCAGCTATCTAACAGTGAAAGTCCCGTCAAAATCGGTCCAGCCGTTTCGGAGATACTCTTTGATTTCAAGTGTTTTTATTTTTTTACGCGGAACCCTAATGGTTTTTCTAAAATTAAAGTAGCCTAAGTTACCCGCTATAAGATCAGCTATCTGCCAGTGAAAGTCCCGTCGAAATCGGTCCAGCCGTTTCGGAGATTACCCGGAACAAACACACAGACAGACAGACAGACAAAAAAAAAATAATTCGCGTTTTTGCTATAGGTATTGTATGTACTTTCATATGCATTTAGTGAAAAGGTGTTATTTTGATATTACAAACAGACACTCCAATTTTATTTATTTGTATAGATATAGATTTATCTGTTGTTATATAACGCACCAGGGTGGGTTAATATGGGTGGTGATCGTATTCAAAATCCGATCAGGTTACCGAGTCTTTCCATACATTTCACAGCAGTGTCCCTAGCGGAAACATGCAGGTTACTGGTGACATTCGATCGGTCGACCGGTATTTGAATACGTTCAAAACCCCATTCTAACCCCCCCCCCGTCCCTCTCTGGCTTGACACGTAATTCCGGCGCCGTAAGTATCAGTACCGACTCCCCGAGAGAATTTGCACTAATCTCATAATCTTTTCACGTAACGGATTCCCTTTTCTGTTTAAGTATGATGCTGTACTTACTGCTGTAACATTATCGATTCTAATTTATAATTTTAGTATTCCTATGTAAGAACCGATCACTGTGAAAAAGTTATTTAAAAAATCAACGAGATGGCGTAAGTGAATTATTCAAGTGACTGAATAGTGCAACATCTAAAACCTTAAAATTTGTACATGCACGTTCTTAACGGGGGTTCCTTGAACGCACACTTTTTAAACAAAAATGTCGGCCACCGTGCGACCCGCTCCATGAGAAGCAGTTACCGTATAGATGCTTGGATGCTAAATGCTTTGCTCGCATGTTGCCGACCTGTAAAGAAGTGGGGCAAAGGGAGGGGCTGGGCTTCCAATTCTCTCACTCATCGTGCGAAACGCAGGTATAACAGCTACATTAGGCCGATCTTCTGTGGGGCAGTGGCCATAATATACCAGTAGAGTCAACCCGTGAGTCAATTGGTTACAGGTTCTCTCTACTACTCTATAACATGAAAGCCTACAAATATCTCTATAATTTTGCGATTTCCATAACTATAGGCGTTTACTGGGAAAATTATAGCAATTCAAAGAAACGTATCCAGACGATGTCACGAACCAAAACTTACAAGTAATAATACATTTTACAATTTCAAAGTCAACAATGCGGCTCAATTTCAAAGAGCTTGTTTACTGGCGTTTAATTAAAATTGAATTTAAAACTCGAGCATGCGCCGGTATTAAAGGGATTTGAGGATACCGTTTTGGTAATTATTAAAACTTAATCTCGGATTGCTTCGCCGTACCAAATTTGGTGTTCCATAATTTGAGGTAACGCGTATACACGTGAATATGAATCGCGTAAAATGCTTGACGGTGGTAGAGTGAAACCGTGGCGGATACGCGCTCGCTCTATTGATATAATTTTAATTTAATATTATTATAATTTTAATTTAATATAATTTGTTTTTTATATTTATATAATTTTATTATTAAATTATATCAATATTAATATGATTGATATACGCGCTCGCTCTACCGGGGAATTCATCATTATAGAGCCGGAAGTTCAACATGCCCCCACTGTCCCTCTCTTTGTCTCACTCTTACGTGCGAGCGATGCATTTGATACTAGAAGCGCCTATAGGCGACGATAGCTAAAATAAATATCGGCAGACTGACACACCAACTCTATGGGCCCAAACTAAGCAACGATTGTGCTATGGGCAACGTACAATGGACTTGGGGCGTTCCCAGTGACACCCAGCAAATTACGAAGAGACCATTTCCGAAATTTGCCACCGTGGGAATCGAACCCGCAACTATCATGAGCAGTGAGCCAAGCGGTTTACGCTCGAACCACTGCGCCAAGCGGTCGTCTAAATCGTAACTGCTTTATAGTACGCAAAGGTTGACAATTAGATACTATTTACAAAAATATTAATGTTTGATCGTAGAACCTGGCAGGTACCTGATATCTATACCAATAGGTATGGTTATAATAAAAATGGCCTTAAAATTTATTAATAATGTGATAGTTAAGGACTCTGACCCCCATATCAGAGGTTGAACGCGGCCAGGCCACAGAGGCCCGGATAAAAAAAATAAAAAAAATAGGTATGGTTAAGTAATAATAATTTTCCTAATCGATGTAGTTACAGAAACTCCACATTGCCTACTGTGAAAGAGAAATACGGTAAAATCTTTACCATTTATGTGAGTCCGCTATCGGGGTTCAAAGTATCAAAGGGAAAGCTTCTTATCTCGCGACATGGTAAGAAAATCACGAACACCGTATCTGTGTGGCTCCTATTTTCGAATGTCATTACTTATTTATATAAAGCATGTTATATTGTGTACAACTGAACGTTGTATTATTCAGATATCGGATGGTATCTAAAAAATCTAATGTTTTTAATAAAAATAAATAGTTCAATGGCCAGGATAGGGTTTGAACCCGCTACGAGGGCAAACCCTCTGATCACCAGGCTATTGACGCTTAATTACAACGGGGAATTCCGCATCGAAAATAGTTCCAGCACATCAATGCGAAATTTAATCACGCGATAACTAACTGGAAGCATTATAATGTGGAAGCAATAAAATTCATTATGGCCCAGCAAGGAATCCGGCCAGTGCGCGGTCGTGAACGGAAAATCCGTGGGTTTTACACATTAAACTCGCTGAATAAATTGGAAGTCGATAGGAACATCCCTATCTAGAGTTCACATTGAACCTGGTAGCTGCTCTAAAATATCTATGCATAAAATTTTATTCGGCGTGGTGTTATTGCAAATTGATAGCGCTAGGAGTCGATGAAAAATCATTCGCATATTAATTCTATTGCATTTCATGATTCACGTCAAATATAAATAAACGTAATTTCACAGAATGACAACATCAACAACATCAACATCTGCCCCGAAAAACAATACATGACGACCACGACCGCTCTGTCAAGAGCGTAACGACTTAGAAGAAGAATTTCACTGAACCACCACACAACGTACTACGTATTCATACCATTTAATATCATAGCAAATTGATGATGAATCTACTCAGTAGTAGCAGCAAAGCGAACTCATCTTAAATTATCTTCACTAAAAACTTTGTTAATTAGCGCGATCTTCAAAACGACGAGCTGCGCAAAGCTATAAACTACGGCTAAACAAATTATAATAACTACATCCCTAAATAAAGAGCGGCTCCAAAGTTTGTTTCGGTTAGCCCGCGAACTCTAGTGCAATGTGATTACAAAGGCATTTATTCGGCTGTGGCAAGACGCCGGCTTGTTTTATTCAGAGGCTCGGCAAATCCTTCCTATTCTGTCCCGACAATACGTTGAGATCACGTCCCTATTGTAGTGTGTATCGAGTCGACGATTAGGGGTTTCAATAGCAGACCGCGACGGTCGCGTAATCTATCGCTGTCATAAAATCATCGGTGGATCGCACTCCGAACAATTGACTGCGCATTCGACGATCGGATTTCGCTGCGGATTCGGATAATGAATAAATAATTATATGTAATTGGTGTATGTTCCCGCGGTGTAGTAAATGAATATAAATATTTACATTCATTGTGTTAGGTATCGAATATCAGATGAATTCTCGTGGAAAAAAGTCTGTATTATATAGATAGTTTGCTTTTTACCTCCACGCAATGCTCGTTGAACAGTATTTTTCCCGGGAAATAAGAACAAGCAGTCGCCATTACGGTGGAAGGGAGATTCAAACAGCGCTCGATAAATAGGTAGGCGCGATGGCATTGAGACAGCAGCGGGAAGATGACGTTATTGGCTTTCAAGGGAGCATTGTCGGCGTTCACGGCGCGTTTTGCATTCGAGTAGGTAGGAATGAATATAATTTAGCCTAATTATAATACCTATACAAGATGTTTCAAAAGTCCGAAATAATAATCTAGGTACCTACTATACAAATAAATAAAATTGGAGTGTCTGTTTGTAATATCAAAATAACACCTTTTCACTAAATGCAATGAAAGCACATAAGGTAATTATGGTTCCGTGTCAAAGAAATAAAAACATGAAATCCAAGAGTATTTCCGAAACGGCTGGACTGATTTTGACGGGATTATTACTCAATTAACAATTTAAATTCCACGCAGACGAAGACGCGGGCATAGCTAGTTTAGGTATATACCTATACAGGAGCTCATAGGTGCCTAGTGAAGACAGACTACGTAACTATATCATATTTTCTCAGTTTTTTTTTGCGGCCTTTAAATTTCTCACAATTTTCTTGTATCGTCACAAGAACGCATATCATTGCTTAGAAAACAGACTAAACTGCATTTACAAATAGGAGTCACCATATTCAATAAAAAAGTAAAAAGTGTTTGAATTTCGATCAAATGTTTGTCTTTTTAATTCCATGTCTAAAACTCTAATCCAAACCACAAAAGATTATTTCGAACTTCTGAAACAACCTGTAGGTACATAATTAAAAAGTACAGGCGAGCAATTAGCGTGGCACTGTGCAGGGCTCGAAATGTGCGCAATATCACAGGCACTTCTCATTGAAAAGTTGTAGAAACTTTAGGAGATTACATGAAGAAACTTGTAAAGTGCACCCGGGTGATAAAATTATCGATGATCGATGATCCTTTTAATTTTTGAGCGCGAAATTAATATTATGTTGAATTTTCTGGTAACTAATTAAAGTTCTCATGCGGTATTTCGTAAAACATTGTTGATGGTTGGTTGTACCGGGTTAGATAAACGATTTCTACGGTTATTATACCTAATAAGTCAATTACGACGTGCCATAGTAAAAATAATCACATGTCATTGCATACAATGTATAATAGGTACTCGTAGGTGATTAAAATCTATACAAATAAATAAAATTGGAGTGTCTGTTTGTAATATCAAAATAACATGGTTTCGCTAAATGCATGATATGAAAGTATATACAGTACATAAAACAAAAACGCGTCTGTCTGAAAAAAAAAATCTGTCTTCCTGTCTGTACGTTTGTTCCGGGTATTCTCCGAAACGGCTAGAGCGATTTTGACGGGATTTTCACTAAAATAACTATTTAAATTCCACGCGGACGAAGTCCCGGGGGCACAGCTAGTTAAAGAATATTTACCGAATCACCTTCTGTATAAATCGTGTGCGAGGGGTATCAGGTGAAAACGCTTGGCGCACTCACCTCTCTGATACGCTTGTAATTTATTCGTATCCACCTGTATACTATGCGTAACTTCGCAACTTCACACTGAAAATACCGACCTAAATTCCAAACAATTATTTAGACTCCTTTTATTCTTTCTTTCGATTATATTCATGTGATCAAGCTTACAATATGTCATAAGATCAATGAAACCTCGGCGTTATCATTGGGCATTACCACAGATATAGGTATACATAGATAACGCAAGTATCACGATTTGTATTGAAACCAAGCGTGCCGATTTTTTAACACCTACTGTGACGTCACAGCCGAAATTAATTCCAAAACGCTTCAAAGACACCGATGCCGCCGATGCCCCTCGGTTCGCTACGATTCTCTCGAGTGATTATCTCGCTCATACTCATATTTTTTAAATCTGTAGTTGCACGGACTGTAAGTTAGCGTTGACCAACCTTTACGCTTCGTCGGGGTTTCGGACACGCGAAGTACATGCATTTGCGTTATCTATGTAAATCTATATCTGTGGGCATTACTGTCGATCCCGGGGTGCTACTTGCTACTTATAGCATCGATAATCGATATATATTATCTTGACATTCGTATTGTCGCCTCCTACTCTAAATTCCATATTTTTTGCCGTATCAATTTCTGAACGACCAATATAAAATTATCATTCGGTCACACGACATACGACGGAAACAATAGAATTTAGAGTAGGATTCGTCACTACGAATGTCACGATATATCGATTATCGATACTATAAGTAGCACCTCTGGCTTGCAGGAGTAACATCACACTCATTGGAGTTTGTGGCGGAACTGGTCTAATTACAAAAATTAAACAAATATTGTGCGCTTATTGTACCCTTATGTTAACGTATTTCATGTACCAGATTGGCTAAATGGCACTTCGGGGAAACTGAAAAAGTTTTATAACTGAACTAGGTAGTTAGCTTATAATAGTTACAGCGAGGCGCGAGGTCGCAAGCGAAAGTAGGTATTTTAGATTTAACTTTCAAGTTTTCATGGACCAGGTGCGAGAACTCATTCTGGGAGATGTTTACTAGTGTGAGTGCATCAATTGCCAGTAATTTTTCAAGATGTTTTTTGTGACACACTACACGGTTCATAAATCAGCGCTTGTATTGTTTGAATTGTTTTGGTGTGGGTGGCATGTCTCTATTTATTACGGTTTCATAACAGACGGCTATATAACAGGTTCACATATGTTTATAGAATTACAGGAAAAAATGTTGACGGACTTTGCTAGACGGTTTTTTATAAAAAAATGAATGCGAACCAGGCCCTTTGTGCCCTATACATCAGCGAAAAATCCAGCTTTTTTACGAAGCAAATGTTCCAAACGCTGAGTGTAACTATTCATCCGCCTTTGATTACGAGCCCATCGTAAAAAAAAGTATCCACTTTGATTTTCAATAGATATTCCAATCAGGGATTCTATTAAAAAGTTAAGACTAGTCACTTATTTCCGAATATTCTGTTTGTAGTCCTTTAACAGAAATTTAACGATTTATTTAAAAGTGTATCAACAGGCGAATCTATACAAATAAATAAAATTGGAGTGTCTGTTTGTAATATCAAAAACACCTTTTCACTAATAATAAAAGTAGATATAAAACACGAGACATTGACTCGTAAAATGTTAAATTATTTTTTTGTTAAGTAAAATTCCACGCGGACGAAGTCACAGCTAGTATTCAATAAAATTAACTCAATGTTGATTAGGTATTAATAGTTTCCTAGTTTTCACGATTAACTAACCACAACAGTTAAAGCTAAAAGTCCGTTTATATAAGTTGTTTTACCATGGAATGGTACTCAGTCAAAATCTGAGCTTAAATTTCAGGAACTAACTACTAGCCAGTGTGCTCGTGAAATAACTTCGAGCTTGCTCTAAATTATCGTCATAATTAAAACAATCAGTCGCAAAGTTTAATTTCACTTTGTGAAACATACATTACGGTATGATTTCATTTGGTCCTTACTAAATATTCTAAAATTATATGGGACATATCGCTAAGTCATTGATATTGAAAGTGAATGGACGATACTTAATTTAAAAAATATGTACCTGAGTTCTTATTTAAAACTAGCTGAGCCCGCGACTTCGTCTGCGTGGAATTTATCTTTATAAAAACGCCCGCTCCCGCGTTCTGAACCCGCCCGGCAGGACCCATTTTATATATTTTGTTTTTCTAAAATAAAAGTAGTCTAAGTTACTGCTTATAACATCAGCTATCTACCAGTGAAAGTCCCGTCCAAATCGGTCCAGCCGTTTCGGAGATGCTCTTTGATTTCATGTGTTTTTATCTTTTTACGCGGAACTCTAATTGTTTTTCTATAATTAAAGTAGCATACGTTACTCCCTATAACATCAGCTATCTCCCAGTGAAAGTCTCATCAAAATCAGTCCAGCCGTTCAGCCGTTATAATTGTGATGCTTTATCTCAGAATTATTAAGACACATGGTTTATAAACAGACCCCTCAGCAAATTGAAACTGATACAGAAATTTAACAAGTACGCTTCTCACCACGCACCAGAACTAGTGGACGCAAGTAAATAATAAAAGGGCATAAAAAGAAGCCTCAACAATAAGTGTTAATATAAATGAAAAGTAGTATATTTCGTAGTAATCTAGAAATGCTTAGGTAACCTATATTAAATTGTTCATTTTTTAATACCCAAATATAAAGGAGCTGTGAAAACTGTCTTCGCCGTAATCCTATCATCATGTTTCTATTTTTAGGCCTACAGCGCTTGAAATTCAAAAGAAGCCATTCAAAACGATAACATTTCATAAGTATAGATTCTTTTGGTGCTTCGCATCTTTTCACGTAGTTTTATACAATAGCTCTATAGCATCTGTGCTGCTTCCGGCGCGCGGGACTCTCGGCCTCTGCTACGACATCCGCACTTGCTTTTAATGTCTTTCTCGTTTTTATTCCCACTCAGTGGTGTTTTTAATGTCGACTTTCTTGTTATTGAGATTTCCAGTCCTTTAGCCAGTACCGCCACCTACTCCCACCACTGTAACTCCTGTAAGCCAGGATCGACAATGGTGACCAATAATGACGTCGAGGTTTGACCCTCGACGAGTCCTTTAGCAGTTGATGTATAGACACTTTAGAGATTTTAATATCGTGTAAGGTACCTTATTGATTGTCGTTTCTTGAAGCGCGTTATAGGCACTTGAGGCAAAAATATTCTAACAAATCATAAACGCATTGGGAGCACTTTATAACACATAAAAAAAACTGAAAGTCTCACAAGATCCTGCAATTAGACTAGACTGTTTAAAAATCTCGATGACTATGAATGGTCTTCAAATATGTACCTGGCGCGATGTACCTGGGATCTGTCTGAAGAAATACACACTTAATAGAACTTTGCAACCACATTTTATATGTAAATGGGCTTTTCCGTCTGCAAAGTGCTTCTCCCTCGAAGGTGATCCTATGACTTTGACATAAAATAAATTTTACGTCGAATTGGATCCGTGTCTCGTATCTAAAAATATATATTTATACAAATCTATTGAGGGTTTTGTTGATTGGTAGTATTTCTTTACTTATTATACTTTTTATACAGCATGGCGCTACCACGGCGACTTTAAATTAACACACGTATTAGGCTTCGCATTTTCAGATTTTCGAGATATTTAAATTTTATTAAACATTATTATTTATAAAATAATCCAACATTTTCCAAAATACCACTTTGGAGCAGCCTGTACGTAAATAACTCCAGCGCAGAGGTCATCTGCCGAGGTCACGGATAATAACATTTCTTCAATTTAATTAAAACGAAAAAGAAATACTATTAGAAATAATAATAATACTATTAGCTCGCCCCGCTCCGTGTAGTAGGTAAGAGCGTAAGAGTAGCTGAATGAATCGGATTTCAAGGGTGATGCCAATTTCATTACTTTATTTATTATCTATTTTGTTAGAAAATTTTATTTTTTATATTTAGGGACTTTTATTTTTTTATTACTATTAAGATTATTGACCACTAGCCCTACCTGTGTGTTAAATTAAAGTCGCCATGGTAGCGCCTCGCTGTATAGGTTTTAAGTATAACTATGGCTACTTACAGAATCAGATAGGTAATTAGCATCATGAATTCGGAATTAATTCATTATTGTAAATAGGTACTGCACTCATTACTCGCAGACGACTTGGAAATATTACCTCCCCTCCCCGAATTAATATTCCGGACGCGGTCACTTTAAGAATTCGCCTTCTAAAAGAAATAAAGGCGTAACATTTACCCGTTTTAATACTTAACACAGCCGGGAATAATAATGAGGGCGCCAATATATTTGTATAAATAAAACATCGAACAAACGAAAGCTCGGTGTTACTTCGTGACAATAAATTTAATTATTATCATTGTTCAGCGGTGTTGCACGGGGCAGTTTGCATTTTAAATACCACGCAGTTAAAGATGGTGGACATAGCACGGTGTGGACCCGTCAACAATAATAAGCGTTTCTTTTAAAATAATTGTAGTACATTCTAACAAAACACAATATGACATTCAGTGAAGCTGTATTGGCAAAAGTATGGTAAGTACCTAACTACTTATAAAAAACAAACTATTTTGATATCAATGCAAATCTCATAAAACCTGTAAAGAAGGATTCAAAAGTCCGAAATTATAATTTGGGCATATAAACGGCAGCTGATAATGTAGGTGTCTAGTGAAGACAGACTTTTCATAACCATCACATTTTTTGAGTTACGGACCTTTGAACTGAAGACTTATTAAAACTTCCGTGCTGCGGCTTTGGAACACATTGTAACGGCAAAAAAACGGTGTACTTAAACTGAATTGAGGAGTTGCAATGTTTTGTAAATAAATCGTATACCTACAATAGAACTTGAGATGTTAGACTTTTTTTAATAGACGCGTTTTATTACGTTTTACAAATTTATTTACCACTAGCTGTGCCCGCGACTTCGTCCGCGTGGAATTTAATTGACATTTTCATACAAACTTTCATCCCCTATTTTATCCCCTTGGGGGTAGAATTAATCAAAATCCTTTCTTAGCGGATGCCTACGTCATAACATCTACCTGCATGCCAAATTTCAGCCCAATCCGTCCAGTGGTTTGGTCTGTGCGTTGATAGATCACTATGTCAGTCAGTCAGTCAGTTACCTTTGAGTTATATATATAGAAGATTAAATTGAATACTGTTTAATGTTACCGATACTCATTATTGCGGACTTTGACACAACTTGTATATTTTGACCATCCTACTAATATTATAAATGTGAAAGTTTGTGAGTGTGGATGTATGTATGTATGTTTGTTACTCCTTCACGCAAAAACTACTGAACGGATTTGGATGAAATTTGGAACACAGATAGTTTATAACCGGGATTAACATATAGGATACTTTTTATCCCGATAATCTCGAAATTTTTGTTACGTTAAATACTACGCGGACAAGTCGGGGGGCACAGCTAGTTAGGTAATAAATACAGTGAGTTTTCTTACCATCATGTGAATCGTAAATGTAGATGACGTTCTTCCATCCGTAGAAGGTAATGGTATCGATGACAGCACGGTGGTAGTCAGGTCTGATGCTCACGGCGTAGTCGACCAGCCCCGACGATGGTGGGATTACCTGCCAATGAAACTTGTTTAGTGTCTGTATGAGCTAGGTTAAAGTTGTTTTGTGCTATTCTACATGCAGAATATGTTTTGCGGCATTATATGAGGCATATAACGTTATGTAACATTATTTATAATCACGTAAATTTAAATAATATAGTATTCTGATATATATTTCTGTAGCAAAAAAAATATTTACATCAAAGAAATTCATTTCATTAACGATATACTCGTATACCCACTTGTTAAAATTTGTTTGTATAACTATGATATCTACCTACATAACATAAGATTACGCATTTTTTTCATAACAAAGGCCTTAGGTTAGCCTTAGGTTCGTAAATAACTCTCGTTACTTACGCTACTTTTGTAGAGTAAGTAAGCAAATATATATTCCCTTAAATGGACTTTGAATATTCTCGTAAAACACTTTAAATCTTACTAACAATTTAATAGTGAGCATGGCTAGAACCATGAATATGGGTACCTACTGAACTTTTAGCTTTCTATGTAGATTGATCTCTTTCTACTTCCAAAAAAGGCTCAAGTTCAATTATCCCCTATTACTTATAGGGAACAATGTATCACCGAAGGGTCGAAAGGATATTATAAGGACTTTCTGAGGGATCTGTTTGTGAAGTGTCAATCTCTCAATGAAACTTTGTGCTTAGGATATTACACCGCATCTTCCCCGTGACGTCAGGTGGAGCTTTATGAACGGGCTATGAATCAATTATATATAAAAAAATTGTTGCCTATACTTTTTTGTCAAACAATGGGAAATAATATTATCATAATATTTAGTTATCACAGTGTATTTACATCGATTAAAAACAGTTTTTATATAAAAATTACTTAATTCACCTGTTGGTTCTTGTTTAGTTCGTTACAATTAGGTTAACATAAGTATTGGTGTTCTAATTATTGTAGCTCAATTAACACGTCTTACACTGAAGTATAACACCTACATTATAATATATTATGCTGCCCATGTTTTATTAATTTAATTTAGTTTAATTATGCTTAATACGTTTATTAATATTTTACGTATTTACCGTGCCTTTGTAAATCAAGTTATACGATTGAAATAAAACTATTTTACGGATTTTATCGCGTTTATTTACTTTTTATGTTCCAGATCAAGTTATCAGATTTGTATTCCATATTAACATGCGGCGAATATTCCTATCCCCGTATTTCCCGTGAGCTTTGGTCTAAGAATCTTTGGTCCTGCAAGAGATGCTCACCCAATGTCACTCGACACCATTGAGAAAGGTATTATATGGCGGAACCACATTTGTATGTTAATACAGATATGCGCCGAGCGGGGCTTTTCGCCCCAAACTTGTACGAGCCTGAAAGGCCGCTATAGGACTAGATAGAGTGACATGTACATCGAATTCGTCCCCAGTGAATAAGGTTTTAAAATCTATATACTTATTAATACGTTAATACGGAAAAACTTTCAAACGCTTAATACGAAAATTGGAAACGGAGGAATATTAAATTTGGCACACTTATAGTTTATATAGAGAAGGAGTGCAGAATACTAATATTTTTATATTATTATAATACTTAGAAATATATTAAAATCAATAAATAAAATATAACACACACTACCACGAATTGACACACACACAATTGTAACCTCCACACCAACTGACTATCTGACTGACAATCGGTGACAGTTTTTGGAGGGTGGGACTTCCATAGTGCATTCTGCGTGCCAGTATCAAATAGTATTTGATAATAAAACTTTAATGACGTTTAAAATTTAAATCTAAAGGAATTATGGTCGAAATTCGACCATATAATGGGAATACTAGAAATAATAAATTGACGATAATGCACTGGAATTAACTGCGGACCTACGGAGCGGTGCCAGTGCCTACGGAGCAACAAAACTAGATTTTTCAAATTGTTTTGATTCGTTTACATTAAATGAGGTCTTCACAAAGCGTTGGTAAATAGAATTTTGTTACGGTAAGGTGGCAAAGCGAACCCCGCTACGAGTATTTGTCGGGGCCTGTCTACGGGACTGTACACAAACAAACACTAATTCTATTAAACAAATAAAACTTTGCTGCAGTCTCACTCCCGCGTCTTGGGTAGCGAACTAATAGATGATTATTGTGGATCGATCGCGTTTTTTGTTGGGAACAAAGTATTTTTTACATAGTTTAAGTGAAATAACAATATGGCTGTTACTTCTTATATTAAAACCAGACAGTTTGTCAGCATATTTACCTCCTTTTTTCGCACAATTTACGTCACGGTAAAGCAAGGAAAGCGGAAATAATATTTTGATTTCATCCATTTTTTAAAAGGTGTCTTGGTTTGTTGACTACGCGACACCGGACGCGAGAGTATTTAGTGAATTATTAATAAGATTCACAATAGGGATACGACGTGTGCGTGAAAATGTAGACGAGGGAGACACCCACGGAATTGTTTGGACAAAATTCTCTCTTCTTAGTCGGGCACTCTTGTCAGAGTTGTCGTGGTTGCGCTGACGAGGTATATGGTGGAAGGTTTGCCTTAGCATTTCCGAGGGTGGCTCTCCAGGCGATGTGCTTCCATTTCTGACGATTAGAGGCGTCGCGAGTACACTGGACCATGGTGGACTCGGTAGCCTTTGTCATTACATCTATCCAGCGGGTTGGTACTCGACCGCGTGCTCTCTTGCCTTCCACCTGGCCCTGAACTACCAGTCTCTCCATCGAGTTCTCATTTCTAGAGATGTGACCATATAACTTTAGTATTCGTAGCTGCACAGTAGATGATAGTCTGACTTTAATACAAAGCTCTTTGAGGATGGATATATTGGTGCGAAATGCCGTCCACGGGATCTTTAGGAGGCGTCTCCAGCACCACATCTCTAATGCGTCGATTTTGCGGCGATCCTGCAGTCTCAGGGACCAAGTTTCGGCCCCATAGAGAAAGATTGGAAACACAAGGCATTTCATCAATCTGACTTTGGTCTTCTTGGTAATTCTCCTGTCCTTCCAAATCTTTCCCAGCCGTTCTACTGCAGATCTGGTGATGGCGCACCGTCGTCTGATCTCGTCGCCATATCCTCCAGTGCTTGATAAAGTAGAGCCGAGGTAAATGTAGTTTGGACAAAATTAAGAGTAGGTAGACTAGAGTAGAGAGGGTCTCTGCCACTATTATGACGTCCAAATGAACCCAAAATTTTGCGCTGTTCATAGAGTGTCCAAAGTCCGAGATAAACTTAGAGGTTGGGACGAGTATCGAGTATAAATGGTATAAAAAATAATCGGCCAAATAGGATATCGGAATACATTTTTTTCCAGCCATTTTTAGGAATAATCACAATTTTCTCAAGTAGGTGCCTTCAAATTTGTAAAACCTTATTCTTGTATATTTTGTGTTATAAATATAGGTAACACTGTTTTCTATACCATTTTATATTATGCTCTAAAGGTCACAACACAAAAGTTGTGACAAATATTCAAAGCTGATGATGCATCTCAGTTATTATTTCTGACTTTGGACCAACTATATAGACTTTGAGCGGTATGGGTATACTTACAGCGGTATGCTAGTACTGAGTTCCTAAACTCAACAGTTGCTCCATCATAGATAGCTCTAAAACTTGTATTCATAACTAATCAATTACCTTTTCTGGGAACCATGGAGTGACGAACGGCATTTGGAAGGTGTTTGTGTACGAGTGCAGGGTGTCGAACGATTCGGGAGTCACGGCACCCAGCATAGCGATCACCCCTCGAGCGAACTGGTTGCAGACTGAAACAAAGTATCAACTTAACATCACTGCAAAATAAAATTCTTCAAAATAAAATGATCCATATCTTTATTTGCATAAGGTCTTATTTTAATGATGCAAGATATTTAGATAGTCGTCTAATAAACGCTAAAGATGGTGTAAGTACTTATCACAATAACAATAATATGATGGGTTTCTTTCTAAAGTTAAACTTTAATACTACAAGATTTTTTTATGGTCATGTCGTTATCTTTTGTTTTATTAAGGAGCTATCCATAACTTTGTATAATTATTCACCTATATGTCAGTTTATTGAGATACAATGTAAGCTCCGTTGTGAAAATATGGGGTCTCACAGGGTATATCTTAGGGCCATATTTATATCCGTTTCATAGTTATGAGATCCAAATGAAAAACGTTTCACTAATAAGGAATAAAATGTACTGACTATAATACCTCACTCTTTACAAAAGGGGCTTACAAATACTATGAATATAACATAACATTACATTTTATAACATAACATTTTATATAACATATAGTCATGTCAAACATTCCTGCAATTCAAACTGCACTAATTTCCTCTTCGACATACAAACAATTAGCCTGGTATTTCCGACATCCCGCTGCTCATTTCTATGCCTTTGCATTGTTGCCGTGTGGGCAAAGCTCACCTGCTTGCGTTAATAACTCAAAGCGAATACTTTTAAAACCGTTTAATTTAACAATGTCAGTGAGCATAAATTAGTGAGAAAACAATTTATACTGGACCTTAGGTTATTCCTGTGCATCATTTACAATTTGAATTAAAATAGAACGTGCTGTGACTTGGGTAATGAGGACAGAATTTGAGACGTTATAATCCGGAAATACTTAATTCACATCTTATAGTTTGCTTTCCGGCTTGCGGGGTTTATTTAATTCTATTAGTTGTTCCATACATAAATAACAATAAATAATTTAAGAAATATATAAAAGTGTTTATAATATTATTAAAAAATTAATCTCCATGTGTCAACATTTTAATTTGTTTTAATATAAGTAATTTTAGGTTGATAACGCTAGGGTTGCTACTGCCTATTTTGTGTTCACTACTAAAAGTGAACCAAATTTAAATAAATCAGTATTTTATATTTTCCTTTTTAGGTATACGTATAGGTAATATCATCCCAGAAGCATTATCATTTAATGGACTTATCTCGCATAATTTTAACGGCTTATAGGTGCTATGTTTACAGCTATGATATTATATAAGAAGGTATTATCATTAGCATTAGCTATGGTTGTTTCGGATTAGCTCAGCAAGAACTGTGCGGCATACTAATACAACAATTGGACTCGAATATTTAGTGCGGGATGGCGTCGGGGCACGCCGCAGATAATAGTCGGTTATTAGTAAAACGTTCATGATTTATTCGTAATACCTCTAATGCATACAGATACCATGTTTAACCACATAACAATACAATAATTAAGGGGCTAATTACCCCTTTTAAACATGTTTTATGGTCAGACATGAGGGAGGTTTCGGTTAAGTATACTAAACGGTGGTGATCTTTGAAGATGATTGTTTACAATCGTTTCTCCTAATCGACACCCTGACACTGAAATAAGTGAAGATTTTTCTATATTATACAATACGACTATACTATATTATACATACTTTACAATATACAATCCATACATATACTTACTATATATGTTATATCGATACTATAAATAAAAAATAAAATAAATAGGTTTCGCCAGACGAAGACAACAACTGTATGGTCCAAAACTAAGCAACACTTGTACTATGGGTGCCGTACAATGGACTGGGGCGATCCCAGTGACACCCAGACCAGGACTATTTACGAAAAGGCCATTTTCGAATTTTACCAAGATGGGAATCGAACCCGCAGTGATGGCCAACTGTTTTTCGAAAGACGTGAAATCCGCCAATCCGCGTCTAGGCCAGCGTGGTGGATTACGGCATAAATAGCCCTCGGTGTTAGGGGGTGGGGGCGCGCCCAGGAGTGGGACTTAGAAAGGGCGAAATTATTCTTATATTTATTAACAATACTAGTTGTTAAAACTTTTGTACCATTTGCATCTTTTGTGCAGGGGTTGTAAGCTCATAGTATGGTCACACCAACACGTGACGTAATCAGTCCACAGGGTATTGGTGCACTCGGAATATTTAAATTGGAGCCGGCGTCGCTTCTTCCCTGATACGCTACACGTTAACTATACCATTGTGGCCTTCCTGTGTACATCGAGAATACTGAACAGAGGGCCGATATCATTTTTCCTACCACGCACGCATTAGTGCTCTCAGTACTTCCAAATATTGTTGGGGCTGTTCGTGTTGAAATATGTATGCGGTAATAAAAAAAAGCAAATATAAGTCGGTCTGCCCGCGGGGACAAGAAATGCGGATCACGTCGGACCGACATCTCGCTGCGTCTCACTTCCGAATATCTCTGGTTCTAAACTGTTACTGCTTATGACTGTTCCACTGTGCAGTTCAATTTTTCTTTATCCTCCTTTCAACAATTGTAATGCTCTTACTTGAAAGTTACTCGAACTGAAGAGCGTTTTGGGAGTACTGACTCTAACGTGAACATGCATTATTTGATTCGAGATTAGCTTTGGGAGTCCCAAACAAGGTTCTTCCCAAACAAATTTCTAGATAAAATGTCTACAATAGTACTTGTAAATATTTATTTTGGCCAACGGCGTTAACAGGTAGAACCATGTATTAATCCAAAATTTATAGGAGTATAAGTGAAACAATACAGCCAAAAATTTTGATTGAGGTTTTAATAATATTTCAAACAAAGGAACTTATTTCAATGAATCGGCCGGTGGAGGGAGAAATAAATCATCCAAAATATCATTTCGGTAAACGCGTTTTTATTGTTTTCTAAATTATTCATCGTTACGAGTCACTTTCGATCGATGGGCCTCGCCTCAGCGCCAGATATCCTCTCTACAAAGTCAGCTTTGTAGCGTGTTTTGTAATGTAATTTTTTTCCACTTCCAACGTTTTCATAAAAAAGTTTGTCATCTCGAGTTGCCTGCCGGCAACTACTTAATAGTGTGCGCACGTGGAACTGACATTATATCCGAGAATATTATTACCATACCTGTGAGTTGCGAACCTTTGTATGTATATTTTTAGTGTTACACCACGTTTACTTCAGTCTGGTACATAATCCAGTGCTTATTTTCGCTCTTCTGAAGTTCCTGAATTGGAACATAGGTTATAAAGACATTCCGATGTATATTCTGAATACAAATGCGATTGAGAAATGCTGGTGCCGAGCTGGAATCGTCTTGAAGGGAGGCCTGCGGCTTACCGTGGGACATAAAAGTCTGAATACACAAACGGAGAATCGCAACGTCTTGGAAGTTGAATGATTCCAGGTATATAAAGGAAGGAATCACCACGTATAGTGTCGTGTAGCACTATGCACACCTGTGTTTAGTGTTGTATCGATTTCAGATTAGGTATACTAAAGGGAAAACTGTACGATGGTATTAGTGTGCAAGGAACGAGATACTTTGCCGAATCATTTTCAGTAGCGGTAGAGATCTGTAGCTAATTATATTATCAACCTCACGTAAGTATCTAATGGAATCTATACCGTCACCTTATAAAACCATTACCATTATTTTACCACTGTATCAACATGAAAATTGATTCAATTTTGATTGTATTGCGGACAATCCGTTCTAGATTTGAATAGATAAAATATTGTTGCACACATAGGCAGTCAACTAAGCCAATTTAGCAGAACAATAACTATAAATCACACAAACAATGCGATAAGGTTTTTTTTTGAATAAAAATGGGCCAATCAACGCCCGCAAGCGTGTGCCGTGTCAACACTGGTTGGGCATGTGTTTCTTTATGGTGTGAGTGCAAGTAGGGCACGGAACTCAATAGAACGTGTAGGAATAGGGGCACTTAGAGCTTGCAAACAAGCTTAGTACAGATTTTGCTTGCATGCCGGTGCCTATGTAGACCACTTTGTGATTAACTGTCGCAAACTTTTGCTAAAACTTGCAAATCCACTGAAAAGTTCCTTTAGTTTCACTTCTGATCGTGAAAAATTCAGAAGTTCGCCAAATAAACGGAGCAAAGGTCTTAGTGCGCCTGATTCTCACAATTTTGAGTGCGCCAGGAGCGCCCAGGTCCACCCTACTATTCTCTAATTAATCCATCTCTTTGAGTTCAGCTGATGGAATACTTAAAAATGAAAAATTCTAAAGGAATGCAACGAAATATCATAACCAGTATAAAAGCAGTGATAGATGATTGGTTAAGAACGTGTCTTGCGGACACATGGTCCTGGCTACAAAGCCCGCACCTCTGGGTTTTTCAAAATCAATGTGTGAATCATAATTCCACTTCCCCGCCTGAATTCCCCTCGTATTGATGGGGGTCTCGTACCCAGAAGTGGGACGTTAAAAGTGCTGAGTTATAGGCCAAGGTTGTCTTCTAAAATAGAAAAAAAATTATTTACGATGGGGATCGAACATTTTTACGTCCACCCCTCTGTATAACAACTTTGTCGGTAAACAATTCCACTATTTATTATGACTACGATTTCCAAATTAATTGCAAAGACTATTTTATTTCACTTTCTGTCTTTATCCAGGCGAACTGATTAGTAATAATCTTTTATAAATGATCAATACTAATTTAGTTAGGAGTTAATTAGCTCACAGATTCATTTTAACTTTATAAACAAGACTAAGTATTTATTATATAAATAATTAGCTTTTTTCCCGCAACATCGTTAGCGCTTTTTCTGACAGTTGACAATAGCGTCATATACCGGGTCCAGCTATAGCTAAAAACATCCAGATGAGGAGCACACCTGTATTTTATCTTACTAATATCATAAATGCGAAAGTTTGTGAGTGTGCATGTATGTTTGTTACTCCTTCACGCAAAAACTACTAAAGGGATTTGGATGAAATTTGGAACACAGATAGTTTTGGACCTGGATTAACACATAGAATACTTTACTTAAGTCTACGCGGACGAAGTCGCGGGCAGCAACTAGTATATTAATAAATATGGTATTTAGATTTATACTATTTTACAATGGCTACTACCTACCACTTTTGAATTATTTATAATTATTATTAGATATTAAGTATAACTATTTACTTATTAAAATTGCTTGTTGATTAACTGATTTCATATATTTACCAGTAGAAGGTCATAGCTATCGACCGACCGGTAATCATTCCCATTCATTTTTATCGAGTGACTCAATAGAGTCTATATGTTAGTAGATTGTGGCGATTATCGGCCCTCACGTCTCTAGGCTTCGCAATCCAATCTCGATAGCGTTTCAGAATAGTCTCGGTCACTAATCACGAAGCCATTACCGTTTTCATCTGCCCTACAGTCTTAACGGCGACGCGTAGATTTTTCTTAGCACATAGCGCGATTGGATGCAGAGTCTGGTGTTAAATGTGTATCGGACTTGTATGAATAACAGCAGCGGATATTATATACACAAAGAAACTGAGAAAGAGCTTGGAAACTTAGGAAGTTTATGCCCACCACATAAAAGAGAAAAGGAAAAAGATGAAGAGGGAAGACTAGCAAGGCGCAGGTTTTTAAAATACAATATGATTTTTAATGCAATAATACCTTTTTGCAAAAGCAGTGATAGCCGATTGGTTAAGCACGCGTCTTGCGGGCTACCAAGTCTCGGGTTCAAACCCTGGATCGAACCTCTGGATTTTTCGTAATCTATGTGCGACTCATAATTTCTATATGATTATCACTTGCTTACGGTGAAGGGAAACATCGTGATGAAACCTGCATGTCTTAGAAGATTTAACCGATTTTCGAAAGACATGTGAAATCCGCCAACCCGCACTGGGCCAGCGTGGTGGATTATGGCCTGAATCCCCCTCGTGTTGAGGGGAGGCCCGTGCCCAGGAGTGGGACGTCAAAAGGGCTAAAATTATATAATTATAATATTATTAATACCTTTTTAGTATAGAAAAGAGTTGGCAAACGACTGGCCTGGTAGACCTGCCTTTAGATGCTTGCAATACCAAAGGCATTACTCGCACGTTGCCGACCTCAAGGGGAGTGGGACAAAGGGAGGAGAAGAGAGGGGGAAGAGAGGGGGAAGAGAGGGGGAAGAGAGGGGGGAAGAGAGGGGGGAAGAGAGGGGGAAGAGAGGGGGAGAGAGGGGGGAAGAGAGGGGGAAGTGAGGAGTATAAGCTTCCGGCCTCTGACTCATCTTACGATACCCAACTGCCTTTTGTAGACAAGTTTTTTTTTTTTTTTTTTTTTTTTTTTTTTTTTTTTTTTTTTGTTTTTTGAATTGACTATATGTTGTTGGCCAGAGTGGCCATAACAACTTCACCCGGACAGAGGGCGAGCGCAAGTGCGCTCCAGCCATAGGGGCAGGGGGGCAGCTAGCTCAAGGGCGTCACTAGGGACACGACCTCGGCTTGGGCCGCTGCCAGGAGAGGGGTAGACAAGTTTGGTTGCAGAATCTGTACTTACTCTCCTTTTATAAAATAGCATGTTAGACCTTTCAAAATAGGAATTTAATTGCTGCTGCGGTGTGACGTAAAATAAAGTCCCATCAGGCCAAAGTTGGCCTAAGTGAGGGCTTAATTAGAGTTCCGCTGAGTAATTACCCGGTTTCCGCATACGACTATGACGTATTCCGGCCATCTGGTATTGTATAATCATGGTCGGAGCAATGTAGTGCGGAATAACCACCCGATTTATTTGTAGTTGACTTGTTTTCACTCTCCTCACCGCGGATTGATAACGTATTATACATTAAAAAGTTTTCCAATTTAATCCCCAATCTTTGGAAATAATAAATTATTAATATATTTAGTGGTTTCAAAGTCTGAGGAAAATGAAGTGAGTAAGTTTTGTTTTCGTACTTACCATTCGCTTGGTTCCCACTCAATCAAGCCGCAAGTCATTACATCAGACTACTTCAATAAGTTAAGTCGATCAACAACAACAATGCCCGCAAGTATTTTTCTCACAATTTTCTTATTACTTACCGGGAAGGTTTGGTACGGACCTTCCAGTAAATGAAACGGAGATTAATTCGTGGAATTGCGCCACAAAGATGAGTTTCCAATCGAATAGACCTTTTCCTCGTGTTGTAAGGGCATGAGGTTCCAGGACATAGTGACACGATTTCGTCACTCCAGGACTTTGAGGCCGGCCCGCATGCCGTAAGCATTCTTCTGAACCCGAATAAAATAGCCGGAGATGGTACCAATTTCAATAGGACTGCACCAGGAATTCTTTCGATGCCATTAGTAGAATTTCCAACGAGAGGCAAGATATCGATGTTGATATTGATGGCAACCGAGACGGAAAACTAGCCAAGTGCGTGTGGTGCCACGCACAATGTAGGGTTCCGTAGCCATTTCACTAAGGAAAAGTCGTTTTGGGCTAAATAGTTTTATCATTTATCAAAAAATGTACCTAAGGAGTGTCGGAATTCTTACGTAAATATTGATTAAATCTTTAATAGACATAAATGATTATAAATATTATTATAAATCTCGCAATCGGAATTTCCGATAAAAAAATGTTGTATGAAAACACCATTTCATTTGTAAATACATTTCCAAAGATACCATAGGATGGGGTAACAAAAAAATATATCCCCTTTTTCCATGTTCGCGGTACCTTAAAAATACATTTTTCTACATTTTATATTCTTGAAAATGAGATCATTCTGTATCAAATTTCGTTAACTTCTGACGAAAACGGTAAAGTTATGGTACTGTGACTGACTGGGATGGGCGGACGGATGAATAGAAAGATGGAAGGACTGACGGACGGATGATCTTATAACGGTTACTCGTAGGGTATACAGAACCCTAAAAAAGTAATATGGTTAAGGTAAAGGGGCTGCAAATATTTTTACAGATGTGGAAACCAGACGATGCACGATGCACCGAAGTAAGAGTACATTTTACTCGTATTTTTTCTTTCTTTAGTTCGTCAGAGATTTTCTATCTATTCATAGAGTATCTAATGTCTCGCTCAGTGTATTACATTTTATTTAAAACGTCAATCTTTTGGTGGTATTCGTGCAGTTGCGGTCCCTAACTTAAATAAAAATAATTATATTTCGGAGGTATGATAAAAACGCCGCTTGATTTATTTTTTATTCGCCCGTCCCTTGAGGGTTAATAAGCTTAGGGTATTGTATCTCCGCTCGACACGTTAAATTCAATATTGCAACATAATATGTGTACCATAATTTTTTGTTTATGGGAAGCAAACAATTAACTTAATTTGGGGTGAATAACGCAAGCAATTATGTGCTTTACATGGTTCTGAGAGGGGCTATAAAAGGTTGAATGTATTTATGCGAACATATATTATTTGATTACTTAGGCACATTCGTTTTTATTGATGCGTGCCAAGTCTGGTCAAGTTATAAGAAAGCTAACTTATTTCAATTAGTTATTTAGGCTACATTCACATGACACGATCATATTTTGGCAGATTTTTACCGTTCGGTCAAAATGTATGGAAAAATCGTTGTCATGTCAGGGAATTAGGGTGACTGACTTGACTGGGCTATAAACCGGAGCCCACCTGCTTCGAAGGATTGCTTCATTTCCTGAGCTTAGCTCAAGTTGACAGAAAATGAAGCGATCCTATTGGTCGATACCGGCGGCCCGCTTCATAGCTCATCCACTTGGACGGTCGCCCTTATTCCTGGCTGAAAATCTACCTATTTGCGCGGTCTCAGTTTCTTAAAAACCTACAATTTTTATGTATAATTGAACATAGTTTTGCAAAAAGTAACCAACCCACACTTACTCCTGCAAACTAAAATCAACCCCAGTTGAAGTGATTGTAGGTTAGTTTCAGTTTGCAGAAGTACTGGTGCTTGGATCCATTCTGCATATCTATATCCAATTACTTATCGCACTGAGTACCTACTCAAGTGGTTGTTATCACGTATCACAGTAGTTATCGACCTACTTCTTAAATTTTCAAATCTTTTCATTAGTTACACAGTAGGAAGTATAACGTTATACATAATAGGACCCTCTTTAAAAGTTTACATGCGTATCGTAGATACTTACAGTACAGTAACAGGGAACTGTGGAAATAAAATTTCAACCGGCTCGAAATCTCATCTCTACATACCAAGTCAAGCGGAAATCAAAATATAAAGGGGCAAAGGTAATCTGATTTCTTTTAAAGCGCTTCCGACGGAAGTTCGGCTATCACAAATTCAGTGGCGTTTTAGAATAAAATGCAAAGTTTCATACTTAAGGCTAAAGCGCCCTACTAGCCCGCGAAGTTCAAATTTTTTGAGGTTTTTTAGAATTTTTTCAAAATCTGACAATAATAAAAGGCACATTTTGTAATTCGCGACAAAGACCGTGTGCAGTGCATTTATTAATATATCCAACTTACTCTAAAACATTTCAAGAACGACAGTTATCCAGATAATCTGGCAATTTTTGTATATTTAGTGATTTACTAGTATCATATCCACCGTGATAATATTTAGAGTAAAATAAATGTATTAATAAACGCACTGCATACTGTGTTTGTCGCAAATCACAAAATGTTGTCTTAAATGTTTTCAAATTTTGGATAAACTATAAAAATACTCGAAAATTTTGAATTTCGCGGGCTAGTCAGGCGCCTTCACCTTAAGAACATCTTACAAATAGTGGCCCATGTCGGCTTCGCGTAGCTAAGTAACACACACAGTGGAAGATTTAAACTGACGCCAACTGACTACCTACAGCTCATGAACGAGCTGGCACGACCGGTCAAGCAAGTCCGTTTATGAGCTGTACCCATAGATAACGCAAATTAATGTACTTCGCGTGTACGGAACCCCGACCAAGCGTCAAGGTTGGTCGCCGCTAACTTACAGTCCGAGCGACTACAGATATAAAAATATGAGTATGAGCGAGGTAATCACTCGGAGGGGCATCGGCGGCATGGGTGTCTTTGAATCGGTTTGGATTTCCCGTCACTAAATTTTGGCTGTGACGTCACAGTTTTAAAAATTCGGCACGCTTGGTTTCAATACAAATCGTGATACTTGCGTTATCTATGTAAATCTATATCTGTGGCTGTACTCCCGGGGTAGTACCAGCCTCTCACAGATGATCGGAATAAAGAAGCTGTTAGAGCTGCGTATCATACGCTGAGTGAAAGAGCCAGAAGCCTAACCTTTCCCTCCCTCCGTCACAATTCCCTTCAGGTTGACAACGAGCGAGCTATGCCTTTGGCATTACAAGCATCTACAGGCTACGGGAATCTAAGGCCTAAGGTATCGCTTTTCAAACATATTCGTAGTTTCTTATTCGTTCGTCTTCGTCATAAAAGAAACATAGACATTACTGTTCAAATGTATTGCTTTTAACTTCAGAAGTTTCAGTTTTGCGTTGATGAGGCTGTCAATTTTTTTTTTTTTTTTTTGAATTGACTATATGTTGTTGGCCAGAGTGGCCATAACAACTTCACCCGGACAGAGGGCGAGCGCAAGTGCGCTCCAGCCATAGGGGCAGGGGGGCAGCTAGCTCAAGGGCGTCACTAGGGACACGACCTCGGCTTGGGCCGCTGCCAGGAGAGGTGGCGAGGGTAAATCTACCACCGGATCGGAACGCGACCTCAACTGAGAAGATCCGGCAAGAAACTCAGCGGGCTTGTCGGGTGCCAAGGTGTGTCTAGGTAAGTAGACGCACCTTCTAGCGGAAGCGGGGGTTCGTCGACCTCGCCGGCGAGGTCGGTGTCTGGCGGGGAGTGTGCGTGTGTCGTTCTCCTCGACATCTGACTCTAGGAGAGCGGTGAGTGGGTCGGGGGGGTCCAGCACCACATGCCGCGGCCTGCGGCGGCATGTATCTGGCTCGTGTGCGGGTGCATAATCGGCGGCGGCGACGATTAAGGGATTGGTGTGTTCAGAAGCCTTCTTGAAATAGCGTTCAGACGCTATTTTGAAGTGCTTCTGGATAGAATCGAGGCGTAAGTCAGAATGAAGGTCTACGTTCCGTACGAACCACGGGGCTCCGACGGCTTGGCGAAGGAAGCGAGACTGAATAGCCTGGAGGCGCTTAATGTGCGAGTTGGCCGCGTGGGCGAACACAACGCTCGCGTAGGACATGATGGGGCGTATGCAAGCTTTGTATAGTGTCACCTTATTTCTAAGGGACATTTTACTCCGCTTGCACAAGAGATAATGAAGGCGACCGAGCACAAAGGCGGCTCGATTGCGGACGTTTTTAATGTGAGGACCGAAGGTCATGGGGCCATCGAGAGTGACCCCGAGATATTTAACTGACTTGGACCAAGGGATAGGCTGCGTGTACAAAGAGACAGTACCTAAGTTGGAGCGAGTGTGGCGTACGGAGGGGCGTCGAGAGGTGGACCTGGCAAAAAGCACGGCTGCGCTTTTGTCCGGGTTCACCTCTATTCGCCATTTCCTAAACCACTCTCCGAGAGAATTGACAGCGCGTTGGAGAACGCGTGTGATATGAGCCTTATTACGATGGGAGAAATAGAGCGCGGTATCATCCGCGTAAAGGGCGAGTTGCACATTGTTCGTGCGGGGGATGTCGTTAGTGTACAGACTGTACAAAAGAGGGGAGAGCACGGAGCCCTGAGGGACTCCTGCCCTGATGGGGTGGGGTGGGGAGATCGTGCCCTCGACTCGATATCGAAAGGTACGGTTTGACAAGAAGTCTCGTAAGATGAGCACGAGACTGTCCGGCACGCCTAAGAGGTACAGCTTGTAAATCAAGCCGTTGTGCCAGACTTTGTCAAACGCCTTAGCGACGTCAAAGAAGAGAACTCCCGTGGATAGGGGGCGGCCGGAGGAGGAGTTGAGGCCTTTGAGAATGTACTCCGTGATGCGGTGTACTTGGTGAACACAAGAGTGGCCGGCCCGAAAGCCAAACTGCTCGTCAATGAGAAGATGATTGGAAAAGATATACTCTTTGAGTCTTGCTAAAAGCAGGCGCTCATAGAGTTTGGCAATGGCCTTGAGGAGGCTGATGGGACGGTAGCTCGCAGGGACGTTGCGGGGCTTACCGTGTTTGTGAATGCCAATGACTATTGCCTCCTTCCACGCATTGGGAAAGATGCAGTTCGTCATAGCGGCATTGAAGATAGCTACTAGGAGACAGATAAGCTGGGCGGGTAAGAGTTTGAGAACTCTGTTGCTAATGCCGTCCGAGCCCGGGGCCTTCTTGGAGTTGAGACCTTTAATCAAATCCTTCACCTCGGATTCGGTAACCGGTGTGAGAGCGGTAGTGAGGGGTAAGGAAACCCTGCGCTCGACTTCCCTATCAACGAGTTCCAGGTGGTCGGGATCAGAGGATTGGGTGCTAGGGGAGCACTGGCTCTCGAGAGCGGAGGCTAGAAGCTCGGCCTTTTCGTCGTCATCGAAAGCAGGGGGGTCGCCTGAAGGGCGTAATAGGGGGGGCATTGTGACAGTATAGTCGGACTTTAGGCTGTCAATAAGGATTTCAGTCTTTATATGAGCAGGTGGACAGACCTAGGTTTCACTAATTATTATTTATGTTGTGTTTCATAATATACCCACCTATTTAATTTGTCTAAGAATAACCTTCGGTACTTACATCTATCCTGTGATAGGTATTACAAAAATTAGGCCATATTGTTTACAGGACCTACATTGGCCTAACGGTGTTTTAAATTAAAAACAAATTCAGAAAAAATGTATTGGATGTATGAATGGAAATTTCTTTGTTACTTTTAATTTTATGAAACTATTCCTATTACTACTAAGTATTTTTAGGAACTATAACTTTCGATATTCAGTTTCGATTTGTACATTATCGAGGTCATAGAATAGGTATACACTATCTAAGTACATCAACATCAGGAAAATGTACATATACCTATAACAAAACTTGTAACCGATATTAATAATTAAAGTTAACCAAATAAAGGAGAGCGCACAACGGCCTGTTTATTATCTATGTCTCGCGTGGTAGTGGAAACTAATAGCCGAAGTTAGGCCGGCGTTGACTAAGTTGCGCACACTTGTGTAGTGTACGGTGAGCCTTAACGAGCGAGTCACTCAGGGCTTAGGCGGGTTTTGATTTATTTACCAGTAGCATCTGTTACATGACACGAGTCTAAATGATACTTTGAAGTTGTCAAATTATCGCGTACTTACTTTGGTAAGATTGGGATTGCGCTCGGTAAGTTTCAGTCACAAATTAGTGTGTCCCATCCTTAATAATAGCTGGGTACATGTTTTGTGTCATAGTTACGTATTAATCGAGGTTTCCATTATGATTAATTAATAAGGATATTATAATTTAAGATATTAATCTGCCTTAAGTTATTGTCATTTGCGTTATGTAGGTTTTATTGTCTGTAAGTAGTTTATAACAAGTATCTTAAATAAAAGCCAGCAATGCGTCTACGTGAATTGATCCAAGTGAATTTACTAAACGACAGCTTATATTAATGGTACTGAATGCATATACTTATAATTTAACCATGCACTTAATCAAAAATTAATACCTAGCTTAATACATAAAAATTGAAATATTTGATACTGTTGTTATTGTTTTTGTACTTGAAGGATCACTTATCACAATTTGGACAATCAATTCAATTTTACTTTGTATTATAAGCGAATATCATACGTTTATTAGGAAAGTCGTAGAAATGAATAAATCTCTGTAATTACTGTGTATAGCCTGGTTGCAAAGTGCGTTCGGGACTTATAAAATTCATTGCTGTAGTGTGAAGTAGGTATAGGAAGATGTTCAGCGGAGTGCACACGATAAGGATTTAATTCCACTAGTGGGATAGGGAGCAGCGTGCACGGGCGGGAGGCTCAGCCTCAGAGGGAAGTGACCACAACGGAACGCCGTACAAAGATTAAATTGAATCTGGCAACTCGCCAGTTCCGCCGTACCGAAAATTACAAAATATTATGCTGATTTTATAGCTTGACTAAAGGACTGCTCGTACCCTTGCTTCTGAGCGCACTCGGATGAATTATTACTACGCTAAAATAAATTAAAATAGACGTATACATTTGTACACGCATATTAATAAACGTGGACTAGCGGGCGAATAGATACACACATATATATTTCTGTCATCTGCAATTTGATGTAAGAAAGCGTGGTGTAACTATACAAATGCTCATCCAGATTTATTAAGGTGAAGGCGCCTGTCTAGCCCGCGAAATTCAAAATTTTCGACTATTTTTATAGTTTATCCAAAATCTGAAAACATTTAAGACAACATTTTGTGATTTGCGACAAACACAGTATGAGGTGCGTTTATTATTACATTTATTTTACTCTAAATATTATCACGGTGGATATGATACTAGTTAATCACTAAATATACAAAAATTGCCAGATTATCTGGATAGCTGTCGTTCTTGAAATGTTTTAGAGTAAGTTGGATATATTAATAAATGCACTGCACACGGTCTGTGTCGCGAATTACAAAATGTGCCTTTTATTATGGTCAGATTTTGAAAAATTTCTAAAAACCCTCAAAAAATTGGAACTTCGCGGGCTAGATGGGTGCTTTTTTGGGTATTTAGATCTCGGCGTATTATTATTATTATATTAAAGGTATTTTTTTAAGATTCGGAATAGGTAACCACTAGTTACTTTTAAATGTTTATTTTAGCTTCACTAATCTAGATAACATTTCTTTCAAGTCAATATTGAATGGCTATCCATTTTAAAGTTACCCTTTATTTGATTCCCAACTTAAATGTAACGATTGCAGAGACTTGTATAAGGTCTTAGAATGATTGTGATCGCATTTTATTTATTTTCTTTGAATGTTATACGAATAAAGTAAATCCACAGTCCCATAATAGTATCTAGTAATCATGTTAACGAAAAATAAAATGTATAAAATGAAAGTCGCTCGCTTAAAGGAATTACCTGCGGTGTGCGAGCTCTTTTATTAACATCTAAAAAAGCTAAACCCATAAAATCTCTTCGGCAACACAGTTCGGACGTTTAAACTTTTTATAGCGGCTTTAAGAGTGAAAATTCAACGGATATCTGTGAACAAAATAGTAGTCCCTGAAGAACGGAAACTGCCATAAAAATTCGCGCCGTCGTCATTAGTCACAGACGTGTTTTGATCAGGGGCCGTACTATGAAGTGTTACAGCTATCATTGTTCCCTCGCCGGAAAGGGATGGTGCTAGGTGGCGTGTATAATTCTATCCCTGTTTTTCACACAGAATAATAATCTCAATGATACTTTGTAGTAAGGTACAAAGCCGCTGCGTGCCGCCTCTTTTTATCTTCGAGTCGCAATTTTAAATGAGGCCCCGTGAATAAAGTCTGCCTTAGAGAGGGCTCGATTTGAAATCCCACAAGAGAAGGAATATTTTTTTTTTCTTAGTCGGTAAAGCTAACGAACGACATTGTTTGGGGCCAAAAGTTCTACAAAATGTATGGTAATTTTTAAACCCCGATCTGAATGGGCGTCAGATAAAATTACCTATATCAATGCCTTTAATTCAACACTAAAGGGTGTGTTATATCTTGTACGTTTTATATAGGTATCTATCAAAATCCAAATACCAGATTGCATTTCTCTAAAGCAACATAGAATCCCTGAAGTGTGAAACCGATTTTCATCAAACTGTAAGATATTTGGATCACGAATACGATCAAAATCTTTATCACTAGATACGATTATATCGACGTTAGACAAACGGAAGTATATAACATCCTTCTTGGCTCTGCATTGGGGGTTAAAAATATCACTGAGTTTTTTTAAACGCAAGTCTCGAGCCTTCTAAGCGTAGCGTTTAAGGAAAACATGCAATCCCTTTTCGTCGAATTAAAAAACACCAGCCGCAGATATAAGTTATTGCTGGTGTCAATTTAACTTAAATCTTTGTATTATTTTCCATGCGAGTTAATAAGACTAGACCTATTTTGTTTAGCCCTTCTATTGGCTCAACATCGTACCACAGATAAACTAAGCTAAAAAAAAAGATGGACGACAATTGCCTCTTTCTTTTTTATGGCTCTGCCCCCCTCTCTCTTATGTACTGTTAGTTTTTAATGAAAACATTTAACTTTTTGTGAGTATTCCTAATTTACCTACTTTCAATCATTTAATTATCGCCGCCATCGAATTCCAACATGGCCGCCCCACCAGAGCAGTTGCCTATTAGTTAGTGTTTGTAGAGTGTTCGAAATGTCCAGATTACTGGGAGACGTAGTAACCGCTTGTTTACCTGGCATGTCAATCCATGCTCTTAGATCTGTCCTATGGATGGAATACAGCCTCTGCAGCAGGCAGATTGTTAAGCTGCTTTTATTACTCCATCGTGCTCAACATCTTGTATGAGAATATGTGATGGAAAACATAGATACATAGTAAGTATCGAAACTTGTAAAAAAACCCAAGTCTCGCAACTCAGTTCTCTACCGTAATAACTCTAAATTGAAAATTTAAAAACCCCCGATGCGATGACCTGTTCATCAAATGTATAATTTACCTAGTTCTTCCAAATAATGATGTTAGCGCGATTTGCGTAGCTCCCGTAGCTCAGTATCCATAGCTCATCTCGCAAATTCATCTGGTACAACTAGTTTCGATGCCAGATTATGAAAGCACCATTAAATCATTTGTTTTGGCTAAGATGTACAATAATCAACAGAAAATCTGTGTAAAAGTATGAGACATTATTTTGTTATGACGTTATAATAATTGACATTAGAATAGACAACGAATCTAAATATTGATGTCACGGAGGTTTTATTCCTAGTAAAATATTATCAATTATGATGCAATTTGATGTAATAACTCTGGTTGAGGTAGACGGGAGCAGCCTAGGGGAAGAATTTTCAATAACGCTAAAATTATTTTAAATTAGATTAGTTTTTTTTATATTCTTTGTCAATGGCGGAGCAACGCCCTCTAGAATTATTATAGCGTAATATTCCATGACCATTAACAAACCAAACAAAATTTAACGCATGCGCGTAGCCATCATTTGAAACGTGACTTATGGAACGTCTTTAGTTCATACACAAATCTCAATAAAATTGATAAAATATTCATTTTTTTCAGAATCAGGGAAACTTTTCAAATTTATAATATTGTAAAAAGCCAGTTCAGACTATTACGATCATTTAAAAATATAATAAATCTAAATCCAATCATCTCAAATTTCGACTGGATTCGAGCCGAGGGAATTGGTTTTGGCCTTGAATGTGGCTTTTTTAACCTACAAAAGAGCTGATGATCTTCAAACGGCTGAACCGATTTTCATGAAACATAGCTAAGAACACTCTCGATCAGAATACCTATCTAACAAAAGAAACAAAATTGAATTCGGTTCATCAGCTTGGGCGCTACGTTGCCACAGACAGACACACAGATACACAGATACACAGATACACAGATACACATGTTAAACTTATAACACCCCTCGTTTTTCGTCGGGGGTTAAAAAGAGGTGAGATACCTGTAATACCAAGTCGGTTACTTTATTAAGTGCCTACTTAAGGGACCTTCTGTCTTCATTCAGTATTTACATAACTTGCTAACCTAACAACATCTTATTGTGACCACATCAATATTAAACATCTTTTAGGTTTTAAATTAAATAGATTGACTTGGACATCGCATGAAAACACAATGTATTTAGTTTAGTTTAGTGCGATTGCCAAGTCAATCTATTTAATTTAAAACCTAAAAGATGCTTAATATTGCTATGGTCTCAATAAGATGTTGTTAGGTTAGCAAGTTATGTAAATACTGAATGAAGACAGAAGGTCCCTTAAGTAGGCACTTAATAAAGTAACCGACTTGGTATTACAGGTATCTCACCTCTTTTTACGGTAGAGAACTGAGTTGCGAGACTTGGGTTTTTTTACAAGTTTTGTTTTTGATGGGATCTCATTTCTTTTTGTCGGCATTGTTTTTTCTTTCATGGCAATTTCGGGCAATTTACTCTACTTAATACTTTTTTGCGGGATTTTGGTACAATTCATTCATATTATCAGAAGTAAGACATGTCCCATTCTTGCTTTTTCATTCCGTTGAACATTTTACAAGTTACCTTTGAACATAATTATATCTAGGTACCAATGTACACCTAATATTCCATTCCTATTCAATTATATTATTCATAATATGTACACTGATTCATTAACTGCAAATGTAAATTTGTTATCCCGTACATTTCTATGGGATTATAAAGTTATGTATGCAGTTGGTGTAACTAGAAAACTAGACCGAAATTACAAAATATTTTAGTTTTTCCTTGGTTTATACACTAAACACTAATTGTATTCTAAATTTGAAGCTTCTATGTCTGCTAGAAGTGCCTTAGAGTTTTGATGATCGGTCAGTCAGTCAGTGAGTGAGTGACAAAATTGAGAATTTTAACTAGTTATAATTCTCAAACTACTGGTTTAATTTGAATGAAATTTGAAATATACCGTTTTTATACAATGCCTGCTTGGTTACTGAAAATTCAGGGTTCTAGTTTTATCCACAACGAAGTTATAGGGGGTCGAAAATGGCCTGAACTGCTTCGAGAAAAGATGGTACGGCCGTGCCGCGCTCGACGTACCGGTGCTCGACTTGGGGGGGCACTGCCGTGCCCCCAGATATTGTCGCCCTACCTACTACACCAAAATACATTTTTACTAAAAATAATGTCAACAAATGATTTTTTTTGTGTAATGAAATATTTTATGAATACGATGTTATGAGTATAAATTGTTGCTGTAATTACAAAACGTTTAGTAAAGCCCGCGAAGTTAAAATTTTTGAGGTTTTTTAAACTTTTTTCAAAATCTGACAATAATAAAAGGCACATTTTGTAATTCGCGACAAAGACCGTGTGCAGTACATTTATTAATATATCCAACTTACTCTAAAACATTTCAAGAACGACAGCTATCCAGATAATCTGGCAATTTTGTATATTTAGTGATTTACTAGTATCATATCCACCGTGATAATATTTAGTGTAAAATAAATGTATTAATAAACGCACTGCATACTGTGTTTGTCGCAAATCACAAAATGTTGTCTTAAATGTTTTCAGATTTTGGATAAACTATAAAAATACTCGAAAATTTTGAATTTCGTGGGCTAGACGGGCGCCTTCACCTTAAAAGAAAATACTGGGAACTAAAAAAGCATCTATTGTAATTTGGCAAATTGACACAAGTATACTTACATGTTATAATTATAAAATTTCAATAATTAATCACTGCGCAACTCTTAAATAATCTAACATTGAAATTTGATCCTTGCTACCATAGCCAAAGTTTTAAATTGGCGAATACAGGTTTGATGCGATAACATTGTCGATGCCCCATCTTCTGGCAGACTTCAGACGTTAATTAAAATAATTAGAATACGCTCGTACTTTAATTAAGCGTATTCGATCGATAGATAAATAATTTTCCATATGCCAGATACGTATAGTAACCTATCCTAGACACTCTAAGATACCTCGAGTTGCTCTAGCTATCCAACTTATCGATAACTTTTTCGTTCATCTCCTTAGCTTTTACAACACTTAAGGGACACGTTATATTCGATCCTCGTTCAACGTAGTATTTATTTATTATTCTATATATCCTCGAAGTGGAAGTCGTCATATTGCCACTATATTGTTTATTCTCCAATGGGGTAACCAGACGCAAACTACTGTATGGACATTGGCACTCGATAAAAAGCGCCAGGAATAAATAACGCAATAGTTTTTATTATCTAAGTAGGTACCTAGATTTTTGGGTAATCAATGTACCTATATAAATGTATAAATCTAAGTGTCTAAGCGAAGCTTCTAATCGGACATTCGGGGCGCTCGCCGCGCGTCCACTCTATCCGTTCTAAGCGTCAGTAGCATTACACGATATAGGTAATACAGAGTGGCAGCTGCGGCGACCTACGCTTTATACTATAAAGCTTCGCTTCTTTCGGGCGTCCCTAGATGGCACTGTTTTTTTTTTGTTAGATAAACTCAAACAAAGTCTGCCAACAAGCAAACTGTATGTTATAGATGCTTGCAATACCAACGGAATTGCTCCCACGCTGCCGATTTGAAGAAGAGTGGGACATAGGGAGGAGTATTCTGCTCTGGGGAGGATTGGGCTTCCGGTTTATAATAGCAACCTTACGCCGATCCTTTGTGAGACAGTATTACCCCGACCGAGCCAGTTCATATATGCCGTAGTTACCGTCTATACTTAATCCGGGAAACTCATCAGATCCGTATCAGCTTTCGATTTGTATCTAGCAAAAAAATATTGTTACCCCCTAACCCCGAAATGATTGCAGTATTCCGTGCGGTATCAGGGATGCCCCCAGGAATTGCGGACCGCAATTTTTGTCCGCTCACAGCTGCGTATCACAATGCGATTGTGTCCGTTTGCATTGTGGCCGCGGGATTGTATTCCTACTGAAGCGACCCGATCACACTTCCCACCACTGCAATATAGCCCAAGCAAAGCGGCCTTTGTAAATAAGGTTTGACGTTATTAAACTTTGGTAAACTCTTCTTGATTATGTATGTGTGTAATGAGTGTGATGGAGCTATAATGGGTGTTAGGGGTAAGGTAATTAAAACTGACACCATGTATTTGACTCATGATTCCGGACGACCCAAAATTTTTCAGCATTTATAAATTGATTTTAGCATTAAATGCGCGCTCGGATATGTTGAGTCTTAATGTACATTGCAGTATATGTTTCAATTAGTAATTATTGATTTATTTATGTAAAATCGCTTGAGATATATTTGTTAATCACTTCATATTGAAATCGATTTAAAAATGCTGAAAATTTACAGCATTATTCATGAACATATCGACGGCTAATTCCAACTTTGGGGGGTCCAGTTTTCGTTACGATGCCCCTTACACCCTGTTTATGTATTGTATGGGTACCAAAGAATTTGTAATAATAAGACATTATTACAAATTCTTTGATGGGTACCTATTGATTTTGCAAAGGGATGTTTGTATGAGTCAATTTCATCTTGTTATATAGCGCTATATGACACAACATGTAAAAGATTTTAAAGAAATATCTTGGCCAACCTTACAATAATCCTACAAAACTTTAAGCCTACTCTGCTCTTAATACCCAGCTTCCATATTGTGTCTACCGTATATAAATCTTCACCTTTCGCGACGATGTATAGTGAACATCCTTTGACCCTACCGTAATGTATGCGCATAATTTTGAACAGGTATCTACTTAACACATTATTAAAGCACCATTTTCACTAGCGACTGCCGACATTATTCCACCGAAGCGGAACGGTCTAATACAAAAATTCTTTCAAGCCTATTTCTCTAGGACAAGTTGACTTACAACACGCAATTTAATTTTTTATAGACGGTATTAATTTTGTAAAAAGGTTTTTTACAAAAAGAATCGCGTTTAGTTTTATAACAAAAAATGTGTACAAATGGTCGCTGCGAAAATTCGTGCGGCTCCGTTCAAAAGTGTTTGATCAGCGTACCGTCACGCGGCGGAATAAAAAGAAAAGTCGCTCTTGCATTCAAATGAGAGCGCGGTGTCAAGGAAGACTCGGCAACTACAAACTTAATTTTCTTGACCTCACGCAAAGTTACACGCTATTTATCTTGGTATTTTCTGGTTATTAGGTTCATTATTTTTCTTGCTCGACTCAGAAATATATCAGTTTGGAAATATAAATAATACGGTTATGTGTTATTCGTGATATTAATAGGGTGTATTCTTTGGTAGTTTGGAAGTGTTATTTCTGGAAACTATTGTACAGTCAATATCAAAAGTAGCTTAGAACCTGTAATTTCTAAAAGATTCACATTGTTGAACACATCATAACAGTATAGCACCAGGAGGTCCTTATACATAGTTTATGATCACACAATATTTCACAAAAAACCGACGTTCGCTTACTGTACGAGTTAGAAATAAAAATTTAAAGGTGGTTTTACCTACCTGACTATCGTTACATAGAACTACCAGAAGTAATTAAACAACAGTAAGCAATCATCATCATCATCATCAGCCTATACTAGTCCACTGCTGTACACAGGCCTCCCCTAATGAGCGCCATAAGTATTAGTAATAACTAGTTTGTGCCCGTGACTTCGTCTGCGTAGACTTAAATATGTGTTAATCCAGGTTATAAACTATATTTGTTCCAAATTTCATCGAAATCCGTTCAGTAGTTTTTGCTTGAAAGAGTAACAAACATACAATCACACTTACAAACTTTCGCATTTATAATATTAGTAGGATAAGTATATAATAACACTCAGTAAGTAATAGTTATACTAAAAATTATATTCCAATTTTCTTGATACATGTCGAATACCTTGTATAACATTGTAGTCTCTGACATTGTGAACTGATTGTAGTATTAATCCAACATAAACAAATTGGATTCATGATAATTTTAAAATTGACAAAAAGTACTTAAAAAGAAAAAAAAACTTTAAAAGTCCAATTTCATGTGTGTTAAAAGGAAGCTTTAAGTTTGCTCGTAAACCTCAGGACCTTCCTTTTCTGTATAAAGTTCTTATTAAAATGACAACAAAGTTGAACAAGTATTGACAGTTAGGAAAGTTCTAAAACAAACTCCATGAACCTGTACGTATAAGGGGAGTGGTTTTATGAAAAATTCAATTAGCCCATTTACAGACTTGGGACGTGTAATTTATATAGACATAAGTACATAGGATTATGTTATTTTCTAATAAGTTGTTGCGATTCTCGAAGCAGAGGTTTGTAAGCAACTATTGTCGATACGAAAAAAAAACACTGTCAACCAATCCCATGGCTATGAGCATAATTGAACATAATTGATGTTTATGCAAAACAATATTTATTTTTATATGAATTTACCATGATACCAAAAATACACAACATATAAATAATTTTATTAAAGTCTAATGATGCCCGAGTGCACAAACATGCTAACGGACTGTTAAAGCAGAAACCAATACCTTGATATACTGGTAACAATAGATTATCGCTCTAACGTTCAACGGCAAAAGGTCCGCCACAGGTTCTTATCGAGATATATTTGACCTTGGTCACGTTTGACTCAGGTGTCAAAACCGTCAAACTATCGCATATTGATGATACAAGCAAATTTTTTTAATCTTTTAGCAAATATGGAGACGATTTTCACCTCTATACTGAAGGTACTACGATGACTAAACCGACATAATGAGTAAACAGAGAGTCGAGCTTATGTCCAATAGCCCGTCGGGCCCTGAGGACCCATATTGATTACTGTCTAAGTATGCCGCAAGCGTCCGACCATTATTGTTCTCGTCAATCCAATATGGGTAACATTGGTGCAAATATTACGAGTATATCGTTTAGCAGCTTAATAACCTTGCTTTAGTGTGTGGATTAATATTATAATATGACTGGGCCAAAATAACGAGTAATATCCTACTTATAATATTATAAATGTGAAAGTTTGTGAGTGGGGATGTATGTTTGTTACTCTTTCACGCAAAAACTACTGAACGGATCTGGATTAAATTTGGAACACAGGTAGTTTATAAATTGGATTAACACATATAATACTTTACTTAAGTCTACGCGGACGAAGTCGCGGGCATCAACTAGTAATATTATAAATGTAAAAGTTGTGTGTGTGCATGTATGTTTGTTACTCCTTCACGCAAAAACTACTGAACGGATCTGGATTAAATTTGGAACACAGGTAGTTTATGACCTGGATTATCACATAGAATACTTAACTTAAGTCTACGCGGACGAAGTCGCGGGCAAAAACTAGTTATTATATAAATCCATCCGTGCTAGCACGACTGGGATACCCTTTTCCCCCTTACCCTTTTCATAAAATATCGGCGTTAAGTGACCATTATAGATGCGTTTCGTACGAAACGTGTGAGAGCTGGAAGCTCTACTAGCCTCCCTTCCCCTCTCTTCTCCCACTCCCCTTTAGCTCAACAACGACCGAGCAATACCTCTGGTATTGCAAGCATCTATAGGCTTCGGTAACTGCTTAACTTCAGGATGAAAGTGAGCTTATTTGCCGACAAAAAAGTGTATGGTTCTATCACTCTTAGATTCAAGGGATTTTCGTTTTAAATGCGTGTGAATCTAGGTTACAGAGCAGCCGACTGCCGCATGTCAGACGATGTATTATGAGTAAGATCTCACGTAATATTTTTCTATATCTACGACTACGAGTATAGGTGAGAGTCCCCACGCTGTCCTAAATAGAGGTAACGCTGAACTCCGAATATTTACCCGATTCAGGTTGCCAAGTTGCCAATTCTAAGTTGCCGCAATACTGACAAATTGATTCTAAATTGACTCACTAATTGTCAATTTGCCAACATATAGTTGTCGTAAAATAGCTACATACTGGCAATTTAAAATAAATGTGTTACATAGCAGTTTTTATATAAGAGGTTATCATAATTACAATTTAAACAACAAGTTGTTACAGTTGTTCCATCAAAATGGAAGGATCATCATAGTAATATAATTGCCTAGGAGTAGGATCTTATAATCTTAGTCTATGTACTTACTAAGTCTCGAAAGTTTGAAGGCGTCAGCAGTGTTAATGATGTCCACAAAGATTTGGAAATCAATCCGAGTCCTGTTCGTGCTCGAGTGTTGCACCATCGCGAATTTGAAGGCATTCTGGATCTCCTCCGTGTTCTGGTCGAAAACCACACCTGGAACAAAGATGGTGTATTAATTTAACACTTGATATAACTGCTTAGTTCTTTAATAACTCAGAAAAGTACCGTAGATTGAATTAATAAAAGTATAATACTTGGATTGTGGTCAAATACTTGCCTATATCGAAATAAAAAAATAAATATGGATACATCTAATAACTCGCGATTTTCAAATAATCCTTCTAGATTCGTTTTGCTTAACTCAAAGTTTTGTTTATAAAATTGGTACAATGTAAAAACATATGGATCATAATCTGAAATAAATTAAATTCAATTATTCAATTTGATGTCTTCAATTTATGCGTGCAGGCAGTCAGAAGACTTATGCACTTTGGCTGAACATAATAATAATATTTATGTTATCCTAAAAGCTTCTGTATCACATAAACAAGCTTTTAATGCAATAGAATCCTGGCTAATGAGCTAATAATTAAATAAAACCTTCAGTTGTCCATTGCTTTATGAATATGACTGTAGTGTGCGGCGGGCATTCGCAATTTATTGTTTTGCAAGCATACGCGCGGTGCCCATAGTATTCCGGTATGGAATTTATAGCTTTAGTCTGGCCGGAGAAAAATATGGATTTATTGGCAGAGGTTTGCAACAAATCGTTATTGCTTTTAGGATCTGATACACGATAAAATCGATGCCGATGAGTTCCGGAACGAATTATAAGATGTATCATAATTTGTCAAAAGGATTAGATTAAGGTTGGATATTTTTGTCAAAAAATCATTGAATGTAATGTGTGTGGCTTGGAGTGCGTGATACTGGTTAGTTGACTGCTATGCAGAGATTTAACAGTTCTAGCTTCGCCTGCTTTGCAAATGGTAAGAAGTAATAATTGTGTTGACCCAAATAATAAAGAGAATGGGCCGAAACTAGAAGATGATTTCGTATTCATGTGTTTTTAAATATATAAATGGTTTTGAAGTTTCACCGACGAATCGGGTTTTGATATTTTCTGTATCACGCCCGCAACGTAACAATGTTTGTTGGTATGCAATGCAGATTGTCATAGCACTGTGTCTATTTTCGACAATGTTTGAGCCATCCGTTGCCGCGTCGCGCTTTGAGCAAACCCAAATCGTGATATTCGCTATGTACTTAAGCCCTAGAGTGTCGCGACCACCTACGTCGATGCATAAGATTTGAATGCTCCAAGTGTCGCGTTCCCCTACGGGTGGGTATAAGGCGCGCGCGGCCATTGATTGTTTATTTGCTACTTTTGGTAACACGTCAACGATAATGGGGTTTCATAGATCGATTATGCCAAAGTCTATATGTTGTTAGTATCGGTTCTTGTAAAAGAAACGTTACTAATCGGCAGGAAAAAGAGCAATTTTTTTCTCACCTCCGAAATATTACGACACTTGGGGCAGAGGGCGCCCGGAGGTGCGGATCATTGAAAGGGTTAAGTACTTTGGACGTGAGCACTGTTAGGTTGATTTTTTACGTTCCTAATTATATTCTGAAGTGCTGCGTATAATAAAACAATGAACCAATTTAATCTTCATCAGTTAATAAGTGTTTAATATTTTTGTCACCAAAATTGTCATCAAAATTCCAAGGTCAAGCCCCGTGAAATTTACTTGTAAGTACTCTATTGTTACCAAGCTGACAGCTATCCAACTTGGCTATGACTCCTTGTGACGTAATAATATTGACATGATATCCTCAAACATATTTACATTTGATTAAAATATTGATAGTTTGGCATATCTATACGGAACCAATATCCACAGATCAGATAAGGAATTTTAGTAAAATCGTAAAACTAAACAGACCCATGTTTTACGGATATCAGAATAAACCGTACCTTGGTCGGAGGACGCAAAATTTTAGGTTTCATAATACAAACCTCAGGAGGCGCCTTTTGGATGGCAAGTAATTTATTCTACGACTTTACATCTTCCAAATTATGTTATGCAAACCAGAAATTCGCGTGTTTGAACATTTTTTTGACGACTTTCTTTCCATTTAAGCGGCAGTTGCACTTAACACGCCCTGAATTTCGTATAGTAATTAAATAAATAAATAAATATCTCTAGACGAACACTACTACACACTACTGTGTGGTCCCAAAATAAGCAACGATTGTACTATGGGTACCGTACAATGGACTGGGGGCGATCCCAGTGACACCCAGACCAGGGTTATTTACGATATGACCATTTCCGAATTTTACCCTGACGGAAATCTAACCCGCAACCATCCGGTGCAGTGAGCTGAGCGGCATACGCTCGAACCACTGCGCCAAGCGGTGGTCAAACAACGTATCGTATACTTTAGATATCGATTTCATATTATTATGATGCGTTAACCAACGTGATTCATCTGAAAATTTCAAATGCCAAGCTACTTTTGCTGTTCACTTACAGCCTGATATATTTACGCACCGAGATGTGGCATAAACGCTACGCATCGGAATCATTACGCATAATACTGAGATATATTACAACCCTTAGCAACTTAAATTATATAATTCGGTAAAATATTCAGGTTTAAACGAGCAACAACATGCGTATAGAATAGGACCTTACTAGAATATTAATTCCAATTGCTTTGTTTTAGAATCATTTCTGAATGACGAATAAAATTCGGGTAACAGTATCGTTATTTTAATTTCAGCGTAACAAGATAACTTTCAATGTTAATACTTTTTAAGTGGCAATTATTGAAAACGCGTAAACGCCACTTTTCTGGTGTAATGTGGCTTTATTCCCGAAACAAATGAAAAGTCACGTTTTGCTTGGACAAAGCCAAATTAATTGTGTTATATAATGTCCTTTGTATTAAGAGCGTGGTAGGTATGTGTTATTACGGAAAGTTAGGTAAAATTAAAACAGAGTTGTTCTACTTAAAGCTCATAGAAAGTTAAAGTACTTAATGTTTATTAATAATTTATAGTAACTTATTCATTCTTATGATCTAGGTATCTACTCGGCACCTACTTTGTTAGTCTGCAGATATAATATTTCTTAAGTACTTATTTTTTAAATCACTTTTACGATGGTCTGTGAAGTAAGTTTGGCCTTTCGTATAGCATGATGCCCTAAAATTGGTAGTATGAAAATTAAATGAGGACAGGTAAGTTTAAAAAAAGATAGAACATCTTCCAAGCAATACTTATAATGGCGCCCAACGGGAGACTAATATAAAATATGTTAAATATCAATTATTATTATGATAAGTAAAAATAACAAAGCGTTGTACGATTTCAGCACTTAAAGATATCAATCATGACGAGTGATGTGGGTAAGTGTAGGTTTATTCCTAAGTAAAGCCAGGTCAAACGACTATGGCACTATAAAATGGAGGCAGGGGTATCCAACAGTAAACCGCTTTGAAATCAACGCACCCCCAAATAAACCTAAAACTCAATAGGTGCTTGCTTGGACTTTTATTCGAGACTGTAAAACGCTTCAGCGACGGAAATATGGCTGCTTAGTTTTTATGGCAACGCGAATTGAAGGTGTGGGTCAAAGAAAAGTTTATTTACCTCGAGGTCGACAGATGTCCATAACGTTCGGGGTCATAATCCTTGAGAAATGTTAGCGCTGACGTATTATGGGATGCTGTAAATCTGGCAGGTATATAGTTAACACATAGGTAACTACTTTTTTATATTAATACCAAATACTTACCCTATTCAAAAGAAACCAATATATTTATGTTAAAAATAAAAATTTGCCTACTTAATTAATGTGGCTGAAGTAACGTACTTGCTTTTCGTTTAGTTTGCCACATTGCAAAAGTAGACTGGACTTTTCATTGTTGTTTTCCCTGAATGGAGACACTTAAGACAATAAGCCTGCGCTATTATAAAGGCCGTATGATTCATGGTGTTGTCACCTAATGCCTGTGTAAGTGTAATAAGAAAAGTGTGTTGTGACTCGATATGATAACTGAACACTGAGTCATAAAAGCTGATCATAGTGCTTGTCAAAATATGACTGGTCTGGATTAATAAGAATTTAGCAATTGAAAAATAATTTCATTTAAATCACGCCACCGATTCTTTACTTTATCCAATTGCAAAATACTTACAGTCAATATCTGTCAAAAATGTATTGAAAATGATAGTGTGTGTGAACGATGAAATTGAATAAGTTCTGAAGATTTCATGACCTATGTAGGTATTGACAAATTACTAGATTTAATTTTAAAATTTGAACAAATGTAAGTGGGCAAATTTCTCAAATATTAATCTTTACAATCATATTTAGGCCAAAACAATCGAGGCGTTTTATTGCTAAAAGGCTTACATTAATCCTCAACTTGGGCGACGAAATAAGCTCACCTTGTAAAGCGAGAATTTCCAAATTCATTTCCTTTGTATTGTCATAAATATACTAGGTACCCCGTGCCCGTGATCTGGCAATAAGTTCGCGGGGAACAATGGCCAAACTTTTGATTGATAAGTCCATAAATCTGAGCGCGAGTTTCCCTCACAAGAAAAGAACAACATCGCTTACTCTTCTCAGTCCCAGCACTGGGCTTTCGGTAAACGGAGGGTCTATAGATACCTAATTAAATAAAAATAAATATCGCCAGACTGAAATATTAACTGTATGGCCCCAAATAAGCAACGCTTGTACTTTGGGTACCGTACAATGGACTGGGAGCGATCCCACTGACACCCAAACCTGGTAAAATTACCAAAAAGCTAAATCCGAAATTTTCACCGGCAGGTATTGAACCCGCAACCACCATGTGCAGTGAGCCGAGTGGCCCTCGAACCACTGCACCAATTGAATAACAATAACACTAACAACAATTAGTTTGAAGACCGCTCTGTTTGAGCATAGGCTCCATGTTTCACTACAATTATTAGGCGACGGCAAAACCTATATACGGTTCCATAGGGCTTAATATACAACTGTTATCGCTATTAGGTTTTATTTAATTCCAACGATTCGGTTCGGTTCGGTCAAAAGTTCGGATTTACATAAGGTACTGGTGACATCTGTAGTAAACAGTTTTATGAATACATTTGAGGGGCATAATCGTTAATGAATCACAGAAGTTAGAACATTAATTATAGTCGTTGTTTAGTTTAGTAGTTTGACCCCAAAAACCAGTAGGTACATTTAGTTATTGGATTTTAGGATTGCCCTTTTGGTGACTTCAAATGTTTACTATAGTAAACCCCACAGATATAGATTTACATAGATAACGCAAATGTATGTACTTAGCGTGTCCGAAAACCCCGACCAAGCGTCGAGGTTGGTCGCCGATAACTTCAGTCCTCGCGACTACAGATATAAAAATATGAGTATGAGCGTGTAAATCACTCGAGAGAATCGTAGCGGGCGGGGGGCATCGGCGGCATCGGTGTCTTTGAAGCGGTTTGCATTTCCCGTCACTAATGACGTTACGGTAGGTGTTAAAAATTCGGCACGCTTGGTTTCAATACAAATCGTGATAAATGTAAATCTATATCTGTGATAAACCCTATTGGAGTAATTTCGTTCTTATCGGTTCTGAGTTTTTGCCAGAAATTTTTTATCCATCTCCTTTCGGAAAGTGCTGTTTAGTAATGTGTCCTAGGGCCGTCTTAATCCTACTAATATTATAAATGTGAAAGTTTGTGAGTGTGGAAGTATGTGTGTATGTATGTATGTTTGTTACTCCTTCACGCAAAAACTACTGAACGGATTTGGATGAAATTTGGAACACAGATAGTTTATAACCGGAATTAACATATAGGATACTTTTTATCCCGATAATCCCGAAATTTTTGTTACGTTAAATACTACGCGGACGAAGTCCGTGGGCACAGCTAGTAAATAATATTTCAAATCTGAGAGAGATCTTGAGTACGCTTTTGACATGTCATTTTGTACAGGTATGACTCGCTCTCAGACTTGAGATCGATTTATTAATAATTGGCCTTTGTGTGTGTAACTAAGATTACCAATATTAGTACAATCATTGTTAGTTTGTGAATATACATTTCGTGTGTTTGTTTGTTGTTTATAAAAATATTAATCCATTAGACCAGACAATAATTAATTAATTGACGTTTTACATTTTTACGCCGCTATAATTTTGTACAAGTATATAATTATTGTAGTGAATTTAATTCTATTTTTGGTGCTTGGTCACATGCTTGGTCCAATTAATAATATGAAATCTAATAAAATACGTTTCTGAGATTTGGGGAACTGTAATTATATAGGTTATTAGTAATACCTTTCTCGGACCGCGAAATTAGTTTTGTTATAACAGATTAAGCATTGGTTCAGACAGGCGCTAATGTCAACTAAATTATCGGCATCCGGCTCCTCTCGGGCTAATATTACCAGTTTCTCGACCCACTAATATAATTGCCTTTTTCTTATTACCTGCAATATATCTCTATTTGTGAAAATGTTTGCTCTCTACCTTACCACTTCACTCCCTTCTTTATTATCTACCTTTCCAGTTTCACTGCACATTAATTTTTTTAACCCCGACTTAATTACTTCATCAGAACTAAGATGTAATTAAAAAGCTTTCAAGTAGCTTTCTTGAATACTATTGTATCCTTTTAATGTAATTATTCAACAGAGCTGTATTATTTGTCGTCAGAAACTTATCTATATTACGCTTTCAGAATAGAACAACTGGAAACAAAGTGCTCCGCGCGGTTAAACAAAAGAGTGCATTTAGGCGCGATTATTTGCCGTTTATTAGCGAGTGTGGGCGAGATCTGTCTCGGGGGTTTTGTATGGCGATATGATTGAGAACGCCCGGGCCTCGCACTGGATATGTGTCGGATGGCGTGGAATTAATCTGCGTCGTGTAAATAAATGTGGGGCGTATGTCAGCGCGGCGGCGGCGGCGGCGGCGCGCCGGCGGGCGAGGACGTTCGCTCCGGAAGCCCCCATCTCAACAGATTGGACTATACGAGTACCTACAGGGTTACTGGTAATTTGATGTATTCCTCGCAGGAACTATAATCTAACAACTTTCAATCCATCACTTTGTTATAATAAATTCAGTGCTTTTTAGATAGAGTTACTTACTTATAGTTAAGTTTAAGGTGAAGGCGCCTGTCTAGCCCGCGAAATTCAACATTTTCTAGTATTTTATAGTTTATCCAAAATCTGAAAACATTTAAGACAACACTTAGTGATTTGCGACAAACAGAGTATGCAGTGCGTTTATTAATGCATTTATTTTACTCTAAAACATTTCAAGAACGACAGTTAACCAGATAAACTGGCAATTTTTATATATTTAGTGATTAACTAGTATCATATCCACCGTGATAATATTTAGAGTAAAAGAAATGTATTAATGAACGCACTGCATACTGTATTTGTAGCAAATCACAAAATGTTGTCTTAAATGTTTTCAGATTTTGGATAAACTATAAAAATACTCGAAAATTTTGAATTTCGCGGGCTAGGTGTGCGGGCGCTTTAGCCTTAATGGTCTTATTGATCACCAAAACAATTCAAAATTTAATCATGGCCCTAAACTGGACGGGATATTTATGAGCATTTTATGATGATGATTTTGGTGTGAATAATAATTGAGTAGAATATTAAATTGAAATTATTCATTTCATCAAGTGATTCGGTAACTCTAATTTTTTGGGTTGTCTATACAAAATACACAAAACATATGGAACTACACCGAAAACGTTTTGCGGAACATACAGACTATTCAGATTTAAGCTCCTCTATCAAAATCTGCAAGGATGTAACCAACCAAACCTAACCCTATAGAGATACCTACTGACGTCGTCGCGCACGCTAGCCAAATTATTATTTACTCTTAAAACAGGAACAAAGCCTCCATCATCTTGTGTAATCGACGCCAGTAAATCCACTTTGAAAATTATGCATTGTGGTGTATGTTTTAAACGCTATATTGCCGATCGCGATATTGCCCTTGCTAGGTGATTGTATGTTTTATACGCCCGCTTGTAATAATTTAATTTGATTATCGAGTTTTTTTGGCTTTAGCTGATATTCTCTTCGCGAGCAAAATTATTTATTTAGGTACGTCAAAACTCATGTCTCGCGTGTCTGAATACGTCACAGCCTAGTGGTTAGAGGGGCCGTCGTTGAGGGGGAGCTGAGAGGTTCTGGGTTTGATCCCCAACCTGGCCATTAGATCATTGACGTGAACCCACTCCTAACACAAGCATCAGCTTAGCTGGAGGGGCTAAAGAGAATAGTCCCGTCAAAATCAGTCCAGCCGTTTTGGAGATTACCCGGAACAAACACACAGACAGACAGACAGACAGACAGACAGACAGACAGACAGACAGACAAAAAAAAATTAAATCGCGTTTTTGCTATAAGTGTCGTATGTACTTTCATATCGATGCCTTCCGGCCAAAAAGGGATAAGCGACATTTTGGGCGAAATCGACTTATATATATGGTTGGAATCGGCTGATTTTTCTGCGTCGATTGGTCTGGGTTTCATGGCTCTACGACATACTTTTTGTCGCTTACGCAGTTCGTAAATTGGGGCCTTGAGGCAAATTTCTTGGACGTAAACGACGAATATTTTGATGATTTTTTTATGTTGGTGGATGGATAAAAATTGTTTTCCAGAACTGAGATTTATGTCATTTGGGCGTAATATAAATTTCTCCTGCCTGAACGTTAACCTTTTTGGGCTGGAAGTAATCTATGTAGAAAGATGCGTTAATCAAATTTTGCTTGCAATTTTACCATCAAGAATTCGTGTTAAGACGATAGGGCTGTTTTATGAAACAACATAATTTGGATGTATGACATTTAGGCCGAATTTTTAGACATGTATTTGGTAGCTTAGTGCTTTTTTCCCTGTCACTATACCCATTTTCGAAGGAGCTTAACCCAAATTGCCCTAACGAATTCGGCCTCTTATTTTGTCGCTTGGCCTTTTTTTCCCTCCCGATGAATATAACGAGTGTGGTGGTTAGATAAGAAAATAAAACTATAAAGTGACCCTTTTGTCGGTTATCCTGTGCAACAAAAACTAAAAAGCGAGTTATCTCTTCCATTCGTTCGGTACAAAAGGGGTTAAGGTCACACAGGGTACATCCGATGCTTGGGCAATCGCGGCACAAACGCCACAAGTGCACGCAGGTTATTTCAGTGAGCCATTTTTTAGCTATAATCTACAAGTTACTACAGAAGGATAAGCTCTTGTTCGCAATATCAATGCTGCGTCTGGAGAGGGTACGATTGGCGAATGATTTTGGTTTAATCGCTTTCTTAGTGGTAACTTCAACTTATGGAACCACGAGGAAGACCAGGCACTAATGAAATAAAAGTAATGGTGGATGCCGATTTCTAGCAATTAACGTCATGGTTTGACATTAATATACCAACAATAATATGGACTCTTTTGCACTTAAAAAACCTGATAAATGGGTATCTTATGAATTAACTGATGAGAATATAGAAGCCACCGTTGAAGCATGTCTTGATTTAATGAGAAGGTTCAGATATAAACGGATTTTAGACTGAATTGTTCTCTAAGATGACTGCAAGCGAGAAATTTAATATTTCAAATACTCGAACAGTTTCCTAAGGCAACGCTAACCCTTAAAAAAGTTATGATATCTGTTTGGTGGTCACTTCATGATGTAATTCACTATAGCTTTTTGAGATATAGTGCATTAATAACAGCAGATATCTATTGTGAAGAACTTCGAACAATGATGACGGAAACTCAAATAGCATCTTCGCCATTATTGCTGCATGATAACGCAAGACCCAACTAGCCCAAGGAAAGGACTCACGACAACCCATTTTAACATTAAAGATCTGCAGTTGGAAACAGCATCCTTCGTACTCGCCAAATATAGCCCCAACCAATTACCGATACTCCATAATGAAGAAATGTTCGTGTTTATGCCAGAAAATGCTCATGCGTATACCGCAGGACTGGTGATTAAAGTTTTCCAATCGTGTGACATAAATTACAAAACATAAAACATGCATGGGCACTAGTTGGGACCACTAAAAGAGAGAAATAAACACATTCAACACAGACACATAAGGTAAGAAAGAACTACTTTCGAAGTTGTCGATGAATACATCTACCTGGGGGAAGAAATTCCAATTAGGCAAGTCGAATTTCAAAAGACAGGTCGATCATCGAATCTAACTCGGCTGGGCAGCATTTGGGATGCTTCAAAATGTATTTTCGACCGAATTACCTCCGTGCTTAATCACGAAAGTCTTTAACCATTATGTGCTACCGCTGATGAGTTATGCCGCTGAGACTTGTTCGTTAACTATGGGCTTCATACGAAGGCTTGGATTATCACTACGAGATCGCATCAGTAATGAAGATATTCATAGACGAACAAAGGACACCGGTTTGAGTTTGAGCCCTACGGATTAGTAGGCTGAAGTGGCAGTGGGCGAGACACATAGTCCGAAGAACCGATAGCTGATAGGGCAGAAAGATTCTCGTATGGCGACCACGCACTGGAAGGCGAGGCGTGTGAGGGCCACCAATAAGGTTGACTGCCGATCTAGTGAAGGTCGCCGGAAACCGCTGGATGCCAACAGAACATGACAGGTCGTTGTGGAAAACTTTGCGGGAGGCCTATATCCACCAGTTGACGTCTCTGGGCTAAAACAATGATATTCAGCATGGCAAGGGGATGCAGTACCTTAACCAGTGGATCAAAAGGTCCTACTGATTATAGCATGGAAAACAACACACCAAAGCAATTGTCTTGTTACCCACCTCTGTTTTATTAATAATTATTTTGCTTTTTAAACATTTAAATTGATGTAAAGTGTGAGTCGGTATGCATACCTCACTTAACTAGCTTTCCCTTTTTAATGACAATGGTGTTGCCTGCTCACATTCTGTTACAATTCCTGAGAATGTACACCATCTTTTATTAATTTAAAGAGTAGCCATTGCGCTTCTTGCCGGATCATCTCAGTGGAAGCAGCATTCCAAACGGGTGGTGAGTCTCACTATACATAAATGCATTGTTGGCTTACTTGAATAAAAAAAAAAGAGTTTGTGTTTGAGAACATCGCCCACGCCCCAAAATGCGTTATAACTTTTTCTGCCTTTTTGTATTTATTATTTTCTTACGTCGACACTTTTTTGTTATTTTTAGAATAATTTTAATAATATTGCTTAAAATAAGGCTTTTTTTATTGAATAAAAATTGAATTAGCAAGAAAAATGTATTAAATAATGTTGGCTAGGTAGCTACAACTAGTTAATTTGGCACCTCTTGTCAATAATGCTATACAGCTACTAGAATACCTATTTGATCATTTAATTTTGGAAGGCTTAAATACAGCGTTTGATAGTTTTGCTATATCTTTCATTGATGTTTTGTTAACTTATTACAATATCCTTGTCCGACTATCATAAACCAATAACCGGTTATATCATTATGGCCCCAATTTGAATTATCAAAACTCACCATTATGCCATTTTTCTTCGATTTAAATAAAACATAAGTTGCAGTTAAATCATTTAGGCTGGAAGTGAATCACTAGTGGTTTTCATTTAAGACGTTTTTCCTGTTGGTAAAATTAGGGTCATTTGGGTGTAAGCGACAGAAAGTGGTGTTAGGAGGCTGATTTGTGTTTAATTAATGATGCCATTTTGTAGAGAAATAATTAAAAGCTATATGTGCAAAATTGCAAGCTTTCGGAACCTATAGAAAAATTTATATGATTTTTTTTCGTTTCTTTTCAACTTTAAACCTCTCTCCTGTAAAGTTTGCAAAGTGTCGGTTATCCCTTTTTGGCCGGAAGGCATCGATATGCATTTAGAGAAAAGGTGTTATTTTCATATTACAAACAGACACTCCAATTTTATTTATTTGTATAGATTATAAATGTGAAAGTTTGTGAGTGTGGATGTATGTTTGGTACTCTTTCACGCAAAATCTAATGGACGGATTTGGATGAAATTTGGAACACAGATAGTTTATAACTTGGCTTAACACATAGAGTACTTTACTTAAGTTTACGCGGACGAAGTCGCGGGCAGCAACTAGTATATAAAAATAAAATAAAAAGTTTTCCGATAGGAAAACTGTTGAATCGAGCCACAGTCTCGATAGCAGAGTTAGGCCCCAACTCTATCACTCATCTTCCCAAATGCAGCTATAATAGCTCCTTTACAGCGACCTTTTGAACTTTTTTTTTCTTTTTCTTTCGATTGCTACAATTAGCTCTACCAGCTACACTGTTTGGAAAGTATCGATAACCAAATTGTGTGTCCCTGTAAATGAAAATATTCAACAACTATGTTTACTTTATAGTAAGCCTCACATACTACTAATATTATAAATGTGAAAGTTTGTGAGTGTGGATGTATGTATGTATGTATTAGTGATGTAACGAATATTCGCATTCGCATTCGCATTCGCGAATATTCGCATATTTTTTGACATTCGCATTCGCATTCGCATTCGCAAGAATCTATGCGAATGTTTAGCGAATGTTTTTGAAAAACAAATATTAAATTATGTATAGATGGATATGGAATGTTAATACAACTAGTAAGAATGATATATTTTTTAAACAAACTTGCTCATAGGGTGTCCCTTATTGCACCACTTTTAGGTTCATAAAGCAGCTTATTACGCACTAGTGCTATTGACTTTACATTTTTTAAATCTTAATAAAGAGTTATCCTAAAAATGGTTAACATTTAAAAACGATAAATTAAGTATGTTTATTAAAATATTATAAATAAATACATTAATTATTTAAATAAATTACTTTCACATTGAATTTCATTGTATTATATTTTTAATAATATAATAATAGTTAGCGGCTTTTCCAGAACCATAGATAAATATAACCGGCCAAATACATGTTGGATTACGCATCTTATCGCATTCTTTAGGGTTCCGTAGACATCCCACCACTTTTCGATAATACGGAACTCACAAAATAAAAGTGATGATTTTTTATGGACATGAAACATCGAATACGGCGGCTCTCGTAACATATTAATATCTGCGAAATTAATAAACTAATGGCTACCGTATAAATAAAATAGTAAAAAAAGTTACTAAATTTATTAAAAAATCATAGACATCTTCAGCAAAAGTAACATAAGTAAATGTTCTTTTTGGACTGATGAAAGTTCTTATAACGAGTTTTAATTCAAATAATTCAGTTGTGATTAGACTGGGTGAACCAGCACGGTGGGTGGTGCGTGGTTTGAGACACAATCCAAACTTTGTTTTTTTTTATTAATTTTATTTATTTTGTATAGTAAAGAACAATTTATTTCCTATAATAAACCATTTGAAATGTGGTTCTTATTTAAAGGATAAATCTTGCTACCTATGTAAAAAAGGGCCACCCTGAAACTCAATATTTCGTAAACGGGAATTAATATTGAAAACTGTCAAAGAAACCTTCAAATTATTATAAAACACCTACTGAATAATACCTCAATCGAAGGGGTGAGCAAACATTTTTTTAACTCCCCTTTCTTAAGGGGAGGTTAAATAGTACGCGAGGCATAATGGAATAACTGTGCTTTCAAAATTTAAAAACAGTTTTTAGCGGTACATAAAATAAACATTTTTTTTGGCTAAATTGCAGTATTTTAGCCCAAATAGTCTGAGAATAAAATTACTGTGATGACAGAGGGACGGGCAGACGGACGTGCCGAAACTATAAGAGTTCCGAATTTGTTGACTACAGGCTGCTAAAATTTTACAGCGCGCGATATCTTGTTTTATTTTTCATTCATCCTGAAATTCTCTAGGTCTTAAACATATTCGTGAATTGTTGTTTTTTTTCAATTAAGATTGTAATAATCTAAATATTTTTTTCCCGCAATTAAGTTGTAAAATGTCGTATGAAACGCGTGAGCATTGTTAATTACACACTTTGGCTCCATCACAGCGCAGCCCTCGCGTATCTGGCTGCAAACCAGCCTCGATCGTAACTTAGCTCACTTGCACATAATGCACTAATTTATTTATATTTTTAATTTTAAAAAAATATGGAACCGTCTTGAGGTAGGCAACTAATTATAAATAGGATCTTTCCCTATTGTTCTTCTTAGTCTAATTAAAATATCAACAAATTCAATAACGTTTGAATATCAAATAAATTTGATTAATGCAATAATACTAAACTACCCTCAAATCAAAACAAATCTCTTCGAATTAACTTTATGTGACTAACTTCGTTCTTTCAACCTATATGGGTTCGACTATGTTCGGCCGACATGAAATGTCAAACCAGTCTAACATTTAGCGCGCTCTTTATTAACCCCTGACGACAAAAGAGATGTGTTATAAGTTTAACATGTGGTTTTGTGTGTATGTCTGTGGCATCGTAGCGCCCAAACGGATGATCCGATGTTAATTTAGTATCTGTTTTAGAAAAGTATTCTGATCGAGAGTGTTCTTAGCTGTATTTCACGAAAATCGATTCAACCGTTTAAAAGTTATCAGCCCTTTTGTAATTTAAAAAGTTGTCGCAACGGGGTATTTTAAAATTTTCAATTTAGGGTTACTTATTTGAAAGTCAACATTCGCATTCGCATTCGCGAATGTTGGAGCCTAATATTCGCATTCGCATTCGCATTCGCGAATGTCCAAAATCCAACATTCGTTACATCACTAGTATGTATTATGTATGTTTGTTACTCCTTCACGCAAAAACTACTGAACGGATTTGGATGAAATTTGGAACACAGATAGTTTATAACCGGGATTAACATTTAGTATACTTTTTATCCCGATAATCCCGAAATTTTTGTACGTTAAATACTACGCGGACGAAGTCCGTGGGCACAGCTAGTACTTTATAGTAAGCCTCACATATTATAATATAACTAGCTGTGCCCGCGACTTCGTCTGCGTGTAATTTAATTGACATAGTTTTATACAAACTTTCATCCCCTATTTTATCCCCTTGGGGGTAGAATTAATCGAAATCCTTTCTTAGCGGATGCCTACGTCATAACATCTACCTGCATGCCAAATTTCAGCCCGATCCGTCCAGTGGTTTGGGCTGTGCGTTGATAGATCACTATGTCAGTCAGTCAGTCAGTCAGACAGACCTTTGAGTTATATATATATAGATACTAAGGTTTAGGCAAGTACTTGCTATAGGTCTGGTAGGTACCTGTCTATCTTCTATGCACACATTTAACTGAGCCATAGCTGCTCGTTTGAATATAACACAATTGAACAGGTGTCCACCCGTAACTGCGGTCGTTACGTCTGTCAGGACTCATAATTCAATAAAAGTCCCTATGCATATTTCATATTCAAGTAAAGTGTAACTAGACCTGTTAAAAATTCAATTGAAACCTGTGAAAATTCAACCGCTGACGTGTGTATCACAAAAATACTGAACTTTTCAAAATAAAAACAGCTCTGAAAAGGTTTATCAATTGAAAAGCGACCATACCGCAAAACCACTGGCACTATAACACTGTTTGAATTGCGCAGTCACACGGCTACGATTATTTTATTAAACTAGGTACTGAGTTTAACATATTCAGGTACTTATAGACTTTTAGGTACAAATAATGACAATTAATTAATTACCACATCAAAATTACGTACCTACGTTGAGATTGTATGAATAAACCGCAAAACTAGGTTTATTGAACAAATGCAATAATGAAAACAAGTAAGTAGGTTGGTATACTCTTTCTAAATAATAAAAACATAACGTCACCTTCAATATTTCGTATTTTACTCAAATAATAATTAATAATAATTTTAGCCCTTTTGGCGTCCCACTCCTGGGCACGGGCCTCCCCTCACTACGAGGGGGATTCAGGCCGTAATCCACCACGCTGGCCCAGTGCGGGTTGGCGGATTTCACATGTCTTTCGAAAATTGGTTAAATCTTCTAAGATATGCAGGTTTCATCACGATGTTTTCCTTCACCGTAAGCAAGTGATAATCATATAGAAATTATGATTCGCACATAGATTTCGAAAAATCCAGAGGTTCGAGCCGATTTTACTCAAATGGTGTAATTAATTTAATCTGCCGCTGTCAATGCTGGTAGCGTTTATTTTCAGCAATCGGCGAGTAATGTTATGACACGTGACGCCACCGACCGGACAAAGTGCACGTTTCAAACTGGCCTATAACTACATAAGTATCCACAAAATTATACAAATGGAGATCAAAGGCTTCACACAGGTACTTATGCGAATTATATTTGGTGAAAGTTTCTTCATTTTTAATTACTTAAGTTTTTATATGCAGGTAGTTTAATGATATATTTTAAACTAGCTGAGCCCGCGACTTCGTCCGCGTGGAATTTAACTTAACAAAAACGCCCGCTCCCGCGTTCTGTTCTAAAATTAAAGTAGCCTAAGTTACTCCTTATAACATCAGCTATCTGCCAGTGAAAGTCCCGTGTAAATCGGTCCAGCCGTTTCGGAGATTACCCGTAACAAACACACAGACAGACAAACAAAAAAAAATTAAATCGCGTTTTTGCTATAGGTGTCGAATTTACTTTCATATGCATTTAGTGAAAAGGTGTTATTTTGATATTACAAACAGACACTCCAATTTTATTTATTTGTATAGATTGTTATCGATCAGCCGAGTATTTTTTGTAATTAACAATATCGACAGCCAACTTGTACGACTCCCCTCTGACGTTAAGCAGTTACCGTAGATAAGATTAAATAATTTCTGGGTAAGACTTTAGAACTTTGGAGTAGGTTTGTACCTACCAGTTCAAATTACTCTCGGCTCTATTATTCTTTAATATAGTACGAAATGATTTGACGACACAAAATTACAACACAATCGGTCTAATCAAACAATCATTGTATTCAACGTCTTCTTTGAGTCACGAGATTAAATATACACACCCTTTAATTGGATTGCGCAAAGATAACGTCGCCTGAAGACTGGAGAATACTCCCAAAGGTTCTTCAAAATACGTCCATTGCGTCACGTTATTGCTTATAAGCGTAAAATTTCTATCACCTTATTTAGCCGACCATAAAAATATAGTACGGCGCTAAAAAAATATTGCCTACTGACCGGCGATATAAGCACCTATAGGCGGTATAGGCGATAACAAGCAAGAAAGGGCTCGATGCGTGTCGAATGTATCGGGTTTACGAGTGGAAATTACTCGATACTGACTCGTAAAACATGGCACGCTGACGGAAACATCATAAGACGTGACAGATGGCAGAACACGGTGACCGTACTTAGCAAGGTGATATTAGACTCGGTTAGGGAGCCCGTTCACTTGAGCCTGGCGGGCTGGCTGAGCTAGTAAGTCGGCTCGATTCTACCTCAGCAGTTTAAAATGAAGCGATCCTAGACACTGCTTATGTCCACTATTGTATGAGAATGCAATTGTCAAAAGTTGGCGAGGTATCGAGGAATATGGCGAATTTTGGTTGGTCTGTTCAAGGTCGACCCGTGAATGTCCAATCAAAATGTCAGGTGCGTTCATACATAATAAGCAACCGGCGTCTATAGCTTATTGGTCTGTCGGCGTTTCAGATTAAAATATGTTCAGAGACCACGATAGAGCCATGCAGCCTAGTGAACATTCCCTTTGCTTTTCTCAGAATAACTACTTTTTTAGCTCATAAATACGCAGGACAAAGCACCTCGGCTTGGCAAACGGCCCTATTCTATTAGCTGTTTAACGATAACGCTCACGGCGTCGTATAATTAATTACGAGAGAATCCCCAACCACGTTGCATTATGAAGAGTTTGGAATATGGCCTGTACTTTGACTAAGTTGAATTGAGCAAGGATACTGACTAACGAATTGGTTTTTGTTTTCTTATTGCCTAGGAAGGCACACTGGAAGGCAGTGCACCTAATGGTAATTGGCAACCGTCGCCATGGACCTAACACTAACCTAACCTTTTATGATGCGAGGCTTCAACAGGGACGTCTGCGGCGCCCTACGCTTTATATTATAAAGCTTCGCATCTTTCGGGCGTCCCTAGATGGCACTGTTTTTTTTTAACCTAACCTAACCGCTGGCGTCTTGATCGACTCGCAGTCGACTCACAATACGTCAAAACAGATATATCGCGTATCTAAATTCAGATGCGATGCGTGCGATTAACAAAGTTTGGTCCCGAAGAACCCCATGTTGTATTGCATATTATTTATCTAAATATTTATTACTCAAAGGTGACTCACTGACTGACTAACTGACTGACTGACATAGTGATCTATCAACGCACAGCCCAAACCACTGGACGGATTGGGCTGAAATTTCGCATGCAGGTAGATTTTATGACCTAGGCATCCGCTAAGAAAGGATTTTGTTTAATTCTACCCCCAAGGGGATAAAATAGGAATGAAAGTTTGTATGAAACTTTGTCAATTAAATTCCACGCGGACGAAGTCGCGGGCACAGCTAGTTAATTTATAATGTTTTAAGGACAGTTGAATCCCAATTCACTTTCTTAATCAATATAAAGTTGAATAAATACCTAAATACTTTTTTGGCGCAGTGGTTCGAGCGCAGTGCACATGGTGGTTGCGGCTACGATTTCCACCGCGGCAAATTTCGGAAATGACCTTTTCGTAATTTTCCCAGGTCTAGATGTCACTGGGATCGCCCCTAGTCCATTGTATTAGTATTTTTAAAATGTATAATATCTATACAAATAAATAAAATTGGAGTGTCTGTTTGTAATACCAAAATAAGACCTTTTCACTAAGTGCATATCAAAGTACATACGACACCTATAGCAAAAACGCGATTTAATTTGTTTTTGTCTGTCTGTCTGTCTGACTCTCTGTGTGTTTGTTCCGGGTAATCTCCGAAACGGCTGGACCGATTTTGACGGGAATTTCACTGGCAGATATCTGATGTTATAGGAAGTAACTTAGGCTACTTTAATTTTAGAAAAACAATAGGGTTCCGCGTAAAAAAATAAAAACACATGAAATCAAAGAGTATCTCCGAAATGGGTGGACCGATTTTGACAGGACTTTCACTGGTAGATAGCTGATGTTATAAGCAGTAACTTAGGCTACTTTTATTTTAGAAAAACAACATTTAAAAAAATGGGTCCCGTCGTGCGGGCTCAGGACGCGGGAGCGGGCTTTTTTGTTAAGTTATATTCCACGCGGACAAAGTCGCGGGCTCAGCTAGTATATATATAACAATGCATATGCATAAAAATAGTTCCTAATACCAAAGAACTATGTTTAAAAATATTCATGTTGTTCTGTATCCATTAACACTCGATTGAAGTAAACAGTTCGGTACTTGCATGCTAAAATAACTTTTAAAGGTGATCCAGCCTAACAAAGTTTGTCTTTGTTATGTTTCATACTGCAATGCAGTCTTGTAATTATTGTAATATCTTATTATCAATAAAGACACTTTAAAACAAATAACAACAAACAGTCCATTGTACGGTACCCGTAGTACAAGCGTTGCTTAGTTTGAGACCATACAGTTGGTGTGTCAGTCTGACGACAAGAATTGATATTTTTACTTATAACCAGAGCTATTTACAATGATATAGCGCTTAGTGTTACCTAGGCAGGCAGACCGACAAGACAGTCTAGTCTAGGTAGACACGTCATGCATACTCTATGACTTGCCGCCATAGAGTCGTGTTTTCATAATAGGATCCCTGCCCACGATGCATAACGTTCAAACTATCCTCGTCCTATCGATAAATTAAATTGAATACATAAACGCATAGTAAATGTTAGATACCTACCTATTATAAATTAACTGTGACAATGACTTTATTATCGTCGGCCAATATTAAAGTATCTAGGTACCTATCTACATACTTTACTCAAATCATTCTCGGCTCTATTGCTACCACCATTTAAGTCCGAAATGCAATTTTCATACCCAAGCTGTAGCCATTTTTTTACAGCTCATCATATAAGAGCTGGCTCAACCGCGCAGGTACTACCCGCTCACATTTCGACTTAGTGTAGTTGCGTTTCGTACGGTGAGTGAGAGAGGCAAGAAATGATTTTTGATAATCTATACAAATAAATAAAATTGGAGTGTCTGTTTGTAATATCAAAATAACAGCTTTTCACTAAATGCATATGAAAGTACATACGATACCTATAGCCAAAACGGGAATTTTTATTTTTTCTGTCTGTCTGTCTGTCTGTGTGTTTGTTCCAGGTAATCTCCGAACAGGCTGGACCGATTTCGACGGGACTTTCACTGGCAGATAGCTGATCTTATAGCGGGTAACTTAGGCTACTTTAATTTTAGAAAAACAATTAGGGTTCCGCGTAAAATAATAAAAACACATGAAATCAAAGAGTATCTCCGAAACGGCTGGACCGATTTCGACGGGACTTTCACTGGTAAATAGCTGATGTTATAAACAGTAACGTCGGCTACTTTTATTTTAGAAAAAAGAAGATCCTGTCGCGCGGGCTCAGAACGCGGGAACGGGCTTTTTTGTTAAGTTAAATTCCACGCGGACGAAGTCGCGGGCTCAGCTAGTGTATACTATAAGCGGATTGAATACGGGATGAAAGTTTTTGTGGTAGTTCACACAACCATCAATCAATATTATACCCTACTCCAGAGAACATAGGATATGGAATATAATAACGTTCATACCCTGTTCTGCATTACAAGCGCAGGGCTGGCACGTCTGCAGCAAACGATACTAGTATTCCAGTGCGGTGAGCAGCGAGTGCGAGGCGTAAACTAAAGCTTTATTGTAGCGTTTGTAGCTCGTTTGGTTAAAGTTAGTGAATGCGTTGCTGGTGCTAAAGGATGCTATTGGCATATGAATATAGACCTTATGTCAAAAGAATATGGTACAGGTACTAGACGCTGTAAAGTGCTTATTAATAAATGACTTTGAAAAAGGGGTTTTTCAATAAAAACACGCCAGTGATGGAGGCTTTTAACGAGTGGTACCTACTGCGAGTAAATTGGTGAATAATTTAATTTGCTAGGTACATCATCTTTGTATTTGAACTTTATCTCCCTTATTAATCCGAGTTCCGTGTGTAACTATCCGACTGCTAAGCCACGTTTAAGGGGCTATAGAAACAGGTATGTTAAATAATTTTCATTACTCATACTCGGAAAGTAGGTCCGACGTTGCCTGAGGAGCGGGTTGAAATTGATACTTTTCCGCCCTAGGGAGAATCGCTTTCAACTGAAAGCTCTCAAATTATTAAAAATAAATTAGTTCTATTTTGACATTTCAAAGGCGGCAAATGGCAATCCGAACTTTATTATTTTTTTGAGTTGAGTATTGTTCATACTTCCTTGTATTATTTATTTAGCTAATTCCTGTTTTTATTTTTACTTTCCTTGTATTCGTAATGAAAAGCACAGTGTTCACCTCGGGTGAATGACTTATTTTGTCCTTAACATTGTCCCTTTGAACTATTGGCCATACCCCGTCTCGGGACGAAATAAGTTACTTTCACCCCTTGGGTAACAATGTACTATTATTAATTTGTGATACATGTTAAATTTTAATTATTTATTAACCTTCAGATTCAGTTAATAGTCAAGTAGGTATAGTATCTTTATTGTGTAAAATTTCGGTGTGCGTATTAATTCTTCTTTTCTAAACGGCTTGACTGATTTTGATAACTTTTGTTATAAGTTCGTAGGGCTTTGCCTGCATGGTTTTTAGTTATAGTTAGATCCAGTAGGTGACACTGTTGTCCATACTAGAAAAATAGACTGCTCTAGAGAAACTGCAGGAAAAAAGTAATGCTTATGTAAAATGTATATTATTTGTCTTAATGAATCACGTTTAGCAACGCCGTCATTACGAGACACGTAGGGCTGCCAAGAGACTGCGTCTCTGTAACCACGTCTGTAAATCTGATGAATACTTTAAACCGACGCTTTTATGTAAATAGTTCTACCATATCTGGTGAATGCAACTATGTAACCGCTTCCATATTATTATAAAAAGTTAGTTTTTTTTACTTTCATGAAATATTTAATTGGTGGCTGGTTCTATATTTAAATCTGTCACAAAATAATTATATGAGCTGACCCGGCAAACGTTGTTCTGCCATATAAATGATTTATAGGTATGAAAAATAGATGTTGACCGATTCTCAGACATACCCGATATGCACACAAAATTTCATGAACATCGGTCGAGCCATTTCGGAGGAGTTTGGCAACAAACGCCGCGACACGAGAATTTTATATATTAGATAATTAATTATTACTAACATTTGATGCGTAATTTTTACTGATCTATTTCTTTGATATTTTATAGGGATGTGCAATGATTCTATTCGCCGCATTTACCGATTGAAGACGTCATTGTGATTATGCGGCAAATGTGCGAGTCAATGTCATTGTGCATTTCGTAAATTAAATAGCTCTACATTAATATTGAAATGCCAATGAAAATGCCTCCTTCATCTACCACGCCCCTGTCACCCTCCCGACTTTCTCTCTCCAATATAAGTTTGACAACTTTGCAATGAACACATGGAATGGACCGCAAACACCAACTAAATTTTGAGGGTACCCAGTTTTTAACTATGACATCAGGACGTCTAACACCTCAGTCCCCCCGTGACCACGGTTGCTGTAAAGCAACCGAAACGTCGGGAACATAAAAAAGTAAATAAACGCGATATAATCCGTAAAATAGTTTTATTTCAATGTGTAGTATTCGCGTAAATATAAGAAAACAATTATATTTTATAGTTCAGATTTTCTGTATCTTATTAGGTATATAAAATTCCAGTGGCCGCGTGTTCGTAATACTTTTCTTCTTAAACAGCTTGACCGATTTCGATATTTTTGTACTTATAGGGCTTACGTTTAAGGAGAACATCGTGAGGAAACCTGCATGTCTTAGAAAATCTAACCAATTTTCGAAAGACATATGAAATCCGCCAACTCGCACTGGACCAGGGTGGTGGATTACGGCCTGAATCCCACTGGTAGTGAGGGGAGGCCCGTGCTCAGGAGTACATACATTATTAATTATTTAAATATATTAGGGTCTCTTGTAAAGTTCTTAGCCTTAGTTGAACCGCCTCTGTTGACGACAACCAGAAAATAAGTTGCAGATAAAAGCTGTACTTACATACCTGAAACATTTGCACTGGATAACGCCGTTTGTATCATCTTGTTACCATATCGATTAAGAACCAATAACATTAAACGGTTCCAGACGAACAATACTCCGGCTTCAAAGGGAGTGCTTACCGCAGAGGAATCAAGACGAGGCGACGAGTGAAAATCTACGCTGACATAGTTTACAAACGATCCTTGCTGAACGAGGAGAATTCTGCATCCGTCGCTTTCTATACCTTAGCTTTGGGTGCAGCATTAATTCCGACACTTCGAAGTAGGTAGGTACTTCCGAATCGTGTTTAGCAACTGCCGTGTTGTTAATATAATTGCTATTGAAAACCGCGGGTACCTCCTTTCAAAATATTTACGTTGTAAATTAAAAAGTGAAATCAAAGGGCCCTTTTGCTCTCAGTTTGTATCCGTACGTATGTTTGTATGCTCTATGATTTTGCGCCTTTTCCCGATGTCATTAAGAGCTTGTATTTATTAATGCTTCCCATCCAGTTCTGTGGGCGTCACTGGCTTGCAATTAGAGAATTCGATGCCGGCTCTTTTTTCTAATCTCCGGATTATCTACAGATAATACCGGGATCCCGGGATAATCCCGGGATTGTAGTGTTAATTGAAAGTAATAATTTAAAACTAAAGAAATTCATATTTAAGTCCACGGCATCAAGATCAAGATAACCTCTAAGAACTGTTACATTATTGTTTTTAACCTATTTTCATCGTATTACCTTTTATAAACACAATATAATACCTTTTACTTTTTATCAATTATTTTGAATGATTACTACAAATTACAACGCAAAAATATAATAATACTTAATTACAAGACGCAAAGTGGAGAGGATATTTGTTACTTTGTATGGTAGGTATAGATATATGTCACCTTTATACAACATAGCCTGATCGTCAGCGAAAACTAACAAAATTAGGGAGATATTTTAAATCATGCGAAACGATATCGGAAATCGGTATTTGGTTAGTTAAAATTTGTTCAGAAAAATATTTGAATCTTAGTTATCGAATCGGAAGGTGTGACTTATGATTACTAACAGTTAAATAATTTTCAAAATACTTTTATATAATTAGCAAAAACCTGTTTCTGACTTCGATTCGAATGATTTAAAATACACCTGCAGCTGGTAAAACAAGATCACTGACAAAATGTCAAGTCGATGTAGGTGCGTAAAGTTTTATGTAAAACTAGCTGACTTCGTCCGCGTGTAATTTAACTTAACAAAAATTTCGGGATTATTCATCCCCTATTTTATCCTCTTGGGGGTAGATTAATCAAAATCCTTTCTTAGCGGATGCCTACGTCACAACATCTACCTGCATGCCAAATTTCAGCCCGATCCGTCCAGTGGTTTGGGCTGTGCGTTGATAGATCACTATGTCAGTCAGTCACCTTTGAGTTATATATATTTAGATATGCGCATCATTTTGACTAACTTATTATTTTTTTGTAAATCCCATTTTTTTATTAATATAGTCCCGAGAATTTTGGGATCAAAATACGGCCGGAATCCCGGGATCGAGTCCTCTAGTTTCAATTGATTCTCACACAGCGACACCACTCGCCGAAAATACCTACCGTTAATATGTTATAGTTGGCACGTAATATACTGAATATCCCAAGGCGTTCAACTAAGCAATCTAAATGGAGCTATATTGGGTACACGGGGTATACAAGTTTGGACAAGGCAATAAACTTACTCCGCGGTCCCTGTTTATGATTAATATCGCTATCAAATTAGTTCATACACATGAATTGCTTCCATGAAAATTTATTTGTTATGTACCTACCTACGTATTTAATTACTGATTCAGATAACAGCTCAAACTAGCTGTGCCTACGGACTTCGTCCGCGTAGTATTTAAACTAACAAAAATTTCGGGATTATCGGGATAAAAAGTATCCTATATGTTAATCCCGGTTATAAACTATCTGTGGTCCAAATTTCATCCAAATCCGTTCAGTAGTTTTTGCGTGAAGGAGTAACAAACATACATACTCACAAACTTTCACATTTATAATATTAGTAGGATTTTTTGGACTTCATGCGGGAATTTTGAACAGAGATTATCACTGGCTTCGGTGAACAGTGAAGGAAATCATCGTGAGGAAACCTGGAGGACCTGGAACCTTTCGAAGGACGTATGAAGCTCGCCCCACATTCACACGATTATCCCGGTGCCGATAATATCCACACAATATGTTACTGTATCTGAATGTCAAATACAGCCATTACTTGATTGGCTTATTTGTGTGTATGAGCGCTAACTTTCACAGATTGCACGCAAAAGTATTGTCACTACCACAGATATAGATTTACATCGATAACGCAAGTATCACGATTTGTATTGAAACCAAGCGTGCCGATTTTTTAACACTTCCTGTGACGTCATTAGTGACGGGAAATCCAAACCGCTTCAAAGACACCGATGCCGCCGATGCCCCTCCGCCCGCTACAATTCCCTCGAGTGATTATCACGCTCATACTCATATTTTTATATCTGTAGTCGCGAGGACTGTAATTTATCGGCGACCAACCTCGACGCTTGGTCGGGGTTTTCGGACACGCTAAGTACATACATTTGCGTTATCTATGTAAATCTATATCTGTGGTCACTACCATGATATTGCATAAAAACCTTCAGAAAATCTACTGAAAAATGTCAGGCCGCTCTAAACACTAGGTGCGGTCGACTGCTTTCAATTTGACCGGTAGATCGTGTGATTGTGAAGCCGTCCATTATCACCAATTAATAAACATAGCACAAGCGTTCATGGCGTTTGAAGCTGATCGATGCGCAATGGCTCTTGTTCGACTTGTGAACCGATGGTTGTAGTGTTTGATACCTTATCTTTTAGGTTAACCTCAGAAGAGGTCGCTGTTGCGACAGTTTTGCGAGCGGAATAGGGAGTAGATATACTTACATCTTTTTTGTGGGATCGACCTGAGTCACTTCTTTGAAAAAAAAAACTACTATAGGTATGTACTTTTTACGTTCCCGAGTAATCGTAGTACATTCTCTGTGTCCTGAATACCAGCAAAATGCATGAAATTCTGCTGTTATATTTGCTTTATAACTCTGTATTTATGGACCTTTAATTTCTTGAAGAGTTAAAAATTGGTTCATATATTTTATATTATGATCTTCAACACATTAGTAAATTGCACGAAAGCATCTATGTACATTTCCCAACCGATAGTCTTTAATTTCTGCCTTATAAGTACGCCGCAATCGGTTTTCTATTTCCTCGTTGAGAATTGCAACATTTAAATGCAATGCTGGTCGTGCGATAAGAATCGACACTGTGCGGTCTGACACGAACAAATATGGGAGCTTTATATCGTGAGTGCGCTCGGAAATATTACAACTTTGATTGTATTATGTATTTAACGCATTCTTGTGTTTTGGTTTTGAGGTTTCGTGGGACTATTGTAACCCTATTTATCATTTTTAAACGACTTCCTAAAAAGGAGGAACTGCCACTATCTTTACACCACCTTAGGACTACATCTTAGGTAGCCTACCTACTTACTAGAAATGACCCAGACTCAAATTAAATAAAATGCAAGGTCGGTAGTTATTTCTAGCTTTTAGTGCACCCAGGTTTTTTTGAAGTCGGTAAAATGTTTGTGTAAAAATATTTTTTTGTAACTTAAGAACTTATTTACCGTTGAACTGTAGTTAGTTTCAGAGACAGGCGTGTTAACAAAACCCGGGAATGTAGCATTGTCCTGACACTGACGAGTTCGGCCAATTGCACAGGTACCTACCAAAAGGTGTATAATATTGAGCGAAATCACAAGCTGCCTTACTCTGCAACAAAAGAGCAATAAAGCCTCATGGTGCCTTTACAAAAGTATACAGAGAGATGAGATTTTTCTCGTAAATCCCGGAGTAGTTCCATAAACTTTCCACTTGTCTTCAACTCGCTTCTATTACGAGTTCGTCTGAACTATCTCGAGTCTTACGAGAACCTCTTACTTATTCTGATTTCTTTTATAGTACCCATAAAAGGATATTTCTATACAGAAACGAGACATACCTACACGCTTCTCCATTTTGCTGACGGCGAATTCACAGTTTAATAGTAAAGTAAATAAAGCAACAAAGCATACTAAAGTCATACTTGTGTTTATATAAACTAAGACTACATGATGCATTGTGTTGTAAAGGCGACGTCCAAATAAAAGCTATGGGTCGAAAAAAGTATGTGAGATTTGTAGATGAAAATTATGGATATCACGTATTATGTCTATCCAAGGGTTATAAATTCGAAAATTCTGTTGTAAGAGAATTGTTATGAATACTACAAGGGAATTAATTAAGGAGTATCGTTAATACTTTTGCAAAACGTAAACAATAGTAAGCAAAATAAATAGATACTTAATTAACTAATTTTTGATCTAGTTTAGTGAGTAGTTTTATTTCGAAAATTGTTAAGTATTTTTTTTAGATTTCCTGGTTGCCCCTTTGCTGTCGTGAAATGTTTATTTGATAAACAAATTTATGCCGTGTGAATAGAAAATGGTTTATTTCGCTCTCCAACCACTAGAGTAATGTCAGTAATATACCTAATTTGCCCGATAGATGACGTTTAGTTGAATTTTTCACGCTGTGATTCCTCCTCGTGCTGTGGTCTCTTAGTACTTTGTATTATGTACACTAACACTTGTTACACACAAAACTCAGAGTTCCAAATCACATAGCAATCGCACAGTAGTCCAATATAGTAGTTTCATCACCGGCATATCCTATATGTTCGTCTCCTTGTATGTGGATTTTTGCCCATACATTTTAAGTCGTCTCCTTTATTGGAGAATAGAAAGCCGTATTTTTTTTGGTAGATAATTAGTAATAGCCAAAATGGCACACACGGGAAATAGTTTTGTCTCGTTGGAGGATTTAGGGTGACCGTATACTTGGTTGTGCTAAGAAGTGGGTCTACTCGCTTCGGCCAATAGGATTGCTTAATTTCTTATCAACTAGAGTTAAGGTGAAGCAGAGAAAATGAAGAGATCCTATTGGTCGGAAAGGGCAGGGCCGCAGGGTCGCACTTACATCGGTGGAGGGTGTAATATGGTTATGTTAAAACGCAGAAAAATTAATATTTATTATATTTTACAACATCGGTAATCATTATTTATATTTTATTGTCTTTATAACTATTAGTTAACTTTGTTGATTGAGCGAAAATCCAGTTCCGAATGGTAAGAGAAAATAATCTCATGATTATAAGCCTCATCGGCGTAACATTGAGTGGTTGTCTCATTCTTCAAGACCGAAAGTTTCGCGATAAAATCGAAAACGATGTTTGCAGACTTCAATAAATCTTAACCCTGAGACACGCAATGTTCAATATTGAGAAAGTTATACAGAAAGAGGGTCCTAGATGTCGCAAGGTTACGTTTTAGGGTTTAACACAATGAGCGATCATTCGCATGGTTAACGCGGCACCGATAATTCTTATATAGTTTACTGTATCCTGACAAATACGACCATTTTCTATGAAAAATGTAGGTATAGACAAAACAATGTTGGCTTCTTCGTGTGAATGACCGCTAAACTTCAAGGGATGTGAGTTAAGTTTATAAAAAAATATTTGACGATCGGAAAACTTTTTAAAGCTTATTGCGAAAGAAAACACAGATTATCTGGTAATAATGAAATTTGATAAATAAATAAATAACGCCAGACTATACAGACACACCAACTATTATGGTCCCAAACTAAGCAACGCTAGGTACTATGAGTTCCGTCCAATGGACTGGAGGCGATCTCAGTGACACCCAAAATAGGAAAATTACGAAAAAGCCATTTCCGAAATTTTCCCTTACAGGAATCGAACCCGCAACCAACTGGTAAATTTTTTCTACATAACTATTTGTGAGACACATAGGTACTTGTGCCGAAACGTAGGTACCTACTTATGAATTTAATTAATCTCCATAACAATGATTTAAACAAGCGATATTACGTCTTAACGACCTTCAAAGTGATCGTGTAGAGGGCGCCTCAAAAATCTTATTTAATAACTTTCACGATATATTAAGGGAAACGACTTCTCGGATATTTTATGTAGGAACGTAATTTTGTTGTTGAGTGTTTTGTTATATTAGTTATGTAAGTATGATTAATTACATTTTTTGTAATACCTACTGTTTGCAAGCTTAACATTGAATCGGTGGCCCGTTGATTGGTAAATACACAATTGCGTTTTAATATTTATACCTGTCCTAGTTTGCATCCGCTATTATGACACACCTACTATTATTATGTACTAGCTGTGCCCCCCGACTTCGTCCGCGTAGTATTTAACGTAACAAAAATTTCGGGGTTATCGGGATAAAAAGTATCCTATTTGTTAATCCCGGTTATAAACTATCTGTGTTCCAAATTTCATCCAAATCCGTTCAGTAGATTTAGCGTGAAGGATTAACAAACATACATCCACACTCACAAACTTTCACATTTATAATATTAGTAGGATCTCTGCATCACGGGCTCTGCCCGGTCCTTTGGCTTGCATGGGGACTAGGGGTTGAGCTATTGCAAATTTAATAAATATTATGAATATAAGGTATGCTAGATTACATGTTATTTGAAACCTCTTAACTTTCAATCCCCATAATGCTTGTGGTTCAACTCCGTACCAACAAAACCTTTTTATTAGGTACTTGTGCTTTTACTTGTGATTAACTGATAATGCAACAAGCTCATTTCATGGAAGTCAAATAAATTATAAAAAAAATCAGGCTGTTTTAATTGCTATAAATTTCTGTTGTGTTATTTTTAATTACGAAGTGCCATCTATTTATGCGTTATATGCCCCATATGCGCTTACCAGGTTCTCAGAACAGAAGCCCTCGTGACTGCCTAGTGGCATTAACAACTGAGCGCTTCGGCTCGTGCTTCGAATGGCACGTTAAGCTGTCGGAGGCCTTCGGGCGTTTTGTTCGTTAACTTCGTCACAACTCATACTTACATTTTGTGTAATACCATAGCTCTAATCAAAACGGGTAATGTTTTAAACGACTCGGTTACAACTAGAATTAAATAGGAAGTTATATCAATTATAACATTTATTGCATTATAATTTGATTTTAAAGGTATTATAAGCTCATTTGTATTGGATTTTATTAACGTTTTCTACTTAGATTTGGTAAATATAATTTATAACTGTTAACAGTTGCATTAAATGCAATATTAAAATGGTGTATTATGGCTTCAGTTTTCATATTTTTCGGGAGCCACCAAAAAACATACGCCACAGTTCATATCATAAATCTTTATTTACCCAACACGATGGGGCCACTGTAGGTACTTATGCGATGCTATGTTGACGTTTTGTTGTTTTTTTTGTACCGCACCCTGTAGCTGGCTGCAGAGCCTCGGTAAAAAAAAATGCTAATTAAAAAAAACAAACCCGTCGAGTTTCTCGCCGGATCTTCGCAGTCGAGGTAGTTCCAATGCGGTTGTAGAAATGAGGAAAAAAAAATGACAATCTCTAAGTGCCCCCGTAGGCGAAGGCGGCAACAAAGTATACGATTTGAATTAGTGCCATGAAACATTCGATTTTGTGTCTTCGGGAATAATAGTTGAGACAAAATAAATGCTCTTTATTGCGTCAATTGTAATATACAGATACCAAAAAACACTGCAGAGTAAGCTACAGCAATTATTATGTAAACCGCTAAACTGTGTCATCGTTTATTGTTTTCTTATATTTACGCGATTACTACACATTGAAATAAAACTATTTTACGGATTTTATCGCGTTTATTTATTTTGTTCTGTTCCCGACGTTTCGGTTGCTTTACAGCAGCCATGGTCACGGGGGGGACTGAGGTGTTAGACGTCCTGATGGCATAGTTAATTACTGGGTACCCTCATATTTAGTTGTTCTTTGCGGTCCGATCCACGCAGAAAGTGCTCACAGTGTCTCGAGGTCTTGCAATAGTACACTTGGTTTTGGATTTAATTATAAACGCGATATCATCCGTAAAATAGTTTTATTTCAATGTGTGTCATCGTTTGTCTAATTGTAGAGGTCATTGACACTCTAGCCGAGCGCCGATATTTCATATAGGTACGTTTGAATGTATCCAGATGTCAAATACGGCCATTATTAATCAAAAATGTATAAACAAAGCGGTCTTTTCACGGTTCTTCTTTGAAGGCCGCAAACCAGATACAAATTGGAGCGATACTGTCAATTGGATAGAGTAGAATCAAATCATATGCACAGCTGTAGACCAAACCCAACCTAGTGTAAGTGGTTTTAGGTTGGTTTATGCAGAAGTGTGAGTGGGTTGGTTCAATTTTGAAAAACTACGTCCAATTACCAAACTATTATACCCTTAATACAGTAGTTTTATATTAAAATTTAATACTGAGCTACTGAAAACAGTTGAGTGCTCTAAACAGGATGCGCAAAACTTTTGTTTAGCCTTATGAGAATCTGAAATTAAACCTTTTAATACATTCTGTCTGGTTTTAACATCGTTGTTATAAATTGTATCATTTTACCAAATCGCTCGCAGCGGTCCAATTCAGTCACAACTACTGTTATCCTGATTAAATACCAAGGTATGGAATCCATGCATACTCCTCAACCAGTGTCAGTCTACTGATGAATATAAACTTGGTCCGAGACTCACCACTGAGCTGATAGTTTACTTTTTATATTTTAGTAGCTGTGCCCGCGACTTCGTCCGCGTGGGATTCAACTTAATTAATAAAAAAATAATTTAAAAGTGAAAATCCCGTCAAAATCCGTCCAGCCGTTTCCGAGATTATCCGGAACAAATAGGTACACAGACACACAACAGACAAATAAAATGTGTTTACTTTCATATGCATTTAGTGAAAAGGTGTTATTTTGATATTACAAACAGACACTCCATTTTTTTGTATAGATGTATAGATAAACTGCCCGTAATTTTTTTGATGTAATATATCCAATTAAACCTGTGCATGTGTGCATGCCATTAGATAAGCCTAATCACAATAATTGTATGTTAAGTAATGAGCTGACCATAATGGAACAAACGGGACATATATTATGCAGTTGTTATGTTCGGTCGAGCGCAGCAGCTCGGGGGAATAGGTGTCCGTCATGTCGGACGGCGGACGCAGTTGACGGCGACCCTAACCTCACGTCATAGCTCACAGTGCGTTGCGGTCTTTGTGAGAATTTATAATGTGAGTAAATAATTTGTTAAAATGCTTACAATACATTTAACATACAGTTTGTTTTGTAATCAACTATAAAAAAACCCATAAAATCAGTGAAATATTTATTATTTAGGTATAACTAGCTGAGCCCGCGACTTCGCCCGCGTGGAATTTAACTTAACAATAAAGCCCGGTCCCGCGTTCTGAGCCCGCGCGACAGGCCCCATTTTTTTAATTTTGATTTTCTTAAATAAAAGTAGCCTCACTTACTGCGTATAACATCAGCTATCTAACAGTGAAAGTCCCGTCAAAATCGGTCCAGCCGTTTCGGAGATACTCTTTGATTTCAAGTGTTTTTATTTTTTTACGCGGAACCCTAATTGTTTTTCTAAAATTAAAGTAGCCTAAGTTACCCGCTATAAGATCAGCTATCTGTCAGTGAAAGTCCCGTCGAAATCGGTCCAGCCGTTTCGGAGATTACCCGGAACAAACACACAGACAGACAGACAGACAGACAAAATTTTTTTAATTCGCGTTTTTGCTATAGGTATCGTATGTACTTTCATATGCATTTAGTGAAAAGGTGTTATTTTGATATTACAAACAGACACTCCAATTTTATTTATTTGTATAGATGTATAGATTATATACTTTAGTAAAAAACTAACTTAAATTATAATATTAATTATAATGTGTTTCTATGACGTTCGTGTTATCAAGTGATAGAACGATAGGGATTTGATATCTAACACTAACCTATTTCTGTAAAAATCCTACGAAGTAATAATTCAGAATATGTACTTGCGCGTGAAACAAAGCAACTGCAATCAAAAACTATAGTTATATCGGTTCAAACCATAGCGAGGTAACATAGACGCTTTTTTTTTAAAGTTATAAAACGTTCCGAGGCTAACTCCAATTTCCGCGACAATGGTGCGCGAAACACTTGAGAGTTGAACTCGTATTTATTTCGCATTGTGATTTTTCACCGTGTCTCGGCCTCACCATTTGTATAGTCACATTTCACCCGATGCCAGCGTCACTATTCACCCGTTTTCATGCGATGGCCTCGCCCCCTCCACCCTACACCCGGTGTTTATCTTCACCATTACCTACTCGTTAATGGTTCAGCCCGCATCGCATCCATGCGTCACCCCGCAGACTGGTTAAGCTAGAATTTGTCAAACTGTAATGAGATTTTTATCCAACGTCAATTCCTACTAAATACAGCAGTCATGGCCAGTTGGTTAAACAAGCGACTTGCTGCCACCAGGTCCTGGGTTTTTCGAAATCATAATTTATATATGATTGTCACTTGTTTACGGTGAACGAAAGGAAACTTGCATTAGAAAATTCAACCAATTTTCGAAAGACATGTGAAATCCGCCAAACCGCCCTCGGCCAGCGTGGTGGATTACGGCCTGAATCCCCCGTGTAGTGAGGGGACTCCCGTGTCCAGGAGTGGGACGTCAAAAAGTGCTAAATTATTACTATCTATACAAATAAATAAAATTGGAGTGTCTGTTTGTAATATCAAAATAACGCCTTTTCACTAAATGCATAATATGAAAGTCCATACGACACCTATAACAAAAACGCGATTTAAAAATGTTTTGTCTGTCTGTCTGTGTGTTTGTTCCGGGTAATCTCCGAAATGGCTGGACCGATTTTGACGGGACTTTCACTGGCAGATAGCTGATGTTTTAATGAGTAACTTAGGATACTTTCATTTTAGAAAAACAATTAGGGTTCCGCGTAAAGAAATAAAAACACATGAAATCAAAGAGTACTTTAATTTTAGAAAAACAAAATTTTAAAATATGGGTTCTGACGCGCGGGCTCAGAACTTTTGTTAAGTTAAATTCTACGCGGACGAAGTCGCGGGCTCAGCTAGTTATTTATATAATCTGTACTACAACAGCACGAATCGTGGAGACCCTCACAAATGTATTGGGCTCCAGTTCGACACAATAACAGTAAGGACCCAGTACCTCCGCGGTACCAATATCACTATGGGTGACTTGGCAAACGGTCGTAATATTTTATGAAGATGTTCCAGTATTGGAATCCGTAAAAATATTTTTCCTTATTTCGTTTATCTCGAGCAAACTATCTCACCTTTTATGAGTTTAGTGTCGGATTCACATCATGTATATGCATTTTTTAGAATGTTGTTTAAATAATGGAGTTTGTGGAATGTGGTTATAGCCATTTTATGTTATGAAAAATGTTTGGTAGCCATTTCGCGAGCGCTCTTTTCTGACATAATAAAATAAATGATTACATAAACTCGTAGTAAATTAAACTTCACCAGACTGATAGCTTCAACATCATAGGGCATGATTTTCTACAATATTGATCTGAAATTTACCAATTAAATGGAATGAAAAAATATATTCCGCTTATTACAATGAAAAACAAACAATTATAAATTAATTGGCATGTATTAAATTGAACACCATGTACCTAAATACATAGAGTAAGATGGTTGTATGAAATGAATTCGCTTGTTAATACAAATTACCGATTATTAAACATGACTTTGAGTTAGTACTTAATCACGGCATCGGACAATACCTAATGCGAGCAAAAGCCCATTAATATTCACATTTATAAAACATTGACTATTATTTTAATAGACTTCGGGCTAATGAAAATAGTCAAATAAAGAACCGCTAAAATATAGTGTACGATAATATTTATTATTTTATTTTCATTTAATTGCCAGCAATGTGAGTTTATAAATATAGAGTATATATAAACATTACTAGTGTTCCCGTTAGCCCCTCCAGCTAAGCTAATGCTTGTGTTAGGAGTGGGCTCACGTCAATAGTTTTATGACCAGGATGGGGATCGAACCCGGAACCTCTCAGCTACGAGGGCTGCCCATCCACCAGGTTATTGATGCCTTTAACACGAATATACGTACTAAGTATGTAGTTCTACTTACGAATATTTTTATACCTTCCGGTTTGTTTACGGTACATAACATTCCTACATTTTTCTTAGCGGGGCAATATTTACAGCGCATTCAAAATAACGATTGTTAGTGATGGCGTACCGGGAATGTGTGCTAGGGTTCGCATAATGTACCACGTATCGCTTACGTTATGGGGACGATGCGATTTCTTCGCCCTAGTTCCCTGTTCCAAATCTGTCTAACTCATCACCAACATGCTATTGGTATACAAACAAAACACTAAACTAAATGTATTGTATTCTCTTCTTCATTATTGTATTGAATAAGCTAAACAGCAATGTTTTTAAATGTGTCAAATGACGCGTCTGAAGGCGCCTGTCTAGCCCGCGAAATTCTAAATTTTCGAGTATTTTTATAGTTTATCCAAAATCTGATAACATTTAAGACAACATTTTGTGATTTGCGACAAACACAGTATGCAGTGCGTTTATTAATACATTTATTTTACTCTAAAAATTATCACGGTGGATATGATACTAGGTAATCACTAAATATACAAAAATTGCCAGATTATCTGGATAGCTGTCGTTCATGAAATGTTTTAGAGTAAGTTGGATATATTAATAAATTCACTGCACACGGTCTTTGTCGCGAATTACAAAATGTGCCTTTTATTATTGTCAGATTTTGAAAAAAATCTAAAAAACCCAAAAAAAAATTGAACTTCGCGGGCTAGGTGGGCGCTTTAGCCGCCGTAGCCTACCAGTAGAATATGCTTGCCATGTTCGCGCGTTGTCGAGCTGAAAAGGAGATTGCGGCACTCTCGCTCATCGCATGAAACGCAGCTATTATAGCTTTAAGCGCCAATAGCCTAGTGGTTAGAGGGGCCGTCCTCGTAGCTGAGAGGTTCCGGGTTCGATCCCCATCCTGGCCATTAAACTATTGACGTGACCCCACTCCTAGCACAAGCATTAGCTTAGTTGGAGGGGGTAAAGGGATTACTAGTAATGTGATAAACACTTGCTAGTAATCTTTTAAAAAAAAAAAAAAAAACTTCGAGGTGTTCATCTGTGAGAGGCTGGTACTATACCAGGTGAAACAAAAAGGGTATACAATTTTTTTTGCAACTTAACTTTGTACATCTCAAACTATCGGCGTTGTGGGACAGTTGAAGGACTAAAGGTTTTGTAGACTTGTGAAATATGTCAACAGCTGTATTCCTATAACACCTTTTGTTTTTCATGTTTCCTCCAAAGCTGATAGTTTTAGAATTACAAAGTTAAGTTTCGCAAAAAAAAGTATACCCTTTATGTTGTAGCTGAGTCCATTGAGCACTATCGACTAAAACATTGTTGTCTTGCCAAATGATAGCCATGTTTAGAATATCAGCATATTTCGTGTAGTTTAGTCAAGTCAAATCAAAGCGTTTATTTTGTTTAGGCCTACGGGGGCACTCAAAAATGGTTAATTTAACGTTATTTTTCTTATATCTACAAACGGATCGGAACGTGACCTCGACTGAGAAGATCCGGCGAGAAACTCAGCGGGCTTGTCTTTTTACATTTTCTTATATATATATATTTTATTAGTTTAGTTTACTGTCAACAGATTTAGCACCATTATACTTATTGCTAAATGAAATACTCCTTGTAATAAGATCTCCGCATAAAATTCGGCTCGTAAAATACATTTTGTGGGTCTCAAGACCAAACAGTCCACTAACAATGGCCGACGGACTTAATTGAATTGCTCTTTTACTTTCTCAATTTCCGCCGGGACTGAATGTTAATGGACATTAATTGAACTGAAAATAAGCGTAAGTTTATATTCAAATGAGGACTTGCTACTTTAAGCCCGTCTTTGAGCCTCCATGATAAAATAAATGCAGGTTATGAGATTAATTAATTACTTTTAAATACAATTAAAGAATATAATTAAAAGTCAGTAGACAGGTGGTTGCTTTAATTTTTTTTTGTATTATATGTAATACTAGCTGTGCCCGCGACTTCGTCCGCGTGGAATTTAACTTACCAAATATTTCGGGATTCTTCATCCCCTATTTTATCCCCTTGGGGGTAGAATTAATCAAAATCCTTTCTTAGCGGATGCCTACGTCATAACATCTACCTGCATGCCAAATTTCAGCCCGATCCGTCCAGTGGTTTGGGATGTGCGTTGATAGATCACTATGTCAGTCAGTCACCTTTGAGTTATTATATTTAGATGTACTTCAATGGTAGCAAGTTCAAGCAGTGGCATTGTGTTGTGATTAACACCAAAATTGCCAAAGTATCAAATCGCCCAGAGTCCAAACAAGGTAGAATGATCTTTATGTTTTAAAGATAAAACCATATTTATTCATAGCGAGTTGCATGAACACAGAAAGGTATTTAAAAAGTCTATAATCAAATCCCACTTCATGGTTACATGTACAAAAATGCATGAAACATTATAAAAATGACTTTCTGCAAACACAGATGATAGCTGGAAGTTATGAAGAAGATTCAAAGCGGCATTTCATTTGAAAACAAAAATAAAATGTTCGTGCTGTCCTTATCCGGCGGAACGGAATATTAACTTTGTGCTTACATTTGTATTACGGTAGGTTTCGTTTCAAATACAAACCAGATTTTAAAAATGAATATCCGACTTCCGAATGTTTGCGATTAAAAAATTAACATTGCAAGTCAATTTGAAATATCTTTAGGCCATCTTAGGGTATTATTATTATATTTCATTTGTTATCCGAAGGAAATACAAAAATTAGGTAGAAATCTATTGAAATACGGTGAAGGAAAACATCGTGAACAATTTTCGAAAAACATGTGAAATCCGCCAACCCGCACTGGGCCAGCGTGCTGCGCAGTGCCTGAATCCCCCTTGTGTTGAGGGGAGGCCCAGGAGTGGGACGTCAAAAGGGCTAAATTATGATTATACTATCTATTGAAATAATAATTACCTATTTTAAAAAATATTCTCAAACGGGATCTGACAGCGAAATATTTTATTTTTCTTTAAGATACTTAGATGTTGAGCACAGTCTCGATTGCGTATTTTCTGAATATTGACCAGTAACGTGGCACTTATCGGGTCCAAATTTAGCTTCAAACCTTTCTGGTGACCATATATCTACAAAAACCTTTAAAATCACTCAAGCCGTTTTAAGAGAAGAAGAATTAAGTACTTTAGTGTATGTAAAGACTAGATTGACCTATCTATAAAATTTTAATTTCATCTCATTGTTTATAGGCACTAATGCTAGTACCTACTAATGCTCTTAATAGCTCTTTCGTAAACCCTGAACTAGTGGCCAACCTTCCTGTTGATGATTTGTGAGGAAAGTTTGATGCTGGGACCCATATTGTAGAAGTACGGCGGGAATCCGAGAGTTGAACCAAACTTTTCACTTTTAGGTGCTTTCATCGTCGTGCGCTACGTTTGTACGAGTAGTCGAGAATGTCGGGATATCAATCAGAATTAACCCGTTCTGGCAATCGTAGTCTTAATTAGGAGAAAAAATTCTAGGATATATAGGATGCTTAGGAATAAAATCATGATATGATTTGGCCATTTCTTATCAAACAATGTTAGGATACCACTCAATTTTGATTTTTTATTGATCACTCCAATTTTTAAATTAATTTGATTAATTATTTACACAGCAGATCAAAGGATCCTCTTTTATTGTTTACTCTCTATCAATACTTGTATAGGTGTGTTCATTACGTGAAAAAATGAGGGACAATGACGATTGTTTGAATGTCGCGCATCAAGTTAATTAAACTTATCTCGTTATAGACATTTTAGATACTAGTACTTTTGTATGGAGATTCTGTACTGATGTTGACATAGCCAAAATAACTTGAAAACCTACTGACACACCTAATAATAATATGTAGAAATATGACAATTAATGGTAGTGGTTTCTACTGAGTGGTCATTCACACGGTTAACCCGGCACCGATAATTTCCATACATTTTCTGTCTCACGTAAACGACCTAAATGTATTTTGATCAAGAAAATAAGTATCCACTATTAAATCATTTACTGCACAGACAATACTAACAGCTTTTTATACTCTAAGTAGGTATACACTCTATATATACATTTAGTACGATAGAATACCTAATTTAGCAAAGAAAACCCTGAAACTTAGTTCAGTAGACTCTGATCTAAATTATATTACTTATGGTTAAGTAATGAATGAAACCCGTAAATCAATTACCTGCCCAACGAGATTAATTAATTGACTTTTTCCAGGAACAGAAGGCAACAAAGATAATTATATAAATTTCGTGCCTACGTCTATCCCGTTAAAAGATATTGGTATCTTCAACTCAAGGTCTCAGGCGCGAAAGCTATAGCTTTTGCTAGCTTGAGCAACGCCACTAAACGCAATGTATTGCGTTTATGGCGTTGTTATGAGTCCAAATCGCACAAATATGTACGTAATGCATAAGCATAAGATGAAGAGCCTGCGGATTAAAAGAAGTTTGGGCACAGTGCGGGCGTCATTGTTGCTACAGACATTAAGCTTTTTTGGAATGATAGGAAAGCATATTATTCAAATAAATCCCCAATTATAACGGATAAATCGTCTAGCTCTTATATTCAAAACAATTTTGATATAATCGCATTTAGCAAACAAAACTAGTTTGAAAATACGATTTAGAACTAGGATTATGTTTTTATGCAGTGAAGTGAGCTTAATCTTGTAAAAATGAATAGGCTCTTTAGATAAAATAATATTCAATTTTTTTTTCTTCATATTTTGAAATGTTTACATGTTCTAAATAAAACGTGTCGGAAACCTCCGAATGCCCGAAAATCGGGAGTCACTAGTATTTTCAGGGCGCTCTACTATTTACCACACAAATATTCAAGCGACGATCAAATGTAAAATACACGTAAAAAGTCATGGTAGAGTTACATACATTGTGAAACACACAAAAATGAAAAACACGTGATAAACATGACTTATTTCGAATTTTACAACTGAAATCTGACACAACACGTTTTTACTACGTGGTCATCGCTTTTCTAAGAATACGGATAGTGTTTAAATTTTTTATAAATGACGTTCTTCTTTTGAACTACTTGTTGCTATTCCAAGTTTATTTTAAGATGACAATTTCTTCCAATACGGACGATATTAAGCAAAAACAGAGCAAGATTTTCATTTTATTATACCTACTTAATACCTTTTAGATATGAACGCGTATCTCAAGTCACGAGACGGTCCGTACCAAAAGCTTTGGAAGCCGCTCGTAAAATTATACTCACTGCCAAAACCTTAAGTAATTTTTTAGGGCAGACTCGTAAAGTCGCAGAAAAATAATTGGAAGAACGCTAAATGAAGAATAAAATTGTATATTATAATAATAATCTATAATTATCCTTCATTTAGCAATAACTTATTATTGATTTATATATATACCTTAGTTATTATTTAATTTGACCCGATAAAAATTTGGGCTAGGTTTGATTTTATTACAAACAAATAGGTAAGTGTAAGTATGCAAAACAAACTGCATCGAAATCGTACATACGTAAAATTAAATATGAACATTCCAGCAATGCAGTTATTGCATGACGCCATCCTGTTCGAGAGAAATGGATGACATTAAGTAAAAGGATGTTTAGTTCATTCTTGAAATTTCACTTCGTTTCCATTATGCGATTCAGTCTCAGTTGTGTTCAATCGCTCGCAGTGGAAATAACTCGATATGGCTCAGAGAGTGACGTTTTTAGTTTTATTGTCAGCGTTTCTTCTTCATATCGTATTGGTTAGTAGTACCTCACTCGGGAAAAAATTCCGCCATCGACGGGAAGATTGTTGTGAAATTCTGAACGTTTATTTATTAAAAATAAAATGTGTTTGATTGTATTTCGCAAGACTTTTGCCCTAGGGTTTTGCTGCTTGGACAGGATCGCTTCATTTCCTGAGAATCATCCAGCTAAGGTTAAGTTGTCAAGAAATGAATCAATCCTATTGGTCGAAGCGGGCGGGCGCGCTTAATAGTACAGCGAAGTGGACGGTCGCCCTTTAAATTCGGTGTAACTTCTCATTTGTTTTTCACGTCAAATTTTGTGACTATGGATTTTATTGAAATATCTTGTTAAGGTAAAGGCGCTTGTCTAGCCCGCGAAATTCAAAATTTTCGAGTATTTTATAGTTTATCCAAAATCTGAAAACATTTAAGACAAAATTTTGAGATTTGCGACAAACACAGTATGCAGTGCGTTTATTAATACATTTATTTTACTCTAAATATTATCACGGTGGATATGATACTCGTTAATCACTAAATATACAAAAATTGCCAGATTATCTGGATAGCTGTCGTTATTGCAATGTTTTAGAGTAAGTTGGATATATTAATAAATGCACTGCACACGGTCTTTGTCGCGAATTACAAAATGTGCCTTTTATTATTGTCAGATTATGAAAAAATTCTAAAAAACCTCAAAAAATTTGAACTTCGCGGGCTAGATGGGCGCTTTAGCCTTAAGCTAGTAGACTTCCGGCCAATCGCAACTGAACCAATACCTAGGTTTTGATGGGCACATTGGGTACATTTTACAAAAATTGTCGTCATACTTTTCAGGTACAATGTTCGACGCACGATAGAAAAACAATAGACGGCATGGTACTCAAGATGCTATGGACCAAAGTGTACGCGGGCTATGAGGCCAACATCAAAGAGCAAGCCATCAAAACGTTGAGAGGCACCGGTGACTACAACAAACTGATAACTCATTTAATGAAACTGAAGAAAGAGAAAGTCCAGCGAGTGTTAAATTTGCTGTCCGAAATAATATTGATGTATATGGATTAATTAAGTTTAGTACAATGTAATGCGGAGTTTTATTTTCCTAGGCAGTGGTTACCTGAAAGTGGTTCAATTATATTTGAAACTTTACAGGGCCTGTAGTGTATTCAGAATCGAAGATGTATTAACATTTGCACCGGTTTTTAAACGCTTCATTTGTGGATGCTTTAGTAAGTATAATGTGCATGATGACAATTGTATATAGCAGTGAAATTATTTTCAAAATCACTTTGAGATTGAAAACAATAGAGACATTTTAAGTTTCGAAAAAAAATTGGTTCTGAAGTATGACGTCGAAACTGAGTAGTTTCAGCAAACTTCAATAGAGATATATTTGTAATTTCCTACTTTTGGGTTAATACAAAATAATAATAATTCCATATTCAATATTAGTCATCATACCTAGTTCATAGATTTCGTATGACACTTACCTATGTACCTTACATTAGGGAATGATATTTCGGTCAAGCACGAGCGTGTCTTTGCATAATGTAAGAGCTAATTTGACTTTTTTAGGCGACCGGCCAGCAGTATGACGGCGAAGCTCAAAAGAAATCGGAAACCCTAGAAAATTCTCAATTGTTTTCGACTTGTTAGAAACTTATTACTTATTTTTCAATAAGGTCTGCCAAATGTCTTTCCTTCTTGAAGTCTCTATACCCAAGTAAAATCTTTTTGGAAAAAAAATAATTGACGAGTTTCTTTGTAAAGTTGATCTTTTAAATCACCTACTGTTCGCTGCGTATTAAGCAACAGACAATATTTATACTTACCACCAGGTTTTTTTGTAGAAGGTACCTACGTTATATTTACTACGAGTCAACTAGATGACGTTAGTGAGTTATTCAGGTGACTGGACAGTGCGACATCGTAGAACTTAAAAATCTTAAAATGTTGTGCATGCAAAACTCTTAATAGAGAACTTCGTTTCTGGTCTACTAAGGTGCAATGCAAAATATCATGTATTATATTAAAATACGACCTTAAATTTTTATAATTGGCTTAGACAGTTCCCCTCAGTACCCAATCCTTTCTAAAAATTAGTCAAGGGTTCAGTTATTTACATAAGTTATGATTTAAAATAAAGGTTATCAAAATACTAGCCACAAAAGTTTATAGAGGAGCAACTCATAATTTTCAAATAGTTTCACAAATTATTACGAGTCTGCCTATATCAATACAACTTACAATTCACAAACATTACACCAAATTCAAGTCATATGCCACTCTATGAGGCTGTGCAACAAAACAAGCCTTTTTCTTTATCCAATAATCTTATATCTAAAATTCTCGTGTCACAATGTTACTTACCATACTTCTCCATAACGGCTCGACCGATATTCATGAAATTTTGTGTGCATATCGGGTAGGTCTGTGAATCGGCTACTATCTATTTTTCATTTTTCATACCCGTAAGTGATAATGGTTGTCCACATTCCACGCGGACGGAGTCGCGGAGCACAGCTAGTAATATCATATTATATACGAAAATTACGCGGACGGAGGAGTATGAAATCTAGCACTAAAAGTGTGCCTGTTTATATAGAGAAGGAGTGCAGAATGCTAATATTTTTATATTGTATTACTTAGAATTACATTAAAATCAATAAATAAAACATTACACACACTACCATGAATTGACACACACGCAATTGTAACCTCCACGCCAACTGACTGTCTGACTGACAAACGGTGACAGTTTTTGCAAGGCGGGACTTCCATAGTGCATTCTGCGTGTCAGTACCAAATAGTATTTGACAATAAACCCTTAATGACGTTTGAAATTAAAATGTAAATTAATTATGGTCGAATTTCGACCATTATAACGGGAATACTAGATAAGCTAAGTGCTCAGAATAATTGTAACGAAACTACATCACTTCTCTTTAAAAAAAACCCGAGCCTCGCGGCTCGTGTTTTTTTGGTTTGGTTGGAGCAATCATTTTGAGTTGGACCACGTAGACATAACATTGTAGGAGCGAGACAACAAAGCATTTGCCTTCCTCGGCTGCTCGATGCGTCCTATCTTCAATATTCGATGTCTTTGGTTCAACGAAAACCGTTCTTCATATGTAATGTCTCATAGCGGTAATGATAATGGTATAAAATCTTTTTCAAGCCATATGTTAGCTGTGGATGGGGCTTTAAATTTATTCGTCAGTGGGAATTTGCGGTGGTGACTGGTGACATAGATCGTGTTCAAACGAAGAGTGACGTGATGAATGGTCGCCAACATACAACGCTCGTGATAAAAGGTTGGCCATACAGTGAGCGCAGTTTTTCAGGGCAGCATTAACAAAATACAATACTGACATCATTCTCTTTTTGAATAATTGCTTAGAGGAACCTACTTATATATTAAGTGTTTAGCATGCACAAAATTAAGTTTTTAAAGTCATACTCAAAGAGAATACAATACTACGTAAGAGTCATACTATAAGTTCAGTCACCGGAATAACTCACTTATGCCATCTGTTGATATCTGAGCGAACTTTTTTACAGTACTTTGTAACAGTAGTTTACAAAATTTGTATTAGTGCCTGGATGTTCGCTGTTCAAGGATGACGATTTCTGTCATTTACCTTCTACCGTTAGTGGCGTAATGGAACTTCGTTCCTAAAAAAATACGACATCAATAAACTATATCTATACAATCTATACATTCTATACAAATAAATAAAATTGGAGTGTCTGTTTGTAATATCAAAATAAGACCTTTTCACTAAGTGCATATCAAAGTACATACGACACCTATAGCAAAACGCGATTTAATTTTTTTTTGTCTGTCTTTCTGTCTGTCTGCCTGTCTGTCTGTCTGTCTGTGTGTTTGTTCCGGGTAATCACCGAAACGGCTGGACCAATTTTGACGGGAATTCACTGGCAGATAGCTGATGTTATAGGAAGTAACTTAGGCTACTTTAATTTTGAAAAACAATTAGGGTTCCGCGTAAAAAATAAAAACACATGAAATCAAAGAGTATCTCCGAAACGGGTGGACCGATTTTGACAGGACTTTCACTGGTAGATAGCTGATGTTATAAGTAGTAACTTAGGCTACTTATATTTTAGAAAAACAACATTTTAAAAATGGGTCCCGTCGTGCGGGCTCAGAACGCGGGAGCGGGCTTTTTTGTTAAGTTATATTCCACGCGGACGAAGTCGCGGGCTCAGCTAATTAATCAAAATTATGATTAAACTTCACTTCAACAACTATTTATGCCAAATCTAAATACCATTCTGAGCACAATTTATCTTCACACTATAGCTCAGTACGCTCTTTGATAAACAAATAACCTTCCGTGTTTTGGCTTCTGTATTCATCCGTATATAATGTCAAAATTGATTGAACAAAGTGATGTCGATACGTTCAAACGCTTTTCTCTTTAAAACGGGACATTCCTGGTTGATTGGTAGGTACCACAGATATAGATTTACATAGATAACGCAAGTATCACAATTTTTATTGAAACCAAGCGTGCCAAATTTTTAACACCTACTGTGACGTCACAGGTGGCGGGAAATCCATACCGATTCAAAGACTCCGATGTCGCCGATGCCCCTCCACCCGCTACGATTCTCTCGAGTGATTATCTCGCTCATACTCATATTTTTATATCTGTAGTCGCGAGGACTGTAAGTAATCCGCGACCAACGCTTGGTCGGGGTTTTCGGACACGCTCAGTACATACATTTGCGTTATCTATGTAAATCTATATCTGTAGTAGGTACCTATGATACAGATTATGGTATTTGCGGAATTCGCTGACATGATCCAATTGGTGCCGTGTCATAAATGATGCATTCGATCTAGAGATAGGTACATGTATAATCCTTGATTAAATATTGATTTGGATGTCTATTCAGGCCCATAATAATAAATCAATTTCAAGTTTGAGAGCGATCTTGGAAATATAATTCTTATGACAGTAAAAAATAACACTTAAAAAGATACCGCTATCCGACTTGATATCGATTTATTTTCTCGGCCCCCAATCACTATTGTAGGAATACGGGGTGAATTGTTGTATGTATTCTGTATGTTATGCCCGCAGACAAGTTTTATAAAGACCCCGCCGTTTAAATATAAAATGAGCGTACGATTCGTCGATTGAATTTTAGTTTGCTACGTACACTCGGCCATTAGGTACACAACAGAGCTTTTATTAAACGCGGCATTATTTTTTGGAATCGTGATTTTATTTTGTTCTCCTTTCGGTTAGCTCGTTAGTTATGACTGTCTCATTGCTTCATCGAACGCTTTGGAACACTAGGTGTTGAGGTTCAAATCACATCTCTGGCAAATATTTAAGAAATCTGTTGTGCAATCTCCAACTAAGATTATAATTAGCTGAACGATGAAAGTTGTCGTCTTTCAGAGTTCAACAATTAATTTTATTATTTATTTGATTAATTTATATTTTCACAACATTTGCACGTTTTTTGAAATACCAACGTTAGGGTCAGTTCGCCAAACTCTAGGCCAGTGTGGTGGCCTATGTCCCGAATCTCCAAAGCATTGAGCGGGAATGAGTCCGGCATAATGGCCCCTATTGCACTGGAACCAAAATACCATCGACTTAATTTAAGTGCACTACAGAGAACCTCTGTCTATCCCTTTGGAGAAATATGGTTGTGGTGGTGTATTTCATTGTTGTACAGTACACTGCAGATAATATGATAAGGGCAGAAACTTGTGGCGCCCACAACTGGATACAGAGCTTGGAACGATACGCCACAAATATACATAATTGTGTACCTAGACAAGTATTTAGCCTTCGAGTGGGGGAGGTTGCGGTTGCGTATCTGCCCCCAAGGGCAACAAATCAGCCCCTAACTACAGCGGCTCGCATGATGAGGCTATGTAATGAATCTACCCAGTGTTAGTTTGGGGTGTTGTAAACATACAGATCTGCTTAAGGCCGTGAGATGTGATTATTCTTTATGTCACGGCTGAGGTATATACGGGTTTTAATCTATATTTCGTACCCGAAAAAGTGTGGCTTGGAATGTTTTAAATTCTGAAGTACTCTTGAGACATTCGAAATTAGTCCGGTTCTGCCTTTCCGGAATTATTTTTGATCGTCTTTCTCTTCTAGTGACGGCCTATGTCAGAGCCCATTTCTCTTCTAAGGCGTGCACTTTAGTTGACGACGGCTTGGTGCAGTGGCTCGACCTTAGGCTGCTCAGGTGTCTGCACCACGGTTGTGAGTTCAATTCCCGCGGGAGCAAATGTAGAAAATTGCGTTTTCGTAATTAAATTTACCTTGGGCTGAGTGTCACTGCGATCGCCCCCAATCCATTGTACTGTCACCATGGTACAAGCGATGCTTCGTTTGGGACCATACAGATATATACATGGTGTCATCATCTAGTCTGGCAATATTTATTATTATTTATTTAGAATATCGCCGCCCAAACCAAACGCAGAAGTCTAAGAGCTCGTCACCTTATTCACTAAAGGGCCATTTGCTGTCAACAGCACTTCCCTATTCAAAAATATATCTTCCAGATTCTGATCTAATTCTGATTTATATTTATTTATACAAATTCAATAATACCACAATTTTAGGCCCAAAACTGTTATTTTGATTCCAATTCCTACCAAACAGAAAAAAAGGCCGAATGGTAGAGTTCACTGACAATCAACCATACGGACGAATACCCCGAATTCGTTCTAAGTACTTACCTACAGACATCGTTTACATCCGAGCGCGCGGGACAAAAACCAACAACATAAGCCCACCATGAAGCTGATTAACTGAAGTGCCTGCGTTTTGCCACAATACGGCGCTGGCAATATTGGCTGTACAATCATCGCCACATATCAATCAAGCGTGGGCTATTGAGCGGGGCTCGAGTGCGGCGTACACTGAACATTGCCATGAATTGTATTTACGTGAGCTTGAAGTGTTCTGTACAGACGGCAGGTCTTAGTCGGATTGTTATATTGTACGCTCCTGTACATTGAGTTTCGTTGCCTGGGCATAGTTTTAGCTAGGCCCGGTAAGTTAGCGGGTTTCGTAACCAGATTAATGGATTTATTTTTTACTGACAATTCAATTTCAAGATCAAAATAAATTTTGTGGTCATTAAAATAAGAAAGAATTGAAATCAGATTACTTGCCCACAGATATGAGATGTACCACTGTACAATGTTTGAAGTGTGTTTGCATTAGAAAGAACTTTAAGAAACTTGTGGTCGCCGTGGTCGAAATTCGACCATAAGTCATTTAAATTTTAATTTTATATGTCATTAAGGGTCTATTCTCAGAGATTATTTGATACTGGTATGCAGAATTGCACTATGGAAGTCCCGTCCTCCATAATAAAGAGAAAAAAACTGTCACTGTTCGTCAGTCAGACAGTCAGTCAGTTACCAAGTAGAAGTTACAAATGTGTGTGTGTATCAAACGCATGGTAGTGTGTGTAATGTTTTATTTAGTGATTTAATATATTTAATATGCATATTTAAAAAAATAGAATTCTGCACTCCTTCTCTATATAAACTATAAGTGTGGCAAATTTCAAACTCCACCGACCGCGCAATTTTCATAAAAAGCGGTTCAAAGTTTTTGCTTCACATATTAGATATATATTTGTTGTTCAGCACAGTATAACTCCAAGAACCGTAATTACTATTTATTCTCTTGAGAAAATTATACAAAGTTTGATATTAGTTCAAAAGTGAATATGAGTGTGATTTAGCCGCACTGTATAGGATAATTTGCACGCTTTCCAACAAGTTTTCCCTTCAGGTCAGTAATTTTCGAGCTATGCCTTTGGAATTTCAACTTTTATATATTTTAAAAATAATACTGGATGTTTTAAGATCTATATAGGTAGATTATCGCAACGGAAACCAATTCCAGTTGACTTGCACTATGCGAAACTGCCGATACATTTCCCTGGCTGGTAATTTTTCAGTTTCCCGTACGTGGAAGCAAATTTCCCTGTTGTTGGTGTTTCAACGGAAATGGGAAGATCTTTCAGACAGGTGGGTGGTATACTTAGCGGGGCTATGCCCACTTAGTTGTTGTCGGCAGGGTCTTGTATACTAGGTGAAACAGAACGGGTACACTATATTTTTGGAACTCAACTTTGTAATTCTAAAACTATCGGCTTTGTGGGACAGTTGAATTAGTGAAGGTTTCGTATACTTATGGAATCTGTCAACAGCTGTATCCCTATAACACCTTCTGTTTTTCAAGTTTACTCTAAAGCTGATAGTGTTAGAATTACAAAGTGAAGTTTTGAAAAAAAAGTATACCCTTTCTGTTTCAACCGGTATATAGTCGCGATAATTGTGAACTTTAATACAGTGATTTAGGTTTTCCATTAAGATTCGTATAGTGCATTGCTCGCACTTTGCTTGAAGGGGAATGGGAATTACTTTACACCGATCTTCTGTGAGAGGACGGTACTATCCCAGTTGAGCCGTTGTCAGTTGCTGCTAGCCCCTACTACCGAACCCCCGACTGCCTCGTAATAAAAATAAGCCACCATAAGTATTATCACGATTGTCGGACGGCAGTTCCTTCCGCCCTGAGCCGGCTTAAAGCAATAATAGTTACTTCCGGGCCGCGCTCGCCAGTGTCATCTGCATTTTATGAAAATGTACCTTAACTACAAACTTATTGTTGCCCAAAACGGCAACGGGTCGTATCTTAACTTTAATGCGAAATAATGTTTCTGATAAAATAACTTTAAACTAGGTAAAATACTGCCTAAGTTGAAGATACGGTCTGCTTACTCCGCTGTAAAGTATTATGAATTATATTTTGTTAGGGTCTTTGGATTTTTGGAGCCTCTCTATACGTTACTACGCTTTGCATAATTTTTGAAGTGAAATGTGAGTTATCATTATGCGAACACGGAAGTTGGAAACTATAATATGTTCCATGTACTTATGTAACTAAGTATACTTAATAACGTTTGGTGTGAAATATTTTCAATGGTATTGTTGGCGATGGAGTGCAATATCTTGAATTATTTATACCTATATATAACGCAATGTATCAAGCCTAGCATATAAATAATTTGAATTCATAAACCTAGTTTACGTATATGTATCTTTAAATTAAATTAATTAATATCGAATGTAAGTAGGTATACTGCTTACATATAAGGAAAAAATGCAATACAAAAAAAATACTGTACACAAGATCTTATGTTAATAAAGCACGATATTTTGCATATGGCAAAATATCGTGCTTTATTAACAAATGCTCCTCAGCAAATGCTAAAATAAAGTATTTCTATCTAACAGCTAAACTATTAAATCCCGCGCTACCAACCAACCTACAAAATATAATTTACCATTAGATTTTTGTAGTAGAGCTGATATACCTACATCATCCATTCCATGCAGCTTAACTCGGGTCCCTTAAAATCCAGAGTAAACAGGCTGCTATCGAAGTCACAATATTGGCCTAGTCGTCGCTTTCCATCAAGTGAGAAAAAAATACTAATACGCCATGAAATATATCGTGCATTATAAATATAAGACCTATAAGTATCATGTAAAGGAAAAAATAACAAGTGAGTGGCTTTTAGTTTATTCCACGCTAAAAGTAAATGTTACTACTTTGTTAGAAATACCTATTACCGTTTACAAACGATTTTATTTCACCCGCCGAAGGTCCCTTTGTTTTCCGTTTCCCATTTATCTATACCAATACTGAGCGCGTACATAAACCTGAAAATACCGATGTGTCTTTGCCGTTTATGATAAATAGCCAAGCTAAATACCAGTCTCGGTGTTTGTCCTAGATTTTCCCGCTAAACGATGCTTTTATCTAAACGATTTTAGTCCCAAATGCCCATAAATAAGTGCAGGTACCTATAGCTAAGTTAACATTTTGACATTATGAATTTTTCGGTAGTCTTGTCAGCTACAAAAAAACATCTTGCGGATCAGATACTCTCACAGAAGCTTATAATCTATGTTAACAAACAATAAGATAATGATTACTTACTAACCAAATTAATGTACATTTTTCACAATTATTTTTTAAAAAAGTTATTCAAATAAGATGGTAACACCTGACGTGATCTTGCTATTAATTATAATTGCAGCCTTTGGTATATTAATTTAATGTATATTAATTGTATATTAATTAGTATATCTCTACCATAGACTAACAACTCTTCAAAATAGTCCACTTCTAAATTATAACAGCATCCTGTATGTACTATATAAACAGTGATAAAATATCTCGTGACTAACACAATAAATGTATGGTTAGAAACTAAGCAACGCTTGTAATATGTGCACTCTACAATAAACGGAAGGCGATCTTAGTGTCATCCAGACCAGGAAAAATCAAGAAGAGGCCATTTTTCAAAATTGCCTCGACAGGAATCTAACTTCAACCACCCGGTGAGCTGAGCGAATTCGTTCATACGTAACGGTAAGTAGCGGTAAGTGATTCCAATTTACCACAAATAAACCGGGCAGATAATACCACAGCCTATATTCCACCTTCATTAATATTTATTAGCACGTGGTGTCAGATTATCCTGTCAACAAAATCCATTACAACTTCTGCTACGGTTTTTAGTGGGGGGTAGGAACGGCAGCGAAGACACGGGGCTACACATTGTTACTGTCTGCCGCGAGATTTATTGCCGCCCGGTCCAACCGACCCGCTCAGTTTTCGACCCTTGCAAAAGTTAAAGACAGTTAAACTCCGAGATTAAAAAGCGTAGATAGGACACACATTTTCTGCCCTGTTTCTTTCACCTCACGGGTCTCTACGGCCCGTGCTCCCTTGCTCTTATACCACTCCTGACTCTTCTCTCCACTGAATGGGCGGCCGACTCTCTCATCAGTAGTTTTATATAAATACATAGAGTAAGTCCAGAATGTTGGTCCTACTCGTAGAGTTATTTATGATTTTATGGTCAAACTCAAGCATGCGAGGCCTATATTGGAGTGTTTTCTTTCGATATAAGAACCTAACCTACATCCGGTTCGCAATTCGAGGAGGATCTAAGATATAAAAGAGATTACCTACATGTTTTTTCAATGAAATGTTACAGGCTAATAATGACGACCGCTTGGCGCAGTGGTTCGAGCGTAGGCCGCTCGGCTCACTGCACATGGTGGTTGCGGGATCGATTCCCGTCGAGGCAAAATTCGGAAATGGCCTTTACGTTATTTTGCCCACGTCTGGGTGTCACTGAGATTGCCCCCTGTCCATTGTACGGTACCCATAGTACAAGCGTTGCTTAGTTTGAGACCATGCAGTTGGTGTGTTCGTCTGGCGATATTTAATTTATTTATTTTAAAATGATTGTTATTGTATATACACGAGTGTTATTTTGAGTAAATTATTGTGGAACATCGTAAGATACGTAAGGGAACATTTTCCGGCTGGCTTAATAAGTGCAGTGTACCCAACAATTTATACAGGAACACTACTTGAGTATGTTCCAAGACAGTTAATGTAGCTATTAAACTAAGACGTAATCTTAACAAGTGTGTGTGCTTACATACGGATAGTTTAAAACGCGAGCACGGCCCATTAGTTTCACGCCGACGACGAGGCGTCGACCGCATTATCGATCGCACCCAATGTTCCCTAGTTTTTACAACATTTTACGCAAAAGTAATTTGCTAAAAGTGCAAAGGTATGTAAAGTAAAGAGCTGAATAAGTAGTGGAAAGATGTCTAATAACGCAAAGGTGACTGCCGCGCCCTCTGTTGTAAAAGTAGGCAATTAGAATATTCAAAAAAAGAGATGTATTCATAATACCCAGACTATAATCTTTTAATCGGTAGAGTTCTCGTTATTTCTATAATAAGCTTTTATCTAGACATTCATCTTATAGATTTAATTCTATTTATTACATATAATTAAGAAACTGCTGTAGCCTACCTAATCACTTGAAAATTGTTAACATAATATAAAATATTGTGGAAAACTGTATAAAAAACCTAGTCTTAATCGTGTCTTCTAGTTAACATTAATCTCTCATGATTGTCAGAACATAGATATTAAGAACACCTATAAAATATTTTCATGTTTGGTGATAAGACATAAACTCTTGAAATATTTTGGTCTCCAGTAAGTATATCCACTCTACATAGAGCCCTGCTCTAAAATACTTTTTCCATAGAGAAAACTTACTACCTACTTGTGTTAGTTTCGACTATCTGCATGTTTTAGAAACCACGCTCTCGCCACATAGCCGTGGTGTGCACCATGAAAGAGAATATCTAACTCAGTTTGTACTCGTATTAATCCGAAGTACTGAAAACTCGTCTGTTATTCATACATCAGCGTCTCGCTGTAATCATCTCTAAGATCTTTTTATACTTGTTTATCCCGGTCCCTTTGGTTCTTCCATCTGCAACTTTGCTTGAAGAGTCGCTTAATTTGTTTAACCACTATGCCTTTGATGAAATATTTTGTGGGATTTTTTTTATTATAGAATTATAATATGGTGAAGCTTACAAAATATTGTAAGTATACTGATTTGAAAATTTAAAAAAATATTAGTCTTGAAAATAAGTTATTATTGAGAGTGATTTTGATGTTGTTCCTGTTTATATTAGAAAATTAATTACGTACTCTAACGGTCATTCATTACACGGCATTTTACTGAAAGTATCCAAATACGGCCATTATAAGTCAAAAATGTGTAAACAGCGTTTACGCCTTCTTTTTGAATGACCGCTTAAGGTGATGGTGGCTGAAATATAGATTAAACTTGCTTTTTTAAAACAATAAAAATAATTCAATGTTGATAGAGGTTAATCGCAAGCTCCATTCCCCGCCGGCTTGTCCCGGCTCGGTCAAGCGGCGACCGCATCTGCGGGATTCTTATGCAAAATCGATGTTTTTATTGCTCTTTTATGGCCCCACAGTCTTTCAGCCAAATTGCGAGCGAGGAGAGGCGTGAGAAAATTCATTCTCGAGCCAAAGCGTTTCTTTAATTAAGCTTCCTCGTTTATTATTCACTTAACGACTGAGGCTGTCCGATGTAAATTAGTGTTCCAATATAATTATTTCATTTGTGATACAGATACGTATTTATGATATCCGCGGCGTTGGTGTGGCGTGACGGCAGTCATCATAGTTGCAAACAGCATTCTATAATAGGTATTGCAAAAAGGTTGAAATTAGGGTGATCTGGCCAGTCACGGGAAAACCTAACCATTCTGGTTATTACTTATATTAAGAGCCATTTTTATCCATACATTTTGTGTGCACATTTAATGCAAAACTATAAGACTCGTTTCGATGAATAAGATTATCGATAATATAAGTTCAAAGGAGACTTTGGGAATGGCTAAATCGAGCATTCAAATAATCTTGATTATGATACCTAAATAAATGAAAGAACCTAGATTCAAAACATCTTTTACATATTTAAGGTATGAACATAATTTATTTAAATGTGTAAACCCATGCTGTAGTCATATTTTATTAAAAATAAAACCATGATTGTATTTTCACATTATTTTTATCTAATGATGACAATATCGCCAGACTGACACACCAGTGACAGAGAGTGATCCTAGAAAGGCCATTTCCGAAATTTGCCCCGGCGGGAATTGAACATGCAACTACTAGGTGCAGTGAGCCGAGCGGCCTACGCTCAAACCACTGCGCCAAGCGGTCGTATGTAGAAACCAAAGAATGTTTAATAATAATGTCTTATTATTACAAATTCTTTGGTAGAAACATACGTAACCAATAAGTGGTTGCTAAATTATTTAAGTACATATTAATTAGTTTTATTACAGCTATAAGGCACATTTACTCAGATGTATAATAATTTAAATGTACAATTATTATTGAAATTTCAAGTACGTATTCCAGGAAAACTTTTAAGAAAACAGACAGCAAGAGCTTTTCCTAGAAATTGAATGGGAAGGTAAGAGATCATTTTAAGTGTCTGTATAAATGTAGAAGTTAATTATCGACGAGTACCTACCTATTTTTTTTCTCAAATAAAGTTGAGTAGAAGGCTAAGTTTCTCGGGAAAGTGCTCTATAAGTTGCGACTAAAATAATAAATAAAATGATGAGATATCACATTTCTTGCTGGTCTAAGAAGTATATCCTGTAGGTACCATATGTTTTCACTTTCATAGGTAGTAGGTACTGTAGTGGGTAATGAGAATTCGCGATCGGGGGTTGAAAATTGAGTGGGGCAGTGTGTTCCGCCTAAGTTTGCCGGATAGAAAATTAAGGGCGCCCTTGTAGGAGATAATAAGATTTTTGAGTGCTTCCTGGATCATCATTTCCTTTTGCGAAATAAAAACACGCTTTTGTGAAATGTTATCACACGAACATAAAAAGACAGTGTTTAAACTAGGCTTAGGAGGTTTTTAAAAGTACGCTTTTGAGTGGACTGTTCTGCCAATTTTGTTGTTGTTAAATCACAAATAACCAACATGTTACGCTTCAAAAACGAGCTTCGGCCAACAAGCAGCGATACAAAAATAAAACAATGTTATTTTTTTATTAATTAGGTACCTAATCAATATAACTATTTTCGGCAAATGTAACGCAAATTTATAAAATAGCCATGACTGGAACTGGTACATTATTTATTACCATTTCGTATCCCTTCTCGTTAGGACGTGGCATAAAATTGTTAGTAAATTCAAACTTATTTGTTTAGGTATCGACTTCAAACGCAAAGTTCGTGGGCATCCTTAAATATATTGAAATGAAAACTGTAGCAACATATTCCTAGGAGGAAAGATTTTTGAGTAGAGTCAGGCCCAATTAAGGATGTCGCTCATTTTCACGTGTAAGTATAACAGAAGGCTCTAAGTCTTCAAAGAAAATAGAAGCGGTGAAGTTATCCTAAAGGCTACACTTAGTTTTCTTTTGAAACCGAAAACGAGAACATTAGATTCGACTCTCTTGATAAAAAATCCAAATAAATCTAAAACTAAGAAAATCGTTTATTTTCTTTACATCTACAAGGTGAAACAGATAAGGGTATAGATTATATTTTTTATGTATCGGCTTTAGGAGAATCTTTAAAAAATAAAGATAGCGTAAGGTTTTTAAATCTTTGGATAGCTCTATCCCTTACAACACCATTCATTCTTCAACTACAAAAATTGTAATATAATAGGTACCCTTTCTGTTTCACCGTGTATAGGCCTTAACAAAAATGAAATAAAATAAAACTATTTTACGGATTCTATCGCGTCATCTAACTATGACATCAGAACGTCTAACACCTCAGTCCCCCCGTGACCATGGTTGCTGTAAAGTAGCCGAAACGTCGGGAACATAAAAAAGTAAATAAACGCGATATAATCCGTAAAATAGTTTTATTTTATTTCAATGTGTAGTATTTGCTTAAGTATAAGAAAACAATACCTAGCAAAAATGTTAACCTAAATAATTGTTTTAAAATAAATAAATATAAATAATTTAGCCCTTTTAACGTCCCACTCCTGGGCACGGGCCTCCACTCAACATGAGGGGGATTCAGGCCATAATCCACCACGCTGGCCCAGTGCGGGTTGGCGGATTTCACATGTCTTTCGAAAATTGGTTAGATCTTCTAAGACATGCAGGTTTCCTCACGATGTTTTCCTTCACCGTAAGCAAGTGATAATCTAGAAATTATGATTCGCACATAGATTTCGAAAAATCCAGAGGTGCGAGCCGGGATTTGAATCCTAAACCTGGTGCCCGCAAGGCGCGTGCCTTAACTAATCGGCTATTACTGCTATTTATTTATAAATAATTGTTTTATACGCATAAAAATTGTGGTGTGAAGTGTACCTATCCATCTATAGTAATTCAGCGCGGGGTGGCATGTGGTCGACCACTCAACCCCTCTCGTTTCCTTGTTTTCCCACATTACGCGGATCGAAGTTTTTTTTTTTTTTACTACATTACTTACATTTCTATTATTGACTAGCTGAGCCCGCGACTTCGCCCGCGTGGAATTTAACTTAACAAAAAAGCCCGCTCTCGCGTTCTGAGCCCGCGCGACAGGTCTCATTTAAAAAAAAATATATTCTAAAATAAATGTAGCCTAAGTTACTGCTTATAACATCAGCTATTTACCAGTGAAAGTCCCGTCAAAATCGGTCCAGCCGTTTCGGAGATACTCTTTGATTTCATGTGTTTTTATTTTTTTATGCGGGACTCTAATTGTTTTACCAAAATTAAAGTAGCCTAAGCTACTCCTTTTAACATTACCTATCTGCCGGTGAAAGTCCCGTCAAAATCGGTACAGCCATTTTAGAGATTACCCGGAACAAACACACAGACAGACAGACAAACAGACAGACAAAAAAATTTAAATCGCGTTTTTGCTATAGGTGTCGTCTGTACTTTCATAATCATTTAGTGAAAAGGTGTTATTTTGATATTACATACAGACACTCCAAATTTAATTATTTGTATAGATGTTTATACATATTTCATTGCTCATTCATTTCTAATATACTTAGGCCTGTATTAATAAATCGATCTCAAATCTGAAAGCGATCTTGGAAATGTCATCCCAGTACAAAATGATATTATGTCAAAATCGTACTCAAGATCGCTGTCAGGCTTGAGATAGATTTATTAATACTGGCCCTAGATACCTAGTAGATTTAGTTGGGGTTTAATTGATATAATATACTAGTTTGTGCCCGCGACTTCGTTCGCGTAGACTTAACTAAAGTATTCTATCAGTTAATCCAGATTATAACTAAAGCCTAGGCCTATGTCCAGCAGTGGACAAGCATAGGCTGATGATGATGATGATGATGATAACTAAACTATCTGTTTTCCAAATTTCATCCAAATCCGTTCAGTAGTTTTTACGTGAAGGAGTAACAAACATACAACCACACTCACAAGCTTTCGCATTTATAATATTAGTAGAACTTTATTATTTTTGTTATAAATTTTAAAGGCTTATTCATGTAGTATATTTCGTCCAATGTTATTCTTATTTAAATTAGTGAATATGGTTACGTCAACACCGTTGTCTATGTTATATTTTTGACAGATAATCTATTAGTCTATAGTCTTCTATAGAAATAGTGTCTGTTTGTGATATCAAAATAACACCTTTTCACTAAACGCATATGAAAGTACATACGACACCTATAACAAAAACACGATTTAAAATTTTTTTGTCTGTCTGTCTGTCTATCTGTCTGTCTGTCTGTCTGTCTGTGTGTTTGTTCCGGGTAATCTCCGAAACGGCTGGACCGATTTTGACGGGACTTTCACTGGCAGATAGCTGATGTTTTAAGGAGTAACTTAGGCTACCTTAATTTTAGAATAACAATTAGGGTTCCGCGTAAAAAAATAAAAATACATTCAATCAAAGAGTATCTCCGAAACGGCTGTACCGATTTTGACGGGACTTTCACTGGTAGATAGCTAATGTTATAAGCAGTAACGTAGGCTACTTTTATTTTAGAAAATCAAAATTTAAAAAATGGGTCCTGTCGCGCGGGCTCAGAACGGGGGAGCAGGCTTTTTTGTTAAGTTAAATTCTACGTGGACGAAGTCGCGGGCTCAGCTAGTATTATATATAATCTTCTGTTGACTATAGGTAGATCCAAAGACCTAAGAAATGTTCACTTTGTTTAGTGATCCACCCTTTCAACGAGTCAGAGGCAATACTGTGTACAAGTTTCGACTTCAAAGTTGTCTACAGCATGTTAATGTCAGCTTTGTGGTGCGTTAATTTGTGGTATGCCACAGATTGCCACAGATATCTAGATCACACTAAACTATAGAGAGGAATATTATATTTTGGTGGGTCTTACTATACATACACGTTTTGGTCTTCTTTATCCATATTATTAAATCTCGATCTCATCAAATTTTCACGAAAGAAACCATTCCTTTTCCGATTTCAATTATAAGTTTATAGCCCCATATATTACCGATGATTCTGCCAGCAACAAGTACTTATATGAGACAAGGTAATATAGGAGGCCTCCATTTTGGTTTTCCAAAGTGGACAGTCACATTTTTGTATTGTATTGTTATTAAATGTGCTTGTATTGCTATCTGTTGTATTAGTTACTTGACACTGGCGAAATACCTATTAACTTGGGTGGGCCATATTTTAAAAAAAGAAGATGAAGGTAATACCACAGATTTTGCAACTCTGTGGGTAATACAGATGGAACGCGATGCTCTCAGTTGGGCAAACTAGAAAGAGACGGAAAAACCATTCCTTTTGTTGGACACATTAAATATTATCTGTGACAGATGTCAAGAGTGTGCTGTCAGGTGACAGTTGACAGATGGCAATTGAGGCATCTGTCAAATCAAGTTTTTGTTTCTTCCTACTTACATATATAAAAAAAAAACCTCCGTCAAAGCAACACGTATTTTATTCGTTTGGAACCTAATCACTTTTTAAATAAGTAACACGGCTTCCTACTCTTTAATAATAACCTCCAGTAGCGCGGTTACTTTTGACTCAGTAAATTACCGCATCGCCGTTTCCCCGAAACTTTGATAAACTGATGAATGTTCAATATGTGCCTTTAAACTTGTTTGACGTTAAGTTTACCTGCATTAAGCTTGTAAACTTAAGTTAGCAGTCTATTAGTTGATTTGAATTTGACGTTTATGAGTTTAGTCTTATTAAGCGTGGTTTGCCAGGTGCGATTTTCAAAAATCAGTAAACGTATGGAGGATGATTATTGAAATATAAATTTTGACTATAAATGTATAAAAATCGAGTCTATTTTGATCCATAAAGACCTTATTTATGATACCTTCAGGACGGCAACAAAACTACTTTTTTTGGATTTCGATTCAAAGAATCTGTGAATTGTATCATCTAGCTTTTTGAGAAATCAGTCGCCCTGGCAACTGTTTGTGGAGTAACTGTAAACTTGAGTTACTGTGAAATAGGTAAATTGATCTTTCCACTAGCACAATCATCTTGTGTTGTAAGTTGAAGGCCCCAAATATATGATAACATAATTTGTATTAATAATAACAACACATTTAAAATAAAACAAAGTTTGCAAATGTAACATATATATATTTTACCATCGCGTCCAGTAACCTAACAATAATTACATTTGAAATAAAAAGTCTAGACAAATGACAACAACAAATGGGGACCTCCGTGGGTGTTTTGAAGAAATTCCGAAATTACGGACACAGCTTGTTCAGATAACCTTTTTATTCCTTAAAAGGTTCCCTTTCGGTGTCATTATCTTGTCAGCTTTTAATATTTGAAAGGAAAAGAAACGTGAGCAAAAACAAAGTTTGCAATTATTATCGTGGCCCGGACGGAATGGGGTTTATCTTTATCTATTGAGATTTTAGTCGGCTGACTGCTTTCAGTTGCTGTTTGTAGACATCCCTGCGGTAACCAAGGTACGAGGTCAAACAAATAGTGGTAGTTAGTACATAACTAAACTTGACTTACCTAACTGGAATGCCATCATTTCTATGATCTCTTTTAGTATTTTTTACTAAACATTTGTAATGGCTTATTTAGGAATGCGAGGAATTTAAAAACATTAGCTGTAATTACAAAGTTTTGGTATTAAGTACCAGAAATAATACTAGTACAAAAATATTTTATTCTAGCAATTTTAATTTGAGTGCGGGTTTAAGACAGAATTTAGAATTAAACAAATGTAGTCTAGTTCTCGTAAGTTTTTAGAAGAAATAAATCAAGACGTCCTTTTTAACCGACTTCCAAAAAGGTGGAGGTGCTATGTTCGACTGTATATTTATTTGCATGTAAATCGATATTTTCGCCAATTGTGAACCGATAAAAAAAAATGTTTTGTTCGAATGGGTAGGTATACTCCCGAGGTGGTCCCATTATGATCAAGTATGGATTTGATGATGGAATCTCAAGGAAATCGAGGAAAAACTAACTAACTAACAATGTAATAAAATCTTAGAAGTCAATTGTGACCCACTTCCCGGTTTCCGATTGAGTTAAAATTTTGCATACTAATGTAAGTTTACTAAGTCTGGTTACCTACTCGAATATTAATATTGCACCTTATTCCTTCGACAGGCTAATTAATATGTCACTAAGGACGTACCTATAGTATTGTTTCATAATTCTTGCGCTTTCTTCCGACGTCGACCTGTTGACGTTACACTAATTAACTTTCAGTTTAATGTACGAAACTCCAGGTGGCATTAATATTGCAGAACATAAATATGGAACTGAAGGATACCTTCATCTTATAGGAATAGAAATGACATACGAGGACGGGAGAGATAATGACCGGTTGCCTTCCTGTTCACCCGACTTCAATGCGGCAATCGAAAAATTCCTGACGCACCTAGGAACCTCTCATTAAGAAGACATTTCAAACAGAAATCCATTGAGAATCTATTCTTTCAGCATTTGTTAAAAACGGAATGTCAAGTCTTAGGGTTTCTTTTCTGGTGCTTGAATTTATAATTAATAAATGCTGCAAAATGAATGAAAACCTACACAATTTATAACGTAAGGTTATTTCTACTATTCTTCGTAGAAATTAATTTTCCGCTGCAGTGACAGATATTGTTACGGATACTTTAACAATTTAGTAATAGATGGGCGGGCAACAATAGACCTTCGACTTGTTCGATGTTGCTCGTCGTACGGCAATTTGTAATAATTCCTTGAAATTTTTCATAAAGCCTACTCATTAAATTTGTTCCACCTAGGAGAGTGGTATTATCGTAAATAATATTATTTAGGATAATACCACTCTACTAAATTATATCGTATTGTTTTAGAACATTTAGGAAATGTGGCCGGTAAGGTGCTTCAAATAATACCTACGGATATCATAACTAACGCCCGTAGGTATTAATAAATTGATCTTAAGTCCGAGAGCGGTCTTGAGTACGCTTTTGACATAAGAATGCAATTTCCAAGATCGCTATCAAAACTTATAAAGGTTAATTAAAACGGGCACACAATATCTCCATGAACATATAAACTGATGCAGTTCATAAAAAACCTTTAATAAAAAGCGTTACTCAAAACGCATATGGATTAGACCACGTACCAGTTTTATTGAGTCAATCAAATACCGCTTTATAGTGCTTCAACACTCGCGTTACAAAGCTCACATGTTGGAATTAAACCGTGTTCACGCTACATCAGGTCAGCATACAAGGCACAGTTGGAATCTAGAATTGTGGTTTATATGTTAAAATGCATGTGTCTAACTCTATGATGAGAAACAATAAGCAATAACTTATTGTAGAGCTATATATAATGTATGTTTGTTGTGTATGATGTTAATAATAAAGTCTTGGGAGGTTGTTAGTATTTAACAATAAACCATAGTAAAATATCTTCGCATCATTTTAACTTATTAATATTTTATAACCATTTTTATTTCCATTATACACCAACTTTATTTATTTCCATTCCATTATAGATTTTAGACTTTCCGTTTTAAGATTAATTCTAGTGCCACTTTGATTTAAATAATGTCCGTTTATCTTACTGCGGTGCTTAAGTGGAATTATCATGGGGGAAAAGCTCTATACTTATCGTAACTATCTATAGGGGATCTTATCAAGTAAGTATCATAGTGTGTTATTAGATATTCGGTGTATTTTTGTAGTGAGAATTAGTTTCAATAAGACTCATTTTTGTAAGAATTCTAGTTAAATAAACATGATTATTAATATGTATGGACGTTTAACTCAATCCTATACCTATCGCTCAATAAATACCTCAGAAATAAACAAACTGTGAGTTCCGTTTATATAAAATATTTATCGGTAAACATTCTTTTGACGAAACGCGAATCGTAGGACGGAATTTGTGGCATGAAGTGGTTGATTCAGCGTAGGTAGTACACCTACAAGCTCGCCGCGAGTTTGTGCTCTCTTTACATAGAAAAGGTCATTTTGCATTCTCAGTAAGCTGCAATCGCTCGCCACTGAAGATAGATGCGGCTGCAATGGGCGGGCGGTTCCTACGCAAACATGTTTCCCTTTGTACAATTTTTATAATTTAATTCTATCAGCGCGCTGGAAAAAAATCGTATCTCATAATATTTCACTCCATGCATGTAAATAGTTCAGTTGGATTGGATGTTTTAAATTAGAACGGTGACTCACAACGATGTTTCTATGATATAAGTAATTTGTAAAGCTTAATATTTGAGTGGACTTCAAATGAAATATAACTACACAATATATACATTTACTTATGTACCGGATTGATGTATTTTATTGTACGAATGAGTTTTTTTATCGCGATATTTGTATACCTAAATCAATTTTTCCTAGAAAGGTTTCTTTGTGGTAGAAAATATGAAAGTACTTATCAACTCTTTCGTAGAATACGAGTATAAGAACTTAACTAGAAAGAGTTATTTTTAAGCTTACTTGCCGTGATCTTTAAGATAATATTGTGCCTTAGACCACGCCTTGGTAGACCAGTAAACGGACCATAGTATCATAACTTGAGCGCGATAAATACCTTTACAGTTGTTTTTTTTATATTCTGGAAATAAAGTTGATAAATTCAATTCAATTCAAATCGTTTATTTTCTTTGGTTCTACGGGGCTACTTACAAATTATCAATTTTTCTTTTTTTTCAGTGACACTCAGACCTGGGCAAATTACGAAAAGGCCATTTCCGAAATTTGCCCGGTGGGAATCGAACCCGCAACTACCGTGTGCAGTGAGCCGAGCGGCCTACGCTCAAACCATTGCACCAAACGGTCGTCCAAAAAAAAAAAAACAACCTCGTGGTTTCCTCGAAGACTATGCTCCAATGATTTCCTGCCAAAGACTCCGCCAATGTTACGGGGTTACGAAAACGTGCCTTCGGTCATAGACTAAATATAGAACAAATTGATTTATTATCCAATATCATAATCCGGAACGTGATAGAAACGTAAAACAAGGCATAACATTGAAAGATCTCCAAAGTCAATGTAAAGCCCTTCCCAGGCGATATTTTTTGCGAATATTGATATAAAAACACTTTCATCTTTTTTAAATCCTACTAATATTATAAAAGCGAGAGTTTGTGAGTATAGATGTATGTTTGTTCCTCTTTTACGCAAAAAACTACTGAACGGATTTGGGTGAAATTTGGAACAGAGATAGTTTAAAACCTAGAATAACACATAGAATACTTTACTTAAGTCTACGCGGACGAAGTCACGGGCAGAAACTAGTATTTTAATATAAAAATTGACATGACCTAAAACATCCTGGGTGCACCGAATAGCTTAAAATAACGACCTCATAATTTAATTCAATTTGAGACGCTTCCGTTAGCCTAAACCTTCCGTTAGCGGGCTCATGTCAATAGTTTAGAAGCGAGGATAGGCTTGGAACCCGGTACCTCCAAGTTACGAGAGCGGCCCCTCAAACCAATAGGCCATTGACTACTCAACAAATCCATTTATTACGATTGTGTCAAATGTTGGTAGTCTGCTAATTTCTCTGGGTTAGTCACTATTTTCGCCCCTTGCCCCGCGCTGGTCCAGTTTGTTAATCTGCATATTAGTCAAACTGTGGTCGCATAATAAATTATACTTGGGTAAAATATTGCTGAGGGTTTTTATTTCATTTTATTTGGATCTAGAAAACCGTCAATTCCAATTTTATTTAATAATTATGTCTTATTATTAAATATTCTTTGGTCAATCACATGAAGAAGACACCGTTCTGACTATACATTTTTGTCAGAAAATGGCCGTATTTGATATCCTGATCCAGGAAAATGTATATAAATTATCTGTACCGGGTTAACCGTGTGAATGGCCGTCAGGGTGACCTTAGAAGACTTCTTCATAGCACATTCATGGACGGCCACCCCAAGACATCATGAATACTTTCAGTTAGGTTTTTTTTTGAAACAGTTAGGTTTTTCCGCAGTATCTGACTTATATCGACAGTTTATCGTTTTTATTGTGTATACAAGGTGAAACATAATGGGTATACTTTTATTTTCAAATCCTAACTTTGTAATTCTAAAACTATCAGCTTTGGAGGGAACTTGAAAAACACAAGTCCACAAAACCTTTAGTACTTCAACTGTCCCACAAAGCCGATAGTTTGAGATTTACAAAGTTAAGTTGCAAAAAAAATAGTATACCCTTTTTGTTTCACCTAGTATACAGTACACGCGCTGATAATAATTAAATATATTATAAATAGTGTCCAAAGCATAGGGACACTGATGCTGGGGGCACTAGCGGCTCTACAATAACTCCATGCATAAACAAAGGGCGCGTCCTCTCCCGGCCGGCTTCTTCGCTCACCCGACGACGCCCATTCATAATTCCCGTTATTATAATAAACGGGGAAAGCGATATTGACGTCTATATTCACACATTTTTGTTTTTAAAATATGATACTATCATTTTCATGGGAAAGAAGGGAATATATTTTTTTAAAAAAATTGACATTATTTAGTGATCTTCTAGTCATGTTCATCAGTTCCTGGTTTCAATTCATGGAAAGTTATAGACTCTTACTTTACGTTGTAACTTTATAACATTGTGTAGGTACACTTACTAAATTACTTAGATAGTACTTTAACCATCATTATCAGTATAAAATCTACTTTACAGGCTCATGGAAGGCATATTTAGTATAGTGTATAGGTATATAAGTACAAGTGATTTCCACGAGTCTAACAAATAGTGCTACAAAAGTGGTAGAAAGCGTGCATCGAAATACAAGGTGTGCTGATCTAAACCACTGCACGCGCATCTAGGTTCTGTAGATTTCATGTGCGAATATAATTGCCAACAAAGACCAGCTTGCTAAACAGTGAAGCATACTTAATTGTGCGGAATCCTGCACGTCGGTCGAAGGACATGTGAGGTTCGCCAACCCAGACGGGGCCAGGATGGCGCATTATAGTCTGAATGCTCCTTATATTAACGGAGAATGTGCGCCCAGTACAATGGCTCTCTACTACATTGGAACCAAAATGCCATCGGGGCAGTGCACCTATCACTTTGGTGAGTGTAGGCAGACGGTACTAATATTATAACACGAGACTGTTTTCCTTTTTCAAGTTTTTGATTGCGTTTGGTTGAAGCGGAAGTGGGAAACCTATCAAAAGTTATCCCCCATGCTTTAACTCGTGACGATTTTTTGGGAATCGAGTTTAATAAAGTCATCGGTTCGCCCGTTTACTTGCCAGTCTTACTTAACGTAGCAAAAAGGGAGCTAGCAAAATCAAGAAGTCTTTTATAAAGTCAGAATATTTTTAATCTAAGCAGCCCCGGATCTAGGGGGGGGCAAGCCGGGGCCTATGCCCCGGGCGGCAAGATCAGGGGGCGGCCAAGTTCACACTTTACAGACGACAACTCATCAGAAATTTCAGTATTTTTTTACTGTGGCCATATCAAGTCGACCGATACCCAGGGGTACAGTACACGGACCACGTGACGGGGGGGCGGCGAGAGTGCGGAGTGAGACGCGCTGCACGAACATTATTCGCGAGACGCGTAGGCATAGTTCAAAATTCAAAATACGCGCCCCTCGCCAGCAGGAATCGCAGATCGCGGCAGCACGTCTCTGGTTAAACATGTGTGTTGTTTGTTAATGTTTATTATTTACTAAAATTTTGTAAGTACTTGTCGATCAACCGAAGGTAAAATACTGTTTTTATTAGTGTCACATCAATAAATCTATCACAGCTCATCGATCGCCTTTCTAGGCCTCAGTATTTTATCATGCTTTTTAATTTTTTAATTTTTTTAAATTGAATATAATACCTACGTGCCATTACTTACGCCACCAATCGTCGTTATTAAAATGAAATTTAACCTATTGCTTAAAATTTACTGTTTTGTATGCTCAAAACTTTGCAAAATATGAGACAAATTCCAATGGAATATTGGATAAATGAGACTGGGAAGTTGCTGAAAAAATTGGTGTTGAACCTATTTTGTAAAAAAAAATATTTCGAAACGTAAAAAACATTTCGATTAGATGTCGAATTACAAACACTTCAACCTATACAACAATTTTCTAAAGAAATAATTATAGTACCTATTTGATCGAATCATATCAGAAAAATAAATATTACATTGTTACATAAGGGGTGAATGTAACTTATTTTGGCCTGAGACGTGGTTTGGCGCCTGAGCTTAGCGAGGGCGCCAATAGATCGAGGGACAAAATAAGTCTTTCACCCGAGGTAAACACTGTGCTTTTCATTACGAATACAAGGAAAGTAAAAATAAAAACAGGAATTGGCTAAAGAAATAATACAAGGAAGTAAACAATACGCTACAATTCGAAAAAAAAAGATCGGATTGCCGCCTATTTTGTTATTTTTTTTCGTTGGCTGGCCAACTTCATTATTTAGTCATTATTTTTCATTTTCATCTTTAAATATTTTGTCCAAATCCATGTTATTTTAAAGAAATTGTTGAAACTAAATTATAATTAAGTCATTTAAAATATCGATTCTTTAATTAATACTTAACTTTATGTTATTTCAATTTTACATCGCGCTGTAATTGAGTGACTGTACAAAAAGTTGGAACATGGTTTCATAGAAATGAGAAAATGGAACTAGTTTTTTTTTAATAATTTGACAGCTGTTTGTTGAAAGCGATTCTCCCTAGGGCGGAAAAGTATTACTTTCAACCCGCTCCTCAGGCAACTTCAGACCTACTTTCCGAGTATGAGTAATGAAAACGAGGTTTGTTTGTGCAAGCTGAATTTGAATTTTACTTAATGTTACCTACTAATATTTTGAAAATGTCAATTGAAGAACTGCAAAAGTATGGAGCAGATCTGGCTCGAAAATACGAGCGAGATTTAAGCGCCGTTGAATTCTGCCAGGAACTCTACGTTTTTAAGGAGCAAGCTCTCTTTTTATTTGGTTATGGCTCTATAGGTATATAGAAAAGGCTTCCGGTTTCTATCTCTTGCAACAGATCTACGCGCATGGTTTGCAGGATGCTTTTCCTAATATTTGTATTGCCCTGCGAATTTACTCTAGGTATGCTACGAGGTTTTAACAAACTAAAACTAATTAAACATTATTTGCGATCTTCTATGAGCCAGGAACGCTTATCGAGTCTTGCAATCTTAGTGATAGACAATCGAATTGCAGACGAGTTAAATTATGACAAGTTCATAGATATTTTGCTGAACAAAAAGCTCGAAAAGTAAAAGTATAATATATTAGATTTTTATTATACATATTTTTAAAACCGACGATTTTATTTTATGACGACCTCTTGGTGCATTGGTTTGAGCGTAGGCCGCTCGGCTCACTGCACGTAGTGGTTGCGGGCTCGATTTCCCGGGTAAATTTCGGAAATGGTCCTTTCGTAATTTGCCCTGGTCTAGGTGTCCCTGGGATCGCCCCCAGTCCATAGTACGGTACCCATAGTACAAGCGTTGCTTAGTTTGGGACCATACAGTAGGTGTGTTCAAATCCTATCCTATGTTGGGTTTACAAGGTGAAACATAATGGGTATACTTATTTTTTCAAAACTTAACTTTGTAATTCTAAAACCATCACCTTTGGAGGGAACTTGAAAAACAAAAGGTATTATAGGAATACAGCTGTTGACCTATTTCACAAGTCTACAAAACCTTTAGTACTTCAACTGTCCCATAAAGCCGATAGTTTGAGATTTACAAAGTTAAGTTGCAAAAAAAATAGAATACCCTTTTTGTTTCACCTAGTATAATATATATCCTACACATTCATATAGATCTGTACATACCTAGGCTTCACAGAAAGAATAGCGATGGATGCATTATTTCCGGAAGGCCTATGTCCAAATGTCCATTAATTAGTGGACATAAAAAAATAAATAAAAAATAAATGTGTGGTAAAAGTAAATATAAGTGGGCGGGGCGGCACAATTTAGATTTTGCCCCGCCTAAAAAAAATTGAAGATCCGGGGCTGAATCTAAGCGAGTGTTCGGGAAATACCTATTATATTTACTTTTAGAATTTAGGTAATTTATGTTAAGCTTCTATACATGGGTAATTCGACGTATCCCTTAGAGAGTGTATTAGAGGAGCAAAAAAGCAATTAATCTGACCATCCTGTATGCTCTGCGAAATTTAGGACCTACCTACTAATATTTTTTACAAACAGGTTAATTTTGGTAAGATAATAAAGAAAAGCACTTTACATATCCAACGGCTTGTAGAGGCGAGACGCCTCAGGAGAGATTTGGTGCAAAGTTTCCAAGTGCACGGAGTGGGTTATGTGTGCAAACTTCTTAAACGCACCTCAGAAACTGATATGCCGCATAATAACTTGCGCTAGGAGCACTTAGTTCATTCAGTTCTGTTAACTTCTGTTTATCTAATGCACATTGATATTTCATAGTAAAACTTGTGAAATAACCGTCGAAATGGTTTGTTTAGTCTATACATACGTAAGTACCTATTAAGTTATAAGTGTAAAATATACAGGCTGTAAGGGGTATCGTAACGAAAACCCATGCCCCGGATTCAACTCATGATTTTTTACCCCTTAGAGTTGAAATATGTCGTCTATATTTCCAAAAATTATGTTAATTTTTTTCAGCATCTTTCAATTGAAGTTCATTAAAATGGCGGGCTCGTATTTACATTGGAGTTTATGTCTAAAATGGTAGTAATTTTTTCACTATCACTTGAGGTAGATTATTGATAATGATTTCTTTATAAGATACATTTAAAATTGCTGAAAAGTTTGAGCGTCATTCATAAAATATCGACGGAAAATTCTGACTCGGGGGGTTCAGAATCATGAGTGGAATCCATGGCATCAGTATTCGTGACGATGCCCGTTACACCCTGTATATCGTATGGAAGTGAAGCAGTCGTCGAATCATATTCTACTCGTATACGTGAAGTTCCAATAACAAATGGCGGTTGCGTCCTGATTGAGATCTAATTTATTGGCTCGCATTCTGAGAACAACCGCATTCTAAATCACAATAATGGCATACGGGCCTCGTTCTAGCTCAAGCCTACAGATTACGTAAATTGTAAACGACGTGTCTCTAAACACATTATGCGTGGGGGCCGTTACATTTAATTAAGGGTGTTGGTACAACGCCTCGATACGTCAATGGGATATATTTATGGAATTTATTATTATTGACAGCAGTGATAGCCGATTGGTTAAGCACGCGTCTTGCGGGCACCAGGTCTCGGGTTCAAACCCCGGCTCGAACCACTGGATTTTTCGAAATCTATGTGCGAATCATAATTTCTATATGATTATCACTTGCTTACGGTGAAGGAAAACATCGTGAGGAAACCTGCATGTCTTAGAAGATCTAACCAATTTTCGAAAGACATGTGAAATCCGCCAACCCGCACTGGGCCAGCGTGATGGATTATGGCCTGAATCCCCCTCGTATTGAGGGGAAGCCCGTGCCCAGGAGTGGGACGTCAAAAGGGCTAAAATTATTATTATTATTTACGAAGGTGTCGCAACACGTGTATTTACTGCATCTGGATGCGTCATATTCTAAACACTTTTCTGCCGGCAAATAACAATAAAGGACCTCGTTCCACTTTCTAAGAGGTTTGTAAATAAATAAATAAATCGATCATGAAAACAATAATTATTATTATGTTATGACTAGGTGACCCGACAGACGTTGTTCCGCTCAACTTTCGTAATTTTTACTTTCATAAGAACCTTCTCCCGAAAATAATAAACACACCAAAAAAAGAATTACCGAAATCGTTCCATCCGTTCACGCGTGATACGATGACCAAAGAAATAGAGATTCATTTTTATATATTATAAAATATGTAAATTAAACTGAGATTGAAGTATTCATTATGTTATTCGTCGTCGCAATGACAGATTTTTAGCGAATTCCTTGGCCTATGAATCTTTATTCCAACAAAAGGGAGTGGGAATGTTGTAATGAATCAAGCGAGAGGATCCTGGGTGGGACTGTGTCCCTTTCTACTAGGGTATCCGTCCACGGGGAACGGGAGAGGTATTTAGGTATGGCGACTAGGAGTGAAAGGGACACGTTCCCACCAAGGACTATCTAATTCAGCTTGTTAATCTGCCTACCGAAGTGTTTAAAGTACCTATAATAAATCTTAGCGTAGATAGCAAAGTAGAATTTATGCGAACAATTTATGCTATGCAGTTACATCAGAAATCTAGGTCTCAAACTAATACACATGACATGTTTGTACTATACTTATTTTATACTTTCGGTTTATGGGTGTCATAAAGAATAAATAAGGTGTTTATATTCTAATATTCTAAAGTGTATCTCGTGTACTCAGGTACCTAAGCCTTGACGGTGTTTCAAGATGGTGAGATGATATATAAAGCGCTCTACGAGAAGCATAGTCGCTGTGTCCACAAGGTCTCCACTCAATTTACACGATGGAGTAACTTTTTTTAACACCGGCTCGTAGCGAAAGCGTAGCTCAACCAAGTTAACTTTAATACAATTGATCACCTAGCCAAACCGGGCGTTCATTGTTAAAGTTTGAATTTGCTTTGGACGTTCGCCTTTATTGCATTTTGCCTGGTTAATTGGCTTTTTTGAAGTTAACGAGATAGGTGTGTACAACGTGTTTTTTGTGAAGCCACTAGCCGGGACATTCTTACTTATTGGGCTAGTGACCAACTATATAGTGTCGGAATTTTCAAGCAGCTTGAAGGCCTTCTGTGATAGCCGGAACTCATAGTTTTCTGTGCCCTGCGAAGCACGAACAGAAGCGCTCAGTTGTAAACACCAGCAACGGTCACTCATCAAAGGACCCAAGTCTGTTAACCGCTCGAACCTCGCTCGACTTGCAGTCGACTCACAATACGTCAGTTTTTCGAAGTCTACTAGCCACTGTGCCTGTGCCTATCGATTACTAATAGAAGTCCATAGGCACGGGAGGACGAGTAGTTAGTGGACTATGGAAAACTGTCGAAACTGACGTATTAGTATAGAGTCATGGGCAAGTAGAGCGGTTAGCAGACGGATGAAAAGCCAATTTTGAAGATAAAATATCAGATCATGTAACTATCTTCTCCAATATCGCGGTCGGCCTTTGAGCAATATTGTTTTTACAAGTTTGCCAGATCGGCGTGCCAAGTGCTTGTGCAACTTCCATGAAATAATACATCCACACAATATTTCTGAGGCTGTATTTTTACACGGCATTTAGTATTAATATCATACACATTTATAACCGTGGAACCGTGATGATAAAGTATCAGGTGCTCACAAGTTCGCTCCTTTACATAACATAGCTTGCTTCATTATTCAACGCTCAAATTTTTAATGTTTCTAAGAAGTTTTTTTTTGGTATTTTTCGTAACTTCTAAAAGTGAAAAATGCCTTGAAGTCCTCAAAAAATATATTATAATAAAAATATAAAATTAATATAATATTCTTAAATATCAATCGAACATTTGTATTGCTACGTGCTAGGTTCTATTTAAAAGGCTGTTTCCGTAGAGATAGGTTTATTTTTATTTCACTCTCCACACACTAGACTAATTCGCATTAGTTACACTCAAAGATCACAGCTCCAAGTCTCTTAGCAGTCGCACAGTATTCCAATGTAGTCGTTTAGGTCACTGGTATATTCTTCTATGTTCGCTTGCTTGACATGTGTTCACTGTCAGTTCTGAGAAGTATCTGATGCCTGCCGTCGGCTTCTTATATATTCGATCAAAGAGGGAAGATGGTGCTTTCCCGACCATTTCCTGTAATAATAATAGCCCACGGAACTATCTGGAAAGCACACCGTCGTCGTCAGCTGCCCTTTGTATTAGTTCAAAACGCCGCCGTTAATATATCGGTTGAACTTTTGTATAATTTTCCATAATTTTCTTTACGGGTTGATGTACTCCACATTCAAACTAACGTAAATTTATTTCAACTGATTTGATCAGTTATTAGTCAGAAGAGTATTGTACGAATACCGCGGGTGTCTTAGTAAAAAATGAAAATGTATCCAAATCACTCAACGATCAAAACAGTCTTAACAAGATATTTGTAATTAAATGATATTTGTTATCTATAATATATAAAAAATAATCTCTAGAGCCTTGGTCATCGCATCCTGCGTGATCGAATAGAACAATTTCGCTAATTATTTTTTGTTATGTTTATTATTGTCATAGAAGCAGTGATAGCCGATTGGTTAAGCACGCATCTTGCGGGCACCAGGTCTCGGGATCAAATCTCGGCTCGCACCTCTGGATTTTTCGAAATCTATGTGCGAATCATAATTTCTATATGATTATCACTTGCTTACGGTGAAGGAAAACATCGTGAGGAAACCTGCATGTCTTAGAAGATCTAACCAATTTTCGAAAGACATGTGAAATCCGCCAACCCCAAAGAATTTGTAATAATAATATTACAAATTCTTTGGCCAACCCGCACTGGGCCAGCGTGGTGGATTATGGCCTGAATCCCCCTCGTATTGAGGGGAGGCCCGTGCCCAGGAGTGGGACGTCAAAAGGGCTAAATTATTTTTTATTTATTTATTTTATTATTGTCAGGAGAATGTAAGAAAAAATTAAAAAACTTGTTCGGAAAAAATATATTCAAAGTTCAGACAAGACATCGTCTGTCGGGTCAGCTAGTATTGAATAAATATTACCCCGAATTCTTCAAAATGTATCATGACATTCATGACTAACCCATAGCGTATCGACGATAACTATTAATAAAGGAAGATAAAATGACGTGAAAAACATCCAGAACACGGCATCCAAAATGGCGCGTGACGACTCCTCGTCTCGTGGTATAATAACCCAGTATTTTATCGTTAAGACCTCTCGCTTGTCAATAGACACGCGGCGTGTGACTTATTTGCTCGGGCTATGTGACTTGCCTACAAAGAATATGATTTCTAAGAATAGTTTATACAGCACATTTCAGTTATCCGAAATAATAATTTAGTATAAGATACGATACCTACTGATAATTATGCTTAGTGGAGTCGGACTAGAAATTATCAGTCCTAGACTTGAAATTATGTGGACCACCCTTAACATTTAGGGGTATGGAAAATAGATAGTAGCTGATTCTCAGAGCTACTGAATATGCATATAGAATTTCATAAAAATCAGTCGATCCGTTTCGGAGGAGTATGGTAACATTGTGACACGAGAATTTTATATATAAAGATTTAAAATAAACTTTTGAATAAAATGTGTTGTTTGTCTTCCATTTAGCTCAACGCCCGATGCTCGTGCATAATGTTAAATAATGAAAAACCCTGTAAATAGGTATACGTGGGTATACCTACTACCATTGAATGTACATAAGATGACAATACATAGAAGTTTTGATTTAACGAGACTTCCTTTACTTAAATGATTTCTTCCTGTCTATTAATTGACTCAGTGAATAACAACGAGACTCCAATGTCTTGCAAATTAGGTCGATCTATTGTCTAAAGGTTAGTGCCTAGGTAAGTACATATTTTATTATAGGTTACGGAAAAACCACGAAGTAAAAACATTAAGATATATCTTCTCAACTTTTTTATCTTCAGCGTCTGAATTATCCGAGTAAACATTTTCACTGTAAAATGTACAGCTGAAAAGCACTGTACCTACATTATAATCTCACACTGATTATGTGTGTCGCAGGTTGTAAACGGTATTTTGTTACATAGTGTGTATCTGCCCTCTGGGACACATACTACGTAAAAGCGAAGAGGGTTTCAGACTTCGTGAGTGGATAGGATTATCGGGCCTGCGCGGGATCTTAATAGCCACAGCTATGTTATAGGGGTCGATGCTTACTAATACATAAGAGGAACATTGTTCGTGTATGTTTGTCGTGGAACCGCTCCCAAACGGCTGCACTCTACTTGGAAGATGGCGTGGGTTTGATGAAATTTACTTTTAGAGTAAGAATGAAGAAAAAAGTCTATAAACAAGCGGCGGTCAACGTGGCCTATGGATGCTTGCAATACTAAAGGCATTGCTCGCAGGTTGCTAGCCGGAAGGAGGGTGGGACAGAGGGAGGAGGGGCTTCCGGCTCTCTCACTTATTGTACGAAACGCAGGTCGCTATGTCCACCGACCTTCTGTAAATAATAAATAAATATCGCCAGACAGACACACCAATTGTACGGTCTCAAACTAAGCAAAGCTTGTACTATGGGCACCGAACAATGGACTGGGGGTGATCCCAGTGACACCAGGACCAGGGTAAATTACGAAAAGGCCATTTCCGAAATTTGCCCCGGCGGGATTCGAACCCGCGACCACCATGTGTAGTGAGCCAAGCGGCCTACGCTCGAACCACTGCGCCAAGCGGTCGTCTGTAAGAGTATGTAAGAGGGTGATCTGTAAGAGGGTGGTCTGTAAGAGGGTGGTCTGTAAGAGGGTGGACTACCCTTGTCGACCTATCCCGTTTATGAGTTGTAGTCAATGAGTTATAGCTTGGCTCTACCACCGATTGGGTAAGCCTGTTGTGTGCCTATGACAGTCTGTGACAGCCTGTTGTGTTGTGTGCCTATGACAGCCTGTGACAGCCTGTTGTGTTGTGTGCCTATGGCAGCCTGTGACAGCCTGTTGTGTTGTGTGCCTATGACAGCCTGTGACAGCCTGTTGTGTTGTGTGCCTATGATAAAATATCGTTTCATGTCTTTTTCCCCGGAACTCGTCGTGGGTTGGACCTCTGAGTCTTCGTTGAACACCAAAAATTATCGTGGGTTAGGTGTGAAGGTAACAGTGGTAGAAATGTGTGACGGTCCGGCCTAATCACATGGAAGAAAATAATATTCCTTTAAATGTAAATAACTACTAATGATAGTTATATTCATTATATAAAGTAATGTAATTTTGTCTTCATTTCTACACCACCTACTTATATTAAAGAAAAGCATAATATCGTTATAATATCTCATAGAGCATTGGTTCAAATGATATAATTATGGGTATAGCCCGTATGGCTGCGTATAGGCCTCCCCGATATGCCCTGCCCACTGCCACTTTAGTTTCGCAATCCTGCGTGCTATGCCGGTTACTTTGAACCTTCTGCGTATCTCCTCATTCCTGATTCGATCTCGCAGGGAAACTTCGAGCATAGTCCTCTCTATTGCCCTTTGGGTGGCTTCCTTATGAAGCTTCCTAAAGCATTTATTCATAAGTATTTCCACTTAATCTCGCATTTTACATGGTGCATAACGATAACGTAAAGAGAGATATATCAAATATAACCTCGACTAGGGTTTGCGCGATAAAAACACGCGTTATAACAACACAGAGGTAATTTTCTCTCCGCGACTACATTTTTCGCGTTAATGTCACCTTTGGATAACATAATAATGGAACACATATAGGATAACATAATAAACGACGGTTGATCATTTCAGAATCTTTGTGGAAGAAATTAAATAGGTAGGTATTCGAAATGTTACGTGGGTTAATTTACCAACATATTTTAATAAAAAATAGTAAAAAGTTATAAAAATTAAAAATAGCACAGGTTCATTTAAAATCTTCAGCGCTGTACACAGTTTTGCATTTTGGCTTACAACACAAAAGTAATTCTGGAATATCGAGTGGAATGCCCAAAAGCGCCCGAGTTCCGGCGTCGCAGTCAAATGAAATTCTGTTGGGATTATCGGCGCTAGCAAATAAACATTTGTATTGGCCGTTAACACTCATTTTGCAATGGGGCGATGCAGTTTCAAGAGTTATATAACTGAATTTATTTTGGAACGTTTCGTGATCAACCTTTGGCAGTACACATACCCTCTTGTTAATAAACGTGGTTTAGCGAGGGAATAGTTACTTACAGAATAACCTCTTTATGTCATCAGTAATTTGAAAGTAGAAGACAAAGCATGGTTTAACTATACCATCGCTAAATCACGTTTATTGTCACGTTTGCTTGCTTGATTGCTTGTTCAAAATTGATGACCTTCGCTGAGTGGTGGACGAAACTCACTGATGTTCGCTGATACCCATAAGAGACCACTTATTAAACTCTATATACACCGGCTTTATAAAAAATGCTAACAAATAGCAATTGCAAGCCGAGTGACTATCGGCTCCAGGTGGGAGGTTAGATAAACTGAGTAATCAGAACAAACATAATGAGTTAAAATCGAGAGAGTAATTTTTTCATAAAAACGGCTGAATGTACATAAAATAAAAAAGTTCAAACGCCGGTATTAACGACTCGCCGAAGGGTTCAAGCTTTTGAATTAATTATCCTTATCAACGAGATAATATTTTTCTGGGTTTTACGCTTCACCTACAGTGAGCTATGAAATATCAACTTTGAAAATTTAATATGTGGTACTAGCCGTGGTTATTTTATGCGATATCAGGGTATTGCAATTAATATTTATTACAGTATTTATCCGGTACGAAATCATTTGAATTATTTCTTTTGAAAAAGTAAGTAGGTACCCTTGACGACGCTTGGCACAGTGGTTCGAGCGTAGGCCACTCGGCTCACTGCACATGGTGGTTGCGGGTTCGATTCCCGCCGGGGAAATATCGAAATGGCCTTTTCATAATTTTCCCAAGTCCTGGTGTCAATGGGATCGCCCCAAGTCCATTGTACGGTACCCGTTGTACGAGCGTTGCGTTGTTGTATCAGTCTGGCAATATTATATTATATTATCATATATTATATTATATTATATTATCATATATTATATTATATTATATTATATTATCAATTAGAAGGTAAAAAAGAATTATTGTAATAAAAAAAAATTATCATCGGTTATCATCTATCAAAGTGGCCTACTAGTTTTACTTTGACTCTGTAGCCATAATGCCGCCACAATTTATATCTTACAATAATTAATCATCTATGCATTTCATTATGAAAAAAAAAACCCAATTATGAAAATTATTCCTTACTCGATTATGTCTACAATACAATTGCTAGAACAGTACCAGAACAGCCAGAACAACTTCTTGTGCAAATATAATCCAAGGGGTTGGTGTGTTCCAGCCAAAGAATTTGTAATAATGTCTTATTATTACAAATTCTATGGTTCCAGCCGAGAACCGAACTTTTTCCACATCATTAATCTCCCCCTACTCATTTATCATTTGCACGTGTCCCGTTTAGTGTAATCATGTACGGTCAGCGTAGCAAGTGATTATAACGTTGGGCCTACTTTTGCAAATTGGAACCAACCCACACACACTTCTGCAAACTGAAACCAACCTAGAACCACTAACACAAGGTTGGTTTTGGTCTACAGGTGCATGTGGGTTGGTTCCATTTTGCAAAAGTAGGTCCGTTTGTCCTACCGTGTAATACAGTCGGCGGTTATCTGATATTAGAAAAAGCTCTGAGCTATGATCGCGTCACAAATGTGACGGTATCTTTGCCGGTGTTACGATTGATTTCGAATTAGGAACCTATACATCATGCGGTGTGGGTATTATTTATTTGCCTAAGTGTCGAAAGCTTTGCAGCTGTAAAGGTACCCAATTACTTTTCGATATTGGTACCTACAGACCGATCTTGTGAAATTGGAAAAAGTACGGAGCGAAACTATTGGAGAACTGTAGTAAGTTTATTTTTTTATACTGGTAGGTACACCAAACCCTTTCATATAATATAGGTTCTTGATAGAGAATATCTACTATATAAAAATAAGTCGGGTTTTCCTTCCTGACGCTATAACTCCAGAACGCACGAACCGATTTCCACGGTTTTGCATTCGTTGGAAAGGTCTCGGGCTCCGTGAGGTTTATAGCAAAGAAAATTCAGGAAAAATTTCAACAGAAAAGCGCATTCCACGCGGACGGAGTCGCGGGGCACAGCTAGTTCTGTATAAAATCCTTTCAGTGACTTTGACTGAACTGGCTTAAATCTAACATTTCATACGTAGTATAAACGTAAAGTAAGTCACAGTCGTAAGCAAAGAATGTGTAATAAGTCGTAACTATAGAACGTATAGTTACCTACTTCAAAAGGTACATTTCTGTTTATTTTGGATGAATTGAAAAAAAATGTTCGTAGATCTGATTGCACAGGAAGCCCTAGTTTACTTAGAACTTTCGTCACATTACAATTGTTTATAAGAAGAAATATTTTTTCCATCAAAACATAATTAAAAAAATAACCTTAACTTGGCCCATTTCATCAATGACACACCCAACCCAGAAAATAAGGTCAGCGAGCCTAATACAATTTCGAGATAATCGAACCCAAGAAATTCAATCACTCTTTGAAATTTAGAACTAGTAAATTTGGTTTCAACCTTGAGTGCGAGGGTTCAATTTGTCCTTTAATACACTTCTCGGGGAAATTTATAAAAGAGAATACCTACTACGTATAGCAAATTTTCAAATCGAAATAAACAAAGCTTTTACTACCGCACTGCAAATTTCAAATGGGCAATCATTGAAGGTCAGAAAATGTGTGCATGAAAAAATAATGTTATTTTATTTTTCTTACTCAGTCTGTTCATTGTCTGATATAGCACTGAATATAGCGTAAAAAGTATTATTAGCAAGACTAGCAGAATAGTTACAAGTACCTATACCTATAGCAAAGCTCATAAAAACACACAACAGAAAACGTGGGTCAATTCTTCCGCAGCTCAATTCACTAATACGTAGCGGTGAACGTATGATTACGAGTACTTTCCAAGATTGGCCTGTGTCCAGAGCGAGAGGTCATTAATTAACCACTCGCCGCAACTAAAGAGGCGGAAAATAAAACAACGTCCGATCAACAACCAGGGACGCACTGATAAGTACCGGCTTTCAGATTTGGTTGCAGTAATTTTCAAAAAGATTTTGAAATTGGAAAAAATACTGGCGTTTTCGAAAAATAAACTCGTTTTAAGCTATTTATTATTATTTTTTTTTGATAAAAACCTTAATAATAATAAATAGCTTAATAATAATAATCAATTTACTCTCAAAAAATGAGATTTTTTATTTATTTTATTTAAGCCACTAATAAAATAAATAAAAAATCTCAATTTTTGAGAGCCAAATCTGAAATGTCATTCTGATGTCACATCAAATACTGATGTGACATAAGAACGACAATGACATCTAAAAAGCATACTCAAGTTAGGATCCATTTATTCATATTATTAGCGTTCACCTTATTTCAGTTTGACGGAAAGCATAATAAATGAAGATGGCACTTTTTGGGCCTATGCCCGCTACATTATTCACATGACTTTTACTCCTATGTGCCAGGATCGACAACGGTGTCTAACAATGACGCCCAAGTTTGATTCTCGAAGAGTCCCAGGGAACAGTTACCTAAATTGCCCTGGACTGGAAACCTGAACGAATTTAATCAGAAGAAAGAATAGGAGAAACCGGAAGAAAATATCTTCAAACGATTAGCCGTCGAGATAACAATAAAGAATGTTACCATGTCTACATTGTGTTGCTGCTCCTGGGGATGGATGTATACCTACAAACTTTTTTGTTTTGAACGAGTAAAGATTTAATTTTATATAACTCTAAATAATAATAAATCAACTTGGCCCAGATGATAGATTCGTGATATTATGAAATATATAAATAATTTATAATTAAGTATATTGCTGCCGTTATATGGGTAATTTATCCAGTAGTTTCGAAAACGGTTGTTTTCGATATTCATAATACATTATTTTACGTTAAAATTAGATTTTAAAATATTAGAAAATAACCGCAGCTCCCACCATCCGCTTCAGAGGAAGTAATTAAAATTAGGTATTCTACATTTTACCTCGCATCCTTTGTTTTGTACTAAGTTTACCTTTAAATAAAAATTGTGACTTATTTTTATATAGGTATTTAATTTTGGACGTTATGAATACCCTGCCTACCAATAGTGATAGCATATTTGGGTGACTTTCCGACTTCAAAAAGGAGGAGGTTCTTCTGCGTTGTAAATAATAATTGAAGAAACTTATTTGATTTGTGATGTTATATTATTATGTAAATTACTATTAATTGACATTGCTCGTATATATACCATATTTCACATTTTTTTACTTCATAAAGTATTGTTTGTTTAATGAGGTTTCATTGTTAATAACTGAAAGCTACGGTCCCACATAGTTCGTTCGAAGCTGTCAACCTTAATCCTGTCTTGGTTCAACTTCAGTGAGTAGGTACACGCGCGGTGATCGGAACTGGGATCGTCTACTCAAATATCCAACTTCCTGTGTTTTATGTGATGAGGGAGATTACAGGAGATATGCTTAGATATTTTTTTTAAATATAATGTTACATTCGCTGTGCAATAAAATGAAGGAGAGAAATACGGATATTTATATTTAATTTTATCAAGATTTTTAAATAAAGTAAATAAAGTTACTGGTCGCATAAAATATAATCTTAAGGTGAATAAAGTAAATAAATTAAATGATAGCTGTCTTTAAAGTCATAGAATATAAAAAGTTTAAATTTAGAATTTTAGAAAATAAACATTAATAAATAATACAATTTAAATAAACCGCAATATTGAAGGAAATTATAGAAAAAAAATATGTGAAAGCAATAAGTAACTTACCAATCGGAATTTTGTCACTATACACTTGACCTTTACTTATCGCATTAAAGTACAAAATAACAGGAGTCAGAAACACAATTTCCAAAACTTTCACCATTATCTTGGGCAGCAACATTTTGTATGTATTTTTTGTGTCGTCCTGTCAACAAACAAAATCACATTTTGTCGCCCGACCACTTATGGGAATGTTCGCAATCGCGGGGTGTGCTATTCGTTGGGCTAAAGTTTCCGACGGGTGTTCGGAGCGCGGTGCGTTCCCGCGAGCGTCGACCAGCGACTGGGCCGCTCGCTGGCGCCCGCCCTCCCGGCCCTCCCTGCATCGTCCTCAACATCCTCTTTTCTACACGATACGCACGACTTGTTTTATTACTTTTATTTTTCTTTAATAATCTTGCTTAATGGTCTATTTCGTTGCTCGATGAAACTTCTTAAATTTCCTTTTCGATTGTTACTCGCGTTCACAATAAGTTTGTGTCGTTTCAGCGAGTCGGCGTCTCGTCTCGGCCGGTGTTTGGTTTACATTACCGCTGCTCTTCTCTTTTGCATTTGTAATAAACGGTATTGCTTTGGTTTTTATTAAAATTATGACTTATTCAACGATTTTTTAACGGTAGTTTATATAATTGTAATAAGAGTAGGTAGTTCGCGGTCATGCATCATTACAATTGCTTTTGTTGTTATAAATTTTATATTGTAATGCTACCTTCTCACTTTTCACTTGTTTCCTAGTAATGTGATATACTAATATTGGTAGTAATATTTAAAAGGGAAACTTACAACGCACGATAATATTTCTAGTCTGACTAAACGAAAGGTTTTTGTTTGCTTATCTCCCTGACACTATATTGCACCCAGATTTTTCTGGTGTGATTTACACGAGCTGCCGGACAGTGAACAAGTTGCCGCAGCCGCTTACAGCCATTTCCTAAATTACCCCTTCAGCGTTCAGGCTTAACCCGACGAAACATGACGAAACGACTGCACAAGGGGTAACAGACGACAGTGACGTGTGGTAGAAAGGCCACAGTCCACAAGACAAGCCTGCAGGATTATATTAGTAGTCTTGTCTATTCTTAGTGGTACATTGAACACCCGTACTGTAGTGATGAAACTTGGTGGATAAAATATTAAAATGTAAGTTTTTAAACTGCATTTTTTTTGAAAGTTCGAAGGATCTGGCATTTAAAGAGTCTGTTTGACCACTGAACCAGTTTGTTTAGTAGTTGCTGAAGAAATTTATTTCATTTTAACACCCAGAAAATCTAAGTACCTATTCCAAAAACAAAAAAATAATATCTCTGAAGACAAATTTGAAATGAGATTAAATATAAACGAGATAGGTGTTTTATTTGGCTAGATACTATTTAGGTAGGTTTATTATTATATGGGATATGGGAGGTATGATAATCATAATTCATCGTAATCACTAACTTTGTAAACGCTGACGCTACTACAAAACGAACGATTCAAATTATTTTTATTCTCAGACATAAGTACGTATGTGAGTAAATAAAAACAATTAATTCGCAAAAAAATATAATGTTTAGTTTATATTGGTAACAAAAATAATACTTACTTATGTAAACTGATCTCATGTAGCAAACGGGACATGGTACGTTGCACCCTTCCCACAGAAATTATCACGCTTTTCCGTGGCCCTCTGCTTGCCAAATATCTGTCCATAAATTACTGTTGTATGACGCATTACGGCGAAATCTATTACGGCGAGATATCTTGGTACATTATGTGTTTTAAAATGTACTAGCAGTCGCCTGTGGTCGAAATTCGACCATAATTCATTTCAATGTTTAGTTTGAACGTTATTAAGGTTCTATTTTCAACTATTAAGTACAAAAACCCAAAATCTTCTTGATTGATACTGGCACACAGAATACACGATGGGTGACCAGCTATCCAAAAAAAAAAAAAACTATCGCCGTTTGTTAGTCAGACAGCCAGTCAGATACCGAGTGGAAGTTACAAATGTGTGTGTATCTAATGTATGGTAGTGTGTGTAATTATTTATGTATTAGTTTATGTAGGAAATGTGGGAAATTTCATACTCCTCCGTCCGCCCAATTTTCGTAAAAAGGGGTACAAAGTTGCTTAACGTATTAATAAAATATAATTATCGTTAAAGGGGGGCTATTTATGGTAGGGTTAAGTGTGGGACAAGTAAGCTTAGCTTTAGACCCTGGTGAAAAAATTTTTCAGTAATATTATCTTGGTGAATACAGTATCGTAAATTTCAAAGTTAATTCTTGGTGGTCGACATGTTTTCGGGAGCAAGCACACTTGAGCCGGGCGAGCTTGCTGGGCTAGTTAGCCCGCTCGCTTTGACCAATGGGGTCGCTTTATTTCCAAAATACAGCAATCCTATTGGTCGATGCGAGCGGCCCCACTTCAAAGCACAGGCAATGAGTGGACGGCCACCACCGTTAGAGTTACGCTACGGTAAATATTTCATGACTCTGAATATCAGATAATATCGCTACTCGCGTCAGGCCTAGAGTCTGGCACCCACGCAATTTTCATTCTTTACCCTTGCTTTTTAATTAGCTATTTATAATCCGTTTATTTCTAGATGTTGTGCGATAAAATCAAACTTAATCCAATTAGGCAGAATAATAATAGGATTAATTTAGTCTCTTGACTAGACTCAATTCAACGAAAATAAGGAAAAAGGCTAATCTAAAATATATTTACGTACTTCCATGAATTGTGTACCTTATGCGTACCTACATAGTTATAATCAATTTTACTTTCTCTAAATGAATTTCACCAAGTACCTACGGCAAAAATAATTAAAATACTATAAATGAGACAGAGTCCTAATGCTATGTTTGCAGAAGCTATACATCAGCAATGATTTTCAATTATCGCCAGTGAATCCGTGCATTACAGTCTAGTGGATACATTTAGGACCGCCCGTTGCTCATGCTCGATACCTTAATTTAAACGCTTATTAACACCAAACGCAGGAGTAATTACATAGATAGGAGTTAACGTCTAATGCAGAATATGGTTCATTACTAAGTTAATTTAGTAAATAATCTATGAAGATGATTTATAGAGGTGTAAACTGAATTTAGGAGTAGAAGGCACTAATATACAAGAAAATAAGTATTGAAAGAGCTGTTTCGGTTTGTTTATAATTAGCCGTATTCCTTGCAGGACGTGATAGTAGATCTAAAATGTAACAAATCTTACCTCCCGTGTGTCTTGCAAAATTTGTGATTTTAATATAAATACCCACCAACTTGACACCCGCTAAACACAGTGGTTCGAGCGTAGGCCGCTCGGCTTACTGAACACATGGTGGTTGCGGGTTCAATTCCCGCCGGGGCAATTTAGGAAATAACTTTTTCGTAATTTTCCCTGGTCTGGGTGTCCCCCGCCCATTGGAGGGTACGCATAGTACAAGCATTGCTTAGTTTGGGACCATACAGTTGGTGTGTCAGTCTGGTGATATTTCTAGAAAATAAATAACTTAATGAATGAGTTTTAATGGGAACTTATTGTTGACACCATAATAAAACGATATTCATTATAAAATGTCCAAAAATATCTAGCAGTTTAATGTTATGTCTCAATTTTGAATTCTTCTAACGTCCAATTGTATAACAAAATTTGAAAATACATCTAGAAAAATACTTATTTCGTACAACAAAGTGGTTGGAGTAAAATGTTGTTGCATTTTAGCTGCGCTGCAAGGAATATGTCGAATTACCAGTAACTCTGTATAAATTCCCGATCCTCATGCATACTGTAAGTTCGTACAAACTTAAGAAACACTCGGTATATTACATAGCCAAGTTGATTCAGTAAATAAATCGAAAGAAGCAATGGAAAGAAGGAATGAATTTATTTAAATACAATTACAAAAGATAACCTTTTAACTGACTCGAGTTTCTGGGAGGTATAGTACTCCTCCTCGGTGGCTAACTGGTCGTAGAAACGTTCTGCCAATCATATATGATAACATAATAAGAATAATAAATATCACCAGACACACCAATTATATGGTCCCAAACTAAGAAACGCTTTTACTATGGGTACCGAACAATGGACTGGGGGGCGATCCCAGTGAGACCCAGAACTGGGCAAATTACGAAGAGACCATTTTCGAAATTTGCCCCGGCGGGAATCGAACTCGCAAACACCATATGCAGTGAGCCGAGCGGCTTACGTTCTAACCACTGCGCCAAGCCATCGTCGATATGCTCTTGAATACATATATAAATGTCTTGCACATATTCTAGAAGTGAGGATTAATCTACTAGTACTATCTTTTTGGTTCACTCCGGCATCCGCACCCGAATGGTCCCAACTATTTGTGGTGCCTTGTCTGTCCGGTGCGTGCATCCGCCCGTCCATCTGTCAGAGGCTTGTAACTCCTAAACGAGACAAGATAGGAACTAGAAATTCACACATGTAGGTGTCCCTACAAAACCGACTAATGTTAAAACTAGTTCATTATGAAATAGAAAAGGGTGGCCATACTAGGGATGGGTTAGTGAAAAAAACGATATCTATACCAACAGCGTCAACAGTTCCATCCAATCATCCATGTCCACTGCTGGACAATGACTTCCCCACATCGATATTTACTGAGATATAATATCGATATGGCAATATGTCGATATTTTGGTCTAAGGCTTATGATTTTTCATCTCTTCAGTCTTATTATTGTATTGTTACGGAATGTACCCAAACCTTTTTATCAAAGACCCAAACTATTTAGTTGTTAGATATGTAAAATAATGCAAGTGGTGTTTACCTTTAATTGGCTGTGCATTTGGCAAGACATTTTATTGGCACTTAGCTTGTAAGTTTTTGTTGTAGTTGTAACAGTCGTTGGTAGACCTAAATAAACAAATAAAAATAAAATAAAAGGCCCATCCTACTAATATTATAAATGTGAAAGTTTGTGAGTGTGGATGTATGTATGTATGTATGTTTGTTACTCCTTCACGCAAAAACTACTGAACAGATTTGAATGAAATTTGGAACACAGATAGTTTAGAACCGGGATTAACATATACGATACTTTTTATCTCGATAATCCCGAAATTTTTGTTACGTTAAATACTACGCGGACGAAGTCCGTGGGCACAGCTAGTTTATTATAAGTACCTAGATTTTTGACAAAGGTTGGCGCTGTGGTTCAAGTTTAGGCTGCTCGGCTCACTGTACATGGTGGTTGCGGGTTCAATTCCCGCCGTGGCCAATTTCGTAATTTGCCCAGGTCTGGGAATCACTCGGTTCGCTCCCAGTCCATTGTACAGTACCCATAGTACAGTTGATGTGTCAGTCTGGCAATATTATTATAATTATTTTAACGGGGGCAACAGAACAGAAATAGTTCAACCTTTTCGGTAATCTGAAACCCAGTTCTCAGTAGTCAGGACCTACTAATAATACCCATGATAAATAGTATATGAGCAAAATAATTTGTATTTCGCGTGTACACTACGCATATGGCATTTCGCACAACCCTTGATACCGGCTCAACGTAAACAAACTAAGTTGTTAAACTTTTAAATTGAAATTATTATCACAGGGAGGAACTTTGAGGGCCGGCACCCAACCGGACCGGGCCCGTCTAAACTGGCTGCTAGCTATGGGATATGTAATCCCTGTTGCGAAACTCCTAATTCTTTTTGATGCTTAAACTTCCATGTTTATACCGGTTTAGTTTTCATTTTCGGGGGTGTTGCGTTGCGGCTATTTGTTATTGTTATTAATTTGAGTGGTTCATGATGGTTCATATTGGAGTTGATTCTGTTCTCATACACACAGGTAAAGGCATGCAACAAATGGCTGTAGAGCCAAGCGTGCTAGCTGGACTGGGTTAGTACCATCCTCTCACAGAAGTTCGGCGTAAAGTTACTTGTAGAGCTTCGTCTCGTACGATGAGTGAGAGAGCCCTATACCCGGCCCCCTCTATCCTTCTCTCCTTTTATCCCGCTACCGTCCAGGTCGGCAACGTGGGAGCAATGCCTTTTATATTGCAGGCAAGCATATAGGCTATGGTCACTGCTTAAGGTGAAGGCGCCTGTCTAGTCCGCGAAATTAAAAAAAATCTAGTATTTTTATAGTTTATCCAAAATCTGAAAACATTTATGACAACATTTTGTGATTTGCGACAAACACAGTATGCAGTGCGTTTATTAATACATTTATTTTATTCTAAAACATTTCAAAGACTAAACATATCCAGATAAACTGGCAATTTTTGTGTATTTAGTGATTTACTAGTATCATATCCACCGTGATAATATTTCGTGTTTGTCGCAAATCACAAAATGTTGTCTCAAATGTTTTCAGATTTTGGATAAACTATAAAAATACTAGATTTTTTTTTAATTTCGCGTGCTAGACAGGCGCCTTCACCTTAAAGCCAAAAAATGCCGAGTTGTCACTTTGGGGTTACCAACCACAATAACAATAAGGTCGTAAAGTTATTTAACATATTTAGGTCAAATACGGCAGTACTGATTTCTTAGTAATTTTTTGTATAATTTATTAATTGGATGATATATTTTTTTTTAATTGTTATAAGTAGATATGTTCAATACATAATACTTGTACCTTACATTGCACTATGAAATAAAATAAAAATACCTAAAAAGAATTTAATTAGTCTGTTGATATTAAATTATTATTATTTGATACTTGTTATAGTGCCGCTTTTTTCATGATCATAATTCTTCTCTTCTTCCGTTGTTGTTTTGTTCTTCGTTCTTACCTATTCTTCTATCCGTATCTTCATTAGCTGGTCTTCTGTTCAGCCAGTACGTTTTGTTTGGTTTGTTGCTGTTATTTAGCAAGGAGTTAGAGTAAGTTAATATTAATTATCTTCAAAGTCTCAAATTAAGGTTAATGTAATTATTAAGTCGTTGCTTAGAAATCGCAATTCTACCCACTTCATATTTCAGTGACGCCAGTGAACTGTAATTTAAACAGCAAGGAGAGAGGTTAATTATGTAACTATTATTGATTATGTTCTATTTATAAACAACTTCAAGATGTTGGCTTGAAAAGCCCGCTCCGTAATAAGTAAATAAATTAAAAAGCTATTGAAATGGAAACTTAAATGAGAAGTTCATTAATAATATTCCGGTGTGTGTCAGTTCGTAATTATTTTCCTCCTAAACTGCGTGACTGATTTTGATGAGCTATTGTTTTATATTTATGGGGTCACCTGGATGTTTGTTTGGTTCTTAGCAATAGTAGTCGACATTCCGAAAATTATAAAAAGTAAAACTATTATTAGCTTTACAGTAAATTGTATTTATACATTATAGTCATAAGCTGTGATAGCCGATTGGTTAAAGCACGCGTCTTGCGGGCACCAGGTCTTGGGTTCAAACACCGGCTCGCACCTCTGGATTTTTCGAAATCAATGTGCGAATCATAATTTCTATATGATTATCACTTGCTTACGGTGAAGGAAAATCATGAGGAAACCTGTATATCTTAGAAGATCTAACCAATTTTCGAAAGACATGTGAAATCCGCCAACCCGCACTAGGCCAGCGTGGTCGATTATGGCCTGAATCCACCTCGTGTTAAGGGGAGGCCCGTGCCCAAGAGTGGGACGTCAAAAGGGCTAAATTATTATTATTATAGTCATGAAAATATTTTGTGTAACTAAAGACAACTATTACCTTAAACCAGCAATGATGTAGTAATAAACTTGATATGACCCTTAAATGTCTGCTCTACAAAAAGTACTGCAACATACCGAATGTACTGTTTTGCAACTTTTTTAAGCGTAAAAAAAGGTGTTTTGCAACTTTACTTTGTAAATCTATAACTATCGGCTTTGTGGGACAGTTGAAGTACTAAAGGTTTTGTAGACCTGTGAAATCTGTCAACAGCTGTATTCCTATAACACCTTTTGTTTTTCAAGTTTCCTCCAAAGCTGATAGTTATAGAAATACAAAGTTGAGTTTTGAAAAGAAGTATATCCTCTTTGTTTCAACCTGTATACAATCAAATGTATATGCAATCAAGATCGAATCTCATCACTTTATTAGGAAGCCCAGGTGCTTGTGCTGTGAATGCTTCAAGTGGCTCAACGGGTCGAGTATGCTTTGAACTGGCACTGAAATACGATTTTCGGACCGCAAAACCGTAATAGCGAGACTCAGGCACAGATCAGTTATGGTTTGTCGGTTTAACCATGAGCATACGCGATACCGATACACACAATTTTGCTCCCTCCTAATGAGATGTTTGGAGACCAACAGGCGCTAACGGATTTCGGGAGAGCAACTCTGTATTTTGTATTAAAATAAATAAAATTGGAGTGTCTGTTTGTAATATCAAAATAACACCTTTTCACTAAATGCATATGAAAGTACATACGACACCTATAACAAAAACGCGATTTAACATTTTTGTCTGTCTGTCTGTCTGTGTGTTTGTTCCGGGTAATCTCCGAAACGGCTGGACCGATTTTGACAGGACTTCACTGGTAGATAGCTGATGTTATAGAGAGTAACTTAGGCTACTTTAATTTTAGAAAGACCATAGTGTACCGCGTAAAAAAATAAAAACACGTAATCAAAGAGTATCTCCGAAACGGCTGGATCGATTTTGACGGGACTTTCACTGGCAGATAGCTGATGTTATAGGCAGTAACGTAGGCTACTTTTATCTTCGAAAAAAAGAAACAAATGGGTCCTGTAGCGCGGGCTTAGAACGCGGGAGCGGGAGCGGTTGAGTTAAATTCCACGAGGACTAACTCGCGGGCTCAGGTAGTGAGATAATAAAATAAAAACTGGGCACGGTCGTCCTCTTCATATGAGAGAGATGCAGGCCATAATCCACCACGCTGGTCCAGTTCAGGTTGAAAAAAAGCAAAATTAATTAGACCCAGTCCTCCCCTCCTGCTCTTCTCTTTGGCAATACCAAAGAGAACTAAGAAGGGCTACGGTAACTGCTTAACATTGGTTGGATCGTACACTTGTTTATCGACTTTTGTTATATAAATAAAAAAAGATAAAGGGGACAAGGTTCAAGAGATATTTCCTTGAAATGTTTGTTGTATAAACACGACACATCCCGATCTAGAATCTGATAGTGTACATTTCCTTTCGGAAGTAAAACAATGAGCCTCTCTTAAGCTGATTGCACTGCCTCAGCAAACGCGAACGGTGCAAAGGAAGTTGGAATGTCGAAATTTAGTCCTCTGTGTCCGAATTATCCACTTTTATCCACTTTTATTAGTACCTACCGATTCCAATAACAATGAAAATGTATGGCCCTGTCGACTAGCGATGCTTCTGCCTTTTATATCGGTTACTAAAATACCTGTAAATTTTCAAGTTAGTGGTCATTCACACGGTTAATAAACCGATATTTTTATACAATTTACTGTACTTATCCAGTTGTCAAATAACTGCCTTATAAGTCAAAAAGAGTTTTATAATTGGATTTGCTTAAAAGGACCGAACTGTGCCGGTTTCTTCGTGTGAATGTTCGCATACATAAAGGTGTGCGTTTCGTACAAAAACATTCGATTTCGAGAGTTTTTGCCACCAAGCCCTCAAATGTGGTGTGCGGCCCTGGGAGTAAGAAAAATGACATAATTATTTAATACTAGCTGTGCCCCCCGACTTCGTCCGCGTAGTAATTAACATAACAAAAATTTCGGGATTATCGGGATAAAAAGTATCCTATATATTAATCCCGGTTATAAACTATCTGTATTCCAAATTTCATCCAAATCCATTCAGTAGTTTTTGCGTGAAAGAGTAACAAACATACATCCACACTCACAAAATTTCCACATTTATAATATTAGTAGGATAATCCCTTTTTCATAACTCTTAAATTCAGTATATTTTATAATAATTACTTTAATTTCTTACCGTTTTTTCTTTGCTATATGATCAGATGTTATTAAAACGAACAAATTGATATTCAATTGTACATAACTGTACAAATGTAAGTCAATGTTTAGTAATTTTTTACCGCAATAACAAGCCATTAATTACTCTTCGTTTTAAATTAAAATCACAACCACGATTTAAAGGAATGTAAATACAGCGATACTAGATTGTTAGATGAAGTTGTATGAAGTTGAATAAAATTCATTTAGACGTTTAATTGCATTTGAAGCTGTCGAGATAAAAGTGCTGAAGGTTTTCATTCAACTCAGAATCAATTAACTTATAACTCTAAATTAAAATTTAAAAACCCCCGATGCGACGACATTTTCATCAAATGTATACTTTACCTAGTTCTTCCAAATAATTAAGTTAGCGAGATTTGCGTAGCTACCGTAGCTCAGTATGCATTGCTCATCTCGCAAATTCATCTGGTACAACTAGTTTCGATGCCAGATTATGAAAGCGCCATTTACCTACATAATTATTTTTGGTTTCCTCATAATCTAAGATGCCATTCCATTCGATTCCAATGCAATGTACAATATCCAACATAAAATCTGTGTAAAAGTATGAGACATTATCTTGTTATGACATTATAATCATTGACATTAGAATAGACAACGAATCTAAATATTGATGCCGGAGGTTTAATTCCTAGTAAAAGATTATCAATTATGATTCAATTTGATGTAATAACTCTGGTTGAGGTGGACGAACGCAACCCAGGGGAAGAATTTTAAATAATGCTAAAATTATTTGAAATTATATTTGTTTATCTGTATTTTTTCTCAATGGCGGAGCAGCGCCCTCTAGAATTATTATTGCGTAATATTCCATGACCATTAACAAAACAAACAAAATATAACGCATGCGCGTATCCGTCATTTGACACGTGACTTATGGAACGTCTTTAGTTCATACAGAAATCTCATATAAAAATTGATAAATATTCCATTTTTTCCAGAATCCGGGAAACTTTTCACATTTATAATATTGTAAAAAGACAATTTAGACTATCACGATCATTTAAAAATATAATAAAGCGAAATCCAATAATCTCAAATTTCGAGCGGATTCGAGCCGTGGAAGTTGGTTTTGGCCTTAAATGTGGCTTTTTTAACCTATAAAAGAGCTGATGATCTTCAAACGGCTGAACCGATTTTCATGAAACATAGCTAAGAACACTCTCGATCAGAATACCTTTCTAACAAAAGAAACAAAATTTAAATCGGTTCATCAGCTTAGGCGCTACGTTGCCACAGACAGACACACAGATACACAGATACACAGATACACAGATACACAGATACACAGATACACAGATACACAGACACACAGATACACATGTTAAACTTATAACACCCCTCTTTTTTCGTCGGGGGTTAAAAATGGACTTTCGTTGTGGATGATACTTAACACTATTTTATTTCTTATCTGAGTGTACCTATTTTCATTGAATCATATACATATCTATACAAATAAATAAAATTGGAGTGTCTGTTTGTAATGTCAAAATAACACCTTTTCACTAAGTGCATATCAAAGTACATACGACACCTATAACAAAAACGCGATTTAAAAAAAAGTTGTCTGTCTGTCTGTGTGTTTGTTCCGGGTAAACGGCTGGACCGATTTTGACGGCTCTTTCGCTGGCAGATAGCTGATGTTAAAAGGAGTAACTTAGGCTACTTTAATTATAGAAAAATAATTATGGTTCCGCATAAAAAAAATAAAACACATGAAATCAAAGAGTATCTCCGAAACGGGTGGAGCGATTTTGACAGGACTTTCACTGGTAGATAGCTGATGTTATAAGCAGTAACTTCGGCTACTTTTATTTTAGAAAAACAAAATTTTAATAAATGGGTCCTTTGGCGCGTGCTACGAACGCGGGAGCGGGCTTTTTTGTTAAGTTAATTTCCACGCGGACGTAGTCGCGACTACGTCCGCGTAGCACGCGCAAAAGGACCCGCTGAGCCCGCGACTAGTCGCGGGCTCAGCTAGTACCTAATAAATTCTGTGTTTGCACTCACAGTTTATATTGAACTAGATGTTAGATGTGCCCGCGACTTCGTCCGCGTGGAATAGTGTATTTGGGTACCATATTTAATATATCGAGTCAACTGCCAAAAAAAAAGTATGAAGATTCTAGCTTTAAAAATGACGATACTTCCATACAACTTTTCATCCCCCCTTTCAACCCCTTACAACCCTTTTTTCGCATTAAAAGCCTATGTATGTCCTTTCTGTCTCTAGACTATCTGTGTACCAAATATCATTTAAATCGCTTCAGTAGTTTTGGCGCGACAGCCACACAGATATACAGAGTTACTTACTTTTGCATTTATAATATTAGTAAGGATTATTTTTATATAAAAATCCAGTGTGCGTGTGCCCATAACTCTTGTCCTTCTAAACCGTTTGAACGATTTTTATGTTAAATAATTGTTTACTTTGTTATATACGAGTACCAATATCGGCAAGGGACGAGGTAGTGATAGCAAAGACCCGTACCCAAATAAACCTAATTATCATAAAACCATATCATTTAATTCAAAAGAAAAACTAATTTCGAATAACGCGCGGGCTCCGTTGTAGCAGCTGTGTCATTCTTGAAATTTGATTTCAATTAAGGAAACAAAAGTCAAAAGTTATATTAAAACGGAATATTGCTTGGTTCCTCCGTACATCAATTTAATATTTAATACATTTCCTAACGTCACGAATAAATTACAATCTTTGGTTATTCTGTCTGTTATTAGAAATTTGAAAGAAAAGGTGACATGACATTTGTAATTATAGGCGATTTTTCTTGACCCAGTGGTTTTGTTCCGGCCATTTTTGATGATCCTTTCGGAGGTTTCTTTATCTTTTTTTAAAATCCCGGCAACTGAGTATCGTGTGAGTAGCCAATTCAATAATGAAAACTTATAGTTCCAACAACTTCTGGCGTGAAATACAAGAAACAAAGTTGTATTTGAATTTCACTGTTGAGTTCATTCAGAAACGACAGGGATTCCAATTTGGTTTAACCTGATTAGCTATTATTATTCGACTGATAGTCCATTCATCTTTTCTGCTATTTTATATAAATTGGTTTTGTAACAATATACTTACTATATCTTAATGTTTTCCTGGTTCTCTGCATATTGATTCAGAAGTTAGAGCAATTCACGTAAAAATACCACTTCAGTGTTCGAAATTTCGTAATGAGAACTTAATTTTGATCATGAAGCAAATAAATCTAAATATATATAACTCAAAGGTGACTGACTGACTGACTGACAGACTGACATAGTGATCTATCAACGCACAGCCCAAACCACTGGACGGATCGGGCTGAAATTTGGCATGCAGGTAGATGTTATGACGTAGGCATCCGCTAAGAAAGGATTTTGATTAATTATATCCCCAAGGGGATAAAATAGGGGATGAATGAACCCGAAATGTTTGTTAAGTTAAATTACACGCAGACGAAGTCGCGGGCACAGCTAGTCATATATATACACCATCTTGGAATACCTAGTTTGAAAATAGTTATTTTCTGTAGATTTTGTAGCTTTAAGAAATATCTATACTCAAGTGTACAAACATGTTTAACGACTTCCAAAACAGCAGGAAGTTCTATGTTCGTCTGATGTTTTTTTTTATCTATATTCACAGAAGATCTTTTAATTATGGACCAATTTTGAAAAATCATTCCAATTGAAATCAATTAAACGTCCCTAATTATTTCTAGCTTTTTAGTGCATCTAGGATTTATTTGAAGACAAAGAGAATACAATACTACGTTTGAAGACGGTTCAATCTTTTATTATTTTTTGTCAATTTAAATGGAAGGTCAGGTCGAAACTACAAGGGCTCTGTAGTTTAATTAATATAATAGTAGGTATACTGTACATATCGATGTAACACGCTCTTCAAATGACTGAGGACATCAGTTAATGGGTATTGATTGAGCCAGAATAGAGGTGGCAATTTGACCGGTACAACGCCGCAATCTAATTGCTCCAGCGTGCTAACTAATGTCCCCTTGTAGGATATATTAGTTTGAGATGTTATCTAATATGTACATCAACAGGCTACTCGGCTGACTAGGCTGACTCGGTTTCTTATAATGTTTCCCTTGGTGGCCTTAATAAACGAGAAAATTTTAATTATAATTTTAAACACAGTTCTTATACCTTTTATACGAGTAGGTTCGTGTAACCCCTCTTTTACTCGACTATGTTTTAGGGTTCTCTAGTCCTTACGAGGAACCCTTAATATCATCCAGTCCTTCTGTCTGTCCGTCCCAGTCTGTCATAGTACTTTCACTTCTACAGTATTTGTCGGAAGTTGACGAAATTTAGTTTAGATGTCTCACTTTTAAAAATATTCTTAAAAATTAATAATTTTTTTAACTTTTAAAGATCTAATCAAAATTTACGTAGTGAATTCCGACACTTCTTACATTTTTATGATAATCAACAAAACTAGTTAGCCAAAAATATATTTTCAGTGGATTCCAGAAGATGACGATCTCGACGCCTCCCAAAAAGACGCTGCATTTAGAGATCAATGAAGGTAACCAGTTTGGGGAGACCTATTTACATTAATTGAACTAAATAGGTTGAAAAAAGTTTATTAAAGTAATTTAAAAAAGTCCCATATTTCCAGCGTAATACAATTTTCAGCATAATAATGAAAGCAAAGCATCACTAACTATCACACCTTTAGGAGAATGTAAAGGGAGAATATTTTTCTCCTAGGACAGCAGATCGGGGTAACAGCGTACTAAGCCCACACACTCGTTGCCCAATCACGTTAATTTAACGGGGCCGTTTCGTTGCCCTACTGGTTTTAGAGTGATGTACACCGGTTGAGTGATAGGGCTGTCAGAGAAGGCATAAGACAGACAAACACATAAAAAATATTCTAATAATAAAAATCACATTATACAATTTTCATGGGACATCAAACTAGGCGCGCAGGGCAAGCATGTATCTTGAGTCCAAGGAACTTGCTAGGAAATTGCTGGTTGGGTTCAGTGAGGGACGTATGATTTTACAAATTAGTTCAATTAGTGCTGTCTAAAAGTAACTGTTGTAAAGGGTATGTAGTGTGTTTGTGTGGGTATGTGGGTATGTTTGTGTAGTGTTAAATGTGTGTGGGATGTAATGATTGATTTTTAGTGTGTGTTTGAGCATGTGTGCTAGGTACGTTAGATGATAAAATTGATTGTAATTGAAAGGGATTCACAGAATATGAGTGCGACGTTTAAGTTTATATTTTTCTCTAGTGACTTATTACTTATTAATGTATTCATAGTGAAATTATAATGTGTTATCTGGTAACTACTCGTATTCGTCTTAACTGTTCATTGGCAAAATGTAAGTAGTTGTATATTCAAGTAAGATAAGTATCTATGTAAAGTGTTTTGTAGGTTTTTTTGGGTTTAGTTTTCCCAACTTTGCCAGCCCTGCAAAATGACCTAGCAAAGGATTTCAACGGCCGTTTGTTTGCCTACACCACTATGCGTGTTACGTAAGCTAAATTTTAAATCGCGGATGCCTCAAAAAGGAGTTTTGAAATGAAATAAACCGTCACAGAGCTAGGACCTGCGAACGTTGTCCTTTTGAATCACTAATGAAGTTTATTCATTCCCTTTTCAGTTATTATTTATACGAAAAACATTCAGGGATTACTCAGATTTGTTGGAAAATGCAATGGCTTCTTAGAAAATCTGAAGTTTTGTTTGGAAGATTGTTGTATAATACACATCACGCGTAATAATGCCTAATAGAGGTTTATAAAAGAAAATAATACCTAATACCTTCTTAATTGTGAACTTTATAATTTGTATTTTCAATTCCCAAAGGCGTCTACACTAATAGTAATAAGTATTAAATAATCCTATATCAATTACCATTTTGCCTACCAACAAAAATTTAACAATTATACCTATAACCTATTAATGCATTCATTCAACACATCCTACTAATATTATAAATGCGAAAGTTTGTTAGTGTGGAAGTATGTTTGTTACTATTTCATGCAAAAACTACTGAACGGATTTGGATGAAATTTGGAGCACAGATAGTTTATAACCGGGTTTAACACATAGCATACTTTTATCCCGATAATCCAATTTTTTTTGTTAGGTTAAATATTATGCGGACGAAGTCGCGGGCCACAGCTAGTAAAATATATGTATATTATAGTAAGTTGTGTATTTGTTTTATACATCGCCGATTGTGAATTTTGGACTGATTAGTATTTAAATAATGGAGTCCTACAAATGAACCCGGGTACCTATTAACTATTTTAAATTTAGGATTCATACTTTTGCCGTCGCCTGCTCTACTATTCTGGGACGGTTTCAAACGGTACTTCGCTTAAACCAGTACGCACCAGAGCTTGTCCATGTCAAGTCCCGTGGGAAATAGAGGCGCAACTAGACGACTCTACGTACGTAGGGACACAATCAAATGCCAGTAAATACGTACTAGGATGCTAGAGCCGAGCTATGGCCAATTTACTCAAGAACAGGCAGGCTCGGTCCCGGAACCATCCTCACGTAGTAGATCAGAGTAAAGTATTCCACTGTTCCATCCCCCATTAGGACGACAATGTGCGAGAAACGCATTCGGTATTGTAAACATTTATGAACTACGGGAGCTACTTAGTATCGGACGGGTTGTACGCTGTCTACTTTGTTAAATAATAAAATATATTTTACCAACTAGCTGAGCCCGCGAATTCGTCCGCGCGGAATTTAACTTGACCGCTCCCGCTCCCGCGTTCTGAGCCCGCGCGACAGGACCCATTTGTTTTTTTTTTCTAAAATAAAAGTAGCCTAAGTTACTGCTTATAGCATTAGCAGCCGTTTCGGAGATTACCCGGAACAAACATACAGACAGACAGATAAAAAAAAATCATCGCGGTTTGCTATAGGTGTCTTATGTACTTTCATATGCATTTAGTGAAAAGGTGTTATTTTGATATTACAAACAGACACTCCAAATTTATTTATTTGTATAGATATAATTTATCATCTCAAAATAAGTCCTTTATTGCTAGACACAATTACTTTGTACCAGCTACGTTACAAGTATGTTATTACAAAATATTTATAAGCTATTATATTATACACGTTAATAATGAAAGCAAAATGGTGAGGTAAGTTTTTTCAGCTAGTTCCAGACGCACTCAACGCGGCGGCAGCGGGCTCAAGTACGCATACTCTATGTGGAAAGGCAATTATGATTAATACCCTGCCTCACTGTGTTGACGGCAAATTGTTCAAGCCCTGAAACCCTGGACCTCATGTGCAAAGGCAAAAATATCGCCTTTCATAGTAGGTGTATTTGTCTCGAATGTGATGCAATAAATTAATAACTTTGTTACGATGGTAGAGTTATTCTATGACTGACTAGCTGAGCCCGCGACTTCGTCCGCGTGGAAATTTGATCCTTTCTTAGGGGATGTCTATAGTAGCTTTATGCATGCAAATTCTCAGCCCGATCGGTTTAAAATTAACAAAGTTTCATACAAACTTTCATCCCCTATTTTATCCCCTTGGGGGTAGAATTAATCGAAATCCTTTCTTAGCTAATGCCTACGTCATAACATCTACCTGCATGCCTAATTTCAGCCCGATCCGTCCAGTGATTTGGGCTGTGCGTTGATAGATCACTATGTCAGTCAGACAGTCAGTCAGTCAGTCAGTCACCTTTGGGTTATATATATTTAGATTGACCGATTGACTACATGTCATAGGGGTTAGCTCCACCAGTGTAGTACCAACCTCTTACAGATAATCAGCATAAAGTGGCTGTTATAGCTGACTGTCGTGTGTATAAGTGAGAGAGTTGGAAGCCCAACTCCTCGACCCTTCCCCTCTCTCTTTCGTACTCCCTTCAGGGCCGTTACCACGTTAGCTACTTAAAACGCAATAGAAAAGCAACCGCTTGCGTTCAAGCGTTTGAAGGCTAATTGGCGTTTGGACGCTCGCGTTTGAAAGCTAATTCGCGTTTGAACCTCGCGTTTGATACCTAATTCGCGTTTGAAGCAAATTAGCTTCCAAACGCTCGAACGCGAGCGTTTGAAAGCTTTTCTATTGCGTTTTAAGTAGCTAACGTGGTAAGGGCCCATGTGGGAAACATTCGAGCAATTGTAAGCATCTGCAGCCCATGTTAATAAACCGATCTCAAGCCTCAGAGCGATCTTGGAAATGTCAACCAGATGTCAAATGTCATACCAGTTCAAATGACATGACAGGTCAAACGCGTACTCAAGATCTATCTCGGACTTGAGATCGATTTATTAATACGGGCCTATTAGCCACAGTAACTGCTTAACATCAGCCGGATCTTGTTTGCAGTCTATGTTAAATAAAAAAGTCTAGTGTATATTATTGATAACTTAGCCCTTTTTACGTCCCACTTCTGTGGCACTTCCATTGTACCATTGTACAAGAGGCGGTATAAGTTGATTGACCATCTCTATTTCAATGTAATGTAACGTTATTTCCATACCTGTCTTCTTATATTAATACGTGAAGGTAAAACTTTGACGTAAACGTGAAGGTAAAGCTTAATACGAACATTGCGCGAACGGAGGAATTTGAAATTTGGCACACTTTTAGTTTATATAGTGAAGGAGTGCAGAATGCAGAATTTTTAAATTATATTACTTAGACATACATTAAAATCAATAAATAAATCATTACACACACACCTTTGTAACCTGCACACCGACTGACTGTCTGTCTGGCAAACGGTGACAGTTTTGGAGGGCGGGACTTCCATAGTGCATTCTGCGTGCCAGTATCAAATAGTCTTTGACAATAAAACCTTAATGACGATTAAAATTTAAATAAAGTAGATTAAATATATATTCATCTACCACCATTTACTTATAACTAACCTAACTCGAGCCTAATGATTTGTAAACTGCCGGCAATATCGAGCATATAACATAATACCGCTCCAATCTGGGTGTTTAATGTGATAATGAAGTGGCGAGGGACGACAGAAGAGCGATGCAGACATCGCGCATGCCGTTGAATAAGTAATGAATGTTCTCACACGAAATGAGGCGGTTGGATTTTAAAGAAAATAAACTATCTAGCTATGTAGGTACATATAGTCCATTTCACATATTACGAAGTCCTGTTGATGCGGCGCTGTACTCGTTATTCACTATTTATATTTACGCCTTGTGTAATTTATTTACCTATTTTTCCGTGAGACATCATCTCATGTGGAAAGGACTAATACCTCTACTCTCTGGAAAAAACATTTATGTAGGTATATAAAGTTTGAAGACATACAATTTTTAAATGGCAGTATAAGTTACACAATACAAGTATCAGTGGTCCTCAAACTAGGCGCGCGGTGCAAGCCTGTATCTTGATCTTGTAGATACTATTATGTTTCTAGATTTTAATTTACGCGAACGAAGTATAAAGTAATTAACACGATAATCATTGATAAACTACTCTCTCGGAGAGTGGTTTAGGAAGTGGCGAATAGAGGTAAACCCGGACAAAAGTACAGCTGTACTTTTTGCCAGGTCCGCCTCTCGATGCCTCTCCAAACGCCACACTCGTTCCAACTTAGGTACTGTCTCTTTGTACAAGCAACCTATCCCTTGGTCCAAGTCAGTCAAATATCTCGGGGTCACTCTCGATGGCACCATGACCGTCGGTCCTCACATAAAAAAAAAACATTGATTAACTAGTTATCTAAGTTTATTGATGTGTTGTTGAATAGCGATACGAGTGCAGTTAAAGTACAGTTAGGTACATTATAAGTACTGACTGAGTAGATTTAAAAAACTTTCATAGCTAATGTCAATTTTCAGTATAATAACTACTTATAAACTATCTAAAAGTAAAAGAGAATGCAAGTTTTTATCTTCTTCTAAATATATATAACTCAAAGGTGACTGACTGACTGACTGACTGACACAGTGATCTATCAACGCACAGCCCAAACCACTGGACGGATCGGGCTGAAATTTGGCATGAAGGTAAATGTTATGACGTTGGCATGCAGGTTGATGTTATGATTTTGATTAATTCTACCCCCAAGGGGATACAACAGGGGATGAAAGTTTGTATGAAACTTTGTTAATTAAATTCCACGCGGACAAATTCGCGGGCACAGCTAGTTTAATATAAATATTTATTTATTATACCTACTCACGTCCAAAAGCAACTATTGTTAGCCGCAATAGTTCACTAAAATAAGTAGGTACTTAAGTGAAAAATTGAAGAAGATTAAGGTAACACCTACTTGTGGGGCGAGACGTTTACGACCGAAAAGCACTGTGCAAAATTCAGCAGTAAATTCGACGCAATACGCTGCGACGTCTGCTGACAATGGTATAACCCAAAGCATCTAAATCCAAGACTTTCTGGAAATAAATCTATAGAGTTATCGGCTGCGACATTTGAGAGACTTGAATTTAACAACTCTAATTAAAGCTTTTATTGTCGTTGGTCTTTAAGGTCAATCATTGCTAAATAAACATTACGTTATATTTATGTACCAGAAATTGCCTGTTTAAGCCCCTACGAAAAATAAGGGCTGTTATAAGTTCAACATGTGTGTCTGTATGTGGCATCGTAGCGCACAAGCCGATGTACCGATATTAACAAAAAAAAAATGTTAGAAAGTTATTGTGTTAGAGAGTGTTCTTAGCTTTGTTGCATGAAAATCGGTTCAGCCATTTGAAAATTATCAGCTCTTTTGTATTTAACAAAGCTGTCGCATTAGGGGTTTTAAAATTTTTCAATTTAGAGTTATTTGTTATTGCGTCTATACAAAATTAGACGAAACGAAAATATTACTACTAAGCTCTTGGTTACGGCTATGACAAGGACAGCTACACACTGATTAAATTAGTTTGTGCACCAACAGAATTGGCAGCTTTTCCTACTATTTAATTAGATAACTATTATCTTATATGTATATCTACAACTCCGTAGTAAGAACCTTAGAAGCCCCAGACGACAACTGTAGCTGATTTTTAAGCTACCTGCCTCATATAATAAGAAAGACTAGTACAATAGGCAGGTACCAACAATGACAATTTTTTTTAGAATGTCACAGTATAAAGCAGTAAGATGCTGTAATACTGTAAGATTCTTGAGCAGGCCAGCCCTTGTTTTATGGGACTTGGCACACCCTGGTAGATTTACTACCTGTGGAATAGGTGGTGGCACCTATTGGTCCGAACCAATATTTTTTTATTTATAACAAAACTAGCTGTGCCCACGGACTTCGTCCGCGTAGTATTTAACGTAACAAAAATTTCGGGATTATCGGGATAAAAAGTATCCTATATATTAATCCCGGTTATTAACTATCTGTGTTCCAAATTTCATTCAAATCCGTTCAGTAGTTTTTGCGTGAAGGAGTAACAAACATACATACATACATATATACATCCACACTCACAAACTTTCACATTTATAATATTAAGTAGGATCTGCTAACAAAGGTGGAGCCGCCTGATAATAAGAAGTTACCGTCTTCGCACTTTTTTTTCTAACTTTTTTTATCTTCATCCGGACAGAGGGCCAGCTCAAGGGCGCCACGAGGGGCACGACCTCGGCTTGGGCCGCTGCCGAGAGGTGGCGAGGGTAAGTCTACCACCGGATCGGAACGCGACCTCGGCTGAGAAGATTGTGTCGCACGTTGTCGACTTGATGGGCAGTAACAGACAGAAGAAGAGGAAGGGGGTTGGGCTTTCAGCTCTCCCACTCGACGTACGAAATGCAGCCATAATAGCAACTTCGCACCGATATATATATATATTTTTTTTTAAGATTACTAGCAATGTGTGTTTATCACATTACTACGAGTAGTATTCCCTTTAGCCCCTCCAACTAAGCTAATGCTTGTGCTAGGAGTGGGCTCACGTCAATAGTTCAATGGCCAGGATGGGGATCGAGCCCGGAACCTCTCAGCTACGAGGACGGCCCCTCTAACCACTAGGCTATTGACGCTTCATTTTATTTACTTATATAAATTTAAATCTAAAATACTTACTTACCTAATCCTACTAATATTATAAATGCGAAAGTTTGTGAGTGTGGATGTATGTTTGTTACTATTTCACGCAAAAACTACTGAACGGATTTGGATGAAATTTGGAACACAGATAGTTTATAATCGGGATTAACATATAGGATACTTTTTATCCCGATAATCCGGAAATTTTTGCTAAGTTATATACTACGCGGACGAAGTCGGTGGGCACAGCTAGTTATTACTATTTATGTTATTATGACCAATGAGAATAAGGGAAAAGAAGAAACCTACAACGTTCAAAAATAAAAAAGGGAAGAAAGGTCTTGATAGTTACAGATGCTATTGTTTTTATTCTTTGTAAAAATAAGTAATTCGAAACACAAGGCTTTTTTATAGCCTCTTCCACTTTTGTTTAAAAGTTTTACCGGCAGTATAACAAGTTACGCTTTAAATTTGCTACCGAATGGCTATGGTAATCGGTAATGAAAGTTATCAGGTCCCCTCTTAACTACCTCATGATAAAAGTTTTCAAGGCAACTCGGACGGTACATGTGGCTCATGCAAAATTGCTATCTACTGTGCTTATGAAGAATATCAATAAATTATGATTTTATTGAACAATCTCCCAATGCAAACTTTTAAAACTACAAAAGAGCTGCTAATTTTAAAACGGCTGAACCGATTTTCATGAAACATAGCTAATAACACTTTCGATCAGAATAGCTTTCTAACCAAAAAAACAAACAGCGCTTTGGCGCTACGATGTCACAGACACCCACACAGATACACATGTTATACTTATAACACCCCTCTTTTTTAGTCGGAGGTTAAAAATATCTAAAAGCAAAAGGTATACTCTTAAACCTGCAAAACTAACAAAGCACTACGTTAAAGGAACCGCACCCATGAAGTTTAAACGGTAATAAAGTGGGCGTAGACTCGATACTTTCCTTTTGAACTATTGCCTATCAGGTAATAACATAGAGAAATAGTTAAGTAGGTAGCAGGTAGTTTACCCGACTGAAATATCGTTCTATCTAAAATCATTTACCTATATCACTAGCTGGCTACATAAGAACTTTACCTTGGTAGTACTTCACTGAGAATTTTCTAGAGAAGTTATCGCTGCCGGCCCTTGGGACTAGCCATTGCGCCCGTGCTTCCCCGGCCCCTTCACCGCTCCCACGTAATAACGACCGACTTTATAACCGACAGGGTTAAAACCGACAACATCTTCCCATATCTTCTTTCCCGCCGCACCACCGAGCGACGCCCGAATGAAATCTAAACCCGCGATTACAATTGGTCCCGTCGGAGTCCGTAACTTATCCAAAAATCCGAGGTGATTTAATGTGCGCCAAGAAGTCACGGTTTTAAAACGATCTCAGCCGCCACTGAGCCCCGGAAGGCACCCTTGAGATTTTTCTCGTTATATTCCTTTGACCACGACTTCCGCATTAGATTTGGGACAAAAAATGTAAATAACGCTGTTTAAATAATAATGTTACCACAAGGTATTGTTCTTTATCCTTAAATCTCAGCTTAATATCTCAGCTTACTGCTTCACAAAACTCGTATAGCGGTCACAATTCCTATACCAAAAGCTTATTAAGTGCAGGTAATTAGTGTGCATACAGCCAAAGTCAAAGTTTAGTCGTTATTTAGCACTTACAAATTGTCATTTTGACATAGGTACTCTCCTTGAGTTTATAAACGGATCGGAAAGCGATTTCCACTGAGCAGATCCGGCAAGAAAGTCAGCGGGCTTGTTGTTGTTGTTTTAATGTTTTTTTTTCAGCTTATAGGAGGTTCCAGCTGAAAATCAGCGACTGACTCATGCTAAGCTGGACACCTGTTTGACGCAGCAATGAGACACACTGCATCTTTATCTGAGTCACTGTAAGTACTACGGTGATCCCAGAGCTCGATTCATTTTTCATATATTTAATGTTCGTAGTATTGCACCAAATCCTACTAATATTATAAATGTGAAAGTTTGTGAGTGTGGATGTATGTATGTTTGTTACTCCTTCACGCAAAAACTACTGAACGGATTTGTATGAAATTTGGAACACAGATAGTTTATAACCGGGATTAACATATAGGATACTTTTTACTCGATAGTCCCGAAATTTTTGTTACGTTAAATACTACGCGGACGAAGTCGGGGGGCACAGCTAGTAATTATATAATTTCGTGTCTCGTGTTGTCTGTAGCTGAGTTACTTAATGTTTTCTTACTTTGTATTTTTTTTTAAATAATTATTTGGGTAAACTGATGGTGACACAATACTTACGGCAATAATACACGAGTGTTAATATTGTGACATAATTTACGCTAATTTATCCTACAATTTTGAATTACGGACATGATTTAGTCTGTATATTTTTAATGAGAATGTCTCATAAAATTGCACTTGCTTTTTATCTGCGTGGATAAAAATCACACCGTAAAACGATTGGATTGAGGTTATTTGAACGGCAACCGAGGCGAGGGACCGCAAGACCCAGTTTTAATGGTATTTTTATTGTTCCAACGAGACGGCACATTTCGCTTCTCCACGCGAGAAATATTTATAAAATTCAATTTTTACTATTTACCTATCCATTTAATGGTGTGAAAATATGAATTGAGTGGTGGGTGGGGTTTTTAACCTTAACGTTTAGCGACAGTTTATTTTGCTTACAGAGCTTTAACTATTTTTGTATTACACCTGAACAAACCAATTTATAGAGAAACCCAAAGTTTAATGTAGGTAGGTATTAACGTATTTTTTTTTAAATACAGCTACTTACTTATACTTATTCTGTTTAAATATAACCCAAGTACCAGGTAAGAAAATTTAATTAAAAGTCGCTCTACAGTTTCAATTGAGACTCGAACTTGGGAAGGCATTAGCGTAATCATAATAAATCAAATTTCAAGATTCAATATTCTATCGGTTTTAAAACAACATCTCGAGGTTTATTTTATTTTATTAATTGTACTTATAACATTAAATCGCCAACGTAGGCTAAAATAATACCTATTTGAAAACGACTGTGTAGCAAATATTAAACACCGTATTGTACAGTTTATATTATAATAACTTGAAACAACATCTGCGCCATTTTTAAGCACTTACACCCTCTGCAGAGATTTTATTATCTCCAAGCTTAATTCCATCGTGTTAATTGTGGCTCGCAACCACATAAAATCCTTTTGATTCTCTGTTAAAAATGTTAAAAGAATTTGTAGACAAAGCGCCACAGCTTAGAAACTATTTCCTCCACGTACTCAGATAGCTACGTACCTACTTGAGTATTAACTTTTTTCGACGTGGACAATTTTAACTGTTTGGGAACGTACCAAGGCTGTAAAGTTTCCAACTAGTCTCTTTACGACGGTTCTCGTCGTAACGGAATGATTGCGGACTGAGTTTTCCACAGTAAAATGCAATAAGTTAAAAAGGAATTGTCGTGACACGAATGTATTACAATTGGGATGCCGTAAACCCATCCTCGGGTGCCGAACGTGACCGCGCGATCTGAATTGTATTACTTTATATGGAAATATATTAATATTTTTTAATCTAGCCAAATGCGTATGACGAGGTTGCATCATAACTCAGGAGCTAGATAGCCGAGTGGCTTCATTTACTGGCATTACGCCAGCTTGTGTAGAACAAAATGTTAAGTTTTGAATAACCCCGTTTAACATTAGGTTATGTTCCGAATCACCCTGGGACCGCTGCGGCGGCAACGTTGAAGATGACTTCACATCGCTACAAGATATTTTTCGCTTAACAGGAACTAACTATAAAAGCCAAGTCAAGACTTTGCTAAAATTGTATTTTATTTTTACAGGAAAAAGCACTGGATTATAGCAATGATGTTTTACCGCCCGTGTGGTTAGTACTTCGATAAAATAAAAGTAGCCTAAGTTACTCTGTATGATATCAGCTATCTGACAGTAATAGTCCCGCCAAATTCAGTCCAGCCATGTCAGAGATTATCCGGGACAAGTAGACCGACAGACAGACAGACAACAATTTTAATAATTGTCTTTTTTTGTTACATGTAGGTACCAATAAGCTATCATTTTGATATCTCAGACAAATTTATTTATTTGAATAAGTAGATTCTCAGGCAGTAGTAATATCTTAATATATATAACTCATAGGTGACTGACTGACTGACTGACTGACATATTTATAAGTCTGGAAGCCACCTGGAATATGTAAATTATAGGCCGATAGCCATATTGTCGGTCTTTGACAAAATAGTGGAAAAAAATATCGTTGGTCAAATTAGTAACTTCTTAGAAGGTCACAATATACTGTCAGACTCGCAGTATGGTTTTCGGAAAGGGCGAAGCACTGTCTCGGCGTTAACGGCGTTTGCTGACTATGTTAATGAGTGTCTAGACTCTGGTAAACAGCTGATAGCACTCTTCATTGATTACAAAAAAGCATTCGACACACTGGATCACGACATATTGCTGCAAGCGATGGATGAGTGTGGAATACGTGGACCCACGAATAAGTGGTTTAAAAGCTATCTGTCTAACAGAAGAATAAGAACGTTCATAGCTGGTGTGACTGGGGAGGAGGCAGGTGTGGATCTCGGAGTGCCGACTGGATCAGTTTTTGGACCAGTAGGCTATATAATGCACGTGAACAGTGTGTCGAATGTTGTAAACAAATGTCGAGTGTTCATGTACGCAGATGACATGTGTGTAGTTTATGCTTCGAAAGATATACTGCAAGTACAGCAGTGTATACAGGAAGACTTCGAAAGCATTACTAAGTGGGCCCATGACAATGGAATAATTTTAAATCTGTTAAAAACAAAATGCGTGCACTTACACTCGCCATACAATTTACGAGCTAAAGCTGTGCTCAGAGAGAATCTTGAGGTAATAGGACATACGTACGAATGCTTGCATGATAACAAGAATAATTGCAGGTGCGTACATTTAGAGTATGTTAGCTCATTTAAATATTTGGGGCTGAGTATAGATAGGAATTTTAATTGGAAAACTCATGTAACCGATATTTGTAATAGATTGAGATCTGTATTAGGAAAGTTCTATCAACTTAAAAACGTAGTGAATAAACACACATTACTGATTGTTTACTACGCACTTGCTGACTCACTAATTAGTTATGGACTTATTGTGTACGGACGTACCTTCAAAACATATTTACTAGAAATAAAGAATATACAGATAAGACTGATCAAGTACCTCGTTAGCAAACAGGTTAAGATACAGTGTAACAAAGAATACAATAAATTATTTTCCATTTGTAAAATCTTGCCAGTAGATACAAAGGTTGAGTATTTGATAGGGTTAGAACACTATTATAGTGATAATTTCAAAGTAAATGTGATAAATAAGTATAACACAAGGAGTGTGAGAGAGAGAAGACTAGTACAACCAAAAATAACGAACTATTACGGAAAAAGAACGTCTAAATATATGGTGCCAAAAGTATTCAATAAAATAGATTTATTAAAGAGTAACTCTAACATAAGCAAAGGTGTGTTAAAATCAAAACTGAAAAACTTTTATCTAGAAGACGCGGACTCGTCGTCGGGCTGTGATGGGCGGTGAGTTCTAGGCCGGAGTGGCCAGCCCTAGCTGGACACTCTGGTTTGGAATTCATGGTCTGAGTAGGTCGGTGTCGGTCTGTCGTTGTCGAGAAATAAATTTCCGAGACAAATGTAGCAGTAAGAAAGATTTAGTAGTAAGTAATGTATTATGTTCTAGTTAATAAGTAAGGTTATTTTGATAAACGAGCGCTTCTCGCCATCAAACTGTTAAGTTTGGCGAGTAAAACAAATGTAAATAATTTTGTACTTGTTATTTTGAGAGAAATAAAAAAAAAAAAAAAAAAAAAAAAAACATAGTGATCTATCAACGCACAGCCCAAACCACTGGGCGGATCGGGCTGAAATTTGGCATGCAGGTAGATGTTATGACGTAGGCATCCGCTAAGAAAGGATTTTGATTAATTCTACCCCCAAGGGGATAAAATAGGGGATGAAAGTTTGTATGAAACTTTGTCATTTAAATTCCACGCGGACGAAGTCGCGGGCAAAGCTACTAATAGTATATATCTTAGTTAATTTAGACTATAGCGACCGCTAATGTATTCGGTAGGAGGCCGTTGTACGAGTATTGCCCTTTCATTATGTTCGTGGTTGAAATAGCTTATCTTAGCGAGGAATGTGTGGTCACACTTAGTCCCTTTTCCACCTACTCCTTAATCCAAACTTCATATTACATGAATGTCATAGGCAGATTATCACCCATCGTTATGTGGCTCTAGAAATATTGGGTACTACTTCTGTAAGGACCAAATCAAACGGACTGCGGGCCATTTGACCGTAATCCAAAATTGTCCCTCCACCTAAATAACGTTCATACATACAAACAAACTTATTACTCTACTTACGTCCCATGAAGATTTTTACCAAGTCAACCGTTCTAACACACAATTATTAAGGTATCCGCACCCTAATTATAAACCTGTCTGGTTCCTGCGAGTGTTCGTGCAGTAACCTGAGCGCTGCTACTCGTAGGCTAACCTCCGGTGCAAAAAGGAGAACAAACAAAAGCCTTTTCCTCAATTAAGCAATTTGTGTGGACATAAATTGTACCAATGTATGGCGCTCACTGCTTTCCGGGAGGTTCAGGTTGCAGTATAGAACGCCCGTTCATTCCGTGCTAAATGTACAAACGTGGTTACTTACCATTTTGTTATGATACTTGCTTACGAATTTACTGGAACGTAGCAACGGCAAGAATATCCTACTGATTTCATATTACAAATATGAAAGTTAAGTTCAGATCGTTACATGAAAATGTAACAAAATAAGTTGGAGAACCAAGACCTTTGATAAAAGAAGTTTATCAAAGACCAAGACTCACTCAACTCTGCGCAACGTCTTTTCTAGTAAGCTGCTTATCCTCCTATGAGTATCATCGTTAGATGGATATTAACGACAAGACCTTGAGGTTATGCCATTATTATATGGCAGATTTCCTCTCAATGGAAGGGGGATTTAGGCCTTAGTCCACCTCCCAGGCCCAGTGCGTGTTGGGAAGCATCACACGCCTATTGAGAGACATGCAGGTCTCCTCACTATACTTTTCCTTCACCTCAAACTGTGAGATGTAGTATTATGAATGACTGGAAAAAGAAGGAAAATTCAAAAGCATTGAAATAGAAAATGCCGATATCATACTTCATTCGATGCACATACTGCTGAACAGCTTGCAACACGAACCCGCATAGCGTTTTAATATTTTGCTCAAACAAAAAGTATATTTCTCAGGGAGATAGTTGCTGAAATCAATCTTAAAACTGTACATTTTCATTGCAGCGGCGCGCAAATAACGGGACTCTGAATATATAACGAACTTCTTCACCTCAACGGGTGCTAACTTATTCGACTCAAATAATTCGAGTGCGTCCTCGTCCGGAAAGACTGCGTCTCTGTGCAATTAAATGTTTCAGCTTTCATTGCGAGAAACCTGAAGTCACTTCTTTGAATACGTTTCAAATTCGCACGTCAGCCAAAACGGTGGTCCCGAAAACTTGTCATCACACTTAGAGTGTGACATGACGAATTGCTCCGCAATAAGCTTCTTCATGTAGCTGGAATTTAAGATTTAAATTGCATTATTCAGACTTGTGTTAAAAAGAGTTTTTGAACTCAGAATACCTATTATTTTTGATGTGTATACTTCTGTGTTACTATGTGCGTTGAACGGGAGCGATTCGTTATTCCTTTAGTTTGATCTCATGATACCTACTGCATCCGTCCCTAGCCTGCGTTATAGAAATATGGGAAATGGCCACTCGGCCGCCCAAGCCATCTTCACGACCGCTCACAAACTTTTATGTTGTGAAACTTGGCTGTTTGCGCTTGACATTTATTGCTTTTATATTTTACGAGCTGGAGAGAGACGACTTGCTAAATGTTGCTGCACAGTGTAACGCAAGAATAATCGCGTTAACTACGAGCTCACTTCATTTTACAATATCATTATGGTTTTAAAAACATGCAAATTCTCTCGCCATTTGCTAGCCATATTTTATATCTGACTACGATTGTATAATATAAAAAATATCTTTATTTAAACAATATTAATTAAGTCTATTTACGATATTACAATGACTTATAATCCAACCTAATCTAACTAAAATTAATATATAAACAAAAATAAATAAATAAGTAGATATACAAAAGTGCTTCCACATGCCCAGGAGGCTGACCGCATCACCGCGCTGAATAGTGAGGCTTATTTGTTGTTCGTTTCTATATTAATTCGGTAACAAATGTATGTCGTAACAAACTGATAAATCATATACCAACTGATGGTAAGAAAGCACTTACGTCCATTACTCTGAACTGTTTAAACACTAACTAACTACTCATCTTAATCACCTAAGCAATGTATATTGAATAAGAAAATCAGTGCGCGTGGAAGTTTTATCTACTTACCTTTCCAAGTTCCTCAAATTTACATTTTACGTACTTCAAACTAGACCCGGATCCTCATTCGGAACTTTCGAACACTAATATTCAATTCCGTCCGAATAAGTGTTGCCAAACTATCGATTGTCTATCGATAGATTACCAATACTATCTTGACCTCGTAAAATAGTTACAACATCGAGAGCGCATCGATATTATTATTAGTATTGATGACATGCAATATTATCCATAGTATCGATTCTATTAAGTACAGTGAAGTCAATCAATCAATCAATCAAGTGAAAAACATCATTATTAATACTATATTATAAAGTATCGCTAGTATACTTTATAATATAGTATTAATACTCAATAGTATAGACACCATCGATACTATTGCTTGGCATCAATATTGTGGCTAGTTTTCAAGGTTAACTATCGATACATCAACTATCGATAATTAGGCAACACTAATCCGAATAAACCTCTCTCTTTCTGGTCCATTACCGGAAGAGAGAGACGGTGCTACTCCAATATAAGCAAAGAAACGTCCTAAAAACGCCGGGTATAGGCCTGAACCCGACCTTGTTTCCCATCGGCTTTCTCCCAGAGAAGCGATTGAGATCAAACTTGCTCAAATTTGCAATGGAAATATCTTTTTATTTCCCCTTTGAGCTTTCAGGGTTTAAAGGGGCCCGGATCGTCAACTGCTTAAGGATATTAAACTTCCTAGTCGCCGGGTTAAAGTTATTTTTGCGGAGATTTTGGGAGCGAGGAACAACGATTGAAATGCTACGATAATGAGCAATTATACAAAGAAGAAGATGTTCCCTGACAAAACAGCCGTAAACCACTCTCTCATTTATAAGAACACATTTTCCACAGTACCTATTTTACGCAGCGTGAGGTAGACAAATAAAAATATCAGATTTCTACCACAAATACATTTATTTAATGTACAAAATCAAAATAACAGATTAATGTTGTGGAATAATGAAAATGTAACGAGATAATTTGCTGATACACGCCTCGGGTCATGCAAAGACAATATGGCTATCAAATTTCCATTATTGCTCACATTAAAAGTAACTTACTCCTTCATTATTTTATTGGGTTACTAAAAGCACTAACTAGCTAGGAGTGATCAAGTTTTTCAGTGAAACTTTGTGGAAGACGTGCAAAGTCTGCAAGCTGGCCGATCGGCGCGGCGCCTAACAAGTAACCACAGCCATGTTACAATCACGTGCTGAACTAAGTTACGGGCTGTTACAAAAACGTGTTGCAACTACAATCAGTTATGTTCTACTAGCGCTTGAACAGGGGCGGATTTAACCGTTTGTACAGCTAGATGCAGCAGCGCCATCTAGTATTAAATGATGAAAAAAAAATTTGTATGTCTTAAAAAATCTCATAAATTTTCAAAAAACATGTGAATTCCGCCAACCCGCACTGGACCAGCGAGGCGAATTATTTACGGCCTGAATCCCCCACGTAGTGAGGGGAGGCCTGTGCACGGGAGTTAGACGTCAAAAGGGCTAAATTATTTTTAGGTATATTATTAATATTTGTATTTTGCTTGAGCACATGATTTCTTTGAAATATGTATTTTCGTATGTCATATTTACTTGGGCATAAATTACAGAAGTTGAACCAAAAAAATATGATGAACGTACCTACCTTTTAAAATAAATAAAACCAAGTATGAAGTACTATAAATAATTGTAGTTTTAAGTAGGTGTTCCTACCTACTTATATGCTCGAAAGAATATTACATTTTGTCAATTTACATGAGATGGATTTGACTTAGGGACTATACAATTTATTAATGAAACCAAAGTTTAAAATTTTATCATGCCATATCAAATCTTAAACAACTAATTGAATCTAATACCTACTTTTATAATTTTTTTTGTCAAGTGGTTAATAAAATAACGGGTGAGTGGAGCAGGGAGTACTGGCATTGCTGAGAATTGTGGTTTATGCGAAAGGGAGAAGATCAGGGTCCCGAGCGGGGGGTGGGGGATCCCTCGTCTCGAGAGCGACGCGCGCACCATCTACCAGACAAATATATGCTAAGTTTAAAGAACAAAGAAAGTGCATAATAACACTTCAGGAAGACTGTGTCGACCGACGGGTGCACGACTTAGTGCAACTTGCAACATGAATTTTAAACTCTATGAACATTTTGAGAATCTCAACTATTAAATAGCACTTTAAATTAATTTATTTTTATTTTAGATGTATTTATATTTTATTATTTAAAAATACACATGATTATCGGGTTAGTGAAAAGGGAGCAAGTGAGAGCGCGATTCGGCGCGGCGTGGGCGGGGCCCCGCGTTCCATGCCACACTCGGCCGCCATCAGTCGCCCCCAAGTCTCAGGTTTGCACACAGCATCCCGTCAGTTTATCGCCTCATATTCCCCTCAATATAATATCCAAAACCACCCAAGTAACGTATATTTACTATGTAATTCAAAATTTAACATATGAGACTGTATTTCAATGAAAATGGTGGTCCACACGCGCTCGGTAACGGGATGTGCCGGTTTGTTGTTGTTGCAAGTCGTGGTGCTGTCGGCACAGCCGTTTGCAGTAGAAAAAATTGCAGTCGGTAAGTCTCACTAAGCACGTGCCCTATTAGCTTTCAAAAATGTACTTTAAAAGCTGCTTGTATTTAATTCACTCGCCGTGTATCCGCTCGTTCTCGTCTGCAGCGCTTAGCTATAATACTGTGATAACTTTAATTGCTTGTTATTTTAAGTAAAAAAATATGTGTTTTGCTTTCATCTCTCTTCAGCGCGTTGTGTTTTCCACGGTGTACCCGTAATTACTATGTAAGAGGATGGATCGTGTGTCTCATTCCCGCGCGAAGCCGTCTCTCTCACTCGCCGAGCGTAGGGTTGGGTAGGGGTGAACAGTTCTCAGGCGAGTTTTAAAAATAACTTCGTTTTGTTTCGATATACCGACGCGTCGATGCCTTCATTCTATAACTCAATGAGGTAAAGTGTCATGTTGCAGAAACAAAAACTGGGAAAATATCAACAATATATATGTATATACCCGTTGTTGAATATAATAACCAATATATTTTATGAAACCCAATGAAACTCCAATATTGAACATTCATTAAACTTTGATGACTTTTACGAATTCTGAAATAGGTGCGTCAAGGTAATTTATACCAAAAATATAATAACGCGATGACGTGTACGTATTAGAATTTAGCGAATTTAGCTATTAAATATATACTATAAATAAATATAAATTATAAAATAATTTTGATAATATCCACTTAACATAAGTAAACACGTACCTATTTACTACTAAATGCAGTAATTACATAATTATATAGGTACCTACATAAACTTATTTTTAATCCGTTTGGATATGGAGTAGGTAATGTATTATTAAAAAATAAGATTAGTTCCTTGTCCGTACATTAACTTTTAGCACTAGAGTAAGTTTATTTCTCAAAACTCACCAAAACTTGCGCAGGATTAACTACCAAAGTGTATTAATTAAGGTAGTTAGAACCAATACTGTTAGTTTAAACATCTCCGTCCTTTGCTAGCGACGCCGCACTTCAAAGTTAGTACCTACTTAACTTACTCTCCAAGACTTTGATCAATAAAGGTATTCGTAGACGACTTCGTCCGAACGTACAGGGGTGCTACTCTTGAAAACGATAATCGATATATCGTGACATTTGTCGTGTCGAACCCTACTCTAAGTTCCATCGTTTTTAATGTCGTGTTAATGTCGGAACGAACGATTCATAATCCGATATATCGAGCTTAACCCTACTCTTAGGTTTAAATGTCGGACACGAATATTCGAATTTGACAACGACCAACACGTAATTTTTGCGATAATCTCAACGACACCTCTTAGGACGTCGTCGGCATTATCGTTTGGTTAATTTTATAGCAATTCGGTGTAAAGTGACATTTAAATTCGTGATAAATAAATAATAAATGAATAAAACAGTTGCATGATGAGATGTTTCAGATGTTATATTGATGTTTTATCAGTGTAGCCATGAGCTCCTCTGGTAACTTCTGTAAAAGTTTTAGATTACAATGTCATGATTTTTCCCTTTGAAGCCATAAGGAAAGAAAATATTGCCCATAGAAGGAGGAGGCAGCAAATGCGGGAACATTTCAATAATATATAAGCATTCCCGATGATTAATTTGTCAAGAAGCGATAAAATAAAAGTAAAAGCAAGTTTTGTTTAGGTTTATGACCACATATTAACTCAATACGCTTGTAACCATACATAGAAAAGTCTATATATAATACAATGGATAAAGTGAAACGGCGCTATACAAAAAACAGCGAGTGTGAAAGAGCTAGCGAGTCTTATGTATAAATATTAGTTTCTTTATCTATTTTTGTGTCGCTGCCCCACAGATAAAACAAATGAGGCCATAGAGAATATTCCGGTTTTCAACAAACTTTGCATTTATTATTCGTATCATTCACTCCGAACATAGTCTATGGATACGATACACGACAAGGAATTCGAACATTTGTTAGAGTAGGGTAAGGACGATATATTCGAAGTAATGTCGTATCGTTTCGAATGTATCGTTGTCGATTTGCAGAGTAGCAGCCCTGGACGCAATAAATCTCGATTGTTATTAAACATGAGTTTTTATAGCTGCTTATTAAGGCTACTAACAACTGCGGAATATTCGAGCAACTTATCCGCAGTGGTATCTTTGCCAAACTTAAAATATACTTTGTCCACGTTTACACAAGGCACATGATGGGCTCAAATATTTTTTGTTATCGTGGTCGATATTGGAAAATTAAAATACACAATTTAATGCTATGTCCGCTACTTATTCAAACGCTCAATTATTTTATGGGTCTTTAGCAACACCATAATTATACTTACTCGTATTATCACATAGCGTATAATTCCCGCGAATTCTCCGCGGTAGTCGGTTGTATCCTTTGAAGGTTGTTCTTAGCCAGGTTCTTCAGTACATATAATAGGGCTATGGCACGGTCGCTGATCACGAAGAAATTCGTACAATGGCCTCTTATTACCTGCCTTTGTCACTCCCGCGTAAATCTAATACGTCTCGCTCACACAGTTGCCAGTCACACGCAGTTCACGGCAACTGTGTGAGCAAGACGTATTATTAAATGGTTATAACATAAAGTTTTTTGAGGTAACCTCCAAGCACATGAAATGTTGTGAAATTTCTTTTATTAGTTTGAACTCAGATTAAAACAGGTATAGTTTTCATATGTAAATAAAATCTTTTTAATCATTAGCTTTTGCCATTACGAAACCAGAGCCATATACTGAAAAGCAACGTACCGTAATTACCTGACTAGGATAGTTCGTTTCATGGTTCCGTAGTCTAGGTGCACCTGCGATACAGCCGCTGCATCGGACGCAGACAAAGGGGATTGCAGCCTGGATTATTTTCTACGGTGATGGAAAACAGCGCTGTTGCGTCCTTTTTTCAGATCACTGTGAATAAAGCAAATCCGTTTATAGGTGACCGTACATTGGATGCGATTTTTTCATTCATGTATTTTTTTAGGTTAACAAAAAGTCTTTTTTTATATTTTGAATCGAATATTTTTTTCTGGTTTCAACAACATCCTCGTGTTGTAGTATATTTTTTTGACAAAATAGGTATTTATAAAACGTAACTATATTTTAATATAGTGTTTCAAAAATCCGTTATTATTATTTACAGCTACATTTATACGGCAGCTGACACGTAGATGCTTAGCGAAGATAAACTAAACGTAACTTTTCTGAGCTACGGATCTTTGATTATTTATCAAAGCTTTGATGTTGCGGTCTTAGAACAATGGCCGAAAAACAGTGTAAACTGCCTTTATGAGTTCATCCAAAATATTACAAGTAATTAAAACTGCTGAAAAAAAAAAAATGTTAAAAAAAATATTTAAAAAACCAATGCTCGATAATCATCCAAACCACTATTTTGCGAACTTTTGAAACAACTTGAATAATATACGACCTTAAGCAGGATTACCCACCTTAATTCATGTCCCGTCCAAATTTACCTCCGCATAAGTGTACGAGGAAGCACTCCGCCGATTAAATTGGAACCGCTATTAACCCTACTAATTCGTTTTGACTGCGATTTTACCAGTTCCAATAGAAGACAATTAGAAGTAATCCCTTGTCCGTTCTCGCACTGTACAAATTTGGCCGGATCGAATCAACGGGAATCTGTTTAAATTGTAGAAGGGTTCAATGAGATGGTTAAGTTGATATTACACACAGAGTAGTGCATTGATAAAAAAATAATGCTGTCTAGGGACGCCTGAAAGCAGCGAAGCTTTATAGTACCTATAACGCATAGGACGCGGCACTGCCACTCTGTATACCCATATATCTCGTGTAACGCTACTGACGCTTAGCACGGATAGAGTGGCCGCGCGGCGAGCGCCCCGAACGTCCGTATAAAAAGCTTCGATTCGAGATTTTCGAAGTACGAGTCGTACTCTCTTGCGATACCACACATTCTTGCAATACTACTCAGCAATTATGGATTGCTATACGTGCGATACTATGACTGTTGAACCAAACTGTAGTTAATTGCAGCTACAGCTAATATCAAATCAGCAAAAATCGGAACTACTCGCTGTTTAGCGTTCGTTGAACCCAAATAACCTATACAAATAAATAAAATTCGAGTGTCTGTTTGTAATATCAAAATAACACCTTTAAAGTACATACGACACCTATAACAACAACGCTATTTAAAAAAAATTGTCTGTCTGTCTGTCTGTGTGTTTGTTCCGGGTAATCTCCAAAAAGGCTGTACTGATTTTGACGGGACTTTCACTGGCAGATAGCTGATGTTATAAGGAGTAACTTAGGGTACTTTGAATTTAGAAAAAAAATTAGGGTTCCGCGTAAAAAATAAAAACACATGAAATCAAAGAGTATCTCCGAAACGGCTGGACCGATTTTGACGGGACTTTCACTGGTAGATAGCTGATGCTATAAGCAGTAAACTACTTTGATATTAAAAAACAAAAAAATGGGGCCTGTCGACTCAGAACGCGGGAGCGGGCTTTTTTCTTAAGTTAAATTCCACGCGGACGAAGTCGCGGGCTCAGCTAGTTTTTAATAATATATTTGGTTGAACCACTAATTGAAGACTACTTCGGTAGATAATAATCCCGATTTTGTTGGCACACAACTAACCTTGATCAAACTAACTGTATTGTCATCCTTTACAAGCTCTTAACGTATGAGCAGGACGCTATTACTTTTAGATGTGTCAAATTTAGTGTAGTTGTGATTTGAGGACAACATAATTGGTATCAATAACTCATTCAAAGAACTGATCGTGCAAGCAGTGCTTTGAGCATAGTTGTTCCACATCTTCAGATCATCACGCTCACTGTCCCTAGGTTCGTTAGCCTCAATTGAGTTATAACTCCTGGGATAGTGTTCCCGAACGTCCGCCAATCATACGCCAGTCTAACAACATAATAGCAATCTATCACAGCAACGGCGACGATGATATTAATTTATTATTGCATTAACCACAAACAAGGGTTACGTACGACACTGGCGTTGTGATAGGGATTTTTACTTATAAAACGCCTTTCTATTTATTTCATATTTAACTAGCTTTTGCTCGAAACTTCGTAGCGTACCTACTTCTGGGAGCCGACTGCCGCAAATGGCGATTGGAAATAAAAATACAAATTGTAAAAAGATAAGCCTGCTGAGTTTCTTTCCGGATCATCTCATTCAAGGTCGCGTTCCGATCCGGTTGTAGATTTAAGAAAAATATTTATGTAAAAATTACAATTATAAGTGCTCTCACAAGCTTTAAAAAAAAACTTAGACTACTGTCCAAGTACCTAAATAAGTAGGTACAAAAATCATCGAAAGGTCAAGCCATATACACACCACACACACTCGGAATTTAAATTCAAGGAAGAAGATAACAGTGTACCTTATGCACCACAATAATAATGAATTTCCTGTAACAGGGTGAATTAGTCACCATCGGAAACATGTGTTAGCTTGAATTGTCCATAAGTTATTAAATTAGGCTTTGGTTTAGTAGAGAATCGACTTGAGCATTATGTAAATGATTTGTTAGGACATCTAAATCACCCTGTACCTATATAAATATCGCCAGACTGACACACCAACCGTATGGTCACAAACTAAGCAACCCTTGTGCTATGGGTACCGTACAATGCACTGCTGGCGATCCCAGTGAGACCCAGACCTGGGCAAATTACGTAAAAGTCATTTCCGAAATTTGCTCTAGCGGCGGGAATGTAACCCGCAACCACCATGTGCAGTGAGCTGAGCGGCCTATGCTCGTCGAAGTTAGGGCATCAAAGCAACCTGTGCCAATATTAAGAGGTAGGTACATTAATCTATAAATAGGTGGGCAATATCTTAAGGACGAAGACAATTATTTTAGTTCGTAATTTCATCTAGTCTTGAAAAAAGACTGGTATTTTTTGAACAAAAGCTTTCAGCCTTCTTAATGGCAACTTTTAAAGTTAATTGTTGGAGCCATCTATTGAAGTACCTACCTACCTATCTACTTTTAATCTTTTATGTCGTTGCGAAGGTCATTGTGGATCGATGGAAGGTGAACATATTGAACTCCCTACAAATCCTACATTATTTTGGATAGATAGATTTGTTACGTAATGAGTTTATTTATTTCTTACTTAATGCTTGTTATTTAATCATAATAATTTATTTAGATAATATACATCGTTGTTAATGTGGTGAGGTGGTGGACAGCTTGGACCACGATGGGTTATGGACATAATTCGTCGGGCCCTTGTCTCCACCGATGTGCCTGCCCTATTGAAACCCAATGGATAGTCGCGCGACGATGGCAAGAGGCGCGATGGTATGTCTCTGGTGCCTTGGAGGATGGGACGGCAACTAGTGTAGGACGCAAGACGCAACTTGTGTTGATACCCTGGCACCGTCACATCTTCCAAGCACGTCAATGCGTTCCGGCCACAGATATAGATTTACATAGATAACGCAAGTATCACGATTTGTATTGTAACCAAGCGTGCCAAATTTTTAACACCTACTGTGACGTCACAGATGGCGGGAAATCCAAACCGATTCAAAGACACCAATGCCGCCGATGCCCCTCCGCCCGCTACAATTCTCTCGAGTGATTATCTCGCTCAGACTTATATTTTTATATCTGTAGTCGCGAGGACTGTAAGTTATCGGTGACCAACCTTGACGCTTGGTCGGCGTTTTCGGACATGCTAAGAACATACATTTGCGTTATCTATGTAAATCTATATCTGTGGTTCCGGCGCAGCTACTGCAGAGCCTGAACACCTAAATAGGCACAACTATAGTGGCCTGTCTGGAGGCTATTGGTTTGAGCCTTTTGGGATCGAAACTTTGTGCTCATGAGGCCCTAACGAGCGTCTCCTCTGCAAGGAGATAGCAGCGCGTCTGTTCGCCGCATCACGTGACCGGCGGGCTGGTCTGTTTTTCGCGCAACTAATAAACCTCGCTATTCAGTGCGGAAATGCGGCCGGCCTTCTAGGCCACTTTTGGCATCGACGACGATGTGGAGGCACTTTTATTTATCATTTAATTTCCATTTATAATGCTCGTGAGTTATGTCGTTTTTGGTAGACGTATGAATTTACAAAACATAATAATTTCACAGTGCCAAAATAACATAGATATAAAATTGAGCCAGAGAAAACAGTGTTTTCAAAATAAAGTAACTGAAAATAAAATTTCAGCCCTCCCTGGGAAAACAATCTAAGCGTCCAACCTTTTCCACAACATACACACGTACTCGTATTTGAATAAATTTCACCCATTTTACCCGGCGAGAGTCCGAAATACTTTTTAGTTCCCTACTCAAATGTGCCGGCTATATTCCCGTCACATTTTGATCTCAAATAAATTCGTAATTAGGCGTGCTGAACCAACAGACAAGTTTCGGCCGGCGTTGAAATATTACATATTTTGTTTCGAGCGTATCTCGTTTGTGTTGCGAGTTTTCTTGAAACAACGGCACAAAAAGTTTTAACAATATTTGGATAAGTTACCAACATCGCTGGCTACTGGAGCTGCCTCGCTGTTATACCCTAATTACCGACCTGCAGGCGCTTATAATCTTTTGTCAAGGATCGACTGGAATAGGTTTTCAATTCAGCGTCTTTTTATGGTACCTAAGCACTTACGGCCGATTCTGAAATGCTAAAATTCATTGTCATTCATGTCATTTTAATTGTGATTTTCTAATATTAAGTCTCTTAAATTCACTTCACTTTGAGAAAGTGGCCATTTGTGGAAAGTTGACATTTTGCGAAAGTGGTTGTTTTGGTCTTGAAGGCTAAATTTGAGTTGTGTTGTTGAGGATTGCGATTGCTTACATTGTAGGAATTCTAAAATAAAACTGAATATTCAGAACTAAACTGCCGGCTTCAGCGCATCGGATGCGCTGAAACCGCCAGTCCGCTTGCTCAGCTAAGAACCTATAACTTTTTTTTTTTTTTTTTTTGATTTGACTATATGTTGTTGGCCAGAGTGGCCATAACAACTTCACCCGGACAGAGGGCGAGCGCAAGTGCGCTCCAGCCATAGGGGCAGGGGGGCAGCTAGCTCAAGGGCGTCACTAGGGACACGACCTCGGCTTGGGCCGCTGCCAGGAGAGGTGGCGAGGGTAAATCTACCACCGGATCGGAACGCGACCTCGACTGAGAAGATCCGGCAAGAAACTCAGCGGGCTTGTCGGGTGCCAAGGTGTGTCTAGGTAAGTAGACGCACCTTCTAGCGGAAGCGGGGGTTCGTCGACCTCGCCGGCGAGGTCGGTGTCTGGCGGGGAGTGTGCGTGTGTCGTTCTCCTCGACATCTGAGTCTAGGAGAGCGGTGAGTGGGTCGGGGGGGTCCAGCACCACATGCCGCGGCCTGCGGCGGCATGTATCTGGCTCGTGTGCGGGTGCATAATCGGCGGCGGCGACGATTAAGGGATTGGTGTGTTCAGAAGCCTTCATGAAATAGCGTTCAGACGCTATTTTGAAGTGCTTCTGGATAGAATCGAGGCGTAAGTCAGAATGAAGGTCTACGTTCCGTACGAACCACGGGGCTCCGACGGCTTGGCGAAGGAAGCGAGACTGAATAGCCTGGAGGCGCTTAATGTGCGAGTTGGCCGCGTGGGCGAACACAACGCTCGCGTAGGACATGATGGGGCGTATGCAAGCTTTGTATAGTGTCACCTTATTTCTAAGGGACATTTTACTCCGCTTGCACAAGAGATAATGAAGGCGACCGAGCACAAAGGCGGCTCGATTGCGGACGTTTTTAATATGAGGACCGAAGGTCATGGGGCCATCGAGAGTGACCCCGAGATATTTAACTGACTTGGACCAAGGGATAGGCTGCGTGTACAAAGAGACAGTACCTAAGTTGGAGCGAGTGTGGCGTACGGAGGGGCGTCGAGAGGTGGACCTGGCAAAAAGCACGGCTGCGCTTTTCTCCGGGTTCACCTCTATTCGCCATTTCCTAAACCACTCTCCGAGAGAATTGACAGCGCGTTGGAGAACGCGTGTGATATGAGCCTTATTACGATGGGAGAAATAGAGCGCGGTATCATCCGCGTAAAGGGCGAGTTGCACATTGTTCGTGCGGGGGATGTCGTTAGTGTACAGACTGTACAAAAGAGGGGAGAGCACGGAGCCCTGAGGGACTCCTGCCCTGATGGGGTGGGGTGGGGAGAGCGTGCCCTCGACTCGATATCGAAAGGTACGGTTTGACAAGAAGTCTCGTAAGATGAGCACGAGACTGTCCGGCACGCCTAAGAGGTACAGCTTGTAAATCAAGCCGTTGTGCCAGACTTTGTCAAACGCCTTAGCGACGTCAAAGAAGAGAGCTCCCGTGGATAGGGGGCGGCCGGAGGAGGAGTTGAGGCCTTTGAGAATGTACTCCGTGATGCGGTGTACTTGGTGAACACAAGAGTGGCCGGCCCGAAAGCCGAACTGCTCGTCAATGAGAAGATGATTGGAAAAGATATACTCTTTGAGTCTTGCTAAAAGCAGGCGCTCATAGAGTTTGGCAATGGCCTTGAGGAGGCTAATGGGACGGTAGCTCGCAGGGACGTTGCGGGGCTTACCGGGTTTGTGAATGCCAATGACTATTGCCTCCTTCCACGCATTAGGAAAGATGCAGTTCGTCATAGCGGCATTGAAGATAGCTACTAGGAGACAGATAAGCTGGGCGGGTAAGAGTTTGAGAACTCTGTTGCTAATGCCGTCCGAGCCCGGGGCCTTCTTGGAGTTGAGACCTTTAATCAAATCCTTCACCTCGGATTCGGTAACCGGTGTGAGAGCGGTAGTGAGGGGTAAGGAAACCCTGCGCTCGACTTCCCTATCAACGAGTTCCAGGTGGTCGGGATCAGAGGATTGGGTGCTAGGGGAGCACTGGCTCTCGAGAGCGGAGGCTAGAAGCTCGGCCTTTTCGTCGTCATCGAAAGCAGGGGAGTCGCCTGAAGGGCGTAATAGGGGGGGCATTGTGACAGTAGAGTCGGACTTTAAGAACCTATAACCACCAACCCTCTTATTAATAAACGTGGATTAGCGGTTGTGTAGTTTCACCATAAGTAGGTACCTACTTTGTCTTCTTCTTTCGAATGTCAAATTACTGATGTCAGAAAGAGATAGTTCAGTGTCTAACTTTTCACCCGCTATTCCTCGTTTTTTTTTTTTATTTTATTTTTTTCATATCAAACATAAGATCATTTTACATAATATATTATCATCTGCCAAACTGCATAGCAGTTTGTCGGCCTATATTAATAAGGAGGCAGGAATTTATCTATTCACCTCTAATAAAATATGTAAGTAATCTAAATATAATAACTCAAAGGTGACTGACTGACTGACTGACATAGTGATCTATCAACGCACAGCCCAAACCACTGGACGGATCGGGCTGAAATTTGGCATGCAGGTAGATGTTATGACGAAGGCATCCGCTAAGAAAGGATTTTGATTAATTCAACCCCCAAGGGGATAAAATAGGGGATGAATAATCCCGACATTTTTGTTAAGTTTAATTACACGCGGACGATGTCGCCGGCACATTTAGTGAATGATAATTTGAAATTAGTATCGTGATAACTTCTAGTTATCACCCAACGAGGATTTTAACATTTAAGTTAAACTTATTTTAAACATAAAATGTAATTATGGGAAGAGTTGCCATGTAAGCCGCTGGCGGGGCGCCAGCATCTACCCACTACAACCATAATATAGAAGTTCAAAAAATATCTGCGGCCTAATAAACCTGCATTACTGAACAACGTGTTGGTTTATGATTTAATTTTGTTTATTAGAAAAAGTAAAGCCCCGCAGGAAAAGTTAAGTGACTGCTCTACTTTATTACAATACATGTACGGAACTATCCGGGGATTTCAAGATATTTATTAGCTGTTACATGAAGCACAGAAACTACTTTACGTTGCGAAGATTAATTTAAAAAGTAAACTGATAAAAGGTAACGCTACAGGGGAGAATATACCTGTTTACTTTTATAATAAGGTACATATTCCCTATGCTGGGATTTTCTTACTCTATGTATGTATGTATTTGGTAAGCCTATCTACCTTGCTTCAAATTCCATCACTAAAAACATGTTTTTCGTCTTGAATGCATCAAATTATGACTGCTTTACGAAATAACTAGATGTAGGCAATGAAATGAAGGAAAAATAGAATTCCATATTTTTATTGCTTCTTACTTAATTGTCGAAGTTTACAAATTAACCCAACATTCAGAAACCATACAAACGTTACTTCCAAGAACACTCAACACGTTTGTAAAAAAATAACCGGCCAAGTACGAGTCAGGCCACTCACAGTGTAGGGTTCCGTAGTTATTTCAATAGCAAATCTTAACCTTATCTTATATAACCAAATTTTCGAAATATAAGAATCAAAGTTAGGTTAGTATATTTACGATAGTCGTAGGTGGCCCTACTAATAAGCCGATCTCAAGTCTGAGACTGATATTGGAAATGTCATACTTGAGATAAACTTATAAATACGGGCCTTATTCTCGCTATTGAGTTTGACGGATGGACTGGCTGAACATAATTATAAGAGTTACTTACTCGACTATGGAACCCAAAAAAAAACGAAAACATTTCAACAATTACAATTTCCTAACTCAAATATATGGAAATCATACAAATGTGTAGGTAATAATATACGATAAAACCACAACAAAACAGACAGGAGTAACAGCGAACGTAAAGAAGCCACATAAAATATCAAAGATAAACTTTCGCAAGCCATGGTCAAATGAAGTGTGCGTCCCTTAAATCAAAACTGGGCCTGCTCGAAGCCTGACAACATTCTGCGAAGTAACCGCAAGCAATGTGGATATTAGCTCATACGTAATTCATAACACCTATACCCCTTTCTGTTGAGTTGTGTGAACAAGGGATAGTACTGGACAATGTTGCGACAGGACGGAAAATGGAAAAATCGATGCGAAAGGAAAGCGTGGATTCTATTGGTATATATTTTCATGTAATACAGTATAATTGCAATGATAGAATAGCAGTGATAGCCGATTGGTTAAGCACGCGTCTTGCGGGCTACCAGGTCTCGGGTTCAATCCCCGGCTCGATCCTCTGGATTTTTCGAAATCTATGTGCGAATCATAATTTCTGTATGATTATCACTTGCTTACGGTGAGGGAAAACATCGTGATGAAACCTGCATGTCTTAGCAGATTTAACCAATTTTCTAAAGACATGTGAAATCCGCCAACCCGCACTGGGCCAGCGTGGTGGATTATGGCCTGAATCCCCCTCGTGCCGAGGGGAGGCCCGTGGCCAGGAGTGGGACGTCAAAAAGGGCTAAAATTATAATTATAATTACAGTATAATACTGTAAGTAGGTAATACTTCGATACAGTAAAAGTAGCCTAGGTTACTCCTTATAAAATCAGCTATCTGCCAGTGAAAGCCCTATAAATTTATTTATATGTACCTATACAGTTTTTATTTAGTCTGAAAACAAGCGTTTGACCTATAAGTAGCAGTAACCTATAGCTTGAGACAACAAACGCATTATTCACACGATGCTGACCTGAATACGTGTGGCAACAGAAGAAGAATTCTATGTAGGTACCTATCTGAGGCCACATACCTACTAAATTTTCATGTACCTACCTACGCGTTTTCTTCATTCCAGTAGGTTTCTTCTAACTGTTATAACTAGAGAGGAGTGGCAGCTGCGCTGTGAAGTGTGAAGTATCGATAGATGCACGTTTCCCGCATCTGGTCCCATTACAGTGCACTCACTACGCTTTAATAGCTGCAATGTTCGGCCTAGTTGTACCATTGACACGATCTATATGGAGCAGTGTAAGCCAGTTAAATGAAGTCAAATTATTTAAGCAAAGTAACAGTTTTTATTTTTTGGTTTGGAAAACCCTTTTTGGGTCCTTTCCCTTTATGGGTTCCTTTTCCGCCTCGGGGGAGGCGAGAGGGTTGTGTGGGAGTCCCTGCGCCACGAGAGCGCAGGTATAACCACTAAAAACCAACGGTGTATCACCTTCCGCCATGTGACCGAGCGCCACGGAACCACGCTAGCATGCATAGAGACGAAATAAAGTCAACCCTGCTGTATCGTGCGGTACTTTGATTAGTACCTATAAGATAACTTGTATATTTTTTTTCAATCTAATGAAAATTTGTGAGCACTCTTACATTTCTATAATCATAAATCATCAGTAGCACGTTAAAATATATGGTATTAACGTAAACATACGGCACAGTATCGAGTGAGATCGCTACCGGTTTTAGAAACGCCAGTTACGTTGCAAGCAAATATTTAGTCACCTCTCAAGTTAGTAATATTGTTCGGTTAGCTACATCGAAATTAGTTCCCGTCTCAGTCTAGCTAATAGGTAGGCTACTAACAGACACTATTGGTACTCAGGCTTCCAATTTTAACCTCAATAGATTGCTATCAACGGCAGCCTCCAGCCCACCACCTCCAGTATTTGATTGTGTGAGGTTGAAATTTCCAGAATAGGAACGATTAAGTTACCGACTAACAAGTGTATGGTGTAATGAGCCTTTATTTGCAAAAATCATATTTTTGCATGTAAATATTGATAGTATTAGGTTTTAAAAAGTCAGAAGCTTTGGCGAAATTCTCTCAAAAAGGGTGCTATTAAATATAATTTATATTTTCAGTTATGTCTTGAAGTTAAATACTTGCTTATTCACGTAGGTATAAGATTAACTTATGCAACGCAAGGCCCAGGTCAATTTATCATAGAGTTTCGGGAAAGTTGGGACGCGAATATTAAAACATCCATTACGTTACCTATTTAACACATTCAACAAGTTTGAATATAAGAAGGTCAAGGAAGATAGCAGTGTCATCTTATGCATATATTTTTAACACGGAACTCACTGTAGGTACTGGTTGGAATAATAATAATATCGCCAGACGAACACACCAACTGTATGGTCCCAAACTAAGCACCGCTTGTACTATGGGTACCGCACAATGGACTGGGGGCGATCCCAGTGACACCCAGACCAGGGCAAATTACGGAAAGGCCATTTCCGAAATTTACCCTGATGGGAATCGAACCTGAAACCACCATGTGCAGTGAGCTGAGCGGCGAATAATGGCTCTACCACTTAGGCTTATTAAGTATTTATTTTGCATTATGAAAAGGATATTCTCAACTTGAAACATTATAAGGCCCGTAGGTATAGCAATCTTGGAAATGACAATGTCATTCTTATGTTATTCCAGTACGATATGACATTTCAAAAGCATCCTCCAGACGTCTCTCAGACTTGAGATTGATTTATGAATACGGGCATATTAAATTAGTTCCTATTCTTGGTTCTAAGTTCTATTTTATCTTAGTTTTATGTATTATTATATTTCTACTTAGTACTATTAAATTCTGTATAAAAAATAAGCTCACCCCGCCATCAATATGACGGCGAACTGGGGAGAAATTTTAATATACTTTCCCCATAGAAATAAGTGAAAAAGATGGCTGACCCAGCGGCATTCACCCCGCAGCCGTATGAACACATTTTGTGGATGCAATCAACATGAAAGCCTTCAACTTCACACTGATTTACGAGGCAGTATACACTTTTCGGTAGGTAGGTATAATAGATATCTATTTAGCGTATTTTCCAGCTGTAGTCAGGTTATACGCGATAAAATCGAAAGTGCAAGCAAAATTAATGATTGCAATAAGCGCATTTTACCGTCGCGCTGTGCTCAGTACGTATTTAACCGTCAATTCGCCGAAGTTCCGACAAACGAAGCGTTAATTTGTTGACATAGCAGTTTCCCGGTTATTTATAGCGGATATTAAATTAAACGGTGCTGTGACATATATTTGTTTATATACCTGTGCTCTTGTGCACAAAAAAGGTGGGATGATGACATAGTAGAGGCAGTAGGTAAATTGTGGAGTAGAACAGCAAGAGATAGATACAGATGGCAGCAATTAGAGGAGGCTTTCACCGCTATAAGCGGTCCCTACACTAATAACTAATACTATTAACAAATACTATATTTAGAAAAAATACTAATAATACTAATCAATTCAATACAGTATTAAATTACATTATATAAATTACATTCAAATACTTTTTACTTTTTTAAACTACAAACAAACAGTGTAAAGGAAATAAAAAGCTTATTATTATATTATACCTGTGCTCTTTTATGAGAGTGTAGCCAATCCGTACCTAAGTGACTACAGCTTACATACGGGCTGGCTCGAGCTGTATAGAAGAACATAGAAGTTCGGTGTAGCTGTGTCTCATATGATGAGTAAGAGATCCAGAAACTCAGCCCCTCTCCCTCCCCCCCGTCTTTCTCGCTCCCCTTTAGGTCGGAAATATTTTTCATTACAATCATCTATGAGGGTTGATGTCTGTCTTGAAAATACCTCCACATCACTACATAGTATAAAACAAAGTCGCTTCCCGCTATCTGTATGTCCCTATGTATGCTTAGATCTTTAAAACTACGCAACGGATTTTGATGCGGTTATTTTTAATAGATAGAGTGATTCAAGAGAAAGGTTTATATGTATAATACTTGCATAATATAGAAGTGAAACACTGATAAAAATACTCGTGCGTAGCCGGGGCGGGTCGCTAGTAATAAATAAAGATCAACATCGCCAGACTGAAACACCAACTGTATGGTCCCAAACTAAGCAACGTTTGTACGCACGGGTACTGTACAATGGACTGAGGGAGATCCCAGTGACACCCAGACTTAGGGAAATTACGAAAAGGCCATTTTCTAAATTTGCCCCGGCGGGAATCGAACCTGCATCCACAATGTGCAGTGAGCCGAGCGGTCGTCAACCTTGATAGAATCCAGCTGTTACCACAGCTCACTGATGTTTGCAATACCAAAGGCATTGCTTTGATATTGAAAGCATTTATAAGCTACTGTAACTGACTTGACATCAGCGCCCTAACCACGCTAGCTACTCAAATCGTAATAGACAAGCAAACGCTCGCGATTACGTTTCAAATGCTCCGCTTTTGACGTTTTGCTGAGACCATACCATATCAACGTCCGTAGAAATCGTGAAGCTCGTGTCAGCAAAACGTCAAAGCGGAGCGTTTGAAACGTAATCGCGAGCGTTTGATTTTCTATTACGATTTGAGTAGCTAGCGTGGTTAGTGCCCAGATTAGCCATACGTACGCTTGACTGCTGACTTAGTTTAAACAAACAAAAAAAAACATGAGTGCCAGGCACAGGCCGTCTGATGCAGCGCCTGACACAAAAAACCGCAACACTCTTGAGCTGTTTCTTACTTTGTGACTGAATGCTGTAATTAAAATGTCTCTGTCAGCCAACTTTATATTTTCTAAGTAGTACTTATTTAATAAGGAGGTCAAGTCGGGTACAACGTCACGGCGGCGAGTCAATATTACCATTTCCTATCAACGCAGCCATCAGCGCAGTTAACGATTCTTATTTTAATTATATTGCTGCGAAAATATGCAATGAATTATAACATTCATTAAAAACTTAACCGCTCCTGTCAAAATGAAACCTTTAATTAACTTTTACTGGGATAATAAATGATAGCTGATGGATTCTCGCGAACATACAGAGCTAAATTAACAGTTACATCATGACATGATGATCGTATTAATAATGGAGTGAAATTTAAAAATAACCTTAATTTATCTCATATTTTTATACACGTAGTTATTTTAATCGTTTACCTAGTGATAATGAATCGACTTTAATAGTACATTGTTACACAAGGAGTGATTGTAACTCGATCTATTGGCGCCCTCGCTACGCTCAGGCGCCAAACCACATCTCGCGCCAAAATAAGTCTTTCACCCGAGGTAAACACTGTGCTTTTCATTACGAATACAAGGAAAGTAAAAATAAAAACAGGAATTGGCTAAAGAAATAATACAAGGAAGTATGAACAATACACTACCACTCGAAAAAAAAATAAAGATCGGATTGCCACCTATTTTGTTTTTTTTTCGTTGGCCGGCAAACTTCATTATTTAGCCATTATTTTCATTTTCATATTTAAATATTTTGCCCAAATGATGTTGTTTTAAAGAAATTGTTGAAACTAAATTATATAATTAAGTCATTTAGTATATATATTTAAAATATATTTACTTAACTTTATGTTATTTCAATTTTACATCGCGCTGTAATTGAGTGACTGTAGAAAAAGTTGGAACATGGTTCCATAGAAATGTGAAAATGGAACTAGTTTTTTTAATAATTTGACAGCTGTCAGTTGAAAGTGATTCTCCCTAGGGCGGAAAAGTATTGCTTTCAACCCGCTCCTCGGGCAACTTCAGACCTACTTTCCGAGTATGAGTAATGAAAACATAGTTGTCGTGGCCTATAGACTCTTGGAACACCAAAAGCGTTGCAGACTTGAAGGGGAGTAGGATAGAAGGAGGGAAAGGGAAGGGGGTTGCGTGTCCAGTTTTCTCACCCATCCTACAAAACGTAGCTACTTAACGCCAATCTTCTGTGAGATGGTGGTACTACCCGGTCGAGCCAGCCCGTATATGAATATAACTAGCTGTGCCCGCGACTTCGTCCGCGTGTAATTTAACTTAACAAAAATGTCGGGATTATTCATCCCTTATTTTATCCCCTTGTGGGTGGAATTAATCAAAATCCTTTCTTAGGGGATGTCTACGTCATAGTAGCTTTATACATGCAAAGTCTCAGCCCGCTCGGTTTAAAATTGACAAAGTTATATACAAACTTTCATCCCCTATTTTATCCCCTTGGGGGTAGAATTAATCAAAATCCTTTCTTAGCGGATGCCTACGTCATAACAACTACCTGCATGCCAAATTTCAGCCCGATCCATCCAGTGGTTTGGGCTGTGCGTTCATAGATCACTACGTCAGTCAGTCAGTCAGTCAGCCACCTTTGAGTTATATATATATTTAGATACAAAATATTGAGCGCTAACTAGCATGATAGATACTTACCGGCATCGCTCGTTGCATAAAAAAATATTACTTTAGTAGTAATAATGCAGCCGGTTATTATCGTTTCATTCCTCGGCGGTAACGTAGCCCGCGAGAGAATTAGAACACTTTTGTGGCGCTGAAAAAGTTTCTCATAATCCTCTTTTAATGAAGTTACCGTCGCGCGGGCAGGTAAGACACTTTCAGTGCAAACAAATCCTGTTTGTAGAGAAAAAGAAACGTATGAAAATATCCGTATAACTTGAAATGATCGCAGTTGTTTTTGAAATAAGTTGGCCGCAATAAAAGTTAGCTTTCGAATCAAGGAAAATACGATTGCGGGTTGCATTTTTTTGCAGTGGGCACTCGACAAAGTTAGTACAAAAACCATTGGATTCAAACCACATAGATACCTAATGCTTTTAGAATGCTGATGTTCAGTGACGGATTATTTCTCTGGTAGCGTGTTAAAATTCATGTTATACTTGTAAAATTTAGCACCCGTTACCGATATAGGCGGAGATTCTTAAAATAATTGGGGTTAAATTGCTAATCGTTCGGTACTGTCCCAGTTTTCGTGATAGAATATCGACAAGTGACTTCATAGAATAGAGTGTCAGTGAAATTTCACTGTGAATAAAATCATTGACTGTGAAAAATCATGTTTAGGCGTTCCAGTTATAAGGCACTTATTTCTGGCCGAGAGAAACAACAGTCATCCTTTTAATAAAAATTAAATAACAACAATATTATTATTCTATTTATTCAACTTTAATTTGTATTTTTAAATCTAATTAAAATAATTATTAAATATATTTAAAATTATATTATTATTATTATGAAATCCACGTATTTCGCTATAACACCTAATTCCATAAACCCGCTCCGTGAATCGTTCCACCGGAATAGAGAAAGAAAGGACATTGCAAATGGAAGAAATATTGCTAGAAACGGAGCCTCAGAATGGCTCCTAGGACATAATGTCCGACGGACGGCGGGAGTGAAAAAAGACATAGCGATAGTGCGGCCACCGAAAGCAAGCTCAGTTTGCGTGTTCCGAGAGTATTAAAGGAGTTAGCGAGCCGTGGCTTCAGTGATTCTGACAAACGTTTTGGTCAGCACCCATAGGTATATCAAGTCGATGCCGCTTTTAGGATATGGGTGCTTTTTCGCTATATGACCGATAAAGATGTCGAATGAAATGTTCCGCCTCTTGTTTGCGGAGATTTCCAATGGTGCGCAGTTTATAACCGGCTGAGCTGTTTTTGAACTCGGTCACTATTTTCATTGGGCGTTCATCTTTTGTTATCTTAGTGAATGCAGTAACCCCTTTTGCAGTTGTTTAGATATAATTGCATTTTATGATCATTTTTGTGTTCATTTTTGTGTTCCTATACCAAATCTTTGTGCTTGAACGTGTGATAGTAACATCTTTACACATCTATTCTAGTAAGATATTGAAAACGATAAAAATTAAATAGGTACCTATCTACTTACAGTTTTAATATTTTATGAAAGGAAATGATGTCAGGATATCTAATGCATTTTATAAACAACTTTAGAGGTTGGTTCGAATTGAGAAAATAAACTTGTTTATTGATTTATTTTAAGGTACACAGTGAGCATTAAATATACAGTTCACCCAATAATAAGTGCACAATCAAGTTCTTAAATACATACCAATTATAGGCGTAGACAGCATTCGATCAAAACCAGCAAATACAATACAAACAAGTAGCATATCAAATAACACAAGACAGTAACGGTGCCATTAAGTTAATAAAATAATAATTTATAATCTTTCCAAAAGCGGCCGACTGATACGCTATTACTATTATTGGTTCTGCCAAACTAAGTGCTCGCTGTTTATGACGCAATATGACGTCACATTTGATTAAACTATCAATTATTTACGTTAGCCACAAATTCACCTGGGCTCACAGCTCGTTACCGGCTTTCAAGCGGCGATAACGCTTTTCACGTTATTAATAATTAATAATAGCCTGTATATTAACGGCCAAATTATATTTTCTTTTTTTTAATGCGTAAATATAAAGTATATACCTACCATATATTTTATATTATCGCATAAATTTTTTTCTTAATAACTTTTTTAATTATATAAGAATTTTATATATGTCGCAGCCAACTAGCTTAATTCGCTGTTCAATCAACATCTTGGCATTTTACTTAACAGGGCCGTTCAACTAGTGGCCTGAATGATATTTTGACCATGATTATAACACCATTATAAAAATAAGCGGTCTCATGTTATTACTGCCGTAAAATGTTGTGAGATCTAATTGGGCCAAAGCCACATGACTCAAAGTTGTTCCAAAGTTGTGGAACTAAATTAAAATGAACAGGCTAGGCAAGTAATTAAACGTCATTGATCCAAGTCATTTGCCTAGCTGTTTGATCAAATGACTGAATATCATTAAGGCCGCTAGTTGAACGGGCTGTGTTTAAAGTGGCTAGGCTGTTGATTGAACGGCAAAATCAGCTAGTTGGCTGCGACATATATAAGTACTTACTTAAATAAGAGCCATCTTTGGCCATTATATAACACTATCATAAAAATAAGCAATCTCGTGTAACTACCGTCGTAAAATGTTGTGAGATCTAATTGGGCTAAAGCCGCATGTCTCAAAGTCGTCCCAAAGTTCTTAACAACACAATGTAATACACTTACAGTAGCAAAATAATTTCTGAATTAAGTTTTCTTTATTAACTCGATAGCATACCTATTACCAACATCAGCACTCCACAATGCAGTACCTACGAATAAAAAAGCAATCCAATCATACCATTTCTCTTCTCACCAACAATTTACTGCATTTTGCATTCAACAATTTTATTTACCAAGTACGGTTCAACGCAGCTTCCATTACTAAGGCATTTCGTGGTTGTATGCTCTGAGATATTGGCAAACTGATCTTGAGCGGTTTTATTGACTTAAGGATTAATACAGCCATTTACCCACGCTTCCAGATATCAATTCAGGTATTTTGATGTAGAAATTAACTGAAATACCTGCCTGTTCACCGATTCACTTCAATACGGACTACAAAATCTGTAGAACAGTTATGAAAGCCTAGTACCAAGCGCGTTTGGCATGATAATCCTACTAATATTATAAATGTGAAAGTTTGTGAGTGTGGATGTATGTTTGTTACTCCTTCACGCAAAAAGTACAGAACGGATTTGGATGAAATTTGGAACCCAGATAGTTTATAACAAGGATTAACATATTGGATACTTTTTATCCCGATAATCCGGAAATGTACCCTGACAGGAATCGAACCCGCAACCACCCGGTGTAGTGGCCTACGCTCGAACCACTGCGCCAAGCGGTCGTCTAAAAATAACATCAAAATAGGTCAAGGCGTTTAGGAGGAGTTATGAACACACGCACACCACGACTGCAACTACTCGAAACTAATAATTCTATCACCGTAATCATCCGCAGTCTTTTTATCACCCTGAGTTGAATTTCGAATAATATTTTCTTGGCGAACACTAGCTGCAAGCCAAGAGAAACTTTATTCCTTTACTATATCGAAGTGAGAAACAGACATATCTTATTTCAAATTTATACGACTATTATATTTTGTAATGTATGCATGAGTGAATTGGTTTCACTCAAAGCTACTACACTTTTACACTCCTATATTTGGATAAACTCTTGGCCCTTCAATGTACTATCTCAGTAATGCCCTATTCCATCTTTCTCAGGTGCGATTTTCGACCAAAACACAGAGGAAATACAGAACGTGTTCAAGTACGCCATGACCATGCACAATCAGAATATCAGCAGCCGTCGCTTGGAACTGCAGGCTTACGTCGACGTTATCAACACAGCCGACGCGTTTAAACTCTCACGGCTCAGTAAGTATTGTGAATATTGTATTTTCTAGAAACTTCCCAGTCCATTTCTAAGGCTTTAGTATTGTGAACATTTTCAATAGGTATATTTTGAGGTAAGTGCTGATACAAAGTTAGATTGTTTCTTTCAATCTAACTTTATTATAATTATTAACGGTACCTTAAATGTCTACATTTATTAAAATTCTTAATTAAAAAAAAAAACATATCTGATAGGCCATAGAGTACAATTTTGAAAATAATAGTCTAGACTTGAACTAAGCGTTGTCTCCTCAATGTTGTCCGTAAACTCAGCCGAAATGACACTAAGTGTTTTCATGACGCTAACTTCGGCCCTTATTCCCCATGTCTCCAACCACCAAACTTAATTTATCACTCGATCCATCAAATAAATTTTCACATAAAATATTTAATCGCTAATGAGTTTTCTGGAATATCGTAAGCTTGGGATCAGCAAAACCGCGGCTTGTGTATTTGACATCAGTAATTAACACTGAAATAATAATAAATGTAATCATTTAACACAAACAATAATGAAAAGGATTAAACTGAAGATTTCTAATATTAATTTAGTGACACATTTATTTATTGGCGTTTGATGATACATTTAATTAAACTGAATAAGCATTTAAATTAATGATTCGTTTATTTTATTACATCCCGTTCCACGGTGACCATGTTTTAGATTATTAGAAGCTACCAAAGACATTTACAATGAGGGCATGCATTACCGTTCAGGAATATACGAATACCTGGTCTTCCATATTAAAACCAACGTGAGAGGAATATAAATTATGTTAGAATTCAAATAGTGTCAGTGTCTTTGAAATGAAATTAAGGTTGCAAGAGAGTGTGCCGTTGTCAGAGCTCGGAGCGGGAGTGTTTAAGGCGAGTGACACCAGGTCACGTGATCAGAATACGGTGAGCGGTGGCGTACTACCGCGGGAATGATTGATACTCTAGGAGAGACATCCCCGAGGATTCTTATTAAATTTTATATTTCACAGTAGTTCGCAGCAAATGGGTTTATTTATTTATTTTCCTTTACATTTTATGATGAATTACATTAAACATAATTCAGTTTAATTTACTTTGAATCTGTTTTTGCATGACATTGTTTTACGTATAACAGAAATTAAAGTCAAAGTCAAATCGTTTATTTACTTTAGGCCAACGGGGGTACTTACACATTTACATAGTGTCCTTAAATCTACAACCGGATCGGAACGCGACCTCGACTGAGATGATCCGGCAAGACACTCAGCAAGCTTGTATAACATCGTTTAGTCATTACAAAACGTAAACAACACTTTGTTCGGTACCACTCAACGGAGGCAGAAGCGGTCTTCGGCGTTATGTTTTTCGTGGTAGCGTGCATTCGTTATTTAGGGATTCGCAATAACAATATTACGGGGATGTGGTCGAAGTCATGTAAAATGTCCGCGCTGGAGGTAGGTACGACTTTTGGCGGAAGTTAAGGCATTGCAGAGACGAGACAGAGATTCCGTTAAAACAAACCACCACACTGCTGAAAATTGCGCGACGACACGCTACATCCGCCGCTTGTGATTTTCGCATTGCCTTGCGCAGCAGACGCCGCCAATATATAAGCAGCATTAATCAGTGCGACATTCGATATGCATCATGCAACGGATACTTTGCTCAAAACAATCGACAATCTACGCGTCCCTTGCGGATAAACACAAAACAAGTGAAATCCACTGCGCGCCGTGCCTGCGTACCGATAGGTCGATGCGTAGCTCCCAAACTTCATTAACGACGACAGCGACAGGGCGATATTCGCACGGCGAAACCACATGACGTAAGTAAATTATTTCTCGGCGTAAGAGCATGAACTTTATTATTGGGCCTTCTAGTGAAATATATTAAATTACTTGAAAAGTAGGTGCCTACCTATCATAACCTAAATCGTGAACCACTATCTTGTGTGTGTAATAAAATTTTCACCTCGGTTAGCTGTGTTGTTTAAATGTAAATATTTGTATTAGTTTAAGCTAACTGTCAAGTTTTATTCTTATACTAGCTGAGCCCGCGACTTCGTCCGCGTGGAATTTAACTTAACAAAAAAGCCCGCTCCCGCGTTCTGAGCCCGCGGCTAAGGACCCACTTTTTAAAATTTTTATTTTTCTAAAATAAAAGTAGCTTAAGTTACTGCTTATAACATCAGCTATCTACCAGTGAAAGTCCCGTCAAAATCGGTCCACCCGTTTTGGAGATACTCTTTGATGTCAAGTGTTTTTATTTTTTTCGCGGAACCCTAATTGTTTTTCTGATATTAAAGTAGCCTAAGTTACTCCCTATAATATCAGCTATCTCCCAGTGAACGTCCCGTCAAAATCGGTCCAGCCGTTTCGGAGATTACCCGGACCAAACACACAGACAAACAGATATACAAAAAAAATTAAATCGCGTTTTTGCTATAGGTGTCGTATGTACTTTCATAATAATATGCATTTAGTGAAAAGGTGTTATTTTGATATTACAAACAGACACTCCAATTTTATTTATTTGTATAGATTTATAATTAGCATTCAGGTGTCTTATAAATACCAATGGGTTGGGATAATATTAATTAACTATTTTTGAGTTAAATATTATGTAGGTATTTTTAGTTTTCAGTTTCAAAATTTGTGGTAAACGGCCTAGGCTTAAATTTTAGTAAAATAAAATAATAAAAGAGCGCTGGTTCTTACCACCCAATATGATACCATTATTCATAAAATGTAAGGTAATATATTATAAGTGCTTAGTTACTTTTTCTTCGCACGTAACTCTATATTTCAATAAAGTTTCAAATTTCTCCCGAAACGTCTGAAACATTTTTACATCTCCATCAAATATCAAAGTCAATTTACTTCGTTAGTAACTATTTTTATCTTTATAACCAGACTTGGAACAAAAGCTTGAAATAGGTACCTATATAAATACATGAAAAATAAAATGTGACCAGGACGGGTTGAGACAAATTCCCAAAGTCTAAAGTAACGACGGCTGACGTTATCGCAACATTCGTTGGTACAGAATGTTTCGGGGAAAAGTATGACAATAGATAAAAAAGAACAAGAGTCTGCGGTGGTTGTAAATGGGAACAATACAAGGACACTGTTGCGGAAATTAAAAAGGTGGATCAAACGTATATTGGGCCGTGGAGGACGAGTCCGGCCGACCAGGTCTATAAGCCACTGGCAATATGTGTAGGTACCTATTTCCGGCCGCGCCGCGGTGTAGCGTAGCGGTTCTTCATATGTTCCAAGTTAAGTGATCTAATCTGGTTACAGTGTAACTTTTTATTTTAGAAAAAGTTTGATTGTGCAAATGCTTCCAGTGTTTCTACAAATGTCGCCTTAAAATGTATGTACAAGGACTTGATAAATATTTGCTGACTAGTTGTCAAGATTTAGTTTAGTTACTTTAGATAAAAAAGTAGTCGTGATTTAGATTTTTAGGGTTCCGTAACGCAAAAAGAAAAAAACGGAATACTTGTAGGATAATATCAAAATGCCAAGTGGGTAATGTCCACAGGGAAGCTGCGGATCATTGTGGGGGATCTGACTGTCAGCAACTTCAGGTCCACGACGAAGTTGAAATCCCTGCTACACCTTCCGTGTTCTGCATGTCCATGTCCTATGTCTGGCGATCATAATGCTATACTTACTCAAGAGGATAATAATAAAAATTTAATTTTTCGAAAATTGGTTAGATGGTTGGTTAGATCTTGATGAGAACTGAACATACGACTACGAAGTTGAAACCGATGGCAAGCGTACAGACGACAATGAATGCATCTGTGACGTGTATTAGGAGATGAACCAATAAATCCCGGTACTGCAAAAATTTTACTTGATAATGAGCAGGATGTTTTAATAACAATGGCATCTGGTGAGGGCAAGTATCCTCTATCATTACTATATGACGATAATATTGAAGAATTAGCTTTTAAAGTTCATGACAGGATTAAAAATAAAATTAAGTTTTTCTGAAATAATGACATCCGAAATAAGTCGATATGATAGAAGAGCGATGCGACCAGACTATTTATTTACTTTATTGAAGAAACAACAGATCGCCTAAATAAGTGGACAAATAGTTACTTGTCTTCGAAAGAAAACTGTCAATGGCGCTTGTATTTTGGTAAACAACCTTATCAATGATGATTACTTACATAACCTCATTCAACATGATGATGTATACAGGATTCTCAGTGGCGTGAGAAATTCTCCAGCACACCGGGAAGAAGAAAAGAAAACACTGCTGGCAATGATTCGGCAGTTTGACGTTTCCAAATTGTTTATGACAATATCAGTAGCTGAAACAGCTGAAACAGTGCGGCATGGGAAAAAAGAATGATAGGATCTGTGAGAATGTCTGGTAAATGTTTTCGTAATGATTATACGTTATGAAACACGAAATAAACAGCGTAATTATCAGGTTTTTAAAAATATTGGAAACATGGTATCTTTTTCTTTTGCTCCACGTTTTTCATTTCAGTATAGACATCACTCGATTTTGAGATTTCAGATGGAGCATTAAACCTATCTGAATTCGGAATCAAAAATGTCCTGACTATGATGCTCTAGAGCAAGCTACATACATACACATACGTTTTTGGCAATATAAACCAGAACTTTTTCTAATGCAGCACCTTGCAATGAAAATTGATGAGATTCTTCAATCCCGGAATGGATAAACTATCTAAAAACATAATAAAATGTTGTACGGAACCCCCAGGGCGCGAGTTCTACTCGCACTTGTCCGGTTTTTTTATAACCACCCAGAAATTCTAGTGGTTCATAGACATAGTTACCTACCTATTAGATCTACAAGTCTGAGTATAAACAGTAAGCTCAAACATGAATTAAATCAGAACTACCAAAACAGATTGCCTTCATAACTTATGTTGAATTTAGTTTGAATAGATTAGTCTATCTATGTTAATTGAGGTTTAACTTCTTATAAGATTTATGCAGTAATAGTTTATGTTTGAATTGTTTGTTAATGTGTGTAATAGGTATATAGGTAGGGCTCCGCATAATTAATCCTTAAATGATTTATCATTGCAATCAAACATGTAGTTAGTGATTTAAAGAATAATTATTATTTTCATCGCTAATCGCGATGGTAGGTAGGTATCGTCAATCATTTACCATTCACGTTCATTTATTATAAACCAAAAGATTACAGAGCTGAGGTGTCTTCGCAGAAAATTATGCAAAATTAAACAATGTTGCCGACGTAAATATGAAAACAGATTGTTTATAACCTTTAGACGGCGCACATAATAAACAAAATCAATGTCATAGAACGTCAACGCGATTTAATGGAAAATGTTAAACAATGGCCAGTGTTAATCAAATTATAGTCAGTAGAGTTTAGTTATCTATGAAGGTGACATTATGTGATGACTAGAAGCGCTTCGTGTTTTATTGGAACTTAATTGAGGTTAGCCCATTAGGGGTCTTTACTTAGCCACGTGCAATGCCGACGACAGGTTTGAATACCTAATAGGGTTTACCCTCTCAATGTTGAACGAGCCTAGGCAAATAGGCACTCGAGAATCCTTTTCATTGACCGACTTCCAAAAAGGAGGAGAGTCTATGTCTGTATATTTTTTACAAATAAATCTATACAAATAAATAAAATTGGTGTGTCTGTTTGTAATATCAAAATAACACCTTTTCACTAAATGCATATGAAAGTACATACGACATCTATAACAAAAACGCGATTTAAAATTGTTTGTCTGTCTGTCTGTCTGTGTGTTTGTTCCAGGTAATCTCCGAAACGGCTGGACCGATTTTGACGGGACTTTCACTGGCAGATAACTGGTGTTATAAGGAGTAACTAAAGCTACTTTTATTATAGAAAAAAAACGCGGGAGCGGGCTTTTTTGTTAAGTTAAATTCCACGCGGGCGAAGTCGCGGGCTCAGCTAGTAATTAATAAATATCGCCAGACTGACACACCAACTGTAAGGTCCCAAACTAAGCAACGCTATGGGTACCGTGCAATGGACTGGGGGCGATCCCAATGTCACCCAGACGGGGGCCATTTCCGAAATTTGCCCGGCGGCCCACACTCGAACCACTGCGCCAAGCGGTCCTATGTATGTCTACTCTGTCAATTTGAGAACCGATTTTGAAAATTCGGATTCGGATTATGTAGTCGGTGCCACTATCATCTTCTATTACTTCTTAGGTAGGCGGGTAGGTCGGTATCTATCGCTTATTATAAACTAGCTGTGCCCATGGACTTCGTCCGCGTAGTATTTAACGTAACAAAAATTTCGGGATTATCGGGATCCTATATGTTAATCCCGGTTATAAACTATCTGTGTTCCAAATTTCATCCAAATCCGTTCAGTAGTTTTTGCGTGAAGGAGTAACAAACATACATACATACATCCACACTCACAAACTATCACATTTATAATATAAGTATTTATTATTATTAGGATTTGTGCCCTAAGCCGCTCGAGCGGCATCTTGCTACTTCGACCATTACTGATCTTTTGTAGCCAGCACTGTAGTGTTAAAGTTCACTGCCTAGTCCTGAGGCCTTCAGGAACTTCCAAATGCTTTGAGCAGTGAGTGTTTGTATCTCCTCCGGATGCATGATGTGCCGCCCCAGGAAGATACTTCTGCAACGCATTAGTGAGCCGCACGAGCAGAGGATGTGCATTGCACTTTCCTCTGCTTCTTGGCAAAATCTGCACATTGTGCTGTCGCTCATCTTTAGGTTGAACAAATGTTTGTTTAGTTTGCAGTGCCCGGTGAGGATTCGAGTTACTGCGCAAGTTTTGTACCGACTGAGCCCTAGGAGCTCTTTCGATGCTTTCTTGTTGTAGCCTTTAATCAGAGCTTTTGAGTGTTCTAGTCCTGGTATGGCCTTCCACCTCTCGACCGCCCTTGATAAGTATTGGGTATTAAGGATTGTGTAGGCTCGCTGTTTAGAGATGCCGCAGAACGGTTCAGGACCGATCTGCGGGTTGTCGGTTCCAGCTCTTGCTAGCTCATCCGCCTTTTCATTTCCGTCAATACCTGAGTGTCCTGGTACCCATCTGAGTGTAACTCTGTTGGACTGACCTAGGCTGTTAAGGGTTTTCTTACAGTTTTGGACTAACTTTGAGTTGGTCTCAAAAGAGTCTAGTGCCAATAGTGCCGCTTGGCTATCTGAGTTGATGTAGATGTGTTGTTTAGTTACTTTACGATCCAGGTTAAGTTCCAAGCATCTATTGATTGCGAAGAGCTCAGCCTGGAAGATGGAGGCCTCTGTGCCTAGGTTGACACTACTCCTATGCTTAGGCCCTTCTCCGTAAATCCCACATCCTACATTCTGTCCTTTTTTGGACCCATCTGTGTACCACACATGACTGCCATTTTTTGGGGTCTGTAGGCCATTTAGCCATGTGTCCCTGTTTGGTATGTCTATGGTATACAGTTTTGTAAAATTTAATTCCGTTTGTAAGCCATCTGCAGGCATATTTAGAATTTTTAATTCGAAAACCGACTCTTTAAGTGAGTTCAGGGCTCGTGAGTGCCACTTTGGTTCCGATAGTGTGCATATCCTATATATACTTGTTTTAGCCTCTTTTTGCACGTGTAGGTCTAGTGGAACTAGATCTAGTAGTGCATTTAGGGCTACACCTGGTGTCGAGGAGAATGCACCAGTAGCTATTAAACCGGCCGTACGTTGTAGGCTGTTTAATTTAATTTCAGTTGTTTTCTGGTTGGCCTTATTACACCAGACGACGGAGGCGTAGGTAATTATTGGCCTCACGACCGCGGTGTATAGCCACAGAGCGATCTTGGGTTTAAGTCCCCATCTCGCTCCAGCCATGCGACAACTCATCCATAGAGCCATTTTGGCCTTTTGGATTATGTTATTTAGATGTGAGTTCCATGTCAACTTTTGGTCGATTGTGACCCCTAGGTACTTTACCTCACTCGAGAAAGATAGGGTTTTGCCGTTTAGCTTAGGATTCCTAAGTCTTTCCAGCTTCCTTTTCTTTGTGAACGGTACTATCACAGTTTTATCTGCATTAATTGATAGTTCGTTTCCTCTGCACCAGTTGTTTATGGTGTTGAGAGCTTCTTGTAGTAATGAGGAGATGGTGTGGAGGCATGGACCTCTGACCATGACCACAAGGTCGTCCGCGTAGCCCTGTATCTCATAGTCGAGGTTAGTCATTTCTACAAGAAGTTGGTCCACCGCGAGTGTCCTAATGAATATAAGTAGGATGAGAACGTTAATATATCACCGTTGAAAGCTATAGAAGTCTTATTACAGAGAGCTTTTAGTGTTAATATCAATATTGAATAAAAAGTACTTAAACGTTGAAACACTTATCGTATTCCGTTTTCAAATACCTACGAACAATGGCTTATAGAGCATCATTAAAGCAAAATGTATTGTCTTTGTCTTCTCATCATTACCAACAGGTAGACATTCGACGAACAAGGCCGGTTGGCGCACCTTCTCCCATTGTAATTGCACCTTAACTCAATTACCTTAAAAGCCTGTCAGAGGGGCTAAATTTAATGAACTTGAAAATAAAGTGAATTGTCTTATTTAATCCGCTTTTGCCTCTGCTATTTTTTCGCTCCACAGTTGATGAGAAAAGTAAAACTATTCTTTATAAAAGCTCTACGGTTCTTGTTAGTATATATTATATATATATTTATGTAGGTAGGTAATTAATTAGAAGATAAGCCATCGGTGAATTTTATATGCGAGAATAACAATTTTCATAATTACATTTTATTCATCACCAAATAATGATTGTGTAACTTTTATTAGATTCTTAATTAATGTGCATAATAATTCTAAAATGATTATTTTATTATTATCTATGATTGAAAGTTGTGTGTAAATACTTTATTTATGTAGGTATAATAAAGAGTTTGACAAAATAACGTTTGTTATGACTATTTGTCATTACTTCCGGTGCCAATTTTGCTGTCGTCAAATCACGACTAAATAAATTAATAATAAATACACCAACTATGCGGTCCCAAACTAAGCAACGCTTGTACTAATGTTTCTTAAGTTTCTTAATTTAAAAGTAATAATAATAATAATAATAATTATTTATTTATTGGACCAAAATTATGTTTACATAAAACATGCAGAATCCTGCCTCCTAGATTAGCGCAAGCTGTGGCCTAGGAGACAGTTCCTTCCCAGTTAAGTGCTACTAGTTCTATATTATTTTAATATTATAAGAGTATGACTTAATATTAAACTTAGTAAATATCCCACAGCGGGAACGATAATATGGAAAATGATAATACAAACTTATTGAAATAGCAACTAAAAAATAAATCAAAAAGAAGAAAAATACAAATAACTCCATAGACGTTAAAGCATGTAGGTCTGGAGGAGGTATAAATCTGTCTCGGTACGTATGTGGTCGTGTGCAGGGGTAAATATGTATAAGTATGTAGGGGCGAAGTGGTGTGTGGAGAAGTACAACGGAGTGAGGTAAGTATGTATTAATGCGTATTTATGCAGAAGGAGATATTGTAGTATTTAGAAGGTATTTATGCCATGCTAAAAACTAATCAGTAGATATGGCATAATGCTTTATTTTATAACAATCAATAGTTGTTCAGTTTCATCGTTCGTAAGTTTATTTAGCCATTCTGTTATGGTTTTTTTAATTTTATAATCTGACATTTTTTTTACTTTATAGGTATTATTGAATAAATTATATATTTTTGGAGCTAATACATTGTACTGGTGCTGGGCAAATATGCTTTTGGTGCACGGAATGGGGTAGCATTCTTTTCTTTTCGGGATTAAAGTAATATGGGGTGCAACACATTTGTGGTATTTTCTGATGCTTTGGTATATGAATAGTTTACGTACTGTGAGGACACCAGCTTTTTCATAAAGGGAGTATGTGGGGTGTCGGAAAGGTAAGTACAGCATAACTTTGAGTAGTGCTCTTTGCGCTCTCTCAAGCTCAAGAAGGTTTGTTTTAGCGGCTGAACCCCAGGAACATATACAATACGTCACAACGCATTCCGCAAGTGCCTTGTACGTCTGTATAAGTAGACGCTGATCAGATACAGTACGTAGCTCTCTAAAAACATAAATGAGTTTCCTAAGACGACAGGCTATAAATGAAATATGTTTTTTCCAGCTTAGCATCTCGTCTATGAAGATTCCAAGATATTTTATCTCAGGTTCTCTTTTTTGCATTGGACAACTGCAGGTTGCTTGTTGTAGGGTGTACTGTCTGTTGCAAGGAAAAGAGTGTATGCGGAGGGTAAAGTCTTTGGGAGAGGATAAAGTTGATTTATGAAAACATAGGAACTTAGTTTTTGTAGAGTTAAGCGTGAGCAGGTTGTCCTCAAGCCATGCTGTTACAGTCCGAAGACCCCTCTCAGCCATTAACCCAACTCCACGATGTCCCGTGGAATAATAGAACTGTGTCATCCGCAAACATTTGTATGTCAGCACCTTCCAGGTTCAAATTACATAAGTCATTTATGTATATTAAAAATAGCAGAGGGCCAAGAGTACTGCCCTGCGGTACACCGTAGCTATGGGTAGAGAAGTTACTGAGCTGGTTTTTGACTTTGACTCGCTGCCTTCTGTCAGTGAGGTAGTCCTGGAACCACAGTAGTGTGTTCTTTTTAAATCAATAAATTATTATTATTATTATGAGTACCGTATAATTGACGGGGGGTGATCCCAGTGACCTTTTTCAAAATCTGACAATATTAAAAGGCACATCTTGTAATTCGCGACAAAGACCGTGTGCAGTGCATTTATTAATATATACAACTTACTCTAAAACATTTCAAGAACGACAGCTATTTAGATAATCTGGCAATTTTGTATATTTAGTGGTTAACTAGTATCATATCCACCGTGATAATATTTAGAGTAAAATAAATGTATTAATAAACGCACTGCATACTGAGTTTGTCGCAAATCACAAAATGTTGTCTTAAATGTTTTCAGATTTTGGATAAACTATACAAATACTCGAAAATATTGAATTTCGCGGGCTAGACAGGCGCCTTCACCTTAAAAATCTGTTATGCGCCGTACCTACCTGTATCAATTATCGTATTGTATTGGGAACTAAATAAAAAAAGACAATTAAAAAAGTGAGCGGCATAGCGGTCATTCAGCACCTTATATTAACCAACAACGAAAATCTATATACAAACCAAATTCCTCCAAAACGACTTGACCGATTTTTATGATTTTTATTTGTGTATCTATTTGGGAGTTCTGAGAATAGATCGTAAAGTATATTTAATACCTATAAATAAAAAAAATATATGGAAGAACAACGTTTGCCGGGTCAGCTAGTTTTAATATATTTTACTGTATACGGATGTCAATTACAGGCATTATCTGATAAAAATCAGAGTTGCAAAAAATCAGGAAAATTGAAATAAAAAAAGATTTTTTTGTTTTATTCATTTTAATCAATGATTTGATGATTAATTCATGATTTTTTTCATATGCTTTTACTATGATTTATTCATGTTTAAAACACTGATTTAAATTGTTTTTTTTCGATTTTTATTAGCGGACATTGCGTGGATCGCAACGCATTCTACACAGATCGCGTCTTTGACATTGACACTTGACATCTCGATTGTGTGTTTCTTTCCTTCAGAACTTGTGATTGTACACAAAGTGTCAAAAACCTTTAAATTTAAAAGTGATTTTGTTATTTTTCTAAGCTATACAGCTTTATTTATTTTATAGACCTGTATTCTTTATTTCCTTATATCAACATGCATGACCTCGGCACCTCCTACCAAGAAAGAATACAATATTTGGAAGCACTACATTGAAGTTCCGAATGTGAGGCTGCTAAAATCTAGTAGAGTTAAATCCTTAATCCTTAATAATATTATAAATGCGAAAGTAACTCTGTCTGTTTGTCTGTCGCTCTTCCACGCTAAAACTACTGAACTGATTTAAATGAAATTTGATTAGCACAGATAGACTAGAGCCGGAGAAAGAACATAGGCTACTTTCTAATGCGAAAAGGGTTCTAAGGGGTTGAAAGGGGGGGATGAAAAGTTGTGTGGAAGTATCGGCATTTTTAGAGCTAGCAGCTTGAAACTTATTTTTTAGACTGTTGATTGATCGCCATAAATAAATATGACATTTAAAGTTGAGGGTAAAAGTTTTACCCTCAAGGGTTTAAAATAACAATAGTGTTTAGGGGATGAAAGTCTGCATTAAATATAGCTCTCACAAACCTACCTACTACCTACCTACTTAAACACTGCAAATAGCTCATTAAAGTATTTATATGTATGTGTCTTATTTGTGAAATAATTAAAACTGCTACCATAGTGTTTTAGACTATTCCACGCGGATGAAGTGGCGGGCACAGCTAGTGCAAAATATGTAACAAGGAGGTCATAGAGCTAGTGGTAAGAATGAACACACATTATGCAAATTGCAAAAGTATTGAAAATAATATGATACGGCCACCACAATAACAGACAACTCAGGTGATTAAATAAGTGTGTTATATAAGAGCCTGTTTTAAAATCGTCCCAACTTTTATCCACAAAATATGGCGTCATGACAGTTTTTCCTTAGAACATCATGTCAATACGCTATATTTATTTGGTTGATAAGTGTTATCTGACGATTCTGATGCAGGCCCTTGATAATATAAAATATTTTAAATAATAAAACGTTTATTTTCTACATGTACTAATAAAACAGCGTCATGTACATGACGCTGTTTTATTTGACTATCAAGTACTGATTAAATCATGTTTAAAACGTTGTTTAAAACATTGATTTAAATCAGGAGGAAAAAATCAATGATTTTTTCCCAAAATGATTAAAACATGTTTTAAACAAGGTGATTAAAATCAAATGATTTTTTTGTAACAACCCTGATAAAAATGTGTCTACTTACAATTTTATAAAAGCATTTTTTTTTCTATTTAGAACGCCTGATAATTACCTACGTCTTTAACATATTCATGAAATAACCAAAATATAAACTTGGGACTGAATTACACAAGCTATTTTCCTTTCTGTGGTTTAGTCATAATCAGTGAAATAAGTATATATTTCCTAAAGTATTGTCTTAACAATTTCAATAATTCTAATACTAACCTATGTATTTCCAATAGTATGCAACCAATTCGCGCGCGGCGTATTCGCGATGCTGGGAGCCGTGACACCGGAGTCCTTCGACACGCTGCATTCGTACACAAACACGTTTCAAATGCCTTTCGTCACGCCGTGGTTCCCAGAAAAGGTGAGTTTTATCATCATCATCTGCCTTACTATTTCCCATTATCTGGGATCGGCGCAGTATGTCTCATCCTTACATTCATCGCGCTTTCCTGTCATACTCACATGCACTCCAACCTCGTTCATATCACTCTAGAAAAGGTGAGTTTTATGTATGACTAGCTGTGCCCACGGACTTCGTCCGCGTAGTATTTGACGTAACAAAAATTTCGGGATTATCGGGATAAAAAGTATCCTATATGTTAATCCCGGTTATAAACTATCTGTGTTCCAAATTTCATTCAAATCCGTTCAGTAGTTTTTGCGTGAAGGAGTAACAAACATACATACATACATACATCCACACTCACAAACTTTCACATTTATAATATTAGTAGGATTTTGTCATATTTTTTATGACTTTGGTACCCAATATTTGGTTGATATTAAAAGGTAGATACCCATTTTTTTTCTACGGTGTAGGTACCTAAGTTTATACTTTGCACAAAATAACTTAAAGCAAGGATTCTCGACCGCACGAATATCGTCCGTATACTCACCGACGACATCCCCGTAACATTTTAGAAAAGTAAATAATATAGATCTTACTTGTAAAGGATATCTCGGTCGAAAGTTATATGCAATAGCATGAGCATATCCGCTGGAAAACTTTACAGAGCTGAATAAATATTACTTACCAGGCTTACTAGCTGTAAATAAACGGATTACTAAACCAAGATAATCACCGCTTCTATTGATTCCACAGCAGCGCAAGAACTGCTAGCTAAATCTAAGATGTCATCGTTTTTCCGCACGCCTCACTAGAACTGACTCAATCCTAGCTTTGATGATAATAAATGGTCTGCGTATGGCAGTCTCGAGTGCCTTCAGGATTACGCTGACAAACCCACTCCTATTCAATTTTTATCTTAAGAATAAGCATATAGGCACTTATTCACTTTGATCTATAGATTACATTATGATGTAATGAATAATTCAATGAATAAACTACCTTCCATTTTTGAGGAATCTTCAAATATATCTTCATATTATATTAAATTCCTGTGAGCGTGTCGCAATTATTTTCCTCTTCCTAAATTGCTTGACCGATTTTGATGGTTTCTCTTTATACTTGTTGTGTCACCCGGATGGTTCTTAGCTTTAGTTGCAACCAGTAGGTGGAACTGTTGTCGACATCCAAAAACGTATGGAAATCGAGATCACAAGTTTTCAATTTTAATGTTTAAACCCACAGAGTTAAGACCGTAAATTGAGAATTTCTTAGGCAACATTTGTTGCGTGTCTTGAAAAATAACAGCGTCTATTCCTATCAAACATAGATGAGAACAATCATACACTTAACAGCGACAATCAAACAAACGAAAACGCAGCGCTGAGATCGGTCCATCCTTTCGAGATACATAATGCTACAGACAACTAAATGCGTATTCAATTATAAAATGTAAGAAAATAACAATAAACAATGGTTTTGTCGTCAGGTCATACCTCCATCGTCAGGTTTAATAGACCACGCCGTGAGCATGAGGCCGGACTACCATCAGGCGATTGTAGACACTATTCTGTACTACGGATGGAAGGAAATCATTTACATGTACGACTCCCATGACGGTAAGTTTATTAAAGGCACATTATATTATTTTTTACTTTATTTACATCATTTAATAACAATTTATGCCAACATTTTATCGCCAAACTTGATCAGTTTTACACTTTATAATGTAAACTAACCTAGATCCATCAAAGATATTCCATATACCTTGTTTATATCTCGGCGTCATCATTGAACACTGTTTTTGATCCTGGTTTACAGGAGTACCAATGGTGGGAATGCTTGGCGGGACTAGTCCTATTAAAAATACTTACATAACTTTGAAATTTCCATGGTAACAATAATTTTACCGGTGGTAAAGTCCGGCAGCAGCCGATTACCTACAGCTGATACACGAGCTGGCTCGACTATGTTAGTATTAGTATCCAAAGAATTTGTAATAATTTCTTATTATTACAAATTCTTTGGTAGCACCCATCTCACAGAAGATCGGGCGTAAAGTAGCTGTTGCAGTTGCTATTCGTACGATGAGGAGGAGCGCCGGAAGCCCAACTCCCCTCGCTTCCACTCCCATTCAGTTCAGCAACGTGCAAGCAATGCTTTTGGTACTGCAACCTACAGGCTACCTTATAAAGTGGTTACAATGTACTCTTGGTTTTTTGTGAGAAGTAATAAATTTAATTTTTGTTTTTATTAAAGTCTAATAGTTTGTTTCAAACAGAGTCAATCTCCCATTGCACCTGGGCCCTAACCACGCTAGCTACTCAAATCGTAATAGAAAAGCAAACGCTCCGTTTTTGACGTTTTGCTGACACGAGCTTTACGATTTCTACTGACATTGATATGGTAATGTGTCAGCAAAATGTCAAATGCGGGGTGTTTGAAACGTAATCGCGATCGGTTGCTTTTCTATTACGATTTGAGTAGCTAGCGTGGTGGGGCCCCTGGATGGTTACTTAGACCTCGATATTTTCCTGTGGCAAATACACATGCATTATTGACGGATTACCTCGAGTCTCGAACTAATAACAAATAGTTTCTAAATTGTTCGAGAACTTTGCTGATATTTGTGTTTACCTTTGAACTATGGAAATCCACTTCGCTACCTTGACTACCCTCGTAATAACAGGAAAGTAGTTCCGTTGTCAACTAACTACTCAAATTTCACTTAACATTCTGAAATGCGAGATTTACTTTGGAAATTAAAAATGCAACGCTTTTTATTTATTTTTATTTTATTCGGAAAACATACAGTGTTTTACTTCTACTCATTCTTCTTGCTCGTTAATGCTCATGTAAGCGTAACCATAGATTTCATAAATAATAAATAAATACAAGGAAGTGACGCATGGTTTCTCGATGACGACGACGATACGATTACGTTAGAAGATTGTGCTAAGTGCAGAGTTCCGTGACTGGTGCTCCAGTTTTACTGTTTGCCATTTCCGTGGCTTGACTTGACTCGCGTCATTATTCATTACTCATTCATTCCTGTGACGTATCATTTCTCATGTTTCGTCTACTTCGCTCAGTCTCTACATAGTTTTAAAACCGCTCAATGTATCGTGTCAAAGCTAAAACTAAATGTTATTCCTTTACTACTTAAACCTGTATCAAAAATAATATTAGACTTAAAGAGCCGGGGGAAAAACTTTTTTTATCTCTATCGGGTATAATGATTAGCCAATACTGGCCTTAAGAATAACTATAATTTGTTGAACCGACATTTTTGTAGATTTTTAGAAATGTGTTTCGTCTACTACTGTATCTACCATTATTTCCCGCAGAGGATCCTTGTATGTTAAATAAGTAGATAAGGTATAGGGGTTTATGCATATACGTTGTCATTAAACCTGAGAACGTTTTCGTTTTTTTTTTAAATTCAATAATTTTATTCGATCAAGATTATTTATTTAAAAAAATGATGTTTACAAAATATACCGTGGAGATAAAATAATTCGAATCCGCCAAATCTAGTGCAAGCCTCCACAAGAGTCACTCTCGGACGGTAACTGAGAAGGCGACGACGGTATCTCCGTTGTTTTTTCGGATTAACTTTTTAATATCAGTGAATATTAAGATAAAGGGAGACAAGCAGCGGGGTGAGCTTCAGGGGTAGTCGCGGCTTACTACTCTCTTTATCGTTTTGCTTTACAACAGAGAACGGCGGTTTTATAAATCGTAAATTGTGCGCGCGCTGGGGATTACAACGGAGCTGACTCTACCGATAATAAAATGTCGACACGAAAGAGATTGCGGCGAAAACTGCGGCCGAGTCTAATAGCAGCTGCAGTCTCTTTAATAGGGTGCCTATCGCCGATGGAAAAGCGCCAACCTTTCCTTTAATTCTACAGCATTTTGGCTGATCAACACACCTTGATTACGTATACAGTGTTTACCCTAATATTATAAATGCGAAAGTAACTCTGTCTGTCGCACTTTCACGTCAAAACTACTGAACCGATTTAAATGAAATTTGGTACAAAGTTTGTCTGGAGCCTGGGAAATGACATAGGCTAAGGGGGGAAAGAAAAGTTGTATGGAAGTATCGTCATTTTTAGAGCTGGCAACTTGAGACATGATATTCTGAGGTTGTAAGTAAAAGTTTTACCCTCAAGGGTGAATACACGACGAATATTCACGAATATATATTATATTCATATTATAACAATAGGGAATATGGGATAAAAGTTTGTATGGAAATATAGCTATTTGCAGTGAAACACTTCAAATAGCTCATTAAAGTATCCATACGTACGTGTCTTATTTGTATAATAATTAGCCTAAATAATTAAAAATGCTACACAAATACACTAATCCTCGCGGGCGAAGGTACGGGCACAGCTAGTTTGTTATAAGATCAAGGAGGTGGCGCTTCTGTATTTTATTATTATATAAAATGTGCTGTTCAGCATACAAAAATGCTTATGTAATTTAAATATATTTTTAACGTCGCGGGTTTAGTTTGATAGATTTATTTCTGACGATATTTTGTACTTAATTTAGAATCATTGAAATATAACTATTTGAATAGGAACGGAGTATCTTTGTTGTGTACTTAGTGAGAAATAAATATGTGGGCTATATTCAACAAAAATGTCTATCTAACATTTTTACCAGAACATTTTTTATCCGAACAATGGCTTCCTTGAATTGTGACGTATTTCCAGCGACTCTGAACCTACTATTCGGATGTTTTCGTCCTATTTCGAATTCCCAGAGCTTTCGCAGGAGGCAATAAATATTATTTATAGAACGGGAGCCGAACACCTCATTCGGGACCGCCCTGCCGTCGTAGGTTCGAGTTATGAAACTTCCCCGGATTTATAAGCAAAGAGTTAGCTAACAACTAACCATGTATCACGGAGCGATCAACTTGCGCCGAGGTAATATCCACAGGAATTTTCCTCTTGAAGAATTTTCATTTTATCGGCACCAAAACTGCGGTATTATGGAAGTCTCCCCCAGGTAGTGCTCATAAAGTAACAGATTACACATTATAGTATCCGATCGAGGATGGGGCCACTCATGTCGCATGTAAAAAGTAAGCAAAGTCTGCAGCCAAGACTTTTTAATAGGTATCAACTTTTATTTTGTTAACGTATCCCATAAGGAAGCGCTCAATTGATTACGAGTAAAAGGCAATTTGCAATTGAAGGATTAAACAATGTAAAATTTTGACAAAAGCGTGTCGAAACTAAAATCCATAACTGCCTGCCCCTGGAAATATTCGTCACCATTTGTCGAAGCGATCGGTGCGAGTAGGTACACATATGGCGGAATTCTATTCGATTATCACAGCAACGTCGTGTTGACCGTTAAGTTTTACGTCCGCCTGTGGGATAGCGGGGCTGCGAAGCCGACCCACTAGAGCTGCACCTAATGATATTACCGAGTATTTCTTTCTCATTGCACCGGTTTGCTTTGCTCGTTATTCGCTAATCGGAATCATAGAAGAAAATTGAAGGATTTTAATCAAAATTTACGCCGTATTACTTACCAGTGGCCCGATTTTCTTTATTCCAATGACTTGAGAGAAATCGTTTGCTTGAATCGAGAACTCTAATTTGATTTATACGACATTGAAGTTGTTTAAAACTTCAAGGTCGTTCTGGATTGGAGATTAAGTTCATAGCTTTGCCTTTCTTGGGGGCTGTTTTAAGTCGATTCAGAATTTTGGATTACAGTGATATAAAGGCCTCTCCTGCCAGGCAAAACTTGGGTAAGTGAGTTTGAGGAGCAGAAAATAGTTTAAGGTTTATTATAATTAAGATATTCATGGGAATTTTGGTAACATCCAAGTTCCAACGTTTAATTTCTATTATTACCTATCAATTTAAGGTATGTAAGTATAAAATCCTTAACTATCATAAAAATCTAGATAACGGAATCTATTAGTATTATGATATCAAGAAATGGCTGCAGTTAATTAAGAATTTTTTGGAAGCATTCGCATTTTTCCTTGGCCATGATAGGATTTATAGGTACAAATCCTACCATGGCCAAGGAAAAATGCGTAAAAACAATCACAGCAAGCGTTCGGGAGTCGAGGAAATTTTTTTAAGAATTTTTCCTCCCCATTGTTAGTTAAGATGACCATAAGATTGCGACTTAAAGGAAAACAAAGCCTTTTTTTGTGGAGAAGGTTGCAATTTGTTTTTCGTAACACTATTTATGTAATTAAGCAGCGGTCACCATTGAGTAGAAAAGAGTAATTTATTTCGTTTCGTATATACAGTTATCCACGGTACCCATAGTCATTAAAATAGTTTTATGAATCTACTAGCTGAGCCCGCGACTTCGCCCGCGTGGAATTTAACTTAACAAAAAAGCCAGCTCCCGCGTTTTGAGCCCGCGCGACAGGACCCATTTCTTTAATTTTGATTTTCTAAAATAAAAGTAGCCTAAGTTTCTCCTTAAAGCATCAGATATCTGCCAGTGAAAGTCCCGTCAAAATCGGTCCAGCCGTTTCGGAGATTACCCGGAACAAACACACAGACAGACAGCCAAACAATTTTTTTTTAAATCGCGATTTCGTGATAGGTGTCATATGTACGTATGTATGTCATACGTGTATGTATGTAGGTTTCATATGCATTTAGTGAAAATGTGTTATTTTGATATTACAAACAGACACTCGAATTTTATTTAATAGATACTTATATCTATTTATTTATTATTGAACTTTTATAAATTGCGAGTTTTCAACTAAAGTAGTCGTCTATAGTACCCACCTTTTATGGTGTCCCCAATAGGTATACCGTATTGATTTTTATGAATATAACAGGATAACCTCGGATAATACAGGACCTAACCAATAAAATATATTTTATTCGAGTTTTTTTTTGATCCTAAATGTAATAGCAGGACGAGGGCGTCAAAACTAATAACACCCATCTTTGCGTTACATCGGAGGTTGAGAATGTTTGGTATTCAAACATAGCAGATAAAAATCCACACATACCGGGTGAATTGAGCATTGAGATGATATCGGTATTCAATTTATTCAGGACGGGTCCGTCGATGCGCCGCATAGGGCCCAGCCAGGGTCACCGCTCACCGAGAGGAGACGAAGCCAAATCACAATAGCTTGGGCTCACATCGGAAGGAACACTTCTTCTAAATAATATATAACTCAAAGGTGACTGACTGACTGACATAGTGATCTATCAACGCACAGCCCTAACCACTGGACGAATCGGGCTGAAATTTGGCATGCAGGTAGATGTTATGACGTAGACATCCGCTAAAAAATGATTTTCATAAATTCTACCCACAAGGGGATAAAATAGGGGATGAAAGTTTGTATGAAACTTTGTCAATTAAATTCCACGCGGACGAAGTCGCGGGCACAGCTAGTTAAAATTTAAAATGTATAATTTAGAACCTAACGCAAATTGCCGCATGGCATCACGGTTACTACTATTTGGTCTACTAATTAAAATTGTGGCGACAAATCATTTTAAAACAATCACCTAGAACTAAAACTATTTTACGGATTTTATCGCGTTTATTTACATATTTTTTATGTTCCCGACGTTTCGGCTGCTTTACAGCAACCATGGTCACGGGGGGACTGAGGTGTTAGACGTCCTGATGTCATAGTTAATAACTGGGTACCTACATATTTAGATGTTGATTGCGGTTTAATTTCAATGTGTAGTATTCGCGTAAATATAAGAAAGCAATACAATCACCTAGTTTTACTTTAAGCAAATTAAAAGTTTCATTTCATTAAGTCTAAATTAAAATCATGAAACCTGTCTGGTATAGTGACAATATAAGCCGGAAGTTTGTCGCTATAGGTAAATATTTATGGTCACCATAAATAACAAAAACAGATTTTCGCTAACAATGAGACTGATCAAAGTTTTGTTTTTTCTGAATGTATTTGGCATCCCTAGGCCAAGCTTATTTAAATTGGAAATGATTCATCCAAGCGATATCGATACAGTAATGATATGCTAGCCGTTCTCGACAGGACGTATCTACGAGTACTTATCTGACCTATGAAGTATAATTTTATTGATCTTATAGCAGTGTGCTTTATACATTTTTGAAATATTTCAAAATCTGATTATAAAAGGCACATTTTGTAATTCGCGACAAAGACCGTGTGCAGTGCATTTATGAATATATCCAACTTACTCTTAAACATTTCAAGAACGACAGCTATCCAGATAATCTGGCAATTTTTATATATTTAGTGATTAACTAGTATCATATCCACCGTGATAATATTTAGAGTAAAGAGTGTTTGTCGCAAATCACAATGTTGTCTTAAATGTTTTCAGATTTTGGATAAACTATAAAAATACACGAAAATTATGAATTTCGCGGGCTAGACAGGCGCCTTCACCTTAAACCCCTGGTACGCCCGCGTGTTACTTCGCTAAAATAAAAGTAACTCCTAAGTAACTCTATATAACATCAGCTATCTGCCAGTAAAAATACCGTCAATATCGGTCCAGCGGTTTGGGAGAATAGCCTGAACAAACAGATTTCCTTTTTTTCATTATTTATTTTATTAGTACCATGTGCTAGAATTTGGAATAAATCCTTTCACATCGAGCACCTAGATGCTACAACCGTATGTATCCAATTTCAAGTTTATAAGAGGAGTAACTTAGTCAAAGAGTGGGATAAATTCAATAGAATTTTTTATATGATATATTGAAAAAAATATTGAAAGTAAAAATATTGAAGTATTTTGAGTATTTGAATTTGATATGTTATAGTATAGCGCCAGTTTTACACGTCCTTAAATGTTTACCCATCTTACCTATAAAAAGTGTTTTAAAAGTCCGTAGAAAAGCTTAGGGGTTAGGAGGAGTATCAGATATAGAATTAAATGGTGTAAAAAAAAGATCGAAATGGAACCACTTTTCAATATTTTTCCTGCTAATTAAAACAAAAGTGTTCTAGGATGCGTTCTGAGGCCACGACACTAAAATTGTGACAAATATTCAGAGACTCGTAACTCAGAAAATATGATAGTTAAGTACCTACATTTATTATGTCTTTGTGCGCATCTATACTTATATCAGCTGCCGCATATGTACCTAAATTATTTCAGACTAGAAACATCTTGTATACCTACCACGCGTCATTGTCTGTTTGTTGAATACTTGCATAAAAAATACACATTTGAATAAAATACAATTTAACACACAATGATTTATTATTTATTATTACGTTCCATTTCTTAAGTACGTACTCCACCTCGCTCTTGAGATCTCATAATTTCAGGGGCGGAGGTAAAAATTATTGCCCCGAGCCGTGCACTCAACCGAGCCGTAATAACAAAATGTGAATTTATTGCAAATAACCAAGCAATTGATATTTATGCACTGACGTAAATTGTTTCAAGGAAAGGGCTTCACTCGAGTGTTACTCAGCCTACTCTGAAATAAGAGGCGGGTGTTCGCTGGCTTAAGTGGCTTCAGTGCATCTCATTATGTCAAGTCTGAAACCTATTTATGAGCCCTGAAAATATAATTTAGATAGTTCTCGGAAATAATTATAAAGTGAGTAGGCATCTACCATCTTTTAGGTTTCAAATCCCTATTTTATACTGATGCGATACTTGCATTGACAACTGCATAAGAAATAAGCGATGTCTCTAGTTTTGAGCTATCATAAAATAGATAGATCAGTTGCATTTCTACAAATAAAACAATACATAGTTACGCAAGTACTTTCATGGGCGATTGGACGTACCGATGCGCATCTCTTTGTACAATCAGCCTATCCGTTGGTCCAAGTCAGTTAAATATCTCGGGGTCACTCTCGATGGCTCCATGACCTTCGGTCCTCACATTAGAAACGTCCGCAATCGAGCCGCCTTTGTGCTCGGTCGCCTTCATTATCTCTTATGCAAGCGGAGTAAAATGTCCCTTAGAAATAAGGTGACACTATACAAAGCTTGCATACGCCCCATCATGTCCTATGCGAGCGTTGTGTTCGCCCACGCGGCCAACTCTCACATTAGTCGACTCCAGGCCATTCAGACCCGCTTCCTTCGCCAAGCCGTCGGAGCCCCGTGGTTCGTAAGGAACGTAGACCTTCATTCTGACTGACGCCTCGATTCTATCCAGAAGCACTTCAAAATAGCGTCTGAACGCTATTTCAAGAAGGCTTCTGAACACACAAATTCCTTAATCGTCGCAACCGCCGATTATGCACCTACACACGAGACAGATGCATGCCGCCGCAGGCCGCGGCGTGTGGTGCTGGACCCCCCCGACCCACTCACCGCTCTCCTAGACTCAGATGTCGAGGAGAACGACACACGCACACTCCCCACCAGACACCGACCTCGCCGGCGAGGTCGACGAACCCCCGCTTCCGCTAGAAGGTGCGTCTACTTACCTAGACGCGCCTTGGCACCCGAAAAGCCCGCTGAGTTTCTTGCCGGATCTTCTCAGTCGAGGTCGCGTTCCGATCCGGTGGTAGGTTTACCCTCGCCACCTCTCCTGGCAGCGGCCCAAGCCGAGGTCGTGTCCCTTGTGGCGCCCTTGAGCTAGCTGCCCCCCTGCCCCTCTGGCTGGAGCGCACTTGCGCTCGCCCTCTGTCCGGGTGAAGTTATTATGGCCACTCTGGCCAAAAACATATAGTCCATTCAAAAAAAAAAAAACCGATGTGCACACACAGCCATTCCACTATTAGTCTATCGAAATTTTTACGTGCCAGACACTATCCCACGTGGTTCCATTAGAAAATAAGCCTCATAAATGTATATAATCAATGAACACACGAGCAAAGAAATAATGCTTTACAAAAAAAATACAATAATAAATAATATAAATATCGGCTGTATTTTTTAAAATGCTTAGTTGGCAGGTGCATTTTATAGCGTTTACTATAAAAAAATACAAGTGCTATGAGATTTCACAAATGAGTTCGCAAACAGACTGAAGTTATTTATAACCCACATGTAAAAAACAACTAAGTAATTCGTTTGAGATGAGCCATTCATAGGTAGAGGCAATGCGATGAAAGAAGAAAGTTAATTAATACCGTCTGTTATCTCTTAAAAAACACTGGAAAAATTTACAGTGAGGAAATTGTTTGAAATTGTTTCCTTATAGGTCGGCATACAGGGCGGAATTAAATGGAGCTGAAAAACAGACAATTGAACGGGTAGCAGTCCCACGGCCGAGATCAAATGAGTCCAATCCTCTTTGGGACATAGAACCCTAATTGGGTAATGACATTTCCCATTAAAGTGTCTACCGAACGCCATTGTTTTTATGATATTGGGATTAGTAATTAATTTGACAAGTCGTGAGCCTGATAGGAAGTTATTTACTCTGAAATATTGGGGTTTATTCAGGCGATCCCCAGACCCTTCAAGGCAGTCTTAACTGGAGGGCTATTCAAGAAGTTGTATTAATTTTAACTCATAAACAATAATGAATATTAATGGCGTTTTCTGTTAGCATGGAAAATGAACTTTAACAAAATTTTCGCCGGTGAACTTCGTGGAACAAGTAGCAACTTTTAATCATTAAGTGATGAGCGTCGGTGGGCGAGGGTCGTTCCACTAATAGAGTAATGTATTCAACATTGCCACTAGCTTATAAAAGCGAAAATATAATTTAATTTCCTTGTTTTGTATAGGTACTTCAATATTTATTAATAATACTCGCGACCCACCCTGGCATTCTACGTCTTATTATACTATTTATAAATTTAATTAAAACGTATTATACATTTATAAGCCTTTCGGAAGGCATTCTCTAATTAATAGTAAAATCTGCATCTAAATCCCTTCGCAGGTCGTTTAGATCCCTAAGCGGACGAAAAGACAGACAGACACGAAGCGATTTTATATGGCAGTCAGTCACAAACCAAGGATGGTACTACGCTACGACTATATGAAATACGACGTGTTCCTACGTATTAATTTTAAACGTGCCTGCACGCTTCACTTACCTATCTAGACATGATTTAATTATAATGGCTCGGCACCCCTATTTAGGATACCTGCTTTGCCGTCTGAACAATTTCAATAAAATCTGCCTCCTCGGATGACCTTTAGAGGTACAGAATATTATACTTACCTCATTTTCTAATAATGAATATCTGACAGTGAAATTGCTTTTCAAATATTAATATGATATACTCGAAGGCATAAATAAAAATCTCTATCCACTCGGTACAGAGGCAAAAATACGAAATTGTCAGCACCGAATAAGTGAAGATTCATGTCAAATAACCTTTTTTTTGTTTGTTTTTTACAATAGAGTATTTAGATAAGGGTTATTTTATATAACTACCCCTAATATCCTGAGTTATCAGAACAATTCAAGCAATTAGGTACCTACCTACTTATGTTGTTTGGGTTTGGTTTGTCAGATAACCGCCAAAACCTAGCTTTGACGTCGCTAAGGCGTTTGACAAAGTCTGGCACAACGGCTTGATTTACAAGCTGTACCTCTTAGGCGTGCCGGACAGTCTCGTGCTCATCTTACGAGACTTCTTGTCAAACCGTACCTTTCGATATCGAGTCGAGGGCACGCTCTCCCCACCCCACCCCATCAGGGCAGAAGTCCCTCAGGGCTCCGTGCTCTCGCCCCTCTTGTACAGTCTGTACACTAACGACATCCCCCGCACGAACAATGTGCAACTCGCCCTTTACGCGGATGATACCGCGCTTTATTTAAAAAATCAAAGAGTATCTCCGAAACGGCTGGACCGTATTTGACGGGACTTTCACTAGTAGATAGCTGTTGTTATGAGCAGTAACTTAGAATACTTTTATTTTAGAAAAAGCAAAATTAAAAAAATGGGCCCTGCCGCTCGGGCTTAGAACGCGGGAGCGGGCGTTTTTGTTAAGTTAAATTCCACGCGGCCAAAGTCGCGGGCTCAGCTAGTTTCCTATAAAAGTGTTGCATTAACTATCGCAGTTCATCATAATTTAATCTCAGTTTAATTAAGCGATTTATAATATTAATGGGCGAGCAACGCCTCTGGAAGTCAAACCCACTTTGTGACGTTAATAAATATGGTATACATTTAATAATAACTAACCGTTGTCAGCGGCTCCGCCCGCGTTTTACGTCAATAAAATAATAGTAGCCAAGTTACTCCCTATAATACCAGTGAAAGTACTGTCAAAATCAGACTAGCCGTTTCGAAGATTTGCAGGAACAAACAGTCATATACCATATACATAATGTATAATCATTGTTCAGACGTGTTGCAGGCTCTCAACGAAAAACAGCGAAATAAAATGGCCGAGCGAAGCCTTTTCACCTCCACCGTATCCTCTGATCCCGAAGTCAGAAACCTTCGTTCCTGTTATTCTATCAAAAGATCGGATTTCAAACCGAACACGTAATAATGTACGAGTGTATCGTGAGCGATCAACTTTCACAAAGTAATTCGACATTAGATACCTATAATATTATGTTAAAGGCATCTATTCCATTTCGTTGAAAGATATAAGTATTCACAGTTGATATACCTAAGTCTTTGTTTTACGTAGATAGAGGTTTTTAATAAAAACAACAGTGTGGGGGTAAAAAAGTACTATCGATGAAATAATATAATCGCGCTATAGGCAATATAAAGTATATACAATTTCTGATAAATTTTCAATGAATTTTTCAAGTGCATGGTCACATCCGAAATTTGAAGAATAGTGAAAAATATTCAAAGGAGTCTCTGATCTGATTTTGATGAAATCTATAAGTAACTCCAGGAGCGAATCGAATCCGTAGATTAAAAAAAAAAAACATGCTGTACACTATTTAATAGTTTCTATAATAAGGAACATATTTTGCGACGTAATAGAATACGGCAAACTAAAGGAAAGTGCTTATATCTAATAAAATACTTTCTTATTGAATATTATTAGTAGGTACTTTTGACAAACTTAATATAATAATAATAAATATTATATTTTAATTATTATTATTTTATGAATACTAGGTGAAACCGAAAGGGTATACATACTATTTTTTTGCAACTTAACTTTGTAAATCTAAAACTGTCGGCTTTGTGGGGCAGTTCAAATACTAAAGGTTTTGTAGAATTAAGAAATCAGTCAACAGCTGTATCCCTGTAACACCCTTAGTTTTTCAAGTTTCCTTTAAAGCTCATAGTTTTAGTATACCCTTTCTGTTTCAACCTGTATAAATTACTTACATACCTATTCCTTAAAGCTGTACTTTATTTTTTACGTCAACAAAGACGTTTATTCCTCTACCAAAAACTAAAAATAACTTTCGCCTACACAATTTTGAACACAGTTTGTGTTACAAACTGCTAAGACGAAGTTATATACTAGTAATTAAGTCTACATTAGAGTTTTAATGTCACACTTAAGAAGTAATTTGGCGGCTACTCTACAAAGTAGTTACAAAGACTCTTTGCAAGTTTTCATCCCGCTCATTAAACGGTGTTCGGCCGAGAAGGGTCAAGTTCATAATTATTTTTGCCTGATTCGTTAAGCGAACATTAATATTATTCTATTGTACCATTGCTAAGAAATAGGACACAAAAGTAGGTTATCGTGAATGGGTAAGTAAAAATGTTATGAACAGAAAATAAACAAAATACTGTTCCTGTTTAAATACCTACTATAACAACATTTTCACGGCTCTAACCTGTTTAATTAGGGTGCCTATTTTGTTGTATACAGATACGAATAAAATACCTCTTACATTTATGACCAAGAGAATAACAACGCCCGCACAATAGACATGATGAATTAAAAACATGAAATAAAAATATTGCACAACAATGACAAAAAAGAATTGGTACCTACTTATGACCTAATATAAAGAATATGCTTAATTCAATACAGTCATTCGGTACCTATTTGATGTAGCATAACGCTATGCTTATACAAGGTTTTTTTGTATACTTATTTTAAACTAGCTGTGCCCACGGACTTCGTCCGCGTAGTATTTAACGTATCAAAAATTTCGGAATTATCGGGATAAAAAGTATCCTATATGTTAATCCCGGTTATAAACTATGTGTTCCAAATTTCATCCAAATCCGTTTAGTAGTTTTTGCGTGAAGGAGTAACAAACACACATACATACATCCACACTCACAAACTTTCACATTTATAATATCAGTAGGATGTTGCAACTAAAAATTTACTGTGAGTAAGGGTAGATAATGTGGTAAGTTATTATTTAATTGGAACGCCTCCAAGTTGCCACCATGACTTTAAGCGGGTGCTTTGTCACAAACTGGGAAAGCGTGCCATCCAGCCTGCGATTCCTTTGCTTTTTGATGTATTTATTAAGTGAATTATGAACTTTTGTTGATGCAATTATAACGGATATGGAATTCAGGCCCGCGCCAAAATCGATCCTCGGAATTTTATTCAATAATTATTTCCATGTCCAAAATTAAAGATCTCCAAATTTTTGAGGAAATTTCGTGGCAATATCCTGTGAATCTTAAAACGAGAACTCTATTTAATTCAAAATAAATCACATAAGCTGATGAGCGAGAGCCTACAATTACCTAGTATTACAAACTACAACTGAATCTAATAGTCAATTTTTGATTGTCATAACTACGCATATCATTTGGAGAATTATATAGTTTTATTGCATAATAATATAAAGTAAGTCTTAGGCGTAGTCCTACAAGCGAAATCATGTTAAAACTAACTTACAATTTGCAAAAATACAAACGTTACTACTTAGTGAGGTATGAAGTCATGTAACTGAGTAGTTTTAGCAAACTTTAATGGGATTATATTTGTACTTATTTATTTAATATTTTAGATTAAAATAATAACTGTGAAAAAATAATTGTACATGTGAGTTAATTTAAAATATACTCTTAATAAATTTAATAATATCTCCCGTGGACTTTTTATGATTATTGGCGGCGTAAAAATAAATCCGTCAAACACAATGTTTTTTTTTATCTAACCTGAACACGTCACTACTGCAGTCAGCGTGAAATTGAATTGACATCAATCAACGCGTTATAGAACTTTGGGATCGGTACGTGCCTCCGTGTAATAGTATTATGTTTGCGTGTTGTACCTACCTATCTATACCCATGTTGCGTACCCAGATCGTGACTACTGCAGGGCGGACAAATAACCTCCACTCATACTCACTTCAAATAACCCTTAGGCTGCAAATTGGCACACAAATAGAGTTTATGTTCCGCTACAAAACTGTGTATTTAAATATTGAAAGCAAAGTTATTCTAGGGTAATTACCTCCCGTACATGGGAAGGGGGAGTTTACTCACCCCCTCGCGTGGGGTATCGTTGGATAGTTATTTTAAAATCATAATGAGGTTTCTTTAATTTCGTTTCGAGATTTGAACCTACGCACCGCGGAATGTAAACCCGGTCTATTTACAACTGAGCTAATTGAATGCTGAAAAACTTGGCCAAATTGTCAACCATTTGATATAATTGTATTTACAAGACCCGCCGCATGTAAATGTTTCAAATAAAAATAAAACATCGCTTTCATTATTAGGGTACCGTGATAGAATGCTACATTATCATTGAGTCATATTTATTTTACCTACATCTTGAAGACCCACCTGGACGGAGCCGCGTGCAATGCTAGTATTTAATACGCCCATTAATGTTAAATAAGTATATAAGCTAGTGGCTTCAATTTCATTTCAACGGTGGTCGCTAAATTTATAATTTAAAATCCTTATTCATAGGTAAGACACTTTCGTTTTCAGTGATTTTTTGTTTCATGTACGTATACATTTTCGAAGTAGGCACGTAAAACGCTGACTAAAATAGGTTGTACCAAATACACGCTAACATACAACTGTAGGTGAAAAGTTGTATTTCAAAGCCAAGATAAAAAAACGTTCAAATAAAATCAATTTTAGTGAGACATCAGACCGCGTATTTCTAATCCAATTTGTAACCTATAAGCAAGGATATTGGAATATAGGGTTGAAATAGATCGAAAAGAACAAAAAGATCTCATCAAATAAAATTGGTGTAGAAATAGGGGCGACGTAACCCAAACCGCGAGAATAGAGCCCCGTACTAGGGGTTTATATGAGCCATCACGAGCGACGGAGAGGTTTTCTCTCACTAATATTGTGACAATAACACGATTGCGATTTTATTGACACTTCCATTCACTATAGAGATTGTTTGTGACATTCTGAAGGAGATAAATATAAAAAAATATTAAAATATAAACCAATACTAAATTGAAAATTTCAAATCTACCGATGCGACGACTTTTTATACTACAAAATAGCTGATAATGTTTAAACGGCTGAATCGACTTTCAGGAAACATAGCTAAGAACACCCTCGATCTTCTGATCGAGGGTACCTATCTAACAAAAAAATACTAAATTAAAATCCGTTCATCCGCTTGGGCGCTACGATGCCACAGTCAGACACACAGATACACAGATAGATAGAGACACAGATACACATGTTAAACTTATAACACCCCTCATTTTTCGTCGGGGGTTAATAAGCCGCTAAAATGGCTAATTCGCAACCAGTTGTCTTTTACCAGACCTGAGTGGCAAAGTCGGTAGTTTCCCACCAAGTTAGGAACTTTAGCTAACTATTAACATTGCTCATAATCGTCGCATTCTGGGAACGCGAGAGTTTCGCAACAATTGTAGCGAAGGGTTAACCGAGCCGCAGAGCCGTCGGCGAGGTGACAATCGGTAAGTTTTTAATTCCACCATTTCAAAGTGCAATTATTGCTCCAACTTTAACGCTTTAGACAATGGGACTTGTAATCAATATTATTAGATTGACGTTTCCGACAGAAGCGATGGATCGTAAGGTGTTAGTTAGGCATGGAAATGATTGCAACCTGCAATTCATTTTCATTACGTGAAATTATATTTATTTTCCAGTGTTATTTCGCATGTGATTTTTCACAGCCAATGATTTTATTCATATAGAATTTTCACTATTACACGTAATCCTATGAAATCACTGGTCGATGATTTATCATAAAAACTGTGACAGTACGAAAGCTTCGCGATTTCATCGCAAACATTACAATGATTTTTAACAGTTTCTAACTATGTCGGTAGCCGGTGCTACTTATGAAAACCTATATAATATGATTTTTCACATGCTACCTGTGAACGGTTAAATTACTAGTGCTAGTCGTAAATCTACGTTGTTCGAATGCTAGCGTGATTCGAACACCTTGCAAATGGTGAAAAAGTGCCCGAGTGTTCACGACGGCTCATATCGCGTTCGACATGATTATAATAGATTTGGGGCGGCACACTGCGGTTCACCCAGCTGACGTCAGAAGCCATTAGTCGGCCGACGACAGTGGAAAACCTCAAGGGTCACGAGTTCAGATACGACACATGGTGAGAATAGTCCGGGTGTAGACGAAACTTTCACCGCATTTCTCCCGCACATTTATCTCTTAACAGAGAAACTGTTTTGGATATCCTTTTACGCATTTGCCGCACAACGGCCCAAATAGATTGTATTCAATACAATCTATGTATTATTTTTTTCAATGTATAGATTTGTTCATTTATATCAAAAAGTATTTTATCCAAAGGTGCGTAAATTCTTATAATATTCAAAAGATAAAATAGAAGACATAAATAAATAGAATTTGTAATCCATTATACAGTTAAGTTGTCTTGAACAGTTACCAGTGAGTGATCGTATCAAAAAGCTGAAACCGGAATGTCTGTGCGAGAAGTGCTTTTGGCACTAGTTCTTGAAAGAATCAAGTAACTGCTCTATCTGTATCCCATTGAAATACAGCTGCAGTCGTTAGAGTTGAATTTGCTATGTACCTACGTTTTGTCGTCTTAACTCGAGAGATTTTAGCTCGATTGCTTAATTTAAAATGGGGTAGGTGTAGAATTATGTTGCCCTATTATCTAAGTAAATAAATCAAAACGTATATAAGGAAGAGGCGCCTATAAGAAAAGAAAACGCTTGCGAACAAAGACTTTATCGAATTTTCATCCATTTCATTAGATAGATAGATGTATATTATTGTATGTTGGTATACGTACTTTCCTGGGCCACCCACTCACGCAAAGGAAAAGAGTTTTTATTTTTTGCCTCTTCCGAGCACGCTTTGTCCCTTTTTCGTTTCGCTTGTTTTATATGGGGCGTTTAATTCGATAAAATTCGTGAGGACTCGAATTGGTTTAGGAGAGCTTGAAAATATACCAACATAATATAAATACCGTCGATATTGTTCTAATTATTTCTCACGTCAGTAAAAAAGGTCTACAGAGAAAATGTAATAACAGTTCTTATTTTAATAACGCATGATATTTTGCGAGGCGAAATTCTGTTGATTGGTACCTTGGTACGTTCGCCATCTTTATCGTTTACCAACGTTCCATGCAAAATATCGTGCATTATGAAAATAAAACCTTACCGTGTTATTACAAAGAAAACATATAATATATTTAATGCTCATAATAAATATAATTTAGTTTACTATTTGCGATATACTGCAATACAATGCTTCTAAACGCTTACTAGTTTGAAGTACTATAATTATTGTGACACTCGAATGAGTGAAAAACTTATACTTATTAAGTAAAATTTAATCAATAAATTGCCTCTAAAACTCTATTTATTTATTTATTTTAGGTCAGTATCGAAAGTAATAATTTATTACCCGTTTCTATTATCTAGGTACTAATAATACAAACGCAGTGGCTCGACATACCTTTATTGGAAAAGCAATCAATGTTTATCAACTTACATTTCTCATTTTCTGTTCATATCGGTTTGCTTGAAGTCGGATATCCTCTTTTACCAATGTATTATTACTTTCGCATTGCTAGTTTCCTTGTCAACTCCGCTCTAACGCTCTAACGAAAAATAATTATGACTGATGACTTTTTATATAACAAAGTCAAATCAAATAATGTCATCCTTGCATCCGAAGGTTATAAAGCCTTCGGATGCAAGGATGAGTTTTTGTATAAACAAGGATGAGTGTTTATATAAGTTTGAGTATAAACTAACACGATGCCGACCTGAAGGGAAGTGCGACAGAGGGAGAGGAAGGGAGGGGATAAAGGAGGGGAGATTGGGCAGAATGAGGTTTAAATAAAAAATGTACCAAAAACTAAATAGAATAAATTAAAATTAGATCAAACGAAACCGTGGGTATCACGTTAAAAACAAAACCATAAATCCCACAGGATTACTGAGGCTACAGCAACTGTACCAAACCATGCAGCCGGGCCGGACGGCTTTCCGGATCGCACTGGTGAAGCGAATTAATAACGCGACAGACGCGATGGAGTTTTTGTTGGCTCTGGAACAATACGACCGCTGGGGGAGCAAGCGCATCGTGTTGGATTGCAACGCAAAAAATGCCAAAAGCATATTGGTGGAACATGTCCGTAAAGTCCAATTGGGACGCAGAACCTACCACTACATGCTCAGTGGACTGGTGAGTATTGTTTCCGCTCACACCACCATTCAGATCCATACGAGAAAATATATTTTTTTTACAAATAGTCCTGATCTATCAGTCGGTATCAAAAATATTACTGATGATAATTAAATTCTGCTGGCGTCAAATTGCAGCTAAATTAAATTTAACATTACAAGAAAAATATATACCCAAGTATAAAACGTAATTTTATTATAATAAATAAATGAAGAAACCAAAACAAATCTGGAAATTGAAAAATAATTATTGTTGCCAAGTTATCCTTCCACAATGTTTATGTATGGTTAATCAGACAGAGTTGTTCTTCATCAAACAGGGAATACCTAATGAACAATACCATTAGTCAATAGCCGACACCGGTGTATTGACGTATCATTAATGATTATAAGGCAATGTATGATTTGGTACGCGGTGAACAGAGTTTCTAATTATTTGATGCGCGTTAGGCCGCGAGACCACTACTAAGTCTCAGATTGTAATACGTTTACCTATTCTAGCGTTGGTGTCTCCTGTGTTTTGTAACAAATTCCCCCTTTTTTCCTTTTTTTGTACCTACCTATGATTTACTTAGATAATATAACCTATAGGTTTTGCAATTAATTACCTTTTTTTACAGAGAGTTTGTTAAGCATTCCAATAACACTCACCGTGCAATCGACTCGCAATATGTCAGGTTTGACAGTTTTTAGTAGTTCATTAACCACTGGGCCACTCGTGTCGACCGATTATTGACACGACTCGATTCACTCGACTTTCGAGTAGAAGTCGTTAGTGAACCTTGAAATTTGTGACTCAATCGTAAATGCCAAAACTGACGTGTTGCATGTTGATTGCAAGTCGAGCGTTATTAAAAAGGGTAACAGAGATGGTCCCCAGACCTCCTGTGGGAGAGCCTTGGAGTATGTGGGGTGTGGTTTCTTTCCCACTACGATCTACTGCATTCTTGGTAGTGATAACTACTTCTGATATTAAATTTTGCGTCATGCAGACACGCGAATTGATCCCGCAGCACCCAAGTCCAAGCTAGTTCAACTTAAGTGCCACCATTAACAGGTTATGGACGATCATTGGGAGAACGAAGTAACGGAATACGGCGCAGTCAATATAACCGGGTTCCGCATCGTCGACCACTCGCGCAAGATTGTACGCGATTTCATGGACGGTTTGCGACGAATGGACCCCCGGTTCAAGGGGACCATATCGGTGAGTGGTACCTCACACCGCTAAGTGTACATAGATAGTTTCTAGATAGTGTGTACTTTACGATAACACGAAAATAACCCGCAAATCTTCACCTAACTCTTATTAGACTGCAATTAATGATATTAAACAATGACTACGTAAAATAAAAAGACAAATCTGCTATGATTTTTAGCGGATCTTCTTAGTCGAGTCGCGTTCTGATCCAGTTGGAAAAAATATAAAAATGTTAATTAGTAAGTACCCCCAAAGACCCAAACAAAATAATTGACTTGAGTATCAGTTTGCAATATAAATACATAAATTAAAACAGCTTTAAGATACAGTAGGCGATATACATCAATACCGAGTACCTATTTGATTAAAATGGAAAAACATTTTTCTCATCTACACGTAGGTACTTACGTATTACAGAATAAAAACATTTCAACTGTTTATAATTAACATGTTCAGCTACACGTTCTCGATATTCTTTCAGACTACGCGACGTGAAATAGGTTTCAGCCTCAACATGTCGACTTTCAAAAAGAACATTTAAATTCAACTCCAACCCTTCAGTTTTTTATAAACAAACAATAAAATATATTAACGCGAACGGGGGCATAGAAGCTTCGTAACTTTCATGTCCGACGTCCATTAATTTCCTAAATAAATGAAGAAACAAAACAATATTATATGGTAATGAGGACTGGAGGCGTATTTTTATAGCTTTTTCTACCCCCATGCCCCTAATGGTTGGCGGAATAGGAGAGAAAAGAAATATCATTCTGCACTTTTATTGTGCCGGTGTCCTCTGTCTTATAGCCTGTAATTTCGTTAATGAACGCCACAGAAAGATTATCTTTAACTTGCGATTACAAGTAATTTAGGTAGTTAGTGATCACATGAGGATTGCCTAAGGCAATTTTTTTATACTAGGTGAAACAGAAAGGTTATACTATTTTTTGCAACTTTACTTTGTGAATCTAAAACTATCGGTTTTTTAGACTTATGAAAGCTGTCCACAGCTGTATCCCTATAACACTTTTTGTTTTTCAAGTTTCCTCCAAAGCTGATAGGTTTAGCATTATAAAGGTAAGTTTTGAAAAAAAAGTATACCCTTTCTGTTTCAACCTGTCTATTAATGAGCACTGCCTTTAGTTAACGTGAGTCAGATATTAATTTTGTGCACTTGTGGCCATTATTAATTCCTATACGTTTATTGGCATCTGTCGAATAGCAAAAGTAAACAATTTGCGATTTTGATAAAAATGAACGCCTGTCTTTTGTTTACTTATTATATTTTATATGAATGTTAATCGGGATATTTTAAATTGCCATCTTTCACTGCATACCTATCACTTTTTATTGCTTTTGCAAATGTAATGTGACGACTGACTTTTACGGCATATTCTCAAAATATTATCACGATTTATTACATAACAATTTACCATGCGGTCAGAGACAATTCATGAAACACACTGAAACATTTATTCATTTTTTTTTTCCTTTCGTCATATGTTTGATTTAAATTCTTGAAGCACTCCTTCACCCGGCAATATCCCAGAATAACAGTACCAGAAAATATATAACTCTATTATCTTACAATAAAATTGCAATATGATTGTGTTGCAAATAATCACAAGATGCCACCTCGAACAATATTAAAAGTTTCATGGAACAAAATAAAATGAATACGAGTATAAGATGACTAGGTGCAAAACATAAGTACACACAAGCTGCTGAAAGTGGCGGTATCAAGAAGAATCTTTTGACGCGGAGTAATATCGCGTTTATGTAGATTCCACTAACTCACGCACAGGCTAATGAAACGCTGAGAGGGGTGTGCATGCATAAATTATTATTCCATATGATCTCCCCCTTTTGTGTAAATACACTTAGGCCTTTTTCGAGCCCGCGCCGTGTGCTCAAGAGGATTGTTTCGAAGTAAAGTTAACTCATCAGGGTTGTTAACACGTGCCGTACTTATGTAGCGCTGCCAACACAGACGCGTTGGGGAATTATCTCAATCATTCTATTGTTGCGCCTGACGATGGAAATTTGAAGAAATTAGGGAAACCTTGTTAATTTTTAATATTTAGATTATGAGTTGTCTACATAAAACAAGTAATTTTATAGTGACGGCCGCTTGGCGCAGTGGTTCGAGTGTAGGCCGCTCGTCTCACTGCACATGGTTGCGGGTTCGATTCCCGCTGGGGTAAATTTCGGAAATGGCTTTTTCGTAATTTGCCCTAGTCTGGTCACTGGGACCGCCCCCAGTCTATTGTACGGGACCCATAGTACAAGCGTTGCTTAGTTTGGGACCATACAGTTCGTGTATCAGTCTTGTGATATTTATTCATTATTTATTTATGGCGCGTACAGCTTTCAGCAACTTATTATATTATGTATACTATGATGCTTTGCAGAATTCATTGAATAGAATAATATAAAAAGGATAAAGAACTAAGGATAAGTACGGTCTTCATATACATTCTTGTAGTAAAGTTATTGAGTTATAAAATACAGTTTCTCTTTTATCGCTTGTAACAGATGAAGCGATGCGACATATTCTAGATCGGGGACATTGCGGCGCTTTGTATCGGCTGTCGATATTGACAGCGCAGACGGCGCTCAGCGCTCGCAGCGTGACATCTCACGGAATCTTATATTCTTCCCGACATTTTTCAGATTTATTGCACAGATTTCTGACGTTTAACGTTATTATTATTTTATAGGCAGAAACTGCTCTCATGTATGATGGTGTACAAGTCCTAATGGACGCGTTAGGAAGGCTTTGGAGGAAGAAACCTGACGCCTTTCGGAGCGCTCTACGACGTGCCGCTGGACAAGCGAACTCCACTAAAGTTATTGACTGTAACCCGGGAAAAAGTTGGGTAGTCCCGTTTGAACACGGTGACAAAATCTCTAGGTTAATTAAAAAGGTAAGATGCAAGCGTTGTACGGTCAGGGAGTTAAGAGGTTAACCACATTAGAGTCGACTTTTGTTGCACGAGTGCAAGAAACAGTAATGACAACATTCTAGTGCAAGAAGCGCTGTCAACATTTTAATAACATTGTCAACTTATGATTGTCTCCATGTGACGTGTGTAGTATGTGACCTTGACAAAAAATAAAAAAAACATGGGAATGACAATAATTTTAATAAACATAAAAAACAAAGGGGATATAATTAATACGTATATCAAAAATGTTAAGGGTAGGTCAAACCATTAGACAAGTTAAAAACAACAAACAACGTTGCTCTGAATAAATTTAAACTTTTCTGTCGAACAGTTAGGACATCATTTTCTATGCAACTATCTCTTAATTAAGTAACTTTTAAAACTTAATATGCTTAATTGCGTGCTCGCAACACGATAAATTAATCAACTTGAAAATTGGTTTAGGTTTTCATACTGTACAATATTTAATATAAATAAAAACCCAACCGGATTCCTATTTATTTGTCCGATATGAAAGCCTCTTTTATCGCTTGCTGTTCTTTTTAGACCGACATCGAGGGCCTTACGGGAAACATCTCGTTTAATGAGGAGGGACATCGGCATAACTTCACGTTGCATGTCGTCGAGATGACTGTCCAGAGCGCAATGTTGAAGGTATGTTGGTTTTATATGAAGCTGGTAATCTATTAAGGTTTTCTTCTTGAGGTATATAAATATATAACAGGGGATTGATGGCGTAACTAATTTTATAACTCTACTAGCTTTTACCCGTATCTTCACTGATGTATTTTAAGGATGTCAACAACAGCGGCACCTATCGCGTCCATCTGTAACTAACAATGACTCAGTTGATCCCGTATAAAAGATAAGTATAAAAAAATATCAAAATCAGTTAAGCCGTTTAGGAGAAGAAGAAGAATCACAAATACACGAAGACTGAAATTTAAATATCATAACATATAGATAGAGGCCATTGTAATACTAACACGCACACTCTCAGCAGAAGCATTTAGAGTATTTGAAGAAGCTTACAGGACTACTTTTTAGGTGTTAACCTTGGCGTTCTTTCCCCAAGAAGGAGACCGTTCTATCTATAATATATTTACTAAAACTATTAAAAATATCAGTGGCGGGTTAATCGTATGAATTACCGCTTAAATTGCTAGTTGCTAGTACACTTAAAAACGTAGGTATATCATGTTTGAGAGGCCAGTAGTAGTAATTACTAATGCAGCTAAAGTCTAAAGCGTCTATAACTGCATTAGAAATTAGTAAGTCTATTATCCGTATGTAACCGGATAAGTACTTGAGAACATAAGAAGTAAATTGTTTATAAATAACACATCAAGGTAATTTGATTTTTATCGTCTGAAAAATGCAGACAAACGAAAACCGAAATTAATTCATGTCTGTCCAAGCTGAAAGCACGTTTCAGCAAATGCGTAATGGCAGCATGAACAGGGTGGATTCGTTTCATGAGCTTTATTAAATTCGGGGTAAACTTAGCACATCCGTTAGCAGGTACTTTCAGCGAAGGTTAATTTTAACTTTATTTCGCCCTACTTCTGTTCCACAACTCACTAATGATTTCTCGGCATTCATAAATCAATGCGTACAAACTTTGGGAGCCATTCTTCGAGTCGCCACTTGGAACTTTCAAAATTTGTTTTTGGCTGAGACCCCTGCTTTTATGTGAACCATTGACTTTTAGTAGACAGGTTATCCGTAAAAATTGAGGTAACATTTTATGCAAAATATTTTTTTATTAATCGTCCAAATGTTGTTGATGTTTGTTTGTTTCTTCTACCTCTTTCTTACTTCTTCGCTGGCTTCACCGCAAGGCACAAATACCGATAAGAATTATATAATTTTTTTATTAGCTTGTAAAACTTTCCTGGGCAAAGACCTTTTCTTTTCAACGTTCCTCTGTCCAGGGCAATTTCCAACAACGTCTTTCCCGCAAAGGTCATCTCGCCACCGTCTTCTGGTCTACCTCGACGGCGGCTGTTAGAATAATATTATAAGTATAATAAATTTGACGTTTCCCTCCTGGGCACGGGCCTCCCCTCACTACAAGGGGTATTCAGGCCAAATTCGCCTAGTGCGGGTTGGCGAATTTCACATGTCTTTCGAAAATTGGTTATATTTTCTAAGACTTGCAAGTTTCCTCACGATGTTTTCCTTCACCGTAAGTGAGTGATAATCATATAGAAATAATGATTCGCACATAGATTTCGAAGATCCCAGAGGTTCGAGCCGGGGTTTGAACCCAGGACCTGGTCCTTGGCCGCAAAACGCGTGCTTAACCAATCGGCTATCACTGCTGTTAGAATAAAGAATCAAATAAGCATAAAATATTCTTAATCGCAGGTGGCAACGTGGAGCGATGTTCACGGCCTGCAACTGGCCTCGCCAAGATACGTTCAGCTCCGATCGCCGGCTACATACGACACAAACAAAACCTACATAGTGTCCTCTATCCTCCAAGATCCGTACTTGATGCATAAGCCCGAATATGCACCGAAAGAAGAACAATACTTTGGGTTTTGCAAAGACTTGATGAACCTGGTTGCCAAGCAAATGGGTATTAAATGTTAGTGTCTGTTTCCTTGTTTTTTTTACATACATTTTGATATATTTAAGAAATTCTGCCTACTATGCACCAATATTGGAAACTTTGAAAATATTTAAAGACTGATTCTCCGTGAGCAGTGCATTATACGCGTGATTCAAGTTGTCATCAAAAAAATATAGTTTACTTTCTAACAGCTGATCTTTCATTAAATTACTCATACCAACCAACCAACAGAAAGTTATACCATAAGACTATACCGTACGTTTTAAAAATAAAACCTTATATATTTTTAATGACAGATTATTATTTTTCATTGGTGAAAGTTTATAAATTATTTTACTTAGGTATAGTTATGGTTATCCAATATTTTAAATCGTCACCGATTTCAGTGTCACCATGTAAGTATGTAACCTACCGACAGGTTTTTTAATGAAATCTATTTTTCAGATGAAATAAAGCTAGCTAAGGAAACAAAATACGGGTCTCAAGGCACAAAAGAACCCTACTCTGGTGTAATTTCTGAAATTATGAGAAAGGTAAGCTTGAAATATATTATTTTCTTGAAATACAGCGCACTAGGTACCCAACTTAGTGTAATGTATAACCTAACATGACATTATAAAGAGTCAAGATTTTACATCATAATATTTTTGTAAATGTACACAAGAATTTAATATATATAACTCCAGTGAAATTTATAAATTGCTGAAGGGGTTTCGGTTGACCAGAAAATATTTGCCCTTCGGTATTTTTAATTTTGAAACATGTAACGTTCACAATATCCTACGAAATATCTACAATCTCGTGTTTTATCATTTTTAATATTTAAAAATATACAACCGCAATTTTCAGCAACAAGCACTATTTATATTACTAAATATAAATTTCTTAACCGTTTGTCTAAGATAAGTTAAATCACATTTTCGTCATTCGAAGAAATCGCATAATATTATTATTGACTGATCACAGTTCTCGAGCGAGTGGCTCAAATGGATTTTCATATAATAAACGGGCCTTAAAGTTAAGGCACCCTGAGACGAGCACATTAAATAGACCGTAAGTAAGCGGCGGGGATTATCGCAGGCGATTCAAATCGTCCGCCCGAATCAACCCTTCGCCCCACATCACTTTACATAATGCGAATGAATAAATTTTAATTAATGCGTTTTTGAAAGAGGTTTCTCAAATATGATTTAATTAGTTAAATCTTAAGAACAGATTGGATTTTTAGTTTAAGTGTAAGCTGAACAAAGTTGTAAAACAATGGCGTTATCATAACTAATGTTTCATGGTTTTCAGAAAAACGTGTATTAAGTTAGAATCTACTAGGTATGTTACGTGTTAAGTTTCTTTACTTGACAATACTATAATATAATAATTAATAATATATATAATAATAATATAATAATAAAAAAAAATACGTAAAAAGACAAGCCTGCTGTGTTTCTTGCCGGATCTTCTCAGTTGAGGTCGCGTTCCGATCCGGTTGTAGATATAAGGGAAAAAAAATGTATATTGTCAATTTGTAAGGCCTAAACAAAATAAACGATTTGAATTTAATTGAATTGAATACAATATTAATCTTTGTCCTGTTGCATTATAATTTAACTATTCCGTAATATGTTAAAACATAAAAACCATAAGTACCTACAACTTTATTAAATCGCATAAATAGTGAAATAGGTAACAAGGAGACGTCAGAGCACAGCGTTCGTGACTGAAAAGAAAAATTATAAGTGAGTAACTCTTCTTGCAACATGTCAGAGAGCTTTAAGGCAAATCATTATTTACTAGACACGCCCAACGAAGGATACGGTTGATGTCTAGCTAATAGAAATATTATGGCGCACATACCCCCGTAATATAATAACACAGTGGAACTCCGTCAGTTTACGACTGACGCTGGAACGTAATATGTAACGGCCAGTGTTTCGGCGTAAACAAGAAAAATAACATCAGCCGCCCTAAAAGTAACGTCAGATTAAATTTCGAATTTCCGAACGGAGCACGTACGGAATAAGTAAATCTCTCTTCCATTAACCGGCGCGCTACAAAGACTGAAGTTTGCTTAAAGGAATTTATCCTCATGGAATAATGCAGTTTATTGCGACTCCGATGTTTTCCAAGGAGACGTGTCACGTCAGCGGATGCTATAGACTTTTTCGTTCAACACCGATTTCGACGGAGTATGAATACAGTTTGCTAACGGCACCCATGGAGTTGTGATGCAACCACTACGGCAACGCTAGTGAAATTTTATTTGTTTATTTTTCGCTTTTGTAACGGGAGAAAATGGACATTCGCGGTGGAAAAAATGTCTCGCGCCTCGCCGGTGTTGCACATTTATCCAAATTCCCGGTTTTTGGCGCACAGCGGCGACTTTTTACTTAAAACGACGGGAACGCACCGGGACAGTCGGCGAGTAAGTAACGCGGAGCCGCCCCGGGATCACACTTCGTAGCGTCAGTTACTATCTAAACTGTATTTATTCGACCATAGTTCCCGGTGATATTGTATTTTTATTTATTAGTAACAAAGGTCGGATCCTATAACTTGTAACAGCATTAAACACCTAATTGCGTTAGGTTTAAGTTGCTTTCAGTATGTACAATATCTCTTGCTAGTAACTAGATACATCTTTTCAAACTTTTCTTTTGTATAAACTAAGTTTCGTTAAAATGATTACGTGTTAGCGCGTGGATTACTTGTAACTTATTCGGGGCTTAGCCGTCATACTTAACAGTTTGTCTCGGCTCAATCACAGAGGGCGCCCCGACCGTCCCCCTCGACGGCTCTTGTTTTATTGAATTTCAGACGTATTATTGTCAATATAAAGGCTTCTCTGCTCTCTTCTTGAACTCGTTTGCCTAACTCCACGAAGAAATTTGACAGCAAGTCTAATATCTAGCGAAGGTTTGCCCTTAATCTCTTTGTCTGTACATGAGTTGCTAGTGTGTGCGTTTTATGTTGTTTCATACCTCGTCTCAATGTCTAATGAAATATTCGCCAGGGTTAGTTACGCTTATCTCGGGTGGTGTGCTATGTACTAGGAGGGAAACGTAAACACGACTAATAAACCTAGGTAGGTATTTAATACAAAAACGAATTATACGATGTATGCTCCGTTAATAATTTTATTTGGATTTATTATACTTGTTTGAGCAGTGCTCTTTAATTTGTTTTTATTAGTTAACAAACTAATATACCTACCTATTACATAAGCCATGATACTGATTTAATATTAAGTACACATCAAAGGGAATTAAATTATTTTATAATATTAGAAAATAATCGTATCTAATTTAAGAAATATCAGTTATTCACAGCATGAGATTATTTTATTATCTGATTGATTATATCCGCAAGATATAAGAAGATGATTGCCTACAAAAGTATTTTTTTCTAGGATGCTGATATGGCATTGGCGCCCTTGATCATAACTCCTGAACGTGAGCGGATAATAGATTTTAGCGAGCCATTTCTCTCGCTGGACACGCCGGTCACCTATTCAAGGACGCCGAAACAGTTATCAGACACATTCAGCTTCCTCAGGCCGTTATCAAAAGAAATATGGGTGAGTAGTTAGAAACGCCATTATAGCGCGCGGCCGCCCGGGTAATATAATTCTTTTTGTGTTCCAAACTTCGTTTATTGTACTCAATTTGAGTGGTTCTGTTGTGCAAGTTGATATTGGTATAATGCATATTCAGACAACATTTACATTACAGTAAAAAAAAATCTAAAAATCTTACTTGTTATTTAATGATTCAATTAAACAAAAAACTTTTCAAATGCATCAAAAACCAACAACTGTAACTTATAAAAATAAACAGTTAAGAAACAAGAGGAGTTGAACTAGTGGGCAAATGTTAGCTGTGTTCGTCTCCAATTCTCCATGCTAACATTCCATTCTAACTGACTGAACATACCGCTCAGAGCGTATTCAAACATTGCACCGATAAAACTATGTTCAAATCGAACACTCATGTTTAGGTATAACAGTTTTTCGTTTCAATTGAAATACACTCAATATAAAGTTCTCGCTTAGCATTTATTTATTTATTTCTCCCTATAATTTCTGACGCGATTTTTTTTTAAGATTTGTAGCAATGTGTGTTTATCACATTACTAGTATTCCCTTTAGCCCCTCCAATTAAGCTAATGCTTGTGTTAGGAATGGGCTCATGTCAATAGTTTAATGGCCAGGATGGGGATCGAACCCGGAACCTCTCAGCTACGAGGACGGCCCCTCTAACCACTAAGCTATTTGATTTGATTTGAATCTGCACATTGGTGAACTTACTTGCTGAACGGTGAAAGAGAACATTGTCAAGAAACCTGCGCGTATTTCGAAAGACTTTTGATGTTCATCAATCCCTCTCGCTTTGAAGGGGAATGTGTCCGGTATAATAGCAATAGGCTCGCCCCCTTTTATATGGGACCAAAATACCGAAGGCGATTAACGGGCAGACTTCAGTATCTTCTAGCTACCCCTAAGGAGTACAAGCGTGATATTTCCAACTCCTCCTATTATTTATTTCGATTAAATTAATGCAGGTTCCAAGACAATCTAACTATTCCCCGGGACTCGTCGAAGGCCAAACCTCGACGTCATTATTGGTCACCATTGTCGATCCTGATTTACAGGAGTAACAGCGGTGGGAGTGTGTGGCGGGACCAGTCCCATTTTTTTTTTAATACAATCCTGATGGGTATTTATTTCTTTGAAGTTTCCTGCATCGCGCCCTTTCCAATAATATTTTGCGTGGCGCTACACAAGTTACATTTTGAATTGTATGAATATCTCGTCAACCAACATTAGACTTGCTGTGATTGGAGCTATACAGCGAGGCGGTACCATGGCGACTTTAATTTAACACACAGGTAGGGCTAGTGGTCAATAATCATAATAGTAATAAAAACAATAGTATTATTATCCAGCCTGTAACACAGCTTATACATAGCTACCACAGGCTGCAGTACTCCATTGTAATTGTACGATGCTCTTTTTATGAAATAAACAATATTCTATTATATTCTATTCTATTATTATTGCTAATAGTACTTCTTTTTTGTTTTAATTTCATTGAAGAAATGTTATCCGTGACCTCGGCAGATGACCTCTGCGCTGGAGTTATGTACGTACAGGCTGCTCCAAAATGGTATTTTAGAAAATGTTGAATTGTTTTATAAATAATAATGTTTAATAAAATTTAAATATCTCGAAAATCAGAAAATGCGAAGCCTAATAGGTGTGTTAATTTAAGTCGCCATGGTAGCGGTAAATATTATATGCAGTTTATACACTTTATACTCACGAATAACACAGTAGAATTTTGTACATGAACACTCGAGAAGCTATAACGGCCATTTGTAAACATTATGAAACCGCTACTAAATGTGGCGACACGCTATATAAATTATTTACAATTCCTCGCTAAATTATAGTTTATAGCGCTGTACTTAATTATTGTTGTTCGCAGCTCTGTGTTCTCTTCAGCTTCTTTGTTGTGAGCATTGTGTTGTTCTTGGTGTCAAGATTCTCTCCTCACGAATGGAAATCTGTCTCCATATCCGATACGCATTTGGATCACGCTATAAGCAGCACCAGTGAGGTCAGCATTCACGTTAAAATATACCTTATGCTATGCAAGTTCACAATGGATTGTAATTTTCAAAACACTTTTATTTGTTCAGATAATTCTGCACAACGAATTCAGCATTTGGAATTCATTCTGGTTTTCGCTGGGGTCTTTTATGCAACAAGGAAGCGACGTGGTACCGAGGTAAGTATGTGATAAAAGTTTTAATACATGCTAGAAACCATTTCAAAATATTCAAATAAAATAACTGGCCAAGTGCGTGCGTGCCACGCAAATTGTAGGGTTCCGTAGCCATTTCCATAACGAAATTATATTTTTGGCTAACTAGTTTTGTCGATTATCATAATAATGTAAGAACGGTGTCGGAAGTCATACGTAAATTCTGATAAAATCTTTAAATGTAAAAAATTTTGCAAATGGATTTTTTGATAATAAAATGATGTATGGCAACACCATTTCAGTTTAAAATACCTTTTCAACGATACTACACAAGCTGGGGTAACTACAAAAAATATCCGTTCTTTCCATGTACAGAGAGGTAACGCAATAAAAGTATTTTTGTGTGTTATCTTTTTTTAAGTGTCTTTTGATTGAGTGAATAGTTTTTAAGTCTATGTTTATGTTATATCTGCCAATGCCTATGCTATATAACAAATTTTGTCAACTTACGACAAAAACTGTAAAAGATATGGTACTGTGACAGACTGGGACGGACGGACGGATGGACGGACGGACGGACAGACGGACTGGATGATCTAATAAGGGTTCCTCGTCGGGACTACGAAACCCTAAAATGCAAATAGAAAACAACAGCGTCCGTTGCCAATGTTCGAGCGGTGTATGTAAAAGCGGTCAATACCGCGACCGACGTACTTACTGGAATTCTAGATTAAATTCCATGTCGTGTGTTAAATCGTGCGTACTTTGTATATAAGATAGTACATTGTGTACCAGTGAACGTCGGGGAAAAAGGAGGCTCGATAATCACCTTGTTATGCCTACCGATGCGAGATACCGCTCGTAATAAAATTACTTGTCTGCCTCCCACCCCTTATGAGAGGGTCGATTATAAAATACGACCGTACGGTTTAACGACTCTGTTTGAAATGAACATTATTTTATAGACATTACTTTATTTTCTTTTTAACCCCCGACGAAAAAAGAGGGGTGTTATAAGTTTAACATGTGTATCTGTGTTTCTTTTGTTAGATAGGTATTCTGATCGAGAGTGTTCTTAGCTATGTTTCATGAAAATTGGTTCAGCCGTTTGAAGATCATCAACTCTTTTGTAGGTTAAAAAGCCACATTCAGGGTCAAAACCAACTTTCACGGCTCGAATCCAATCGAAATTTGAGATTATTGGATTTAGATTTATTATATTTTTAAATGATCGTAATAGTCTGAACTGGCTTTTTACAATATTATAAATATGAAAAATTTCCCTGATTCTGGAAAAAAAATATATTTTATCAATTTTTATATGAGATTTGTGTATGAACTAAAGACGTTCCATAAGTCACGTGTCAAATGATGGATACGCACATGCGTAAAATTTTGTTTTTTTTGGTTAATGGTCATGGAATATTACGTTATAATAATTCTAGAGGGCGCTGCTCCGCCATTGAGAAAAAGTATATAATAAACAAATCTAATTTAAAATAATTTTAGCGTTATTGAAAATTCTTCCCTTGGGCTGCTCCCGTCCACCTCAACCAGAGTTATTACATGAAATTGAATCATAATTGATAATATTTTACTAGGAATTAAACCTCCGTGGCATCAATATTTAGATTAGTTGTCTATTCTAATGTCAATTATTATAATGTCATAACAAAATAATATCTCATACTTTTACACAGATTTACTGTTGATTATTGTATAAATTTGATGAAAAGGTCATCGCATCGGGGGTTTTTAAATTTTCAATTTAGAGTTAGTCTTCATCGCCATAATCATTTTTATTGAAGGTTGTTTTCATCTTCGATGGAATTGATTGTCTTTTATCTTTAGTTCTTATTTATTTTATTTTAAATTCATGGATTGATGTGCCTTTATATCTCAGCGAAATTGACAATTTTATTCTACCTAAAAATCTCATGGTACTCAGTATTGTAAGATCAGTAGTCGATAATGACACAACCTTACACATAAGAAGCGAAAACAAAATATAACTCATAAACTGATATGTTACATTCACACAATAAATATTTTCCCATACATTATCTTTGGAGTATTTTATTCACGTAAGCCAGCAAAGCATTTATGAATAGTCAGAATTTACCACCGGTTCAGAATGCTGCTTCCACTGAGAAGATCCGGCAAGAAACTCAATGATTACTCTTTTCAATGGATTAAAGATGGTGTACATTCTCGGGAACAGCATAAAATATGAGCAGGCAACACCATTGTCACTAAATAAGTAATAGAAAATAATAATTAAATCTCTCTCAGATTTAGGTATATAAATGAAATGAGAAAGCTCGATTTCTTTCTAGAAATCTGACAACCAAATCTATTCGATTCTAAGGTCTGTATTAATAAATCGATATCAAATCTGAAAGCGGTCTTAAGAACGCTTTAACATGTCATTTTGTACTGGTATGACAAAATAATGACATTTCCAAGACCGTTCCCAGACTCGAGATCAATTTATTAATAGGGGCCTAAGAGTACATTAAGCTTTGAGTGAGTGTGATGGATATTAATGTTATCAAAACACTTAAAAATATAAAAAACTAGTTTCTACCCGCGACTTCGTCCGCGTAGCCTTAGGTAAAGTATTCTATGTGTTAATCCAGGTTATAAACTATCTGTGTTCCAAATTTCACCCGAATTCGTTCAGTAGTTTTTGCGTGAAAGAGTATCAAACATACATCCACACTCAAAAACTTTCGCATTTATAATATCTATATATATACTAGGTGAAACAAAAAGGGTATACTATTTTTTTTGCAACTTAACTTTGTAAATCTCAAACTATCGGCTTCGTGGGTAGTACTAAAGGTTTTGTAGACTTGTGAAATCGGTCGATAGCTGTATTCCTGTAACACCTTTTGTTTTCCAAGTTCCCTCCAAAGCTGATGGTTTTAGAATTACAAAGATAAGTTTTGAAACAAAAAGTATACCCATTATGTTTCACCTTGTATAACTCAAAGGTGACAGACTGACATAGTGATCTATCAACGCACAGCCCAAACCACTGGACGGATCGGGCTGAAATTTGGCATGCAGGTAGATGTTATGGCGTAGGCATCCGCTAAGAAAGGATTTTGATTAATTCTACCCCCAAGGGGATAAAATAGGGGATGAAAGTTTGTATGAAACTTTGTCAATTTTAAACCGATCGGGCTGAGACTTTGCATGCATAAAGCTACTATGACGTAGCCATCCCCTAAGAAAGGATCAAAATTCTACGCGGACGAAGTCGCGGGCTCAGCTAGTTATATATATATATATAGTAGGATTACAGTCTTGATAAATATTTTTTTTTCTCTATCTAGGTCTCTCTCAGGCAGAATAGTCGGCACAGTATGGTGGTTCTTTGCGCTCATCCTAGTGTGTTCCTACACTGCTAATCTCGCGGCTTATCTGATAGTAGAGCGGATAGCGGAGCCGGCTCAGTCCCTCAGCTCTGCGCCGAGCGTTACACATACCGAAGTAAGATCCACATCCACTTTTACAAGATACAGGTAAACAGCGTTGCTTAAGCCGGTGGAATGCTGAAGCGAATTTTCAACTACATTTTTGTTTTGTGAACGTTTTTCAAATTCAATTTGCGAGAAATTTGGCAAACTGATTAAGATAGTTTATACCTATGGGGATAGGGTTCTAAGCTGAATTATCCAATCAGCATATGATTTTAGGATAATTGGCACAATTGACGCAAGCGATCGAACTATCCTGACGAAATAAATTACAGTATTTTATACGGGTATCTAATTAATTAGCGTAAATTGACCATTCGGTGTTATGGGACTGGATTATTATGCGATATTTTATTAATGATAACATGAATTATTCAATGATAAAATATACTTTATTTTAGTGCTGGAATATTCATCGTGTAGATTAGACATTATTCTAAGTACTAACTGATTTACCTTCTCATATTACGAGGTAAATAACTCTCAAAAGAATGACTGAGTAAATGTACTGTCTTTGTTAGTCTTAATAGCTGGACTAAAGCTAGTGAATGACAATCTGTCGGCACATATTAAGAGGCACAGCCATTGTTAGAAACATTCCCGTGCCGCCCACAATCGTGCTAATTATATTTTCTGTATAAGATCACCTTGCATTAGGTATATTCTTTTCGCAAAGGTACTATGAACCTTGCTTAGGATATGCGCAAGAAAAAAAATTATGTTGCTTACAAAATATTAGGTAGTCCAGAGGTAAATATTTGTCTTATTAGATTATATGACTTTATTCTTGTGATTACCGACCCAACAGTTTCCTTTGTAGTTTTGTTTGATGAAGAAGTCGTCTACTTAGTAGACATCGTCTTTTGTTATCCGTTTGTAATAAAAAAGAAAGGATGAATATTATAATGAAGTTTCTCAACTATTTTTCTTACAGGCATTTAATTATGATCATAGAAACAATGTGTTGAAAGATACAATATTGAACGGTGAAGAGGCAATCTCGCAGTTCGTCGATGACATAGAGGCGCCTTGCGGAGGCATGTCACGTGTCTGCAGGTTTAAGCACGTTAATTTTGCCATCGTCACTGCAAAAGGATCTCCGCTGAGGTAACTTGATGGATTAAAATATGGTGATGGAGGCAGAGGGGGGGGGGGATATCAAAGTTTCATACAACTGAAATAATTTGGATTGAGTGCCTGGAACGCCAGTTGTTATTGTTAAGATTTTGTGACTGTTGTATTAATATTTTGAAAATTCAATCAATATTAAAAATAGGAGGTTTCCGGTGAAAATTAATAAATAATATAAATAAATAAGTATATATTAGTATAATAATTTAATGGAGTGTACGTTCAATTACAAAGTTTCAATATTTTTTAAACATGAAGCTATAACCACAAAATTATAAAGATTGTATTGTATTAACCGTGCCAAAACATTTTAAAATAAATCAAAATCACCCTAATTTACACTGATCGAACATTCAACCCCGCAATAAAATAAAACAGTTGATGCGATAAGTGTACAGAAGGCGAACACTATCAATATATCGACAATATATACATGGTGTGTTGATTGTTATTGTTGAACGTAGTGACAACGTAGGCTTTGACTAGTCACCCGGACGCTATAGGCGTAGCGATCCGCCCCCACGACGCGACGCACCCTTTGAAACATACTATGATTGCCGAACGATAAAAATTAAAAGGATTTTTACGTTTCAATACCTATATTGATGGAAACTGTATTTTTATGATGTTTATGGGATTCACTGGATTGAAGTAGTTGTAGCAGCTTTTATAATATTCTTATATTTAGAGTAGGTTCAACCAAAAATATACCTATCTCTTATTTTTTTCGTGAGGCGTTTTTACAAACGCAAAATGATACGATTAAAATCACGACTTAAAGTAGAAGCAATTTCGTCTATAAAAAATATGTCGTTTTTATTTGTATTCTTTTCTATTTTACCTTTATATTCTACAATATAAACTACGTTCACTTTAGTGTATATAAGTATATTATTGTACCTAAATAAGTACCTATTAGATAACATAAAAAGTTTCAAAACTATTACTGCCGGTTTAAAATTATTCACTTCAACCCGGCAATATAAAAATAAACGCTTCTATTAAGTATATTGAAGGATGAACATAAACTCTGTGTAAATTTCAGCACAGACAAGAGCTCCTACTATCTATCTGAAATCTCAGCTCTATACGGCAATTCCCGGCGGGGTACTGAAAACTCGTAAATTTATATGGGGCCCGTCAGTTTGGAAGGCGCTGCACTCTTTCCTCCAATTTATACTACCCATTTTTATGGTAACCCGTTTGGCGGACGTGATTTTTGACAACATGTTAAAATTTACATTTTATGTAATACGACGATTGAGGTGATACGGGCCGAGTTTATTGAAGGGGTTCGTATGCGAAACTGGCTCTGTTTCAACAGTTCGAGCTCCTGGCCCTCGCGTCGTAGGTATGTTGTTGATCAAAACATGGCCCGAGGATATCCGTCGTAACAAGTGCGCACAAAAACAAAATTACCCGATTTGATTCCCTACGCCGCCGGATGTGTTTTCAACCTATGATCGAATTTGATCACATCTGCCTGAAATTTCATTTCCGGGATTTCATTTAACCTGGGTAGCTACCTACATCCTACATTATATTTCCAAGAACTTTTGAATTGAACGTTATATCCAATTTGGATGTTTAGGTAAACAACCCATAAAATTTATATTTATATTAATTAGCCTTGATCTTTTCAAAGAGATTAATTAACTGTTATGTTACCGTCTTCTTCATGGAAATATTATAATAGTAGGACCGCAATCTCTTGGAAATTGGATCGATTGCTTTAAAATAAGGTTCCATGTTTTATTAGCATTTCCATTTTACAGGGAAGCGATAAACTTGGCTATAGTAAGTTTGAAAAAAGAAGGAGTGATAACCAAGCTCTGGCGCAAATGGATTACATATAACAAGAAACCGGATTGTGACGCAATCAAAGACGAGGTGAGCCTTATAATCGATACCTAAAGTGCTAACTCGTTGTACCTACAACCATAGATAAAGATTTACATACATAACGCAAGCATGTACTTCGCGTGTACGAAACCCCGACCAAGCGTCAAGGTTGGTCGCCGCTAACTTACAGTCCGCGCACTACAAATATAAAAATATGAGTATGAGCGAGGTATCACTCGAGAGAATCGTAGAGGGTGGAGGGGCATCGGCGGCATCGGTGTCTTTGAATCGGTTTGGATTTCCCGTCACTAATGACGTTACAGTAGGTGTTCAAAATTCGACACGCTTGGTTTCAATATAAATCGTGATACTTGCGTTATCTATGTAAATCGATATCTGTGCCTACAACCAATCATTAAATGATCGTACATCTCCAGGAAACAACAATAACGGAGATGACACTGAGCCAAGTAGCAGGTATATTCTACGTTCTGGTTGGCGGGTTGGCCTTGGCGCTGGGCGTGGCGTTGGTTGAGTTCTGCCAACATGGGCGTGCTGAAGCCGCACGAGCGAATGTGCCGCTGCGGGCTGCATTGCGGGCTAAGGCCAGGCTGGCGTCTCGTACTGAACGCAAGACCCCGCCGCAGCGGGCTCAGAATGATCACGATCGCCTCGGATGGAATGGCACTGCTTTTGCTGGGGTTAGTATTTAAAAGGATTATTCATTTGACATTAGTTCATACCTACTACATTGTAGTACTACTACGAAGTAGACTAAGGCATATATTTATACTTTTTTTACTGATACAGTTTTCGGCTTCTGCTTATACATCGAGCTTGTATGTAGACATAATCAAATTCAACGTCATGTAATCTTCTCTATACAAAGAATGAGGTCAACTGACACAATAAAAATATTATCATTAAGTTACTACCTTTTAGTATCTAATTAAAACAGTAATGAATAATTTCCCAACAAAATAATTAAACAAACAATTTAATTGGTAGCACCGGTCAATCAGACAAAGCGGTCACCCACATTTGAAACATTCAATTTACGTGGAAATTTAAATGTTTTACATTGCAAATAACGAGTGAATTCAAATGACAAGGTAGCATGGAAGTAACAGAAATTAAGATTTCCTACTAGAACATTGCCTTATTAAGAATTTGAGCACACTTTAAATATAAATCTCGCTCGCTAAAATATCGTACGCACTCCAGATTACCACTGTTCTGAATTTTATTACTTCAATCCATACCGCAATGCTTGAAAACGAAAGTTTTCAATCAGTGCGTCCTACCCGCCATGACCTACGGAGCCGACACGTGGACACTCACGGTAGGACTGGTCCACCAGTTTAAGGTCGCTCAGCGAGCTATGGAGAGAGCTATGCTCGGAGTTTCTCTGAAGTATAGGATTCGCAATGAATACATCCGACAGAGAACCAAAGTTATCGACATAGCTCAAAGAATTAGCAAGCTGAAGTGGCAGTGGGCTGGCCATATCTCGCGAAGAACCGACAACCGCTGGGGTAAACGTGTTCTTGAGTGGAGACCTCGACTCGGCAAGCGTAGTGTAGGACGCCCTCCGACCAGGTGGGATGACGATCTGCGAAAGACTGCAGGCAGATGCTGGATGCGGCAAACTGAAGACAGGGCGCTATGGTGCTCATTAGAGGAGGCCTATGTCCAGCAGTGGACAAGCATAGGCTGATGATGATGATGATGATGATGATGAATACTTAGAAAATGATATTAATATAATTTCAGCTCGATCTGTTTATAATTTATTTCTTTTTATTTTATGTTCAGTACAATGACTTCCTCCTAGGCAGGGAACTGTCAAGGAATGTACACCGCAAGATGTATTAATTACTAAATTATAACGTAAGTGCCAACCCTGATTAAGTTGAACCTCCGTGATCAGTGACCCTACACAAAGCACAAACCGTGGTTTATAAATACACAACCTTGTGTCATTGCTGTGTACAAGCAACCCTAATATATACTATGCGATTCAAATGAGAATAGGATCGACTTTGCGCCATATTGTGAGGTCAGCTGTCAATTCTAACCAGTTAGGTAGGGTGAGAAAAACAAGATATTTTTTAAATTAAAGTTATTTGCTAAGGGAGTGTGAAAAAGTCATCACTGCTGCTTTCCGCTATAAAATAAAATATGAATTAGTGTTAGTTTTTAAAATGTATTACGCCAACTGTTATTTAAAATAAAAAGTACCTGTATTTATAATAAAACTAAAATTATCATCGTCTTCGAATGGTTTTAAAAAACGAAGAATGACTTTAAATTCACTACTACTTTAACCCTTTTTATTTTAATTTGGTGTAAGACTATTATTATTGATATGCAAAGAATTTTTTTGCAAACTATACTTCTCAAGTGACATTTGACAGATAGAGGTTATTGACAATCCTATTCTTATTTGGATCGCACTGTACGTAGTTTATTATTATACCTGACCTTTATTTTTTCGTAAAAGTATCCTTCACCCCTTACGTGAATATCATTAATACCTACCTAAAAGTATCGAAATCTTGAATACTTAAGTACCCCCACAATAACAAAAAAATACCCACCACTCTCAAATTCAATTGTCTTAGATGTCGTTTCCTGCTGATAAATAACGCTTAATAAAAATATAATGAGTATTTATTCGCTTTCCAGTACTTCACATCGGGCACCCAAATAGCACAGGAGGACGCAGTTCACGCCAGCTTCACGCACGTCTGATCCTCGGAGAAGACCGGCGCCACCGTGCGTCAGTCTGCCATAACCAAGCAGCCGAACAACGACCTTTATCAACTGTAAACCAAGATTAAACATACCATAAGACACATAAAATGACATATAAAACAAAAACCAGACTATTTAGATACCAACGTATTTATTTTTCGTTGTACCCTAATTTGGTTGACGATTCTTTTATACTGTTTTATTGTATAGTTATAAGAAGTATGTCTTATAAAATACAGACTTCAGTACTGTACTTAGAGACAGACAGTACTAGCTAGTGAAGTAGGTGTGACGTCATAGCTGAGTAGTTGTAGCAAACTTTAATAGGGGATCGCAATACGTATGTCCAAATATTTGGTACAGAAAAAAATAATTTTATCAATATAAGGCACCCATTACATGTAAGTATGAAACATTTACTTAGATTACCTTAAACACACATTTTTTGTACTAAAAACTAATTTTCTTTTACTTGAAGTACTAATAATATTACAAAATAACAAAATTAAAAGTGATTTTCACGGTAAAAACAAACTATAACTGATATAATCATAGATTTAAGTAACTATACAAGAAATCATTAAAATTGTTTTCAATTTCGTAAAAAATCGCATAAGATATTTATTAATGGAGGTTGTATATCAAACTCAACACAAGTTCAAGTGAAACGGGTAAATACGTAGGTAGGTAATTTAATATTTTTACCTCATTAACTCGATTTAATCTCCTACTTCGTAGAACTTAGCCGGTTTGTGTTTCGGGCCAGCCATCTCTACTTGTTCGGCATATGCCTGAAAGATAGCCTGCTCTATCATTTTCTTTAAAAGCCATGGAGATTTTCAAATCGCTCCTATTGGACATATTACCGAAAGGCCGGTTTCTACCGCCACTCATCCCGTTCAACCATCGATCGATGGACCGACTGATGTGACCCAAACAAATTTATAACAAACATCCAGTAAGTAAATCTTAGTAACCGTAGGCAATCGCTAGTCTGTATCAATAGTATTCCGCTAGTTAGTAAATATCATAGTAAATAATATTTCTTAGGCTTTCCGCTGTTGACGAAAAAGGAAGCTGTTTGGTGTATTCAGTAAATTTTTTATTTAGTAACAAGTGAAACAGTGAGTATTTAAATAACTTAATAATGACTAATCCAACATTTTCAAGTGATAACGCTTATATACTTACCAAAATTGTGATAACGTAATTTCCCACCAAAATACTAATTAATAATATCACCTTTTCTCTGTAGTTATTAATTTATAAATTATATTATGTAGAAATCTAGGAAATTTATAAACAAGTTATTTGTTAGGAATAAATTTAGTAATCAGGAAATCAGTATTAGATCTTCAAATGCATGCTAGGTTAGATAACCCATGTTTTACTTAGAAAAAGTATCATAAATTGATTGGATTGATGTGTCGAGTTGTATCTCTCGACCTTGTTATTAATTTTTATAGGTGAATAATTTACATATAATAGTCATAGCGCCTTTGCCTTCATAAAGTATAAAATATCACCGCCAAGCAATAAATGTGTACCTAAACAAATGTAGCATCAAAGATTATAAAATAAATAATTTTGCACTGTTTGTTTACATCGATTAAATAATTATACAAATTAAAGAAATCTTAAGATAAGCTTAAACATGAAGTACTTATATAACGTTATCATCTCGTACTAAATATAAATACTTTACCTATTTATATTCGTAGTAATTAGGGTATAAGGATATTTAGGGCATTTGGATTATAATATACCTAAATACAAACTCACAAGTAGTTTAGTGTGGCTTGTGAATAATCTATTATTTAAAAAACAATTTTACTAGCAAGGTTTTAAATTACTCTAATTCCCATTAGCCCTTCCAGCTAAGCTAATGCTTGTGTAAGAAGTGGCTTCACGTTAATAATTTAAAAATATTCATTGAAAACTTAGTTCCTGTATGCACCTGGACACATTGCCAGTAATCTTTAAAATAATAATAATAATAATATCATATCTTTGGTATGTTCTTCCGAGTATCCCGTGAAACAACATATTCATTTAAAATGAGTCCTTTTTCACTTCACACATCTGAATATAAGGACACAACTGACATTGTAGTAGAGTCACTTACTGTGAGTAAGTATTTACTTATAATTATAAACCTATGAAAAAATTATCATAAAATTTTGATGTATCGTGTACCTTTTAATATACCTACCTATAATTAAATATTGTCCAGTTATCGTTGTTTTATTGAATAATTCCTTATTCTAGTGATCGCCCGTGGTCGAAATTCGACCATAATTCATTTAAATTTTAATTTAAACGTCATTAAGGTTCTATTATCAAAGACATTTTGATAATGGCACCCAGAATGCACTGTAAGCGTTTGTCAGTCAGACAGTCAGTCAGTTACCAAGTAGAAGTAACATATGTGTGCGTGTGTCAAATGCATGGTAGTGTATGTGATGTGTTATTTATTGATTTATTGTACATTTCATGCATAATTTTAAAAAAAACATGAGCATAATGCTCTCCTCTATATAAACTAGGTATAAGTGTGCCAAACTTCATACTCCTCCGTCTGCAAAATTTTCGTAAAAATTGGCACAAAGTTTCCTTCACGTATTAATATACTAGCTGCGCCCCCCGACTTCGTCCGCGTACTATTTAACGTAACAAAAATTTCGGGATTATCGGGATAAAAAGTATCCTATATGTTAATCCCGGTTATAAACTATCTGTGTTCCAAATTTCATCCAAATCCGTTCAGTAGTTTTTGCGTGAAGGAGTAACAAACATACATACATACATACATCCACACTCACAAACTTTCACATTTATAATATTAGTAGGATAATATTAAAAGACTCCTTGGTTCAGCGCCCTCTAACGGTTTCTCCATTACTGAAACCGTACCATAGGTATACAGAAATAAAAAAAGAAAATCATGTAAGTATCAAAGATAATGCCTAATCCAACCTTTCCTCGGGACTTGTCGTCAAACCTCGGCGTCATCATTGAACCCCATTGTCGATTAAGGCTTACAGGAGGAACAGTGGTGAGAGTGTGTAGCGGCATTTGTCCCATAAATATTTAGGCAAAGCTTTTTCACAACTTTCCGTTAGACACGCACCTCACGACACTGCCTGTACTTCATGTCTACAGACATAGATGTCTCTGTCTCAAAAATTTAACGAAAGCCTCCCTCTGTTTAGTCTTTCAAAAACTACAAACGTTTCGCACGATGGCAATGGCTTTATTTCAGCAAACACCTATTTATTATATGCAGCGAGGGTTCCAGCGAGCGACTGTGTTGCTTGAAAATTCCGATGTCGACTAGGGAGCGTCTGCGATCTCTTATTAGTGTCTGCCACTAGATGGCCTTTTTCAAGAAACGAATCTTTTATTTATTCATTAAAAATACATAATATTTACCCATAAGATTAGCTAAAGGCAAATATATTTTAAGTAAACATGTACCTAACTCCTATCATAATATAATCCAATATTGTATTTTAGTATAACAGAAATTCATATTTTTTTCTCTTATACCTATAACTAATTCGGCTAACCAGTGTACGAGCTGTTACCGTAGTCTATAGATAGGAACTTGCAAAACCAAAGGCAATGCTCGCACATTCCCGTCCTGAAGTGCAGTGGGACAGAGTGTTGGGAAGGAGTAGGAGGGGTTGCCTTCGGGCTCTCTCACTCATCGTATGAAAAGCAGCTATCATAGTCACTTTACGCAATGCTTTTCTATACAAATAAATAAAATTGGAGTGTCTGTTTGTAATATCAAAATAACACCTTTTCACTAAGTGCATATGAAAGTACATACGACACTTATAACAAAAACGCGATTTAATTTTTTTTTGTCTGTCTGTCTGTATGTTTGTTCCGGGTAATCTCGACCGATTTTGACGGGACTTTCACTGGCAGATAGCTGATGTTATAAGGCGTAACTTAGGCTACTTTAATTTTAGAAAAACAAATAGGGTTCCGCGTAAAAAAATAAAAACACATGACATCAAAGAGTATCTCCGAAACGGTTGGATCGATTTTGGCGGGACTTTCACTGGCAGATAGCTGATGTTATAAGAAGTAACTTAGGCTACTAACATTTTAGAAAATAAAATAAACAAATATGTGCTGTCGCGCGGTCTTGAACGCGGGAGCGGGAGCGGTTAAGTTAAATTCCACGCGGACGAAGTCGCGGGCTTAGCTAGTAAATAATAAATATCGTCAGACTGACACACCAACTGTATGGTCCCAAAGTACAACTGTGGGTACCGTATAATCGAATAGGGGCTATCCCAGTGACACTTAGACCTGGGCAAATAACGAAAAGGCCATTTCCGACATTTGCCTCAGCGGGAATCGAGCCCGCAAACACCATGTGAAGTGCCAAGCGGCCTACGCTCGAACCACTGCGCCAAGCGGTCGGCACATAAAAATAAAATATATAATGTAAGTATACTTACTTGAGCACACTATTTTGTGTTCGCGATGAATCTCGTAATGGCTGTCATTCTTCTAAACGTGAAATTACATTCTGTAACTCCGTGGGACCTACTCGCGCCTATATAAGTATTGCTGGCACTATATTCTACCCCCGTGGGTAATATTGTTTTCATACCGCGCATATTCTTTTATTTTTGTCACTCGGTAAACTAAGCTTTATAATTTATTCTTAATAACAACAGGCTCTAAGAAAAAATAAGTTACAATTTACAAAAGGAGGTTCTCAATTTGACTTGGATAGCGAAGCGAAAGGTTTTTAAGATTTTTTCGATGATGTTTTATATGATGTGAACAATAATACAGAGCCCTAACCACGCTAGCTACTCAAATCGTGATAGAAAAGCAAACGCTCGCGATTACGTTTCAAATGCTCCGCCTTTGACGTTTTGCTGGCACCATACCATATCAATGTCAGTAGAAATCGTGAAGCTCGTGTCCGCAAAACGTCAAAAGCGGAGCGTTTGAAACGTAATCGCGAGCTTTTGCTTTTCTATTACGATTTGAGTAGCTAGCGTGGTTGGGGCTCAGGGTGGTAGCTTTTACTGCAACTAGTTTGAATTTGAAACTAGTAAATACTACACAGTGACCGAGTGAAACCAGCCACAGTCGAGCGTCTACCTGCTGTACTACCATACATAAGAGGTGTCACAGACAAGATTGGCTACATCTTGAAACGGGCTTCAATCAAAACTTACTTCAAGCCACCTAAGAAGATTAGTCAGTTCTTACCACCTGTCAAGTGTCACATTCCTCTACAAGATGCAGGGGTATACAAACTCGATTGTGAATGTGGGCTCTCCTACATAGGGCAAACTAAAAGATCAGTAAAAACCCGCGTAAAAGAACACATAGCTGACGTGAAACACCGGCGCTCCACGAAGTCTGCAATCTGTGAACATGTACAGGACCGCACCCGCCATTATATCAGATTTGATAAACCACAGATCCTCGCAAAAGAACACCGATTCCGACCAAGGATGATACGTGAGGCCATTGAAATTAAAAAACATCCAAATTTCAATAGGGAAGATGGCTGGGTGCTACCACCAACTTGGGATCCAGTAATTAATATAATTAAATCCAAAACCAAGTGTACCATTGCAAGACCTCGAGACACTGTGAGCACTTTCTGTGTGGATCGGACCGCAAACAACAACTTAATATGAGGGTACCCAGTTACTAACTATGACATCAGGACGTCTAACACCTCAGTCCCCCCGTGACCATGGCTGCTGTAAAGCAGCCGAAACGTCGGGAACATTAAAAGTAAAAATAAACGCGATATAATCCGTAAAAATAGTTTTATTTCAATGTGTAGTATTCGCGTAAATATAAGAAATCAATATGTGAACCAGTACGGACTGGAAATCGCAAACAAAATACGCCGGTTGGAAGATCTCAAGACTAAACGCGCAAGATTTACAACATCTTTAAATTTCTTGAAGAGATGCCGAGACCACAATCTCATTCCTACGTGTGCCAAGATATCTGCAAAGAAGGACATACGAGGAAGCGTTAAGATCCTAAACCAGGCGAGTAAAAAGTTACTACGGGTGATGATTCATCAAACGCGTTCCGATCTATATAACATCAGCCGGCAAATTGAGATTTTATCCAACGAAATTAAGACAGTATTGACGACATTTGATTTTAATAAATGCATAGATACTTTAAATAAGCGCGAAACATCTAAATACAATGAATGCAAAAATAAACACATTATAAAATATGAGAAATTAATCACCAAATCAAATGTCAAAAATCTTTCAAAACATGGTAACGGAACGCACCCGTGCACCACAGACAATATTAACTCACGCGCAGTTGTCAATCTGTCAAAACAAAGTTTGGATGAAAACATCGTGCAAGTTTTTCAGAAAGGATTAAATTTCGCTGTGCCGCCTCGCAGGATCCCTTATGAAGACATTATCTGTAGCGTCGAGGATGTTCTAGCCAAAAATAATTTTAAAAAGGAAGACTCCGAGGCAATAAGACAGGACGTATCATCGTTGTTACGCCGTAGTTCAGTGCCCAAACAAAATCTTTCTAAGAATCAGTATTTAGCGTTGAAGAACTTACGTACTAGGACAGATATTACTATTCTCCGCGCGGATAAGGGAAATGCGACGGTAATAATGGATACGTCAGATTACAATGCAAAAATTGTAGAACTTCTATCGGATGAAACAACATATAAAAAGGTCAAAACAGACCCAACTACAAACGTGTTAAAAACAACTACCGATCTATTAAAGAAACACTCCGACGCATTGAATCTAGACGTCAAATCATTGATACCTTCGTGCGCAAAACCACCTAAGCTGTATGGGTTACCTAAAATACACAAGCCCGAGGCCCCGCTGCGTCCCATTGTAAGCCAGATTGACACACCAACATACAGTCTGGCCCAGCACGTAGCGAAGGTGCTCTCACTACTAAGAGGACACACAAGAGCACATACAAAGGATTCATACCATTTTGTCAGTGAGATTAAACATCTACATCTTGCAGACAATGAAACTATGGTCAGTTTTGATGTTCAGTCTTTGTTTACCTGTATACCTGTAGCAGACTGCATCACAATAGTATCAAAGAAGCTAGCAGAGAACAACATGCCGGAGGAATATGCTGAACTCTTAAGACATTGCCTTACATCTGGGTATCTGTTGTGGAATGAACAGTTCTACAAGCAAGTAGATGGTGTAGCGATGGGCTCCCCTGTTTCTCCCGTTGTCGCCGATATATTCATGGAAGACTTTGAGGAGACAGCCCTTCGCACTTCACCTGTGACCCCAAGATTCTACAAGCGGTACGTAGACGATACTTTCACAATATTACCATCTGACAAAATAACAGCATTTCTAGACCATCTTAACTCCATACACTCTAAAATCAAATTTACAATGGAGTTAGAGGCCAACAACTCTCTAGCATTCTTAGATGTTTTAGTGATCCGTAATCCTGATAACACCTTAGGCCACACCGTGTATAGGAAAAAGACCCATACCGATAGGTACTTAAACGGTGAATCTCACCACCATCCAACACAGTTAGCTACCGTGGGTAAATCTTTGTTTCAGAGAGCACAAGGGATCTGTGATGAGGAACACCTGGCTGCCGAGATCCGTCACGTCAAGCAAGTATTGCATGACAACAAGCTTCGGATCCCGCGCCGCCATCACAGTGACCGAGTGAAACCAGCCACAGTCGAGCGTCTACCTGCTGTACTACCATACATAAGAGGTGTCACAGACAAGATTGGCTACATCTTGAAACGGGCTTCAATCAAAACTTACTTCAAGCCACCTAAGAAGATTAGTCAGTTCTTACCACCTGTCAAGTGTCACATTCCTCTACAAGATGCAGGGGTATACAAACTCGATTGTGAATGTGGGCTCTCCTACATAGGGCAAACTAAAAGATCAGTAAAAACCCGCGTAAAAGAACACATAGCGGACGTGAAACACCGGCGCTCCACGAAGTCTGCAATCTGTGAACATGTACAGGACCGCACCCGCCATTATATCAGATTTGATAAACCACAGATCCTCGCAAAAGAACACCGATTCCGACCAAGGATGATACGTGAGGCCATTGAAATTAAAAAACATCCAAATTTCAATAGGGAAGATGGCTGGGTGCTACCACCAACTTGGGATCCAGTAATTAATATAATTAAATCCAAAACCAAGTGTACCATTGCAAGACCTCGAGACACTGTGAGCACTTTTCTGTGTGGATCGGACCGCAAACAACAACTTAATATGAGGGTACCCAGTTACTAACTATGACATCAGGACGTCTAACACCTCAGTCCCCCCGTGACCATGGCTGCTGTAAAGCAGCCGAAACGTCGGGAACATTAAAAGGTAAAAATAAACGCGATATAATCCGTTAAAATAGTTTTATTTCAATGTGTAGTATTCGCGTAAATATAAGAAATCAATATAGTAAATACTGGCATTTTTATGCAAGATTTAAGCGATCAATATATTATTATTATAGGCGTTAGTCAATGCTTCAGTTTAGACAAAGTCGCGAAAGATGATTTCATCTTATTTGATTGCATTCGAAATCGATATCCAAAATCAGTCTAACTCTGGTGGTCTGTCATCGCACTAAATCTGGTCACAATATGTGGGTGTCAACATGGCGGAAACAAGACTTAGAAAATTTGGTGACTGATCGTCTCCACGGTTGGAGTTTCAACTCTAAAATCCGCGATCTGCAATATTAAAAAAGGTACGATAAAGAACTAATGGACGTCCCGCGCGCATCGGACTAAGCTAGGGATCCCCTCCGTCCCGTCCAATAAATATCTTAATTTATTACACTGGAGATTTACGCAGGGATTGAACGGCGTTTCTGAACAGTGAACTAGGCCACACCAGACTCGTGATGCAAGTGTTTTATGGCCATCGCAGTTTTACAGAAAGCGATGATGTTTTATTATATCACTAGCTGAGCCCGTGACTTCATCCGCGTGGAATTTAACTTAACAAAAAATCCCGCTCCCGCGTTTGAGCCCGCGCGACAGGAACCATATTTTAAAAAAAAAGTAACTTAAAATAAAAGTAGCCTAAGTTACTGCTTATAACATCAGATATCTACCAGTGAAAGTCCCGTCAAAATCGGTCCAGCCGTTTTGTAGATTACCCGGAACAAACACACAGACAGACAGACAGACAGACAGACAAAAATTTTTTAAATCGCATTTTTGCTTTAGGTGTCGTATGTACTTTCATATGCATTTAGTGAAAAGGTGTTATTTTGATATTACAAACAGACACTCCAATTTTGTTTATTTGTATAGATATAAAAAAGTTTTATAAACACTCGTTCAATATTTCGGTGGTAGTGCCAAGATCTAACACGGGCTGGCTCGAATGGGGTGGTACCATCACAGATAATCGGTGTTAAGTTAGTAGTTATTACAGCTTCGTTTGGTACGACGAGTGAGTGATCCGGAAGTCCATACTGGCCCTGTCGACCCATAACGCATAAGAGATGTCGTTACCTGTTTGTCTACAAATTGACTCTACCACCGACAAGTTAGATACACCAAAAGGTTCTGCAAACATTTTAGACGGTAGGTTGACCTATTAAATGGAACTAACACGAGATGAATCGTATGGTAATGAGATTTGTGCGCAAACGTGTGGCGTTTTCACGCCGATCGAATAAATACCTACTCATGAAGATAATAGGTATGCAGATTGGCGGGCGTGAATGAAAGTACCATCGAGAACAAGTAGGCATCTTTCATCTCGTCTCTATAGAATATGATATCATACTAAGATTATAAAGAGGAAATCTTTGTTTGTTTGATTGTAATGAATAGGCTCCGAAACTACTGAACCGATTTGAAAAATTCTTTCACTGTTGGGTAGCTACACTATCCCCGGGTGACATAGGCTATAATATATTTTCAAAAAAATTAGGGTTCCTTACTAAAACTCGAATAATGTAACCGCAATGTACCCGTGCGAAGCCGGGGCGGGCCGCTAGTGATAAATAAAACGGCGTATTAGGTTTGTACGTACGATCTACTGGGCGAGTGGTTCGAGGGTAGGCCGCTCGGCTCACTGCACATGGTGGTAGCGGGTTCGATACACGCCGGGGAAAATTTAGGAAATGGCCTTTTCATAATTTGCCCGCTGGGATCACTGGGATCACCCCCAGTCCATTGTACGGTACCCATGAAACTAGCGTTGCTAAGTGTGGCCCCATACAGTAGGTGTGTTAGTCTGGCAACATTTATTTATTTATAAAAGTACTATCTACTTTAAACGAATTTCTTGAATCAAACAGTGTTCTTTCTCTGTTTTCTTAATTTCATAAATTATTATTTAAATTATAATTTGGGGAACTTCGCATTATAATTGTTTGATCACTTTTTTTATCACGTATAAACTATAGTAGAAAGCGGCTATGATCTACCGAGGAAGACCCGTCTCCGTTTTTTGTATGGCAACTAAGTTTAAAGCGCTGTTCTTAACAAAAGGTGATCAAAATTAACGTTTTATTTCTATACTTTCTTAATACTTAACGAATTATATCGTACCTTGAAAGTTATAAGGACGAGGAAAACCATTTGTAACCGCCTGCGTGTTGATCCGATTGATGAATAGAACCTGCAATCAATCATTACATAAACTACCTACTACCTATCAAGGTCCCCACGATATATTATCTTTTCACGGTAATAATTAATATAGAACTAATGACCGGCTTCAAAGGTCCCAAGGCTGCAAGGCCTTGCGATTGGGACCTGAATCCGATGCCCGGCCGATTCACTGCTAATAATTAAATGACTAGTTCTTATAAAATGTACATACCACCATTTAACAAGCAATAGGCTGTAAGAAGTTCATAACGGAAAACTCTTCTTTGGAAATCTTGAATAGATATCTCGCGATAAGATCACCCAATGGTCACTGCAGTTTTGTTCGATTCGATTCTTGTTTTGTTCATAACTATTACAATACAATAAATCCATCTGTATATTAAGACTGTTCAAGTAGTCTTCAGTATTCTGTTTGTTCGCATTATTATTTATATTTCTCCGTCCATGGAGCGAATTACTGTGAAAATAACAAGACGTGACGATGTCCAAATCTGTAGCATCAAGCAAACGTGTCTGGGACCACGGAGGTTGGTCGCGATAATAACTTCTTCATATTTCCATACCGATCTTGGATATCTTAGGTATAAGAAAATAGTTGCTTTTTTGTGGATTAATTAAGATTATAAAGGAAATCGGAAAAAAAATAATGGGAATAATGTTGCGGCGCAGTGGGTGTAAGTAAACTACGCATCCTAATAATATGATATTTGAGCCATATTTTCATGGCATACATAATTGCTTTTAATGATGACTATAAATAAGTAAGTAATTCATGTTTTTCTATGTCATAAAACGAATAGATTTTGAACACAACTTCTATAGTTCCTAACTATACAGGTGTGAGCTTCGTAATGAAAACGGATATACCATGGATTCAACTCATGATTCTGGACTCCCCAGAGTTGTTATTTTCCGTCACTATTTTCATGAATTATGCTAAATTTTTTCAGCATTTTGAAATTGATTTAAGTAAAAATAGTTTTAAGATAGATTTGTTAAATTTAATCAATACACATAAATAAAATTGGAGTGTCTGTTTGTAATATCAAAATAACACCATTTCACTAAATGCATATGAAAGGACATACGACACCTATAGCAAAAACGCGATTTAATTATTTTTTTCTGTCTGTCTATCTGTCTCTCTGTCTGTATGTTTGTTCCGGCTAATCTCCGAAACGGCTGGACCGATTTTGACGGGACTTTCACTGGCAGATAGCTGTTGCTATAAGGAGTAAATTAGACTACTTTTATTTTAGAAAAACAAGAACGCGGCAGCGGGAGCGGTTAAGTTAAATTCCACGCGGACGAAGTCGCGGGCTCAGCTAGTGACAAATAAAAATTAATTTCTTGATCAAAATAGTTTTAAATTTCTTAGATATTTTATAAATTATATTTACGTTTTTATCCAACTAGGGCGGTTATTCTAAACTATTCGAGTCAATATCGGAAACGGATTCGGAAAATTTTAACGTATTTATTTATGGCACTATAAAAATTATCTTCCCATAAGATTTTAATACTCATCTTTTCTATACAGTCAGTCTATACTAATCCTCAGGACCTTGTTCACTGGCTTAACATCTACTATGTGTTATGCACGTATTACGTGAGCACGCTCCGCTGTTGAAATATTCATTTGGTAACCTTTACGAAAGGCTAAAAATCGAGAGATTCCGACTCGCTTCAACGGCACGTGTACTTGGTACGTACTCTTTTATGTAAAGTGTGTAAAATGTATTCCATGTGTATGATGTGATGGTATATGTATACACACTCTCCTCTCTACGAGTTAGTACACGTTAACAAGTTTCTATTATTAATTTTATATTATATAAGTACCTATAAATTCATAATGCGTACCTGTTCTACATTTTAATGTAGATAATTGTATATAAGTTATTTTTCAGTTACATTCAAAATATTATTTTTAAGTTATTTGGCTGTGAGCTTCACTGTCCTGATTATGTATTTAGCTTATGATTATAATTATTGATGGAAAAATCACTAAGCAACTGCTTAGTTTTGTAATAATTATGTCCTATCCAGTTCGAATTTGTCTTAATTAGTATTTATTAAGATGTGTATCTTCCTTTGGCCTATTGAGGCCTATCCCTATACCAGGGTAGCCACATAATGACGTAGCTATCTAAATTAGTTGGAAATTCCAACTACAAATATTTCGTGTTCAGGTGCCGATAATTATCAAATCTGGCAAAATTTTGATACAGCAACGTCGTTGTCGTGTGAAGGTAGCCTTCGTGGGTTGAATCTGATACACTGTGTCAAGTATCTGATACAAGGTTATTGTATTCTCGACTCAATTAACGAATTTATTTCAGTATGGATTTCATTTGTACCCAAATCGGTCCGAACGCTATCGCCTACCTAGAGGAACCTTGACATGTTAAATAATTAACTAGATACTACTGCACGACTGACAGCGACCGTCAGACTGAACTATTTCCAGAGGCATAGCGGTGATTTTTTAAATTCTGAAGTGCTCGTAACCGCCTACCATCAATCTGAGGGGAAGACGGGGTAGGTTGGGACATTTTTTGGACTTATAATGTTTCTGCCTAAGAGCGTTTTCACATTATCCGATCCGATATCGGGGTAAGTAAAATGTATGAAATATGTACTTGTCTTTCATATTGTCCGACCCGATATCGGATATAGACAGGTACATCCTACTAATATTATAAATGTGAAAGTTTGTGAGTGTGGATGTATGTATGTATGTTTGTTACTCCTTCACGCAAAAACTACTGAACGGATTTGGATGAAATTTGGAAAACAGATAGTTCATAACCGGGATTAACATTATAGAATACTTTTTATCCCGATAATCCCGAAATTTTTGTTACGTTAAATCCCGATAATCCCGAAAATTTTCTTACGTTAAATACTACGCGGACGAAGTCGGGGGGCACAGCTAGTATTTCATACATTTTACTTACCCCGATATCGGATCGGCGTCCGACACCGATATCGGATCGGATAATGTGAAAACGCTCTAAGGCCCGTATTAATAAACCGATTTCAAATCTAAAAGCGGTCTTCAGTAGTTTTGGCATGTCACTTTGTACTGTTATCATATAAGAATGATATTTCCAAGTTCGCTCTCGGACTTGAAATCGATTTGTTACCATCCTTAATAATATTATGATTTTAATAATTATGTATTTTAACTATTTAGATGCCGTCACAAAATCCAGAGCTTGTTTTAATTTATACTTTCACAAAAATCATAGTTTCCCACAAAGACAGTAGGTATTGGAATAACCCACCCCGCATTGATCTACTTCATTAAACATTGCGTATGCTAAATGTTTCCAAAAAACGGTCATAGAGTGTTAACCAATCGATCGATTAATCCGAACGGTAGTCGAATGAGACAAGTCGACTTCGATCGAGAATTTCTATATAGAGCGAAGTTCAGTCGGTACCCTTTCTCTTGGAGAATTGGTCTTGACCTCTAATTATAGCAAGACCGTGGCCTTCCCGCCAGATACTGCTCGACTTTCCAAAAAGAATGTTTCCCGATCCCCAACTTAGATTCTCAGGTAATAGATAATACACAAAAGCTTTTATAACATGATTATTTCCTCTACATCTGTAGGTATTACTTACCTTCCGTCGGGCATGTGCCAAATATCTAACTGGGAGGCTGGATCTAGTTGGCACCGACCCACCATCCTACACAAGAGTATCGCCTGTTGGCAGTAGGCCCGCAAAACTCTCTCGTATACGAAAGTACACAAAAAAGCTCATTTGTTAACGTTTACCCATATCGTATAAATTTATGACAATTTTTTTATTTTTTTTTACGCCCGACTGACACACCAACTGCACGGTCCCAAACTAAGCAAAGCTTGTACTATGGGTATCGTACAATGGACTGGGGGCGATCCCAGTGACACCCAGACCTGGGCAAATTACGAAAAGGCCATTTCCAAAATTTGTCCCGGCGGGAATCGAACCCGCAACCACCATGTGCAGTGAGCCGAGCGGCCTACGCTGGAACCACTGCGCCAAGCGGTCGTCTAAATAAATAAACAGTAACATCCCTTGTTTAAGGGCCCAATTATGTTACCGTGTGTTGTAGATTTGTAAATAAAAAAAAACACGTAACTAACTTTTTTGTATCAACACTAATATACTTAGTTCTCTATGTTCGAGGACAACATGGGTAATTATAATAATAAAATAATTTAGCCCATTTGACGTCCCACTTCTAGGCACGGGCCTCCCCTCAACACGAGGGGGATTCAGGCCTTATTCCACCACACTGGCCCAGTGCGGGTTGGCGGATTTGACATGTCTTTCGAAAATTGGTTAGATGCAGGTTTCTTCATGATGTTTTCCTTCACCGTAGGCAAGTGAAAAGCATATAGAAATTATTATTCGCACACGGATTTAGATTTTGATGCATAAAGCTACTATGACGTAGACATCCCCTAAGAAAGGATTTTGATTAATTCCACCCCCAAGGGGATAAAATAGGGGATGAGAGTTTGTATGAAACTTTGTCAATTTTAATGCGAGCGGGCTGAGACTTTGCATGCATAAAGCTACTATGACGTAGACATCCCCTAAGAAGGGATCAAAATTCCACGCGGACGAAGTCGCGGGCTCAGCTAGTTAGTTATAAAAGCCAATATCTTTCAAGCAAAAAATGTAATCAGTGGCCGCACGCTATGCTAGATGAAAAGTATTTTCCTTTTCAGCGTCGCTATACCTCGTGTGCGTACTTTTTATAAGTCAAGTTGGATCCGGGTGCAGTTATAGGCTTCGAGCGGTTTTGTTGTTTCAAGTTCCTCCGTGGGATTCATCATCCTGCAACTTTTGTATTACTTACAGATACAATGAGCGGATTGCGAACCAACAAAGAAGACGCAAAAGGGTTAAAAACCTACGTTAAAAACAACCTGGGTGCACTAAATATCTAGAAATACGTAGGCTTTAAAATTAATTTAATTCGGGGTCAGTCCCAATTCATGTATGGCTAGAAGAAGAAGAGAAGAATGAAAACATATTTATTCACAAAAGAAACAACGACGCACACAAATTAAGTAAAACGGAACTCTAATAAAAACTAAATTAAACTTAAAGACTATCTAGTTTGTAGCTAACGCAGTGTTAAGATTGCGGCAACGACTCCAATGAAAGAAATTGCAATTTAATTTTTAAAATCGGTCCTCAATTGACGGAGTAATTGGTGAATATAAATAAAAAAAGACGAACACAGAACCTCCTCCTTTCATGAAAGTCAATTAAAATACGATCAAAGAAGAAACCTAACTGGCGCTACCTCAAGCCGATTTTACGGTGGTGTACTACTACTACAGTGGGATATTCATTTCAGGTGTTTGTACCTTTGTCCCTTAGGTACCGACTCCTTCGGGGTATTGCAAATTGGATCTTGTAACTTGTAGCATTTGTGTACACTTTTAAACGCAAACAAATTAATCCAGTTGACTGCAGCTTGAAGGGCTAGCGCTGGAAATAGAAGACGGGGATTAAATTTCTAGAGCGCGTGGAAGCTTCATGAGTAAGTTATGCATTTGCTGACGGCAAAACTGGGAAAGCAGTCATAAGCTTGTACGAGTAAGCTATTTGTCATGGCATCGCAAGTGGAAAATTCCCATTTTCAATCCGACTGCGAAAATTAGCAGGAAATGTGTGTATTTCCCCGTTTCAGTGAGCAAATAGCTTCTTGCAGCGGGTTTTTGATGCTGAATAGGTTGCAATTTATCATAAAATCGCATTTATTCGTTGTAAATTCATGCTGCTTCAACTGTTTGTATGAAATGGAAATACATGTGTGTCAAGAATAAATAATTATTTAGGTACTCTTGAATATATTAATAAAATAAAGCAGTTAGTTTACAAATTTTGTAATAATATGCATGGACTAATGTTGATTTAATTTTCGCGCCACTAAACTACTTCGTAAACAGCACATAATTAAAAAAAAAATGTTGTGCAAATCTTGTATCAGTCACAATTATAATGTTTATGGTCTCTTACTCTTTTTTCTATTTCTTGACTCTCAGCGTTCCTATATATTATGTTATAAGCTAATTTCCAGATTCAATTAACTTATCAACCAGAGGAACCGCAGAGTACCAAACTAGGTTTGAGATTAAAATGCATCAAATTGTTGGGAATCACAGTTCTATCTAACCGTCAATAGTGCATCCAAATTTTAACGTTCGCAATCCTGTATTGGCTATCATACTTCAATGCTACCTACAAAAGATTAAGTTTCCACTCTTACTGACACAGAGATTAAAACAGTATGGAACTTATCACATACTGTCACTGTAACTCCAGCCCAAGTTTCCGCTAAGACGCAGACGGTACAAAGATGTGGGCGGGATTAAGCTCCTCTAGACTGGGACAAAGGTACACTTCACAACACTTTGTACCTCACAAAGTGTGCCATTTTATTCATATCTGTGTATGTACAAACTCGTTTGTCTTGTAATCGTTACTTACCATGCACCACATCGTCACTTACCATCAGGTGAGATTGTGGTCAAATACTTGCCTATATCGAAAAAAAAAAAAATCGGAATAACTCCGTCTGTTGATCATGAGATCTAGGTAATTTTCAACGCACGATATATAAGTAAGTATTTATCTATAAATACATAAAATTGGTACTACAGAGGCTAGATCACACTTAGGCGCGCCGCATAGCAGCGTGTCGAAATAAGATCTATATATTAAAACGTGAAGAAAAAACTTTCAATCGCTTAATACGAAAATTGCGCGGACGGATTAGTATTAAATTTGACACATTTATAGTTTATATAGAGAAGGAGTGCAGAATGCTAATATTTTTATATTATTATACTTAGAAATACATAAAATTCAATAAATAAAACATTACACACACTATTATGAATTGACACACACACATATGTAACCTCCACACCGACTGACTGTCTGACTGACAAACGGTGGCAGTTTTTGGAGGGCAGGACTTTCATAGTGCATTCTGCGTGCCCGTATCAAATTGACCGTAAAACCATGATGACGGTGAAAATTAAAATTTAAATGAATTATGGTCGAATTTCGGCCATTACAACGGGAATACTAGTATAAGTTAGTGTTGCCTTACTATCGATTGCCTATCGATAGGTTGTCAATACTATCGTGACGTCGAAAAATAGTTAGAATATCGATAGCCCTATCGATACTATTGAAATTATACAATACTATCGATACTATCTTATAGATAGTATTATCGATACTATCTTATAGATAGTATTATCGATAGTATCTATCCAAGAAATTGAGCAATACTATTGATAAAGTGCAATACTATCGATAGTATCGATACTATCACCATTATGGCGTGTTTTACTGCAATCACTGTCGATACTATCAATAGTTTTACTACATCGATAATTACCCAAAGTTCAAGTATTGCACCGGAATTTTAGTTCATTAGTATATTGAAGTAGTTGTATTATCTAGTAACTTATCATTATTGTCCTACTAATATTATAAATGTGAAAGTCTGTGAGTGTGGATGTATGTATGTATGTATGTATGTATGTATGTATGTATGTATGTATGTATGTATGTATGAATGTATGTATGTATGTTTGTTACTCCATCACGCAAAAACTACTGAACGGATTTGAATGAAATTTGGAATACAGATAGTTTATAACCGGGATTAACATATAGGATACTTTTTATCCCGATAATCCCGAAATTTTTGTTACGTTAAAATAAGTCCGTGGGCACAGCTAGTATACTATAGATTTAATAATAAGTACATACTCACAATTTATGCGACTGCTATTAGTTTGACCAAGAGTGCAGAGAAATTCCTAAGGTTTAAATCCTGTTGGATACACACACGATACTATTGAATTTTGGTAAAATATCGTTGTAGTAAAACTATCGATAGTATGGACACTATCGATAGTATCGAAAGTGATTGCAGTAAAACACGAAATAATAGTGATAGTATCGATAGTATCTATACCCAATAGTATCGATAGTATTAAAAAATTCAATATTATCGATAGGGCTATCGATATTGTGACTATTTTTCGAGGTCAACTATCGATACATCAACTATCGATAGTTGGGCAACACTAGTATAAGTAAATGAGCTTGGATATGATCCGCGGCAACTAGGATGGTGGTTAAAATGCGGCCTGTCCAAACGTACGTGAGCCTTAAACAACCTATTTCCACGACTATTAAGTATGTTTGCGTGTTTTGATGGCAATTGTGCATAAAACCGTTTGATCGCTGATACATTTCTGGGTCGCGGTTGCATGTGGCGTTTCAATCTAATGCAAGTTGCCAAGCTTTTTTGCCCGTACGAACTGTTTATAGGCTAGGCTGGGTGCAGATGACACAGTATTCTACGGGCCACAAGCGCACAAATTATAAAATCCTTTTAAGTAAATTGATGTCTCCATGGTTTTGAGCTGAGAATCATCCTCAACTGATCATTACGACCGCTTGGCGCAGTGGTTCGAACGTAGGCCACTCGACTCACTGCATATGGTGGTACCGGTTCGATTCCCGCCGGGACAAATTTCGGAAATGGCCTTTACGTAATTGGCCCTAGTCTGTGTGTCACTGGGATCGCCCCCAGTCCATTGTACGGTACCCATAGTACAAGTGCCTAACTGGTTATATGGGGCAACAAAGATAAAATGCAGCATCTACGGCATCTCCAATGGTACTGTCAAATGTGCAATCACCGTTACGTTGACCTACAATGTAGCCCTAAATTATTTATTCAAAGTACGTTTCCTCACGGACTGCTTACGCGGACTCGAGAGGTGCAACCACAGATATAGATTTACATAGATAACGCAAGAATCACGATTTGTATTGAAACCAAGCGTGCCAAATTTTTAACACCTACTGTGACATCACCGATGGCGGGAAATCCAAATCGATTCAAAGACACCGATGCCGCCAATGCGCCGCCGCCCGCTACGATTCTCTCGAGTGATTATCTCGCTCATACTCATATTTTTATATCTGTAGTCGCGAGGCCTGTAAGTTATCGGCGACCAACCTTGACGCTTGGTCGGGGTTTTTGGACACGCTAAGTACATACATTTGCTTTATCTATGTAAATCTATATCTGTGGCTGCAACTATATCAATCAAATTGAAAGGTCGGAGAAAATTGGTTTGTAATCACTTGGATTTTTTATATTTAGATCCGAATGCCGGTGGTAAGGCCAAGCTGTGACTACAGTTAATATTGTACATATTGGCTCGAATAGGGAAGTACCTCTCACAGAAGATGGGTGTAAAGTAGCTGTTAAAGCTGTGTTTCGCACGCAGAGTGAGAGAGCCGGTAGCCCAACCCCTTCCCCTCCCATCTCCCCTCCCATCCTAAGTCGGCACCGTGCGAGTAATGCCATTGGTATTGCAAGCATCTATAGGCTACGGTAACTGCTTAACATCGGCCTAATCGTGTGCTTGTTTGCTGAATGTTAGATCAAGAAAAGAAAAAAATACTTAAATTCACGTTTTTTTTTGCAAAATTCAGTGTCTTAATAAACCAAATGCGTTAGGTGCGGCCTGAACGGAAGAGAAAATGCAAGTTTTATTAATTCAATCCACTATGAAAGTTCACAATGGAAACATAATTAAAGGAATCCCGCTTCGAATCTATGAGAACTAAGAATCGCGATCCGAATTTAATACTGAATTCCAATTTGAATTGCTTTATTCCACATTGAATTGAAATGCAGTCAGTTATCTGACCTAGGTTCAAGTCGCCGCTGTCTCTTGATTAACTTAATTGGAATAATAATTGGTAGCTGAAAGGAGGGATTTTCACCAGCTAAGAATCCAACCATCGTTGGAGCTAGATCCAATCGGTAGTCATTTCACTACAGATCATATACCGGCTCGCACCACGCTTTTTTTTTTCGTTGGAAAACCCTTTATACCCATAAACCCCTCCCGCCTCGGGGGAGACGAGAGGGGTATGTGGGAGTCCCTGCGCCAGAAGGGCGCAGTATACCCACTAAAAACCAACGGTGTACCACCCTCCGCCATGCAGTGGGGCGCCCTGGGTCCACAGAAATGCTCCGAGACGCCCCGGCGGACGGCCCGGCATTGATTGCCGGGCGACAGGCGCTAAAGGGGGGACGACCTTTTTTTTTTTTTGGGGGACGACCTGTTACAACCCCAGTCATCCCCCAGACGGCCGAAATCGTGCAATAGGGAGTGGGTCCTCCGACCCACCACCTGATTTCGGCTAGTGGGGAGGAAGAAGGCGATCGTAGCGCCTCCTTCTCCTCCCCACACGTCTGCGCCGAAGCGGATCTGCCAGGGGGTCTTCCTCCCTGGCCCGCTCCGCGGCCTCCTTCTGCGACATCACGTCCTCGCAGAAAGAGGCCATCGCCTCCCAGGACTCATCACTGTCGAGCATAGACAGAACTCTGCTCGGCAGTGAGAGGTCCCTTCCGACCGCCGCAACCAGACTGCGGCGGGCTCACACCACCCTGGACTAGGGTAGTACCAGGCTCTCACGGCAGAAGATAGTCACCAACGTGCGATAAATGTCTCTGGTATTGAAAGAGTCTAGGCTACGGTAACTGCTTAACGTTAAGCGGGGCATAACATGTTTGCCAAATTTGTTTTAATCGTTCATCTCATAGCTCAGTTTAATACCATTATGAGTGCCGGCTGCAACCGTTAGGGACAGCTTATTATTTAAAAATAAATAAATATTATTATTATTATTCACTCTATTGGGTACCTATTGGTAATTTTATAAGCACCCTTTCAAATTTTACTGGCAGTTTAAAAAGTAAGTATCTAGCTAAATAAATACTATTTCCTACGTACACACTACAATTTTCCTTAGCGAATTTGAAACGAACAAAATCCGATTTCGCGGCAAACGTCGGAACATTGTCGGTAACATTTATTCCGTAGTCCCTTTCCGATAAATAAGAGATAGCACCCGTATTGAAAAGTCGCAATGCGGCGCATGTTTTCGTCCGAATCATAACGAACGTGCCGACCACTGGGCGCACGGAAATTCCGATTCACAGGACTCTGCCTTTTCATGTTGCATTCGATATTTGTTTAACCTGCAGCAATTTCAAATGCCAATGGAATTCTCGAAAGCAATCAAATATACATTTAAAGGCAACGTTATAAATAAAATTCAGGAGTCACTAACATATTATCGTAATTTTCAAAACCATGACGACTTTAAGCTATAAATTTTAATTTTTTAGTTTCTCGCTTGCTTGATTTGAGCCGCAGGCAGCAGAGACATATTCCGCAGAAGTACTTACGAAATAAAACGTCTTGAAGGAAAACGTTACTGACGCTTTGGATCTTCCTTTCTTGATCTTTCTTTAAATCTTCCTATGGTGCTAGATATTTAGTAAATGAATATAGGAACCTTGCTACACTTTCAATATGAGTTTATTAATCGAGAAAATAATGAAAGTAATATTTATATAAAATATTGTTAGCCATCATTTTGTAGAAGGTATTCTGTTATGTGGTTTCCTTGTTCATTGGCTCCCATGTGGCTCCATTTTCATAATTAGACTTCACAATTAACAAGTAAATCCTACGTATTATTTATAACAAATTTGAAACTCTATGTAAGTCTTATTTCATCGAATGTATTAAATCTGAAACATCACAACTACTCACCAATATTTAGCCTGTGCTGAAATGAAAGCAATTTCCAAGTTTCATATCACCGCAGTGACCATCAACCAGTTTAGTTAGTGCTCCGAAATTTTAGGAGAAATGCAGATGCGCTGAAATATAGTCAGCGCTAGTAACTGTGCAGTTTCAGTAACTTAATTAAGATGCGGCGTTATGTGCGGAGTTCGTTCAATATTTGAGGTCCCAGTAAGAAGCGAGGTTATGGATATGAAACCTAAAGGCTATAGAGCTGTATTTCACACGACTTACTTACTTTGTTATATAAAATACGTGCCACTATCCAAACGAACGAATATATAGAGGCTCGTATATAATTGTGTAATTATTTATTATGTATATAAAAAAAGAAACATATTTTTATGCCATGAGAATATTTTTTAAATAGTTTGGCTAAAGGCAGCCAAGCGGTTTTCTTGTCAACGAGGGAAAAAAATACAAACAGTAATGCAGTAATAACACGCCTCTAAATTTTAATATTGATGCCATGTTATAAAATCGTCCTAGATAACTGACAAGTGTCGTATGGCCACTTGCTAACAGAAAAATAGAACCAGCAGGCATCAAGCCAACTTGCATACTCCCACGTCCACGCTTTGAAGTTTCCAGCACACACGCTTCGGACCCCTCATTCCACATCGGACATGTCTGATTTAGACATCGTTGGTATATGAGACCGCCACCCTCTCTTGTGGTGCATCTGGTTTTCAATTCTGTGATCTATGCCCTCTCCGCTAATCTTAATTTCATTTAGGCGTCAGAGGATGGAATTCTTCCACTGATATTCGGCTGATATTTTTTTTCTTAATCTACTAATCTTAATGTTAAAAACTAATGTGCTTATTTTTATGTCTGATAAAATGCTTAACAGATTAAAATTAAAATCAATATAAAGGCAGAATAATTTGAACAAGAAAGAAGAACAAATAAAGTCTACTGCGGTTGATTATTATAGAGTCATTATAAAATCAAAAGATCTAACATATACTACATAACCTTTTTTTTTTTTTTTTCGTGGGAAAACCCTTTATGGGTCCCCTTCCGCCTCGGGGGAGGCGGGAGGGGTATGTGGGAGTCCGCAGTCGGCCGTATACCCACTAAAAACCCACGGTGTACCACCCTCCGCCATGCAGAGGGGCGCCCCGGGACCATGGGAAATGCTCCGAGACGTCCCGGCGGACCGCCGCAACCAGAATGCGGCGCTGCTCGACCCACGCAACACACTCTTCCAGGGTGTGTTGCGCGGTGTCTTCCACCGCGCCACACTCATGGCACGCGGCGGTGGGCTCCCTCCTGGCTATTCGGTGCAGGTACCGACCAAAACACCCATGTCCTGTCAGCACCTGCACCAGCCTGAACGTCAGGGAGCCCCGAGGCCTCCCCACCCACCTTTCAAGGACCGGACGGACTGCGTCTATGGTGCGAAGACCATAGGTGGAGCCCGCCAGGTCCTCCGCCCATCGCCGCATATACTACATAACCTGCTGCATGCCTACTCGGATATTAAATGGATCAAGCGATTTCATATTCCGTTTCAGAAACATCATAGACAAGTCGCGTTGACTTAGCTTATTGGCTCACTTGTAAAACTACAAATACGTTACCATAATCTGCAAAGTAATAGCTTTTCTTTGACGAACTATAATAATCAATTTTAAAAATTAAGTACGCATAGAATTTAGGTCGTTGGAAATCAATTCAAATTCAAATCATTTATTTTGTTTAGGCCTACGGGGGCACTTACAAATTGTCAATTAACATTTTTTTTTCCTAATATCTACAAACGGATCGGAACGCGACCTCGACTGAGAAGATCCGACGAGAAACTCAGCGGGCTTGTCTTTTTACATGTATTTTTTTTTTAAATCGCCAGTTGCTTATTTTCAATAATTACAAAGGGTAGTAGATATTAATATAAATATTAAAATAGCTCCAGTGTGTAATATACTTCATATTACTTTTTAACGCGAGAATAATGTAAATAAATTAATTGATATTTTTGGAACTACTTAACTGAAACAATATCAATAATTAAAACCAATGCCTCCTACTAAATTAGACACAAAAAATTAAAAAATAACTAACCACATTTTTTTACAACTATACGAAATATTACAAATATGTTGACCAGGGAAATTTTGATTTTATTTCTAAAACGCTGTTTTAACTCTTTTCCCTTGGTAGTCATTTCAGGTCCCTAAAATGTACCATGGGAAGGAAATTGTATACAAAATTTTAAAGATAATTGAGACACCATTTGATATGAATAAAAATTGCTGACTACAGCGTCAAAATATTGTTTTAACTGAGTAGGGGTGGCTTTGAGTGGCCGGCGGCTGGGGACGGCGCGGCGGCGGCCCGAGGGGCTCGAGATAGCCTCTTCAGAATAGGAAGTGTTGATATCTTCACCGCCACCTGACTGACCTTCATCTCGCTTCAAACAATTGAACATTTAGCGATTTCTCTTTAACTCCATTGACCTCGTAAAGGTAAAGGTAAAGGTATTGCAGAGTTTAGGCGTTCGTTAGTTAAGTTTAATTTAAAAATAGAACCCGCATTTTTCAATGAAATACCATATTCGCTGTTTTCTGTGTATATGAAAAATGAAAACACAATTTTTCAGCCGCGAATCCGATTACCGTTTGTTTTGATTTTCAGTTTGTTTGTTCCCAATAGATATCGTACTCGTGCAACATTATTGTGTAACAGGAAAACATGGCCGCCGACTAGTATTAGGAATTCATTTTTCAAATAACCCATGCCATATCAACATCCATTCATGTAAAACAATAAAGGCTCGCAGGCAGGGATAGTAATACGTGGCGCATAAAATATGTTGGCACCGATGAGGGGAAGTGTTTCCACGAGATTTTTACATCGTACACAAATAAGGTGATATCCAGCCGAGTAAGGCACATGGAGATGTGGGCTGTAAACTGTGATCAGGAAAAACATCCAACAGTTTTATTAAGTACTGAATATTGCTGTTCTGTGTACATAAATCAAGCAAAGTAAATTTAAAAATTTGAATGATGGTGAGTGTTGTCAGCGAAGATCAGAGGACTCACAAGATCATAGTTGCCAGATCGCATGGTGCGTGAATAAAAATAAAATAAATAACTGACTTAAAAACATGGTTACACTTAAAAGCTAGAAATAACTACGCAACTTATATGTTTTATTTTATTTGGAGTCGGTGGAACAAACATTTAAAAAAGTACAATCAAATTGAAACCTCCTCTGTTTTGAAATCAGTTAAAAATGGCATTTTCGTAAGTTCGTATTTTCGGTCTAACGACTGGAAGGGTCTCCAGCCTAGTCTATGAAGAAGCTGTTTGTTATGTATCTTAAAAAAATATGTAAAATTAACAATTTGTAAGTGCACCCGTAGGCCTAAACAAAATAATTTGAATTTTACTCTTGTGAGTCTCATGACTGAAAGAGAAGATGGATAAGATAGGTATCTCTGGTAACACTTATTTATTTTATTCCAAAACGAATCCTATTGAAACTCCGAGAATACAAACGGGAAATTAGAGCTACCTTTTGTAATAACTTACAGCAAGTTCGATCAAGTCCGGTGCAAAGTGACGGTTTAATTATCATTGTTGTGGAACAATGGCCGTTTTGGGTTCGGGCAAGCTTATTCAGTGTGCATCTGTCCACAGTGGTAGTTCTGGACTTTCGATACGAAATTTGCACAGCTAGGTGAATTGATTAAAAACACTTAAGTACATAGCTAAGTCCGAAAATTACAATAGTTTCTGATATCAAACTAGATATCAGAAACTATTATAATTTTCGGGTAGATAGCTTAAAACTCCAACACCAGAGTTGGCGATCATAGTATGAACGGACTAAGTATACTTACCTTAACCAATTCTAATCGTTAACATTATATAGTTACCTACGTGATTCAAAGGTTCATCCTCTCTACTGGCTACATTACACTCACATCGGATATGCTTTTATTAGATTAACGCCGAAATAAAGTACCTCTATACGGTATTGGAATATTTACTTATGTATGTTAGTACTATTTTATAAGTCCAGGAACTATACAGACTCAAGTAGGTAATAGGAAGTTTGAACTTAATGATCTTCCAAATATTTCTAATAACACGTAATATTTATAGCTAATCTAATCAAGTATACACACATAATGTATTAGTATAAAATAAGTATGTGTGTAGAGAACTAAACACGTGCATGAAAGGCTCTTATAAAAGAGAAAGTCCGTAGGTAAACGAGATATATGTTGATAAGGGTTGCTAAAAATTCATTATTAATGTGATTCTATAAACATAGGTAGGCTACTTACGCGAATTTAGATAGGGATAATATGATTTATATTCGTAAAGTTTTATGAAATCCCAAGCATACCCACTGATCTAAAATATTCTCAATTATCAATAAAATAAAAACAACTAGGTACCTACTTAAGAAATAACAACCTACCTAATTAAAATCTTTAAAATGAAGTGCGATTTATTCTCCGCGGTGTCGCGCGCAGGTTTGAAGTTTTAACGCGAAGGAGTCCGCTTGTAGTAATTAGGAGGTGAGTTTACGTCGCATGGGCTGCGGCGGCGCGACGGTCGATAGCTCGAGCGACAGGCGGTGCCGGCCCGGGTCACGCCTGCAGCCGGGATCGATAGCGGCGCGGAGCTCGCGCCAGACCCGCCAGCCGCCAGTCCGCCGCGCGACACGGCGGTGAGCGGCGAGCACAGCCCCGACCGCCGCGGCGCCCATGCGACTACCGCGCGCGCCATGACCGGCGCCCGCCCCACGAGCGCGCCGCTGCTCCTGGCGCTCGCGGCCGCCTTCCTACCGCACGCCAACCATGTCGCGTGAGTACTACTATTTCAGCGCCCACGTAAAACTTTAGCACAGTCCCCCGATCGTAAATCTCGGCGGAGCAGTAAAACGGAATGCATTAGATTTACGATGTATGACGTTATTATTTTCCTCGTTGATAACGCTACAATTTCCATTTTATAAGGCGAAGTTTTAATCGCTTCGGGGAGCGAGGTGTTAAAAATTAATGAACTGTCAATACGATACCTACTACGTCGGTGACAATGTTTAATCCGCAGTTCATAATGTAACGACAGTTGGCCTGTGCCCTTGGAAGTTCTATAATTCCTTTAACTCTATTTGATTAATTGTTTGTTCGTGTTATTTCAAAGGCTGTCTACGTAATTATGCCATTGAATTTGATCGAGTTTCCTTTCAATTAATAGTTACTTAACTCATTCAAATAATTTGTACTTAAACAAACGAAGCAAATCATTATAATTATCTCGTTGATTTACCATTAATTGACGAGATATAGCGTAGCAGAAGGTATCTTGTGTCACTATGTAAGATTAACATACGTACAAAGAAGGATAAAACAAATTCAGATGTAAAAGGTAGGTATATGTGTTCTCCGCACTATTTCTGCACATTGTGACGGGGATAAATAATATGTAAATGTCCCAAAAACCCGACGCTCCCTGCGCCAACTCGTCCTAAGGCCTCTTCACACGAACCGTTCGAGGATTCACTGTAACCGCAATGTTTGGACGATGTCATGCAACACTGCTAACCACGTTCGCTACGTATTCAACAATTATCATGCCGTATATTTAAATACTAATTCTATAGCAGTTTGAAGTTAGGTAGTCAGGTACCTACCTAATTAAAATACTTTCTTAATATTGAGTCAATTTTGAATCTGTATTACCTGACATTTATTTTTATCCACTACCTAACATTTTTGTAGACATGGATTTAACACTAATAATTTTAATTATTTTTATCTGTTACTATAATGCCGCAGTCCGCAATCTCAATCCGCTAATTCTAGAACTACGTCAAGCACTTTATATTGTTATGCTTATTTATAAATAAACCAAATAGAGAACGGATGCCAATTATGAGAATGGATGTAAAACTAACAACCACCACAGAATGTTATGAATAAATCAGATTAGGTATCTACCTAATATTTTATTAAGTAAGTAGATGTATCACCATTTTTAAATAAAGTTGTGCAATCAATAATTTTCACTTTATTTCTATTAGTAGGTACATAATATATTATACTATTTTGAAAATAGTTAAAATTAAATAAAAATAAATTATGATTTCATAAATAAAATGATGCATCTGTTTGTAATACCTAACTAATCCGTGTTTTGAACGAAAGAAAAAATAAACTTAATAACGATAACTTACCAAATGAAAATCCTTCGAACATATTTCGCCAAAAGCTTCTAAGTAATTAAAAAGCGGCGGGATTTTATTTGTCCAACTTTTAATATATTCTTTTGCAATTTTCGGGAATGGCCATTTCATTATCTGCCGGCCGTCGTTTAATCTATTTGGCGGGTGTGAATTATTGCATAAAGCTCTCCCAAGCTGCGGTCGCCGTTGGTTTCCTCAATATTGTCAATTTAACAATCCACGCGCAGCCAGGCTAATTGCATCAATATGCAGGTATAAAATGATAACTGCAGGTTTTATGCAAATAAATTATTTGAGTACGGATAAACAAAAAATATTTCATTTTTTTATGCCTAGCTTTATTTATGCCGCGGATTGAAGATATTTATTTATATTATTGAAAATATTTACACACTGCTAAGCATTCCAATTGGTAATTGAATACTGCATATTACTTTAATTGGTAGAAGACTGAAAAACATCAAATAAAAAAATAATAATAATAATAATATTGTAACAATAATGACAAAATGTTAAAATGTGAGCACCATGTAAGCACTGATGCATTAATATAGCATAACTTCCTAGTAGATATAAGTTTTTGACATGGCAATATTCTGGGCCTATTACTTCTTTATTTGTGATGCCTTATGCGTTAACCTACATTGTCCTCACATCTCTTAATACCTACTGTAAATAAACAAACATAATTTTAAAAAAGACAAAAGAAAAAATGTATCCATGGAGTTTCTTGCATGTTCTTCTCCATAGGACTTTGTTTTGGAACATGCACCTAGTTCTTGACTTTTTAAAAGTGCCAGTTAATCTGGCCTATTTGAAAAAAAAAAAAAAAAAAAAAAAAAAAAAAAAAAAAAAAAAAAAAAATCACAGTAATTTTTATATTAAGTTGAAATGAAGCCTAGTAACTTTTGTCTATATTCTCAATTATAAAAGAACTATACCCGAAATATACTATTAATCATTATTATAGTAAGCAGGCTTCAAATCATCTCAATAATGTTGTAGGAAGGTACCTCCAAAAATTACGCAAATGTTGACAAACCTTCCAAATACCTATTACTATGTAAATATTTCGAATTTAAATGTTGATAGCCGAAACCATTCGTTTACCATTAATACGTAGTTATTTTTTGGAGCACCAAATTCTCCAAACGAGTATATACGACTCACATGAAGTTAAGCAATTACCACAGACTGAAGATGCTTACAAATACCAAAGGTAATTCTCACACGTTGTTGATCGGAAGAGGAGTGGGACCAGGGGAGCGGAAGGGAGTGGGAGAGTTTGGGATTCCGGCTCTTTTAGTTCATCAATAGATTGTAGATGAATAGAATGGTACTGGTATGGAGTACCTATATATACAAATAAATAAAATTGGAGTGTCTGTTTGTAATATCAAAATAACACCTATAACAAAAACGCGATTAATTTTTTTTTTGTCTGTCTGTCTGTATGTTTGTTTCGGGTAATCTCCGAAACGGCTGGACCGATTTTGACGGAACTTTCACTGGTAGATAGCTGATGTTATAAGGACTAACTAAGGCTACTTTTATTTTAGAAAAATAAAATTTTAAAAAATGGGTCCTGTCGCGCGGGCTCAGAACGCGGGAGCGGGCTTTTTTGTTAAGTTGAATTCCACGCGGACGAAGTTGCGGGCTCAGCTAGTTGGTAATAATTTATATTCCCTGTTTTCTGAATGAGGCTCATTGCTTGTTGGTTTTGGTCATAAGATAAGGTTATTTTTAATTTCCTAAGTTCTTCTACTACAACAACACTCTTCATTAGAGATGCATCTATAATAACTTGGGACTTTACTTATTTATTTATTTTCTCAATACGTACAAATATCTTTACAGGCTAGACCCAATGCGATATTGTTGCAAACTTAAAAATAAAAAATAATTTAAGTGTTTTTATTTATTTATGCCGATCTTCTGTGAGCGGTTAGTACTACCACGGCCCAGCCTGCCCGTTTATAAGCTGTGGTCACTCGGCTGCAACATGGCTCTACATAATACTTATATACCTCCTTACTCAATCGGATTTTTTTGTCCATATGTTTGTCTGTTTGTTCCGTCTAATCTCCGAAACGGCTGGACCAATTTTGGCGGCGTTTACACGGACAGGTAGCTTATGTTTTACCTAAGGATTAGGTAACTTACTTTTATTTTATAGAAGTACCATGCGGGCGGAACCGCGGGCTACAACTAGTTAAAAATGTGTGTGTTATATGTAGGTACTATTCGTGGCGTGTAATCCGCCATATACCTACCTACGAACGCAGTTCCCTCGGGGTACGAAACTCAGAGCACTGGAAAATACGCGGTTTTCAATTAACTGTTTCACGTTTCAGCTCGAACGTTCCAAAAGAAAAAATACATTAATCTCGATTCCAATTCCATTTGGACCAGCAAATTTATATGCCTAATACCCATTTCTGAATATCCGATATTTTATAACCCGGTTACACATAGGCTGCAATAAGTACTAAACAAATATAGATTGCTAGCTGAGCCCGCGACTTCGTCCGCGTGGAATTTTGATCCTTTCTTAAGGGATGTCTACGTCATAGTAGCTTTATGCATGCAAAGTCTCAGCCCGATCAGTTTAAAATTTACAAAGTTTCATACAAACTTTCATCCCCTATTTTATCCCCTTGGGAGTAGAATTAATCAAAATCCTCTCTTAGCGGATGCCTACGTCATAACATCTACCTGCATGCCAAATTTCAGCCCGATCCGTCCAGTGGTTTGGGCTGTGCGTTGATAGATCACTATGTCAGTCAGTCAATCACCTTTGAGTTATATATATTTAGATATTTTATCTGCTCATAGGTTGCTTCGTGGGCACAGCTAGTTAATGATAATTATCAGCCCTGAGCACGGGCCTCCCCTCGATGCGATGGGGATTCTGCCCATAATCCACCACGCAGTCCGCTGGTTGGCGAATTTCACGTCTTTTGAAAATTGGTTAGTTTATCTAAGACATATAAGTTCCCTCGCCATATTTTCCCTCACCGTAAGCAAATGATACTCATAATTGGGCGTAGGTTTGCGAAATACATCCAACCCACACACACTTTTTTCTTTCTTTATTTCTATGTTGGGTTCAGTTTGCAAAATTGTGTCCAATAACGCAAGGTTTTGGTCGACAGCAGTGCACGTGGTTCGATTCCGTTCTGCAAAACGATTTCCAATTATGGAAATTATTAATCACACATAGATTAGGAAAAATACCTACTGGTCAAAACGAGGCTTAAACCTAGGACCTTGGCCAATCGGCTATCACTGCTATTTTCAGCAGTGCATACCTCTTTAATAAAAAAAAAATGGAATCAATTCCTAGTATATTTTCAGGCTTTGTTTAAAGGAGCATTTGCATGCACGATCTCAGCTCACGCGACGGGACGCACGCGAACCAGTATTTAGCTCTACCGACATAAAGTAACCAATTTTTCAAGTAACTCACATGATACGCTGTATTACAGCCTACCGATACTTTATCAGGTTTCGTGACGAATTGGATGTGGTCAGGCCACTTAAGGAATGAAAGGACATCTTGGGTCCTTGACCCGTTTAAGTAGTTACAGTAATTTCGGCGAACGTGAAACGTAGTTCGAGCGCGTAGGTACTTGGGTTACTGAAATATAAGGAAGTGTATGGATTCGCGTAGTATTTTTGACTAAGGCCCGCTTTATGGCACAGCTAAGTGTGGGCCGGTCACCTTAAGGAAACAAATCAAATTATTTTAATTCATGTAAGCCAACAAAGCACCTATAAATAGTCAGAATCTACCACCGGTGTCGATAAATAAATAAGGGAATAAAAATGACCAAACTAACATTTTGGTCATGAGATTCAATACAGGGTAAATTAAAAGGGCCCTTTCAGACTTTTTATTCTGTAGGATACGAACCCGCAACCGCACATTGTTGTTATCCGAACAACCTATGCTTAAACTACTAGAACAAGCGGTATTTAAATGAATGTACATATGAATATACATACTTAGATGGTCTTTAATCAATTCCAATCACCCTTGAGGGAAAGACGTGGCCGGAATGCCTTAAAGACAGGGTGGCATACAAGAGAAATGGAGAGGTGTCCGCCCAAGATTAGAAGTAGAAGAAAAATGGAGTGAAAAGAACATCTATAGGAATTAAATAATAATGGGTGTGTTTTTAAATCTTTGTATTTTTGACAGCTTTAGTAAAAAAAGCTTTAAGAATGATCAGAGTTTATGATTAACTGCACTGGTATGTCGCAATCACAGTCACACCAGAAAATCAATTATGTCTCGCGTAGATCTGCGTTCCAGCATACAGCATACTATTTATCGGAATTCTTGTCTGAGACTTCGTGCTGTGAAGCGAGCTTCGTTCATAACGTTGTACAGACCAAAGCGAGCGTTTGGCGCCATCTGGTGTTATAACTTACTCAACCACATACCCACATTTTTGTACAACAAGTGAGCGCCAAGAATATTTCTTGCACACTTCTTACACGAAAAATTTCCTTCCAGCTGCAACAAATTTTTGTTTCGCATAAATTCGTGAGAGATCCAAGACAATTTAGCTCTTTTGCGGGACTCAAAATTATTAATCATGGTTTAAACGTGCTTCAAACAACAACAGGTTTGTGCGGTTTGCTGTGAAGACATTAATGAGGTCTGTGGAGTCACATACCTAGCCCCAAGTAGTAGTAGACGTGTTCATTTTACTCTTACATAAGATCGTATTTCAAATACTAACGCACGATATTTTGCAAGACGCCTGTTTAGGTAACAACCAGTTGGATTTTGTTTTTAATTTATAATACTTATCAGGTATTTATTATTTTTAAATGGTACATAATGTTCATCATTTTTCATGTTATAGTTGTCGTATGTACTTTGATATGCATTCAGTCAAAAGGTGTTATTTTGATATTACAAACAGATACTCCAATTTTATTTATTTGTATAGATTAAAAAAAAATGGTTGGTAGTTATGTTTCAGCAGCGCTCCTCTATTGCGTTAGTGACCGAGGTCCCGCTTATCCTGTAAAAACCTGAGCATATATTAGTTTTTACTGCCCCGTAAGCCCACAGGCTAGGGTTACCCTCATAACTTTTTACACACAAGCAAGAAAGGTCGCGAGTAATCGGAATTAGCCCGTATAAAGAGCTTAATATTGTGCGTGGGCGTGTCGCGGCAAATGTTAACACAACGGTGCGCAGGTTTCTATATTTACTCCGTGTTAAATGAAGTGTGTATTGATTGCAAACTTTACGGCTCCTCGGACTCTTTGAAGAATATTGAGGGGTCGCGAAATGTAGATGATGGAAATATCCTACTAATATTATAAATGTGAAAGTTTGTGAGTGTGGATGTATGTATGTATGTTTGTTACTCCTTCACGCAAAAACTACTGAATGGATTTGAATGAAATTTGGAACACAAATAGTTTATAACCGGGATTAACATATAGGATACTTTTTAACCCGATAATCCCGAAATTTTTGTTACGTTAAATACTACGCGGACGAAGTTTGTGTGCACAGCTAGTGTAATAATAAAAATGTATAATATATTTTGAAAATGTTTTTTTTTTAAAGATTACTAGTAATGTGTGATTATCACATTACTAGTATTCCCTGTAGCCCCTCCAACTAAGCTAATGCTTGTGCTAAGAGTGGGCTCACGTCAATAGTTTAATGGCCAGGATGGGGATCGAACCCGGAACCTCTCAGCTACGAGGACGGCCCCTCTAACCACTATTGGCTATTGACGCTTCAAATTATGAAGTATATTGAAGTTATTTTAATAAAATATATCAAGGGAGAAAGAAGAAATTAATGGTAGTAGAGGCAATTTTTAGCTAATTGATTTCAGCTCATATGGACCGGTTTGACAGGGGCAGTACCACCCTCACCCAGAAGGTCGAGGGATGAGCGAGAGTGCAGAACGCTCGATAATATTTCTATGCATTCGCCTTCCTGTGTTCAACACCCATTCCGGTCAGCCACGTGCGATCAATCACTGTCAATACTATCGATTGTTTTACTACATCGATATTTTACCAAAATTCAATAGTATCGTGTTGAATACAAACCTTAGGAATTACTCTGCACTCTTGGTCAAACTAATCGCAGACGCATAAATTAAGTGAGTAAAGGGAAGATACTAGATACAACTATTTAAAATATACTAATGAACTAATAATGTTGACTAAAATTCCGGTGCAATACTATTGGACTTTGGGTAAATATCGATGTAGTAAAACTATCGATAGTATCGATAGTGATTGCAGTTAAGTACGCCATAGTAGTGATAGTATCGATACTATCGATACTATTGCACTTTATCAATAGCTCAATTTCTTGGATAGATGCTATCGATAGTATTGTAAAATTTCAATAGTATGGATAGGGCTATCGATATTCTGACAATTTTTCGAGGTCACGATAGTCAGGCAACACTAATACTCACTCCGAAGGACTGCACCTAGTGGTGGTTCTACTAAGACCATCATCATTTCTAAGCCTTGTTTACTCCTATTATTAATATACTAGATGAAAACCCGGCTTCGCGGGGGTGAGATGTGACTCATAATACACAATCTTTTACAAAATGTAGGTAGATATTTTTGTAGTAATCGGTTTTCAAGGAATATTAGGCAAGGAATAGATTCGTATAGCATTGTTCATTGTGTTTAATAATTATAATACATTAAAGCTGCAAAAGTTTTAATGTAAATATTTTTTATTTAAAATTTAAAATCATCTTCCAAAACAAACTAACATAATTAACAAAATAAAGAGCTTTCAAGGTTTATTCTCTATAAACATCTCTGTTTTTTAAGCACGCACTTGTTCTGAAAGCTCAATCTTCTTATTTCTTTAAGAATATGGCCCACCCAGTTTAATAGGTACCTATTTCGAATAAAGACTCATTTACATACTGAGAACACTGTGTCATCACTGACGCTAACTGACAAGGATGTGTTCATAGAAAATATAGCGGTACTGTGCCGGACTTGACGGAACTGCCAATATGGCGATTGCCTTTTGCAACATTAGAATTTAACAAAAAAAAATTTATAAGAAAAATAAAACCGACTTCAAAAAACCTGGGTGCACTAAAAAGCTAGAAATAACTAGGGACCTTATAATTTCTTTCATATGGAGTCGGTGCCAATTCAAGCAAGTAGAGGTAGGTGCCTAAGAAGTTGTCCTATATCGTTGTGTAAAGATAGTGGATTTATGGAACCAATCTGCACGGACATCCTTTCAAATGCAAAAATAATTTTTCGAATCGGTTTATAAATGACGGAGTTATAAGGTAACAAACATTAAAAAAAAAAAAAACAACAACATACACACGAATTGATAACCTCCTCCTTTTTGAAGTCAGTTGAAAATAACTCGTCAATCCGAATTTTGCGGATATAATATGTTGTCGACTCGACTTCATTATTTTTGTATGTTTTATTATTCCGGTAAGGTTTCAATTGGGTCTACCGTACCCCTTGATGGAATTATTAATATATATATAGGATTGTTCGAGTAGAGAACATTTTACTATTTTCATCATCAATCTTACATTTGAAGATTTTATAGCCACAAAATTCCCTTATAAGATTCCATTCCACTTAGATGAAAATATCTTCACCCCCGGGAGTTCTTAGTACGGATCAATAAGTGGATAGCGCTCAAATCTCATTCAGAAGGTGATATCATAAGCCAAAACATCGCTATAAAGCGTGTGTCCGCATCAAATTTGCAGCAATTAAATTTAAAAAGGTTGTATATGTGTTCACGGCCTCGGTAACGTAATGTGAAAGAAGGACGGCGAATCGGCGTGAACAAAACGAGACCCTGTTCCCTAAAATACAAGAGCATGGATGTCCCGTTCGTAACGGCCCTGCGCGGTAGGCTCGCCTCGCCCTTACGCCGGGACCCATGTCTATTTTTAGACAGCTGAAAAAGGCGTCAGACTCTTTAAAAATTTAAGTCCAGTCGTGTAGGTGCGAGTCGTGAACGTTTCTTATTTACGGCGTCTGTAGCAGTAAAGGTGGATACAATGTGATGTTGGGCTGTTTCGGCTAATAAAATATTTCGCAAAAAAATATTATTCTGTATTGTAATCAAAATAATATCAGGTTTGTTTTTGAAAATTATATCACTGTTAGGACTCCTAAGACATAATTTATTAAATTAGCCATGAGGAAATTATTCATCCAACTTGTATTTTATGCTCAAATATGATTCCACATTGTTGTTATCAGCTGCTTTTTTCTCTCCTTCCTTCTTTTGTTTGTTTATCTGTAGAGAAACGGTGTGTAAGTCTAACCCAGGTACTAAATATACATACCAAACTCGGGATATCATACTATCAGATACTATAGGTCTCTACCATCGAGGCTCTTATCACGCAACTTCGACCCATATTTTCTGTGACAGAAGCACGTTTGCGATATGTTTTTTTTTATGCGATAAGGTGAGTTTCCGTCTCCGATGTAAAAGTTGTACGGCAACACGTATCGACGTCTATACTATATTATGTATGTCAAAGTCACACGGCGTAGCGATAAAAAATTGCGGCTGTTTATAAATTTATAGACACCGTGTGGTAGGTAAAGTTATGCATACTTTATGAACTCTACGTGTGCTAGCGAATGCAGTGCAACCTGTATTTAGAATAAGTGCCGTAATTAAAGAGTATTAGCGGAATTAGATATGAATTGTGTTTGTATAGGGTTTCTTGGTGGTATAGCCAACGCGTAGCCAATACGACCTATTGACAACCGCTTAGTGCATCGGTTTGAGTGTAGGCCGCTCGGCTCACTGCACGTGGTAGTTGAGGGTTGGATTCCATCTGGCCCAAATTTTGGTAATGGCCTTTTATTGACAACCGCTTAGTGCAACGGTTTGAGCGTAGGCCGCTCGGCTCACTGCACATGGTAGTTGATGGTTGGATTCCATCGGGCCCAAATTTTGGAAATAGCCTTTTCTTAATTTGCACTGGTCTGGGTGTTACTGGGATCGCCCCAGTCCGTTGTACGGTACCCATAGTTGCAAGCGTTGCTTAGTTTGAGACCTTACAGTTGGTGAGTTCGTCCGGCGATATTTATTATTATTAATACACTAGAACTCATATACGGGATTTAAGATAACTTTATAAGGCAATTAAATAAATGCCTTTTTATATATTAGGCCAATAAAATTCACACCTTAATTTGTCATTAGATTTGTGTACTCAAAACAATAAATACAATACATATACAATGGCAGTCGAGAAGTGATAAGATAATGAATAGATTATTTAATTTGATTACTTGTTTTTAATATTTCTCCCTCATTTGTCTTTAATTAATACATTAAGGTATCTACACAGGATTTATAAGATGGTTCAAAATGATTACTTGTCGCTTTTCTATGGCTGGATTTATTATTCTATAAAGCGCAAGATGTCTGTTTGCTCAGTGGCTTGTAAACGCAATTCATTTAACCGTGTTTTAGTTAATGTTATAATTTAGCGTTAGTACACACACCGTGCATAAGTAGGTTACTGTGTGAAGGGTGAACTAACAACCTATCCACTAATGTGCTAGTAGTATATACAATTGAGAAATATATATTTTTATTGTGTTGGTAAACAACTACGCAAGTACTCGTAAATATTTATTTATTTTTTATTCGGACAACATAACAGATAAAAATTACTTAGGTACTTTTATACTACCTAACTATATTATAAAAAACATCAAATAAAAATTATCTCGATTCAGATCCAAGCCATGTTACACATTTAAACAAACGAAAAAAGAAAATACACGAATACAAAATCAAAGTTACATGAGTTAAAAGTATTTTTCATTACTCATACTCTGAAAGTAGGTTTGAAGTTGCCTGAGAAGCGGGTTGAAAGTAATACTTTTCAGGCCCGGGAGTTTCGCTTTCAACTGACAGCTGCCAAATTATAAAAAAAAAACTAGTTCCATTTTCACATTTCTATGGAACCATGTTCAAACTTTTTCTACAGTCACTCAATTACAGCACGATGTAAAATTGAAATAACATAAAGTTAAGTATTAATTCAAGAATATATTTTTTTAAATGACTTAATTATAATTTAGTTTCAACAATTTCTTTAAAATAACATAGATTTGGGCAAAATATTTAAAGATGAAAATGAAAAATAATGGCTAAATAATGAAGTTGGCCGGCCAACGAAAAAAAAAACAAAATAGGCGGCAATCCGATTTTTTTTTTTCGAGTTGTAGAGTGTTGTTTATACTTCCTTGTATTATTTCTTTAGCCAATTCCTGTTTTTATTTTTATTTTCCTTGTATTCGTAATGAAAAGCACAGTGTTTACCTCGGGTGAAAGATTTATTTTGTCCCTCGAACTATTAGCGCCCTCGCTACGCTCGGGCGCCAAACCCCGTCTCGGGACAAAATAAGTAACTTTCACCACTCATGTAACAATGTACTATTGAACAAAAACATTATCAACCTACTCGTATTATAAATATTTGAAATGTGAACGATTTTTTTTTCAAATAATGTAACGTCGGTGAAAAATGTAAGCATGGTAAATAATTCTTCGTCTGGAGATATATAACATATTTTTCCTAATATTTTCTCAATTAAGTAACATTATTTTTATTCTGTGCTGTCTACCTGTCTCCGATTAGTAGTAGTAGTATTAGTAGGTATACCGAAATCAATCAATTTCAATTCCAAACTGAAATATCATGAACAAAACTGCATATGCTTCCAAGCCATGTTCCAAGCTATATTATCACTAAACGCTTCAATGGAGACTGCAAAAGAAAATGTTGGTGGAAATACTAATGGACCATTTCAGGCTACACGGTCGCGGTTCGAATTGCCCAAATGATCATTAAGCCCGAACGGTGGGCTTGTCGCTTTGGTTACGTCACACCCTACCGGGGCAGCGTCATTATAAAATGCTATGGGAAAATATTGATGATGCAGCAGTTTTAAAACGGTACAGGTTTACAATAAAGACTGAAGCTCTGAAAGAATTGAAAATAAATACAACGGTTCATAAGATTCAATGCTAAATAAATTAAACTTTGTTATGGGTAAATCAAAGTGTTGTAGTGGGTATCCTCATCACAATATAACAGTATTTATACAGCAGTGATAGCCGATAGGTTAAGCACGCACCAGGTCTGGGGTTCGCACCTCTGGGTTTTTCGAAGTCTATGTGCGAATCATAATTTCTGTATGAACACTTGCTTACGGTGAAGGAAAACATCGTGAGGAAACCTGCAAGTCTTAGTAAATCTAACTAATTTTCGAAAGACATGTGAAATCCGTTAACCCGCAATGGGCCAACGTGGTGGATTACAGCCTGAATCCCCCTCGTAGTTACGGGAGGCCCGTGCCCAGAAGTGGGAAGTCAAAAGTGCTAAATTATATACAGCCTGGCGCTACCACGGCGACATTAAATGAACACACGTATTAGGCTTCGCATTTTCTGATTTTCGAGATATTTAAATTTTATAAAACATTCTTATTTAATGAATTATTCAACATTTTCTGAATTACCATTTTGGAGCAGCCTGTACGTAAATAACTCTAGCGCAGAGGTCATCTGCCGTGGTCACGGATAATAACATTTCTTCAATGAAATTAAAACGAAAAAGAAATATCAGAAATATAATATAGCTCACCCCGCTCCGAGTAGTAGGTCAGAGCGTAGCGTAGCCAAGAGCGTCAGAGTAGCCGAATGAATCGGATTTAAAGGGTGATGCCAATTTGATTACTTTATTTATTATCTACTAGCTGAACTCGCGACTTCGTCCGCGTGGAATTTAACTTAACAAAAAAGTCCGCTCCCGCGTTCTGAGCCCGCACGACGTGGCCCATTTTTTAAAATGTTGTTTTTCTAAAATAAAAGTAGCCTAAGTTACTGCTTATAACATTAGCTATCTACCAGTGAAAGTCCTGTCAAAATCGGTCCACCCGTTTTGGAGATACTCTTTGATTTCATGTGTTTTTATTTTTTTACGCGGAACCCTAATTGTTAGTCTAAAATTAAAGTAGCCTAAGTTACTTCCTATAACATCAGCTATCTGCCAGTGAAATTTCCGTCAAAATCGGTCCAGCCGTTTCGGAGATTACCCGGAACAAACACACAGACAGACAGACAAAAAAAATATTAATCGCGTTTTTGCTTAAGGTGTCTCATGTACTTTGATATGCACTTAGTGAAAAGGTCTTATTTTGATATTACAAACAGACACTCCAATTTTATTTATTTGTATAGATTTTATGCAATTTTTTTTTTTTTTTTTTCCGGACTTTTTTTATTGCTATTATGATTATTGACCACTAGCCCTACCTGTGTGTTAAATTAATGTCGCCAAGGTAGCGCCACGCTGTATATAAGATACCTTTTCTTTGGTTAATAATGCAAGATACTCTGAAAACGTACGTTTACGGTGGTAGAGTTAAGATGTAGACAGTAGGCTACAACTCATGTGCGCACTCTACCAGGGTATTACGACCCTTCTCACAGAAGATCAGCAGAAAGTATCGATAATAACTTCGTTTCGTATGATAAGTAAGAGAGCTACCCTCCCCTTCTTTGTATCCCTCGTCTCCCTTATCCAAACAAGAGCACATGAATGCCTACGAATCTCTGCCTACAAAAAAATACTTTTTAAAACTGGCTACTATTCCGAAATACATCCGAAATACAAAAATGATATTACTGAAGTTGATTGAACCAATCAACGACCATACCGCGTTCAAATATTAAAATAATGTATTAACACCGCGCTCAAAATTCAATTTCGTTACCCGCATTGTTGTATGTCCAATTTCATTTAATATAGCTTTGTGGAGATTAACTGCAGTGTTTGAAATATTATCTCCGTGTGGCAGAAGTCTTTTGCGCGAAACATTTCTGTAGGCACTGTTGAAGGTAGCGAACTGTAATTGCATAAAAGGCGTAAGGCGTGGGCGTCGTGGGCCAACACTGAAGCTTAGTACCTTTCTTCAACTCAGAATTTAGAATCAATGCAGAAAAAATTTATAATATATGTACAGTAATTATGAATATGTGAAAATTTATTTTAACATAACTAAATTGAATTTTCTCTACATTTAAATATCTCTATTTTTGTTAAGGCACAGCTCCTTCCGGCCATATCTTTTGGGTCTTAGCCCACAATTGCCATTGAATATTAATAGCTAAGTAATTATAATCACACTAGATACTCAACTTATCCATACTATTACACATCAAGTTCACAAATTCGGTACCGAAGAGTACTGATGTATTGAATCACGCATGCGCGGTAAAATTATGCTGACATATTATATTAGGCCAATCCAAATACTAGACAACCTAATTTAGTGCTGTTGGGTTGATTTTGCAGGTGTCTTATTGCTACTAATCTCTCTCGAGCCTATATCACCTTCTTGAGATTGCCCCTTTCATTGGAATTTAGTTACGATGATACTAAAATAAATCTAAAAACCTACAAGTAAAAGTCTTCAAACTTGAATCTGGACTGTACTGTGTGAGCTCTTCAGATTTTAACCGGCGTTTAACTTTTTTGTAACATTATAGCGAGTCTATAAAAATAGCTATAATTGAAATAAAACTATTTTTACGGATTATGTCGCGTTTATTTACTTTTTTATGTTCCCGACGTTTCGGTTGCATTACAGCAACCGTGGTAAATTTTGAGGGTACCCAGTTTTTAACTATGACATCAGGACGTCCGTAAAGAAGCTTCGCTTCAAAAATAATATAGCTATAATTATCATGGGTATAAGTGTAAAAGAGGATACTCGCAAATTCATATTTTATAAGTACCGATGGAGAGTTCACGAGAGCAGTTGTAGCAGTTTACATAAAGACCAGATCCATAATAGATTGGCTGAGTATTGCTCGAAGGCGATACTTTATGACCGAGGCCCTTTCAGTGGAAAGATGTTTTCAGGAAGCTTGATCGAAAGCCAAGCGGCAACAAAGGGGTGATATATTGAGGGCAAGCGATTCCGACAAACAGCGTCCGTTACACCGACTGCCTCGCACTATCGGTCTTGCGATTGAGATAGGTACTTCACAGAATCGAGTATTTTGAAGCATTCGTAATATATATAAGGTACATATGTTGGAGATAAATTGAATTGTGAAACGATTTTGTTGTGCGTTCTGCGTTGCAGCTATTTGGACGGATATATATCTTCTTTCTTTAAAAAATGGCCCACCCAGTTTAATAGTTATTTCGCCAGTGTCAAATAATAAATAGCAATAACAAACACAAAAATATTAACATAACACTACTAAAATGAGACCGTCCTCTTTGGAAAACCAAAATGGAGGCCCGGAGATACATTTTTCTTTGAAATCATGATGACACTTTTAACTTATTTATCTATAAATAATATTATGAAAGGTGGACTTCTAAGAGATTTTATTAATACCAATTAAAACAAATATTACTACTAATGCCTGCACCAAACCAAAATAATTTAAAGTAAGTAGGTTTTAGATATTTTTTGTCCATAAATAGGCTTTAATATACATTGATAATGCTGGTCGGTAAATAACCCCACCACACAGAATACTTTCTACGGTTTCGGGAGCAATCACACCAGTTTATTCCAAAAATAACTCTAATCTGTATATCAATGTCATTGAGAGAATATTATTTTGAGACAAATTGCTATGATACTCATTAGATCCCGTTCATCCCATCGGACACTGAACCCAAACAAACTTGTCTACTCCACCTTATATTCGCCTACGTCTATTATTTTCGTAAATATAATTAGGCCAGCCTCATTGTTATGAGGATATCATATCATCGTTCCTTGAGGATATTGACATTGATAAAGTACTCACAATAGCAATGAGGTCACCTTTTTGAAGCGAACCTTCTATACGGAGTTCGGGGTGCTTTCCGAACGTCAGTAGCGTTACATGATGTAGATAAGTATACAGAGTGGGAGCTGCGACGCCCTAAGCTTTATACTATAAAACTGCGCTTCTTTCGGGCTTCCTTAGACGGCGGTTTATCTATGAGGTAGATTGTTTAGTGTTATTCAAGGTTATAGGATATGGCTTATATATATATAACAAAGTCGGTAAACAAAAGAACGATCCGCCCGGTGTTAAGCAGTCATGGTAGCCTTCAGATACTTGCAATATCAAAGTGTAGAGGCTGGCGTCTTCTTATTTTCCCTCACAAAAACACAGGTCTCGGCTAATCAACTTCTATTATCGTTTTCTTCTTCTAATTATACTACAATTTTCAAAATCACTGTCTGTAACTATTGTTTTTCGTTCACAAACAGCAAAAAGATCTAACTTCCTTTGTTATTAGAAAAAAATCATAAACAAAATCATCTAAAATGTGTAGTCGTCCCTCGGTATACGCGTTTCTCTCTGGCAGGGCATAAGGGTGTCCGCGTTACAAAAGGCATTGCTCGCGCTTACTGACCTTAAGGGGAGTGAGGCAGAGGGAGGGGAATGTTCAGGGACGTTACGGCTACTTCTGGCTATACATTAAGCCGATCTCTATAATTCTATACATCAGTGGTACCCAAACTTATTTTGTATACTGCCCACTTTGAAAATAAATTATTTTTAGCCCCCAATTTTTTCACCTACTTAAAAACCACTATAACGTCAAGTTAAATTAATTTATTATTGTGAGCTACACACGCCCCTATTTTTTTCTGGGTCTCTTAAGGGGGCGCCTCTTTGGGCCTGCAGCGCCAACAAGAGGGCGTTGTCGCCCACTTTGGGAAAGGATGCTATACATTAAGGTGAAGGCGCCTGCCTGTCTAGCCCGCGAAATGCAAAACTTTCGAGTATTTTTATAGTTTATCCAAAATCTGAAAACATTTAAGACAACATTTTGTGATTTGCGACAAACACAGTATGCAGTGCGTTTATTAATTACATTTATTTTACTTTAAATATTATCACGGTGGATATGATACTAGTAAATCACAAAATATACAAAAATTGCCAGATTATCTGGATAGCTGTCGTTCTTGAAATGTTTTAGAGTAAGTTAGATATATTAATAAATGCACTGCACACGGTCTTTGGCGCGAATTACAAAATGTGCCTTTTATTATTGTCAGATTTTGAAAAAATTCTAAACAAACTCAAAAAAATTGATCTTCGCGGGCTAGATGGGCGCTTTAGCCTTAAGCCGATCTTTATATTTTTATTTATCTTTTGTGAGAGAGTAGTACTACCTCAGTCGAGGCGGCTCGTATACTAGCCATACTCGACTGACTACAGCCTAGCTCTGCCATGGCGTATAATTAACACTATTGTGTTTAATTAAATGGTGTTTTCTTTCACACAGGGGTGCCGGAGGGGGTGGCATGTATGGAGATGTTAATATATCAGCCATCTTGGATTCATTTGGAATTAGTTACGACAAAAGAGTAAGGCCGAATTATGGAGGTTAGTATACCGTGTTACATAAGGTGGGTACGTCGGTTTATGGGCACAAAGCATTGTTTAAAATTAGGTTAACATTTTGAAAATACTGTAATTTCCAGGTATAAACAATGGGTTAATTTTCTATTAACATGAATACTTAACAAATGATAGGTAAGCTATAAGTTAAAGGGAATATTTAGTTATTTAAAATATAGAGCCACCAAGGCAGTAAGACGATTAAAAATCAATTGCCGGATCTTCTCAATCGAGGTCGCGTTCGGATCCGATTGTAGACCTAAGAAAAATATGTTAAAATGACAATTGTTAAATGACTTTGACTTCGAATTTAAGCTACAAAAACGATGTTTTTAAATAGGTAATAACTTTTAAAACTGTGCATACTGAATATTATGGTAAGCATTTTGCAGTCCCTCGTTAAAAGCCAAGCAAATTCCATTCTAAACTCAAATGGCTTGACGTGTTCCATTGTACAGTTCTAATATTAAGTAGCTTTATTAAAATAATAATCGCTGTTGTTCGTGTTCAAATGAAATAAGCAATGAAAAATTAACAGCTAACAACCCTCTTAATTATACAATAGATGAATTAATTAGTGTACGAGTACGAACAGCGCCTACTACGGGAGTTTTAAATTATAATCATTCCGGTGGCTTCTACGTTTCTCATAAAAGAAAAGCCTGTTAGGTATATTTATACCTATCACTTTAGGTACCTATTCTTTGAGTTTCAAACCTATATAAATACATAATGATGAAACCGACTAATAGGTATCCAACTAGTTCTATATATTTCCATTAGCACATGAAGAAACTTTATCACAATCGAGACTGACAACTCGCAACTCAAACATTCATAATGCCGTCTAACTTAACTGAAACTTTTAAGTGCCATTCTCGCGTAGAGTGCCTCCCTCACTAGTGTTATTAACATTTCCAAGAGTATTCATAGCCCGGAGAGCTCATTACGGTACCTACCTCAGACACGCAACTAATGCGCAGGACAGAAAACTAACTCTTGTCATGTGCTCTATATTGTGTCGTTTTCAGGACCACCCGTGGAAGTGGGGGTTACCATGTACGTGCTCTCCATCAGCTCTCTGTCTGAAGTGAAAATGGTATCTTATTTTCAAAGCAATATTAAAGACACAGCGCATAGATAGCAAGATTTGTCCCTTAGCATTTACTATCACCAGCATTACTCGTATACCGTTCATCGTAGCACCCGTGTCCACGGTTCGATTGCATTGGTAGGCGCGAGCACGAGCGCGAGCGCGACACTCGGGCCGCGGTGGGCGCGCGGCGCGCGTGCCGTCCGGCGCGCGGCGGCGCCGGCGGCACGCGCCTCGCGCACCGCACGAGCTCGAACGCCCGCCTGCGCGCGCCCCCTCCACCCTTCCCCGCTCCGCCCGCCGGCGATGGGGCACGTCACCGTCCTCTGGTTTGGTTTTCACGGCGCGAGGCGCGCGCGCGACTCACGATTGGGCTTGATTGCAGGTCCGCCAGTGGAGGTGGGCGTCACCATGTATGTGCTCTCTATCAGCTCCGTCTCCGAAGTGCTCATGGTACTCGCCACTGTCAGCTCACGCTTGTCTCGGTCGCTCCGGCCGCGCCCGCGCCGCCGCGACCGAGCAGCCCCAGACACGAGGCTGCGAGCATGTCCGCGTTTGGTGGAGCAGATCGCCCTTTGTCCGCCCACTTGCTTTCTTATTATGTTTCTGGTACAGTCGATAAAATTGGTGAACCAAAATTTGACAATGACATCATAATAAGAAAAGCAATCCGTTATAACCTTGAGATTACCCAGTTGTGTGTCCTGCAGTTCTCGTAACTCCAAAGTTGCTGCCGTGTGAAGTGATGACGTCTGTTTTTTTTAATGTGTTTTTTCTCATTATTGGCTGAAAAATTTATATAATAATAATAACCTACCTACTGACATCAAAAATGAGTTGTATTTATAAAATAATATTCATGGTCAATCCTTCAGTTTTGGTCAAAGAGATTTTGATAAAAGAGACCTAGATATTCCTCCAAGCTATCAACTTTATTATTACTTACCTAAGAAATTCGATTCGTTGAATGAGAATAAAAATATAATATATAATATTTTATGGCTTAAAATTCTTGAAAAATAAACAGATCATCATCACAAAAATTTTTATTAAACCTTATCGATGCAGGCACAGAACATTGTCGAAACGAAATAAAAACACGTTTGAAGTGGTACCTAACGGAGATGGACAAATCATGTCAATACGATCATTCATACCTAATTGAAAAACAATTTATGTTACGACCTATACAATGTGTCTGGTAATCGACTGTACAAACTCTATGGGAGTACAGTATACTCAATTTTATCCCTAAAATTGTTCTACATGATGGTGGTCGTTTTAGATTTTTATTCGGATTTTTCGATGCGTGCTCGATAATTACAATAACTTTAGAAGTTGAATGCTTTAAAAGTTGAATAATCGATGTGGAAAACAACTTTTACCATCAAAAAATAGTTTCTATTTGTACAATATCTAAAAAATACATAAGAACTCCTATATCATAATATATTTAAATAAAAGTAGAAAGCTAAATTAAACTATTGAAATATTTTTTAACATATTATTATTGTATGCCATTCTAGGGGGTTTGGGTTTAGATCCCTCATATTCAACCATTTTATGGATAAAATTTAGCTATTCTATTATTGACGTGCCCGCTCATAGGACTGCCCTTGCACGTCGCCAATACTACGTCATGAGTAACTACTTATACAATAAAGCTCATAAAGTGATTAATATATATCCTCTGCGCCTAATTAAATGCAAGGAAGTAGTACGTAACTGGCTTCTTAAATTAAATTATACAGAAACGGAAGAAAATATTCACACCTAAACTCATACTCTCTCTCACACACACACACATACACACACACACACACACACACACACACACACACACACACTAACACACACACATTTGTGGTTATTCTTATTCTTATTTTATAATTTTATGATTATTTTATTATTATTATTTTTTATTATGTTCAAAATTTTATTTCCTACCTCATAAACAAATATGTTTACAAATTAGTATTGTTAAATTTTCAATAAACCTTTCAGGGTCGAAGATGCTGACGGCTGTAACACAGTTTATACTAGTATAGCCGTTAACATTATCTCTTAAATAATTTATAACATTGTTATGGTTTTGTTAATAATTAAGAGAAATTTGTATTATTTTTAGTTGGGATAAATAAATTATTATTATTTATTATTCTGCCCCTTTAAAGTTTGTTTAGTCGATTACCGGACAAATAGTATAAAAATGTAAACTTTTATATTCAAGTTACGTTCATGCTCTATGGACTTGCGACGACTGTATATTTCTTATCGTGACTCATTTTGTAGTTTGTTGTGTTTGTACGTATTATGTGTATTTACTGAAATACTGCCAATATAATTGTAATAACTTTCTATTCTCTCCAGTGACTTGGAACATCGATGCTATCTGAAATGTTTCATTCAAACAAAATTTCGTGTGTTCGTTTCGCTGCTACAAAATAACTTGAGTCAGATACGATAATTATGACGATAGTAATCTTAAAGAGTGTTCGATTTTCCAACGTGTGGAACTGGGCGAGCTTGCTAGGCGTATGTTTGGGTGAAGGATCCTGAAGTGGAAACCAAATCAAGGTTGGGAAGGTCACACTGCGACGTGACCCATGGCCCTGGGTGGGGAGGTTGCCTCATTTACAATTCGCAAACTCTCGATTCGATCTCATTTAATGAACGTTAATTTGTTTCACAAACCTGGTCCAAACTTTATTGGTGGCAACTATGCGTGCCGGCTTGTTAGCTTCAATCAAGAGGGGATCGCCTCTATCGAGCCGTGGGTGTCCGCCTGCGCCGCCACCCACTCACCTCGCGTTCTCCTCCCACGTAGAGCGCCCATGTCCCTATTCATTCTTAGACCTCACCTGTGTTCTGTAGGCTTCATATCACAATCACAATCTCTGCACATTTTGGTTATTTATTGAATTGTTTTAAGCTTCTCGCTCAATTTGTCTATTTCGATGTAGTGCGGTGTCTATTTATTCTGAAGCGCCACCTCTGTCTGAAGTCACGAGAACCAAGCTTCGGACGTACTTTGTTGAACATTAAACTTGTGTTTATTTTAATATATTTTGAAACATACTCTATGACAGTGTGAGCTGACTGCTGACACCAGATGAAATATTTTTCATCATAGCATGCAGATGTTAGATGTTTATGTATAGTTTCCTAATTATAAATGTCACACTGTACCTACTGTAGCACATTCAAACATACTATCAGCCAATAAGAGATAACCTATGCTCAAGTTCCTACAAGCACGCACATTATTTATTTGCCAGAAAAAGTAACTTCCAACATTAAAACCTACTACAAATAGTAAAAACTGCTTTCCTTAACTCTTGTAAACCCAAAATATATTAGGTTGCTCTAACAATTCCTTTCTAAATACAGAGCTACATATTATATTAAGTAAATTTATATGTTTCTACCAATTTATTAATATCATGGTTTTTTTATTCTCCCCAGGATTTTACGCTGGATTTTTACTTCAGACAGTTCTGGACAGACCCTAGACTTGCTTACAAGAAGAGGACAGGTGTGGAGACTCTATCAGTGGGTTCTGAATTCATAAAGAACATATGGGTCCCTGACACGTTCTTTGTTAATGAAAAACAGTCCTACTTCCACATAGCAACAACCAGCAATGAATTTATCCGTATCCACTACTCGGGATCTATTACGAGGAGTATCAGGTAATGGATCCTCTTTAAATTCGTATCTAGTAGTACCTACCTTTGATTGGTGATGTTTGGGAGAAGCCGAGTCCTTACAGCTATATTTGTGTAGGTCATAAAGCGATCGGAGACCCCCATCAGGAACGAAGTTCTTTGTAGAGTGTTTTCATGGCACAAAATTTTAAAGTTTTGGTGTTTAAATATATTTTGAAACTTTTGGTTATAATGATGATAAAATTATTTTATATGTCACTTAAATAATTTACTTACGCCATCTAGTTGATTTTGGAAGTAACTTTTTCACAGTGGACGTTACAAATTTTCGTAATTAACGCTTTTTAGAGTGACGATTTCTCCTATTTTACCGTACTGTAAGCAATTTCGTTCAAAAATATTCATCCAATACTGTTTTAACCAGATATTTATCGTTGTTTCTGATATCACGTTTCAGATTAACGATCACAGCTTCCTGTCCTATGAACCTGCAATACTTCCCAATGGATCGACAGCTGTGCCACATAGAGATCGAGAGTTGTAAGTATTTTATGATAATTTAAATGTGTGTGCAATATCAAAATGTGTGTGACAATTTTGTAAATTACCCACATTTGCTGAATTTTTGATAAAATTACTAACATTTATATTTTACATCAGAGTGATGCTGGGTATCCGCACGCTTTGTGTGTCAGTTGTGTCAAATATTTAGGTAATAAGAAGGCATTATTGAATTAGGAATTTCTATTAAAATCTTTAATGCGAGGCACTTATTTTGCAGATGATAGAAAAAATATCAAAATATATAAATTGTACGTGTGTATTGTGCTCACTTAAAGCAATCATTAATTTGATTCTTTGCCACGACGCAAAATCACTAGGCTTACAGATATTGTGTTGTGACCACTTTCTTGTATCACAGATGCTACTCAGGGATACCCTGTGAAGCACAAGCGTACAACTTAACCGTCGACACGTGCTGTGATTCCCCTCGTGTTTTCATAAGTTGGAACGTCTCCTTCTCGCATACAGCACCCGCAGAAGGCAGACTCGTAAATAGTAAGCCTTTGTTCTCACGAGCATCAAGCGAACGAAATGATACTGAGACATCGACGCTGCGACATGCCGCGCGGGCCAGAGGAGGCGGGGGACGGTGGCACCGCGGGCCGGCCGCAGGCGCCGCGGCCGCGCGCCCACACACACACCCGCACCACCGCCGCTTCCGCTCGTCACATGCACCCTTACTGAATGCACTCGCATGAAGTTGTGGCTTATCCTTACTCACCAACCCGACCCGCTCTTGTTATATATTTCAGTTCTTTATAATATGCTAAAATTATATATTTTTATTTTGGCCTGTTGTTACCACTGTTGGTAGAGTTATATTTTTCTATCATCCACTGAGAGCCGCACCGAGAGCGATTGGCTCTTTACTGCTCGGTTCGGTTCAGTTGCCTCGCTACTTGAGTCCGCGGGTCCCATCCTCGACACAGCCGCGGCCGCGTGAGGGAAACGCGATGCTTCGCAGCGTAAGTGATAGCGTTTTGTGTGTTTGGCATGTCTCCGGAGTCGGGTACACGATGAGAGACATTCGGTATCATTGGAAGGACGGGTTGACGAGCGTCGGTATGAGCAACGAGGTCCAGCTGCCACAGTTCCGTGTGCTGGGCCACCGGCAGCGCGCCACCGTCATTACGCTGACGACAGGTAACCTTTCGCAATAGCTGCCCTCCAGCACTGACCATCCATCGCTCCGCCACCGACCCCGTCTCCCCCAGCCCGTGTGCAGACGATCGATACCACGACACTAGCACACACGCTAACACGACACGACAATCGCACGACGAGACGCGCGAACTCGAGCTCGCGATCCCCCGCTCTTACCCCAAACGAAAGACGACTCGTGTACTAAAACCCACTGCGATGGGCCTGGGGTTGTTTCATTATAATGTCCGCTGCGCACAGTCGGCTACACCATGCGGGACATCCGATACAAATGGAACGAGGGGCCCAACTCTGTGGGTGTTTCCAGCGAGGTGTCGCTACCGCAGTTCAAGGTGCTCGGCCATCGCCAGCGAGCTATGGAGATCTCCCTAACCACAGGTACTTGGGTTCGCGGGGGTTCGGAATCTATCAGTTACATTTATGGTTATGAAGTGAGACACCACAACGTGGAACACTGGACAGAAACAGCCACGATTCTTTACACGTCCTGCTTTTGTATTATTGCACAAGACACTATGAGTGGTGTGAAATAGTTACCTATATGTTGTATTCGTATTACTAAAGTTGTAAGTTTTCAAATACGTCTTGTTTTAATACTACAATTTCAATAAGAATAAGTTTTAACTTCGACATTTCAAATTGTATTAGCATTTTGCTAAGCACTCGTAATTGTTTTAATTATTACAATATAATGTTTAGACGGATTCCATTAAATTGTTAACTATTACGTTATTATTACTATTACGTTATTATTTGTTAACTATACGGTAATTATGCATATAAAATACCCAACTTGTACATAAAAATAATGCTATGATTACCACATCTTTTACAGGAAACTACTCAAGATTGGCATGTGAAATACAATTTGTTCGATCTATGGGATATTATCTCATTCAAATTTACATTCCATCCGGGTTGATCGTCATTATATCGTGGGTGTCGTTTTGGTTGAACCGAAATGCAACTCCTGCCCGCGTGGCCCTGGGTGTGACCACCGTGCTGACGATGACCACGCTTATGTCCTCTACAAACGCCGCTCTACCAAAGATCTCGTACGTCAAATCCATCGACGTGTACCTGGGCACTTGTTTCGTGATGGTCTTCGCCAGTTTGCTAGGTAATATTTTTCATACTATATAATATATGCATTTGCAAAGCGAATTTTCATTAGGCTACAAAGCGATCTGTATTTCCGGAGCGAACGTCATATGTGCTACGCTACACACAACTAGAGGAAAAGAGGATTTGTTAAGAGCACCCTTCTCCTATCTTTACAGAGTACGCCACAGTGGGCTACATGGCAAAGAGAATACAAATGAGAAAACAGAGATTTGTGGCTATCCAGAAAATAGCCTCCGAAAAGAAAATTCCGGTTGATTGTCCCCCCGTAGGTGATCCCCATACGCTGTCTAAGATGAGTACCCTCAGCAGATGCCCACCGGGACGCCCTTCGGTAAGTGCTTAAAGGTACCCAGGGTGATGTTGTATAGAATTTTTTGTGAAATGTGTGTTGCAATCTTTTTTAATTAACATTTCCAGGAGGTGCGCTTCAAAGTTCATGATCCTAAAGCACATTCAAAGGGTGGAACCCTTGAGAACACCATAAACGGAGGTCGCGGCGGTGCAGAAGAAGAGAACCCTGGCCCCCCGCCTCATATCCTTCACCCCGGCAAGGTGAATATCAAATACATCAGTCACAAATTGATTTCACCCGCTATGCGATTTTTCTTGCGTTCATTTAATGCTATGCGATTGTGATTTAACTTTTTGCGAATGCTGGCGAATCGTACTATGATAGATATCGTAAATTTTGTAAGCTATCAATTCTCTTACGAATATTGTTTTAATTTTCAGGACATAAGCAAATTGCTTGGCATGACGCCCTCGGACATCGACAAATATTCTCGCATAGTATTCCCCGTCTGCTTCGTTTGTTTTAATCTCATGTACTGGATTATTTACCTTCACGTGTCAGACGTCGTGGCTGACGATCTGGTTCTACTGGAAGAGGATAAATAGAGGGATGCGTACATAATCCACTTATTTTTCCACGACTGTTATTTAAATAATAATTTGAAACAAACACCATTAAATTCAGTAGCTTTTTTTGAATCGTTATGAACACTTGGAAAAATTGCTCCTATTTAAGATGAAATAAAATACCCGATATTATTTGGGATAATCTCAATATTTAAATGTAGATTATAAGTAAATTATAATATTTCAAAAAATCCTACTTTCTAAATGAATTTGTAAATAATACTTGTCTTGATAGATCTAAAAATTTCGTGTTAGATATTGTTGGAGTCTAAAATATAATCCAAACGACTGAACATTTTGTCATTTAGATACCTATGTCGGGCAAATTTGTTATTATTTGAACTTAACACGCTTAGGGATTAGATTTGTAATTTATTTTACAAATGAAAAGGAAAAGAATACATACTAATTAATCTAACTGTAAATACACATATGATGGAATAAGAGGAAATCTGAAATTTTAAAAAGATCTTTATGAAATATTATTTTTTTGTCATCGCCTGGCATTGAAGCGCTGTGATTCTGCTGTGGGTCTTAGGAATTAACGCTCAATTGAACAAGTACCCATGTTGTGATTACCACATTGTGATCTCAAACTTCGAAAAGTTCCTAACTTCTAACACCTGAAAGTACATCGGTTTAAGCTACTTACTTACAAGTTTCAAATTATTATTACTCAGTGGCAAAATGAGTGGAATAGTGAATATTCTTTATAATATTAATCTGATGCTCAAATTTTTCTGCTTGAATTATTTAATTAGTTTTAGTAAACTTTTGTAATTTATATGTCATAAAATTAGTGATTTGTTTATTCTTTGCTAATACTGTTGTTATATGATCATTAGGTATTTTATTTTAATTGTAGTTGCAAACCATTCCAAAATAACCCTAATTATTTTTATTTAAACTAAGGTGTAACAATTATATTGTAAAATATTTAAACACATTAATCAGATGGTGAGAAATTATCAAAATCAAATCGATTATTTAACTTTTTCATAATATTATTTAAAATTAATATAAACGAACTCATATTTGATCAATATTATTATCTACTTGGTACCCTCTTTATATATTTTACAGCAAAATTGTTGGACCTTATACAGTAGCTTTATTTTCTAACTTGTAAATTATTAATGAATGTTTTGAGCAATCGAATTTGCTTGCCATTTTTATAAAATCCTTTGATTTTTGACGTCCATTTTGATGTAGAGCAAATTAAACCCAGTACATGCATTATCAGAAATACTAGAATGTCAAAAATCAAACGGTTTGAGTTCTCCAGAATAATTGCCCTCAACACAATCCAGATTAGGTAAATATTCACCAACTGCCATAAATCTATTCTTATTTCTATCATTATATCGGAACAGATCAGCTCCTCTAGTGGCATGCCGTCGCCGACTCGTAATAAAAAAATATATATAAATTTTCCAGCATGTAAGTATGTACCTACCCCCACTCATATTATTGTACTTTTTTAAAAGCATTCATCCTTGTCAGGTAAAGCTAAAGTTTTTTGACATTTTTATCTTCATTTATTTACATTCAGCATTATAATAAATAATTCTAACAAATTTACTTACCTAAATAAATAATTATCATCGGGATCATCTCAAATAAACGTACCCACCTACTCCAGTTTTAGCATAAAATAAGTTTAATAAATTTAATTTTGTACGAGAAAATACTATTTTATAATAAATGATGGAAGACTCAAATGTGAATCGGAAGGAAGTACCTATCCCAATTTTTCTTTGAGAATTATTTTAATACCAGCAATAATACAAGGAGTTGGGATGAGACTAGGACACATGGTATAAAATACAAATCAAAATACGAAATATTTTTTCTAATACTTTATTCCCCCAATTATTCTCATGTCATTGGATGTGTTCTAAGATTGCCACAAGAAAGTTGTGACACATAATTAAAGATCCGTACCTAACTCAGAAAACATGAAAGTAATATTTTCACTAGGCAACATTCAGAATAAGATCTACACAGTGTCAAAGATTCCATAAGCTGAGGTTATTTTCGAGTGCTAATGAAGCCTCGGAATTGCGAGTAATGGCAATAAACAGCTATACAAATTGTGTAGGGCCATTGGACGTCGAATCGCAAACAGCACAATCAGCCATTTGCTTCCCGACGCACTGGATTTCACAGTGATTTAGAACAGTCATTAGACTAGTGGCGTCATAAATTTCTGTGAATTCCTTATACCCGCGACAGTATCTGGTTGGCCGCGAGCCAATGACGTCGTGAACCTTACTTTAAAATTTCTCAGTCATCTAACATTCCCAGTAACATTTTTTTCTGTATACACACACGTACTTTATAATATTTTCTATTAAAACAATCGGTAACGGATTAAAATATAAATAGGTACAATTGATATGATGGGAACTGAGTGTCGATTAATAATGCTATGTGTAACAATGAATTTGTATTTCATAAAAAAATCATTATGTATTTAGATAAGTTACGAATTAGTTTAGAATTTAATTAATATAGCATTTTACCCTTGAGAATATTTGCTATTTCTTTACTAGACGCACCATTGTCCATGCAACGCTTTCCTAAATTAGTTCAATTTAGATGAATCAGCTTTTTTTGCTCGCTAGTACTCTTACAATGCTCCAGTAGTGGTGATGCCATAATTGAGCATTAGAAGTATGTTGTAAACGTGGGAATGGAGGTCTCGAGCCGCTCACACTTCTGAACCAACATTCATGAGTGTGATAAGTGCAGATTCGCTGTTCCCATCTTCACAACGATGAAGTTTTGGTTCACCCTCAAGTATCTGACAAGCAGGGCTCCTGTCTTCAGCTACGACTTTAAATGGATTTTCCGATGGGTTCCTTAAGGTGAAAATATTGTTACTAAAACTCAGAACGGTAAACGTAGCTATAGGTATATTAATCTGAATTCACACTGCCGGCTAGTGAAGCACATAACGCGTTATCATAGAAGAGTTGATTGATACAAGTAAGTACTTAATATAAATTGTTCTGTAAATTTATGAACTATTATCGCAATAGGATCTAAATAGCAAAAAATATATGGAGTAGCATTTAATCATTATTGGTTTACCGCTACGATGTTCTTCAATTGTATTGGCCATTGGTTTATCTAAGTCTTGGAAAACTAGGGAAAATGCTATTAGAACCATGTATTTTTCAAACTTTACGGTGGCGTCCCGTGTGTGGCGGGACCAGTCCCAAAAAAAAACTTTAAGATCTAGGAAGAAATACGGTTTCTTCCACAGCCGATACCCCTGTAGTAGTAGTAGCTCAATTTTTTTTATTGAATTACATAGTGTTGTCTTTATTTTTTGTTGTCATAAAATAGAGACAACACCGTGTTTTAGTGTTCAGTGCAAACCTAGAAGTGCCGACCCTTGTTTGCAATTGGGATACTGCACGCGTACCTCTACGTAATAAGCATTATTGTAAATGGTAAACTGTACGGCGCTCCGGTGGTTATCCGAGGAATGCGACAATTTGTCATGTAAGTAATTTACGCACACGTTAGCGACAGTGGAGTCACTATAGTAGCTAACGTCTACGTAAACTACTACTACTAGTACGGCATTTTATAAGATCGCCAGAGTTATCGAACTTATAAAAAAATGATAGAGCTACAAAAAGCAACTGAAGTTTTAAAATCCAGGTAACTCACAGTACACCTTGATAGTCTTGATGCAGATACCAATGATGAAAATGTTTTGTTACCGGTAAGCCAATAACCTGAAAACCCGACGGAACCCTTTCCAAATCTGTAATGTAAAGAAATAAAAATAGATTTCACTAAATGCTGAGCTACATTGAAATAGAGGAATACCTTCTAGAAACTAAGAAGCGTAGTTATAAGAAAATAGATGCTACATCTTCAGTACGGAATGAAATGCGAGGAGTTCCTTTTGTCCACCAAATAACTACTGAATTAGTAAAAAACACAAATTAATAGTAACTTCAATTAAAATATCAAAATGTGTTAAATTCAACGCTTTATTATATAAATTTCGTATGAAATTATTGACAAGTAGAAAATATTTTATGTTTATAGCATCTCAATCTAGGTGTAATTTTATCGAAATGTACTATATAGGTACACTTTTAGATTGAAATTGTAAATAATTACATTATGCACTTAGTAAACATTTGTTTTAAGTACTCTCGTGTTATTTTAACTAAACAGTATAATTATGTGGTAATGTTATATTAAGGTACCTATAGAATTTGATGGTAGAACAAAAATTGCGTGTAGTTACGACTTGGCCTGGGCCTTGTCTCTCCGAAACGAAATTCTAAAATATTTGTCTAGTGACTAGAAATTAAGTTCGAGAGGGTAGGTGTAGGAGATGTTTCTATATCGCCATACCTAATATATGTGTAGCTATGCACCTCGAAACTGTAGTATAAGCCACAAGTATGCGTACCTACATTATAGTCATGTAAACTAAGTACTAATGTCGATATGACAACAGTTTAGGACTTTTTCACGACATTTATTGGAATTTAGAATATAGAGTAAACGGTAAACTTATATGTAAATGTGATAGGTACCATCAACAAAGTTGACGCTTGATGAATTTTTACCCTTGCAGGCAGTAATCATAAGATGCCTCGCCCATTATGTTGTCGTCCAATGAGACGAAAAGCGTCCGATGCGACAAAAGCCCTTTTTTTAGGAAGCCATTTGTTTTAATTGTTTTTATGACCATGCTAGTCGCATGCGGCTGCTGGTCACTGCATACAAAATGCAACCTTAAGGTGATCAAGCGTCGAGTTTGTTGATTGTACATAGATGTACCTATGCATTTGCCGAATTATATTAATAGTATTGGGTAAGCGTAGTAATCTACCCTAAGTTCTAAAACTTGCTCCTGTTATTTTTATTTTTTTCCTTTACACTTGGTACTTATCTAACCTGCCCATTTGTCAACATTGTTTACTTATTAAGTAATAATTTTAATCTCCAACATTTCTGTCCTCAAAAATCAACATTGTAAATCAGTGAATTTGACAGAACGCACTTCATATATTGAATATGATGACAGATCTAGCACTGACGTTATTTCAAAATAAACTTTCAAGACCTCTGTACCCATAGATTAACGAACCAAAGGTCTAAGTCTGTACCTAAGCTAAAGTATTTACATTAATCTAACTTCAATCTCAAGCGGAGACTTCCACGCCCCGACTGACAGCCTTATTCACCAATACTTGTCTAAGGAAACAACTAAATACAAAGTTTGACGATTAAACGCACCTGTGCGTTGAGCGCACTGGGAGACCTTATAGGAATGTGTGCAAAGAGAAGCGTGCCAGCTGACAGCCGCGCAAGGGATTCCTGGGATGTTTGAAATGTACACATTCAAGAGCAATGCGTCACACTTGGCGTATCCTAAAAATTTACAAAGGCCTCTTTATTTTATCAAAGACTGGGCTACATTTCAATCAATGCTGCGTAACCGCTCCGTAGTCTCTCCGCGCGTAGCAATCGAAACGCACTCTTTTAAAAATAGTTTTCATCAATTCTTCCTAAACTATAATGATGTTTTATTATGATAAATATATGCAATCAAGTACCTGTATTAATGTGACATCACCAAAACATAACACCAAATACATAACATAACAAAATATATTAGATATAATACTATGTACAGCGACGCTAATACATGCTGTGAACCAGAATATACCTACCTACAATAGTTTAATAGATATAATATATCAGTAGAAATACATATTTTCAAATATAACGTTATAGATAAAAAAGCAATTGAAATGGAAACACCAAAAGTACACAATAAATAATGGTTAATTACGGTTTTTTTATTAGGTAGGTACCTATGTGGACTTTATAATGGGCTTCTGATAGATATACTCGTTTGAAACTGGTTAAACACATTTTTGTTAACATTTAGACAATACTATGTATATTTTTTTGGTAGATATGTGTTAGTTATCAATTATCATAGTATAAAATTGGCAGGTACCTATCTATAAATAAATGCAATTCATAATTTCATAAAGTTTAGTAAAGTAATTGAAATATATATAATAATTATACCTAAATTACACCTATACCTAGTACTTCGTAAAAATAGTAGAAGGAACTTACGTAAACGAAGAACATGCTCAAAATGATTAAGAAAATGTTATCGAAGTGTGTTGTAAAATTATTTAATTAATATGTTGTCTATATTCCGAACTGATATTTCAAAACCAATTTTGAAAATACATCGCAATGATTATACACCAATGCAAACGTAGGCCCTACGTAGGATCCTATTACACATAGAGATAGTTTTGTTTACACTTAACGTAAGATGACTAAACAATACTCTTATTATTTTGTATTTCAATGCACACATGTATTTACATGTAGCCTACATGATGTAGGTGTGTATTGAGCATAACAAATGATTAGGTAGTTGCGCAGAGTATCCCTACATGATCCCCTAAGACACGCTAGAAATAACTTTCGACATTTATATCACTGTATCAAATGATTGATTAAGTAATGCACTTAACGTAGGTTTAATTTTATAAAATAGATTGTAAAAATTCTAACAATAAGTTAGGATTTTACATTAACGTAAGATGTTAGTGTATGTGCTTATATTATATTATTTATTTCTATTAAAGTTACAGTCAGGACTCTTTTCAGGTCCTGAAAAGAGTCAAAAGTAGTTTTAACAGTAATTGAATGGGGTTGTCCCCGACACCTCCAGCGCCGAAAAGTGTCTCCTCCATTTTTGTGTTGTATTTAAAAGTCAATTTAAACATGCGTTTTAATGGTACCAGAGACATAGGGGTTCCTTCAATCGTAGTTGATAACCATGTGAAAGCTGCTTTTGTCAGTCGACCGGTAGAGTTCTGACTATTATGCTTTAGTACCAACTACATAATGTTATTTTTTTTTATTAATTTGGGGAAAAATAGTAACATATATAGATAACGCATTTATTTATAGTTCTTGTATTTATTATATAAAAACTGTACAAGTACTGTAGAGTCAATATTTTAAATTTCACCAAAAATACTGGTGTTTATTTTGTTTAAACCTACCTTCGCCTTGATGTTCAGCCCTTATATTTTTTTCTACTGTCCCTACTATCATTGTTTTTTACGAACATAAATGTCCCTATTATAACCTACTATTAATTTTAAAATATTTAAAACTATCTCATATTTTCTCGTCTTCTCAACATGAGTAGGTTTTCTACTATAATCACCTTCATTTATAAAATTTCTCACATTTTGAAAGTAATTTAATTATAATATTCACCTAACCTACCTAAGACTTGAATTAGACATTGTAATTGTATTGCTCACAATAACGTATGTAATGGAAATCATCTTTCTAGATCTCGTTTACACGCACTTATAATTTCACATTGTAAATTAAATTTCATAAAAAAATAATTGATAAGATCTAAAAAAGGTGAAATAATGCCTCCACGAACAAACTCAGTGATCGATATGTTACCTCACACCGTAACTTTTATCACCAATTTTCATTAATTACTAGGTATAATGATTATAGCGAGCATAGATGATTTTACACGCGTTAGTAGTTAATAATGGTCAATATATTCTCGTAGAGTAAAATAGATAACGTAGCAACTATGATAACGAAGAAGCTGTGAAAATGGAATAAAAAATCGATAAGAATAAAATTACGAACATGAATTAAAAAAGTTATGGTTGTTTGTTTAGGAAACATGAATTATCGCCGCAGACGCGTTTCTGTTCTGGAAGTGAAAATGTAAACAGTGCGATATTGCTGCTAGTTTGACTTAGTAGACGCAAATTGACTGGAACACAAATACTGTTTGTTTTACACCAGAATGAGTTACATGCTTTGCCGTCACGCAAATGTTTCACTTGGATCGCTATTTTGTAAACCGGTCGGGATTGTATTCGAATTTACAAAATATGTTTGTAACATTATTATTATTAGCAACACTATAGTTATTTGTGTACCTACTTATGAACGATAACTAATATGTGAAGATGATAAAGAAAAATAAAAACCTTTTACAAGTAGTTAGTGTGTATTATTTTTGTGAGAGAGTGGTGGTATTATTTATTTATTTATTTTTATTTATTTGTTCTCAGGTTATTATGAAACTATCTAGTTACCTGAAAGTGATTAGATTAGAAAACAACCAGTTTGACGGTATCTATTAAAGATAGTCACAATTTGATAACTAACCCTAATGTTATATCCCATATAACTATTTTTGATCACAGGTTTACCAGGCCATTTACAAAATGAACGGTGCATTTTGTAAAAAAATTTATTGTTTAAAAATAAAAAAATATATTCTCAAAGTTCCTGGTTCAGAAGTAGTAATCCTCAGCATTGACATGGTTGTGACCTCTCCTCAATGTGTGATATCAATCAAGTGCCGCATACACCCAGTATTGCGGCAGAAGTGGACAATTAGACTCAGATATTCTTCACACTATGATTCTGACAATGTGTACACATTGAACAAGTATAACAGACGAAATTCTCACAAAGCCTTGAACAAATTGCTGGGTAAGTATATTGCGAAAGTAAAACACGAATTTCCAAAATGTTTTCCCAAGTGATAGTTGAGGTCTATTGAAAACGCAATAAAGTATCATTGGACAATTGAAAATATTGAAACCGTGGCTTAGACAAAAATATATTTATACTTCACCGCAGCGTACCTAAACTATGCAGCTGATTACATGGTCACAGCAAGTAATATGTTTCAAGAATAACAAGTATTCCTTTAATATTTTTTTTTCTTCTCACAACTCAGTAAGGTAAAGGCACCTAATTCCGAGGGGTTCTAAAAATGGCACCTAATTCCGATGTATTTAGAAAAACGGGGTTTTCTAATAATTTACAAGTTATTTTTGTCAGCAAGATACATTGTTCAATTAATAATTTATCTGGTCATGTTATTATGAGCAAAGGAGTGCTTTAATGTGCGTACGTTTTAAAATAATTGGTATATTTGACGCTAGCAGCTGACTCGAGCGCGCGCTTCATACATTTCGGACCTTTTGCACGCGAATAATACGATTTGCCAAATAGGGTTTTAGATGATAGTTTTATACTGTGTGAGTTTTTGTTTAGGTTGAAATATTGGAACGACTATATCTTTTATTGAAAACGCTTTAAATTTGTCTATTTAATTCACAAATTAAGGAGAAAATAAGTATTTAAAATACCGCGGCATTAGGAGCCAAATATTTTAGTTGGTTCCTAATTTCCTATACCACGGAATTGCGTTTTCATAGACGTTATCTTTTTTTTAAATTTTGAAGGCAGTTTTATGATTACGAACTTAATATTTTAGTTCTGATTACTTAAATAACTCATTAATAAAAAAATCTAATTCCGAGGTACACTATGGCGTCGCATTTACTAATTATAGCAGGTCAAAGATTGTTTGTTTAGGTACTTTATTAATTCGTTGTATGGAAAAGCTAAGTACGGAAAATTAAGTTATTAATGTGTTATGCTATAATCCCGAGTGTGTTTCTTATATTTTTTCAAAGATATCGCAATTAAAAATTTATTTATTTATATGAAATTAAAAAAACTTTTACTTTTTATTACTCGTAATTAGCAAACTTGATTTAGTATACTAAAACGCAATTCCGATGTATATAAGGCGGAATTAGGGTATATGAGCACCTAATTCCGTGGTATTGGCACACGTTACATACAGAGTGTTCATTCATCCATTAGCGATAATAAATAATAATATTTTATTTTCCATTTAATGTTTAAAATAATGTTATTTAATATCTAACTGAATTACATATTGTGATGCCATTTTATTAATCATATGAAACAGAGACTGATTTGAAATCCAAAAATTATAAATAGACTTTTTTTTTGAACATCATGTATCATTCTCCCCACCTTATTTCCTTTGTATTTTGTACACTCGGAATTAGGAACCAAATGCATCGGAATTAGGATTTTTACTTCGGAATTAGGTGCCTCGGACTTTTTTTTTATTTTTAAGTAATTTAACATTTTTATTATCAAACTGTGAGTATATATCAATAATAAGATACATAATACTTCTGATAAAAATAGCCAACCCTACACAAAGGTATAATAAATACTTAATTTTTAATGTTCTTTCTAGTTATGGTGAAAATACCGCGGAATTAGGTGCCTTTACCTTAATATCCTATTTATTTTTTATACAGTAAATACACCAAGATTATAGTAGTGAAAGCACCCTGTGCCTAATGGTATTTTTATAACGAATTACTACCTTCACTGATTATGATACTTATAGAATGGTGTCTGGGTAATAATATCCTGGGAAAAAAGGAGTATGGAATTGATATTCATTTTACTCGACGCCGCTAGATGGAGCTTCCAAGGTATTCAGTATCCTATAACCCAAAACATAAATTATCTCTGCATCAAATTACATTCGAATCCTTTCAGCCGTTTTCCCGTAATAGTCAGGCAAACATACAATCAAAAACACACTCTCGCATTTGTAATTATTATTAGTATGGATTAGCGCATAAAAAATAACTTCCAAGATAATGTACAAGACTTTATTTATGGCACACATTGTACATTTAGTAAATACCTATATAACTTTTACAACATAGATTGACGTAATAAATTATTTGTAATAAAACGTCGGTATAGAAGTGGGGTTAGAATGGACAACAACTGGACGGACAGCTGGCATGCTTTTCCACTTTTATTCAAGTCTTAAAAAAATTATTTTTATAGTATTCAATTGAACCTGAAACAATAAAAGCGATTATTAAAACCTATATTTCATTCCGATGTGTGACATTATGAATAGTGCAATTTTCTTTGTGCTGTTTAATGATAGCTCTTGACTTTTTAAAAGTGCCAGTTAATCTGGACTATTTGAAATAAAAAAAATGAATTTGAATTTGATAGCTGAAAGTTCTTAGTTGCACATTTTCAATCCATTACCTACATACACATCAAAGTCGAAGTAAAAATGTTTGAGGCTAAAGCGCCCATCTAGTCCGCGAAGTTCAAGTTTTTGGAGGTTTTTTAGTTTTTTTTCAAAATCGGACAATAATAAAAGGCACATTTTGTGATTCGCGACAAAGACCGTGTGCAGTGCATTTATTAATATATCCAACTTACTCTAAAACATTTCAAGAACGACAGCTATCCATATAATCTGGCAATTTTTGTATATTTAGTATATCCACCGTGATAATATTTAGAGTTAAAAAAAGGATTAATAAACTGTGTTTGTCGCAAATCACAAATTGTTGTCTTAAATGTTTTCAGATTTTGGATAAACTATAAAAATACTCGAAAATTTTGAATTTCGCGGGCTAGACCTTCGGCCTTCACCTTAAACCTTTTAAACTTCAAACGCTCGCGTTGCAAATGTACCATAACCATACAAAATTTTAAATACTAACTGAAGCGTTGTCGTCCTGGAGAGGTATTAACCTCTCTCGACGCTTGAAAAGTAAACCAGTTGGTTACAAAAATATTTTCCTTTTAATATATAATTATAATAATAATCACTGTGGCGCCATAGAAAGGTAGGTAATGAAAAATATTGCAGTCAATATATCAATAACGTGTAAATGCAGAGCAAGTTTTAATATTTTATTAAATTAGAAAACGAATGAAAATAAACGAATGGAAGAGTGCAGGCGATTGGCCATATTCTACAAAGGATAATAATCCTTATAGTAGCAGCACTACTACGAACAAAACTTTTGACCAAGCGTTACGTTCGCGTAAGCGTTTTCCGTCCCGCTCACATGACAGGTTTCATTAATAAGAATGACAGTGACGGCATGATTTATTGATGTTGCTACGATAGCGTTAGAAGATTGTGCTCGAGGGACTAATTATTAGAAACGAAAGTGTGAAAGACGAAGGAAGAATCCACATGGGTAAGATATTGAAAAGCTAGCGTACATTTTCGTATAAACATGTTAGAAAGCGCCGTTGAATGTTGAATTGGGAGTTTGTTATTAGTATTTATTTTTTATTTAGATGCTTATTCATATTGTACTTATAAATTGCCGTAATCTCCTCAAAGAATAATGTAAAATAATAGGCAACACTAGATCGAGACAGGTAAAAGAACTCCATAAAATACACCATCAAAGGTCTCACTAAATCGAAAAGAGAAGAAATGAATGTCATCACCTACTTCTATTAGTGATCGATATTTAAAATACTCACTAGCTATTCATCCATCGGCCTTTATATGGTCAGGTTTTTCGCCGTTTGCATATTTTGCCCACATTTTTTGATAAAGTGTCTCCAAACCGCGAGTATAGTGTTGGCAGTCGAACAGCGTGCTATCCAGCCTTGCTTTCGACACTTTGGCTCTGATGTATCTTCGGCTATAATAAAAAAGAGGAATCTGAACATTGGTTTATTGCCAAGTAAAATGATACTGTAATTATTTTCCCGCAGAATTCAATTTGGATTTCCGGGTGTGCCCGCCTAAAATACGTGATAGAGTTGAGTGTTAATTTCAAAATGTAATGTAAAATGTAATGTAATAAATATTTAAAAAAAATCACGGGCATTGTAGGTATTGAATGAATAATACGAATAATAATAATATGTTATTACTAGCTGTGCCCCCCGACTTCGTCCGCGTAGTATTTAACGTAACAAAAATTTCGGGATTATCGGGATAAAAAGTATCCTATATGTTAATCCCGGTTATAAACTATCTGTGTTCCAAATTTCATCCAAATCCGTTCAGTATTTTTTTGCGTGAAGGAGTAACAAACATACATACATACATCCACACTCACAAACTTTCACTTTTATAATATTAGTAGGATAATCTTCGCAAATGTACTTAAATATGTAGCCATCGTTATACATGTAGGCATCATAATGCGTTTGAATTTATTTATTTATGTTATTTCAGTGATCAATTTAAGCAGGTACCGGCGTAGTACCAACCTCTCATAGAAAATAAGCGTCAAGTAAATTTCACGGGTATTGTAGGTATTGTATGAAAATAGGAATAATAAATATACAAACATACTTAATTATGTACCCATCGTAATACACGTAGGCATCATAATGCGTTTGTATTTATTTATTTATTTATGTTATTTCAGTAACCAATATAAGCAGGTACCGCGGTTGTACCAACCTCTCATAGAAAATCAGCATTAAGTAGCTATTATAGCTGTGGTTCGTACGATGAGTGAGAGAACCAGAAGCCCAAGACCCCCTCCCCCTCCCCCTCCCCCTCCCCCTCCCCCTCCCTCTTCCCCTCTCTATATCCCACTCTCATTCAAGTCGGCAAGGTGCGAGCATTCCTTTTCGTTTAACATCAGGCAGTTTGCACGCATGGTTTTTGTTTCCGAATTTGTTACATATAAAACCTATTTAGTATTTATAAGTAGGTACTTACTATTCTCTACTTGTTCCCAATTTGACAGCGATATCTTCATACTCTTCCCTACTTCTCGCTATTAGCTCAGCACAGCGTAGAGCATTCAATTGTGATGCAGCAACTCTGTAAAAATAAAAATAAAATAATAAACGTCCAAGCAGACAAGTGATATATTGTAAACATAATAAAAGTTACAAATCAATAAAACTCAGTGCCGACCGTAACACGGGATTACCAACGATCGTGTGTGTGTCTAAAAATAAATGATTCGGAACGATTCTGTAGTACAATATTTAACGGTGATTAAGACATTTTTAGATAAGTATAAATGTTTGTTTTTTTTCCTCGAACTAAGATCAGAACACCATGTACCGAGAAGCCAGAGTTTCTCCTGGCAGTGTGACTACAGGCGTTCCAGTCCAAAGGACATCCATCGCCGTCGTGTGACCATTGCACACTGGTGTATCCAGACATATGTCAGCGAGTTGACCACGTCTCACGTGTTCTTCCTTGCATGCGATCTTAGAAAATATAATACGCCCTGGTTCCAATCCTGAAAGAAAGGTTTCAATTAATTTAGGTTAGTGGACACTAAATACCGCATAGACTTAAGCAAATGATATCAATACCTAAACTCTGCGCATATTTATGGATATTTGGCTCGCCAGCAGCAGGAAAACTTAACAGCCACAGAACGCTATTTGATACCTTTTTTAATATTTTCACCCATATTTCCAAGATGTTAGGGTCGATTTTGTACAACTGGTTGAAATTGCAATATATAATAGCGTCGTCTGGGAGACCGTACTGCTTCCTTGATGTTATCACTATGGTATCCAGTTTCTCCTCAGCCGATGCAATTTTTTTATTATAATTGAATATTGATAAGCCATTGTGTATTGTCACACCGTTGACCATAACCTACAATTAAATAATAAATTCATTAGCAAACATTATACTTGTACCGGCCGAAATATTGAATACACAAAACGATTTCAACCGTACCTGCGTTTGTTCAGGGTCTATAGTCGTTTCAATTACGTGGTTTGGAATGTCTATTTTTCTTACAACTAATTCTATGGCCTCTCGTTCCTCGTATTCAATGTAATCAACTTCCTCAATAACTTCAAACGTATTATTTAAAAGTACACTTTCAGCTGAATTTATAACCGCCGCATTTTGATCTAAAATGTCTCCACTTTCATTTATGATTTGATACTTCCTCTTTAAATGAGGAAACATTTGTTTGTGATCACCGACAAAATATGTGTACGGCATGTATGCAAACTTTTCACTGAAATCTGAGGTTGCGGTCATCGGGGAAGATGTTTCGTCGGTTATTACATAATCCATGTATTCAGCCCCGCTCGTGGCGGGATATCCTAGCCACATAACTTGAATAGGAGCAGGTTTCAGAGCAAATATTTCGTTCCTAGCGCCTTTTGTGTATCCATTCATGTTTATTAAAATGTTAATACCATCACTATGTATTATTTTCGCTGCCTCCGCATAACAAGATATGGGTGATAAATCAATAAAGTGTTCAGAATCTCTAACGATTTTGCTACGGAATGTGGTTCCATCATCGGCATTTAAAGCATAGCAAAAAACATCAATCTTCGACTGATCATGTAGACCCGGTATAGATAGCATTAAATGAGACGTCGGGTGATTACCGAAATCACTACTTACATATCCGATTCGTAATCGTCCTTTAAATTCAATGTCGTGTTGAAAAGTAATTTTGTTCAATAAGTTCACTTTTTCTATGTATAAATTAGCATGTCGAACGGCGATCTCTTTTCGCACTTCGTTAGATAATGGATATAAAATGGAATGATGTGGATGTACCGAAGTCAGTTTCTCTGTTCTTAATTGATATTCTATAGTCGTCACAATGTTGTGCATCCGCTCGTCATAATCATCCCAGTTACACACTATTTGTAAACAGTGTGTCAAGTTACAGTAGGCGTCAGGGAAATCCGGTTTGAAATGTAATGCGTTGTTGTAAGACTCAATTGCCTCAGTGATACTCCCCATATCTTTATAAATACTTGCCAAATTACAATGAGCGTCGGCAAAAGCGGGGTTTATCTCGATAGCCTTCTTGAAACAGATAAGTGCGCCTGTTACGTCCTGCAATTCCCGCAATGTGTTCCCCATATTGCTGTAAGCGTCGGCGAACTTTGGTTGAATATTTATAGCCTGTCGATAATGCATCAACGCTTCATGGAGTTTCCCTGTAATTGATATAACGACTGTAGAATTTGAAATTGCCGAATAAATTTTCACTGGGCGCGCTAATTTCCGGACTGTTTACAATGTAAATTATAGTTATCGTCGAACGCGTGACCTACGCTTTAGCTACTATGCTAGTAATAGCTATTTCGGTTCGTAATAGTATGCAAATTCTATCATAAGGTAAGTAAAGTCGGCCAAGAAAGTCCTTTAATAGTTTGAATATCGTGTTTACACTTCGTAAGATGACAAGGTTTATTTTCGTTTGCATAATCAATGTTACTGTCGCTGTGACGTCTTTTTCATTTGTATTTGACGTCAGCGATCTTTTATTAGGCCTTCATTTTGGTTTTCCAAAGTAGAAGGTCACATTTTTGTATTGAATTGTTATTAAATGTGTTTGTCATTGATATGTGTTACTTGACACTGGCGAAATGCCTATTAAACTGGGTTTAATAGGTGGTAGTACCTATTAAACCGGATACAAAAAAGAACAAGAAGAAGACCTTTCGTTAAAAATTTGGACTTGGAAATGTTAAGCATATATATAGTTCAGGAAAATGTAAAGGATTATCATTTAAATTAATATTAACTATTCGCTAAACACGTGGTGAGTTATGTGATTAAATAGACCTTACTGCCAATTAAAAAACTAATTATTATATCAACATCCTATGTTAAAAGCATAACATTGAAGATTATCTTGCAATAGGGCACGATACAGTAGACTAAATTGTAATCAAATACGGACCTTGGTGTTGTAAAAGCGATGCTAAGTTGCTGTGGGTCGCTGCAAAATTAGGGAATACTTCTAAAGCTCTCAGGTACAATTTAGTAGCCTCTTCAATATTCCCTTGTTCCCTCTTAACATTTCCAAGATTGTTAAGGGTATCGACGTGCGACGGACATAAACATAAAGCTTTGTTGTAACACTCCTCCGCCTCGGAGACGAGGCCCTTTTCTTTGAGTGCATTAGCTAGATTGCAGTAGGCGTCGGGGAAATTGGGCTGGAGCTCTATGGCTCTTTTGTACGTGTCTATAGCTAGATCTATGAAACCCTGTTTGTAGTATAGGCAAGCCAAGTTTCCATGGAGGGCCCCGCTGTTTGGCGTCAACTTCAATGATTGAAGATATACTGCTACCGCTCTGAAACAAAATTTACTGAAATTACTTATCTGAAAAAAATATATATAAATGTATGAAATGAATTGAAAGGCAGAGCTGATTCTGTTGGTAAATACGCAAATTAAATTTGACAAAGTTTATTGTGTTGGTAGTTGGTACTAGGTACATTTCTGAGTGAAATTAATAATAATAATATTAATATAACTATGAATAAATTATTTTAAAATGTGATGTTTTTTTCTGTACCACAGAAACGGCTTAAAACTCGTAATATTTTTTCTTAACAATATTGCTAACGAAAGAAGTAATAATTAAGTTTTAAAAACTATAACATTTTAATGCGCTATATGAACATGATAAAAATAATTATGATCTAAGACAGAGGGTGACAGACTGGAAAATATTAATAAGCCATCGTTGGTAGGTATGCTGTTTTATATTTTTTTTATTTTTCATACGTAGTAATCGATTAAACGAACGGGCTGTCGCGTGAAGAAAATAACTATAAAATAATCCCCAGAGATTCCGTCCAATTAAGTTTATATTTACAACGGGACGACATTAATTACAAAACAAGATTCTGAATATAAAATTAGGCATTACTCGAGAATGGTATGGAAATTATATTTTGAAGGAAAATTCTGCTTTATACCATTCACAGGAAAGTTATTTCAAAATTCTCGGTATTAATTCCCGAAATTTTATCAAAAGAGGAGCTTTTATAATTATTTACGTAGTTGTTAAAACTTCAGTGAAGCGGGTTCCTGGAAAACCAAATGGTCCATTGTTTATTCCATTATGTAAATAAAATAAAAAATTATGAATTAAATTTCCTTTCTACAGCCTCTAATACAAGGCTGTAGATAATAAAATCATAATCTTTTTTTTTAAAAACAATAAGTAATCTACTTCCTACTCACCTTTTGATCTTATTTTTAAACCAGGTGATACAACCGTTGGAGACTTTTGTCGCCTCAGCGGTGAGCCGAGGCGGCGCGATGTTGATGACGGTATACACGACGATGCATTGGTAATCCATAACACGGACATGTCCTCAACGCGAGCAAGGTTGTACTGACGGGGCAGACGCAGCAGAGTCAGGGCTCGCGGCGCGTCACGCCAGCCGACGTGCTGCGCCCGCGCACCGTGCCAACTTCCCCGCGACGACGCTGCGTCCACGCAGCCCGCGGCCTTCGCTCACCCGCACGATACACTCCGATCGTGAGCGTATATCACAAGATCTATTAACGACGCGAACACCATGCGCGCACGCCATTTAGTCGCCCCGCCGTGATATTTACAGCATCATTCGTCCCACCATAAAACACTCCGCCGGTCACTCTGGAAGACTTCATCGATACGCCGAGGACATTCAAAATTCTTTCTGTCAACCACCGAGCTTTATTTAAATCGTTTGAAATTTAAAATAAAAACACGAGGAGCGTTCAGGCCGCGTTATTCATAAAAAAACTATCAGCTGTTCTCACAAGTATCAGCTGTTCCGAGCGCTCGTTTATATTCGCGTCTATTGTTTACTTCGCGCGGCAGGCTGTCGCGGTAAACTGAAAATTCGTGACGAAAAGGGACGTGATAAATTAATTGTATTGAGGAAACACGCAGTAAAAGTTTTTAAACGGCTGTTAAATGTTTACGTGTGGTAATAAAAATGGTGTACCTATGTATGACGGTACAGTGGATACAGTAATATCGATTTGCGAAAAGGCAGGCGGCGGCGGCGTGCTGACGCGACGGAATCTCAACGCGACTGCCGCCTCTCAGCCTACTCGCTGGAGTGTGCCTATCCACCAACTCCTTTCCATATCAGACGACTGCTTAATTCTCCAACTTTCACATGTAATTGAAACTTTTTTCAATTCTGTCATATTGATTCCTAGTTGAACTCAGGCTTAACTTCTAGTGACAACATCACGCCCTACCCTGCGGCTGCCGTTCCGTTCTACTGACCTATTTTCCTTTTAAATACTTAAATAATGTGCATTTATATTTTTAAATGTTTATGTATGAATTATAATTTCAATTAAAACACTTGCTCTCCGTGAAGGACAACATGTACTAATAATCGATAGACTTATTAAATCCGCCAACCTTCACTGGCCTGGTGATGGATTATGATCTGAAAAATAAAACTTTTTTATAGGTAGGTACATATTTTGTGGACAAAAACATTTTTTGCAACTTTTTAATCAGGATTATTATTCAGGCTTATTAATGAGATGTAGAAAAATCCTCACGAACCATAGTTTCCATTTTGAAATACGAATTCTTTCGCGTTTGAATTAAGATCCGCCATCAACCTTTTTATAAACGTTTAAAAGCACAACACAATTCATTTCACAATTTCATTTATAGGATAAACTGTCGGGCCAAAGGAAAGTAAACTTTGACGCTCCCTTGGGGGATGTGGCGCAAGATTTCTTTTAACTTCCGAACCTGAACACTTTCATAACTTACACGTCAGATTTATTAAAAATGTTTCTTGTACGTTTCTTACTTCTGTAAAATTATTATACAAAATGTAAACCTCTATTACTTGTGTAAAAAATACGTCGCGGCCTAATTGTGGTCTCCAGTCTACCTACCTACCGTCGTGCGTATAATTCTACGATAAAACAAATGAAAAAGATTTCAAAATATAGAACGCAAAAATCTAATCTAATCGTCTAATCGTGTCTGGCTTAAACGGGGCGAAAGCAGAAATAACCAAACATGTGACATCCAAAATTTCAATGTTAAAAGAGCTAATTTTAACACTACTCTTGTCGCTCACTTGCCAACTTTCATACGATTTTGACAGATACGTAAGTAGTTATAATTAAATTCAAGAAGCATTGCCAAGGACTCGAGTTTAATAGTGAACTACGGGCGATACTATGTTCCGCGTTCAACATTATGTGCCAAATAATTAGACTAATAAACAAATTTAACTAGAAGATTAAAAGTAAAGGAATTTTGAGCTGCATCTGAGCCGCGTCGTGAGCCGCGATAACGCAAATGCATGTACTTCGCGTGTACGAAACCCCGACCAAGCGTCAAGGTTGATCGCCATTTACATGCAGTCCACGCGACTACAGATATAATATATATGAGTATGAGCGAGATAATCACTCGAGAGAATCGTAACGGGCGGAGGGGCATCGGCGGCATCGGTGTATTTGAATCGGTTTGGATTTCCCGTCACTAATGACGTCACAGTAGGTGTTAAAAATTCGGCACGCTTGGTTTCAATACAAATCGTGATACTTGCGTTATCTATGTAAATCTATATCTGTGTCCTGCACCATAAAATATATGATGCATTCCCATCGTTTTAATTTAAGTCTCAATATTCAGCTGTTTTAAATCACTCCTGTTCTGGACACGACCTCAATTTTACTGAGTTGCATCATTTTGTTTTAAAAATTAATGGTTTTCATATTTGGCATCGTGCCCAACTAATGCCCAAACCGTCCGGTCATGTACAGTCAACAAACTCGAAGCTTGATCACCTTAAGGTTGCATTTTGTATGCAGTGACCAACAGCCACCTGCGGCTAGCATGGTTATAAAAACAATTAAAACAAATGGCTTTCCAAAAAAGGACTTGTGTCTCATCGGAGGCTTTTCGTCTCGTCTCGTCATTGGACAACACCATAATAGGCGAGGCAACCTATGATTACTGCCTGCAAGCGAAAAGTGTTAAAAACTGATCAAGCGTCACCTTTGTTGATGGTACAACGGTCGACTGATAGCTCCGACCGCTTGATGTTGATCCAAGCGATAGCACCTCACGAAATATGTTATAAATTATTATATTTATTTTTTTATGTTGGCAACGTTCCATTTCGCTCTTTTATATTTTAATGCGATCAATATTTTTTTGACAGTCACTAAATTTATATTGCGTCGTTAAATCATTTCTATTTTGGCTGCGATAGTAACTAATGTTTATAGTGAAAACCAGAGGTTTGTTTTACAGCATCATGGTTTACATTTAGCGGTGCGGTTAGCACATTTGGTAATATTATACAAGGTGAACTAAATGCTCATTAATACGGAACAGTAGGTACCATTGTTTGTAACTAGAACTTCTGAAACTGAGTTACTGAAGCGCGCTATAAAAAGTGTTGGTCCTCGCCGGAATATTCTGAAACAATATTGTATTAGCTAGCTTTGTTCTTCATGAATTAAGATTTATGGATGCTTTGGTGTACATCAAAGATTTTATGTTCCATATCACAATATGGAACCGCATTTTCTTCGTCTTTACGCGTAAGTAAATATTTGATTATTTATAACAACAAAGTAATGTAAACTGTACTATTTCTAGTTAGTTTATTAGTTCTTACAAGTTATATTTTATCTCGCTGAATATATTTTAATAGGTATGTTCAGACATAGCCCCTTATTATTAAACGTGGATAACCGGGCGAATAGAACTATATATATCTGTCATCAGTACTTTGTCAAACGAAAGATGATGAAAATGAGAATTAAGCTGTAACTACACAACAGCGAATCCACGTTTATTAATCTACCTACTACCCCAATAATTACTTACAATATGTTTCCCAAATAAGAGTTCGTAGGATGGCCTATTATGTAATAATTAACGTTGGTACCTACGTAAGCTATCTATTATTAGCTCGTTAGATGATATCATAGTCCTGAATTTATATTACTAAATAATTACTGTTATAGTCTGAAGGGTATTGAGAGCAGAGACGGTTCAATTTAACGGACTTTAGCACCTATATGTTGTGTTATTGTGTAAAAACAAAGCTCTTATGACTTTTATTTAGTAAGATATATAGGGTTACATACTGGTAATTCTACGCCTTCGTTACTTATTATACATTTAACAAAAGGTTTTGATCGAATCAAAACTCATTTAATAACGATTTCTTTTCAATTAGTAATTATGTTTAGTTTTTGGGAAACATGTCGAAAACCACAAAATTTCGCCGAATATGCTAGAGGAAGTCAGACGCATTATGTGAAACATCATTCTATATTTTGTACTAATTAATAATACAGTTAATTTTGCTATGGCAAAATAAAAGATATAAAAATAATTAATTACGTCAATTGATTTTGATACCATTTATTTATTATTTTGATACATTATTCGTATTAAACTTTTTGTTTTAAACTTTAACATTGTAACAATGTCACAACAGAAAGCTTTGCATCAGTAATGACATAAATATATAAATACACATAAGTATAATAACGATTATTATACATTTAAGATTACATTATTTGTCGTTACACTTATTATACAAGTATGATGATAGTCATCTGAAAAACACATTAAAGGTAGCTACTGCCAAATTCAACAACATTAGGTATAATAAAACACTTATGCGTATAATGACTAACAGAATGCTTACATTTTTCTACAACTAATATGGGGAAGGAAGATTTTAAATAGACGAAGTATAGTACAAGAGAGACGCAAGCACGCATATTATTTTTTCGTTTTGGCTTTGCTCTTCACATTTAGCTAGAATCAAGTAAAATAGTATTTTTAAGTTTTATTAATTTACACATAGAGCATATGAACGGCCTTAGCTTGACCTTTTTACCCCCTGAAAACTTATAAGTTAAGGCTAAAGCGCCCATCTAGCCCGCGAAGTTCAATTA